>OU611878.1:5000-2405000 GCA_914767815.1 Eupsilia transversa
CTAACCTAACCTAACCTAACCTAACCTAACCTAACCTAACCTAACCTAACCTAACCTAACCTAACCTAACCTAACCTAACCTAACCTAACCTAACCTAACCTAACCTAACCTAACCTAACCTAACCTAACCTAACCTAACCTAACCTAACCTAACCTAACCTAACCTAACCTAACCTAACCTAACCTAACCTAACCTAACCTAACCTAACCTAACCTAACCTAACCTAACCTAACCTAACCTAACCTAACCTAACCTAACCTAACCTAACCTAACCTAACCTAACCTAACCTAACCTAACCTAACCTAACCTAACCTAACCTAACCTAACCCAGTAACCGACTCTAAGTCACACACGTAACATCAGCTCCGCGCAAAAAATTCGCGAAAAATACACGCATCGTGTTACAAGTGCGAAAAGTTGTCAGTGGATTTGTGAAGTGCCAACTCACCAGGATTATTGTGGGCAAGTCCGTATCTACACGGGTTGCAGAATTGGACCCCCGAGACTTCTAGGTGCAATAACAACGTTAAGGTTAGTGGAGTCGCTCTACCAATAATATTCCTAAGGAAAGCGGCTGAGACCTACCTAGTGGCACCAAGATCATCGAAATCGGATCAGGCATCAGGGAGATATTAAGGAACAAAAAACGTCGAAAACACGTGGATTTTGGTTAGAAACCAACCTCACTTTTCCCCACGCGGTCCTACAACACGAGGAGTGACGTAAAGCCAGCTATCCAAGCCCTGCCTGGAGACTCCGAAGCCGCCCGAGGAATCAGTCCACAGACCAGCCGCCAGCTCCGCGACTCCACTGCTCATCATCAGGTAAGCCCGAGGGAACTCCTCAACCCCAAGTCCCAACCCCCCCGAGTTTGGGCTCACTGGACTTGGTGATCCAGGACCTTACCCCTCACCCCCAAACCTCCACCCCCACCATAAAACTTCTACCCCCACCCTGCTTCCTTTTCACCCCCCCCAAATCCTATACCCCCTCCACCTGTGACCCAAGCCCCCCCCCTTTTTTTCCGTCAACCTACCCCCACCCCCCTCCCACCAATAGTCACCACACGGTGACACCCCCCCCCCCCCCCCCGACCCCCCTCCCTCACCCCCCCTCAATAGTCTCCCCACGAAACCACCCCCCGCCCCCGACCCCCCTCGAGGCTACTTCACCCCCCCCGCGGCCCAGCTGAACACCCGTTGGAGCTAGACAGCCGAGTTTGGGCTCGTTTGAAAGGGCCTGAAAAGCTCTTCAATTTGGCCCCTACAGAAACTCGAGATTCAGCGTCCATCACGCACAACAACCCATCGACGCCCAAAACTTTACTGACAACCACCATCAGACTCTCAACATCGAGCTCACGCAGTTGTCGGGTATCTAATTGGATAGCAGACGCAGACCATCAGCCGAGCATCCGGATTCACTGCAGCAACTAAAAAACAACTACCGACAATCAGCGCACGGCATACTCCGCTACCTGCAGAGCGTCACACTGCAGATCTTCGCCGACCATCAGCGACAGCATCTCACAATTACTTACATAAATCTCAAACAAAGTAAACTAAGTAAGTCCATCACCTACTTCATTTAATTAGTCATTATTGTCTTACAAATAATATTTAGAATTTAAGTCAAACATCATCCTATAATATATTCATCTCATATTATACAAAATCAAAATGTCAGTCCCTTCAACATCTTCCGCTCCCGCCAAAATAACCGCAAAGGTCCCAAAGTCGACACGATCGCTTCGCGAGAAAGTTATCTCCAAGTCGGCTAAATCAGTGATGTCGGAAAAGTTGGCGCATCCATTGCCGACAGAAGAGGCACCAAAGGCGAAGGCGGCATCTGTGTCGGACGTAACGGAACTTACACGCGCGACAAAACCGCAAACCCCAGCAACAATGTACAGCTCGGCATGCTCTGACGGCTCGGAGCAGCTGGGAGTTGTCAACAGAAGCCGCGTGTCAGAAACAGTTATGCGGTGGGAAGGCTGTGACATATCCCCCCCTAAAAACATTGTCTCGGACGAGGAAGACTCCAATGCCTCCAGCCAAACCGATGAACCGCGCAGTCGCCGGGACAGCATTCTATACAGGACACCAATGAAAGGGACAGGAGTCCATATGGATATGGCGACGGAGGAGGCCAACACCATGCTTCAACAAGGAAAGCAAGCGCTGGAGACCGCCGGAAATATGAAACGGGAGTGTAAGCAAGTTGCGCACAATTGTCTGCAGGGTCTTTACGAGACCGTTTTATCCCTGTCAGACTCCAGGGCGCGGCACAAATACAATTTAGAGAAGGAGAGGTCTCGCCATGCTCAAGAGCTCGTAAGAGTGGAAAGAGCACACACAAGAGAGATGGAGACCACCAAGAAGACTCTGGCGTTGGAGTTGAGCCGCGCTCGGGAGGACATAGGAGAGACCCTGAAGACCACCAAGCTCATCAGGGAATGGCTGGGAGCTGAGACCCTACAGGCGCTAAAAGAGAACGCCGAAACACGCAAAGGGGTCCAGGCCCTAGAAGCGGTGGTCCGAAAGGAGCACGAGAGAACGAGGAAAGAGGCCGGAAGAGCCAGTGGATCGCCGGGAAGAGATAACACCCCAAACCCGATCCTGATGCGACTCGATCTCGGCATAGCCAGCATTACGAACCAGCTGGACTCGCTGAGGAAGCAGATGGAGCGAATGAGGGCAGACTTTCCGGTACTCTCGCCCACCGCCGCCTCAGCACAAGACCACCAGTGCCAGATTCCCGACGAGCTGCTCGCAGCAGCTTCCAGCACGGCGAGGATAGAGTCCGAACTAAAACAGCTAGCAAAAGTAATAGGGACTCACACAAGCAAACCACCTCCACCCCCCCCTCAGGATATCAAGAAACACCTGCAGCCAGTGAAGGAGAAGCTGGAGATAGTGTCCTCGGACATCAGAGTCCTGAGAGACAGACCCCAAGCACCAGCAGCGCCGGCGACAAACCTCGACACCGAACTCGCTGTTGTGGAGGTCAAGAAAACGCTGGCAGACATCGTAAAGGGAATGGATAACCTGAGGGACAGACCCAAAACGGCGCATCCCGTGAACAGACCCGTGACTACTCCACCACAGCCGAAGCCAATTCAGTCCAGCCACACTCTTATAGTCTCCTCAACGGATCCAAAACACACAGGAGACAATGTCATAGAGAGGATCAGAGAGGCGCTGGACCTAAAAACAACGGGGGCTCAGCTGAACAAGGTGAGAAAGGCCCGAAACCAAAAGGTCGTCCTAAACTGCGCCACGAAAAAGGATCTGGACCTAGTGAAGAAGCAGTTCAGCAAAAAGGAGGACCTCAAAGTGCAGGAGCCCAAGCCAGCAAATCCCCTGATCTGTATCAGAGGAGTCCAGGCTCATTACACTGACGAGGAGATGGTAGAGCTGTTAAAAGCTCAGAACCAGAGTCTCTTCCACGGTATCGACATGGCGAGCCAGACCTTAAAGATGCGGTTCAGGAAGAAGGCAAGGAACGCGCTGGTCTGCCACCCGGTGTTCGAGCTCTCCCCAGAACTATGGAAACGACTCACGCAGGGAGAGGCCAAGGTGTTTATTGGCCTACAAAGGGTCCCCGTGGAGGATCAGTCACCTCTAGTACAGTGCAGTAGATGCCTCGCGTACGGACACACAAGAACAGTGTGTAAAGAAACGGCGCAGGTATGCAGCTTTTGCTCAGACGAGCACACTGGGAGAGACTGTCCCATAAAACGAGACGGAAAGAGCCCTACGTGCGTGAATTGCGTAAAGGCCAAAAGGGAAGGCACGGACAAGGCGCATGCCGCTTACAGCGATGAATGCCAAGAGCGCCAGAAATGGGATGGCATAGCCAGAGCACGGGTCTCGTACTGCTGAAGCGGAGGGCAGCCAACAGGACGGCACCACGGTCGCAACTCGCAGCGGCCCGACCAAAGGATTGAACTTCATTCAAGCGAACCTGCAGCGCTCCAAACTTGTTACGGCGGAGTTCCACCTAGCGGCGCAGAAAAAGGGAATAAAAGTTGCCCTCGTTCAAGAACCCTATGTAGGAAGAACGGGGTTCATGAAACAAAACCCGGGCACTCAAGTCATCCAGTGCACCCTGAACCGCCAGAAGTCAGTGAAGGCAGCAATAGTGGTTTTTGGTGACGAGCTGGAAGTCATTCATGACCCTCAGCTCGTCACTGAGAATATCGCCTCAGCCACGGTTAAGGTGGGACCAATAAAGTTTGGAGTTGTGTCGGTTTACTTCGAGGGAGACCAAGCACTCACACCCTATCTCAACACACTCAACACAACACTAACAAAAATACACACACACACACCTAACACAATCATCGGAGGTGATATAAATGCTTGGAGTCAGTGGTGGGGAAGCAATTCCGAAGATCACCGCGGAGCGGAGTACAACTCGTTTCTAAACGAACAGGATCTCCAGATACTCAACAGAGGACAGGTTCCAACCTTTGAGACGTACAGGGGAGACAGACTGTACGCCAGCATCGTCGATGTAACAGTGTGCAGTCTGCCGCTTCTAGACAGGATCGAAGAGTGGAGAGTTGACAGAGGCCTCACCTCATCTGATCACAATGCGGTAACCTTCACAATGCGTCTTGAGAAACCCTTGGAACCACTGAGGCCAATCTCAACACGCATCTATAACACCAAGAAGGCAAAATGGTCAGAATTTAGGGAACACTTCAAACTCTGCCTAGAGGGGAAAACCATCACACCCGAAAGAATCACTGGACTTCCAAATCCTGAAGACCTGGAGAACCTAATCAGCGAGTATACCTCTGCCATACACAAAGCATGCGAAAAATCAATCCCAAAAATAGGCACCAGAAAAACAGATCCCAAACCACCTTGGTGGTCTCCTACTCTAGAACAACTCAGAAGAGAAGTTCTCAGAAAGAAGAGAAGGATCCGCAATGCGGCACCATCAAGGAGGAACTACACATTACAGGAATACCTCACAGCTAAAGAAAACTATTCCACACAAGCCACTGAGGCCGCCACGGCAGGCTGGAAAGAGTTCTGTTCCACACAAGAAAGAGAAAGCATGTGGGACGGAATTTACAGAGTAATAAGGAAAACCGCGAGAAGGGAAAACGATGCGCTCCTGAGAGGCCCATCTGGAGAAACCCTGAGCCCAGAACAATCGGCGGAACTTCTCGCGAACACCTTTTATCCAGCAGACTCAACAGCAGCAGAAACGACCTACCACACACAGCTTAGAAGCCGTACACGAGAGGAATCCGACGATCTTCAGGGATTGTCAGCCGAAGACCCACCTTTTACACCTGCGGAGTTGGAATTGGTTCTAGAAAACCAAAACCCAAAGAAAGCCCCAGGACCGGATGGGCTGACGGCTGATATATGCGTAACCGCTATCACCAGCAACCGGGGAGTATTTCTCGCCTTGGCTAACAGATGCCTGGCGCTGTCTTACTTCCCTAGGCAGTGGAAAGTGGCCCATGTGTGCATCCTTAGAAAACCCGGCAAAGACGACTACACTCATCCAAAGTCCTACAGACCCATTGGACTTTTAGCAGTCTTGGGCAAGATCGTCGAAAAACTCATCGTGAACAGAATCCAGTGGCACCTATTTCCCACACTTAACACTCATCAATACGGTTTCATGCCGCAACGGGGCACCGAGGACGCCCTCTACGCCTTAGTGACGCACATACGGGCAGAGATAAAAGCAAAGAAGATCGTGCTTTTAGTATCACTGGACATAGAGGGGGCCTTCGACAACGCGTGGTGGCCGGCCATAAAACACCAGCTAATTAGAAAAAAGTGCCCAAGAAACCTGTACACCACATTAACCTCATACCTGAAGGATAGAAAGGTAATGGTGAACTACGCCAGAGCGAAAAGCGAGAAGGAGACCACCAAGGGATGTGTCCAAGGTTCCATTGCTGGACCAACACTTTGGAATCTAATACTAGACTCGCTTCTGACAGAAATCAACAGCTTAGGTGTATTTTGCCAAGCCTATGCGGACGATGTGGTCCTGGTCTTCTCCGAACATCAGGTCAATGCCATGGAGCCTTTTTACAGTTTTGAAAAATTCTTTATAAGGAACTCTATTTACATTTTAAAATTAGTTAAAATTGGATATATAGTGTTAAAGTTATTTAAGTTTGAAGTCTTAGGAAATTTGGGGGTTGGCTATTTCAACCCCAAAAAATTTGGAAAAATATAGATTATATGTACTTGGTGCCTAGCCTCTCAAATTGTGTAGTTTTATATTTCTTACATTGTTAATTAATGCCAAAAATCCCGATTTTGTTAAATTGGAATTTGGCATACTTTTTCTTAAACATAAATACACCCCCTCAGGGTAAGATAAAAATCCGTTTTTCGTATCACTGGATGGGGAATTTTGTCCTCTATCCAAATACATATTTTAAATCCACCCGAAATTAATAAGTCCATAGAAATTAGAAAAATTAGGTGAAGCACTGAGGCAAATAAGTAAGTAACCTCCCTTAGAGGCAAATTATTTAATAAGTATTACCTGGCCCCCCTTTTCAGTGTTATTTGTTGGTTAGAATAGAAGTCTTCATATACTAGTGCATAGCAACTTATTTTTAAGCACTTTTAGTGGGTAAATATTAAGCCATAATTACTCCCAAACTGCGAGTTTTTCCCCGCTTTTCAAATTCTACAAGCCGTAAAGGGGTGACCATAACCCTTACACGGGAATTCAAAAAGGGAAAATAACGTATTGTAGTATAGTTTTCTCGACAAGGGCTACCAGTAGGAATTTGTCCCATTCGTTTGTGACGTGTTTGAAAAAATTTTGGGGTGAATTTACGTAACTTTCCATATTCTCCCCACATTAAAAAATACACCCCACTTTTTTCCCAATTACTGTAAAATCATTTTAGACAATACGTTCTTATCTGTTGGGTACGTTACCCACTTTGACCGTACTCCGAGGCTCGTTAAAAACCGGAACAAAATTTTTTAAATATTGGTTCACCAACCGGGAATCGAACTCGGGACTTTTAAAATTAGAAAAACGCCCGTAACTCGGGAACGGAGCTAGTTAGCCCATTTTTGACACCGGACTGCATATCCTATACTACGTATAGTATATGCTGCAACTCTCCACAGGCCACCCTCTTTCGTTCACCCCCCTTAGTTCATTTATTTAAACATATTATCCCCCCCCCCCCCCCTCCCACCAGCAAATCTTTGATAGTTCGAAAATAGATTTACCGTTATAGGTACTACGTAATATATATAGTAAAAAATCCCAAAGTATTTCCCCTCCCCCTCCACCCCGAATTATTGTGTATTTTGCTTAATAATTCAAATAAATCATTTAAATTAGATTTATCATTATAAAATAGATTTATAAATCATTTAATTCAGTTATCCCCCTAGTTTATATATTAAAATACATTTATCCTCTCCCACCAACAAAATTTTTATAGTGTTATAGCTATACCATACGATAGTACGTAATAAGTCATAAAATATTAATCTCAAAATTAACCCCCCCCCCCCCTTAACTTTTCATTTTGATCTAAACCCTTATATCAATTAGTAATTTTAATAAATATAATAATTATTCACACAAGCCCCTATAATATAATATACCCCCCCCAGGACACCCCCCTCATTACGAACCCTCCGATATTGAATGTAATATATATGACACGACGGGTATCCTATCCTGTGCCGTTTCTGACCAGTCTCCGGTTTATTCTTCGTTGAGGGTTGGTTTTCAATCACACACAATAGTTAACTCAAACTCAAAGCGTTTATTTCAATCAAAACATTTACAGGCACTTTTAAATTATCACTTTACAGTCATCACTTTTCGTTTGAGTTATTTGGTGAAGCTAGTCGCCCATTCCAAAACGTAGTAGGTTCCTTATGGAGAAGAACGGGCAAGAAACTCCATGGTCACTCTTTTAAATCAACACATTCTGTTACAGATTACATTTCATCTCAAATGCACACACCGGCGCCATTGTGCGCGCGTGCCTGTCTCTCTAGTCGTCAGAAGTACGCGTCATCGAATACAGAGTCTTATTTACTAGTTAGTTCAACACAACTTAAAAACAATGCTAAAATGCTTATCGGTTAATTCTTTTATAATTAAACAATGTCAATTCACCATACAAAGGCGTTTTCAGAATTAAAGTTTAATTAGAAGCTTCAATATTACCATTCGTCAATTTCCGGCAATACAAGAAATGTAAGATGGTAATCAAGCAGGTATTCATTAGTAAATTCCTGTGTAAAATAATCTTATTACTTTATAGTTTGTATTCTATTATTGAAACTTATTTAGTCCTTGCATTAAATTATAACATTCAGTTATTGATCTTAAAATTCACAGCCGGCGCCATTTTTGGGCAGAGGTAGCGCTGTGTCATAAACAAACTTACTATATCAAATGAGCAATTATTGTTATTATGACAAAACCCAAAAATCATAAACTAAATGTTTCCTTTTAATTTTAACTTTACTTTTAACTCCAACATCGAAATTGGTTTAATAGTTTATTTCTAGGAATATACTGTGACTTCGATTTCACAAACGGCAATAGATGGCGCTTGAACATAGATGAACTCAATCGAAGTCACAGATCCTTGCAAATGGTTGTAGCAGTATTAATAGTTCAGCAATTTCATTGAGAATAACAATTATAATAAATAGTTACACATAAGATTATGTTATGATCTTTATAGGTAAAAGCTTTCGCGGCGACATATATTATATTATAAAATCCCAAAGTAAATTCTCCCCTCCCCCTCCCCTTCGAATCATTGCGTATTTTTATTTTTAATAATTTAAGTAGATTTCACCGACCGGGAATCGAACCCGGGATTTCAAAAGTCAGTAAAACGCCCGTATCTCGGAAACGAAGCGAGTTAGCTCGTTTTTGACCTCGGGCTGCAATACTATAACGCCCCTCAGGCTACCCCCTTTTTGCTTACCCCCCTAATTTAAATATTTCTATTTATTTTATTTCCCTCCCTCCAACACATTTTATTGTAATAGCTGTACCATATTGTATGTACGTAATTTATAAAATATTAAATCCCAAAATTAAATCCCCCCCCCCCCCCCGTAAATATTGTCTTTAGAATTTGACCCTAATATCAACTATTACCTATATAAATATAATATAATATACCCCCTCAGGACCCCCCTTATTACGAACCCCTTCGATATATTTACTCCACCCCCCCTGGTCTTAACGTCGGAACCAGAGGTCAGAGACCCACCAAGTTTGGACTCTCTGGAATCGGAAGGAAAAGACCTCTCCTTTGGCTGCGACAGAATCACGAAATAACGCCCCTTATTTAAATTAACTTACCGTATTTATATATTTATTCTTTACTAGCTGCTGCCCGCGGCTTCGCCCGCGTGAGTGTCGGAAATTACCCCATACATCCCCATGGGTTTTAAGTATAAATATTGAGTTTCGAGTTAATCGGACAGCGCGTTAAAATTCTTCCATACAAACACTGACACCCCCCAATCCCCCTTTAGGGGGTAATTTAGAAAAACAAAAAACTACAAACTTTATAATTTATTTAGATTACTATTCGTGCGAAGTTTCATGTTTATTACCTCAAGGAATAAGATTTTTCATACAAACTTTCATCCCTTATTTTACCCCCTTAGGGGTTGAATTTCGAAAAATCCTGATACACGTTATTCTTAATTTTTGGGTTTAAGTATAAATATTGAGTTTCGAGTTAATCGGACAGCGCGTTAAAATTCTTCCATACAAACTTTGACACCCCCCAACCGTAGGATAGGATACTTTTCCGGGATAAAAAGTACCCAGTGTGGTGCCCAGGATATTAAAGAATAATTATACCAAGTTTCATCGTAATCGAACCGGTAGTTTTTGCGTGATACCTGAACAAACAGACAGACAGACAGACAGACAGACAGACAGACAGACAGACAGACAGACAAAAAAAATTTTAATCACACTTTTGGGTTCGGTGTCGGTCTAGTAACATCCCCTGCCATTTATTTTTTTGATATTTTCAATGTACAGAATTTTCACTTCTACAGATTTATTATAAGTATAGATTTTAGTATATGCTGTGCCTGTGGCGTATATAGGAAATAAATCCTACAAATTGGACAAGTCAAAGGTTGACAATAAATAGTAGGTTAGATTATATTTAGACTAAAGGTCTGGGACCTTGTTTTTGTGTTATTTCAGCTTTATTGAGTTGTTATAAATAGTATAAGTTTTCATTTTAGCTTATTGTGTGTAACTAGATCTCTAAATTGAGATTGAATAAATTTGACGCAATTCTATCAACAAACTAGAGGGCGACTCATACCTCTCCAGCCAAGAGGCACTGACACGATTATCCTGACTGGTGCAGATTGCGCCACTACTGACACATAACTTGACCTCTTGGGTACTAAGAGCGAACTTATACAAGTTGACTAGTTTGATTTAAAAAATCTGTCACACTTTACATTTTTACATTGGTTTGTTTTGTTTTTTATTGTTTAAAGTATTTACTTGTTCGGTCAACTTGCTGCTGGATATATTGTGAGGTCCTTTACAACCACATAATTGTCTTGGCAGACGACTTGGCGTTCAAGGACCATATATTATCCTGAACCGGCACAACATTTTGAAGTAATTTTTGGGAATACTAAGCGTACATTTTTCGAGGTCTTAGCAAAATGTTCGGATTCCGTACACCTGCAAAAACGACAAAAGTCGCAGACGAGGACCTCCTCATAAATACGACGATGACCATAGAGCAGGAAATCCAGGAGACGGGAATGGGACAAAAGAGCAATGACACTAGCCCAAATTCGGGAATATGCGCCAGCCAGGCCCCGAGCGTGAGTAGAAGCATTGGAGAGTGGGTGTCCGGCAAACCGGATACACGACCCAGGACGTCGACTACACCAAAGAAGGCAGCGCCAACAGAACCCCCTCCACAAAAACCAAAAACGGTGTCCTCACAGGCGCCAACCTCTTCGAGGGCACCCGCTGGAAAAGTATTGATGGAGACTGTAGTGAGCCCGCCTAAGCCCCAGGAAAAGCTAAAGTATACAGACCGGCTCGCGGAAGCAAAAGCCTGCGTAACAAAGGCCAAGTTGAACCTCGGAAATTCACGAAACATAAAAACAGAGATAAAAGCGGGAGTCATACAGGCTGTTGACAGGTTGTACCAATTGGTTAAGGAAGGAGAAAGTGTGAAATCCAAGAGACAAACTATGGAGCCAGAGAAAGAAAAAGAACCTGAAAAAGAAGAGAGGGTTAAAGAAAGGGAATTAGCCAGGAAGATAGACGAACATATGAAGCTCATCCAAGAGAATAACGATAGAATGGAAAAATTAAAGGAAGTCATCGTGAAACAACAAGAAGAACAAGAGAGGCGCACCTACGCGAGTGTAGCGGCGGTGGCCAGGAGGCAGCCCCTCGAGCGGTCAGCATTGCACTCCGTAGTAATAACTGCGAAAGATGAAACGGAAACGGGAGATGAAGTTCTGAAGAGGATTAGAGAAGTTGTAAACGCCAAGGAGGGCGGAATTGCGGTGGAGAGGATCAGGAAGGCGAAGGACAGGAAGGTGATTGTAGGTTGCAGAACAGAAGCAGAAAGGCAACAAATAAAAGAGAAACTCCAAAGAGCCGGAGAGCACCTAAATGTCCAGGAGCTAAAGAACAAAAATCCTCTCGTTGTTCTCAAGGATGTGTTTCAGTACAACAGCGATAGCGACATACTGGGAGCTTTATGGAACCAGAACCAAAAAGTCCTTAAGGATATAGAAGGAGAGGACAGGAAGGTGGAAATAGTCTATAAAAAGCGAGCACGGAACCCCCAGACTAACCATGTCATTATGAGAGTGTCCCCTAAAGTATGGAATCGGCTGGTCGAAGCTGAATCCATCCTGATTGACCTCCAACGAGTGAAAGTAGCAGACCAGTCGCCACTGGTCCAATGTTCGCTCTGTCTGGGGTATGGGCACGGGAGGCGTTTCTGTACGGAGACCATAGAAAAGTGCAGCCACTGCGGTGGGCCACACATGAAAACAAACTGCCCAGACGTTCTTACCGGTGTGGCCCCAGTATGTTGCAATTGCACGCTCGCCAAGGTGGACAGGAGAGACCACAATGCGTTCAGCAGCGAGTGCCCAATACGCAGGAAGTGGGAGGCACTAGCCAGAGCCAACGTAGCGTACTGCTAAGGTGGTCCCCGGCGGAAGACTCGACTCAAACTCAAGGCCATATCTTGTAGCCCAAGCTAATTTGCAAAGAAAGGCACTGGCAACAAACGAACTAATGCTTGAGGCAAGCAGAAGGAATGTGGCCTTTGCACTGCTCCAGGAGCCGTATATCGGAGGCATAGGTAGAATGAAGGACTACCACGGTGCGAGAATTTACCAGTGCAATAGGATGGAAGACGGCGCCGTCAAGACAGCAATCGCAGTCTTTGACGGCGATATAGACGTCGCCCAGTGCCCGGAATTCACCACACCCAACATCACGGTGGTAACGATGAAGACAGTTGCATGGGAGATCGTGGTGGTCTCATTCTACCTCGAACCAAAGCCAGAACCGGTGGGGCCATACCTGGAGCAGCTCAAAAGGATAAAGCGGAACTTCGGCCGGAGAATCATCATGGGAGGAGACGCCAACGCAGAAAACTCTTGGTGGGGCAGTCGAAGGAGAAACGGCAGAGGGGGAGAAGTACTCGGGGCCCTCGAGGAAATGGATTTGCAGGTGCTCAACGTCGGCAGCACTCCAACATTCCACACAGTACGGGGAACCAAATTATACTCTAGCCTCGTGGACATAACGGCCTGCACGGAGGAGCTGCTCGTTATGGTGGACGACTGGAAGATAGATGAGGGCATGACGAGCTCGGATCACAACACCGTCACCTTCAGTTTAAGTCTTGAGAAGGCAAAGGGAATACAAATAAGCAGAACCACCCGTAAATTCAATAGCAGGAAAGCAAACTGGGACCAATTTCATGAGAAATTGGCCCAGTTGCTCGCAGTACATAATGTTAATAATATGGAAATAGAAAAAATTACACTTACAACAGATTTGGAAGAAATAGTACAGACATATCAAAATTTAATAGTAGAAGCATCAATTAATAGTATACCCTTAGTAAAAGCAAAAAATAAAATAAACTTACCTTGGTGGACAGAAGAACTCGCCACGCTGAAGAAAGCAGTCGCCACCAAGAAGCGTAGGATCCGTTGCGCAGCGCCGGTCCGAAGAGAAGTTGTAGTCGCTGAGTACCTGCAAATAAAAAATGATTATGAGGAAAAGGCTAGGAGTGCCCTAACCGAAAGCTGGAAAACCTTCTGTGAGAGACAAGACGGAGAGGGACTCTGGGATGGGATATACCGTGTCATAGGCAGGACCATGAAGAGGCACGAGGACTTGCCCCTGATCGTGAACGGAAAGGTACTGGACAATCTCCACTCTGCCGAATGTCTGGCAGAAACATTCTACCCGGAGGACAGAAGGGAAGAGGACAAGGAAGAACACACGCGAATCAGAATGATAGCTGAAAAAGTGAACGTAATGAGTCATGATGAAAAACATGACCCATCGTTCACCATTGAAGAGCTAAACTCCACAATACGCACCTTTAATCCCAAGAAAGCCCCGGGTGCAGACGGTCTGACGGCCGACATCTGCCAGCATTCGATTAACCACGATCCGGGAACTTTCCTAGCACTGGCAAACAAATGCCTGGAACTGGGCTACTTCCCGGGGACCTGGAAAGAAGCAACAGTCGTCATCCTAAGGAAACCCGGAAAAGAGAGCTACACTGTTCCAAAATCGTACAGGCCGATTGGTTTGCTTCCGGTGCTGGGAAAGGTCTTGGAGAAAATGGTAATAAACAGAGTGAAATGGCACATTATACCACAACTCAGTACTCGCCAGTACGGGTTCATGCCCCAAAAGAGCACGGAAGACTCCCTCTATGACCTAGTTGGATATATACGTAAAAACCTAGCAGAGCGCAGACTTACCGTAATGGTGTCACTAGACATAGAGGGAGCTTTTGACAGCGCTTGGTGGCCAGCTATCAGAACCAGACTGGCTGAGGAAAAATGTCCGGTAAATGTGAGGAGAATAATGGACAGCTACCTCAATAACCGAAGGGTCAGGGTCAGGTATGCAGGCGAGGAGGTCATAAGGGAGACAACAAAAGGCTGTGTACAGGGATCAATAGGAGGCCCGATCCTGTGGAACATCCTCCTGGACCCCTTACTTAAGGGACTGGAGCAACGGGGAGACTACTGCCAGGCCTTTGCTGACGACGTGGTGCTGGTATTTGATGGCGACTCAGCGACGGAAGTCCAGCGGAAAGCGAATGACGCCCTCGCCCATGTATACCAGTGGGGTGTCATGAACAAGTTGAAGTTCGCACCGCAAAATACAAATGCGATGATTATAACGCGGAAACTCAAATATGACACCCCGCGCTTGAGCATGGGCGGGGTCGCCATTGGCATGACGCAAGAGATCAAAATCCTGGGGCTAACAATCGACAACAGCTTGACATTTAATAAACACACCGCAAATGTTTGCCATAAGGCACTTAACTTCTACAAGCAGTTGTCGAGGGCTGCAAAGATTAGCTGGGGACTTAACCCCGACGTCATCCGCACCATGTATACGGCAGTAGTCGAACCAGTAGTTTTATACGCAGCAAGTGCGTGGGCACCCGCAGCCACCAAGTTGTGCGTAAAAAAGAAGTTAAATGTGGTCCAAAGAGGATTTGCACAGAAATTGTGCAAATCCTATCGCACCGTATCCCTAAACTCGGCACTGGTGCTGGCTGGGATACTACCCCTCGATCTCCGAATACGTGAGGCAGCCGCCTTGTACGAGGCGAGGAGGGGGGTACCTCAGTCAGCACTAGGAGACAGGGACGTCGAGCGACGTACCACATTTGCTTTGCACCCCGCGGAACATATGAGTCTGCAGTTCATTTGCCTGGCAGACCAAGAACAACTGGAGAACCACTGCACACAAGCAGTGCAGATATTTACTGACGGCAGCAAGATTGATGGCAAGGTTGGAGCGGCGTTGTCTCTCTGGAGCGATGGTGCCGAAACCAAAAGCCTGAAATTGAAGCTGTCGTCCCACTGCACAGTCTACCAGGCCGAACTGCTGGCCATATGCAAAGCCACGCGGGAGGTACAAAAACGCAACGAAGAGTCCTTTGGTATATACAGCGACTCAAAATCATCACTGGAAACGGTCGTAAACCACCGCTCTCCTCATCCCCTTGCAGTTGAAATTAGGGAAAACCTGCGGAAATGTAAATTACAGAACAAACGTGTAGATTTGTTCTGGATTAAGGCTCATGCGGGACTGCAGGGAAATGAGAGAGCCGACCAGTTGGCTAAGGATGCAGCACTCAAATTAAAAAGAAGACCGGATTATGACCAGTGTCCGGTTTCATTCGTCAAGCGACAAATCCGGAAGGATTCGCTTGACGAATGGAATCGGAGGTACAGGACGGATGACACAGCCGCTACGACAAAACTTTTCTTCCCAAATGCTGTTGACGCCTTCAAAACGGTAAGAAAGCTGAAGCCAACAGGGATAGTGACACAGATTTTAACAGGACATGGTGGGTTTTCCGAATACTTGACCAGGTTCAAGTGTAAGGAAAACCCATCATGTATATGCGACCCTGATAAGGACGAGACAGTGACCCATCTACTGACTGAATGCCCAGTATATGGCCGGGAGAGGTATGAGCTAGAGCAAAAAATAGACATGGACATAAAAATAAAAAATTTAAATGAACTAATAACTAACAAGAAATACAGCACAGATTTCTTAGGATATAGTATAAAAGTGGCACAAAAAACCATAAATAGGAACAAATAGATACATAAGAATGCTCAAAATTGTATAAATACGTATATAATAGGAAGCATTAAATAAATAGTTGCAAAAGAATTATTGTTAGAATAAGAATAAGAAACTGATAAGTGTTATAATTGTAAAAGGTAATATAAGTAAAGTTTAAAAATTCTAATTATTTTTAGAATAAGAATAAGAAACCGTTAAGTGTTAAAATTGTATAAGGTAATATAAGTAAAGTTTAAAAATGTACTAGTTAAAATAAGAAGAAAGACATGTCAACGATAGATATTATAAATATAATGTAGTAGAAGATAAGAACACTGTAAACATAAAAAAGGATTTAATAAAAGAAAGCCCGACAAGGTCTCGGATAATGTTCGAGGAACCATTAAGCTCGCAACGCCCTGTGATGACGGGTGCTTGTTCTAATAAATTTAATTAATTAACCTAACCTAACCTAACCTAACCTTTTTTTTTTTTTTTTTTTTTTTTTTGTTCCGGGGTGGAAAATCCTCATGGATGTCCCCCGCCCTGGGGCGGGCGGAGGGGTCTGTCAGACTCTTACTGACTAAAAACCACCCCGGTGTCCCATCTCACACCGACGCCGGGGGTCGCGGGAACTTAAAAATCTTCCGCAACCCCCGATTGGTGCCGGCCCGCGAACGCGGGCCTCTTCCTCGGGTCAGGGGGGAGTGAGGTGTTAAACTCCCCCCGCGCCGTCTAAGAGGGGCGCGCGTGGAACACTACGCGCCGCCACCTCGGGTCCTGATGTGTGGGGGGCGACAGACGTCCCCGAGTCCGTCGCCCCTGGACCCATTTAGGGGGGCTGGAAGAGGGCGTTGTCCGCCCTCCTCCGACGCCCGGTGCGCCTGCTGCGGGCCGGGTGAGTGGATGAGATCTCCCTCTCCCTTTCCGCAGCCTCCTTCTGCGAGACGACCGTTTCGCAGTAGGAAACCACCGCGTCCCAGGACTCCTCGCCGCCGACCATCGCATTCACAACGGCCGGCAGCGACAAGTCACTGCCTACTTCTGAGATGAGGGCACGGCGCGGCTCCTCCCAAGCGGCACACTCTGCCAGCGTATGCCGCGCCGTGTCCTCCCGACAGTCGACGCAGTGGTGACACCGGGCGTCCGGCTCCCTGTTTATGCGACACAGATACTTCCCGAAGCAACCATGCCCCGAGAGCACCTGCGTCACCCGAAACGACAGGGAGCCGTGCCTCCTCCCGAGCCAGAGGTCGAGCACCGGCCGGACCGCCTCGATGATGTCGAAGCCGGCGGTAGGGCGTGAAAGCCTGTCCCGCCATTCCGCCACCAGGACCTCGCGGAGCTGAGACCGATGCAGCTCCATGTGTCGCTGCATCGGTTGCTCGCCCCGCGCCCTCGCTTCCTCGCGCCACCGATACGATGACGCGAGTACTTTCGCCTCGAGGTCCCAGGGCGGGGATCCGGCCAGTGCACAAGCCGCCTCGTAGGAGATCGTGCGATACCCCCTGATGACTCTGACGGCCATCGCTCTCTGCGGCTTGCGCAGTACTGCGATGCTTCCGGCCGTCAGGTCAGCCGCCCAGATCGGGGCCCCGTAAAGGGCCATCGACCGCACGATCCCCACGTAGAGCCGCCTACAAGCGGCGCTCGGGCCCCCCAAATTAGGAAGCAGCGTTGACAGCGCCCCAGCAGCGCCCAGCAACTTGGGCGCCAGCCGCCGGAAGTGGGGCTCGAAGTTCCACCGGCTGTCGAGCACCAATCCTAGGTACTTCATGGTAGACTCGACAGCGATCCGAGCCCCCCCGACCACGATGTGTGAACCGGGCGGCGGCGCCCGCCGGGGGCCATGAAACACCATGGCCTCCGACTTGCTGAGGGCCACCTCCAGGCCCAGGCGACGTATGCGGCCCACCACCTGTGAGACCGCAGCCGTCGCCAGCAACGCTGCCTCCCTGTGCGAGCTCCCCCGGGCAGTGACCAGCGTGTCGTCCGCGTAGCACGTCAGGTCGACGCCCGGTTGGAGTTCGCCCCTCAGCACCCAGTCGTACCCGATGTTCCACAGGAGCGGGCCAACAACCGAGCCCTGTGGAACACCGCACGACATGCGGCGCTGGTTCCCGCCATCACGTCCCATGTAGGTGACACACCTCTCTGACAGATAAGCCCCAACGATGTGGCAGAGGTAGGGAGGCACGCCATGATACCGTAGTGCCTCCCGAATACAACTCCAGGGCAGGGTGTTGAAGGCGTTGGAGATGTCCAAGGACACCGCCAACATCACCCCGCCCCGGGACACCGCTTCCTCCGCCAGGACTCTAACCCGCGACACAGCGTGGATCGTGGAGCGCCCATGCCGAAACCCGAACTGGCTGTCGTCCAGGTCCGGCCCCTCTCTGCACAAGTGGCCGACGAGGCGGGCTGCGATTATCCGCTCAAACAGCTTGCCCACCTCGTCTAGCAGCACTATGGGCCGGTACGCGGACGGCGAGTCCGCAGGGCGCCCCGCCTTCCTGAGCAGGACCAGACGGCCTGATTTCCACAGAGTGGGAAACTGGCCCTGCTCAAGGCACGCTGTGTAGAGTCCCCTCAGTTGGGGCTCAAGCTCCTTCAGAGCGAGGGCTAACGCGCAGCCGTGGATCCCGTCGGGCCCCGGAGCCACGTTCTTGGCCCGGAGCCGCATCACGGCTGCCCTCATCTCTGCCTGTGTCACCTCTGGGACGTTGATGGCGTTCTCCTCCGGAGACTCTGCGGCTGTGGGCAAAGCCATCGGCGGCGGAGTATGCTCCGCTCTCGCCGGGAAGAGGGCTGTGACCACCTCCTCCAGCAGCTCAGGTTGGAGACTCTCCGTAAGTGGGGGCGCAGCGGGTCGAAGTTTCCCTCGGACCGCGCGATAAGGGCGCCCCCACGGATCCCCGTCTAGAGTCTCCAACATCTCCTCCCTGGCTCGCGTCCTCGACTCGCCGATGGCCAGCCACAGAGCCTCCTTAGCCGCGCGGTACACCTCATACAGCGCGGCTTCTTCGTCAGGGACCCGACGACGTCTCCTCCGGTATCGGGTGTACTGGCGTCTAACCGCCACGCACGCGACGCGCAATTGCGCAATCTCGGCGGTCCACCAGTACACCTGGCGCCTTGCAGACTGTGCGTGGACCCGGGGCATGGACGCGTCGCAAATTTGCGTCATCGCCCCGCGGAACCACAGCGCCTCTCGTTCGACGTCAACGGGTCCGTTCGTTGCCGACTCCCGGCTCCAGGCCTGGACAATAGCGGCCTCCTCGAGAAGCTCCCTGTCGATGCGCTTACGCGCCCAGCGCGGACCGTCCGTTCGCGGGGCCGGTGGACCGCGGCCGCCAGCGGTCTGGGCGGAGACGTCGAAACGGATGTATCGGTGATCCGATAACGTCTCCACCTCCGCGGCGACACGCCAGTCACGGACACGGCTTGCAACAGCAGGGCTGGCGAACGAGACGTCCACTATAGACCCGCCCCGCTGCCGCACGCACGTGTGGACCGAGCCCCGATTAAGGACGGTCAAGCCAGTCGTGACCGCCCACTCCTCCAGCACCTCGCCCTAACCTAACCTAACCTAACCTAACCTAACCTAACCTAACCTAACCTAACCTAACCTAACCTAACCTAACCTAACCTAACCTAACCTAACCTAACCTAACCTTTTTTTTTTTTTTTTTTTTGTTCCGGGGTGGAAAATCCTCATGGATGTCCCCCGCCCTGGGGCGGGCGGAGGGGTCTGTCAGACTCTTACTGACTAAAAACCACCCCGGTGTCCCATCTCACACCGACGCCGGGGGTCGCGGGAACTTAAAAATCTTCCGCAACCCCCGATTGGTGCCGGCCCGCGAACGCGGGCCTCTTCCTCGGGTCAGGGGGGAGTGAGGTGTTAAACTCCCCCCGCGCCGTCTAAGAGGGGCGCGCGTGGAACACTACGCGCCGCCACCTCGGGTCCTGATGTGTGGGGGGCGACAGACGTCCCCGAGTCCGTCGCCCCTGGACCCATTTAGGGGGGCTGGAAGAGGGCGTTATCCGCCCTCCTTCGACGCCCGGTGCGCCTGCTGCGGGCCGGGTGAGTGGACGTAATCTCCCTCTCCCTTTCCGCAGCCTCCTTCTGCGAAACGACTGTCTCGCAGTAGGAAACCACCGCGTCCCAGGACTCCTCGCCGCCGACCATCGCATTCACAACGGCCGGCAGCGACAAGTCACTGCCTACTTCTGAGATGAGGGCACGGCGCGGCTCCTCCCAAGCGGCACACTCTGCCAGCGTATGCCACGCCGTGTCCTCCCGGCAGTCGACGCAGTGGTGACACCGGGCGTCCGGCTCCCTGTTTATGCGACACAGGTACTTCCCGAAGCAACCATGCCCCGAGAGCACCTGCGTCACCCGAAACGACAGGGAGCCGTGCCTCCTCCCGAGCCAGAGGTCGAGCACCGGCCGGACCGCCTCGATGATGTCGAGGCCGGCGGTAGGGCGTGAAAGCCTGTCCCGCCACTCCGCCACCAGGACCTCGCGGAGCTGAGACCGGTGCAGCTCCATGTGTCGCTGCATCGGTTGCTCGCCCCGCGCCCTCGCTTCCTCGCGCCACCGGTACGATGACGCGAGTACTTTCGCCTCGAGGTCCCAGGGCGGGGATCCGGCCAGTGCACAAGCCGCCTCGTAGGAGATCGTGCGATACCCCCTGATGACTCTGACGGCCATCGCTCTCTGCGGCTTGCGCAGTACTGCGATGCTTCCGGCCGTCAGGTCAGCCGCCCAGATCGGGGCCCCGTAAAGGGCCATCGACCGCACGATCCCCACGTAGAGCCGCCTACAAGCGGCGCTCGGGCCCCCCAAATTAGGAAGCAGCGTTGACAGCGCCCCAGCAGCGCCCAGCAACTTGGGCGCCAGCCGCCGGAAGTGGGGCTCGAAGTTCCACCGGCTGTCGAGCACCAATCCTAGGTACTTCATGGTAGACTCGACAGCGATCCGAGCCCCCCCGACCACGATGTGTGAACCGGGCGGCGGCGCCCGCCGGGGGCCATGAAACACCATGGCCTCCGACTTGCTGAGGGCCACCTCCAGGCCCAGGCGACGTATGCGGCCCACCACCTGTGAGACCGCAGCCGTCGCCAGCAACGCTGCCTCCCTGTGCGAGCTCCCCCGGGCAGTGACCAGCGTGTCGTCCGCGTAGCACGTCAGGTCGACGCCCGGTTGGAGTTCGCCCCTCAGCACCCAGTCGTACCCGATGTTCCACAGGAGCGGGCCAACAACCGAGCCCTGTGGAACACCGCACGACATGCGGCGCTGGTTCCCGCCATCACGTCCCATGTAGGTGACACACCTCTCTGACAGATAAGCCCCAACGATGTGGCAGAGGTAGGGAGGCACGCCATGATACCGTAGTGCCTCCCGAATACAACTCCAGGGCAGGGTGTTGAAGGCGTTGGAGATGTCCAAGGACACCGCCAACATCACCCCGCCCCGGGACACCGCTTCCTCCGCCAGGACTCTAACCCGCGACACAGCGTGGATCGTGGAGCGCCCATGCCGAAACCCGAACTGGCTGTCGTCCAGGTCCGGCCCCTCTCTGCACAAGTGGCCGACGAGGCGGGCTGCGATTATCCGCTCAAACAGCTTGCCCACCCCGTCTAGCAGCACTATGGGCCGGTACGCGGACGGTGAGTCTGCAGGGCGCCCTTCCTTCCTGAGCAGGACCAGACGACCTGATTTCCACAGAGTGGGAAACTGGCCCTGCTCAAGGCACGCTGTGTAGAGTCCCCTCAGTTGGGGCTCAAGCTCCTTCAGAGCGAGGGCTAACGCGCAGCCGTGGATCCCGTCGGGCCCCGGAGCCACGTTCTTGGCCCGGAGCCGCATCACGGCTGCCCTCATCTCTGCCTGTGTCACCTCTGGGACGTTGATGGCGTTCTCCTCCGGAGACTCTGCGGCTGTGGGCAAAGCCATCGGCGGCGGAGTATGCTCCGCTCTCGCCGGGAAGAGGGCTGCGACCACCTCCTCCAGCAGCTCGGGTTGGAGACTCTCCGTAAGTGGGGGCGCAGCGGGTCGAAGTTTCCCTCGGACCGCGCGATAAGGGCGCCCCCACGGATCCCCGTCTAGAGTCTCCAACATCTCCTCCCTGGCTCGCGTCCTCGACTCGCCGATGGCCAGCCACAGAGCCTCCTTAGCCGCGCGGTACACCTCATACAGCGCGGCTTCTTCGTCAGGGACCCGACGACGTCTCCTCCGGTATCGGGTGTACCGGCGTCTAACCGCCACGCACGCGACGCGCAATTGCGCAATCTCGGCGGTCCACCAGTACACCTGGCGCCTTGCAGACTGTGCGTGGACCCGGGGCATGGACGCGTCGCAAATTTGCGTCATCGCCCCGCGGAACCACAGCGCCTCTCGTTCGACGTCAACGGGTCCGTTCGTTGCCGACTCCCGGCTCCAGGCCTGGACAATAGCGGCCTCCTCGAGAAGCTCCCTGTCGATGCGCTTACGCGCCCAGCGCGGACCGTCCGTTCGCGGGGCCGGTGGACCGCGGCCGCCAGCGGTCTGGGCGGAGACGTCGAAACGGATGTATCGGTGATCCGATAACGTCTCCACCTCCGCGGCGACACGCCAGTCACGGACACGGCTTGCAACAGCAGGGCTGGCGAACGAGACGTCCACTATAGACCCGCCCCGCTGCCGCACGCACGTGTGGACCGAGCCCCGATTAAGGACGGTCAAGCCAGTCGTGACCGCCCACTCCTCCAGCACCTCGCCCCTAGCATCGGTCACAGGGGATCCCCACGCCGCAGACTTGGCGTTGAGATCCCCCAGCAACAGCACCGGGCGAGGGTGAAGTCGGCCCACGACGGCACCCAACTCGACAAGGAACCTCTCGAAGTCGGCGAGACTCTTGTTGGGCGAAAAGTACGCCCCAATTGTGCCGATGCCGTCCGCGAGGGCGGCTACCCAGCCGTGTCCTCGGGACGGGTTGACAAGAGCCCCGCCAATGATGGCCACCAAACCGTCCAAGTCTCCCACCCAGTTATCCCTGGGGGGGACAAAATACGGTTCGGCGACCACAGCCACATGAATCGACCACTCTGCCATGCTCTGGAACAAAAGATCCTGAGCTCTGGCACAGTGGTTGATATTGCCCTGGAGGAAATGGTAAAGCGCCGTTATGCGCAATCCATTCCCTCCGCACCATTCCTAGGCCGGGAGTCGGCCGGAGGGCAGTCAGGCTGCGGGGGGGGTAAAGAGCCCCCGGCAGCCTTGGCAGCCCCTCTCTTCTTTTTTCCCTTCTTGGCGGGAGCGCCACAGGCCTTTCCGCCCGCTCTATGCCCCGCAGGCCTCCCTGCAGCTGTACAGAGGCTGCAGTTTGGCGCCGCGGAGCACTGGGCCGCCTTGTGACCGGCCTGACCGCAGCGATAGCACTGCTCGCTGCGGTCTATTTCGGCGGTGCACCGAGCCCTGACATGCCCAATGTCGAGGCAACGGTAGCACCGCAAGGCCTTGGGTTGCAGCTGCTTCACCCTCGCTGCCACCCACCCCACCAAGAGACGCCCAGCGTCGGCGACTTTGTTCGCCGCCGCCACCGGGCACCGCACCCAGATCGCGCCGAGCCCGGAAGCCTCGACGCGAATCTCGCCCGTCCGCACGTCCTCGAGCGAACATTCACCGGCACGGGCGACGGCCGCCACGACCTCAGCTGGAGTCGTCGAGTCGTCCAGGCCATCGACGCGCAACTCCACGGTCTTCATCGGCCTGGATACCCGAACGTCCTCCGGGTTGAGGACCTCCCGCAGTTTGGCGGCCAGGGCGTCTGCCCTTTCACCACTAGAGGCACCCGACACCTCAAGCAGTCGCGCCCCCGTAATCGCCTGCCTCAATCTGAGGCCAGACGGTATACCAAGGTCGGGGAACGCGACTTTGGCTTTGGCCTCTGTGAGGACCGCCCTGTACGAGACGCCCCTTTCAACAGCTCCGGGCTGCAGCGTAATCACTACAGCCGCGGAGCGTGGGGCTCTGACCCTAGGTGGCCCTTGAGGCTTTTTAGGTGCCGGTGGTGGTGGCTGCGCCGTCTTCGCCTTTTTGGGGCGGCCCCTCTTGACGACCGTCGTCCAGGTCTCCGCGGTGGCGGGTGCGGTCGTCGAGGGTGCGTTCGCCGAGGGTGCGGCCGCCCGGGAAGCGGACGTTGCTGGACCCGGCTTAACGGGCTCCTCCTTCCTCCTCCTGTCCGCAGCGAGCGGCGGCCGGAGAGACTCTGCCGGGAGAAGCCTCGACTCCAGGCCCTGCAGACGGGCATTCAACATACCCCCACACTGGAGCATGCAGATGCGAACGATCTTCTCGATCTCCGCATCCGCATGTGTGGGGGTAGGGACCGACGACGGGGCCGGCGGCGGTGGCGTTAGGGCGACGACGGGAGTGGAGTCGGTGGCTGCAGGACGCCTCTGCTGCCATTCCGCTCTCTGTGCGGCAAGCTCCCGCTTGAGGTCCTCGAGCTCCGATCTGAGACGGCTGTTCTCCTCCCACAGCTTCGCCGTCTCGTCTGAGCTTGTACGACTGAGGAGGACCCCAACTGCCTCCTTAATGTCGCCAGCCGCCTCCTTCAGAGCGCGCGTGAACGTGCCTTTCAGGCTGCCAGATTTTGTGGCAACCTTCAATATGACGTCCACGCCGTCCAAAACTTGGCGACTGAGCGCCACCGCCGACAGGCTCTCTCCGGCAGCCGCCTGAGCAGAGCGTCGCTCTCGGGCCAGTCGAGCCATTTCGCTGACCTCGTCAGCCGCCACCGCCTTCCGCTGCGTCCGCTTTGCAGCGTTTTCTTCCGCTCTATTGGTCCCGAGTAGGGGGATAGCGGAGCCCCCCCCAAGGTCCACCACTGTGGGTTCGAGGTCCACCTGCTTGGACCCCGAGTCGCTTCCTCCGCTGGGTGCCGGCGTATCGGGGCGTTTTAAAAAGCGCCCCAGAGAGTCGCGCGTCGTAGATGGAGCTGACGCTCCACCAATTGCGCGACCTCGACCTCTCTTGCCCTTCGGCACCTTCGCAGCGGGCAGGTTCTCCTCGCTGGAAGACTCTTCATCCCTGGGAGCGTGCTTGCTCCAAAATTTGGGAGCACGCTCAACCACCTTCTCTTTAGTCCGCGAACGCTTCGAGCTTACGCTCGCCACGCTCGCCACACTCATCCTATCTGATGCGGTGTCAGAATCTGACACCGCACCAACAACCATCTCCTCGACCAACACGATCGGCAACATCTTATTATTTTTATCTGTATCCATTTTATTCCCACGAGTATAAAAAGTTCCAACCAACCAACCAAAAAACGTGGTTCGCACTAACGACTAATTTAGCTACCCATTAGTCAAGCTATCAACCTCCCTCACGGTGCGCCGCCGCTTGGAGGTTTGGGGTGATTTTTTATAGAGGTTGTCTTCCTCGCGGCCCGGGCGGTTAAGCCAAGACCCTCGACCCCCGTCAACTGTCAGAGACGTGACCTACACAATCTTCGGGGCTACGAGACCAACGGTGGCAGAAGAAAAGGCTTCCTTCTGCCTGCCCGACGGCAGGGTTAGTGCACGCCGGGCCCGTTCCTACTCGAACGCTGCTTGACGTGTACTCTCTCCGAGTACACGTAAGAGCGTTCCTGTGACAGGATATTAGCATACGGACAACGAGACCCCATTAGGCACAAAGTACCTAATGGCGAGTCATTGTCCGCATCCCAGGGTGCACCGACCCGTAGACTGATCTTCCCCCCGGACGGATCCGTAAGGGAACTCCAGTCCACAGGCACACGGGGAGGTTTCCTGTCCAAGCACCCCACCCCAACCTAACCTAACCTTTTTTTTTTTTTTTTTTTTTTTTTTGTTCCGGGGTGGAAAATCCTCATGGATGTCCCCCGCCCTGGGGCGGGCGGAGGGGTCTGTCAGACTCTTACTGACTAAAAACCACCCCGGTGTCCCATCTCACACCGACGCCGGGGGTCGCGGGAACTTAAAAATCTTCCGCAACCCCCGATTGGTGCCGGCCCGCGAACGCGGGCCTCTTCCTCGGGTCAGGGGGGAGTGAGGTGTTAAACTCCCCCCGCGCCGTCTAAGAGGGGCGCGCGTGGAACACTACGCGCCGCCACCTCGGGTCCTGATGTGTGGGGGGCGACAGACGTCCCCGAGTCCGTCGCCCCTGGACCCATTTAGGGGGGCTGGAAGAGGGCGTTATCCGCCCTCCTTCGACGCCCGGTGCGCCTGCTGCGGGCCGGGTGAGTGGACGTAATCTCCCTCTCCCTTTCCGCAGCCTCCTTCTGCGAAACGACTGTCTCGCAGTAGGAAACCACCGCGTCCCAGGACTCCTCGCCGCCGACCATCGCATTCACAACGGCCGGCAGCGACAAGTCACTGCCTACTTCTGAGATGAGGGCACGGCGCGGCTCCTCCCAAGCGGCACACTCTGCCAGCGTATGCCACGCCGTGTCCTCCCGGCAGTCGACGCAGTGGTGACACCGGGCGTCCGGCTCCCTGTTTATGCGACACAGGTACTTCCCGAAGCAACCATGCCCCGAGAGCACCTGCGTCACCCGAAACGACAGGGAGCCGTGCCTCCTCCCGAGCCAGAGGTCGAGCACCGGCCGGACCGCCTCGATGATGTCGAGGCCGGCGGTAGGGCGTGAAAGCCTGTCCCGCCACTCCGCCACCAGGACCTCGCGGAGCTGAGACCGGTGCAGCTCCATATGTCGCTGCATCGGTTGCTCGCCCCGCGCCCTCGCTTCCTCGCGCCACCGGTACGATGACGCGAGTACTTTCGCCTCGAGGTCCCAGGGCGGGGATCCGGCCAGTGCACAAGCCGCCTCGTAGGAGATCGTGCGATACCCCCTGATGACTCTGACGGCCATCGCTCTCTGCGGCTTGCGCAGTACTGCGATGCTTCCGGCCGTCAGGTCAGCCGCCCAGATCGGGGCCCCGTAAAGGGCCATCGACCGCACGATCCCCACGTAGAGCCGCCTACAAGCGGCGCTCGGGCCCCCCAAATTAGGAAGCAGCGTTGACAGCGCCCCAGCAGCGCCCAGCAACTTGGGCGCCAGCCGCCGGAAGTGGGGCTCGAAGTTCCACCGGCTGTCGAGCACCAATCCTAGGTACTTCATGGTAGACTCGACAGCGATCCGAGCCCCCCCGACCACGATGTGTGAACCGGGCGGCGGCGCCCGCCGGGGGCCATGAAACACCATGGCCTCCGACTTGCTGAGGGCCACCTCCAGGCCCAGGCGACGTATGCGGCCCACCACCTGTGAGACCGCAGCCGTCGCCAGCAACGCTGCCTCCCTGTGCGAGCTCCCCCGGGCAGTGACCAGCGTATCGTCCGCGTAGCACGTCAGGTCGACGCCCGGTTGGAGTTCGCCCCTCAGCACCCAGTCGTACCCGATGTTCCACAGGAGCGGGCCAACAACCGAGCCCTGTGGAACACCGCACGACATGCGGCGCTGGTTTCCGCCATCTCGTCCCATGTAGGTGACACACCTCTCCGACAGATAAGCCCCAACGATGTGGCAGAGGTAGGGAGGCACGCCATGATACCGCAGTGCCTCCCGAATACAACTCCAGGGCAGGGTGTTGAAGGCGTTGGAGATGTCCAAGGACACCGCCAACATCACTCCGCCCCGGGACACCGCTTCCTCCGCCAGGACTCTTACCCGCGACACAGCGTGGATCGTGGAGCGCCCATGCCGAAACCCAAATTGACTGTCGTCCAGGTCCGGCCCCTCTCTGCACAAGTGGCCGACGAGGCGGGCTGCGATTATCCGCTCAAACAGCTTGCCCACCTCGTCTAGCAGCACTATGGGCCGGTACGCGGACGGTGAGTCTGCAGGGCGCCCTTCCTTCCTGAGCAGGACCAGACGACCTGATTTCCACAGAGTGGGAAACTGGCCCTGCTCAAGGCACGCTGTGTAGAGTCCCCTCAGTTGGGGCTCAAGCTCCTTCAGAGCGAGGGCTAACGCGCAGCCGTGGATCCCGTCGGGCCCCGGAGCCACGTTCTTGGCCCGGAGCCGCATCACGGCTGCCCTCATCTCTGCCTGTGTCACCTCTGGGACGTTGATGGCGTTCTCCTCCGGAGACTCTGCGGCTGTGGGCAAAGCCATCGGCGGCGGAGTATGCTCCGCTCTCGCCGGGAAGAGGGCTGCGACCACCTCCTCCAGCAGCTCGGGTTGGAGACTCTCCGTAAGTGGGGGCGCAGCGGGTCGAAGTTTCCCTCGGACCGCGCGATAAGGGCGCCCCCACGGATCCCCGTCTAGAGTCTCCAACATCTCCTCCCTGGCTCGCGTCCTCGACTCGCCGATGGCCAGCCACAGAGCCTCCTTAGCCGCGCGGTACACCTCATACAGCGCGGCTTCTTCGTCAGGGACCCGACGACGTCTCCTCCGGTATCGGGTGTACTGGCGTCTAACCGCCACGCACGCGACGCGCAATTGCGCAATCTCGGCGGTCCACCAGTACACCTGGCGCCTTGCAGACTGTGCGTGGACCCGGGGCATGGACGCGTCGCAAATTTGCGTCATCGCCCCGCGGAACCACAGCGCCTCTCGTTCGACGTCAACGGGTCCGTTCGTTGCCGACTCCCGGCTCCAGGCCTGGACAATAGCGGCCTCCTCGAGAAGCTCCCTGTCGATGCGCTTACGCGCCCAGCGCGGACCGTCCGTTCGCGGGGCCGGTGGACCGCGGCCGCCAGCGGTCTGGGCGGAGACGTCGAAACGGATGTATCGGTGATCCGATAACGTCTCCACCTCCGCGGCGACACGCCAGTCACGGACACGGCTTGCAACAGCAGGGCTGGCGAACGAGACGTCCACTATAGACCCGCCCCGCTGCCGCACGCACGTGTGGACCGAGCCCCGATTAAGGACGGTCAAGCCAGTCGTGACCGCCCACTCCTCCAGCACCTCGCCCCTAGCATCGGTCACAGGGGATCCCCACGCCGCAGACTTGGCGTTGAGATCCCCCAGCAACAGCACCGGGCGAGGGTGAAGTCGGCCCACGACGGCACCCAACTCGACAAGGAACCTCTCGAAGTCGGCGAGACTCTTGTTGGGCGAAAAATACGCCCCAATTGTGCCAATGCCGTCCGCGAGGGCGGCTACCCAGCCGTGTCCTCGGGACGGGTTGACAAGAGCCCCGCCAATGATGGCCACCAAACCGTCCAAGTCTCCCACCCAGTTATCCCTGGGGGGGACAAAATACGGTTCGGCGACCACAGCCACATGAATCGACCACTCTGCCATGCTCTGGAACAAAAGATCCTGAGCTCTGGCACAGTGGTTGATATTGCCCTGGAGGAAATGGTAAAGCGCCGTTATGCGCAATCCATTCCCTCCGCACCATTCCTAGGCCGGGAGTCGGCCGGAGGGCAGTCAGGCTGCGGGGGGGGTAAAGAGCCCCCGGCAGCCTTGGCAGCCCCTCTCTTCTTTTTTCCCTTCTTGGCGGGAGCGCCACAGGCCTTTCCGCCCGCTCTATGCCCCGCAGGCCTCCCTGCAGCTGTACAGAGGCTGCAGTTTGGCGCCGCGGAGCACTGGGCCGCCTTGTGACCGGCCTGACCGCAACCTAACCTAACCTAACCTAACCTAACCTAACCATACCGCCGGTGTCACTAAACTATTCTTCCCAGATGCCATCCAAGCATTCAAACTGGTAAAGGATGTAAAACCGACAGGCACACTGACACAAGTGCTGACAGGGCACGGTGGATTTTCCGAATACTTGAACAGGTTTAAGTGTAAGGAAAGTCCATCGTGCATATGCGACCCTGCAAAACATGAAACGGTTTTACACATATTGACAGAATGCCCCGCCTATTGCCTGGAGAGGTATGATCTCGAACAGGACCTAGGTGTTGAGGTGACGACTGACACATTTAATGCCCTAATAACAAACAAGGGAACAAGGGCTAAGTTTATTGGGTTTTGTATAAAGCTAGCTAACAAGGCTATTAGGAGGAATAAGTAAACGAACTTATGCTTAGGATTCATATTTGTTTAATAATATATACCAGTAGCATAACGCAGATCGTTGAAAATGTCCGAAACTGTGATAGAACAAACCCAATAAACACCGTATCTACACTGAAATGTGTCTAAACTATTTTGAATGTTTTTATATAGATATAAGTAAACTTAAGTAATGATAATATTGTATCATTTGAGAAAAGACTACTTGATAGAAATAGTAAATTGTAAATAAGGTCTCAGACTATGTCCGAGGTAATTGTAAGGCAGGAGTGTGGTTTTAGCCGGTAAGAGTCCGGCACTGCCAGACCAGCTCGTATTGTGGGGGGTCTGCGCGTCCATGAGGATTTCCCACTCCTGCCAAAAAAAAAAAAAAAAAAAAAAAAAAAAAAAAAAAAAAAAAAAAAAAAAAAAAAAAAAAAACCTAACCTAACCTAACCTAACCTGAGCGAACCTAACCTGAGCGAACCTAACCTGAGCGAACCTAACCTGAGCGAACCTAACCTGAGCGTTGGAATGACGTTTTAGCAAAAGTTGTTTAGTCTGATGGGCATTTCCTGTTGACTTACAAAAATGAAAGATCTGGAACGTTTCGAATCGTCTCGCGCATCCAGTTGTTTTCTCGTCTCCGGGCTCTTAGAATTCGACATCAGACGTTTCAGATTCATCTGGTATAATCCAAAGCCAAGTATGAGAATTCAAAAAAACGACGAAGCACTTCGAGAAAAAAGGTATTCCATAATCAATTCAAGAATTATTTTTTTTACTACACCGCTGCCGTTAGCGTCGTTAAAATTACGTCGTTATGATGTCTGCACGGGACCTGACTAATCAAATAGCATTAGATTATTTTTTTTACGTTTTTTTTTTATTCAGGGGGGTCTTATTTTAATAAGACCTGAATAAACCTTTGAAAGCATGAACTGGGCTAGGATATAATATTATAATAGTAGGTATACAAATTAAGTACTGTTTTACAAATTAAATAAAAATAAAAGTATAAAAACTCAAACCCAACTACGGCAAAAAAGTCAACTAATAAAAAAGTATAAACAAGTCATATCAGACAGACAAGTAAAAAATCCGGAGTCACACGTGTTAGGGGATAAATCGAATAGATTACGTGTGGCTCCGGATTTTTTACTTAAAAAAAAAAAGAAAAATAACTTTAATTTCGGAATTCGGTCTTTGGTTTTGTATTTAAGTTATTTGCCACCGACTTCCGAAATTAAAGTTATTTTTACCCGACTACGGCGAAGCAAAAAAAGGTTATTATTTTGACCGGTATGTAAGTTCATTTTCTCAAACATGCTTGGAAATTCGACCATTATTTTGACAACCTTCTTCGAGATAAATCGAAATTGCTGTACTGGTCAAAAACAAGTGACGATTCGGCCAGCAAACTTACTATGAAAATCCATATCTCTCCTGTGTAGCGGCCAAATAAATTACTATGAAAACTCATATCTGTCGTGTTATTTAAAAATGGAACGAATAATTTACTTCAACACAAATGATAACCAAGAAGAAACAAATGAACACATTGCATTGGCGCGTGAAAAATTATCGTTGTCAGTCATTGATTCTGGAATTTATAATTAATTTATTTTTTTTGAATTTCCGCGCATTATTTGAGAAAAGCACTATTCAAGCCTTGGCCGCAACCAGGCATTGATGGACTCACGTATGTGTGCCTCGGCTACGCCTCGGCCCACATTTTCACGATCGTCCATCAATGCTTGAGTTGCTGGCCTTGGCAGAAATGTACTATTGTTCCCTCATAACTTCTAAACTACTCATCATAATTTGAAAAATGGGGTATCGTTGGAAGGTCGTGACGTCACATTAATTTGAATGTGGCGCCCTCTAGAGGACAAAAAGTATGCACTAAAAAAAAGTAGTAGTAGTTTTTTTTTATGGTGCCATGTTGGGTATCAAATGAAAGGGCTGAATTAAAACATTTCAAATATATATTATAATCCCAAAATAATTTAAATAAAAATAAAAGGTAATAAAAACTAAAACCCAACTATTCGATTTATGGGGTATGACGTGTGACTCCGGATTTTTGATTAGTCTGTCTGTGATGACTGGTTTATACCTTTTCAGTTGACATTTTTGCCGTAGTTGGGTTTTAGTTTTTCACTTTGTAGTGTCTTTTTGAAAGTCCGTTGTTTTTTATTGTAAAAATGTTTTTATTTACTTATCGCTTTTAGTGTGTCGGTTTGTAATTTATCAAAGTTACAATAGCCTAATGGCAACTGCTCCACCTTTTACAAAATAAAGCAATATTTTCTTGATGCAAGGACGTTAATTGTTGAGGATTTCTCCTGGTACTTCACCATCAGCTCCAATTCACCATAATAACATGCATTGTGACGAGCAAAGATTGCTTGGCAACCATATTAAAGTATTCGAATCGCAACCCGTGAAATACTTATTATTGAGTAGTTCCGGTGGCTATCTGTGGTCTTCATGAGTTCCACTTCAACAAAAAGTGCTTTCCGAGAACAAATGAACGAGTTACTCTAAAAAATACCCAAATCGCTATTGGTGTGCCCATAATATTTGAAGAGTACCCTCGGTCCAACCGTCTTCGAGTAATCGGTGAACATACATAATACAGATTGAGAACCTCCTCCTTTTTTGAAGTCGGTTAAATATGGCACTACTTATTATGTTTTCTTATAGACGTGGATGATATGAAATAATGAACGTTTAACTCAATAAGTACTAAATTTAATTGAACATAAATATACATTACACTTAGAATAGATAATTAAATACTTATTGGATATGGACAGCGCAATATTATGTATCACACAATCATGGCAACTGACGCACTTGAACAGTGAGGCGGCGTCCAGTCCAGCTGTCGAGTCCGCGAGGTAGCGCCACAAGCAAGATACAGACGAGCCGCGGGGCGTGCTCACGCAACGTGGGCGGAGCTCACGACACGTGGGCCGAGCTCACGACACGTGGTTCGAGCTCACGACACGTGGGCCGGGTCACAACCATTAGCACGGACCAGTGAGCGAGTGCAGCGCGCGGAATGTACTGCAAGCACTACTCCTGTGACGTCACTCCACTCGCTGATTCGACCGTGTGCTCATCGCCGCGCGCCTCCCACGTCTCTCACAGGCTGGAGATGAAGTGCCACTTATCCACTGCAAATAGACATCATAATTTATAACCTGCCTACTGTATGGCCGCCAAGTACCCCGAAGCAGGCAGTACGTTCTGCAGTCTGCAGTCGTCAATCTGATCGCATCTTACACACCGGCAAAATGCCAAATTAAATAAAATACGGTTTAATTTTAAAACCTAGTACTTATTTATACCTCTTTACTTTCTTAAAATTACAACTTTTAAAATTAAAATGAGATCACATTTAATATTAATTTTGCGAGAAAAATACTTTATAAAAAACAATTTTTTAAATAAAAATATAATACAAATGAATATCGCATGTTTCCTCCACGTGCTCTTATAAAAGTTTCCACCTAATCATAATTCTCAGCATGTCTAGGCATGCTGACGTTCAGTTGTTTTCTCCAAACCAGCCAGCAATGTAAGGGCGATTTTCAAGTAAATATCACGTGATCCGGAAATATAGTTATGAGATTTTACATCCGGAAAGTAAAATTCCGTGTAGTGCACAAACGCCATTACACTAACTAGTTTTTCGTTTATTTTATGTTCCCCTAAAGAATAATGTTCAAAAATGTATGGACCAAAAACCCGGAATCGATTAAAACGATTTATATTGGGCAAGGTAGAGTAAACATACTATACCCCAAATAAGGAAGGATTTTTCGAAATTCAACCCCTAAGTCAGTCAAATAGGGGATGAAAGTTTGTATGAAAAATCTTATTCCTTGAGGTAATAAACATGAAACTTCGCACGAATACTTATCTAAATAAATTATAAATTTTGTAATTTTTTGTTTTTCTAAATGACCCCATAAAGGGGGGTTGGGGCGTGTAAAAGTTTGTATGGAAGAATTTTAACGCGCTGTCCGATTAACTCGAAACTCAGTATTTATACTTAAAACCGAAAATAAAGAATAACGTGTATCAGGGTTTTTTGAAAATCTACCCCTAACGGGGTGAAAAGGGGTAACCAATTTTACAGGAGAGGATTTGACTGCGTGGTTTAATTAACTTGAAAATTGGTATATCACCTTTAACATAAAAGTTAAATAAAGGATATGTATCCTAAGGGGACTTCCTTAGGATAATATGTAACCTGAATTAACACATAGGGTACTTTTAATCCCGGTAGTACCTTTCCGTGAGATATTTTCCGTCAAGCACGCGGGCGAAGCCGCGGGCAAAAGCTTGTATGATATAATAATATATGATACTCTCCTTTATTGATAAAATGGTAAAAATATTACATCATAATATTATTTTCTAAATCTAGGAGAACGCTATCAAAAAATGCTGCTGGCCTGTTTGGTCATAGTTTAATGCGAAACGAGTAGCGTATTTGTGACCTCTTATTTAAGGTCTACTTTGCTGTTCATAAATTATCTTAATCGACTCTGGGTTTTTTTTGAGCTTTGATTGGCTATGGTAAACGCAAATAACTAAGTAGTGGTCTATCTAATACCGAGTTCAGTGATATACAGGGTGTAAAAAGAATCATTCTGAACATCAAACTAAATAACATTAAGCAAAAATAATCGCTGGGAAAGAATTTTATTAACGCACGCAACATAATGCTTATGGGGTTATGGTACATGCAACCGTACAGGACATGTGGGGTTATTTAAATTGAAGTTAGTAGGGTGCATACTGACCGCCGAGCGGGATGGGCTGCGGCAGGCCGCGCGGCGGCGCCTTGCTCAGCACGGCGCCCGCCTCCGAGCGCTCCACGCGCGTCGGCGCGCCCTCCACGCTCACGTTCATCCTGCGGGAGTGCGGGCCACACCATTACTACGCGCACGGACACACAATGTGACTAACGACCGGCTCGGACTTACTTGTTGATGTCCGTCGCGTCAGGCACCTCACCCGCCACCAGCGAGCGCCAGAACTTGTGCACCTGCATACGTAATACTATCATTAATCGACGAATCGCCGCAGAATGTCAGTCGATCGGAAGTTCGACCTCGAGGCGTATCGAACGCTGTGAGACGGAGAGAGTGGCTCACCTCGTCGATCACCTTGTATGCGAACTCCGCATTCTTGCACTCGCCGTCGAAGGCGAAGCGGTTGACGGGCTTGCCGTCGGGCACCTTGTAGAGGCGGAACCACTCCACCGTGGCGCGCAGCAGGCCCGGGAAGTGCACCTCCACATCGGCCACGTCGTTCAGCTTGTCGGCGGCGGGGTCGCGAGTGTCGATGGCCAGCAGCTTCCAGTCCGTCTCGCCTTCGTCGATGAGCGCCAGCGTGCCTAGGATCTTGACGGCGTATACGTCCCCGCGCGCCGCCACGCGCTCGCCGATCTCGATGACGTCGATAGGGTCGTTGTCGCCGCGCGCCTGCGTGCCGGGGTCCACGTGGTGCGGGTTCTCCCAAGTCTGAGGCAGCGCGCCGTAGTTCCAGATGTACCCGCGATGCGGGAAAACGTTGCACACGAAGCGCAGCGCGCCCTTTTTTACGTCCTGCTTGATGGGGTTGAGCGGCTCGCCGAGGCTGATCTCCATCTTGGCGTTGCTCCAGCGCGGCACCTCCACCACCATGTTGACCAGCCGCCGCGCCTTGTCCGCCCACAGCGGGATGTCGTGCAGCGGCGAGATCGGCCCACTCTCGTCCTCTGCAACACGATTCTCACATACACACCAGTACATGACATGGTCTGGTAAGCATGAGCACATGTCCATGCAGTTCGTTCAAAAGTTAATACCATATTGCTGGCGTTAAGGTGTAACAAGATTGCGATGGATATAGTAAATGTATGTAATGTATAGTAAATATCATAATTGTTTTTGTAAGTATGTATTTTCTGGTGTACAATAAAGTATAATATATAAATTAATAAATGAAAAAAAAAATTATTGAACTAAAACCTAACTAAGTACGACAAAAACGTCAACTATAAAAGGTATGTATAAACAAGACATCACAGACAGACAAATCAAAAATGGTGTTTTTGTCGTAGTTAGGTTTTAGTTCAATATCTTTTTTTAAATTAAAACATACCGGTCAAAATCAAAAACTTCCTTTTTGCTTCGCCGTAGTTGGGTTAAAAAAAAAACTAGACAGTTTGTTATAATTATTATGCATCAGCATTAGTAAGTCTAATTCCCTGGATCACATTGAACATGTGACACGCAGGAGAAGGCAACAAGCAATCGCGTCAGTAAACATGTTACTATTAAAAGTAAACAACCTTCGTAACCTTGTGTTACGTATACACTTCCTATCTGATCCGAGAGAATGTTCACTGGCTACAATAATATTAATGTTCCACAACACACATCGAAGATAATAATCTACATTACATTAGCTTTCTTATATACATTACTATCTTCTAATGTAAAATTTATATTATCATCATTGTGTGTGGTGGTCCATTAAATTGTACAGCGAAACCTGTCCCACACTTTGAAGATAATATAAATATAATATTATCTTCGACATAACGGACCCTGACTCACAGTGAATCTAATATATATTTTACTTTAGAGTATCTTTTAAGCACTATAGTATATATTATCTGCAATGTGTGTGATGAGGCTGAGCGATAGGATGAAGATTATTTTATATTATCTTCAAAGTAAAGGGCGACTACGGCTTGGGATAGGAGGCCATAGGATACTTAGAATCGTGGTCATTGGTTTCCTCTATTTTGCATAGTTCAGACTTGCCCATCTCAAAACTTTTTAAAATATATATTAATGGTTTCAGCATTATGTGGCAGCTAACCAGTAGCTTAGCACATGACACACCATCTTGTAAGTGATCAGTAAGTAGATATGAATGTGTTGACTACAATCTGTACATGGAGTAACTACCTAACTAACCTCTACAATACTATCAACCTAAGAATAAGTCGTAATATGCTTTTTATGTAACTAGAATCCAATCAATTTGCTTATTATTATTATAGCAGTGAACGTAAGTGATATGGTTAGTATAATCTTGACCTTATCAGATAATTTAATTTTATGCTCTGAAAGCCAGTTGCAGAAGAATGACTAAACATGATTTAAATTTCTACAATATAATTCATGTTAAATGTTAAGTTATTACAATATTATAAAAAAGACGAAAAAATCCAAGAAATCATGTTTTTAAGATTGCATGATAAAACACAAAAGCTACGTAAAATAGTCCCAGAAAAAGTAATTTCACTCATAGATAGTAAATAAATTACTTACATTAATAATAGCACATACATTTTAGAATGTTAAAAGTTCAAGGTCATACGTGATAAGGTTATACCAACCCACTAGTAGACGACTAAAACATTTTGTAAGATACAGGGAGTGACGTTGTAATGACAACAATAAACATGAAAATGACAGAAAAGTTCAAAGTCCAGCTTGTTTGAATAGTTTAAATAAGTAATGTATCAGGAAAAGGCAGCAGCATCCGTACTTGCACTGGGCAAGACAGCGGGTGGTCAGGAAGGGGCAGTTCAAACTGTGGCTCTACTTACTGAAATACACCCGGTAGTCGGGCGCGTAAGCCGATCCTCGTTCCTCAGCGATGTACATTTTGGTGGCCCCGAGTGGCTGCGTGGTCGCACTGTTGACGCCGCTAACACAGGTCTGCGCGTAACTAACGGAGCCTGTCACGAATGGTCGTCTCAATAACGACAAACAAACCGGAACCGACACAACCGCAATGCAACGTGTTAATGACATTTTGTTCAATGACAACTCCTGACTTTGACAGAAGGAAACAGTGCTGCTAGCGTAAATTTGCAATATTGTATTTTTTTAGTTTGGTAATAACAAAAGATAGTGTTCCATTCATGGAATTAGTATGTACTATTTAGAGTTCCACTGAACTGGTCATTCACACAGATTACTAATAATTAAGGTAATTTAAAACACGTGCAACATCAATAATTATCCCATGCACTTTCTCAAAGGTTTATAACTCGAAAGAGGTATAGCTCTCGAGTACTTTCGAGTTAAAAACCAAAGTTTCTTTGTAAACAAGATTTGTATGTTATTATCCGACGCCACGGCCCCAGAAGGAGGGTAGTTTCCTTCGAGAGTATGTATGTATGTATGTCTATTTCTTTGGTACGCTCTTTAGCCACTCAAACGAGTGACGTTTCTCGGCGGCAATAAACGAAAATACCTGAAACGCTCCCAGGCGGGATTGGAATTTCCCCGCGCAAAGCGCCTTGTCCCATTTCCAACTTAAGGTCTAATTTGCTCTAAATTATTTTAATCGACTCTGGGTTTTTTTTTGCCATCCTCCTTTAGTTTTAAAAATCCAATTGAAAAGTGCTGAACCTCAGCCTAGTTTGAACAAATGACTTTTGATTTTGATATAAAATAAGACGAAATCAAACAAAATCTTTATATATATTGTAGCTAGAGATGGGCCGACTATGACTCAACAAACGGTTTTAGCAACTGCAAACGTAAGTTGGTCGACATATCCAGAACTAACCATTCAGCTGGCGGGGTGGGGGGGGGTTACACTTGACTAGATATAACAAAAACACAACCAAACAGCAAAAACAAACAACCTTTCCAATGATACCCCACGCCATGGGATAGACGAAATACATACCGGTCAAAATCATAACCCTCGTTTTTGCTTCGCCGTAGTCGGGTAAAAAAAAACCCCACTCACGTGTAGAGGCGTTACGCAAAAAAATATTTTTTTCATGATATTATTTTCACTTTGTCGGCATAATTAATATGTTTAAGCACTCATGCCAAATTACAGCTTTCTAGTACTAACAGTCTCTGAGCTAAGCCGCGCACAGACAGACAGACAGACAGACGGACAGACATGGCGAAACTGTAAGAGTTCCTTGTCGACTACGGAACCCTAAAAATTCAACCTCTAAAAGGGGGTAGCCACTATATTAGCCACGTGTATTTGTCTAGCTAGAGTATAGTCATAGAGTAGTAGGTATACCACTTTTGTATTTTTACGTACCTATCCAAATCATGTCCATGGCAAATATCATCCAAATCGGTCCTCCAGTCAAATCAGTCTAAGCATAAGAAGGTAAGAAATATACACATAGAAACCCATACTTCCTAACAAACTTTCGAATTTAGGTCTACGTCTGTCGGGCGAATCCGCTGAGCAGTCAACCGTTCTTGGCACTGCGTGAACGTCTCCGAAGCACGGTCGCGGCTACATCTAGAATTATCGTCGCTAGTTTCGAGCGATCTCAATGATTGCGTACTACGATGTCTTTGGGATCGCAACCGAGACTCGCGCTGGCTTGCCGTTTCAGCCGAAAGCGAAGCGCCCGCCTGGCTAGAGCGCCACTACTCTTCCTCAGACTCCTGAGATTGTGCCACTTGTAGCCTCAATGTATTGCGAGACTTTCGCCAAAGATTAGATTTCTTTGGGAAGGCATGGTACCCACAGAACACATATACTCCTAACGGAGATGGTACCTAATAACGCGTATAAAATGCGAGTCCCAAATCGTTTGACATTTACTCCAGAGAGTGACAAAATGTTTTTTTTTGCCAACTTCGAAAGGAGGCGATACGTATGAATATGGTTGCGATATAATTACGATTAGGTAGGTATAATTCATGGCGGAGTAAATTAATAATTTTCTATTATCTATTAAATTATTCTATTAAATAATTATGCTATTATACACGTGTTAGTTATGGCTGGCCGGGCTGTGTGGATCCACCATTACGATTCCGGTGTCAATTAACTCAATCGCGGTAGTAGCTACCCCTCATTTTAAAGGTTGAATTTTTATAGCCTATAACCTGGCCGGGGATTTCCTCAACAGATTTGTAAAGTTTGCATCAAAATCCGTTCACCCGTTTTCACGTGATGCGCGGTGGAATAAACAGACAAACAGAGAAACAAACAAACAGACAAACAGACAAACCGACAAACCGACAAACATACAAACCGACAAACAGACAAAAAATCTAAAAACTGTTGGAACGTGTTCTGTTATCAATTCTAAGTATCCCCAGCTATTTTTTTTCGAATATCTTCCATGTACAGACTTTCGACCCTCTTCAGCTTTATTATAAGTATTTATTAATACACGGTGAAATTTTAATCACCGTTTTCCTCTTAAGGGGTCATTGTACTCATCATTATGAACAACTTTTACTATGGGACCAAACCTGAAATCGTGAAAAAAAAAATCAGCTGTTCCCTACATTTATGTTCGCATAACTCGTCAAAATGTAAGGAACAGCTGATTTTTTTTTATATATAGAGAAAAATGGTGATTAAAATTTCACCGTGTATAGAGTACCTATAGATTGCGTAAGAATTTAACCGGTGTTTGTTTGTTTACACTTTCATCCTTTACCATTGTGCGCCAGCGCTGGGCTTGGTGTGCGAGACACACGTCGTGCCGACTCGTATCACGTCACCCACAGAATCCGAGTGTAACTCATGGGGGCCTGTGGCGAGGTGTAGTGTCACATCGTGAAGCGGGTCGGCGCGGATGACGCAGGGGCGCGTATCGACCGCGGTGCGCGCCCCGCCGGCGCCTCCGGAGGTTTCGCGGCTCGTCACACTGAAAATTTGATGTGCCACGCATTCTGCGTCCTAATCTCGCATGACAACTTTGTTTGACCCCAGTAAATTAACATTCTACAACTAAGTACGGATTAGCTAATAATCGAATCAACGTCGGCTGTCGCTGAAAACCATCGCTGGGGCCAGCTGGGCCTCTGCTCTGCTGAGCGACGGCCGTTTTACGTGGATGTGACGCATATTTTCCCCCAACTTGTTCTTTTTTAGGGTTCCGTACCTGGGTAGACCATGACCTTAGGACATAGGATACTTTTTATCCTGATATGCCCACGGGATCGAGATAAATCCGGGTGAAATCGTGAGGCGTAACTAGTTGACTAATTAAGTTCTATAACAGAGATTTACCTCTACCTACGAACCTCTGCAACGTTGTAGTGTACACGTGAACAAGTAGATATCCACTATCCACTGCTGTTGGCCCGCTTACTAAACCTAGCTGCAAAATTACCTCACTGCCTACTTCCGAGGGGAATTATAAAGCCATAGACAACCTAAGTATGGTAGACCGTACCTAAACAAAACCAGTTGGTCGTTAACCGGTTTCTTCAGGACGGTGTATGGCATTTTGTAGGCAGGTCCCATAAAGTTACATTTGCGGAAATATTGAAATTATTTGAAATTAAATTTTCATTTTCAAATTGTTATATAATTTCCCAACTAAAAATATTATAAGTAGGTAGGTAGGTAGATAAGTATGGTAAGTACTTATTATAGGTAGGTAAATTACAAACGTAAGTGGTGATTTTGTTGTTCCATTTCCCAAGACGAGGAGATTTAGCAGTAGTCGCTCGGGCACGCTGCACGGCTGCACCAGCGCGCGAACTGTCCTGTGGAGTTGTCAGTCACCAACCACAGTTGACAGTTTCCTACACTACCTACTCGGCTACATTGTACCTACCTACACATTTATGACATTACTTATTGTTCATTATGTATGTAGGTATGTTAGTATTGTAGGACCGTTAGATAGGTAATTCCGGTTTCTAGGTACAGGCCTTTCTCCTTCCACTTACCTCCATCAAGGGCTACTAAGGACTAGTCTGTATAGAATCGAAGGATTCCATGTCGCAACATTGTTTCCTTTTGGAAACACAACAAAGCACCTACTTACGTATATCTACATTTGTACACAAACACAAAGTACCTAATGTAGATAACATTCGCTCATAGGTGCTGATACGTTTCTTTCGCCAATGCTTGGTTGAGGTGCAGGAACTAACTTGTAGATAGGTACCTATATAGCGGGTGGTGAATGGTAAGAAGCTGTGCGAGTGCGACTCGAGCGATCTGAAGGAGTGAAGGCTGTATCGTGCGGCGCGGGTCGCGGCGGGCGCGGGGGACGGGAGCCGGATGCCGGTCGACCCACGCAAACAATATACACTCTCCAGATAGATGCGACACCCTTCCTAATCCTAACATTAGGAAAGTACTTAGGACTTATGTGCATATCTAGCATATTAAAAAGTAAGTCAGTAAGTAAACATGACCAAGATACCTATGATTTTAACACCCCGAAAAAAATGTTTAATTGTTTGAAGTAGGAAAATAATAACAAGTGCGTGTCGGACCACGCACAATGAAGGGTTCCGTAGCTGGAATGAATTTATCCCAAGAACAAACTTAATATTGTAGTTGAAAAACATGTTCTCACATACAAAATGTACCTATAATAATATTTTTTTTTTTTTTTTTAATATAACTTTGGAAAAATATTTAAAAATGTATAAAATAAGTATACAAAATAAATGAACGAAATAATAATAATATAATTTTATTTCAGACTTTCGTCCTATGGGAGAACATGTTTTTGCAACTGCAAGTTGGTCGACATATCCATATGGTCGATAATTACGCGTTAACTAATTGTAGAGCCTACTTAGCTGTGATAGTTTTCCTTTTAATTTCGTTACACAGGGTGGATTTTTGAGGGCAGCTACCTCAACCGTTGTAGCTACAGGAAAATGGTCTAAGGAGACTGTCCTTAACTTTTTGAGAAATTTTGATCTGCATTCACAGATTTTGAAAAAAATGTAGTCAGCAAGAAAATGGGCAGTTTTCGCAAAAACTTTTATTGATGCCAATTGATCCTGTTTCTTATATGGATCTAAAACCTCTATTGGACCAACTGAGCTTTGAGTAAGTACTAGAAAAGTCAGAAATCGCAAAAAACCTTTTCTCATTTAATAGGAAATGAGATTTGAGACTTTTCATGATTTTATTTTAAGTACCACTTTGTCGGCGTCATTAATATGTATTCTCATGCCAAATTACAGCTTTCTAGTACTAACAGTCTCTGCGCTAAGCCGGGGACAGACAGACAGACGAACATGGCGAAACTATAAGGGTATCTTGTTGACTACGGAACCCTAAAAAATACTTACCTACAGGAAGCTTTTTTTGCGAAGTTCGGGATCAATCGATTCCTGGAAAAAGAACGGGTTTAAAAATAAAAAGCTGCTCCAAAATCGAGCTCATGGGTCCTCTGAACAATTTGCTGTACTTACTTACTTATCGCTGATGTATGCAGTGTTCATTTTGTTCGGCGAACCCGAACGTGTTGTCTGTCGGTTTTTCCACAGACTCTGTACATACGTGTGTGATATCCTTGATTTTGTATGGATTTGCTGCCTTCGAAATTCCGAATCCATATTTCGAAAACGGAATTCCGAATGTATGTGGCCGGCTTAAATGTAATGTAATTTCCGTTTTCGGAAACCAAAGGACGCGTGTGGGTACATATTGATCACGTGGTAACTTGTTCGGGCATCTTTGTTTCATCTCAGAAGCCAAGCGACTATAGGCATTGATCAGGCAGTTTGAGCAGTTCGGTGGGACGAGGGCGGCGGGTCGGGGACTCTGGGCCCGGAGGCGCGGGGGCGCGGCGTGGTGCGGCAGTGGCGCGAGTGTGCTGGCGCGATGCACTCGTTTGTGAGGGTGGTGACTCTGGCGGCGCTGCTGGCGCTCGCGGCGGCCGCGGCCGGGGCCCGACGCTCCGACCAGGACTTCGAGTTCGACGACGACGCGGTGAGGCCCATCTCCCCTCCCCGGGCACACTACTGTATCTAGCGCATGACGCGGCCTTATTTCGCGAGAAGGGATCGACCGTCCTGGGATGTTTTTAAAATGCCGCTTCCTGAACCTGACAACCACTATCCAATCGTACGCCTTGGCTAATGATGCAGTGGATGTGGATCACAGCGATCACAACTCAGCTAAGACACGATCAAGCAAACTTGATTCAATGCACTTACAGTAGCGACGTTTATAGTTATTGATTTTATTTAACCAGTGTCCGTAGTGATGTTTTTCGGTCATATTAGGTTGTTGTTATTTGGTTTTCTGGGCTATGAAAGGCTTGAAAGGATTCATGAAGGTAAGTTTCACTAGGTGCAATATAAAGTAGGTCCCTCCTACCTACTTATCATCTGTGATATTTAGCTTGTTCCTCTTCCTTCCTTCCTTCCTCCCTCACCTATGTATTACACAATAATGACAGTGTAATTTTGTGCAGATCACACAATTAAGTAAGTATCCGGCTGCCTCAGACCGATGTATGCACTGAGCCATAAATCTAACACTCATACTTAGGTATGCGTAGGTAAGTAGGTGTACCTACATTTATTTATACATAACAGGATGATCCGTTGGGGTAGGATTGGACAAATCAGAAATGATGGGAGATAGAGAGTTCTAAGGAAGTATTTCGACGACTTTTTAGAATTAAACAAAAATGCATTCAGAGGTTTAAAAAAAAACCTAAATGCAGAAATAAAATAAAAAATCGGCAAAGTGCGTGTCGGACCACGCACAATGAAGGGTTTCATAGTTGGAATGAATTTATCCCGAACAAACTTAACATTGTCGTTGAAAAACATGGTGTCAATTGGTGCCCCATACATTCCAACTGCACATGTAAGTTTTTACGCACAGTAGATACATAATGAGAGTTTTACCATGTTATTTTAAAACCATAGACTTCTTATAGGTTTTCCTGTAGGTACTTATCTAATCAATAATAAAAACTATTTTTTCCTGAAGCTTTCTTAAATAACTTTAAAACTTTATTTTAAAATTATAAAAGTACCTACACAGTTTGCAAAACTTTTTTAAAATTTTTATTTGCTTCACAAAAATGATACCTACCTATAATATTCAAAATTCATTTATTTACGTAACACGTCCGCCATAATTCTTATGTGCACCTCACAAGATAAGTAGGTAAATAAAAATGAAAGTATAAAAACTAAAACCCAACTACGGCAAAAAAGTCAACTAAAAAGTTATAAACAAGTCATCTCAGACAGATAAATTAAAAATCCGGAGTCACACGTGTTAGGGGATAAATCGAATTATAAGTAGATTACGTTTGGTGTGACTCGAATCACTGACTCCGGGATTTTAATTTATCTGTCTGAGAAGACTTGTTTATAACTTTTTAGGGTTCCGTAGTAAACAAGGAACCCTTATAGTTTCGCCATGTCCGTCTGTCTGTCTGTCTGTCCCCGGCCTAGCGCAGAGACTATTAGTACTACAAAGCTGTAATTTGGCATGAGTATACATAGGTACTAATAACGCCGACAAAGTGGTAAAATAAAGTCATGAAATATATATTTTTTCCCATAGTGTGGGGTATCGTTAGAAAGGTCGTTCAATATTGTGAGCTTGTTAAAACCAGTTTTGGATTGAAGGAGCCGTCTGCGAAATATTAAGCTTTAAAGTGCTAATTTTAGTCAGAGTCACCCCCCCCCTGCCAGCTAAACGGTAAGTTCTGGAACTGGATATGTGGAAAAATTCCCAGCAGTAATATAACGAAATTAAAAGGAAAACTATCACAGCTAAGTAGGCTCTACTAGTTAACGAGTAATTATCGAGCAACTTAAATTTGCAGTTGCAAAAACATGTTCTACCATACATTTTGTATGGGAACATGTTTTTCAACTACAACGTTAAGTTTGTTCTTGGGATAAGTTCATCCCAGCTACGGAACCCTTCATTGTGCGTGGTCCGACACGCACTTGGCCGGTTTTAGTTGACTTTTTTGCCGTAGTTGGGTTTTAGTTTTTATACTTTCATTTTTATTTTTAATTACACAATAAAAGCAAATTATCACGTTAGCTCTTACAAATTTGAGAAAAGTACCTATTTTTTTATATATTTTTACCCCCGACGGAAAAAGAGGGGTGTTATAAGTTTAACGTGTGTATCTGTTTATCTGTGTATCTGTCTGTTCCCTCGTAGCTCCCAAACGGCTGAACCAATTTTAATTCGATTCGAAATTTAGTATTCTGTTACTTCAATGATATTAGAAGAACATAACAACCTTGAACCGATACTGCAGCATCACCTGGAATTGTGTCGGGCGTTATTGAAATTTTTAATTTTAATTTGTATTTTAATTTCTTAAGAACGTAGGTACGTTTATTATTAAATAGGGTGCAGCACCGTAATTGCGTTATACACAATCAATCACAATCTGAATCGTTTTGAAATAGATTGTTAATCCGTTGCTTCACAAAATTAAAAAAAAAAAACTGCTCATCAACGTAAATAAGGCAATGAACAACTAACGCTACTGTCAAAATGAAATAGATTAGTCTTAATCGTTTTCGAAAATGTGTTACGCAATTAGATATCTAACTAAAAAACGGTGTAAATTCTGAGCATGGAATTTTTTAGATATATTCCTTAGAAGTATATTTTTACTGTGGCCGCTATTATCATTCTGCCTAGCCTTTTCCCAATCATGTTGAGGTCGGCTTCCAGTCTAACCGAATGCAGCTGAATACCAGTTTTTACATGGAGCGACTGCCTATTTGACCTCCACAACCCAGTAACTGGGTAATACGATACCCCTTGGTAAGACTGGTTTGTCAGACTTTCGCGCGGTTGTGGCCGCTATTATACAGGTTGGATTTTTGAGATGGGGCAGCAAGGGCAGCTACCTTAACCGTTGTAGCTACAGGAAAATGGTCTTAAGAGACTGTCCTTAACTTTCTGAAACATTTTGATCTGCATTCACAGATTTTGAACCTCATATCTTAGAGCATAAACGTAAACTTTCTGTCCTTGCTGCCCCATCTCAAAAATCCACCCTGTATATTTTTCATTTCATTTGCATAGGTAAGGTAGGTCCATGTTCGAAACTTCGAATCCATGAGCTCGAAAAAGTGCCGTCACGCATTTTATGAAAAACTTTTTCGGTTTTAAAAATAGATAAGAAAAAACATAGAAAAGCGAGGCCGCTATACATTATACTAGAAAACTATTCTCCATTACTCAATAAGTCATAATTTGTCGAAGTCTTTTAGTTTATAAGAATAAGAACGCCCAAGTTGCCCATTTAACGCTAAAATCACGGTCGAAATCATGTTGAAATGGCCTTTTAAGAAAAAAAAAAAAGTGATGTTTTTTTTTTGGTGTCACTGACCACTGGTAGTGTTGTTACTTGAAGTATGAGTTGAGAAATCTGTTTTTTTGTTTTATCGTGTTTAGATACCGATCTTATCGCACCCATCACACTGAAGTATACACAAAAAAAAAACGGATTTTTTTAGCTTATATTACAACTTTAAGTAGGTATCTACCTACTGCATTGCAATTAACGACCCCAAAAAAAATCATCAAATTAATTAATTTTTTGGTTTATCATTCTTAGAGATCGATAACTATCACGTCTGCGGAGTTAGTTTCGGTAGCTCATTTAATTTGACCCTGTATTCAGTGTTGGTTCTGCTACATCCCTATACACAGGAAAGGATAGGCAGATGATGATCCTTCAGCTTCTATTGCCATTTCTCCAGTCTGCTCTGGACCTCAGGTTCAACTTCACCGACAAGAACCATGTCGTCGGCTAATAGCATGCACCAGGTTGCCTCTGCCTCAATGTCCGACGTCAGAGCGTCCATAATCAACAGGAAGAGGTAAGGAATTAAAGCCGACCCTTGGTGCAAGCCTACACCCACACTGAACTCGTCGCCAGCAGCCAACCGGAGGTAGGTATACGAGATTGTCTGTAATAGGCGCTTAACTCTACTTACTTCCCGGGCAAACCTTTGTCTTTAGAGGCCCACCCACCACAACACATCATAGTCATAGCTCCTAACCTACCTATGTACCTAGTTTTTGGGATGTCAATATGTCATCAATAAGCGAGGTCGGTCTAGTCCAGCTGTCGCCGGGAAGGCGACCGGTGAGGCGGCCGCGGGGCCGTCCGCGAAATAAAACGAAGAGAAGCGGTGGTTGGCGCGGCTAGGCAGCGGCAGCACGGCGAAATTATTTGTTATCCTGCCACGGCTGCCACTCACTCACGTTGCCGCCCCCGCCGCCGCGCCGCCGCCCGGCGGCGCCGACTTGTCTTTACCTAGAACCCGCTTCTTTATGCAAGCACCCTTAGAAGTTTAGAACTGTGTCATCTGCGCTAGAGAATACCCGTGAAGGTAAGATGGAGGGGGTGGAGATGAGGAGGTTGTTTATATTTAAAACTATACGACCGAGTTTATATTTAAAACTATGCGTAATTTAGCACATCTGAAGTCTGAACATATTAAAGACTGTTTTACTTATAGCAAATCGAACTAAAAAGTGAAAAATAAATTAAGTACGTATAAAAAAACAAAAAAAAACTCGCTTTCTAAGCAAATCGAACTAAAAATCAGGAAAATAACTTTTAATTTATATTTTATTCAACTGTTATAAAAAGTTTACCTACTAACTCAATAATATGTTTCAATAATTTTCAAAAATTCTAAAATAAAAATAAACTATTTTTTTTTCATTGTAAAAAGCGTGGGGTACTCGATATTGATTGTGTAGTACCTACCTAAATATATAATTAGTACCTATAACTCCATTTATTATAGCATTAGAAAAAAGAGGCTCGTAGAAGCAGAAGTGCAAAACATTTTATTTCAAAGTTAAGTTAAAACTTTATACTTTATAAGTAGGTACTAAATAAACGAAATAAAAAGTCACTTTTAAATTAATAATAATTACAACATGAAACAACCTCACACGATCACGATCACGAATTATCACACTATGATTTAGATTTAATTAAGGTTAAAGGAAATAAAAGACATTTTACTAACTTTATTTAAAATAATAACTTACAACACACAATACGTCGGTGAAACTTCTTCCTCTTCATCATTTAATTTAGTCACTGTCATCAGATGATGAAGATGAAAAAGTTTCACCGACGTTAATAATAAATCCATTATGCCATTGAGTTGGCAAAACTTGTCCTCCTCTTTAATTGCATGAGCAACACAAGACTGAGTGGTAATCTCCATCACCTTTCTTTGCATCAAATATTAATGCAGCATCCGGTAAAAATCCTTCATTTGATCCTGTAAAATAATTAATACAAGTAAATATTTCCGTACCCCCTGTATAATTTGACGGCATATGACGGAATATGACGGCACGGTTGGCGTAGTGGTTAAGCGATTGACTGCTGCGCTGCGTGTCGCGGGTTCGATTCCCGCACGGAACAAATATTTGTATGACCTACATGTAGTTGTTCCGGGTCTGGCTGTTTGTGTATGTCAGTTTAAATGTTTGTAAACGCACCCACGATACAGGAGAAATTCCTAGAGTGGGGCAACGTTTATAAAGAAAAAAAAATAATAACTTTAGGACCAAGGTAATATAATAAAGTAACAACAAGTTCTATAATAAAGTAACAACCACATTTATAACTTTTAGTTCGCTTTGCGTGTGTTAATTCCAAATACAATAACATTACTTAATTATTATTAATAAATGGCAAATTAATGGGTATTCATTTGTATTAACAAACGGTGAGGACAGTCAACAAAATAAATTAAAAGCAAATTCAAGTTAATCAAGAACATACCAATATGACCAATGATAAGCCGCCTTCCTTTTCCCGTTGGGTTCTTTAAACCGGTGGATATAGACCTTCCCGATGTGCTTCTTTTGAGGACATAATAGTGGTGTCTTGCCATACAAAACTTTTCGTGTGACCTGTATGTAAGATAAATGGTTATTAATTTAAATACAATATTCACAAATCAAATACATGAAATATGTTGCACTTTGGTGCATAAAAAACTGTTAAGAAATATTAGAATCACTGTACCTACCTTCATTTAGCCAAGTCTCATCTAAATAATATATTTTTCTTCCTTCATTTCTTAGCGTTTTTATTTCATGGAGATATTTAAGTCTCCATAGGACGATCTCCTGCCTGTCGATGAGTGCACTTTTTCTGCTCCGTTTAATATATATGAACTTTATTGTTTTTTATTATTTTATACAGACTGCTTCTCTCAAAATCAGGCAGATAGTCATTACTATTTACTGCTTCCAATATCTTATCCAATGTGGGCATCTCGATAATGAAGAAGAAGGAATTAATTTTCCTCCGTATTCCACTTAAGGTCATGTCATCATAATCATCACGTTTCATGTGCTGCCGTTGGCGGGGGGGAGATGCAGGCGACCTTCTGTGTCATACTCTTTTAGTATGTTGTATACAGTAGCCCGAGATATGCCTATAAATAAGAAAATATGTTTAATCACAATGCACGTTGCTTACTTTCAAATATTTTTATAGTAATCATTATATGAATGATTCTTACCGGCAATTTCTGCGGTTTTCTTTATCATCTCGGTCTTATAGCAAGGAGTACCTGCAGGCCTCCTTAAATTCCTTAAAAATTATTATTACTGTTTGCTTTTCTACAGCACGAAGTGGAGTTTGCTTCATTCTTTTTTCTTTGGAGACATTATTATATCTTCGTGGTCAAGTTTTGGACCACGTTTTTTTCACCGTTGGCTTTGGTCACACACTGAAATTACATGTTGTAAGCCACTCGGGCCCGCACCGGGACAGCATACCATAGCAAAGCAAAATGTAACAAAACAACCAATTAACAACACTATTAACGATAACAAAACAATAACAATGGATAAACAGTAACAAATAACAACTAAATCACGAATATTCGGCAATAACAATAAAAATAAAAGTAATAAAAACTAAAACCCAACTACGGCAAAAGTCAACTAAAAAGGTATAAACAAGTCATCACAGACAGACTAATAAATTAAAAATCCGGAGTCACACGTGTTAGGGGATAAGTCGGATAGATTACGTGTGACTCCGGATTTTTAATTAGTCTGTCTGTGATGACTTGTTTATACCTTTTTAGTTGACTTTTGCCGTAGTTGGGTTTTAGTTTTTATTTAAATTATTTTGGGGATATAATATATATATTTTTGAAATGTGCTCATTAAGCCCTTTCATTTGATACCCAACATGACACCATTAAAAAATCTTTTTTTTTTAGTTCATGACTTTTTGTCCTCTAGAGGGCGCCATATTCAATTTAATGTGACGTCACATAGCCTATAACCATCGGACGACCGAGACGCTTCCATCGATACCCCATTTGTCCAATTATGTTGAGTAGTTTAGAAGTTATGAGGGAACAAATGAACATACATACATACATACATACATACCGGTCAAAATCATAACCCTCCTTTTTGCTTCGCCGTAGTCGGGTAAAAAACAAGGTGTAACATTTACAAGTGAATGACATTAGTGACATGACAATTACAGAACATTTACGTCAATTTCACAGACGACATAAACCGGTAAAATTAGAAAATCCCGGCTGTCACAGCTTATGAAGGGATTAGGTGACATTTCAGATTTGGTAGAATTATAGTGAAACGATAAACGTTCCTGGTGGTATTGTTCAACCCTGCTTCTTTTAGGTTTTAAGCATTGACACTGTAATTTTAAAATCGGAATGAAATTAAATAACTAAAAAAAGCCACATAATTTCTTAAGATGAATATTGCAAATGATAACAATAAAGTGTGACAGTTGGTATATAAATATATTATAATACTAGCTGCTGCCCGCGGCTTCGCCCGCGTGAGTGTCGGAAATTACCCCATACATCCCCATGGGTTTTAAGTATAAATATTGAGTTTCGAGTTAATCGGACAGCGCGTTAAAATTCTTCCATACAAACACTGACACCCCCCAACCCCCCTTTAGGGAGTAATTTAGAAAAACAAAAACTACAATCTTTATAATTTATTTAGATAACTATTCGTGCGAAGTTTCATGTTTATTACCTCAAGGAATAAGATTTTTCCTACAAACTTTCATCCCTTATTTTACCCGCTTGGGGGTTGAATTTCGAAAAATCCTGATACACGTTATTCTTAATTTTTGGGTTTAAGTATAAATATTGAGTTTCGAGTTAATCGGACAGCGCGTTAAAATTCTTCCATACAAACTTTGACACCCCCCAACCCCCCTTTAGGGGTTGAATTTCAAAAAATGCTTCCTTATTCCTTGCCTACATTATAAAGGGAACCTTTGTGCAAAATTTCAGCTTTCTAGGTCTAAGGGTTTGGGCTGGGCGTTGATGAGTCAATCAGTCAGGACTTGTCTTTTTATTAATAGGTATAGATATAGATAGAAGGATAGGATATTTTTCCGGGATAAAAAGTACCCAGTGTGGTGCCCAGGATATTAAAGAATAATTATACCAAGTTTCATCGTAATCGAACCGGTAGTTTTTGCGTGATGCCTGAACAAACAGACAGACAGACAGACAGACAGACAGACAAAAAAATTTTTAATCAAATTTTTGGGTTTCGGTGTCGGTCTAGTAACACCCATTGCCATTTATTTTTTTGATATTTTCAATGTACAGAATTTTCACTTCTACAGATTTATTATAAGTATAGATATTTGGCCTCAATCGTAACTGTAACAAGTTTATTGTACTTTTGTTAGAAAGTGTACCTTAAAAAGAACCTTTTTTAACTTCTGTCTAATGCTATTGTAAATGGAGTTATAGTTATTTGTAAACGTAGAGTTAGTACCTATAGAAATGTGATAAAAACACCGGCGCTTTTTTACAATGAATTTATTTTTTTAGAGTGCTTATTAACATTAAATATATTGACCACATTGTATTTCTTCCAGTCTTCCATGATATAAAATTATTGTAAAAACCTCATAGCTTTGCATAGTAGACCGTAGAACCTCCCATAAGGCTCTCATAGCTATCAAATGAAAAAATTGTCGACATATTTATTTATTTATTTATACTTTATTGTACACCGGAAAATACATACTAAGCAAAAAAACAATTATAACATTACAAAACATACAATGGGCGGCCTTATCTTATCCCTTATGCCTTATCTTATCAGATATATCGAAACGGATCAAAAATCCGTTATATCATTTCTGTCACAAATCGTATCGTATCGATAATCCGAACTAGACAAACCGATTTCACAAAAAGTTATAAAAACTAAAACCCAACTACGGCAAAAAAGTCAACTAAAATATATAAAACAAGTCATTCCAGACAGACAAATAAAAAATCCAGAGTCACACGTGACTAGTGGTGGATAAATCGTGGATAAATCGAATAGATTACGTGTGACTCCGGATTTTTAATTTGTCTGTCTGAGATGACTTGTTTTAGTTGAATTTTTTGCCGTAGTTGGGTTTTAGTTTTTATTACAATTATTTTTATTTAAATTATTTTGGGGTTTATATTATATATATGGTATTTGAATGTGCTAATCAAGCCTTACCACTTGATATCCAACATGGAACTATAAAAAAACTTTTTTTTTTAGTTCATGACTTTTTTTTTTTATAGGCTATGTGACGTCACATAGCCTATAAGAATTATATAGGTATTACTAGAGACGATCGAAACTGCGACCCGGAGGCGCCGCGAAATCGATTTCTAAAAACGGATTGTGAAAACGATTTCATGTCTTAATCAGAAAACGGATATTTAACCGTTTGCGTAAAAACCCAAAAACGCCGATTTCTAAAAAAAATCTTACGAATCTTTAGGCTACCATTTCGAATTTAGCACCCTTGTACGTTAGTACTTATATCTCATTATCATTATTGCAAACCATGAAAACGATATTTATCCAATATGAAAATTTTGAAAATATTCACAGCCGCCATCTTAGATTTTCATTTTGGCTTCATTATCCTCGAAAAGCATGAAAATGAAACCCATGAGTTAATGAAAAATTTGCGCAATCGCGATGTTGAATATACTTACATTTTGACCAAATTATTTATTTTCGAAGACAATATCAAGTAAGAACGTTTTTTCGCATGAAGATTTCTGCCAGTTACTCCTACCGCAAGCCGCGTTCCAAAAACAAACTTTAGTACTGCTACATGTCGGCGCGGGCCTATCGATGGGTAGAAGTTTCTTAATTTTGTGGTGTGAATATGGGTGTGAAGCACCGTCAGTTAAGAAGCGCCTCAGAAATACGCTTTGCAATATGTTGTACTGCGTGATGCGAACACAAAGGTTGCAGGGTTTTAACCGCCTCTGTGGTCTAGTGGTTAGACCACCTGTCTCAGACCAAGAGGTCCCGGGTTCGATTCCCAGTGGGGGCAACATTTTCTGCTCGGTTTGGTTGGTGGTAGGGCTTGTTTTAAGTCCGCCTGGCTAGCTACCACCATCTTATCTAAGTCTGTCGCCATAACAACAATGTTAAAAGCATTGTTGTGTTCCGGCAGTTAGAGATAAGATAGCCAGTTCCTCTGTGGTAGAGGATTCCGGGTGAAGCTCGCTTCCACCTTCGGCCTGATCATCACTTTCCATCAGGTGAGATTCTGGCCAAGAGCTTCCCCGTTGTGGATAAAAAAAGAAAAAAAAAAGGCGCCAACATTGGTCAATTGCAAATATTGCACCAATATTGGTTTTGGTACCTAGATAAGATAATGTCAAGTTTTGGTTATTTTAACAGGAGTCTGGAGTGACAGCGATGGCGAATGGTGCTCACTCGCGCAGACCTCGCCGATACGTGTACGATCCCCACAGTGAGTACCTATCTTTTATTTAGCAGTCTATATCCGAAAGTCCGAACGAGGACACAGGGAGCATTACTCAACTACCTGTCATTTGGAGAAGTTAAATAATAAAGAGAAAGTAGGAAGAGGAAGTATAGTGGTAATATTATTTGCAGACTCCCTGTGTCGGTCGCTGGTCTGCAAGAAGCGCGAGGTGTGCGTGCTGCGAGACGCCTTCACGGCGCTCTGCGCCACCAAGAAGGACATCTTACGGAGAGGGTAACTATCTCATACACTACCACCCCACGTCCCTACCCTCTTAATATTGTATTTTCTCAGTCGGCAATGAATTTTTACCCGACTACGGCGAAGCAAAAATGTGGGTTATGATTTTGACCGGTATGTAGGTACCTATGTATTTTTAACCCCCGACGGAAAAAAGGGGAGTTATAAGTGTGACGTGTGTATCTGTGTAGCTGTCTGTTTGTCTTTCGGTTCAGTCGTTTGAAGATTATCAGCTCTTTTCTAGTTGATGATTGGATGTGCGCATCTTGCACAGGTCTGATCGATTCGAAATTTAGTATTCTGTTACTTCAAGGATATTTGAAGAACATAGTAATCTTGAACCGATACTGCAGCATCACCTGGAATTGTGTCGTGGGTTATTTAAATTTTTAATTTTAACTTGTTAGTTTACTTTTTTGCCGTAGTTGGGTTTTAGTTTTTATACTTTTTTATGCTTTTATTTGACCTTTATCTAGGTAGGTACCTAAATAAAGGTCAAAAATTCATTGCCGGTATGTAGGTACTTACCTACTTATTGTTATCAAATATGTAGGTACCTATTCGATAACAATAAGTACCAAACTCAAATAAAAGCAAGCATAACCTACCTACCTACCTACCTACTTATTCTATAATTTGAGCAAATAATACCTGTATGGCTATGCACTCAGTGGTATTTTTTAAATTCCCCAGCGACATAATTGTGGCTGCAAGCGGCAGTGGCGGGTGGGAGGGAGAGTCGCGGGAAGGCGGGGGCGCAGGCGGCGGGGGCGAGTTGGAGCGCGACGACAACGACGATGACGTATTCTACGACGCCGATCCCGAACCCGACCTCGACGCCGACGACGACTCCAAGCGGTGAGACCTTACACCACACATTTGTCTAGGTAGACCTGAAAAGGTGTAGTTTTATAAATTTTATGTACCTATTTTACATAAATCTTATACCTATAGCATCGTTAAATAAAACGCAATAATTTATTCGATCAAGAACTCATGGCCGTTTTCACACTGCGATGATAACGATACCGCCACGGTAAGGTAATATTATCATACAGTATTCCAACTTCATACAAAAGGACGAAGCGCGAGATATGCCTACGCTCCTCGATCTCGGCATGCGCTCCGCATGCATGCAGATTGAATGCAGACAGTCGCGACCAGTCGCGACTGTGCCGCAGTGACGAACGGACGGTGTGTTATTTTTTTAACATTAACCGCGCGATTTTTTCCCTTAAAATAAGTTCAAGGACATATTTAATATGACGAGTAGGACATATTGTGCTATTTTTGGTTGCATGAATTCGTCAATAACGCATCCAGAGATAACTCTGAAAGGTAAGACTATAAAATAATTTTACTAGGTAGGTACATAATGTGTGTCTTTTTAGTGGATAAGTATTTCCTTTTATCTCCCGAAAAAAAAGATGTCTGGATTAAGTCTGAGGGATTAATAAATAAAGTGAATAGAGTAAAGGAAATTGATTGACACGAGTGAAATAGGTAGTTATAGGCGGTTCACGAATCATGATACGGTAGGTACGCTAATTACGTTTGCTGCGATCAGAGGATCGAGAGAAAACCGAAATGATTTTAAATAAGTTTAATATTACAAGATTAAACCTATGAACGATGATTCTATTCGAGGTTGGACAATAGAATCATCAAATTAAACCTAAACCTTTGAACTATGATTCTAGTCGAGGTAGGACAGTAGAATGATCGTGCTTACAATGTATTTATTTATATATTCCGTGCATCAGCGATTATAGGGATTGACAAGGTCGGCACGGATGCAACAATGTGCTATATTAACAAGGTTGGCGCGGATGCGACATCAGCGATCTTCGCATGGTAGCGCGATGTTAGCAAGGTCGCTACGGACGCAACATCAGCGATCTTCATGTAGCAGCACTGCGTAATTCGCTTGTGTTAAAACCTCGGGGCATGTGTGTTTTGTTTTATTAGTTTGTATAATTCAAAGTAATAATACTAGAAACAATAAATTTGACCGTTTGTCTGTCACTAGATAGTTGAAATTTTCTTAGATTAAGTTTTTCTGCTGCTGCTATAACAACATAATACCACTAAAAACTAAAAACCGTTTTTTTTTTCTCGGTATTAATAACAACAACAATAGCTACACTCATGAAATATTCACAGAATATTTAGATGTTTGAAAGGGTTGTGATTTTAAAACATTCGTAGCCAGCTGTTCAGCTTGACTAAATGGAAACACTTTGACAAGGCGGGCAGCCCTATCGCATCTTTACGTACCGCTTGGCTGTACGCATTTATTTCAAAGATTCGGCCGAGTTACAATACTGATAGATAATATTACCGTGACACGGACCGCCGTATCGTCAGCTAGGACGACAATGACATCGGCTTAAAACGGGACGATATCGGTATGTGACAAGATGTAACCAACAGCTTATTGTGAAGGCTCGTACACACTGGCGCGATATCGCGGGTGCGACAAGGGTATAGCGTTGCCTGTCGCGCCCGCGATATCGCGCCAGTGTGTACGAGCCGTCGTCATGCGGTATGCCGTATGCCACAGCAGCCTCGAATAGTCGCGTTGCGGCAGCAAAACCTTTTACATCGCCGTGCGATTCCAAAAGTAGTGTATTTGACATTGATATATAGGTACATCATGGTTTTTGAGGTCCTAATAATGGAAATCTGCCGATATAGGCACGACAATTAATATCGGCGACGATATCACGATAAGTACCATTTACTACACCAACACAACTCTGTCTGTCCATACAAGTTCAGACGTGATTAAAAACTTGCCTACTAAAATTACGTCAATTTACGTCAGGCGCTGATTAATTAGACAGACAGGACTAAACTAAAATTTATCTTCTGTCTTTTTCTTAATGAACTTAAATTTAGTTTAGTTTGTGAACAAGGGAATCGGCACCAAAGTATTAGCAAGCGTGTCTTGTGTGTAGCCTGGTGTATACTGCTATGCTACTGTAACACATAAGGTTGCGCAGATGCGTGGGCTGCCCGGGACGGCTGCGCGCGCAGTTCCTGTGCGGCTCGGACAACCGTACGTACTCGTCGTTGTGCCGCCTGGACCTGCACAACTGCGTGCGGCGCGGCGCTCGCCCCGTGCGCCTGGCGTGCCGCGGCTTCTGTCCGTGCGCGCGCCCGCGCCGCCGCCCGCGTCCGCACCAGCGCCCGCAACACTACGACACGGTACGAGGCGCGCGTCCACTCATCGTGAGGACGCTAATAATTATGATCATTGACGGTTATAACTTAACTGTTACAGGATTGGCGGCGACGAAAATCTGAGTCTTCACACAACGAGGTTCTGCCGGAAAGGCAATCGAGACGGCGACTCGCACAAGGTGACACCATTTAACTTTGTTCCGTTATGGGAGTTGGTCACATAAGTACCTAGTAAAAGTTGTTCAATATGATGACATCAACAGGATCCGAGGGTTGCGCGTTGGACAAGATGGCGAACCGACTTCTCGACTGGTTTTCGGTTCTAATGGATGAAGCGGCAGCCACAGCGCCGCCGGCGGACGGTAAGTGGACGGCTTCAGCGATGCAGATCACCCGATGACGAAAGATAAGCGCCAAAACTAACGCTCGCTCCCCGCAGGCTTCCCGAGTGACTGCAAGCCGGAGGTGCGCTGGATGTTCGCGCACCTCGACACGGATGGCGACGGCCTACTGTCCGCCAACAACCTGTACGCGCTGCGCCACGACGAGCGCGAGCGCTGCCTGCGGCCCTTCCTGTCGTCGTGCGGGGGCGCAGGGGGCGCGGGGGGCGCGGGCGGCGTGTCGCGCGCGGCGTGGTGCGGCTGTCTGCGGCGCGCGGCGCGGCCCTGCACGGCGCTCGCGCGCGCGCACCCGGCCAGCGCGGGCGGCGGCGCCTACGTGCCGGCGTGCGACGCGCGCGGCTACTACCGGCCGCGCCAGTGCCACGCCGCGCTGGCCGTGTGCTGGTGCGTGGACGCGCACGGCCAGGAGCTGCCCGGCTCGCGCACCAAGGGCGCTCCCGCCTGCCCCGGTACGTGCCGACCTGCTGCGACCGTCCTGCACTGAGCTCCTTGCAAACTAAAGCGTGACGAATGCGGTTGCAGGGGAGGAGGGCGCGGAGGGCGCGCCGGCCGACGACGAGGACGGCGGCGGCAGCGGGGACGCCGAGCTGCGCTTCTAGCCGCCAAGCGCGGCTCTGCAAGTCTCCACGCGCGGCTCTGCAAGTCTCCACCTGCCCGTAGCTGATGCGCAACCTTCCACTACAGCTCTTTGTCGATCATTAACCATAAGCTAAAATCTCGATGAAGCCCCACAGGCTATATTATTCATATGTACCTATAGAACTAAGTCGCGATCGCCCGACAGCATTAGAGACCATATTACTGGCACTCTTCTTAACGTATGGCGATGAAGAGTTCCTACTATTGGAAAGAGTAGGTAGGGATATAATAACACTTATAATATGCATTTTAACCATTTTAAATACACTGGAAGTCCCTCCTCTCTTAAACCTGACACTAGTACCTACATAGATGAACTAGGTTGATGATATTAGGTTGTTTTTGTTGGCCGACACTAACATGATATATAATTACTTGTCTATTTATAGGACCGTACCACTGCGAGTATTCGCTCCGCGAATTTATTTTGCTAACATTCTTTGCCCGAGCTTATTACGCACTGCAACGAACATTCAGTCGCGAAACGAACTAACAGTACAAAAATAGTATATTATGCAATTAGTGAATAAAGAACGGATTTAATAGATGAATCACGACCGTAGGGAGTGTTTCATGAAGTGTTAGAATCCTGACCGACGCGAGTGATTCATGACTCTCGATATACATCCGTTTTATTCAAGAGTTGCATACGTTACTATACTTACTTTATATCATGACTACGAGAAAAAGAACGAAAAATATACGAAAAAAAATTTGAGGGTCGCCGGCGCGGCGGTTCCCGTGGCAGGATGAGTGTTAATGAAGAAAAAAAGTTTTTCGCAAAGAGGTTGTATACCATTGAGATGGAGGTCGAATATATTGGTGTGTTCTAAATTCAAACACCAAAACAGGGGGAATGGTACGACAACGAATGTTTAGTTTCGCGAATGAGTGTTAGTTGCGTAACAATTGCTCGCTCAACGAATGTTTGCATAACTAAATCGCGAAGCGACTGCACGTAGCGAGTAGGTACGAAGCGACTAGACTAAAATGTATCTTCTGTCCTTTTCTTAATGAAATAGAAAGAAAAAGATGCACTGAACTTAAATTTAGTTTAATTTGTGAACAAAGGAATCGGCACCACTGTACAATTTTATACACTTTATACACGTATAAAGTGTAAACCACAGGTAAGGGTAGGTACGTGTACCTACCCTTACCTGTGGTACCTACCTACTTACCTACACTATTTATAAGTGTAAGTTACACTTTAACATTATTATGCTTTCTTTCTCAGAATCCCAAATGAACCTAATTTATTATTAACTATTGTAGTTTTGGAAAGTAGAAGGTAATAAATATAATAATGTAATACTTATTAAAAAGCATTTTAGGGTAAATGCTTACATTTTGTAACATAACTCTAGGTACTTACCTACTATTTGATACAACTTGCTAACTGTCCAAGGAGTACCTACCTACCTACCCAACTTGGCCTAAGTATTAAAAATAAAAGAATACAATTTAATTTTAGTGTCTAAATCATAGACCGGGAAATAGTTAGGTACTTTACATACATTCTTGTAAGCAGAGGGTTTGTTTTTGTAGGTAGGTATAGATCCAAAGGTATAATAAAGACCACTTATGTGTAAGTATTTAGATAGGTAGGTACCTACCTACTTCTTTAGAGCTGCTATCATACGCTTAATGTGTCGTAGAACTCGTAGAGTTTGATTGGTAAGGTTACGGTAGTGTAGTTTTTGGGGTCGTGTACCTAAGATGGGCATCTTTAAATTGTTGATAGGTACCTACTTACATTAAATATAAACACATAAGTACCTACTGAAATTTACAAGGCAGGAATATTTAATAGGTCTTGGAGAAAAGGTAGGTACTTACCTACCCTTAAATATTAAAGTTAATTTTATTACTTACTCAAAAGAAACATTCATTTACCTACTGAGTAGGTATTTAGGTATGTACCTATAGATACACCTGTATTGTGGCACGATTAATTAAAGATCAAATCTCTCCAGCATACCTACATTGCATTGTTTAACATCGTTGGTCCCAGCCCAGCAGTCGTTGAGTCGTTATGACTGTTATTATACGAGTCGTCAGAACCCGAAAGTCTGACAACCAGTCTTACCAAGGGGTATAGTATCCTATTACCCAGTTACTGAGTTGTGGAGGTCAGATAAGCAGTCGGTCCATGTAAAATACTGGTAGGTAAGTACCTACCTACCTATTCAGCTGCGTCCGGTTAGACTGGAAGCCGACCAGAACATAGTTGGGAAAAGGCTAGGTAGATTTTGATTTCATTGCCTGGAATTGTTCTGGATGCGAATGTAGGTAAGTAGGTACCTACAATATAAACTGTGGTGTAGGTTATGGAAGTACATGGTGTACCTGCACCTACTCAGTGGCTGCATGGTCTCAAGTGCAGAGAAAACACTATATAGGTAGGTACTTATACATATATAGGTAGGTACTCATGTTGCAAGGCCACAGCCTTATGTTTAGAAGATACATAACCCAACATTTACTCAGATTTAGTACCTATGACAACTAAGCTTATGAATAAGTATTTGATATTACTAGAGTTATACTAAGTGAGTGGCGCAGGTCAAGGTGTGTGTCAGTTCACTGCTCGCCTATTCTATGTTGTTACAGTATCGTAGTGAGCATGCCAGCATTGCCAGCAAGGCCCTACAGTGTCCTTGTGGCTGTTTATTTTAATATTTCTTATGAACGTGTTGTAATTAGATATACTTAAGTACATAATATGTACCTATACTTACCTAGAATATTATTTTAATTTGGAATTAAGTACAGGTAGCTATTAAAATCACATTAGCTAGAGAATTATTTGCACTTTTTTATATAGATCTGTCACTGTACTTTAATAAATCAGTAAAACCTTATTTCACAGTATTTTCCTCATAACCTGCGTATTAATAGAAATAACAAGATACCTACTGGGCTGGTTCTTCAGTTACACGTCTGCAAGCAATCAACAACTTTATGAATTAAGTAGGTAGGTACTGATTTTAGCAAACAGTTTTACTCATATAACTTAGCATAACATCACACTTGAAATCCCGTTAAGGGTGAGGGAAAGCTGTACCTACCTGTATTAGGGGGCGAGCCTATTGCCGTCAACTGGGGACAAATTCCAGACTCTTGACGATTTCCTGATGGAAAACCCAATAACAATTTGCCCAACCTGGGAGTCAAACCCAGGACCTCATGCTCAGCAGTAGCACTTGCAACCACTATACCAATGCAACAGTTTAACTTACTGAAACAATTGTGTGCGTTACCCCAGCGGAATGTTGTCGCTTTTCAGGATTTTGGCTCGACAGATAATTAGTACCCCATCTCGTGTAAATGTGCCCGAAATTTAGAATTTGTGCGTCCAGCCGATCCAAAGATATTCACGAAAAACAGATTCCGCTGGAGTAACGTTACCCCAGCGGCATGTTTTTTAACCGGTGGTCGTAGCTGAGCACAAACTAGCTACTTAGATAGATTGAATTTGTGCCTAATTGTGCCCAAAAAATGAAATTTGTGCGTCTTGAGGTTTCAGAGTTATTCAAGATGCCGCTGGGGTAACGTTTAGCAAATTGCTGTACCTCTCAAACGGCATGACATACAACTACGATTTTTTTTACTACGGTGGGTCTTAATTTGTGCTTATGCTGTGCACTTTTATTTTTTCTATAATCGACACCGTTGGAAGAAAAAAAATTGATTTTCAAAAACCCTAAAATCGATCCTTGCGCTTCAATAAGAAACCCTAGAAACTTACCAATTATGGTGGTTTGTACCTTTTATGAACTCAAAGCATCATGCGAAATTAGATGTTTCTATTCCAACTCCTCAGAGAGATATTCCATTTTAATTAAATTCTGGCTACGCTAAAGTGTAACACTCCAATACACGAGTTATTATTAAGTGACGGTAATTATGATTCGACAAATAATTAGTACCTTTATTCAATTGCTTATCCTTAAAGTTTCAGCTGAAAAATCCTTGTAAATACACAGATATATGAAGAAAACCATAGGAAAAGAAATTTCACGGTTAACCGAACAAATTCGAATGACTGTATAAAAGCGGCCGCGCAGTATATTGTGCCAACCTTCTTAAATTTGTAGTATTATAATAAAATTTTGATGGGTACAGGTGCGTACAAATGTGTTAAATAACTATTTACTTACTTTTGTATAAGTATGTAACGTAGAGCGTTATCTATCAGAGAGTAGGGACTTTATTGACGAGTTAATTACCTACAAACATAATGTTAATAAAGTTTGAATGTAGATTTTGAACATAACTCCATACTTAGGTACCGATATTATTCTCATGGCTTTATAAGGTCACATATATTATTATGTATGATGAGTATGACAGCACTTTTACCACTTACCGTTGTTTTTAATTACTACGTAGCCGTAATTTCATAGGTCTTAAGTCATTAGGAACTATTGGGTGATTTGCAACGGCGATATGACATCGCCACGGCGCCGGCTTCTTTCTCTAGTGTATCAAATTGTGCAAACCATTTAAGAGGTATATATACTTACCGTAAGCAGCTTTATTTATGGGAAATTAAAAACAATAAAGTGTTAAGTATTTATCTTTAAAGCTTTTGATTGAAAAAGTATTTTCGTATGTTTAAGTATTATTATTGATAAAAGTGGGTATCTAAATCACAGATCTTTCACTTAAAGCTATGCACAGTAATTTTATTTAAGAGGCTGGTTGAGAGCTCTTCGCCCACTCAAACCATGGAACCATTACCTAAATCATTGTCAAATATACATATTGCAGTCTTTATTAAATTGCTGTAGGTAGTTATGTTTTTCTGTAGGTTATATTCTAAGTTAGAACAACTACCTACAGAAAAAAAGAACTTCTAACATTTGACTGAAAGTTAAAGATTTGCAAATCCTTAATATAATATAACTTACATATTGTGCGTGTATACGGACGTGTTTTACAAACCAATAAATAATTTTATGTAACACTTGTGTGAGACTGTTTCAAAAAACGAAATCTTGTACTACAAATTTAAGAAGGTTGGCACAATATACTGCGCGGCCGCTTTTATACAGTCATTCGAATTTGTTCGGTTAATCGTGAAATTTCTTTTCCTATGGTTTTCTTCATATATCTGTGTAGTTACAAGGATTTTTCAGCTGAAACTTTAAGGATAAGCAATTGAATAAAGGTACTAATTATTTGTCGAATCATAATTACCGTCACTTAATAATAACTCGTGTATTGGAGTGTTACACTTTAGCGTAGCCAGAATTTAATTAAAATGGAATATCTCTCTGAGGAGTTGGAATAGAAACATCTAATTTCGCATGATGCTTTGAGTTCATAAAAGGTACAAACCACCATAATTGGTAAGTTTCTAGGGTTTCTTATTGAAGCGCAAGGATCGATTTTAGGGTTTTTGAAAATCAATTTTTTTTCTTCCAACGGTGTCGATTATAGAAAAAATAAAAGTGCACAGCATAAGCACAAATTAAGACCCACCGTAGTAAAAAAAATCGTAGTTGTATGTCATGCCGTTTGAGAGGTACAGCAATTTGCTAAACGTTACCCCAGCGGCATCTTGAATAACTCTGAAACCTCAAGACGCACAAATTTCATTTTTTGGGCACAATTAGGCACAAATTCAATCTATCTAAGTAGCTAGTTTGTGCTCAGCTACGACCACCGGTTAAAAAACATGCCGCTGGGGTAACGTTACTCCAGCGGAATCTGTTTTTCGTGAATATCTTTGGATCGGCTGGACGCACTAATTCTAAATTTCGGGCACATTTACACGAGATGGGGTACTAATTATCTGTCGAGCCAAAATCCTGAAAAGCGACAACATTCCGCTGGGGTAACGCACACGAAACAATTAATTGGACCAATGCACCTAGATTCTGACATTTCATAAGTGCCCATGTAGGCTTATGTTAAATAAAATATTTTTATTTTACCATTTCAAGTTTGCTTCCCTTTATCAAACTATAACAAAGCTTGTACTGTGTTATTACAAAACGAGTTGTAACTTTGGTCCAAGTTCAAACCTTCAAGCCGGTTTTTGTATTTCAAACTTTTGAAACTTTTCTTTTCTCAAATTATTTAGAAGTTATACCTCAGTCAGAGTTTGAAACACAAATACTAACTTGCAGGTTTGAGCTTGGACTTGGGCAACTTCTTTTTATTATGAGACAGTCACCCACAAGGTTATCATGACTAGAGCTCTCATCTGGCGGGGGCACAGTAGTGTCCCCGCCAAGATAAGCCAAGCAAAGTGCAACTGACCAAGCCACATATTTTGACTAAAGTGTAGAGCTTGTGAAGTTATAGCTTGTACCGTTAGGGCGTGTAGAGTTAGAAGCTTGGCTCTACATGAGATCTGATAACTTTTTGCCAGTGCGAGCCGCATGGTGTCACCTTGGTAACGTTTAACATGAGAATGTTGTTAATAGCCCTTTAACTAACTTAACCTAGTCAATAAACATGTGTCTCCATGATAGTTGCCAGGCAATGATAAGGTTAAAATCATTACACTTAGTTAACCCTGACACCAAAATTGAAGAACTCCAATCAAATCAAATCAAATCATTTATTTCTTTGCAAACATGGGTATAGTACAGTGGCCAGCACATCAAGCTACCCAAAACTGTCAAACTTTCCCAATCAAACTTGAACCTAATGCTTTAGCGATAAAGTTTAAAATCTACTAAAGAAATTTGACAGATTTTAGTAGCTTGATGTGCTGGCCACTGTACATAGGTGTTTATAAAACAAAGTTCTCCATATTTTACCGTCATGTGGGCATGCAAAGGTTTACATTAATAATGTCAGTAATGGTTACAGCAATAAAAATATTTATTATATTAAGATAGAGTATAAATGTCAAACGGAACAAAAAGAGCCCTGTGCATGTCTCTACCTCTGATATTATCTAGTTTCACTTGGAACCTGATCTGATTGCAGAATGGATTTTCTGTATGATGGAAATAGCAATGGCAATTTGACATTTTTTATACTACTTACTTCTTGTCAATTTGTTTCCTCATGTCTGACAGGCTTGAGTATGATAGGAATTGCTGGCCACACACTCTCCAGACTGCTCTGTCCTGAGCTAGCATACCTTTTTCATTAGATATTTTCTGGAGAAAGGCTTCATCACAAAGGTATTCAATATGAGTAGTACTAATTAGCAGAACTTAATTAAGCACCGTAGAGGAGTAGTATGTTGTCCACCATTCGTTGTGAGTTTGTGACTCTGTTGTAGAAATTTGTACAACTTATCAAATTATTCAACCTTAAAGCACAGGACGATGAAAAGGGTAAATTCAAAGACAAACAAACACGAAATCGATAACACTAACTTGTAATTACATAAATTCTAAATAAATAAACAATTCAGGTTTGATTCGCTGGCTTCATGTTCAGATTTACTTCTCTTCTTCTTCAACTGGGAATTTTCCTCTGTAGAAGGGGATGTTGGCACAGAATAGTCTCCAGTCCGTGAAGTACAGGAGACCGACGAAAGCCGCGCCTCCGAAGCCAACCGCTGATGTGGCGAACGATGCGGCGATTTCAACATGTTTCTTTCCCAAACGGCCCAACATTTTGCTAATTTTTGTGGATAGGTATTGATAACCTCCGCTCTTTAGCACAGCAAGCAAATTGTTACGTAAAGTCAAAAACGTCAATATTCCAAACCATAGCCAGATTCAAGACAGTTCTATTCAGTGTTGCCATGTCCAAAATCTGGTCGGTGGTAAATCCATTATAAAAATACGGTACATTTTATTAAACTACGGTGATTGGGTTTTTAGTAGCCATTCCTCTCGAAACTTCTGTATAAACTGTTTTCTTTTTTTAGTCGGAACTTCCACTTCAGACTGAGAGTCAGTTTCACTTTCAGTTTCACCCATTACTACGACGTGTGAAACAAAAATAATCGGTAGTTAATTAAACAAAGAAACTGTAAAAACTTGACGACTCGACAAGTTACAAAAACAAACTAATTCGACGAATGCTATGTAACTAAATGAAGTAATATTACTCGAAATAAATATCTATAAACGTCAACTCAATTAGTTAGCATTATAGAGGGCCCGAAACAGGAGGAATCCCCGAACTTGTCTGCTGGTGTCACCATTGTAGTGTCGGACAAAAATATTAGGGATCAGAGTGCGTTCACACTACGTAGGTATCAATGGTGTTTTGATTTAGTTATTTTTTTTTACAACAGGAATCTTAATCCTTCCCAGATAACGGTAGATTTTGTCACCGACTCACCGTTGTCATGCCTCGACGGTAGGTGGTAATTTTTTGCTAAATACGGTGCATTTACCGTAATTACGGTGTATATGGCAACACTGGTTCTATTCTATGCTACCAAGCCACATAATTCTCATTCAACCTAATTATATATTTTTTTCTTCTTTGGCAAATGAGCCGATATAGAGGCTGAGTCTCAGAACAAGTCAAAGAGTAAAGTTACTATATAAGGAAAGAGTAATAACTCTGTGGTAAAATTTGCATGTATGGAAAGTGCTGCCACCTTGAGTTTGGTGGGTGAACTAAGGTTCTACTATCACCTACATACCTAGGTATGCATAGTGCATACTTACTATAAGAATTTACTATTTTTATTCAATTTACAGACATCTCATTCAACTTGTTGTCCTAGTATTGTTCTCATATTTAGAAAGCGCTCTAGCTTCACTATTGACGACAACAAAAGTAACAAACAGAGAAATCAGGACAATCTGTAGAGCGAGTCTGTATAAAGGGTCTTCACTCTTCAGTGAAAAATTATTAGGAGACAAATGGCGACCGAATCCGACGATGAGATTTGTTTGACAATTTGACAAGATGGCTGCCATGTTTTTTAACCCACCAAACTTCAGATGTCGCTGTCGTCCCGGTCCATGGAAATTGATGACAGTGCTAAGTGTGCCCCCCCTAGAGATGGGCGGTGGGAGAAAACCCGTCGGGAAAATACCCATTAGGCGGGTATTTTCATTATCTACACTTATACAATAAAGCCAAAGAGATTTTTTGTTTCTTCAAACGCGGTAATCTGTGGAACTACCACTCGGATTGTAAAACAAAAATAAAGCAAAACAGCCAATTACAACCTGCTCCCCTTCGAGGGGCTTATATCCGCCAATAGCGGATGACCATTATACCTAACCAAAAATAAACTTTATAAGTTTTTCTTTTATTCTTTATAAATTTAGACTGCACTATGTATAATGTATTTAATTTAAAAAATTAATAAAGCAAGTTATCACTTTATCAGAGAAAACTTGCACAGTAAGTTAGCTTTATTTTATCAATATTATAAATTATTTTTCATGCTATACAACCTTACCATCACTACTTATTTATTACTTCGTACCATCTGAAACTTACTCGTACAACAATTTTTGCTTTATTTATCACTTCATTTACTGAGTTATAAATGTTACAGGTTCTAAGAAAAGGCAAACTTTCCTAGAACCAGCAATAAAGCTTATCTAAGTTGAAATGTCGTGACCCACTACTTAATTATCCATACTTTCAAACTTGTGCACGTAAAAAATGTGGTAATGCAGTGCGTCATTTCAACTTAGACAAGCTCTTACTGGTAGTAATACAGTTTAAAAACTATGTACAATTTAATATTGTATGTGTATCTAAATATGACATAAGCGAAATATTAAGAAAAACCCGAATATTTTTCTAATCGGGTATTTTCACTCGAATTTACCAAAGTTTGGGTTTTTTACGGGTAAAATCCCATCACTAGCCCCCCTGGAACAAGTCATTGTTCTGAGGGCTGAGTACCCCGGTATATTACTTTCCTCTATGGGGCTGAGTATCGAGGAGTATCTGAGAGTATCGACCATTCTGCCAACGTCGAGTATTGAAATAATAGCTCAATACTCAATACTCAATTCTTTATTGGCTAACGTTTCGTTTCGCAATATTACTAGATCGACTCATGTTTTGCAAAAACCCTATCTTTTTCCCACTTTAGGACTGCGACCAAATTCGGTCACATAGCGATCGCTATTTAGGTCGGGACGAGACTGCAGTTTCAGTATAGTTTATATATAGTACTCTGTGTTGCAGCCCCCCCCCCCCCAGCTGTTCCGCTGCTTAACTCGGAATGTCGCGTTTTTATTGTATGTATGTAATAAGTTAGATGTAGTGTAGTGACTAGTGAGCGCTTTCTAGGCGTAAGCCATAGAGTATAGTAACTAATAAAAAGGAAGTAAGCTTATTAGCATACGAAGGCCGCGTTCCGAGTTAGGCCATAATCGCTCACAGCGCTGACATCAATATTTCATCATAAATGTCTTTTTCTTCTTTGGTTAAGTGGCGACGGTAGCCAGAAGCACAATTTAGAAAAAGCCACGTTAGTTTATAGATATATGCGACTCAAAACTACAGCGCTGCCAAAAATGACAGTTCAGTCAACTGTCATTTTTGACAGAGATCACGGTGATATTAGTAAAAGGCATGGTCGGCGTTATCGCAAGATGGCGCATGTCATGACGTCATCTATGACGTTTCATGGGTCGGCGTTACCGCGCTAACGCTTATTCGGAACGGGTGTTAGCACGCTCAAATCGATTACATTCGCTGCGTTCCGAGTTACAATGTAATCGATTTGAGCGCGCTAACACCCGTTCCGAATAAGCGTTAGCGCGGTAACGCCGACCCATGAAACGTCATAGATGACGTCATGACATGCGCCATCTTGCGATAACGCCGACCATGCCTTTTACTAATATCACCGTGATCTCTGTCAAAAATGACAGTTGACTGAACTGTCATTTTTGGCAGCGCTGTAGTTTTGAGTCGCATATCTATAAACTAACGTGGCTTTTTCTAAATTGTGCTTCTGGCTACCGTCGCCACTTAACCAAAGAAGAAAAAGACATTTCTGATGTTTAAACAAAGAATTTAAGTAATGTTATAAGTTTTGACGTTTAGCAAGCCTGTAGGCGCCTTCACGAGCGTTCCGAATTGATGACAGACCTCAGCTGTCATAATCGTAATATCTAAATCGGAACGCAAAATATTGATGTCAGCGCTGTGAGCGATTATGGCCTAACTCGGAACGCGGCCATTGTAACTCGGAACGCAGCGGAAGGCAAACTTGTCAATGTCAAATTCAAATCTAAATGTCAAAGCTGTTTTATTTATTTACTCATCCAAGAGTCGTCCAGACTTCCAGAGTCATATACAGTGAAGTGACGCGTATTGAATGCCAGAGTTTGTTTGATAGGTGTTATTGATATAGTTAGTTACAAAGAGAAAAGTAATTGTAATGTGTAGCTATGTATGTCTTTGGTAAACTATCACAAAAATCCATTAGATCGACTATTAACCGATAGTAAGAGTATTGTCTCGAGGGTTAAAGGCAGGTACTCTGTCGACGGCCCTAGTTCGCGTGTTCTGTGGCGGGGGTGCGACCGCCATCAATCACGGTGTTCGCAATGTGGGACTCATCGGCATTCCTGGGCGCGCTGACGCCCAAGTTCTACGTGGCGCTGACGGGCACGTCGTCGCTGATCTCGGGGCTGATCCTGATCTTTGAGTGGTGGTACTTCCGCAAGTACGGCACGTCGTTCATTGAGCAGGTGTCGCTGACGCACCTGGGCCCGTGGCTGGGCGGCGGCGGCGCCACCGCCGAGCCGGATGCGGCGGACTGCAAGGTGTGGCGCAACCCGCTGTCGCTGCTGCGAGGCGCGGAGTACGGGCGTCTGTGGAGCGCTGCGCGGCGTGCGCCGCTCACCTACTACGACATGAACCTGTCGGCGCAGGAGCACCAGGCCTGGTTTGGCTGCGGGGCCGAGGTACACGCTACTCATCATAGTATTTATTAGCATACAACATTGTTTTAAGGAGAAACTTTTCTGGCTTTGCCTCAGTCAGATAAAAATATGGTCTAGCATTGATCTTGAAGATGACGGTTCATGATAGATCTATAGCAAAATGTATTACAGGTTCATTCATTAAATTTTAACAGAAATTATGAATAAATTAACTATGCTTAACCACACCCCTCACCGAGTTTATTATTTTATCACACATTGTCATACTGTGTGATTGGGTATAATTAACTTAATTTGTCCCTGATGGCTGACATCTATCTCATGAAGGATGCATAAACCACAGTGTAACTACTTACAGTGGTGCATCGCTCATACATTTGACAGAACCTGAGTAATGTCAAGAATGTCGACTTTTCTCAACCTCTTAGTAAATATACATTCCGAATTGCCATACTGCCGATTATGCATATAAGCTACACCTTCATCCCCCAACCTTCCGCCAAAATGGTGAAATTTCAAACAAAACTCAACAGCCTTTTATTTCTGTTTCATTTTGAAGCTGGGTCCTTTCTCAAGATTTGTCGGTATTCAGATGATTGGAAATAGGAAACACTATAAAGAAATATTAAAACTTTAGTAGTAAAATTAGGATATTGAGGGAGTTCACCATAAACAGGATTGATTGATTACTTCAACATTTTATTATTTCACAAAACAAACTTTTTTTTAATTGTGAACTCCTGGAAGCGAAGCGGACGAATCCTTCGATGACCTATGATTCTTTCCCCTCTTTTTTAATAGTACATTTCTGTCAAGGCCAGCAACTAAAGCATTGATGGACGATCGTGAAAATGTGGGGCGAGGCTAGAATAGTGCTTTTCTCAAATAATGCGCGGAAATCCAAACAAAGTAAATTAATTATAAATTCCAGAATCAATGACGGACAGCGATATTTGTTTCTTCTTTACTATAAATAGAAATTTAAATAAAATCTTTGATATGTTACCTCCTTGTTTGTCATATGTGTTCAAGTAAAAAGTTAGTTCCATTTTTAAATGACACGACAGTTATGAGTTTTCATAGTAATTTATTTGGCCACTACACAGGACAGTTACTGTTATGGATTTTCATAGTAACATTGCTGGCCGCATCGTCATTTGTTTTTGATCAGTACGGCAATTCCGATTTATCTCAAAGAAGGTTGTCAAAATAATGCTCGAATTTCCAAGCATGTTTGAGAAAAAGCTTTTATTTAACTTCACTTGTATGTATGTCCTGGAATTATGTCCTGGAATATTGCAATCAATATTTCACCCACTTCCACTGAAGCTATCGGGCTGAAATTTGGCATACGTGTTTGGTTCTCGTGACAATGCATGATTACATTATAAAAGTAAAAAAAAATAACTTCACTTGTAGGATGGTAGGATGTATGTCCTGGAATCAATGATGTTTTAGTAAACAGATATGTTATGAGCGCGCAAAGAGTGAAGACTAGAAAAGTACCCAATTGGGAAATATTGCTCTTAGTCTGAGCCACACACGCTTACGAGTGTGCCGCTCGGCGGGGAACACTTTTTTCTGTTGTTTTGTACGTGTATAACATATCTGTTTATTAGAATATCATTGCCTGGAATATATTGCAATCAACATTTCACCCTCTTCACTGAAGCTATCGGGAAATTTGGCATACGTGTTTGGTTCTCGTGATAATGTATGATAAAAGCTTTTTTTTGAAATTTTTAAAAGCTAAAATTATTATAAATATATGTCGGAAATACGTCAGTGAATTTAACTAATCGGGGCGCCAGCGCCGCCTAGCGGCGTTCGACAGAGTCTAGCCTGACGTCAGTGCGAGGTGACGAGAGGGCTACAGCAGCGTGGAGCAGCCTCTCTTGACCATCGGACATCGTACGGACAACAAGTGGCTAGAAACTGTCTCGCGCTCCGTAGTTGTTTTGTGTACCTACAGTGTGTGAATTGCTAGTGTGATTAATTTGATCTGAAATTATAATTTGATTTGAACTGCAAACCGTTTTTCTATTGCGCAATAACCAACACTACCCATAGTACGCCCACAGTAATTTAAATATGGCTGATAATAACGAACACACACCTACTCTTCCCCGACATATTATTATATAAGGTGCTATAAAAATATCTGCCACGGCTTTAATGAGAGGTAGTATTGTGTTTAAAGATAACAATAGTGAAGAAATTTCGTACCCCGGCACAGTTAAATCAATTTGAGAAAATAAAGTAGTTAAATAAACATTGACTCTATTCTGCATAACGTGGTTCACAAATTACGCGCGAAGTGCACTTCGTCAATGAAAACAACTGCTATCTCTTTCCATCTGTTCTGTGAATGAAAACTGAAATCAGCTGACTACCTAGTTCGTCACTTGCAAATTTATACGTACAATTTTTTGTATGAAAAAAAATATGACACATGATCAATAATTTATCTTTACTATTGTAATCTATAAACACAATACTATCTCCCATTGCAGCCGTGGCAGATATTTTTATAGCACCTTATATAATTATATAAATCGAGCAATCAATATTTTAAAAAAATATTCAGAGTTGCCCATCAATCGTTTGATAATGGCAAAGATCATCGCTGGCAAAGATGGAAAACCACACTTGTTTACGTCGTAACACTTTTCTATTCAAGGTTTTATGGTATCGACATAATCTACTAATATCGCCCCTAATTTTTAATGATAGTTTTTGTGAGTTTTGTTAAATATGCCTTTTTACTTCTGCTTAGGCCTAAGTAATTTGAAATGCAAATTGAGTAGTGCAGGGTAGGCAGAGGTGCTCAGTTCTGTGGGTTGCAGGGCCCGGCGGAAGAGGCGATGGCGCGCGCATGGCGCGAGCGCGAGCCGGGCGCGCGCGTGGCGGCGGCGCGGGCCGCGCTGGGCGTGCGCGCCGACTGCGCCGCCGCGCTGCTGCTGCTGGCCGAGGAGGACGCGCCCACCGTGCACGAGGCCGAGCGCGTGCTGCGCCGCGCCTGGCGCGCCGCCGAGGGCGCGTGGCGACACTCGGCGGCCGGGGGCGCGGCGAGCGCGGCCGAGGCGCGGCGCGACGCGGCGGTGTTGGCGCACGTGAAGCGCCGCGCCGCCATGTGCGCGCGGCGCCTCGGACGGTTGCGCGACGCCGCGCGCCTGTTCCGCGAGTTGGCGCGCGACGCGCCGCCCGCGCTGCACGCGCTGGCGCTTCACGAGAACCTCATCGAGGTGCTGCTCGAGCAGAAGGCCTATGCGGACGTGCAGGTCGGCAGACTTACTTGGCATGTTTCTGCCTTTGAAATTTTCCTAAATGGACCTAAAACCCTTGTTCTTGCAGTAAAAACAGTTTATTAAAACTATCACACTCCCGGATTCCTAAATCGAGACATCGCTCATTTTTATGATTTTAGGCCAAAAACAAACCCTGAGAAAAAGCTTTTATGCAGTTTTGAAGCTGACATATTATACTGCCCATCATTTCGGTATCACGATTGTACAAAATTTGAATGCACGAATTTGAAAAGGCATGTATTTAATGCGGCAACTAAGTAAAATGAATATAGGTTTAAAAAAAAAATAGAGTGGGTACCATATATGTATAATGGGTTGGCAGCTAATAAGGAGTATCGTAATAAGTAATAGGTAGCATATTAATATATCAGTAATAAGCTCCGTTTTAATTTAAACTAGCATCAAGTTTTTCTTTTGGGAACAGAATTAATATCTAAGCGGAAACTTAATGGCGAAAATAAAATAGAAAATGGGCATTCATAAATAATATATTATTATTGTATTATTAGGGCAGGTTTAGATTTTCTATATAATCTAGTCGTTTCTGGCACTCGCCGGCAGCTACCGCGGCACCGCTCGCTTCGCTCGCTCGGCTCGTGCGTAGGAAGTCACAGTTTTAACCTAACCTAACCTAACCTAAACATTATCTTTGCCACCCTACTAACATTATTAGTCGCCAAGTCATTATTTATAGCTCCTCGCCTAATATTTTATTTGACTGGTATAGTTTATTTGATACCTAAACGCAGCTGCTAGTTTTTAGTTTTTATAACACCTTTAATTTTGAACCTTACATAATATAATAGTCGCGAAAATATTTAATCGCTGGCAAGTTATTTTATTTGTTGCAAACATTTAGTCGACTTTTAAGTTATTAGTCACTCGGAAAATAATAAGCTATTTGAAAAAGAGAAGAAATCTGAGTTTTGTCGCTTTTAAAGAAGAAACAAGCTTTGATTAGAGCATCTATTAAGTTAATAGTTATTTCGTTATTTGTTTATTTTCTGCATGTAAAGGCGCTCCCTCACCGGGAGCATTCGCCTGTAATGTAACATTATAGATTCGACTTTGAGCATTACATTACAATACTCTCTGACAGTCGCAATAAAAAAAGCGCATTGATGTTACAAGTTGTATCAAAATATCACACATTGTATCATTACAAGGTGCGCATTGTAATGCTTGGTTCTCCTCCCTCACTTATGTAATGCTCGGTTCTCCTTCCTCACTTATGTAATGCTCGAATTGTATCATTACAGGTTGCGCACTGTGATGCTCGGTTCTCCTCCCACACTGATGTAATTCTAAACTCTGAACGTTACATTACACGCGAATGCTCGCGGTGAGGGAGCACCTTAAAGAGTATCGAAATTATTTACCTTATTTTTTTTATTCAGTCTGACATTCAAGTTATGGATAGTTACTGCACCTGAAGTAGCCGCGAAGCTGTGGCACTTCTTCAATTTGTGCTTAGTCAACCAATCGTAAGTGCACAACTTCATGTAAGACGTTCTGCCGTTCCATTCACCATCAATTCCTGAAGACTGGCTGCTTCTTGTGCCGTCCAGGAGGACCACGAAGTTTATCTTTACCATATTTTTTTTTCAAAATCTGTGAATGCAGATCAAAATGTTTCAAAAAGTTAAGTACTTAGCGACAACGGTTATGGTACCTGTCCTTACGGACCCATCTCAAAAATCCACCCTGTATAAAATATGTTGATTAACCCTGCTGGTTTGTTTTTTATCCCATTTTACATTCCTTCTTTTACTCTTCTTGAATATTTTATGTAGAATAGCTTTCGATTTACTGGCACGTCGAGCCAATAGACATTCGATGGATAGGACATTTGTTTAAAAAGATCTCGATTCCGGTGTCCGGGATTGTATAGCTACTGTTCAACATTTGTTTACTTCACTGTGAACTAATATGAGCTAAAGTAACAAACCCTTATCTTACTGTAGAAGTTTTCACTATTCAGGGTACAGCTGGTTGGTTTTGAGACAGCCAGTATTTATCTATGAATAAAAAAATACATGTTATAATGAATGGTCGTGTTCGCAGGCGGTGCTGGCGCGCTACGACGACGTGGGCTTGCCGCGCTCGGCGTGCGTGTGCTACACTGCCGCCCTGCTGCGCGCGCGCGCGGCCGGGGGCGCGGGGGGCGCGGGCGGCGCGGGGGGCGCGGCGCGGGGCGCGGCCGAGCTGGGCGCGCTGGACGCCATGCGGCGCGCCATCGAGTTCAACCCGCACGTGCCCGAGTACCTGCTGGAGCTGCGGCCGCTCACCCTGCCGCCCGAGCACGTGCTGCGGCGCGGCGACAGCGAGGCGCTGGCCTACGCGTTCTTCCACCTGCGACACTGGCGCGCGTGCGCCGGAGCGCTGCGCCTGCTGGGCGCGGCGTGGGCGGCGGCCGAGCGCGGCGCGGCGGGCGCGGGCTGCGCGGCGTGCGCGGACCGCGAGCTGCTGCCGCAGCACCACGCGCTGTCCGTGTTCCCGCGCCGCCGCGCGCCCGCGCTGCTGCCGCTGGCGGCGGCGCTGTGCGCGGCCACGGCGCTGCTGGCGCTGCTGGCGCACCGCTGGCCGGCGCATGCGCACGCGGTGGCGCGCGCGGCCGCGCAGGGACTGGACCCGCGCCGCCTGCACACCCTGCTGGCTGCCGTGTGATGTCAGTGGCTGGTCCCGCGCCGGCTGAGCTAGTCCATAAGTGTATCGCGATGTTGTATTGTTTCTGATCTGCATTTAATTATAGAATAAAATTTTATTATCCTATTTCTGTTTCTTATTCACTCGTGTCACCGTGGCTCGTAACGGCATCGCCGCGATTCGAGCCGTTCTAACTCCGTAGGTAGAATGAATGGCCCACTGCTGGCATTAGAAAAAGCTGTGATATTTTATATAATTTGTACCACGAGAAATCTTCAACTACTGATCAAGCCTTTCATAATTATGTCAGAAAGTATTCTAAGATATTCAAAATAGTCTGGGCTCAAACTAAATCTAAATTAATAATTAATAAAATCAGTAATTCGCATAATCAAAATCAAAAATCATTTATTGAAACTAGGCTCAGGCTGAGAATCAGCACTTTTCGAACGTCAAAATTACATAAGACAGTCCCCCCAAAACGCCCACCCTTCACCACTTCCTAATGCTTTAGCTGGGATGAAGAAGTGGCGCAACAAACTCCCTAGCAGCACAGCTGTCTGTTCAGTTAGAAAAATTGATTCAATACAATAGATTGTACGCAAAATAATTTACCTTTTGCAACACAAAACGTACATTTTAATGTCCAGCCATAATATATGTCGGCTAGCACACGCCAATATACCAATAAAATAAAAGCTGTGTGGCAGGTAATTAACAAAGAAACTGGAAACACAAAATAGCGAGACCAGAATGAATTGTCTCTAAAAATTGATAATGAAACCATTTCAGATAAGTTAAAAGTTGCTGAGACACTAGAAAATTTCTTTACGAACATCCCAATAGAGGTTACGAAATCGCTCCCCTCATCATCTATATTAGCTGAATCTCTTCTAAAAGAAAACTTCAGTAAGGACATTCCATCTGTTGAATTCAAGCCCAAAGTATTCAAAAGTCTTAACATAAAAAACACTGAAGACTTATGGGGGATTTCCGTTAAGGTCCTTGGAGATATTATTGACAATTGCCCCTGTCCTAACAGGCATATTTAATCAATGTGTGTGCTAAAAACTAACTTACTATCATGATGGACGCCCAAGTCACGAATAGTATTGCACCTTGGCAAGATCTGGCCCGACAAAGTGTAAGTGGCTAGGACTGCACGTTTTCTAGTGTAAGTGATCACCGAACACTTGGATGGGTTGAGAATGTTGAGATCAAGTTTATTGGCCTGACAATACTCTTCAAGCCGATACAAGTCAGCCTGAAGTGCTAGTCTATCTTCGAGCGTTGAAATAGTGGCAAAGATTTTCATGTCATCGGCAAAGCATAATAATTTGGATGAATGGAGGCACTGATCGATGTCGTTTACATAGACTACAAATAAATAAAACCGGCCAAGTGCGTGTCGGACCACGCACAATGAAGGGTTCCGTAGCTGGGATGAACTTATCCCAAGAACAAACTTAACATTGTAGTTGAAAAACATGTTCTCCCATACAAAATGTATGGTAGAACATGTTTTTGCAACTGCAAATTTAAGTTGGTCGATAATTACTCGTTAACTAGTAGAGCCTACTCAGCTGTGATAGTTTTCCTTTTAATTTCTTTATATATAGGTACTACTGCTGTGATTTTTTGCACATATCCAGAACTTACCGTTTAGCTGGCAGGTGGGGGGGGGACACTTGACTCTGACAAAAAATAGCACTTTAAAGCTGAATATTTCGCAGACGGATCCTTCAATCCAAAAATGGTTTTAACAATCTCTATTAATCTAATATTTTTGGACGAGCTTTCTAACGATACCCCACGCCATGGGGAAGACGAAAAAAAAAAAGATATCCCCACTTTCCATGTATAGGAGGTACCCTAAAAAAAAATATTTTTCCTGATTTTATTTTACCACTTTGTCGGCGTCATTAGTATGTATACTCATGCCAAATTACAGCTTTCTAGTACTAACAGTCTCTGCGCTAATCCGGGGACAGACAGACAGACCGACAGACAGACAGACAGACGGACATGGCGAAACTATAAGGGTTCCTTGTTTACTACGGAACCCTAAAAAGTACCGAGCAACGAACCCTGAACGAACTCCGACAACGAACTCCGCTGGGCACGTATACCCAACTAGACACATAATTATTGAGTACTACTGCTTGTGACCTATTATCAATGTAAGAACCACCTCAAGAGGTTCCCACGGATGCCCATGTAGCTTCTTTATCAGGATATCGTGGTCAATCCGATCAAATGCCTTGCTATAATCTGTGTAAACCACATCGACCTGCTTACCATTACCCATAGCCTCCGTAATGAAATCATTAAATAAAATCAAGTTAGAAGTGGTAGACCGTCCTTTCAAAAAACCGTGCTGAAATGAGCTGAACGAACTAGCAAGGGCGGAATATAACTGATTATAGACAATCCTCTCAAATATTTTAGATTGGATAGGTACAGGCCTATAATTAGTAATCTCGGTTTTATACCCTTTCTTATGTACGGTTGTAATAAAAGCAGATTTCCATACTTTGGGGACAACACCTTGAGTTAAAGACTTAGAAAACAAAATAGAGATAGGTAAGGCAATGGAAGGCGCGCATTTAATTAGAAATTTTGATTATATGCTATCAGGGCCAGCACCTATAGTTGGATCCAAGTTAAGAAGTAAGCCAGTCACAACATCAACATTCACTTCTATGTGACAAATGTCAGATGAAGTTCTATTAGTATCAAAAGGGAAAACAGGATGTGGATTGGGAGTATTAGATGAAGTGTGGTTGAGGAAAGTCGACATGAAATAAGACGAAAAACCCTCACAAATAGAATCTCCTGTGAGTAATAATTAATCGTTATAATTTAATAGATATATTAGGTACTTATATTATTAGAATTGTAGCGATAAATAAATAAATAAATAAATAATTCCTTTATTTGTATAGAATGCAGGTGTTACAATAATGGTGTTATTTCAGATACATTCCCAGTACATTCTGCCTGTTGGCATACAAAAATATAGTGGTTAACTTACAATAGTTAATTAATTAGAAACTAGGAATTATAAACTTTAGAATTAGAAACTATTAATTAGAAACTTAATTTAGAAACTAGGTATTTAAATTCAAAATGAGATCATGGATCAGCTAAATCTAAGATTATAACATAGTGAATGAGATAAAGTGAAGCAATTATTACAATTCATCATTTATAAAATCGGTAACAGAATAATAACATTTCTCTATCAGCAACGACGACAGGAGTTGTTTGAATTTTACTAAGGGCTGATCCTTAATACAATTTGGCAATTTGTTAAATATAATTGGTGCCATACCAATAATGTTTTTTTTAGGCAAAGCAGTATTATACCTACCAGTACACAATAGATTCTGATATTTTGATCTCATGGCAGTAGTTCGCATCCTCGTATCATTTAATGCAGGAAATAGATGCTTGTTAGTTTTAACGAATATAGCTACTTCGAGAATGTATATACTAGGAAAAGTTAGTATTTTGTGTTGCTTGAAAAAAGGAATGCAACTATCTGTAACCTTAAGATTGAAAATGGATCTTAAGCACCGTTTTTGGGCTTTAGATATAGACTCCCTTTCGGAACAATAACCCCAGAATACTACACCAAACCTTAGAACAGAGACCACCATACCGTGATATGCAACCATTAAAGTATCAATGTTAACTTTCTTGGACAGATTGTAGAGAGCATACGCAGACGTGCTTAATCTTTTGCAAACTTGCGATTTTAACAAAGGCCCAAAAGTGTTTAGGTTTAGCTTTAATGGATTTTTCAGTTTGATTAAGATAACATTTATAACACGAAGCTTCCATAGTCTTGACTCTGTCGCGCAAATATTTAAAAGTTAGCTCGTCATATTTATTGCCGTAAATCTTGTATTTTTTTAGATATTTACCTATATTTTTCTTTAATTGCTTTGACGAGTGATGAGCTGAACCAGACTGGGTATTTACCTATTATTACATACTAGCTTTTGTTGTATATAGGTACTTGTTTTGAAACTGTTTTATGGTGTCTATAAAGTACTCAACCGAGTCATCGAGCGATCTGATTGAAAAATCGTGTTCCCAATTAGTGCCGGAAATCTCGTTATTTATATAATCAAAATTTTATAATTATAGATTCCTTTATATTTTGTAAATGTGAGAACGTTGTAGGCTCAACAGACTGTTAATTTGCAGACTATTTTCCATTTAGTTAAGTGTCTTGTTGACAGGCCTACACTGTCCTCTCATACATAGTTCAAACCATTTATTTTAAAAAAAGTAACCGTGGAGTTTCTTGGAACCGTGCACCTAGCTTCTGACGTTTCATAAGTGCCCATGTAGGTTTATGTGAAATAAAATATTTTGATTTTGATTTTGATTGTTTTCTTCATGTTTGGTTTTAGTGTTCAGACTACTTATTTCAGTTATTTGTTTTATGTCGTGCAAATATGATTTTACAAATTCAAGAAGATCAAGAACATTCCCTCTAACACCATACGCATCAAGTTTTTAAAAATAAAATAGGTATTATGATGTAGGACATAATCAAATGCCTCAGCAGTCATGTCGCAAAATATAGCACAGACTGGAGTTTTTTTTATACATATTTGGCAAAATCGAGTGCAAAAAGTAATAAACTGCCATATTTATTGTTTTCTTTTTTCTAAATCCTTTTTGTTCGTTACAGAGTTTATTGTTCACTTCTAAATAAGATTATTTTGAGAACATCGGGCCTGTAATATTCCAGTGTTTCCAGGCCATCAGGCCTGTAATATTGTGTGTACAGTTAAAAAGAAAACTGAAGACACATTTAGTAAATAAAGCATACTATAACATTAACGAGTTCCTAGAGGAAAGATTTGTATTGCCATAGCTATTTGATTTTTAATTTTTTGTGTTTGTTAATTTACTTTTTTTATTGTTGAAAAGATTATTGTTTAACAGTCTTATTAACTTATTTTTGTTTTAATGTTCTGTTTGATTTTTGTTATTTTTAATTTATTACAATATTATTATTGCTCTCTACTTACCTATAATTTATTGTTAATCTAAGAGAATGTTTTAATTAATAGTATTTTTTAACATTTGCACGTCAAATCATATGGCATACATATGCCTGTACCTAATTATGCCGTTACCATCTTGCATGCATGTATTTTCCTGTATGTATGACGCATGTTTAAGCAAATAAATATTATCTTATCTTATCTGGTTTTTTAATTAAACAATGGTTTTATTAAGTACCGATTTTTTTATGCGTCTGGAAAAATACCTTAACGCAGATTTATATAATATGACTGAGCGGGTGACTTATTTCATCGGCTACTGTTTTTAGTATTTTTGTACTGATTCCGTCATAACCCACACTATTTGTATTGCTTAAACAATTAGAAGAATTTCGATAATAATTACCTATGTCAATCGGAAAACTTAGAGCGTTAAACATAGAATCCTATCTGTTCAGTAAATTTTTTGTAACTCTGTTCCCTGAATTTAACGAGGGTCTTATTTTGTCAATAAAATAATCGTTAAGTACTGCTGCAATTGGTTTTTTTTTGTCAACATTAGTAACAATTACGTTGATAGATTGGCTGAAAATAAACTAAAACAAATTGTCGAACGAATAGAGAACAAAGTTCAGAACGTTTAGTTGCTTTTAAAAAACCTTTTTCCACAGTTTTTTTTTTGCAATTCTGTCTTTTGTAGAGGACAGTGTTTTTTAACGTTTTCCATACAGGTCTGAAAGGTCTAAGGTAATTTTGTTTCTCAGAACATCGGACACGACATGCGAAAAACTATCTTGTTCATAAATCGAATAAATATAAAACGCGAATTCATGTTCATTCGAAGTCAACAATTTTTGTTTCGTTTGGGCTAGTGTACATCTATAATAAAAAAGTATGTTGGAGTATAAATTGTTTTTTGCGATTTTAAATGACTTTTCTAGTACTCAAACCTCAGTTGGTCTAATAGACTGTTTTGGTCCATACAAGAAACGGGATCGATTGGCATCAAAAAAGGTTTTTGTGAAAACTGCTCATTTTCTTGCTGACGGTACAATTTAAAAAAATCTGTGTATGCAGATCAAAATGTCTCAAAAAGTTAAGGTATGGGTAAGGCCGTATGTCACGAGTCACGAGCGGTGTGTGTCACGCGGCCGGCGCGGTGTCGCGTGTCCGCGCCGTGCTCCGGCAGTGTAGCGGCGCGCGAGCGGTGCGACTGACGCGACCGGCACCCTCAGTGCGATGCGCGCGAAATCTTACGATGTGCTCGGAATACTTCCGCAACTTTTACAACTCACTTTGTCATATTACTTGACGTGACGAGACGCGCCTTGAAGTGACTTGCTATGATATTTTGGGTGTTCTATACTGAATGTTATTAAGCGCGAGACCTTACTTTTTTGAAGTACGATGTTGTGCAGTACCAGTCTAATCAGATAAATATCAATCGTCGTTGGTATTGAAAACTGACCGATCTCGTGAGCGGTGCCGCAATGGTTCGATGTGGTCGCAGCGCGGAGTGACGTGAGCGCGCGGAGTGCCGACGCGCGAGCTGCATGCTGTGGCTGGCGCGGAATGGCGGCGCGCCGCCTCGTGCTCAACGGGCTCACGGCGGAGGTGGGCGCCGGCGGGGTGGGCGGGGAGCGCCAGGGTGGCGGGGGGGGCTCGCCCGACTCGCTGGAGTTCTACCACGAGCTGGAGCTGTACCGCCAGCTGCTGGCACTGCCCCCTGCGCCTCCAGCGCCTCCCGCACACCCGCCGCGGCGCGCGCGCACGCCGGACCCCACGCCTTCCAGGAGATGTCACGGTACTTACTGCACTAGTACTCATAAGTTAGTCTCACTCTGAAAGGGAGCTATGCAGCGAATCACAAATGCTCAACAGCTGGTTTCCGCCTCCCGACCTCAAGCCGGGTACATTCAAGAATAGAATGGTTAGAAGCCAGTTCTACAACTCCACCCAATGAATTATACAGTCACGGTATGTCATTCCGCGCCAGCCACAGAATGCAGCTCGCGCGTCGGCACTCCGCGCGCTCACGTCACTCCGCGGTGCGACCACTTCGAACCAATTCGTCAGTCAATATCCGACAATTTTGGTGGTAGTCAAGGAAACTATTCATATTCATAAAAACTATTCATAGTGTAGGTATAAGCTAAGTTGGTCAAATAAAGTCAATTTATTTGCTGTAAGTGTTGGTCAAGGGATTAATATTGTTCTTACAATTAGTTGATGCAATTTTCTGTGTTGATTCTTGTGATTTATTTAAACTCTTGTTGAATATGGGGGCTACCGTGCAGAAATTCGAACAATAAACGTTTATTCTATTCTAATCCGGTGGTGGCCATCTGAAATACAGTACCTACTTCATCTACCTATGATGCCCTTTTACCTTTGATCAAGAAAACGTCTTTACACGGAAACTCAGAATAACATCACGCATGTACCTATTCTCCAAAGGGTTAGGAAGCGATGCGCTAATTTTGTTCAAGTCTCAAATCACTAGGAACAAATGGTCTCTTGTCCATTGGGCCACAGGGGGCGAGTTGTTGGGAAGCTCCCACAAACTGGCGCGACGCGACTTAACAATACAATTTCTAAGAAAACTTCACGTTGGAACGATTACCTACCGGTGTCACGTCGCGCGGCAAGTCGCGTCAGTACCTACGTACGAGGCTTACCTACTTAATTATAGTACCTAATATAGTAGTAGATAGTATATTGTATGGTGTTATGTACAGATGAGCCGCGCCGAAGTCGCACGCCGGGCGGCGCGGGCGCGCTTCCCCCCCCGCCACCCGCGCGCGCCTCCTCGCCTTTTTCAGCGCCCGTCGTGCGACACGCAAAGGTAAGTCACAAAAAAAAACGAATATTGTTAATAGTTTATTTTTTAAATAAACGTAGGGCTGTTGAAAATCAAATGTTTATGTTGGTATGTATGTTACGGCTAATACCCGAAGTGCGGCTACACCTAGTTTTAGCCGGTTAGAACTAGGTGTAGCCACTTACTCTTGGTTAAACCTAGTACGAGCCGATTGTTTTCGGGTAAAACTAGGTCTAGCCTTCATCATGCCGGCTACAACTAGGTCCAGCCATTCCCTGTTGGATAAAACTAGATGCAAACAAGTTGTGATTGTTCCTATTATATTAAAAATTGTACTCCTAATAATTTGTGTTAATTATTACAATGTGATTTATAAGAATAAAAAAACTCTCTACGTTTCTTTCTTTCTTTCTATTGGATGTTTTTTTTAATATCTAAAAAAGCTCTGCCGATAGCATGCCGGCTACAACTATGTACAGCCAATTCCTCTTAGATAAAACTAAGACACGCGCTGCTGCTGCAGACGCTGTGAGTCACACTCGCTAGTAGACCTGCAGTAGATCAGCAGCACCTGGCGCTCACAATCTGCACAGGCGCGTGCCTCGCTATGCCCTCCACCCCGCGCCACTGCTGCAGATGCTGTGAGTCATGAGTGTGACGCGGGGCAGAAGGCTTGGCGGGACACGCATCTAAGTTTTATCCAACAGGGATTGTCTGGACCTAGTTCTAGCCGGAATGATATCGGATAGACCTAGTTTTATCCAACAGGGAATGGCTGGACCTAGTTATAGCCGGCATGATGAAGGCTAGACCTAGTTTTACCCGAAAACAATCGGCTCGTACTAGGTTTAACCAAGAGTAAGTGGCTACACCTAGTTCTAACCGGCTAAAACTAGGTGTAGCCGCACTTCGGGTATTAGCCGTAACATGTATACAAACGAGTGCATGAACAGGCGGTACATACAAGGATCTTTTGGTGTGTGGCTAAAATTGGAACTAACGCCGCCATCTTGTTTGTTCAAAACTGGTACTTGTTGATAGGCCTACACTGTTCTACCATACCTAATAACACTCTAATTAGATAACATTGTAAAAGCAGATTATTTTTAAAGGTTTAATCGTGGACTTTCATACCGACTCTACTCCATGGGAAACGACTGGCACCTGCCATCTAATCTCTTCACCACCCTTGGTTGACTGGTAGAGAATGCCTAAGGCATTAAGTCCGCCTTTGTACCTTTTTTGTGTGTGAAAAGTTTAAATAAATAAATAAATAAACGACCAATTGGAACCGATAGGTAAATGGAGGTTTATGAGAAATAAAATATTTTTATTTTGAATACATTCGTAAAATAATTTTGCGACATCAAAAGTTTTACGGTTTGAATTCATTTATTTCTAAAGATTACAAATCACTTGTACAGAAATAAATACTAAAACATTACATCATTTATACATTTTTGATGTCCAGGAGTAAGTAGCAACAGCTTAATCAGCTGTTGCTACTGACTTACTGTTAACACTATAATATAGTGTTAACACTATAATAAAGTGTTAACATTACGAACAATAAAAAAAAAAGGTAATTTGTTCAAACTTTGTGTTGTCTACACATTGACGAATTGTTGACAAATGTTTATCAACAACATACTTATTTATAAAATAACTGAGAAACTCATTAACACATAACGTTCACGACGAAAGGTCAAACGGGCAAATACTCATCACGTCAGGCCAGTCCTTGTTTTGTTCGGTATTAGAGCAAGTTATGGGCAAAATAACTTAAAGGGAATAAAACTCTTTAAACCGAAATATAAACAGGGTAACAAACGTAGCAAATCATTTCCTACCGAAAATATATTGTTATCATTCTAATGATTATTTCCACTCTGCGAATGATTACGCCGTAAGCTACGCGTGCTACGCCGCCGATCAAGTTCTAACGGTACACTATTTTGTACCAAAATAACCTGTTCAATAAATACGACAGAAGGAAGAGCGCGATATTAAACACAAACGTCACACAGCATCTGTCACAAGTCACATACGTACTCTCCGCGCTCGTGTGTCGGTGTGAGAACTTTACGTATAATGTTCAGCATCTGTCAAAAGTCACACGTGCTCTCCGCGCTCGTGTAGTGTCGGTGTGAGAACTTTACGAGAACGTTCAGCATCTGTCAAAAGTCACGCGTGCTCTCCGCGCTTGTGTGTCGGTGTGAGAATTTTCCGTAGAACGTTCAGCATCTGTCACAAGTCACACGTGCTCTCCGCGCTCGTGTAGTGTCGGTGTGAGAACTTTACGAGAACGTTCAGCATCTGTCACAAGTCACACGTGCTCTCTGCGCTCGTGTATCGGTGTGAGAAGCCACCGACAGTGACGGAGCTCCGTGCGCTCACGACACTTCGTATTCTTCAAGAGTTTGCACCTTTAAGTACTAAGTAGGTATCTTATACGTATACGTACTCCTACGACTTTACCACGTTTACATCATTACACAAACGTTTAAGTTTAAGTTATGATAACTGTTATTTTAGGTGTAGGAAATAACTTGCGAGTGTTGCAACTAAAACAAAATTAACTACAGAGAGGTGTGACCTTAGTTAATTTTTGATCTACGAGGGGTGCTACGCGAGTGCTACGAGTGCGTAGCGCTACAATTACATAGCGTAATGTAGGGGCTACGAGGCGAGATGTCGATTCTCTTTAACTGTAGTTATTTGGTACAAAAATAAAATGTCATAATAGGACTACTATTATGAGATTTTATTTTTGTACAAATAATTAATACGTTGGCGAATAGTGTGCAGCATTGTCCAATTATTAATCGATTTCCTAATATTTTGACGGTGGGCAACATTAAGAAAGCTGGAAGTTTATTGATAATCTCTATGATTGGCGGTATAATAAAACTAGTATTGTAACTATAGTACTTATTGTAAAATTATAGTATGGTGGGGTGCACGCTACGTGTCGCTGACTGACTAATAATGTTCTGGCGAAAGTAGTCCCGTGTTCAGTCGAGTCGTGCGGGGCAAATTGATCAAATTAATATTATTTTTATTTGATCGACGTGCTCGGTAGGTGCATCATCGCCTCGCGACCACCTGTGGCGCCGCGTCGTCTGCGCGCGTCTTGCCCCGAGCAGACGGCAGTACACATGTCCCGAATACTTTACCAAGTTTAAAGAAACTAACTAGACACCGTGACTCAACAAAAAGCTAGATTGTTTCATTCAGATTACATACTTTCATAAATTCACGCCTTTTCCCCATAGGATAGGCAGCAACTAAAGAGCGCCAATTGCTACGATCTTCATTTACTGTAATACACAATACATATACTAAGAAATCCTTTCTCTTTTTATCTCTCAACAAAAAAAAACTTTTTTTTTTTGTATAGAAATATATTTTTAGATAACAGAATTGCAAGAGTCTAGCGACTGCATTATTACGTTGTTATCTGTTGGGATCGATGTGGCACGATCTGCTATTTTGTAAAGTTTCATTTAAATTCGTTTACTTCGGTCTGCTGCATACAAGAGAGTTATCAAACCGTGCAAATTGGAGAAATACCAGAATTAGTTAATGTATTTGAGAACATGAATACGTTTAGGCTGTAAGGTGAGAGAGCGGCGCGAGTACGTCGCGCTAGGTATTACAGCTCGGCGGGTCATTAAAATTTGGCAAAACAACGCGCCGGTAATCTGTCGCTTATTTGCCACTCCAGCGCGCCCAACCCGCGCGCCCCCGCCGCTTCCCCCGCCGCCTCATTACTAATACATTTTGCCGAGCGATTGCATGCTAAATGATGAGGAATATTATAATTGAACGATTGGACGCAATCCTCTCACTGCTGCGGGGATTGACGTGTCACGCGTCTTCAAATGAGTCGAGTGAATGCCAGCGACGTGACACGACGCCTTCTCGACGGCATCCAGTCGACTCATTTGAAGACGCGTTCTATAACGAACTTCTCGGACTTAGTTGTGGTATGAGTAGTTGTGTGCGGAGGCCGCGAGTGGTGTACGTGACGTCGCGGTAAGTAATTGATTGATGATTGTGCGCAGCGGGTCAAGGGCGGCGCGGTGCGGTGCTGTGCGAGGCGATGTGGCCCGACACTCGCACCTGGTGCACACTTCTTAGACCCAGCTTTTGTTGTGAAGAGGTTTATAACGCGAAGACAGGCGTGGCGAGCCGCAGCTTCCAGCAGAGTGCGAAGATTTAACCGCTAAAAACTTTTTATTAAATGCGGTGTATCGCACCTTTATCGTGAAGTTAACAGGAACAGTACAGGTAAAGGTAACATGTACTAAGTTTAATCGTTATTTTAATGTTATACTTAGTTAGTGTTATGGTTAATGAATACTCAATTTTGATTTGTAGGTACAACAATATTCTATTGCTAACTGTGACTGTTACTTCACTATGACTTCTGTGTTGATAGCTGGAAGCGGGTGGCAAATATAATACAATAAAATAAATAAGTTGTTGTTGGTGTAAATCTGTCCATCTACGAGGACCCTTGTGAGCGCCCGTAAAATTGATGTAATTATTATTATTTATTTATTTGTTAGATAACATGATCCAATATTATCCAGTGTTAGTAACAACAGGAGCTTATAAACTATGTTAATACCTATGTAAAGAATTTAAATATAAATAACAGTTAAAACATTTTATTTTATCGTCAACCACGATGCTTTCCCAGGGCGAGTGTATCGGACACTGAAACCGAAACTATCCTCAGAATGTTGCTGCTGCCGCGTAGGTACTCTGCCCAACAGCGACGATACACGCTTGCGTCTTATTGCGTAAAAGTCATCCGTACGCGCTTCGGCAAACAGCGCGGATGCACTGCAGAACCGCGGCAACCGCAGCAACATCCTGAAGTCATTATTGTATTGAACCCGCAAAGAACTGTATGCCCTTTGAGTATAATTAACCCACAGGCTGCTCGTGTAGAAGGATTGGCAATATGCTTTGAATAGCGCTAACTTGACTTCAGCTGAGCAACGAGCAAACCTGCGAGCCAACATATTACCCCGGATTGCCAGCGCTCTGCGTTCACGTTCAATGTCCTCGTTGTCCTTTAGATCATCAGTAACAATGTGCCCTAGATATTTCTACTTTTTCACTCTAGTGGGAGGGGAACCGTTCAGAAAATAGGTAGAGGTTCATGAAGGGTTTTATCACTAAGACCAAAAAACATACACTGGCTCTTGGCAGCATTATACTTGAGACCATGACTATCGTCATATCGCTCACAAAATCTTAGTAGAAGACGAAGGGCCCTAATTGACGGGCCCAGCAGCACCATGTCGTCGGCATTACTTATATTATTGACAGCGACTCCATCAATATGACAACCCACATGCATTCTGCTACGCTCGCCGATTAGGCTATCCATATATATATTAAAAAGAGTGGGGGAGGTAATTCCCCCTTGCCTCACGCCACACTCTAGCTTGTACTCCTCAGACAAGCAATCCGCCCACTTACCGACATTCAATTGATTGTCATACCATTTCAGATTTCCACTAGTTCCGTAGATACATTTTGTTTACGCAGTTTATCACACAAGACCTCATAACAAAATAGATCAAAGGCTTTGGATAAATCTAAATAACAAGCATAAAGAGGTGTCCTATCCAAATAATACCTAACCGTGTGCTTCATACAGAGAATAGCACTTTCAGTGGAAAGGCCAGGTTGGAAGCCAAATTGTGCGTGATGCAGGTTCAGGTTTCTTCTTAAATGCCTGTTAAGCAGACTATCCATTACTTTAGCCAGAATTGTTGCCAGGGAAATGGGACTATCGTTACTTTTATCACAAATATCTGCTGTTTTACATTTAACACTCTTAACATCTGTAGGTCTTATTTGTATAATGGTAAAAGTATCTGGCTGGAGACTGCATTGCGTCGCTACTGAAGACACAAGTGGACTTACCTTAAAATTAGATTTAAACATAACATTTGCAATGTTACGAGGATCCCTTTCAGAGTTAATGCATTCAGCCCGATTCTGCTTTATATTTAGCTTATTAGTACATTGCCAGAATTTTTTGAAGTCATTTTTAGAGCAATGAGATGCTAAAGTGTCCATTTTAATTTGTTCTACGTTGTCTTGACACCACTTAAAGCGCGATTTGAAAATTTTCTTACTTTTACACATAGCCTCGTTAATGCATTCACATGAGGCCTTTTATTTCCTACGCCAGACCCAATTGTTGAAATTTTATTTAGCCGTTCATGTGCCTTCTTTACATGCTTATTCCAGCCAGGTACCGATTTTTTATGTTGATAACAATGTCATAACTCTCTATACTCGCCTCACTCAGTGTTTTTATTATACTGACATTAAATCTATATTTCTAAGATGCTCTAAATTATTACAATATTTATCAGCACATAACTGAAATTCTTGCGGAAAGTCGATACATTTAAGACTATTATTGCAAACATTATACAGCTAGATTTGTTCAGGGGTTCTATTTTCCCAAACTATTTTGTTAGGTACACAATTTGAAGTTACGTCCCTATGTCTTACAATATTATTATAATTGCACTCTATTTCAACAGGAAAGTGACGAGATCAGAATACATAATAATTAATTTTTACGTTAGATATACCTAATCTTATAACCCATTTCAGTACCTACTAATAATTGTCTGTGTTGTTATCACAGTAGCAGACTAGCAGTAGAAAAAAAATAGTAAAACATTGCGAGATGTGCAGATAGTGTGGTCACCGCTCCGTTTCCCTACTAGAGCTTCTTTATGCAAATACTTGTGTTTTATTTCATGTTCCAAAAGAACAAGGTATACGTAATAATAAGTCTGCGAGCACACAAGTGGGCGGCCGGCCGCTCGGTGCGCGCTGAATATTCATGCGGCGAGTCCTTAGCTCGGGAGAGTGCCTTCTTTGCGTCTCGCTTTTACTACGGAAATGACCTTATCAAGAACCGTTTTAAAAAGTTATGATAGCGAACCGCCGGATATAAGTTTGGTAATGTTCGTAAGACTTCCCGCGCCGGGCAGACACTAACGAGAAACGACGACGGACGGATGCTTCTGTTGATGCATCGAATTGATTGAAGTTTCCTGACGCTGTTTTTAACGTAGTGGGAACCTCACGCCCTCCTGAGTCAGATCGTCATGGTCGTCGACGTGGCAGTGGACGTTAACGGAGAACGATAGCATGCGAGTAACCGTAGCTGACAACGTACAATGAGTTGGTGACAATATTCAGTCGCTCGATACAAAAAGTTAAAGTGGCTTATCTTAATAGTGTAGGAGACAACTTGACCGCGGGGTTATTAATTGCGCGCCCCCCTGCCCCCGCCAGCGGGGTAATGGACTTGGTCGGTTTACTCGCCACCCGATATAAAAGTATACCGTGTACTGTGTGACGTACACTCGTACAGTATGCAAAGTATTCGCAGCTAGTGTGCGCCTGGTGTTCATTTCACTGCGTGTTGCTCGAATATGTGCCTACCTGTTTACTTTTTTTTTTCCGGATTAGAAAATCCTCATGGATGTCCTCCGCCCTGGGGCGGGACGACGGGTTTGTCTGACTCTTACTGACTAAAATCCACCCCGGTGTTCCATCTCACACTTACGCCGGGGGTCGCTGGAACGTACGAATCTTCCGCAACCCCCGACTGGTACCGGCCCGCATCAGCGGGCCTCCTCGGCTCGGGGAGAGGAGTGACATGTTTAACTCGCCCCGCGACGTCTAAGAGGGGCGCGCGTGGAACACTATGCGCCGTCACCTCGGTCCTGTTGTGTGGGGGCCCCTGGATCCATTTAGGGGGGCAGGAACAGGAAATAAATGAATTTGAATTTGAATTTGAATTTGAACAGGGCGTTGTCCGCCCCCGGCCGACGCCCAGTTCGCCTGTTACGGTCTGGGTATGAGCCCACCACGTCTAGCAGCACTACGGGCCGGTACGCGGACGGCGAGTCCGCTGGGCGCCCCGCCTTCCTGAGCACGACCAGACGACCAGTCTTCCACAAAGTGGGAAACTGGCCCCGCTCAATATGTGCCTATCCTACATCAACACCTTGTACTATATCTCCATCACTATGGAACTCCTCAAGTTTGCTGGTGTCTATATTTTGGTAGCTCCTGGGGTCCTGTGGATATGTTTTTTGTTATTTCGCGGAGTCAGACTTAAGACATAAGAATAATGTCATGTCAGAAGTTGCTACTTGGCTCGAGGACGGCCTTGTTACTACGCGACTTAACAAAATACTTAGCCATATTACAGCAAGAGTAGTGTCACTATTATAGTCCAGGCAGTGATTAGTTATTCAAATACACAGCAACGCCTGTAATACATAGAACGAAAAACAAAGATCTTTGAACGTAGGTATGGTAGAAATCCGACTGATTTCATTGGCCATAATTACGATCCATGAATTGTGCTAGCACTCTCATTGAGGCAGGAATAGTTCAACATTGTATTGCCTGTAGTTTGGGCTTATAAAAGTGCGCTCGGATCGAGTGGCGGTGGTCGATAGCTCAACTTAATCAACCGCCCGCGGCCGCACTTACCGTCTCGTATCTAACACTTATCAATTAATAGAACCTATCTCCAGTCCCCGGCTCCCCGCCACCCTCCCCCAATACTATTTATTGGCTCCTCACGACTCAGTTGTCCTGCTGCTCTCATACTGAAATAACAAACGCACAATGTTTATCTGGAAGACGAACAGGACGCTTCGCTCAAGACTCGTTTAGTAGTTCATAGGACAATTACATTTTTTTTTTAAGCAAATAGACCTCCTTGTCTTATGCCGAAAACCAAAACGCTAAGATAGTCAAAACGTGCGAAATATTTGTGTGTAAGCGGTGAGAGTTTGAACAAATTCCGCAACGTTCAGCCAAAGCTGCTCAATGTTCTGTCAAGTCGTTTGTAAGAACCGTGCGCAGCAGGACCGGATAGCTAGTATGTATATAAATGAATATGTTTGACGGATAGACGACTCTATATAGTGAAACATCTAAAACTTGAAACTTCCGTGAAGATGCACATTAATTTAATTAAATTAATGTGCATCTTCACGGACACAGTGATGCATATTTTTTGTTAGTAAACTTATGAATTATGTTAGTAACCAAATATTCAAATACACACCACAATCATACTATTATAACTAAAAATTAAATATCAGAAGTACATTACTCACATAAATAAATAAATAAAATTACAATGATCTTTAATTATTAAAATGTTTTTAATTAAAATCATAAAACAACAAAATAAATAAGTAAATATCATTATAAGTTTGTCAGATGCTGTTCTTTGAGACATGTTACTGTACACAATGCCACAATATTGTGCAGTCAACTCTGCCAGCCACGACGCTAAGAAGGCTGTTGCCACTGCCCATTCCAAAGCGTAGTAGGTACCTATGGAGAAGAACGGGCAAGAAACTCCACGGACACTCTTTTAAATCAAAAAATTGTTACAAATATTGGTTACATCATTCAAGTTGAAATGACTTAAGTATACATGTGAGAACAATGTAGAAAGACGTGCATGATAAAAAGCGTCCGTAGATATAAACAATTCAAAAATTAAAAATAAACCATGGCAGCTAAGAGATGACCAGCCCCAACTGACGGCCCCCGTTTACGAACATGACGCATGGATTAGCACCATTCAGCTCAACCATTTTGAAGGGAGCTAAATGATCCAACACACACGCCACCATCAGCGAGACATCTGAGCGAGCATGACATACTCACAGCCGCCAGGGCACATTCAAGTCAATGAAAGACATAAAATTATCCGGTAAATGGAAGCTCTATAGTACATAGTACTCACACATGTGCTATGCAATTATATAATGCAAAGGAAATTGAGTTTATACAATGCAAAGATGTTCTTACAATCTTCAGCAGCTCCAACAGACTTTCCAAATGTTAATCAATTAGTTGTGGTTGTGGAGCAGGACTAGCATTAGCCCAAGCATTTTTATCAGTGATGTAATCCCCCAACTTATAATATGCCTGTCTGCATAGTGTGCGTTTTATACATGTTTTGAATTTCGTCTCATTCAGTTGAAGTATGTGGGGAGGAATTTTATTATAACATTTTAAACAGTACCCCATGAAAGATGAGTCCACTTTAGCCAGTCTGAAACCTGGTTGAACTAATAGGTCCCTATTTCTTGTACTATAGTTATGTCTATCACCTCTTTTACTAAAAAGATGTACATTTTTTCTTACATACATGATGTTTTCATAGATAATATAATAATGTAATCCACTTTAAAATATTATCACTTCATTTTTAAATACTTAGCCTATTTATTTTATTTTATTCCTTAATTAGTTTTGTTACCTCAAATGCGAATATTTTAGTGTGATTAACATTATTTTTTCGTGATGGTTGTTTGTTCACATGCAATGTAACGAAGTCTATAATTTTTAATTTATTTTATAATCTAATCTAATCTTATTTCGTAACTAATGTATCACATATTTTAATTATTTCAAAATTTGTCGAATTTCACTGTTTCATGAGAATGTTGTGCATGCCTATAAGTGATGTATTTACACAGTACTGAAGACTCGATATTAATTATTGCGACTATCTTTGTAAATATGTCGTTGGTGTGCCTTGCTTAATAAATAAATAAATAAATAAATAGATATATTGACAAGGTACCGTCATGGTGTTAATATCTTTAAACAGTTCCCTTAGAGTGTCGGTTCGTGAACGATGCAGGAAGCATAAAATGCAGCATCGACTCCAGAACTGTGATACTGACATCTATGACGTCATCCACGTGATTTCCTGCGAGGTCTTGTCTCCCGCGCAACTCAATACTAAATAATTAGGACACTGCCCTACCCACGGAACCGCACTTCACTTACTTATTAGATAAATAGTCTGCGGCAGCTGTAATATTTTAGTAGTAGGTATATTGACTATGTACTTTGTGACAGTAGTCGTAACGTGCACTGTCTGCAACATGTCACACAACTCGTACCTGCAACGTTCAGTCCCACTCACTGAGCGTGGCTGTCCCTGCGAGTATAATACTGTCATATCATGTAATATAATGATTTATGATGACGATCTTGCGCTCAAATGAGTTTTTGTCAACTAATTTGCGTTGCATTGCCCCGCGCGAGATGCGTGAACCGCCTGTGATCCGCGCGAGTCGCCCGTCTGCATCGGTTTAAATTACTGTGCTGTGCGAAGTGAACCGCGTCAGTAAACCGCCTGTCTTCCAGAAATCTGTTTATTCTGTAAATTACCTCCGAACGATTGGGTTCCCGATGATTCGTTCCTTCGTTATCTATTTAATCTTAACCTTCTTATTCCTACCCGACATTTCTACTTCGAATAATATACCGCTTATTGTGGTTTCTACTAAAAAGCGAATCAATTCCGTGTCGATAGACAGGTATATTGATGTATTCTCGGAGGAACCATGTCGTCGGCTTGTCAACATCAACTTACGTAATGGAGCTTCCTGAACGTCAGATTATACTGATAATATGATGTTTATTGAGCGTATTTTGTTACCATGGTATAAGCTCACATAAAACGGCTCCAACGCTAAGCATGAGAGTATATCGTCCCGGCTTTGATTTCCAGTACATAAAGTAAAGTCCTGAACAGGGGTCGCAAACTGTTATTGAATTTTCCCGTTCTAAGTTTTCAGTTGGGTATACGAGTAGCTCGGGATTGAAATTGTATAATATGTTGATAGACTTTCATGGGCTTAATCGTGTCGGAGATGTACTGTAGCACACGACTGGAACTGAAAGTACAGCTCTCTTCCATCGCGGAAGTAGTCAGTTTGGATAGCTGTTTTTAAGACGAAGGTAGGAAGGATATGCCATAGCAGAGGTTAATTGACAAATAGTTTGAAATCGGTTATTCATTTTTGCACACTTCCTGCGTGCACCGCCCGGTATTGCACCGCCCTGCACCGCATCGAACCACCCCGCACCGCACCGCCCCGCGTGCCGCACGTTCAGCAGGTTGCCTTTAATAAGTTTGCTAAATAACTACTAGAGTGAATGTCGCTAGTTATAAATGATGAGTCAGTAGTAATGGCTACACTGCGCAGGCCGCGCTTCTTTATTGCTCAAAATAGAATGGAATACATCGTTATTGTTTTCACACACAGCGGGTACTACCAAAGTACTGTTGCACAAGATATTCTACAGACGCTACTTCCTGCTACAGGAGGGTTCTAGGTTTGTTTCAGAATAATAAAACAAGGAACTTTTCAGCTTTTTGTATTAAGCTCTTTATTGATACCTAAAAACTTATAACGGTGTAGATTTTTTTTTAAACTTTTCTATAGCAGCTGAATTGTATACCTATTCGATATGGTACGCGATATGTACATCTTGATTGAGATCAGATTGCGTAATCTGTGTGTCAGTGTCCGGCTGTCCGGCTGTCCAGTTAGTGAACGTGTGTACCGGGTGTTCAGTAATGGTAATGTAAATACACACTCACTTAGGTAATTTTTATTTAAAAAAAGTAAAGATAAACAGAACAAACAAACGATATTATGAATAACAAGCTATCATCTGGCAAACAAATTATATGATAAACTTATCTCTCTAATAAATCTATTAAATCATCCCTATTTATTTCGTGGTCAGATCTGCCCACTGTCTAACAGAAGGCCCACTCCATACAGCCAGGTATATACCTCAAACTCATACTCAAAGCATTTATTTCAAATATACCAATTACAGGCACTTTTGAATTGGCAAGGGGTCGATCAGTCAGAAAGATGAAGCTAGTTGCCCATTCCAAAGCGTAGTAGGTTCCTATGGAGAAGAACGGGCAAGAAACTCCACGGACACTCTTTTGCCAAACCTAACATGTGTAATTTATTAACTATATTATTGATTAACTATCCTGAACTACAGTAATTTATGGTTGGAATTTTTTTGGTAATTTTTGTTATCCATGCTAATTGTAACCTACACTTAAGATATTCTGTATACAGAAGGTCTTCTATTGTCTACCTAGAAGAAGACAGCAAACGCATGCAGCAGTACGCTAAAATACGTCTTTAACCTGTTATACGTTCGAGTATACTTGCTGCGCCTTTTCGCCTTGTGCCCGCAACTGTGGCCCGCAATGAATATTCACGTCTGCCACCGTACTCCGCCGCTGTGCTGCCGCACTGCAGGCACTGCAGCCGTGCCGCTACCGTGCCGAGGATGTACCATACGTGATGAGATTACCGTACCGGCCCGTTTGACGTCGTAGTGCAGCTCTCGACGTCTACTTAACAGACCCGCTGCATAACGCTGCACGGAGACATTCAATCAATATCCATTACTCGCTACTTGAATGAGTATATGAGTCACTGACAGAGCGGACACCCAGAATGTTAATGTTAGTAGAAATGTGACTTGAAATGGCTCAATGGAAAATAGCCTAGCGTGAAGATTCACGTAAAGCATAAGAGGAAGAAATAGTCGTCAAACTGAACATGAGCGTCTAACTATTAACGAAACAAGATCACAGTTTTCCTCGTCTCACCGTTATGTAGTTGATGGTTAGTGGGGTTTGTTACCGGGCTCGCACCGCGGCCATCATCGCGCAGGTAAACGAGGGGCGAGTGACGTAGTATCGTAGTATGTAGTGTGTCTCCATCACACGCAATTATTTCCCGATAGAGAGTCGCTGTCGACCATTCGTTATCACACGCGTGTACGTATGTGGGGGTGTGTTTGTGAGTGTGTGGTGTAATCGGGTTCTTTTGACGAATAGGTGATTTCCAAATGACCGGCACTGGACTGTGACGTGCTGAATCGATTTATAGAAAATATAACCAAATCTGTAGTAATCCAATCAATCCAACACCAATCTGTGTGTGTGTGTGTTCTTTACTACACATTGCTCAGAACGGATCTAACAAAAATAAAAAAAGGAAACATTTACGAATTAAGTACCTACATGTATAAAGTGTTTACCGTCGTGAATGTGTGTAATGTGTAATAACGTTTTTCTATTAGAAGTGATCTAAGGTTGATATAGAATGTTTTTGTATTCTCGTCATGTTTAACGTAATTTGGTAATTTGTTATAAATTCTGGCGATTCTATATTTAAGGCAATTTTTCATTATTCTTATTTTTGGTGCTGTTTCTAAGGTTTCGTAGTCAACAAGCCCTTATAGTTTCGCCATGTCCGGCTGTCTGTCTGTCTGTCCCCGGCTTAGCGCAGAGACTGTAAGTACTAGAAAGCTGTTATTTGGCATGAGTGTACATATTAATTACGCCGACAAAGTGGTAAGATAAAATCATTAAAAAAAAATTTTTTAGGGTACCTCCCCTACACGTAAAGTGGGTTTTTTTTTTCGTCTATCCCATGGTGTGGGGTATCTTTGGAAAGGTCGTTCAAAAATATTGTTTGAGTGAGTTTGTTAAAACCATTTTTGGATTGAAGGACCGGTTGCGAAATATTAAGCTTTAAGGCTCGTTCACACCGGCGCGACTTGTCGCGCGACGCGACACCGGCAATTGTTCAATAGTGAAGTTTTATTAGAAATTGTATTGTTAAAGTCGCGTCGCGCGACAAGTCGCGCCGGTGTGAACGAGCCTTTAAAGTGCTCATTTTTGTTAGAGTCAAGTGTCCCCCCCCTGCCAGCTAAATGGTAAGTTCTGGATATGTGGAAAAATTAACAGGAGTAGTATATATAACGAAATTAAAAGGAAAACTATCACAGCTGAGTATGCTCTACAAGTTAACGAGTAATTATCGACCAACTTACATTTGGAGTTGCAAAAACATGTTTTTCAACTACAATGTTAAGGTTGTTCATGGGATAAATTCATCCCAGCTACGGAATCCTTCATTGTGCGTGGTCCGACATGCACTTGGCCGGTTTTTGACGTTATTGTCGCTGATAAGAGATTGCGACTAGAATAATTTAAATAAGTACAGGAATTGGCTGTGTTACTCGGCCGAGGTAACTGCCTGCATGTAGACGTATATCTTTAGGTGTCCGTACGAGTAAGTACTAACTGTGAGTGTATTCACTAGCAGCGTGTTGCGTTTATTACTATGCGAGTTGACTCAGTGCGGCAATAGGAGGCGCTAGTTTGAAAGCAGAGGAATCAATTAGCGGCACTCGCTTGATGTTTACCGGCGGTAGGCACCAATGATGCCAGTCGTCTGCGACACAAACGTGATGCAGATAGCTCACATGTGTGTACCCACGTATGTACATTTTCAACACTTACATTTTTGTTAAGTTTGTTCTTGGGATAAATTCATCCCAGCTACGGAACCATTCATTGTGTGTGGTCCGACACGCACTTGGCCGGTTTTTATAATTTTTTCTTCGGATATAGTTTTGGTTTGCTTCTATGTTTGATCGAAACTGTTCGGTTCATTATTATAATTTTAATTATGAGATGAGTCAAGAGATATTTCCCAAGGCAGATCTATATAAATATAAAGATATAGAAATTCTATATTCTGTACAACCATTTTATATAAATTAGTTCATTTAAACAAAATAGTTGTGTATACAATAACAACTTTTCTACAAATATAACAACCGACTTCCAAAAAGACACTGCAAACTGAAAAACAAATTTACATTTCGGAAGTCTGGTGGTGGTGTGGCAAGGGTGGTGTCTTTTGTATTTTCGTTATTTGCCACCGACTTCCGAAATTAAAGTTTTTTTCACTTTGTTGTTTTTTTTGTAGAAAAGTTTTTATTTATCGCTTTTTAGTGGGTCGATTTGTTATTTATCTAAATTAAAATAGCCTAATGGCTATTTTAATTAAACTAAACTGCTCATCACGTTTTACAAAATATTGCTTTTCTCGATGCAGGGACGTTAATTGTTGAGGAGTTCTCCTGGTACTTCACCATTATATGCATTAATCTGACTAGCATAAATTGCTTGGCAGCCATATTAAAGTAATCAATTCGCAACCCATGAAATACTTATCATTGAGTAGTTTCAGTGGCCATCTGTGGTCTTCAACATCAGTTCCACTTCACCAAACGGTGCTTTCTGAGAGTTTTGCACGAGTTACTATAAAAAATACCCAAATCGTTATAGGTGTGCCTATAATATTTGAAGAGTTCCCTCGATTTACAGGATTACAATCATGATCAGGTCCTGAGCTGATGACAAAGAGACCACCTGTGAAGAAGACCCTTTAAAAAAAACAATTTTCCAAATGGGTTCATATATGACGGAATTCTGAGGTAACAAATCGGTTAAAAACCATAAACCGCTATCGTCCACATCAACTGTAACACTGAGACCGTCGCATTATCATGTGGAAAGTACGTACTGCACTGACACGTCAGTAAACTGTTGCGAGTGTAGCGGCGTCTCCCGGCTGCAACTTTATATCTAACTCACTAGCTTTTGTGACTGCGGCTTCGGGAGAGTACTACCGGGATAAGATGAATCCTTTCTTCTAACCCGGGTCATTGTCTACTTCAGTTCCAAATTTCATCAAAATTCAGCAATTTCAGACAGCAATTCAGAAAAGGTAACAGACAGACAGATACTTTAACATTTATAATATTAAATATGGATGTCTGATGGTTATCAGCGTCTCGGAAATCGCCACCTTGTCATTCACCACCAGGGAGTTTTCCCGTGACATCACTTCATCATCAAACTATTCCCACGCGCATCTTAAAGCATCAATCTCCTCACACAGAACGCGTCCGTGTTCAACAAGGCGAGCACGTAAAGGCCAGCAAGATGCCGATGATCAGCTGAAGGCCAATATAAATTCCACCGCCGGTCGGGCGGCGGCTGGCACGGGCCCGTGCCGGTCGCGTGCCGGCCGCGTCTTCAGAACAACGCTAATAAGCGAGACTTGCATTCTCACTCGCCGTGTACTACAAAAGGAACATTACACGTAGAAGACTCGTTGCTTTAAAATTAGCATAACGTTAAACTTTTATGATAACAACCGACATCATACTATCGTTGTAAGGATCTCTGAATAAAGAGGAGTGATTAGATAATCATTACCGAAGCCGGAAAGTCTGACAACCAGTCTCAAGAGGTATTGTGTTACCCAGTAACTGGATTGTGGACGCCAGATAGGCAGTCGCTCCATGTAAAAAAAAAAAAAAAAACTTACATTTATGTCTCTTAAGTTAACCAGGTAGTACCAGCTGCTTATACTACACACTCATTGTGTAACCAAGCATTATGTTACAAGCATAACTTGTCAACTACTTTACTATAAGAACATAATATACAACCAATATTGATAATAATTTCGTATCAGTGACGGCGGCGTAGCACGCACTAAGTCGTAGCGGCGCTACATCTTAGCACGCGCTACGTTGCTTGCAGAGGCGCTACGTCGCAATCCCGCTACGTCTCGCACGCACTAAGTCGTAGCGGCGCTACGTCGCCATAGCGCTACGTCTTAGCACGCGCTACGTTGCAGCGGCGCTACGTCGTCGATACTCTGCTAGCTCTACGAATGGCGTAGCGCTTCCTACTACAGCGAACTACGCTTCTTAAGTCCACTTGCACCCGGCATCACTAATTGTATTAAGCGCTAAACGAATTTAAAGCATCATTCTATGTCAGGCAGCCCAGAGTCTGGATTTGTGCCCGGTTGATGGCAATAGGCTCGTCCCCTATTACACGGGACTTAAACATAACTGGTGAAATGTGGGTGTACCTACTTACTATGGGTACACCTCTGCCTAGCCCTTCGGGCAAAACAAGGCGTGATGTGTCTATTAAAGTCAATTGTTTGAAGATGATAGAAGCTTCGCAACGGATTTTGATGATTTCACCATAATTTAGAGAACATATTCCAGAAGTTGTATGTGTATATCACATTAATTTAATATTAAACTAACGTATAATAAATAAATCTCGATGTTTTGTTAACTCGTAAAAACCGTGCGAAGAAAGGGGGGCGCTACGTACAGTATATGGATTTTTTATAAATAGTAAATAGTCGATATACTTTTTACCACACGGCATGCAACATTTTCAAATAATAGAATTGAATCGACTCGTTGTACGACTACCGTACAACGTTGACCGATACCGTCGGATAACGGCATGCGCCGCCGGGGTCCCGGGCCGGCTCGTCTTGTTAGTAATCAGGGACTCTCGGAGGGGACTCTCATCAAGAGATACTTGACAATCTCAGATTTTTAATTAGACTGCTCTTATAAGATTTTCTTATTATTAGAAATTACGTTATTAATTTGATGGGTAGTTTTATATTAGATATAGATAGCTAATCATTGTTGTTGTATCTGCTAATATTGTAATGTGCTAGCCATGTCGGGCAGGCTCGTCTCCACTGGCCGGTACTTGCGCGTAGATCTCAACACATTCGCAGACCGCATAGCTGTTCCATTTTCGCCGAGCTTGAGGCAGAGCGATGTTATGAGTCTCCCTAGTTTTGTATGTATGTCAGTACGTCTGTGGTCGCTTATAGCTTTAACTTCAAATCCGATTCCAACAAATGAGGTCTCCTAGGATTGTTTGGTGACGCACAGGAAAACCAATATATGGTATTTTTTACTAGTTAGGTACTATTAAGTACCCGGTACTTGTACTAAGCCATTTCATGATGTGCAAATTGTATTTGATTGTGTTTTCGTTTGTTACTTGTTAGCATTGTGTCGCTACACCCGCGGGTACATCGTATAATGTTCCCGTGGACCTGCTCGCCGGAGACGAGTGTTACCAGCGCGAACAAGCATTACGTTTAATTTGATGGCTCACACTTTGTAGCACGTTATTAACACGTCGCACGAGACAGTGCAGAAGGCTAACTCCGCAATACGAGAGCAAGTTTATTCACGACGAAATAAATGTCAACTGTAAAGAGCACGCAGCCCGTGAATCAATGAGATCGGAGACTATTTGTGTTCGGGTTCACTACAGTGACTGGGAAGTGTTCTCGACCCGGGGTCAGTGCAGAATCAGTGAGGCTTCGGTAATAGACACTGCGCGTAGGTACCTACATAGTGAACTTTCCGCGCGGTTATCATAATGACGTCATACAACATTACAGCCGGCCGTAACATTATCATTACACCGTCGTTAGCACTAACTCGCAGCTCCACTAACTGAATACTGCGTTCTCCTGCTTATAAGCTTACGATGTCGTCATAACAACTTTAAAAGCGTTGGTATGGTGCACCACTCACTGGCGCCTCGCGCGACTTGATCGTCTGATATAATATTCGTCGAGTGACGGTGACGCAATGTTTTGTTCGTAACACCATCGCGATGGAACGTTCAATGACAAGTATTTCGCGGTTTTAATATAAGAATTGTCTGATTTGAATGTTCTGGAATGAAGTGATAAAACTTAAACTCGAATAGTTCTTACAATTATACCAACATGTTGTAGGTAATATAAAAGATGGTTATAATCTACATCGCTCCGCACCGCTCCGCCCCGGACCGCACCGCACAGCTCTGGTTGCGTCCGCAAGTGAAGGCAGTTTATTTGCCGCTCACTTTATAACTGCCGTTCAATTTGTCGGAGCGTTCGGCGCCGAGAGATGTTATAAATGTGATTTAAGCGCGCAAGTGATGCCAGCAGCGCAGCGGTGGGAAGCGGCGGGGAATGTGCCCGGAACATCAAGCGCCATACGATAACATACATACGTGTCAGTGTGTGGTGGTCGCCTGTCTCGCCAGATGCGGCCGACTACTGATTGCTATTTGATTAGGTCAACCGATATAAATAATCCAATGAAGATATACCAGTTGATAGCCACACGGTTCTTATATTACTGATCGCTTGACGTTTAAATCACGGTTACATTAACGCACTGAGATATAATAGTTAAACATCATCATTAGAATATGATATATGCCAAAAGTAGCCAAATAATCATATTTATGTTTCTTAGCTGTAACAGAGAACATCAAAAATATAACTTGGTTCACTGCAGAGAACATACTTGAATTAAAGTAAAGTATATACTTGGCTCAATTTAAAATTAAAAGTAGAAAATTTATAAAAAAATCGACTGGATTCAATTCTTATTTTCCAGCAACTCAAGTTTGTTTACGCCTTAATCAAATATAGAAAATTTAAAAAATTTAGAATAAAAATTGGTGACCAGTGACGAAACGAAGAATAAATGAATAGGCAACGCGTAGTGACCCGCGTGCGTTGATCCGCTTGCCATGACCCGTGTGCGTTAACCCGTGTTCGATGCTGCCGCGCCAACAATACGATACTATATTGAAACTGATCTATGATCTCCAGTCGTTATAATTCATAAAACTATTCTTATATTTCGTCGCCGCTCGCTCCCGACGCATGAATAATCTCACGGGAGATTTTAAATTGAAGCCAGACGTCCAGCACCTATCTTCCAATATTTAATTCAATTTCGACTCTTTTAATCTACCTAGTTGTAACAAATTGTTTTAAAAATTGATATTCATTTTCAGAGTTAAATTGCCAGCTCAAAGTTCAATTGACAGTATCTAGAGCAGATAGTGCAACTAAGTAGTACAAATGAAATCAAACTGTGGCTGTCAGTTAAACAATTTTATTACGCACTGATTTAAAGGCAGTTGTAAATAGCAGTTTTGGTAAGTTAAACATTATAAATGGCACGTTTAATAACTAAGTATATATAGTCGACGGAGCCCCGCTTAGCGGGGCTCCTACTTCTGGGTGGTTTAAAAAAAAACGTGGTTTAAAAGTCCGAGTCCGGGTGCCCCAAGTCCCGAGCTCGCGTCGCTCGCTCTTGCATCCTAAATTCTCCTAATACAGTAATATTGCATTTTGTACCGATTCCTTGTTTTTCGAAATTAAAATCATACGCGACTTGCGTATGATTTGAAATTCGATATTTTTTATCAATTTTTTTTTCAAATTTCTCTTTCTTTGTTCTAATATGATAAGTTGACTTTTGTAGCGTTTTTTGCTGATAGATATTTTTTTTTCTAAGCAGTGCAAAAAAGAAAAAAAAAGTAGGTTTGCCATAAGCTTCTACTCCGTTCACCTAAATATACCCATTTTTTTTCGAGAAGGTAAAAAAAGTCATCCGGTGTTTGTTTTCATAAAATATTTTGAGGGTGAACTATAGCTGCACCTCTGTCTAACCCTTCAAGGAATACGGCAGTGATGTTATGTTTTCATAAAAGCATGTGTTTAAATATAAATTGGAAATTCCCTTTTTTATGTAACGGCTTCATGACAGTGTAATTCTGTTGTCTGACACTCACGACTGGAATGCTACACACGTAGCAATAACGTAGCGCTGGCGTAGCAGTCGCGTAGCTCATCGTAGCGTCACGAGGCGTTGATTGAATGCAATTTGGAGCGATCCGTCGCCGGTGCTTTTTGTAGCATTTTGAGGTTAGCTCCAATCGCAGAATTTTGTGCGCTTTGCCGCTCCCCCAGCGTCCGCTGCCCGCTCACATGGCACGCTCACTGACACGCGGCTCAGCGTTTCGGCAGCGAACAGTTTTGATCGTAACACGTAGGTCCATATAACAGTTTTCAGTGGGGCCGACATATAGATAAATTGTCAAAAAAGCTAAGCTCCGCAGCTTATGCTGTTAGAAAAATTCGTAATTTAACTGACATAGAGACAGCCCGTTTAGTGTACTTTAGCTATTTTCACAGTGTAATGTCGTACGGTATTCTGTTGTGGGGAAATGCCGCCGACATTCAAACTGTCTTTGTTTTGCAGAAATTAATCAATTTATAAATTAAGTCCCAGACAGGCTCTTAGAGAGAAATTTAAGGAGATCAATGTGCCTTCTCAATATATTTTTGAAAATCTTTTATATGCCCACAAAAATATTAAATTGTTTAAGAAATACAGTGATATTCATAATATAAATACTAGGAACAAACACAAATTTGTTGTACCTTCAACAAGGCTCAAGAAAATAGGTGGCTCGTTCAGATGTCAATGTATATGCTTTTATAATAAACTTCCAAGCCAAGTACAAAGCCTTATTTTTTTTTATTTTGTTTATTATTGTGAATGTGAAGACTATGTGGGCCATTGATTTTTTCTTTTTCTTTTCTTAGTTAGTTTTAACCATGGTCTGGCAGTTTGAGTACTATATGCGGCCTACCCAAATGTCCTTTCTTTGGTATTGTTCGTCGAATCGTTGAGCTCCTTGACTTCTGAGTTGAGCTGCACGATTACCGACAAATGCGTGCACTGACTGGACAGGTCCACTCAATCTGTGTGGTTGTTTCCTCAAAAGACCATTTCAGACACGAATCTACATATTCTTCACATGATCTGACCAAGATTATGTCTGGACTTTAAAAGAGACTGTGACCTCTGAGTTTGTTTCGGCCTTTCTTCTCAGAGTAGTCAGATAGGAAACGCCGACCTCATCTAGTTTTAAAACATAATTATGATTGACGTGTAAAAGTGTTTGTATGAACCTACTTACAGAAAATAAATCATTTATCATTTAACATTTAACATTTTTTTTTTTTTAATGAATGAATTATTTATAGTGTAATCTGTGGGTGCAACATAAACAAATTAACTATAGACATGAATTATACAGAAACGGCGTGGAGAAGGCGTGGCGCAGGCAAGATGCCGCTTCAAAAGTTTTCATACAAAATGTACGTAGGCGACGCGTAGGCCGCTTTCTCACCTGTGCCGCGTCGCTTGATATACAGTAAGAGCAGTATTTATGCACTGAAATGTTAAAGGTACTCGAGCACCCTAAATGATTATGAACACGTGGAGAGGAAGACATGCTAACGCAACAAAGTCAGCCTGAATAATGACGCATCGTAACGTCTCTTCGCTTGATATACAGTAAGAGCAGTATTTATGCACTGAAATGTTAAAGGTACTCGAGCACCCTAAATGATTATGACCACGTGGAGAGGAAGACATGCTAACGCAACAAAGTCAGCCTGAATAATGACGCATCGTAACGTCTCTTCGCTTGATATACAGTATGAGCAGTATTTATGCACTGAAATGTTAAAGGTACTCGAGCACCCTAAATGATTATGAACACGTGGAGAGGAAGACATGCTAACGCAACAAAGTCAGCCTGAATAATGACGCATCGTAACGTCTCTTCGCTTGATATACAGTAAGAGCAGTATTTATGCACTGAAATGTTAAAGGTACTCGAGCACCCTAAATGATTATGACCACGTGGAGAGGAAGACATGCTAACGCAACAAAGTCAGCCTGAATAATGACGCATCGTAACGTCTCTTCGCTTGATATACAGTAAGAGCAGTATTTATGCACTGAAATGTTAAAGGTACTCGAGCACCCTAAATGATTATGACCACGTGGAGAGGAAGACATGCTAACGCAACAAAGTCAGCCTGAATAATGACGCATCGTAACGTCTCTTCGCTTGATATACAGTATGAGCAGTATTTATGCATGGATTGACCTCCATTTTGACAGTTTAGGCAAATTGAAAGCCAGCTTTTATAAGTATCTCCCCGAACATTGAGATTCTTAGCCCTGCGTTATCTCGCTGGGTGGGTGAATGGCTACTTATTTTTTGGTATTACCTAGTTTTATTCACTTTTGTTTTAATTTGTTTGTTTTAGTCTTGTTTTAATCTAGTTTAATTAATTTATTAAGCTTACGCCTTCTCTGTGTAATTCACGCCATAGATAGGTATCATTCAGCCGTCGTAAAATGTAAACAGATATTATGTAACAAGGACGTGTTTTTAAATTATTCGTTTTTAAAAATCTATTGTAATGTAAACGTTTATCAGACGCGTGTGTTTTGTGGTTAGTTACTGTCCGTACTTACGCGATTTATGATAAATAAAACTGTTCGGATGGTCTCTGCGGTGTAATTATTACAAACATGCTGGTATTCTCCTCGTTTGTGGCACTGACAACTAAATATTCATTCATTGTTGTGTTGTCATATCATAGGTATAGCAGCAATGAGTACGTGTTTGAGTGAGTTTTAGAAAAAAATGTACAATTGTTAAGTAGCAGTGAGTACTCGGTACCTACTACTCACTAATGCTAAACAATTTTATTTCCATAATAAAAGATGAGAAATTAATTACCATCAAAACATACAAAGTTGTTGAACTAACCTATCGGATTAAAATAGTTGGAAACGCTAGCAAGACAGGAATTACCATATTGTTAAGTTGATTGTGAGTTTCTATATTTTTGTTACGGACGTTTTTAACGTGCACGTCTTTCTACATTGTTCTCACATGTATAATTTTAACATGAATGATATAACATTTATTTTGATTTAAAAGAGTGTCCGTGGAGTTTCTTGCCCGTTCTTCTCTATAGGAACCTACTACGCTTTGGAATGGGCAACTAGCTTCATCTTTCTGACTGACCGACCCCTTGACAATTCAAAAGTGCCTGTAATTGGTTTATTTGAAATGAATGCTTTGAGTTTGAGTTTATTGTGACAATGAAAGTTTAACAACGCTGTAGACGTTGTTCTCCGTTGTGACCACTTGTCGGCTTCATACATCTGCATGAGATACCGTTTGAGGATCAGTCCTTTGTGGCTGCACTTCAAGTTTTGCATAAGCTGTAGGGTGCGAAAACCGAATTAAAATAGCCAACGTTTATGTTTGATGGAAGCGCTTCCGTAGGGTGGTATCCTGTGGTGTGCTATCGGCCGCTCGGCCACCTCTCGGCGTCCTCTGTACCACAGACTACTAACACGCTCGACTACACTCCCGCCGGCCCGCCCCTTTGAGTGAGGTGCGCCTGTGTGCACAAATATTTGACTTGTTTAAAGCCAAAATCAAGTCGTCATTGAATCAAGAAATAACTTTTAATTTGTCCTGTTACTGTTTCAACTTCTAAATCCTATAAATGTGTCGTTTTGTAGAATAATTAATTCGATTTCGAATTGAACCCGTTTCTTTTAGGCAACCATAAAATAAAATAAAACCGGCCAAGTGCGTGTAGGACCACGCACAATGAAGGGTTCCGTAGCTGGGATGAACTTATCCCAAGAACAAACTTAACATTGTAGTTGAAAAACATGTTCTCCCATACAAAATGTATGGTAGAACATGTTTTTGCAACTGCAAATTTAAGTTGGCGATTATTACTCGTTAGCTAGTAGAGCCTACTTAGCTGTGATAGTTTTCCTTTTAATTTCGTTACTGTGAATGTTTCCACATATCCAGAACTTACCGTTTAGCTGGCAGGGGGGGACACTTGACTCTGACAAAAATTAGCACTTTAAAGCTTAATATTTCGACGGATTCTTCAATCCAAAAATGGTTTTAACAAGCTCACAATATTTTTGGACGAGCTTTCTAATGATACTCCACACCATAGGATAGACCAAAAAAAAAAGATATCCCCACTTTACATGTTGTGGAGGTACCAAAAAATTTTTTTTTCATGATTTTATTTTACCACTTTCTCGGCGTCATTAGTATGTATACTCATACCAAATTACAGCTTTCTAGTACTAACAGTCTCTGCGCTAAGCAGGGGACAGACAGACAAACAGACGGACATGGCAAAACTATAAGGGTTCCTTGTTTACTACGGAACCCTAAAAACAAAAAGAGTTGGTACTGACTGGCGTGAGAACAAGTTGCATGTAAAGGCTGGTGCACATTACAGCTGCGTCGGGCCGTAGCACATCGTTTTTAATACAAAAACCGCACAGCAGCCCGCCTAGTAGTGTGCGATGGTTTATACAAAATGTAAGAAAGTGATGTCGAGGGATTTTTGCAATGCGGCGCGGCTCGTCCCTATGTGCGCTGCGCTTTATACGGAAAGTGTTAATACAGCGCGCAGTCGGCGCCAAGTGTGGCGTGTATTCTGAGGTGTGTGTGGTGCATGTGCTGTCAAAATGACAGCCGACGTCACACAAGTACCTAACAACTTTTAAGTAATACAATAACTTCAATACAGCTTATACGTTTATTCTATGGACACAATCTAGTGCTAAGCTAGTTTACCCCACTGTCATGAAAAAAACTCTGTTGAAACAATGTTCACACAAATATGTTATTAGTAACCCTTTACTTCGACTGTCAAATACCTTGTGACAACATAGTTGTTAGTCTGCTTGTCACTACTACGACAAGCATGAATCTTATTACATACAACAAACTCGTCGTAAAACATAACATAAAAAAAAAAATGTTGAGAAAACATAACTCTTGCGTAGAACTTTGGAAGTAAAAGTTTCTTACAAACGCGAAGCTATTCAAGTCTTTAACTGATATCAAAAGGCTGTTACGGCGACGTGATGCATGTTGGCGGCGGGCGGCGGCGGGGACATGCTGTTACTCAATATTAGTTGTGAGTAATCATGCTTCTTCGGCGCGGTGATGGCGTGGCCTTGTCGTGGATGTGGTGTGGTGGAGGCAGCGTGGCGGCGGCACATCGCCGGATATTGTAGTCGAGAACACAAACGCGACAAGTTGGCTCATTCGCGTGCGGCCACTAAACACGAGACAGAAGCATGCAAGCCTTCTCTAATACTGAGCTCCTAGTGCAATGTTTGGTTTAAATGGTTTTCTCAAACCGCTGCTTTTTTATTATTCAATAAATTATAACTGAAAGTTCTTAAGAGAAAAGATACATTAAACATTTTAAGAGAATAATTATTTTCAGAAGCGACGTAGATACCTATCAATCAGAATTGTTAGTATATTAGAGTTATATTCAAATATAGTTTTATTCCGAAGTTAGAGACGAATTTTATAATTATAATCTACTTACGTACCTAATCAGTACTCCATGAAACAGTATAGGTATGCCGCATTGTAAAGACTACAATAAATAAGAATTTATGACATCTTCGCAGCATCAGTTAAAGCAATGAAATTGAAAACATCTTACTGACAAGAGCTTGGTGAAGCACAGCCACTCAATCCTACACCCTAGTGCAGTCTTGCAGCTGCATGGAGCTGTAGGGCAAGCGGCCCGGAGGTCCGCGCGCGCGGCGGCTTCGCGCAGTGTACTGTATTTTTACTGAGCGGTGCGCGTCGTTTTTTTTGCGGCGTGTTGTTGTGCAACTTTCCCTATTAGTGCTATAGTGGCACACGCTCACACGCTGACTGTGGCGTTCTGTGTCGCGGGTTGCCTGCCAGACTGTGCTGGTTCTGACTCACATGCGACTACGTGAGGCTAAATTGATGGATGTATTATATTTGCTCTGCATGATAATTCCTTAATACCTGTTATGCTGTTTAGTAATCAAGTGAAATGTGGGAGTACTATAGGTACACCTCTGCCTAACCGTTCGGGAATTAAAGGCGTGATGTTATGTATGACGGAGAAGGTAGATGTCTCTTCATTTTTAGGGTTCCGTAGTAAACAAGGAACCCTTATAGTTTTGCCATGTCCGTCTGTTTGTCTGTCTGTCCCCTGCTTACCGCAGAGACTGTTAGTACTAGAAAGCTGTAATTTGGTATGAGTATACATACTAATGACGCCGAGAAAGTGGTAAAATAAAATCATGAAAAATATATATTTTTTGGGGTACCTCCCCCACATGTAAAGTGGGGATATCTTTTTTTTTTTGGTCTATCCTATGGTGTGAGATATTAGAAAGCTCATTCAAAAATATTGTGAGCTTGTTAAAACCATTTTTGGATTGAAGAAACCGTCTGCGAAATATTAAGCTTTAAAGTGCAAATTTTTGTCAGAGTCAAGTGTCCCCCCCCCTGCCAGCTAAACGGTAAGTTCTGGATATGTGGAAAAATTCACAGCAGTAGTATATATAACGAAATTAAAAGGAAAACTATCACAGCTAAGTAGGCTCTACTAGTTAACGAGTAATAATCGACCAACTTAAATTTGCAGTTGCAAAAACATGTTCTACCATACATTTTGTATTTTTCATGAATTATAGACCCGTATCCGTGTTGCCAGCTTTCAGTAAGGTGTTTGAAAAGGTAATGCTAAATCAAATGCTCAATCATTTTAACACAAATAAAATACTGCACGATCAACAGTATGGTTTCACCAAAGGACGTTGTACTACCGACGCTGGTGTTACCTTATTAAGACACATTTTTAACGCGTGGGAAGAGGCCCAAGACGCCATAGGAATCTTTTGTGACCTCTCCAAGGCATTTGATTGCGTCGATCACGAAACCTTACTCTTGAAACTAGAGCATTACGGACTTGGAAAATTTGCGCTCAGTTTAGTAAAATCTTATTTAAATGATAGACAACAGCAAGTTCAAATAAACGGTATAAATTCACTAGGTTTAAAAGTAAAAATGGGTGTACCACAAGGCTCGATATTGGGTCCTTTCCTCTTTTTAGTGTATATTAATGATCTACTCCATTTATTAAAAAATCAACCACAAATGGTGTTATTTGCTGACGATACTTCATTAATATTTAAGGTAGATAGACGTGCTACAAATTTTGACGACGTGAATAACGCCCTACTGCAGGTCCAAAATTGGTTCACTGCTAATAATTTAGTATTAAATGGGAAAAAAACTAAGTGCATAAAATTTTCTTTACCAAATGTAAAAAGTAATGATTGTGAGATAGTATTGAATCAAGAGAAACTAGAATTCGTCGATAAAACCGTTTTCCTGGGGATCACGCTCGACTCAAGGCTACAATGGGGTCCTCATTTAACATCTCTTGCAGGACGGCTAAGTTCAGCAGCATATGCTGTCAGAAAAATCCGTCAATTTACTGATGTAGATACCGCGAGACTGGTATATTTTAGTTACTTTCATAGTATCATGTCTTACGGTATTTTACTGTGGGGACGGGCTGCAGACATCGAGTCTATTTTTATTCTGCAGAAAAGAGCGATCAGAGCCATATATCATCTCCGCAGGCGTGATTCTCTAAGGGAACTGTTTAAAGATATTAACATCATGACGGTACCTTGTCAATATATCTATGAAAACATCATGTATGTAAGAAAAAATTTACATCTTTTTAGTAAAAGAGGTGATAGACATAATTATAGTACAAGAAATAGGGACCTATTAGTTCAACCAGGTTTCAGACTGGCTAAAGTAGACTCATCTTTCATGGGGTACTGTTTAAAATGTTATAATAAAATTCCTCCCCACATACTTCAACTGAATGAGACGAGATTCAAAACATGTATAAAACGCACACTATGCAGGCAGGCATATTATAAGTTAGGGGATTATATCACTGATAAAAATGCTTGGGCCAATGCTGGTCCTGCTCCACAACCACAACTAATTGATTAACATTCGAAAAGTCTGTTGGAGCTGCTGAAGATTGTAAGAACATCTTTGCATTGTATAGACTCAATTTCTTTTGCATTATATAATTGCATAGCACATATGTGAGTACTATGTACTATTGAGCTACCATTTACCGGGTAATATTATGTCTTTCATTGACTTGAATGTGCCCTGGCGGCTGTGAGTATGTCATGCTCACTCAGATGTCTCGCTGATGGTGGCGTGTGTGTTGGATCATTTAGCTCCCTTCAAAATGGTTGAGCTGAATGGTGCTAATCCATGCGTCATGTTCGTGAACGGGCGCCGTCAGTTGGGGCTGGTCATCTCTTAGCTGCCATGGCTTATTTGTAATTTTTGAATTGTTTTTATTTTTATGTACGGACGCTTTTTTTATGCAAGTCTTTCTACATTGTTCTCACATGTATAAGTAATTTCAACATGAATGATGTAACCAATTTTTGTAACAATTTATTTGATTTAAAAGAGTGTCCGTGGAGTTTCTTGCCCGTTCTTCTCCATAGGTACCTACTACGCTTTGGAATGGGCATCTAGCTTCATATTTTCTGACTGACTGACTCCTTGACAATTCAAAAGTGCCTGTAATTGGTTTAATTGAAATAAATGCTTTGAGTTTGAGTTGAGTTTGAGTTTGGAGAACATGTTTTTCAACTACAATGTTAAGTTTGTTCTTGGGTTAAGTTCATCCCAGCTACGGAACCCTTCCTTGTGCGTGGTCCGACACGCACTTGGCTGGTTTTTTTTTATTAACTACTGTGTGCGTACTATGAGTAGTGTTGGTTAGTAATGGCAATTAATGCGATTTCGTATTAATTTCATTAGCATATGAGTTTTTGAGTCTTAGCATGCTAAGTGCTATTGCTATGCTAATTGCTAATATGACGATAATTGATAATAATGAATTAAGTGAATTTTGTTAATTTGCGAATTAAAAATCGCGTTCGCCTTAGGACGTCTCCGAGCGTGCGTTTACTATTACTGCGTTTAGTTTACTCGCTGATAACGTTGTATTTGTGAACATGACACAAATAAAATGATTTGATACTTCCTCTATTAATTACAGGTAGGTATTGAGTTCACACTATTATCTATTTAAGTAGTACAATAATAAGCACAAGACGAAAGAATGTAATTACTGTATAACGAATACGTAAACTAAACTCTCACTATTACTTGCCAAAACGTACTGAACTTTGTCACAAACAAAACAACGCACGGCGCGTGCCACCAGCCACACAAATTATTACTAAGTAAACAAACACGCATTCATTCAATCAATACACGACCCTAAGTACGACCAAATCAAATACAATAAGGAAATAATTGCTAAACAAGTAAACAATAAACAAAATCATTCTTCGCGTTCGCACCAACCTGCTAAGCTAATGTTAATAATTTAAATTAATAAATTTAACAATAACAAGTATTCTCAAGCATTCATTCAATATTCAAACCTAAATATGGGCAATTCAAAGATAATAAGATAAAAATTGCGGTAACAAAATTCACTCGCAGCAATTCACACACTGTAGGTCCATAACACAACTATACGGAACGCGCGACACTTTCTAAATGTATTCATTGCTTGACAGCCACCGACCAACTCTGCTTATCCCCGGTCGAGCGTTATGTTGCAGCCTCTATCGATATCGAGCGCCGCGCCGCAGCGCTGGCGCCCCGATTAGTCAAATCAGTGACGTATTTCCCACATGTATATGAGAAGCAATAAGAATTTAATGATTATGGTATGAAAACAATAAGACAATAAAAGCTGAATAAATAGTGAAAAGCGATTTTTATACGAGAAGAGAATGGTGGGCCGCGGCGACAGTGACACTGCGGCTAATACAGACTAAAATCTTATCACGAAGGTGTATAGCTGCCCTTATTTGAAGCTCGGGCAGTTTAAAACAAATATCCCACTAAAAACATTTTCATGTAAAATGTTGCCAAGACGAGACCATGCGGCTTGCACTGTCAAAAATTTATCAAATCTCATGTAGAACCAATCTTCTAACTCTACACGCCCTAACTGTACAAGCTCTAACTTCACAAGCTCTACACCTTAGTCAAAATAAAACATGTGGCTTGGTCATTTCGTTACTACAAGAACCTTACACCAATGTGAATGTAGTGAAATGGCCAAGCCATGTTACACAACAAACCTTAGGGTAAGTGAATTAAATTATAAGTGTTAAATTAAGGAATGTGTGTACAGAAATTCATTACCCAGTTATTCTTTTTACTGGTATCCTGCCTTTTCGCCGAAAATTGTTTGGCAGATTATCACTTGCCAACCAACGTTTCGCCGATGTTTCACTCTGAAAACTAACGATTAGCCAATCTTTGTATTATTGTTTCATTTTGTTGTTTGTCATTGTTAAGCTGATTATTATATTGACACAAAACGTTTGGGGCATTTATCATTTGTCAAACATTTCACTAGGCCACACAACTATTAGACGAATGACGTTTTGTCAGTTCCCTTTTCATGCATTGATATAATGATAAAAAATAAACTAATTTTTACATACATTTTTTATTTAAGAATCTCAAAAATAACATTAAAAATGATGTCGAAGGGATCGGTACAAAATGCAATATTACTGTACTAGGAGAATTTAGGACGCAAGAACGAGCGAAGCGAGCTCGGGACTTGGGGCACCCCGACTCGGACAGGTTAGGTTAGAAGGGGATGGCGGGGTCTACCATACGAGGTTATTTTTTTTTAAACCACCCAGAAGTAGGAGCCCCGCTAGCGGGGCTCCGTCGACTACGCCTTGTTATTATTGCCATTCAGAAATTGGTGTTTCTAAGTATTTTTTTCATAGTGCCCTGTTTCGTATCCATTGACCCGAGCTAAGCGAGCGAAGCGAGCGGTGCCACGGCAGCGGCAGGTGAGCAGTTATCACAGTATAAAAATAAATTGCGCTTACCCACATAATATTACATAATTATTAAACGAAACCCTACTACATTTGGTAAACAACTAAATGAATATTACGCAAACTAAAACATTCTGCTACTTGAAAGTTGGCATTTTAAGAAGTGTCATTAAGAAAAGCATACCCAACGTACAGTTGGTAACTGTGAGGTTGGGAAATGGAACAAAATTATACAGGGTGGCCGGAACGTTGACGTCCAAAAGTTCCCTTGTATCGTGGGGTATCCGAATCACCCCCATGTATGTTCCGCGACTTTTGATAGTTTTCGAGTTACGATATTTTTTCTGAATTTTTGAGAATTTTCGTCTTTACCAATTTAAAAACACTTTTACGAGATTTTGTTTTTGCAACTGAATCTTCATGAGTACTACTTTTATGCATAAAATAATCAGCTTCGTAGCTGGGATGAAAGTTACGAAAATGTTGGTCTAAAGTGAAAAATTTACGTTTAAATTTTCTAATTATTTTCAACTTTAAATTGAACTAAGTACTAGAATTTTTAATCTAAAGTTGACAGTTTCGAAGCTGATTATTTTATGCATAATAGAACTTCTTACGAAGATTCAGTTGCAAAAAATAATAATCGTAAAAGTCTTTTTAAATTAGTCAGGTCGAAGATTTAAAAAAAATCTGAAAAAAAAAATCATAACTTGAAAACTATCAAAAGTCGCGGAACATACATGGGGGTGATTCGGATACCCCACGATACGAGGGAACTAAATTTTATTTTTGGACGTCAATGTTCCGGCCACCCTATATGATAAGTTGGCAAATGATTATTCGGCGAAATGGTTCCGAAAGTAAATAAATACCTAATGCATTAGATAGCTTTGTATGACATCTGTACTTCAAGTGAATAAACAAAAATACTACAAATCCACCTACCATTGATAAAAATGTTCTATGAAGCCCCTTTTATTTGAACCTGTTAATGGTTTCAATAAATGACCAAACTTGTTTGTATTACTCATTTTTAACCGACTTCCAAAAAGGAGGAGGTTATAATATGTTCGTAGCGTATGTATTTTTTTTTTTTTTTTGTGGATGTCCGTCGATATTTTCGTCGTTCGTGGACGGATTTTGAAAATTCTTTTTTTGTTTGAAAGGGTATAAGGGTAAAGGGATAAGGTGGTCCCATATAAATTTTATTAACTTTGCTTGAGTACTTTTTGAGTTAGCTTCATTAATACGTATTTTTCCCACTTAGCCTATATGGAGGATGTCTTAACATATTCCTGTCACTGTTATTTACATAGCAGGTCGTGATATTCGAACTTTTAGGGGGTAGGTACCACAACTAAAAAGTGAAAAATAAAAAGTTTTTAAACAGTTTTTATTTAATAAAAATATTCAGGGGCACACGAGTCACAGACATCTTGCATTATAGCCGCAGACAAGAAGGAAGGAGTTTTTATATGACATAAGAAATGTCATTCACAATCAAAAACTTTTATTATAATTGAGAACTTTGCCTTATAAGACAATTTTAACTGTAATTCACTTCGTAGTTCAAAATACGATCTTACTCCCGTCAATTTAATTAGGGCGGTATCAAATCTTCGGAGAAAAGATGTTGCAAGCATCTATTAGGTAGGTACGTGATTAAAGTTTACAATGTTTCCAGTAGAAGGGCTCGGTTAGCTACCACAAAAGAGAAGTTTGCACAATATAGTGGAAAAATACGCGTTATTCGATAGTGGCGGGCGAAGGACGGCCGGTATTCCTTTGTGAAACAACCGCGCGCCTGACACCGACCAGCGATAACGCTAAGTACGTCCTGTAGGGCTCCTGCTCGAATCGCATTACTTCACTCTTTAGCTAATAATCCGATTATGTGTCGGACACACAACATCAGAACAGTCAACAAACTTCTCGTAAAATTGACCAAAAGTATATGAAAGTCGAGATTCATCAGAGTCGTTTAGTCGAAGAAATGCTGCGAAAAATGATAAGGTCCTTATAGTTCCGGCTGATTAACTCCGCACTAACCGTATTAATTGAGCCGGCCACAGCCCGCCGCGAGTGGCCCCGACGCGCCGCGAGTGGCCCCGACGCGCCGCTCCCGCGCCTTGTGGTAAGTATATATTCATACCAGTAGGTACACTCGAGAACTCGAGATACATGACCTCTCATATACTATAAGTAGCAGGAACCAAAACATGGAAGTCATAAAATGCATCATTTAGTTTTTCTCATACCGCATATCCAATTTCGAAGTTGTATTTTGTTTTCTATTTTATTCCTAGTCAGCAATACGCGGCAGTCGGCTGCTCTGTCCACCGCACCGGTGTATTTCAGTTAGCAGTGGACAATCCGGAATGGAGGGTGGGGTCTTTGTTCTAAAACTAGTTAACTGGTGCAACGTAAATGAAAACCTGAGAATGGAATTTTGTACTAGGTACAGGCTGGCCAATTTAAAGGTAGCTAAACTAAGATTTTTAAAATAAAAAAATACCAGTCCCACAATTATATAATACAGGCTTGGCAATTTTGTATGAAATTTGATAGGCCAAATCTTCCTTTTTGCTATATAGCAGTGGAAAAGCAAAAAAAAAAGAACTGCAGTACATTAGGTGCAGAAATAAAACTCAGAAGCTTATAATATGGCCAAAAATAAAAGTATCCGGGAAACATTACAAGTTCTAAGGGAGATATGAGAAAAATATGGAATAATATAAATAACTGGCTTGGTATGTATAAAATTGGAGTGGACAAGAAAATATTAAATAAAACCGGCCAAGTGCGTGTCGGACCCCTTACAATGAAGGGTTCCGTTGCTGGGATGAAAACATGTTCTTCCCTACGAAATGTATGGGAGAACATGTTTTTGCAACTGCAAATGTAAGTTGGTCGATAACGTTAACTTGTAGAGCCTACTTAGCTCAATACTCAATATATTTATTTGCGTTCTACAGTGTTAACATAGGTGGTAGTTACATTATAACATATACATAATTTTAGATAATTGTGGACCCTGTCGGGCACAGCAAGATAGGATAAAGGAAGATAGGAAAGCTGTGATAACTTTCCTTTTAATTTCGTTATTATACTACTGCTGTGATTTTTTTCACATATTTTTCACATAACTTACCATTTAGCTGGCAGGGGGGGGGGGGAGACACTTGACTTTAACAAAAATTAGCACTTAAAAGCTTAATATTTCGTAAACAATCCAAAAGTGATTTTCACAAACTCACAAATTCAAAATATATGTTACAAAATATTTGTTACATCATTTATGTTGAAGTTATACATGTGAGAACAATGTAAAAAGACTTGCACGTTACAAGCGTCCGTAATAAAAATATAGAAACAATTCATAAATTAAAGTAAGCCGTGGCAGCTAAGAGATGACCAGTCCCTACTGACGGCGCCCGTTCACGAACATGACGCATGGATCAGCACCATTTAGCTCAACCGTTTTGAAGGGAACTTAACGATCCAACACACACGTCACCACCAGCGAGACATTTCAGTGAGCATGGCATACTCTCAGCCGCCAGGGCACATTCAAGTCAATGAAAGACGTACCCAGTAAATGGTAGCTTTATAAAAAAAGTATGTGGTCACAATGCTCACACATGTGCTTTGCAATCATACAATATTAACAGATTGAATTTATACAATGCAAAGATAGTTTAGAAGAGTTCCCTCGATTTCTCCAGGGTCCCATGATCAGATCCTGACCTGATGACAATCGGACCACCTGTGAAGTATACCTTTTCAAACAAAAAAAATAATTTTCCAAATTGGTTCATAAGTGACGCAGTTCTGAGGTAACGCATTAAAAAAATGCAGCCGAATTGATAACCTCCTCCTTTTTGGGAAGTCGGTTAAAAATGGGGTCGTTTTTCAATCCGTTTAGGAACTTTAGGATAAAATTATTGCGAAAGTCATGACCTCAATGGTGCATAACGAATTTGCCACATTTTAATTAAATAGTGGATATCAAGGTGTCCAGTCATTTCACCAAAAAATAATTTACAAATTACTTGACAAGCAACGATTGGCAAAAACATGATTTGTCATTTCATCTTATACAACAACAAGTTTGCTAAATAATTCACTTAAGAAAATAATTATCTGATAAACTTTTTTTTAATAACGTACCTATTATTTGACAAACAATTCGTTTTTTTTTCTTAATATCTCATAAATGAACGTTTGGAATAGAAACGTAGAAACGTTTTAAATATTGCATAATCGATATTATACAACAATTAAATGCTATCCGGAATCGAACTATGTAGTTAGATTATGTTAAATATTTTTTTCGCAAAAAAAGGTTAGGTTAGGTTAGGTTAAAACTGTGACCCTCTACGCAGGTGCCGATCGAGCGCAGCGAGCGGTTCCGCAGCAGCGGCCGGCGACTGCCAAAATCGACAAGAATATATCTATATATATAAAATGGTAAACTGACTGACTGACTGACTGACTGACTGACTGACTGACTGACTGGGTGATATATCAACCCACAGCCCAAACCGCTGGTCCTAAAGACATGAAACTTGGAGGGTGTGTTCTTTCTGAAGAGCAAGTACCCACTAAGAAAGGATTTTTGGGAATTCCACCCCTAAAGGGGTAAAATAGGGGATGGAAGTTTATATGAAAGTCCGCGAGTTTTGAAGATAGGATGTTCAAATTTTGGGTTTAGGCTAACGATTGAAAATTAATGTATACGTGTCTCAGCGTTTATGATAATGCCACCACCGAAGGGTTAAAAAGGGGGATGAAGTTGAAGCGAAAAATCACTAAATTTACTATCTAGGCTTATGGTTGGAAGCTAACGCAACGTGCTTTCCGAGGCACGGACGGGTCTCTGTATGTAAAGATGGTCACCCATCCACAGACCAACCGCGGCAAGTGTAGCTTAACCTGATCGATCGACCTCTGCGGCTGTTATATTAATATTATAAATTCGAAAGTAACTCTGTCTGTATGTTACCTTTTCACGCCTAAACCACTGGACGGATTTCGATAAAATTTTACAAGGAGACAGCTGGCATCCCGGGGAAAAGCATAAGCTACTTTTTGTCTCAAAAATAACCCTAAGGGGGCGGATATAGGGGATGAAAGTTTGTATGGGAAACCTATCATTTCTTAAGTTAGTGCTATAAAGAATTACGTATTTTACCGTTTTTCAAAAATCATCCCTCAAGAGGGTAGAATGGGGGATGATTTTAAAATTCACATGTAATATTGTTTTTCAGTGATTCTTTTCAAGAGATTTAAGGGTTTGAGAATATAGTGATAGTCCGTATCTTGAGGTTACATTTAGTGTTTATTTCATTTAAATCGGTCCACCCGGTCAAAAGTTATTACTACCTGGCTTGAAACGCATGGGAGGGATGGTGGTATTGATAGCCGGAGATTTTAGACAGACTCTGCCGGTAATAACTAGGGGATCACCGGCAGATGAAATAAGTGCATGTCTAAACACGTCGACATTATGGGGGCATATAAAAAAGTTTTGTTTAACTACAATTATGCGAGTACAACTGCACAATGATATAGAATCGGGGCAATATGCGGCAGCACTTCTGAAAATTGGCGATGACCGACTGGTAACAGTTGGTAACGGCATGATTACATTAATCTGAAAATTCTGTAATATTGTTCATATCAACAACGTGGATAGACGTTGTTTTTCAGATAATCTGAGCGATCTGCAAACTAATATGGAGAATAGAGAATGCTTGTGTGAAAGGACAATTTTGGCACCGGCGAATGAAACTGTGGGAAAGATTAATGAAAACATTAAGTCACATGTGGAAGGTGATGTTGTGGAGTATCTCTTGGTACTCCTACACAATGTCATAGACACCGAACAAGTAACGACACCGAACAAGTAACATCACCCTGTTGAATTTCTCAACTCTTTAGAGTTATCAGGAGTGCCTTCGCATACGCTGAGGCTGAAAGTGGGTTGTTCCAGTTCTGTTAATGCGTAATCTTGATGCGCCAAGATAATGTAATGACACACGGTTACAAATTACTCACCTGAGGCGGAATATTGTAAAAGCAATAATTATGTCAGGAATAGTAAAAAAAAAAAATGTTAATATTCCCCGTATTCCAATAATTCCGACAGATTTACCTTTCCAATTTAAAAAGAGTGCAGCCATTGTATGTGGCGTGCTTACGAGTATCCAGACCACAAAATCTACGTTTTAGCAAAAAATAGGAAAACCAAAAAAAAATGATAAGATATTCCAGTTTTATTCATAATTCTTTACAGATTGGGATAGACGTTGTTCACCTTTCACAGGCAAATGTGTCATATTTTTTTCATAAGACTTTCACACAGTTTCATACTTCCGTCCATACTATCCACACTAATATTATACGTACGAAAGTTACTGGCTGTCTCATGTCTGTAACCTTTCTGTAACGCCTAGATAGACCATGACATAGGTTATGGGATCTAGGATATATTTTTATCCCGGTAGGTAGTACGTTCCCGTGGGATAATTTCCGACCTCCACGCGGGCGAAGCCGCGGGCAAAAGCTAGTAGAAAATAAAATACTTCAGTAGGTTTAAAGAACTTCAGTAAACCATTTGAGCCAAATGGAAATTGCAAATAGATAATACGTTTGTTATTTTTTTAAATAAAAATTTATTTACAGTATAAGTGATTTTTCCAAAAGAATTTATTATTAAATGAAAAATGAATAAATGATTCAATATAATGCGAAACATTTGTAAAGAGAAGCATTTGCTAAATAAACGTTTGTAAAGCGAGTGTTTATAAAATAAAACATTTGCGGAATAAGTTGTTTGTGAAATAATAAATAGTATACGAAACGTTGGTTATAAACTAAAAAGTTAACTGTGTTTTGATGAAACATTAGTGAACCGGATATCAAAGAACCGTAGATTGAGAGCTAACTGAAACTGGTGGCAAAAAAAAGGCGGTAAAGATTCGAATTGGCCTTCACCCACCCTAATATAAATATTTGAAATTAGTTTCGAAACCGAGTGAATTGTTTATAGGCGGAGATGATTAGCACACATAGCTCTGCGTAGTGGAATGTTTTGCAACTGATTCGATTGTTTTTGACATTAACTAAGTACCTATGGGCTGTCCATATTTTACCCGAAATTTTTGAGTTTTATGTTACCAGCACGATTGCATTATAATTTTACACTATTTTTACCAAATATTAACAAACCAATTGGTATTGTTTTGTTAATAATAGCGGCATAGATATTGCGGTAGCAGGTGGCGTTCAATAGTTTCTGCCTACCCCCATGAGAAAAAGGCGTGAGCTATGTATGTGGGTATGAATATCGCAGTTTCGTGTAATTGAAAAACAAATCCACCTAAACTAAAATTGAGTTGAAGTTTCTTTAGAGCACTTTTGGCCAAGTCTAAGTTCCATCTATGGCATATCGCCATAGGCATGTTGTGATAAAAAATGTATGGCGAAAATAGTATCACCCTCAAGGGCAGCATTTCAATAACCTGACCCACCCACAATGTTTACATTTGAATACTGAACCTAGTTCATTCTGAAAATGTTGTTCACTGATTCTGTGTCTAAATTATTTAGCGGTGCACACTTGCACAACGTTAGCACCGCTCCGTAACGCTCAGTTTGTTAGCGGCATGCGAGGGTGTACTAGTGCAATAGTGCTACGTATTTGCGCTGTTCGCTACCTCGGTGCTAGCTCGTATTGTCTGACGCTTTATCTATACCAACAAAGAACTAATTAAGCTTTCAGCTCGTGTTTTCTTTCTTTTTCGTGAGGTTGTGATTAACATGGTGGCAGAGGTTTTATGTTGCTCATGGGCCTCTGATTTGGCTTCTCAAGCCGTTGAGAAATATCTCTCAGACATGCCGTTTACTCACGATGTTTTCCTTCACCTTTTTTTTAAGTAAGTGATAATAACTCCTTTTAATATTACTGCCCCCCAGCTGACTGTAGCCGTGAGCTCCTTCCGAAGTGGTTCCGCCGGCGGCCTCGACGGCCTGACTCCTCAGCACGTAAAATATTTATTGAGTTCAGGCGCCGGGGAAGTTGGTGAGTCGCTTCTGAAGGAGCTTGCGGCTCTAATTAACCTGATGCACAACGGCGGTAGCAATGCGGTGTGAATAATGCCGTTGTAAAACTTATGTGCCCTGCGCAAGAGGAACGGCGGCATTCGTCCCATCGCCGTTGGGTGTACCTACCCCTGCAAATTGACAGCTTGGCTTTGGATCCAAAGGTGGCTTCGAGGCTGCCGTACATGCCCTTTCCAGCTTTTTAAATTCCAGTAAAGGTGAGGTGATCCTCAAGGTTGACGTTAAGAACGCCGTCAACTCTGTTAACAGGGACTCTTTGTTGGCCGAACTAAATTGTTTTTTGTGGGTATATTGGCGTGTGCTAGCTGACATAAAGCAAATAATTTAATATAAGTTTGACGTTTTTGGTTAATTATTTTGCATATTATTTTGGATACTATTGTATAGATTCATTTACTTTTCTAACTGATCAGACAGCTGTGCTGCTGGGGAGTTTGTTGCGCCACTTCTTCTTCCCAGGTAAAGCACTAGGAAGTCGTGAAGGGCGGGCGTTTTTGGGGGACTGTCTTATGTAATTTTGACGTTCGAAAAGTGCTGATTCTCAGCCTAGTTTGAATAAATAACTTTTGATTTGATTTGACCCATCACAATTATTATACAGAGACAACGTTTTGGAATCTGAAGTTGGATGCCAACAAGGTGATCCTCTCGAGCCAGTCATTTTGGAAATCCGGGATGTATACAACAACTAAATTCAAAATTTAAAGTGTGGTATTTAGATAATAGTACCTACACTAGGAGGTGACGTAAACACCGTTGTAAAAGATCTTCAATTCCTAAAGCAGCAGTTCCAATCCATCGGCCTTGACCTCAACAAGTCCAAATGCGAAGTTTACCTTAGTCACAATACCGGCAGACAATCAAGATTTTTTCAAATCCAACTGGTTCCAGATATTAGCGCATTCAAACAAACAAAAACGCTTTACCTGGCCCGGCTTCGCACGGATAGCACGAAGTAGGTACTTATCTACCTACCTAACTACCTACCTACCCTACCTAACTTCCCTACCTACTTACATACCTACCTACCCTACCTACCTACCCTCCCTACCTACCTACCCTACCTACCTACCCTACCTACCTACCCTACCTACCTACCCTACCTACCTACCCTACCTGCCTAACCTACCTACCTACCCTACCTGCCTAACCTACCTACCTATCTACTGAGATGTCACCAATAAAGCCGTTCCTTACAAAATGTATGAGAAAATGAATTTTCTTCGTTCGGACATTGTTATGACTAGTTATTTTGCTATTCTGGGCGAGGACAAAGCCAACAATTAAAGATTATAAAAACAAGTCCAACCGTTCTCGAGTTATAAATGGTGTAAGTAACCCGACTTTGTTATTTAAATACAAATTATGTTGAAAGCCATTCAACATCCTTATCTGATCTTTCAATAAAAAAAAATGTCGGATTGATAAAGGATGTTATGTTTATTTCACAGCTGATGTGAACAAAGTGCTGCTCGTCGTTGGTTGGTGCGAGTAGTGGTATTGTTGCACAGTTGCACTAGTTCCACAGTTCTGCTTGTTGTTTTTGTGCTCCGAGCACCGTGAGCACCCCCCACTACTTGCGACTCTTTTGTCAACGCGTACTTTCCGAACCACTATTATTGTCATACTTCCGGAAAATAACATTTTCAGATAGTAATTTTAAAAACTTCTCTTGCATTAAACCAACTTTATGAACAGTAAGTAATGGAAGGCTATGGAGGAAACCGGCAAAAGATAATACTGAAACTTCATATCCCTGAAGGAATTTTAGCGGAAAATAAAAAATCTCGTTATTATATAACGGAGGTTTTATATGTGGAGAAATTTCAGAGGGTGTAGTATCACAGGTAAGTAATTGGGCGGATATGAGTTTGTTGAGGGTATAATTTGCGAAATGAAGTCTGGAGTGCGTCCCTCAGCGGGGCCCCGGGGGGGGGAATGAAGGGGTGCGCGTGGGGCGCGGGGAGTGACACCGGACCACCGAAGATTGCGCGCCGGCGCGCGGTCCGACGCCACTGTGTCCATTATACCACAGATCATATAATACTACGTAATTATACGTATATTTGTGAATTTCAGTTCGTTAATTTCAGTTCTCTAGGCGCATCTTTCTTATTTCATTTGTTTCATTGGCATGCTTGTCTGAAAATAAAGGAAGATTCTACAAATTACAGGCGCTTTAAATATGTGTTGATTATTAACAACAGTTTATTTGGAATGTTTACATTTTATTCATCATGTTTTGTTAGTTTAAATTAAGTTTACTTGAGGTAAGCTTCAGTACACCTAATTGCATTTTGTTTGAATTCAGTGTAAAGCCTGTACTGCCGTGCCACTTGTTGCGAAGGCCGCGCCGCCGCGCCGCGCGTCGCCGTACGGATTGCGTTATGTTCAAAACATTTCATAAAACAAAAAAGAAACGATATTACATTATTGTAACAGAATAAATCATGTTGGAATAAGAAGTGCGTTCGTCTATCTGTGGCATGTGTGTGGTTGCGCGGTATCGCAATTAGCATCGGGCTCGGCGTCCGACACGACCACTGTGAGCATGCGATAAAACAACTCACTTGTACCGAACTATCATTTTACTTTGTAAGCACACACGAACCACCATAAAACTACTTCCAACGTCCGCCGCCCGTTAAGCGCAAACTAGCTGGCAGGACAGAAGGACCACTTCTGCAGTCTCCATCTAGTGCTCAGCTTGATGTACTATCTATTGTTAATAGGAACTTACCTCGCCACGTGATCAGCTCGTGAATTAGGCACCGCTTGAGTCTGAGACTAATCGGGAAAATTATGCTACAGTAACCGGCGTAACTATGACGCATAGAGCTTTAGGAAAAAACTGCAACAAAAGTTTATTTTTACAGATTTAACTCGACGTGCTTACCTGCCGAATACTATGTTGTACCTGTATGTTCCATCGTGCATTCTTCAGAATATACCTTCTTTGCATGTTATTTCGTATTCGCGCCGCGAGTCGGTCCGAGCTCCGTCCCGCGGTCACACTCCGCAATAAACCCGGCCCAGGTTCTGTCATTATAATTTTATCACATTTAGTAACTTGTACTCGAGGACTTAACATATATTATAACATGTTGCGGTCACTATGAATGATATAATATGTCTCACACAGTCACACCTACGTTTTTAGTTCGCAGTTGTTCTGTTTCACAGCGGTACAGTGAGTGATACTGCACTTTTAATTTTTGACATACTTTAATGCTTCATAATAAATATTATTTCCTCAAAAACTCATTAGTTCAAAGTGGCGCTCAATGCATGTAATGATGTGTTCCTGCGACGTAACTTATTAAATATTGTACACATCATAATATCTTAGTGAGCTCAACGCGTTACCGACACAACGCAACGTAACTAACCTAACCTAACACAAAGACACAGGCTTTAGACTTATTACGAGACAAGTGCGACTTACAGCACCGTGGAACACGCTCCAGCTTATCATGTTATAGCCTAATATCTTGTTAAAAGGCTTATATCGATGTAGGAATTGACAGACAAATCTTTGATGAGATTATGTATCAATGAACCGAGACGTCGGTCGTAGATATTGAAGTGCTCGGCTGCACGTTGGGTGGTAGGTTGCGTTTCTACCAGGGATGTGCGAGGCCGAGTAGTGAAGGATGTGTGCGATACCTCTGCTCTGGTGGAAATGGGGCTTAGATAAGGCAATGCTGGCTGAGTGCGTGAGGTTCTGGTTGTGTGTACCTCCGGCGTGCTAGTACTTGTGTTCTTGTTCATAAGTGAGTGTAAGTACCTGCGAGTGACACTGATCGTTACGAGCAGATAACTCAGTGCAATCTGCGAGAGCGAGTGCTCTTATTAGCATAAAAGGCAGCTCTATCAGATGTCCACTGCCACCTCCCCTCCCCCCCCGTCCTCGGGCTGCACGACGAGCTTATTTCCGATACGTCCTGGCGGAATACTATATCAAGGTCTATCAAGTTTAACTATTAATTTTATTACAATATTATATTACCATTCCGGGCCGGATGTCTCGGGCGGACCGGCACGGAGCGATTAATTTCAGCACGTTTCACTTTCAGGCGGTTTTATTATAAGTAGATGTTTTTTTTATACTTCCTCGTTTCCTTGATGAGAGTAGACGAACAAAGTATATGTATAGTCGTATAGTAAGGTGCACGATTTATTATGGCCAATGGTCACTGGCTGAATGGCGAGTGCCTACAACATTATTTAAGCGTGAAGCGGTCGCAGAGAATTTTGTCAAAGGGTCATATGGGATTCAACGGAAACTTTAGGTTCGCCGGTGCCGGGCGCGCAGACCAAAGCAAAGTAGTGGTTAACGTAAAAATACTAGCAGGAAGGTAGGATGGGTATATTGTGGAAGGTTGATGTTGATGTATGATTGTAAACAGCAGTTCTGCGAGTACTCTCTGACATTTAGTTTGATCGTTCAATAATGTTTGTATCTCCCTACCTAAGCAAATAAAAGGGGTCCATATTGGCTCACCTAAAGTTCTTTACCCGAAATTGTTCTTCCTAATGATTTGTAATCCGAATGATCACTCTTCCTAAAATTTTTCATCCTAAAGTTTTCATTCATACTATTTGTAGTGCTACCAGCGATGTTCATAACACTCATGTTTCCGAAAATTGTAATTAATAATAATTAATGTAAATATATGTAAACTCCTACTGTTTTTTATCATAACGCTTTTATCCCTAAACATAATTACCATAATATTTTCACTCATACTCAGAAAGAAACATTTACCAAGTGCAATAAAAAATATATGTGGGTAGAAGATGATATTTATAGTTTTAATTTGAGGGTATGATTATTATTTGGGGGTATGCTTTACGTAACGTACTGAGTTGTGTCTAGTAAATTTCGCGACCAATTTCGAGGTAGCGCTCGCCGGCCGCTGCCGCGGCACCGCTCGCTTCGCTCACTCGGCTCGCGCGTAGTTGGTCACAGTTCTAACCTAACCTAACCTATATAATACTGACTATTATGAATACAAAGAAATCTAAACAAAAAAGATATGACTTTGAATAATACTGTAAAAGATGGTTATGTTGAGAAAATATAGGAAAACAAATAAAAGTATAATAAATGTTTATTGCTACTGACATTATGAAGTTGAATTTTTCGGAATTATGAACATTAGAGACAGAGTAGTTAGGAATTGTGATTGTTAGGATGAAAAATGTTAGGAAGAACATTTTCGGATTTCCAATTATCGGAGTTGAAAATTTAGGTGAACTTTGGCGCACCAAAATAAAAGCTATATCCGTTGTGAGAGAGTATAATAAGATCGTAGTCTTATAGTCATAGTACAAATTACGTATGTACAAAGAGTACCTATCTGCTATATGAAGTTCTGTTCGCGTTCACTAATGTTTAGACTGAATCATTCGCATGCTGGTGTGAGTGCTAACGATTGGATATCAATGATAGCGGCGTGTAGTTAATTCATAACAAATAACGGTTACGTTTTGTTGTTGCTGATCGGGTGGCGCGGGTAACTCGCACACATTATAGCATTTGATTCGCATAAATTATTAACATTGAATTCGGTGTAGGTATTTTGTTTTCATACGATATTAGTTATAATAACTGTTATTGAAGCCGTGATTAGTTAGCGTATTTTGAATATTTATTACTTTTATAATATTATACAGGGTGGATTTTTGAGATGGGGCAGCAAGGGCATCTACCTTAACCGTTGTAGCTACAAGAAAATGGTCTTTGGAGACTGTCTTTAACTTTTTGAGAAATTTTGATCTGCATTCACAGAATTTGAAAAAAATATACAGTCAACAAGAAAATGGGCAGTTTTCACAAAAACTTTTTTTGATGCCAATCGATCCTGTTTCATATAAGGATCAAAAGCCTCTATCGGACCAACTGAGGTTCGAGTACTAAAAAAGTCAGAAATCGCAAAAAACTTTTCCCAGATTTCCCAAAAACAATTGCACAACTCTACACGTAAAGTGGGTTTTTTTTTTTTTTAGTCTGTCCCATCCGTGGGTATCTTTAGAAAGGTCGTCCTAAATATTATGAGTTTGTTAAAACCATTTTTGGATTGAAGGATCCGTTTGCGAAATATTGAGCTTTAATGCGCAAATGAATCAATCTCAATGGTTAGAGTCAAGTGTTACCATTTAGCTGGCGGGGGGGGGGGGGGGGGGGGCTGCCAGCTAAATGGTAAGTTCTGGATAGGTGGAAAAATTCACAGCAGTAGTATATATAACGAAATTAAAAGGAGAACTATCACAGCTAAGTAGGCTCTACAAGTTAACGAGTAATTATCGACCAACTTACATTTGCAGTTGCAAAAACATGTTCATGAGGACATGAACAGGAGGACATGTTTTTCAACTACAATGTTAAGTTTGTTCTGGGGATAAATTCATCCCAGCTACGGAATCCTTCATTGTGCGTAGTCCGACATGCACTTGGCCGGTTTTTGACGTTATTGTCGCTGATAAGAGATTGCGACTAGAATTTGAACGTTTTTAAATAAGTACTGGAATTGGCTGTGTTACTCGGCCGAGGTAACTGCCTGCATGTTGACGTATATCTTTAGGTGTCCGTACGAGTAAGTACTAACTGTGAGTGTATTCACTAGCAGCGTGTTGCGTTTATTACTATGCGAGGTGACTCAGTGCGTCAATAGGAGGCGCTAGTTTGAAAGCAGAGGAATCAATTAGCGGCACTCGCTTGATGTTTACCGGCGGTAGGCACCAATGATGCCAGTCGTCTGCGACACAAACGTGATGCAGATAGCTCACATGTGTGTACCCACGTATGTACATGACCCAGTACACAGAGGATGCCAATATAAGCTCGCAATATGCGCGTCGCGGTAAACATGCGCGACTGCTAATATTGTAAAGAGGACGGTTTTATTTGTTTGTGCGATAGGGCCGATAGGGCTCACAATGTGCTGGTGCGAGAGATATCGTAGGTATGGTACTACGTAATGAAGACGCGAGTGTGGCTGGTGTGCGTTTGGTCCTGCTGCCTGCCTGGATTCAATCCCCAGGTTGGGTAAGGTGCTGGTAGGTTTTTCCAATACTTAGGGATTGCTCATCCACAGACAGACAGACTGACTGACAGACGACATAGGCTCAATAGTCCTGTTGGCTACCTTAAGTCGGTACGGAACCCTAAAAAGCTAGGTAGTATTCCTACACAACCTTAGGCGTGTGGCTACCCCATGGGAAAAACAAGTTCGGAAAATGGTAGGTATGTTGTATGGTGCTAGCCTGATCTTCCACCGGCTTTACGGTCTTTTTATAAACCGTTTAAAAAAACCGGCCAAGTGCGTGTTGGACCACGCACAACGAAGGGTTCCGTAGCTGGGATGAATTTATCCCAAGAACAAACTTAACTTTGTAGTTGAAAAACATGTTCTCCCATACAACATTTTGCAACTGCAAATGTAAGTTGCTCGATTATTACTCGTTAACTAGTAAAGCCTACTTAGCTGTGATAGTTTTCCTTTTAATCTCATTATATATACTACTGCTGTGAATTTTTCCATATATCCAGAACTGGCAGGCCAAATTAGCTGGCAGGGGGGGGGGGGGGACACTTGACTCTGACAAAAATTAGTTTTATCAAGCTCACAATATTTTTGAACGACCTTTCTAACGATACCCAACACCATAGGATAGACCAAAAAAAATAAAGATATCCCCACTTTACATGTAGGGGAGGTACCCTAAATTTTTTTATTTTTCATGATTTTATTTTACCACTTTGTCGGCGTCATTAATATGTATACTCATGCCAAATTACAGCTTTCTAGTACTAACAGTCTCTGCGCTAACCCGGGGACAGACAGACAGACAGACAGACGGACATGGCGAAACTATAAGGGTTGCTTGTTGACTGCGGAACCCTAAAAAGGAGATTAAAAGGAGAGAAAAAAGGAGATATTTTTGAAAATGCAATATATTCATATAAGTTAATCTAATATGGCTTCCAAACAAATATAGGTACAAAATATAGTTGTATGTATTATGTTTGTATTTTATGTATGTTTTTCCACGTATTTCTCCGAAACTATTAAACCGATCGTAACCATTTTTTTATTGGCTTAAAGGAGAACTGGAAAAATTGTCCCCACGATATAACAACCAAACATAATGTCATTAGATTGGCATTTTAATACAGATCAATAACTAGTATGGCGGCTCATTTCAAATCGCTGTGTGAAAAAAGATATGACGTTGTTTGTTTCGTACGCCGTACCAGGACGATAGATAACGGAACACTTGAATAGTTAATCACTTCTAGTGATCTTAGTTTGAATATTCGCAAATGTATGCATTCCGCCTATAAGAATAAAATAATATGGAACCATCGAGCGGGTTTGATTATGGACCTGGACGCTAGATAACGGACACTTTGAATAGCTAATAGTAAACCGATCGAGTGTGGGCTCATTAGATGTGCTTCAACGAGTCCTGTTTATTTTACCTGATGACAAGGACCTGACGACTGACCTGGATGCTAGATGACGGAACTCTTAAATAGCCACTAGTAAAACCCACCGGGTGCGGATTCATAAGATGTGTCTTAACAAGTCCAAATAAACGAGTCTAAAGTCTTTATACAAAATCAGATAGAAAACTTAAACAGTCTTATTATTACATACCATCATCCATAATAATACCAAAAACGTATTTATGTGGTAAATATTAACAAAATACAACTAGAATAGAAGAAGACGCACCAACAAGAACCTATAATCAAATAATTTCTTAACGTTTTAAGAGGGGGTTGTAGGATTGAACAGAATACTGTAGAGGTCTGCTACGACTACAGACTGAATAATAATAATCGATTTTTAATTTATTTAGATAGAATTAAACTATCGTCAGTGGTCGTGTAGTAATAATTGACAGAAGTCCGGCGCAAGGTACCTGTATCATGACATGACATAACTGAGATACATTAATTAAAAACCTGAGGGCTTCAGTTCAATTATACGAAATAATTAATGAGCGGTTTCTGTGTAAAGAGGATTTGCGGTAGGTTCGTGTTGTAGAAGGCGGCGGGGGCGGGGTTGGGCACTGGGAAGCTACAAATGGCGTATGAAACATAGGAACATCATATATGAACCAGTATGACACATACAACGAACCCTGCCGGTACACTGATAGACCCGATAGATTGTTGCTGAGCCTATTGTTCCTTTCAAACCGGTAGGCGAGTCAGCCAATAATGTCTAAAAACAGTTCTGATCTCTAGGGGGTTTTTTTTAACCACAACGGGGAAGCTCTTGACCTGAATCTCACCTGATGGTAAGTGATGATCTGGCCGAAGGTAGAAGCGAGTTACACCCGGAACCCTCTACCACAGAGGAACTGGCTATCTTACCTCTTACTGCCGGAACACAACAATGCTGGTAACAATGTTGTTGTGGCGACAGACTTACATAAGATGGTGGTAGCTAGCCAGGCGGACCTAAAACAAGCCATACCACCAACAAAACTGAGCAGAAAATTTTGCCCCCACTGGGAATCGAACCTCTGGGTTGAGGTTTTATTCAATACTAGCTTTTGCCCGCGGCTTCGCCCGCGTGGAGGTCGGAAATTATCCCACGGGAACGTACTACCTACCGGGATAAAAATATATCCTAGATCCCATAACCTATGTCATGGTCTATCTAGGCGTTACAGAAAGGTTACAGACATGAGACAGCCAGTAACTTTCGTACGTATAATATTAGTGTGGATAGTATGGACGGAAGTATGAAACTGTGTGAAAGTCTTATGAAAAAAATATGACACATTTGCCTGTGAAAGGTGAACAACGTCTATCCCAATCTGTAAAGAATTATGAATAAAACTGGAATATCTTATCATTTTTTTTTGGTTTTCCTATTTTTTGCTAAAACGTAGATTTTGTGGTCTGGATACTCGTAAGCACGCCACATACAATGGCTGCACTCTTTTTAAATTGGAAAGGTAAATCTGTCGGAATTATTGGAATACGGGGAATATTAACATTTTTTTTTTTTACTATTCCTGACATAATTATTGCTTTTACAATATTCCGCCTCAGGTGAGTAATTTGTAACCGTGTGTCATTACATTATCTTGGCGCATCAAGATTACGCATTAACAGAACTGGAACAACCCACTTTCAGCCTCAGCGTATGCGAAGGCACTCCTGATAACTCTAAAGAGTTGAGAAATTCAACAGGGTGATGTTACTTGTTCGGTGTCGTTACTTGTTCGGTGTCTATGACATTGTGTAGGAGTACCAAGAGATACTCCACAACATCACCTTCCACATGTGACTTAATGTTTTCATTAATCTTTCCCACAGTTTCATTCGCCGGTGCCAAAATTGTCCTTTCACACAAGCATTCTCTATTCTCCATATTAGTTTGCAGATCGCTCAGATTATCTGAAAAACAACGTCTATCCACGTTGTTGATATGAACAATATTACAGAATTTTCAGATTAATGTAATCATGCCGTTACCAACTGTTACCATTCGGTCATCGCCAATTTTCAGAAGTGCTGCCGCATATTGCCCCGATTCTATATCATTGTGCAGTTGTACTCGCATAATTGTAGTTAAACAAAACTTTTTTATATGCCCCCATAATGTCGACGTGTTTAGACATGCACTTATTTCATCTGCCGGTGATCCCCTAGTTATTACCGGCAGAGTCTGTCTAAAATCTCCGGCTATCAATACCACCATCCCTCCCATGCGTTTCAAGCCAGGTAGTAATAACTTTTGACCGGGTGGACCGATTTAAATGAAATAAACACTAAATGTAACCTCAAGATACGGACTATCACTATATTCTCAAACCCTTAAATCTCTTGAAAAGAATCACTGAAAAACAATATTACATGTGAATTTTAAAATCATCCCCCATTCTACCCTCTTGAGGGATGATTTTTGAAAAACGGTAAAATACGTAATTCTTTATAGCACTAACTTAAGAAATGATAGGTTTCCCATACAAACTTTCATCCCCTATATCCGCCCCCTTAGGGTTATTTTTGAGACAAAAAGTAGCTTATGCTTTTCCCCGGGATGCCATCTGTCTCCTTGTAAAATTTTATCGAAATCCGTCCAGTGGTTTAGGCGTGAAAAGGTAACATACAGACAGAGTTACTTTCGAATTTATAATATTATATAACAGCCGCAGAGGTCGATCGATCAGGTTAAGCTACACTTGCCGCGGTTGGTCTGTGGATGGGTGACCATCTTTACATACAGAGACCCGTCCGTGCCTCGGAAAGCACGTTGCGTTAGCTTCCAACCATAAGCCTAGATAGTAAATTTAGTGATTTTTCGCTTCAACTTCATCCCCCTTTTTAACCCTTCGGTGGTGGCATTATCATAAACGCTGAGACACGTATACATTAATTTTCAATCGTTAGCCTAAACCCAAAATTTGAACATCCTATCTTCAAAACTCGCGGACTTTCATATAAACTTCCATCCCCTATTTTACCCCTTTAGGGGTGGAATTCCCAAAAATCCTTTCTTAGTGGGTACTTGCTCTTCAGAAAGAACACACCCTCCAAGTTTCATGTCTTTAGGACCAGCGGTTTGGGCTGTGGGTTGATATATCACCCAGTCAGTCAGTCAGTCAGTCAGTCAGTCAGTCAGTTTACCATTTTATATATATAGATAGCTCGTTAGTATATTTGTTGTTTTTGTTTGTCGCTGAACAGACTGACTGATTTTTAAGGAGAATTTAAACGGAGGCTATGATTACCTAGAACGAGGACTCATACAATTCAAGTGTACTACAACAGGCCAAGTTCGCAAGCGTGCCGCCGGTATAATGGTTAATGTTGTAGGAGAAGTAAGTAGGGGTATAAATGATTTTTTGATAAACAAAAGATTGGTTAGTTACCTGGAGCATTGTAAGATAATCTCACAGCAACAGTATGGCTTTCGCAAAAACAAGTCAACCTGTGAGCGCATGTCAAGCGACGCGGTGTCGTGACAAACAACGTGGTTGGCAAAAAAGGTTACCTTAGTTCACAAAGTGCTACTAGTTTTATATCATCACCATTATGTCCTGTGAATCCTGGGATATCTAATTATGGACCAGCACAGGCTAAGAGTAAGCATAAGGGCTTCAGCTTCACAAATAAGCCTTTTTAGGATGGCCCAACTGGCTCCATTTATCAACATTGTGATTTCGCAATAACCGACAGCAATAAATGACAGCTGCATGAAGACTGATGCAAGTTAAAAAAACGGAAAGTTACTCGGAATAGTTACTAAATATATCTACGTCTATTGTATTTTATAATGGATTTCTGCCAAGTCACGCCTGAATCAATTAACTATCTGATGCAAGTTATTTGCTAGCTAACTTGCGTCTGCCTACGCTACTTGTCATGATGTGAATACTCGCGTATCCCGAAGATTTAGGATAAGCTCGGATGGCAGATATTTGTAAAGGAGGTACAGTCGCTGAACGGCGCTCGTTGTTTGTGATGCTCTGTGCTTCGGTAAACACAACTTGTTTATTAAACCTCGGCTGCCGACTATTGTCATGTTTCCGTTTTTGTATTCGACTCGGTCACTGCGACAGATTAATATTCCGTTGTGTCGTATCTCCGCATTGACGCAAAGGAGCTCGGTTCGTTCATCAACAGCGCTTCGATAAGGTTCAGCTAAACAAGCACTCATTGTCAGCTAAGTCTTATTGTATGTAGTACGTTTTGATTGTTAGTGGTTTATGAAGTTTGTTGTGTGATATAATACCAATGGTTTGCTTGAATGTGGTAACTAACTTTGTTTCAATTAGTTCTAACTCTCTGTGGCACGTAAACATTGCACATAATGTAGCATGTTTGCCTTTCATTTCTAGATTAGTTAAGTACGGTCCTCCTCTTAGTGTTTGGCTTCGAATATTACGAACAGTAAAGTTAAAACGAGAGTTCGTCTCACTGACATTGTACAAATGCGAAAGTTTGTTTTGTTTGTAACTCAAAAATACTAAAAAGACTGAATAGTATTACAGACTTACCGCGATGTTCAAAGTTGTGTTTCAAATAGTTTACCTATTTGTTTGTTTGATCCGACGATAATGACAAAAGTAGGAACTGGGTTAACAGAGCTTTTGGAAGATATTCTATTCTTGAACTATTATCGCCTAAAAGAACTACGTCGTCCTCTCTCTCACAAATAACATCGGATAATCACAATGTTTTCAAGTAAAAGTTCTAAGATTATTTTTCCAGAACTTTCAAAAGAGTTGTAGGAATGCATTACCTGCCTGCGTAGAAGGTAGAATATACTGTTACCTGGCAAGTTGGTCGTCACTGAGTTAATCTCAACTTCAACAAGTCGTTCGTTAATATTGCTTGTGATTTGTGTGCACACTCGCACCACTCGCCTACTTCACACTGCTGTTGGTGTACCAATGAACGTGTACTTGCGACACGGCAAGGCTGTAGCCTGCGGGGCTTTAAGCTTGCTCAAGCTTGCCCCAATGTTTCACATTCAACTCTCTAAGCAAATCCTCGACGAAGTGACCTTTAATATAATTAAGGTTACCATAATCAAGTTTGGTTTGCTGTCCTAAACTGACAAAGTCTAAGGAATTGGAAAGGTTAAGAAACTTTCTTCGTAAGGGTCACATTCAATAAATTTAATTTGATTCTAATCTGATTGAGCTGTTTTCGTTTAATCTTTTGTAAAATGCCCAATCACAAGAATACTCAAATGTTGTTCATCATTGAGGAGTTCCATGTGACCTTCAAAATTCCTTTATCACTGTTAGGCTTGGTTTGGTTGTTGCGGAAGATTCCTGCCGCCTGCGTTCCCGCATAGGTGTGAGATGGAACACCGGGGTAGTTTTTAGTCAGTAAGAGTCTGACAGACCCCTCCTCCCGCCCCAGGGCGGAGGACATCCATGACGATTTTCCACCACGGACAAACAAAAAAAAAGGCTAACCTAACCAAACCAAACCTTTTTTTTTTGTTTTTGTTTACGTCGGGGGTCTCGGGAACGTAAGAATCGTTATCATTAAATTAGAATCATTAAATTATTAAAATGTTTAAAATCATCAATATTATTTTAAAATCAAGAGATTCATTAAAAAAGAACAATAAAATCATAAACAACGAAATAAATAAATAAAATTCAATATAATGTTGTCAGTTGTACTTCTTTGCGGTTTGTACTTTCTTTTTTACAAGTGTGTACAGTTGCCACAATATCAATACAATTTAGCACGGCACGGTTGGCGTAGTGGTTAAGCGATTGACTGCTGCGCTGCGTGTCGCGGGTTCGATTCCCGGAACAATTATTTGTATGACCTACATGTAGTTGTTCCGGGTCTGGCTTTTTGTGTATGTCAGTTTAAATGTTTGTAAACGCACCCACGATACAGGAGAAATTCCTAGTGTGGGGCAACGATAAAAAAAAAGAAAAAAAAAACGGGTTGGCTAATTAAGCGGTTTGTTTGTGTGTTAGTAGTAAATCAGTGCCGCTTGTGAAAAAGCTATTTAATGTTTTGCAATACATCTAGTTATTAGGCCTGTGTTGTATTTTGTAGCGTGACAGCGGTTCAGTAATCGTAGGTCAGCGTGTAAAGGTAGCAGGTACAGATGAAAAGATATAACAAGTTATGTTGTGTGTGTAGAAGTAACAGTGGGTACTTGCACAAGTTTGTGATCGTGAACGTGGCTCACGAGACAGACGTGGGGCTCGGGAAGACGCCCACAGTAAACATATACGTACATTTATAGAAGGTCCGGTATGTACTGGGCCCGGAAAAAGATACAGATATACATTATGATGTACGGTCGGTAACCCAAGACAAGTATACCTACCCCCTACGTAGCAGTTTATTCGGTGAGGTATAGTATATATTATACAGGGTTACTTGTAATTCGACGTATATCCGTCAGGAGCTGATAGGGGGGCCAGAATGCAACAAATAGAACACCCCATATGTATGGCCGAAATTCAATAGTTTTCGAGATATTTGAATTTTACGGGTTTTTCGATATTTACCCAAAATTTGACATTTAATTCCAAATAATAAAAAATCTACGTATTGAATGCGTACCATTAAATAATGATATCGTAGCTGGCACTTCAATCAAGCTATGAACCTAATTAAAAGTACTTATTTCAACGAAATAATTAAAATTATGAGCGATTTAAGAATAATATCTTACCAATATTTTCATTTTACGCTTCAAAAATGTTGTCTCGTCAAAAAAATTACTATGACGTTAATCGTACAAATAACTAAAATAACTTGCCTATACTGTAAGCTTTCCAAAAACGTATAAAAATTAAATTTAAGATACGTAATTCGTGGCATGGCATGTGTTTGAATCAGCGCGGGGACAGAAATCCTCCCTAAAACTACCGATTTTACTGGCGAAATTCTTCGTGATGGGGTACGGTGTGCGGGCGGGGGAATAAACGGTGTCTGCTGCGCTCGCGTCCTCTTCCTTAGTAAATTTCGACCGCCCCGAGGGATTGGAAGTACTAAAAGAGAACAGCTATTCAGTTCAGAACGTAGCCCCAGTAGCGGCTTGGAAGCCTACGAACTCTCGTCGTTCTTCGCTGACTAGTTGAATTTTCAGTGGCCTGGCGTTCTGCTTCGACTATTTGATGTTCTCCAGCTGGAGAACATTGTTCTAAAATACAACTAAAATTCTACAGATCTGCCTTGCCAGGTCCGATCTTGATAAAAGCTACTTCACCTATGGAGAGATAAAGTATTTATTTTAAAGGTCCAGACATTTGAGTATTCATCGATCACAGTTATCATGTACCTTGTAATACAACAAATAAGTACAAATAGTACATAATAACTGTGATCGATCAATACTCATGTTTCCCATTGGGTTCCCATGTGCCGATATAAGTTCTGCAACGGTTATAAAACAGCCCTCACACCCCGACCTATCACGAAGAATTTCACCAGTAAACTCGGTAGTTTTAGGAGGATGCTAAACTAAAAACACAGATGATTTCTGTCCCCGCGCTGATTCAAACACATGCCATGCCACGAATTACGTATCTATAAATAACTTTTATAGCTTTTTGGAAAGCTTACAGAATAGGCAAGTTATTTTAGTTATTTGTACGACTAACGTCATAGTAATTTTTTTGACGAGACAACAATTTTGAAGCGTAAAATGAAAATATTGGTAAGATATTATTCTTAAATCGCTCATAATTTTAATTATTTCGTTGAAATAAGTACTTTTAATTATGGTCATAGCTTGATTGAAGTGCCAGCTACGATATCATTCTTTAATGGTACGCACTCAATACGTAGTTCTTTTTTAATTTGGAATTAAATGTCATATTTTGGGTAAATATCGAAAAACTCTTAAAGTTCAAATATCTCGAAAACTACTGAATTTCGGTCATACATATGGGGTGTTCAATCTGTTGTATTCTGGCCCCCCTATCAGCTCCTGACGGATATACGTCGAATTACAAGTAACCCTGTATATATACGGATATACTTACTTATTTCGGTTCACCAACTGTACGAGTACCTTCGACACGATTAGAAAAAAAAGTTATTAAAAAACTAAAAAACCCGACTCGGGTTTTTTAGTTTTTTAATAACTTTTTAAAGAAGAAGCTTATGCAGTTTCTTATGTAGCCAGAATGGTAACAGTAACGTTTTATTGATTAACTAGCTGCTGCCCGCGGCTTCGCCCGCGTGAGTGTCGGAAATTACCCCATACATCCCCATGGGTTTTAAGTATAAATATTGAGTTTCACACCCCCCAACCCCCCTTTAGGGGGTAATTTAGAAATACAAAAAACTACAAACTACAAACTTTATAATTTATTTAGATAACTATTCGTGCGAAGTTTCATGTTTATTACCTCAAGGAATAAGATTTTTCATACAAACTTTCATCCCTTATTTTACCCCCTTAGGGGTTGAATTTCGAAAAATCCTGATACACGTTATTCTTAATTTGTGGGTTTAAGTATAAATATTGAGTTTCGAGTTAATCGGACAGCGCGTTAAAATTCTTCCATACAAACTTTGACACCCCCCAACCGTAGGATAGGATACTTTTCCGGGATAAAAAGTACCCAGTGTGGTGCCCAGGATATTAAAGAATAATTATACCAAGTTTCATCGTAATCGAACCGGTAGTTTTTGCGTGATGCCTGAACAAACAGACAGACAGACAGACAGACAGACAAAAAAATTTTTAATCAAATTTTTGGGTTCGGTGTCGGTCTAGTAACACCCCCTGCCATTTATTTTTTTGATATTTTCAATGTACAGAATTTTCACTTCTATAGATTTATTATAAGTATAGATAATTAGATAAAGTGTTCCGTTTTGTTTTAGGGGAATAGTTTTAAATATAACTGCCAGAGAGCCTTGGTTTCCAAAAGAGAGCCACACGAACCATGGTTATCGCAAAAAGAGAGCTGTCCGCCACACTTTATAAATTTAAACATTCTTACTGTGCTCAGCTCTACATTTTAGAATTGTTGGTGAATTTAAACAAATACCTGCATAATTATGACGAGGAGAGACAGTTGAGGCAAAGTACGCGCAGGAAAGATTTTAAAAGCAAAATAATACCCCATCTTAAGATTGTTCAACATAGTCCTCAATATCAAGCAGTGCGGATTTTTAACAGGTTGATTGGAATTAAAAACTATAATTTACAAGAGCTCATTTAAGTCAAGACTCAAAGCGTTCCTATTCGAGAAATGTCTGTATTCGATAGACGATGACTTGTTATGTTATTGAATTTTTTATTGTATAGAATGTTTAATTTGTAATGATTAATTTGTATTGAGTTTTACTTTTTGTTTTTGTAATTTTATATATTTTATTGTAATTATGAATGTGTTCGTTTTAGTACGTAGTATTATATGATCTGTGGTTTTAGTGACCGAGATTTTATTATTTATGATTTCAAACACAATGTTAATTGACCCTGAATAAAATTGAATTGAATCAGCTGATACCCTATATTAAAGGGACTCATAAAACCTATAGTTTAAAGGGACTCATTTCTGACTGCGGAATTTCCAATCTTCGCAATGGAGTGTCGTATGAAATGGACCTTCGTATACAGTATGTAACAAAAACCCTGTCCGATCCATTAAGGGCGTATTCCTGGGTTAACATACGTACTATAAAAAATATATTTAAAAATGTAACTCATAAAAATCAAAAGATAATGATTATTTTATTTTTATAAACCATGCGACATTCACACTAAGTATGGCAAATTTTCATAAGTTGACAACACTCCACCCACCGGGGAAATCTTTTTATTTTACCTATTTTTATTTCAAAGGATACCGCCCTACACTGGGCGCGCTGTCGGTGCTCTCTAGCGAGTCGCCGACTTGTTTGATGTAGCCGACTGGTTGCCTACCGTGCGATGCGGCGCGTCTCTGTACGCTTGTTGCTAGTCTCAAAAGTCAGTCTTTCGTGGAGATTCCTTTCGATCGGATGTTCCGTAATGTCGTATTCCAATCAGGAATATTTTAATATGTTAATGTGCTTAGGCAAGGCCAATTGCAATTATGCAGCTGCGCGTAGAGACTATGAGGTGCGTTTTCACAGGCCAGGTGTGCCAGTACCGTCGGAGCGTGCGTTCCAACGTCTACATAATCGTGTGTTCACCACAGGCAGTGCTCATGGGCACGAGACACAGCGCGCTGATGCTGGAAGACCACGAGAGCGCAACCTGGAAATCGAGGATCAAGTCTTGGATATGTTTGCCGCGGACGCCACGCAAAGCACACGCTCTGTTGCCCGACAACTAGAGACTAATCACATGCTGGTTTGGAGAGTGCTGAAGGGAGATGGTCAGCACCCTTATCACTACCGGCGGGTTCAATCCCTTCTGCCCGCTGATTACGAACCAAGAATGGAATTTTGTAATTGGATCTTAAGAAAAGTCGAAGAACATGAAGGTTTCTTGAATCGCGTGCTTTTCTCCGATGAATGTTCGTTTGTAAGAACAGGTGTGTTCAACTGCCACAACGAACACGTGTGGGCGCTCGAAAACCCGCTCGCTATGAAACCGAGTAATTTCCAACATCGTTGGCGTGTAAACGTGTGGGCTGGTATTCTCGGAGACCAAATTATTGGTCCATACTTTTTGAGGCCCACAATGAATGGTTCAAGCTACCTGTCTTTCTTGAGTGAAGAGCTGAGTGAAGAGTTGGATCCTTTAATAGACCTCAATTTCCATCGCTCAATGTGGTTTCAACATGACGGCGCGCCTCCACATTTCTCGCGCGCAGTGCGCGAGTATTTAGATGCTCAGTTCCCGAGGCAATGGATTGGCCGGGGGGGACCAGTTTCGTGGCCAGCACGATCTCCCGATCTTACGCCCCTGGACTTCTATTTATGGGGTCATGTCAAACAAATGGTTTTTAAAAAAGAGTGTGATTCGGAAATCGAAGTAAGAGCTCGGATTGTGGCAGCTTTTAATTTAATTAAATCAGACACAAGTGCGCTGCAAAGAGTACGTGAAAATTTAATAAAAAGGTGTCGAATGTGTATCAGTGTTGGAGGTAGACATGTGGAGCATGATCGCCGAGGTATCCAACAACAACAAGTAACTGTTTTAATAAACTAATACCTAAATTCGGTAAGTATCTTTTTATTTTCACGTATTCTTAGCTCCCTTTGTCTGTTTTCATTTCTGTGATAAAAGCACATTTAAAAAAAGCCCTTTTCGGGGCTACATTTCATTCAATTAATTGTTTCTTGATGAACAGAAAATGAAGTCAAAATAAGGTCAGGAATCAAGTTCACTGCCTAAACGATATCAGTTCAAATCAGCTGATACCAACGCGTAGGCACAACGTAGATTTATTTAGCTATAAGTTTGTTTGGCGGCAAGCGACAATGCGGGCGGGCGGCTCATCTCAAAGAATCATAAAAACCGTCTCGCTCAGGCAGGCGGCTTCAAATTGTAGAACATGAACACATGAAAACAAACACTCACACACATGAACTTTATCGAGGATGTGTTGCCTGTGATAAGTTTATTTTTATTTTTTTAAATTAATTATTTTAATTGGGGAAAAATAATAATCTCAAAATCATGAAATGGTTACGTATATGGGTACACAATACTATACCAAATAATACCCTTAAGGATCGGACAGGGTTTTTGTTACATGCTGTATAATTGTCGTATGTTCGGCGTATGAGGCAGGCACAGTGTAGTCTCCCAACTTGTGCCGAATTCCGGCCGACTTCGAAATTGTTGGCAAGTTTTGTTTCGTGCCTCCACAGGCGCCTGTTCCCGTGTTCTTCACTCTTAGTACTGTTGCTCCTGTATACGTGTGAGTTCACGATAACGCGGGAGATGCTCGACGGACGTCGAAAAACTTCAGTTAAGACTTTTATGAGTCTTTGTTATTAAGTATTTCGAGATGTTCGTTTTGTGTCATTCAAATTCATAATCTAAATAAAAGTTATAACTATAAAAAAATCTTGATGTTTAATAAATGAGCACGTTCCTGCGAACTAATCGCTTGTTTAGCAGCTTTCGAAGTAGGTCACCGTCAGTTTATCGCATAATCTCAAATATATGTATTCTACAAACAGATGAGCAGCCGTTTGTCGTGTGCTATGACTTATGGCAGACTGTGACAGACACAGTGCCTACAATGTACTTTGTAGTGATACACGGGCTTTGAGCTATGAGTTGTGTTGTGTTGTGTGCTGCGTCGTTGACGACAGCACTAGTGCCGCCACTGCTCGCCTCACGTCATGACATCACGAGCGCCGCGGCCGACGGATGCGATATTATATTACTCCCGGAATGTTTAATTAAACTCACCCAAATGCAGCGCCGTACGACGACGTTAAATTTAATTAAATATCTCAAACGAAAAATATATATCACTTTGTTTAAAGAGGCGAGCCTTCATTTCTTCAAGCCGCATTTGTGATGCAGCGGTACTAAACGACTAGCGACAGTCGGTAGGTAGCGGGAGGTATTTCAATCAGCGTCGTCCCTCGAGCCCCGGCTAAGTATTATTGCCTGATTCTTCTGTGATTAAAGTCCGCTGCGCGATATTAAACGGAGCGGGCCTCGCTAGCAGTTAATTGAAAACGTATCCGGAGACCGACGCGGCGGCGCGGGCGGCTCGGCACCGCCTGCGAGCGAATATAGAAGACCCACTCACTTGTAGTAGCACATCAAGATACACATCAAATAAGCAGTTGGTACCAACGTACTAACCACAAAGTTCCAATGAACTTACAAATATTGAAATCTTTTATGACACGATTAAGTCATAATTTTTATTTGGTTAACCCTCGTCTTTAATCACACGGCTCGCACTGACCTTCTGTACCTACATAATATTTATTTCACCCCGTTCGACATTCGGCCCCCCATACCTCACGCCACGTTCCCCACACTAGCTGTCATTTGATAAAAGTCTGTTCGAGATTGGATTAAGGAATCTAATCTATCGATGGAAGCACTAGGTACCGTATTATTATTTTTTACCATATTATTATTATTTTTTAATCGGGAAACCTGGAGACCCACCGGATCTTATCAATAGTTTTGTTTCAATCAGTTATAGTGTACATGATGCAAATACGCACAGGTAACAATACGTCCTAGGCATTTAAAATGCTATTGTGACGTTCAAATAATGTGAGCCCTTCACTTGCGGTTACACATTGTGTCGCACTGCACCGCTTCGTACCGCTGTTGTACTTGAGAGAGCGGTGTCGCTCGTGTACACTCGTGCTCTGTCCCAGCTCAGGACTCACGCGCTGTGGTACTTTGTATCGCCACCGATACTATCTAGAACTTTCCACCGCGCTGAGTGCATTTCGATGTAGATGTTTAAATTGTTTCTGGTGCAATCCCAACTTATAATATTCTTAAGAGTTCACGAATGACGACTTAATTTGGAAACATAATTTAGCCCAAGAGCTCTTTACTAAACTCCGTTGAAGTACAGTTAATGTGGTCACGAAAATATCTTAAGGGGGTTGTGCTCAGGTAGCCCGCTTGATTCAAATGCTATTTGCAGGTCAGTGTCCGGTTTTATTTTGATTAAAATATGATTCGCGGCCCGTAAAAAATATGGCCTTTACAGAAGTATAATCATGAGAATTAGCAATACAACTACATAAGTTAGAATAATCCTCAAATATCATGATTGCATGAAATAGTCATTCAATAGGGTAATATGAACTCGCGAACGTCGCGTCGCGCCAATCTGCACGAGGCTAAACGCTGATGAAGCCGTTCAAATCAAACGGAGCCTCAATTAGAAAATGTTCATTAACAAACCCATAGAAAATAAACGAATAAAAGTATCGAGTTGTGTAATTGGTTTTGTGTTGGAACGTGTCAGTGATTTCGTGCAGTTTATCGAGAGCGCGATATCGACGGACGACCAAAATAGCGTTTAACGTTGCAGTCGCGACTCGCGGTGCTTAACCCAATTACCACCTGTCGGGGGACAGGAGACAGTGGGGGTGGGGCAGGATTGGGGGGGGGGGGGCAGAGGTCAATGGTCGGCGACAATTTTTGGATGTTTCTTGTTCATATTTAATTAGCGGCGGCGGGTCGCGGCTGTTTGTTGTGCCTTTGTCCTTCTCTGAATGGCGTTTTTCAGCGCAGCACGAGAACCTAATTGCTCCCACAATGATTGTGAAGCGCGAGGTGGCCTGTCCAGGCTTGTTTGTGGCGTCAAATTGTATTTGCACTGAACATCGCTATTTATGCGAGACGTTTATGCAGAACGTTGATGTAAAGTATATTTGGGTGAAGTTGAGCGTTGAACTGGAGTTTCAGTCGAGTTACGTGTTATTATTTCCCGGTGTAAATAATTCATAATTCTTTAAGTAATCCATCTTATTTTCATTCGTGGGCTCGTCCACGCTAGCCCTCGGCACGCTGTGAATGCAGTATGTGGGGCTGATAGATCGGTATCTCTGGGTCGGCTCTATTGTCGTGTATCATCGGCTACGATCGGGGCAGTGCGTGTGGCCATATATCGCGGATGGCTGCTCGGTGTACTCGGGCCCTTATAGCACCTGATGTCTTTACGAGCTCCTTATTCACGTGTGAATGGGAGCTTAACTTATATTTACTTCACTTCCCTTACGTTTTGCACGATGAATTTTGAAAAATGATATTTACGGTAGGTAAACTAACTACTTAGCCAGAAATAAAATCTTACTATGAGGTCTTTCCACCGAGTACGACTCAATGTTTTTAGGCATGTCATAATAAAATAAAACTACAGACTTGCGTATCAAGAAGTTAATTTTGCCAACGGATATAAAACAACATCACATAGGTATTTATGTATAAGGTAAACGGCCCAGTAACCGTGAAGTTTTGAACTTCACTGACTTTGCAGGTCTGCTCTGCTAAAACTAGGAGACCTACAAAAAAAAAAATTACATGACTAGAGAGATAATTTAAACTAGTTTTAGTGTAATATTCTTTTTTTTTATTAGTATAAATTTTCTTTAACAATAATACAAAAAAATCAAATAAAGGGCTAATTGTACCAGTACCCGGTAGATTTGTACTAGTAAACGTTAAATTGTCCCTGAATCCGGTAATTTTCACCGCGAATTTGAACTCTATTGCTTTACGTTAAATTTTACAGAAATGCTATTTTTGCATTTAAAATAAATAAAAAAGGGATTATCGAAAGAAAAAACGTTTCTATTAATGAAAAATTTGAAAATGTATTTTATACAAATTATAGGTAATAGTTAACATTAGTAATTTATTTCAATTTAAGTTTTTAAATCGGATATCGATGTACTTCCCATTATCATATGAATCACATTATTTTTTAAACTACGCTTACAAATTATTTGAAGAATATTTTGGTTTCACCTTTTTATGTGACCCCTAAAATCTGGTAACAAAAATATCACTAACCTAAATAAAATAAAATCGCTAAAATCTGCATAAAAACACGTAAAAAATAGTTTTTCTTGTACAGAAAATGGTAAAAAAAATGTACTTATTCAAGTCTCAATTATAAAATAGAAAAAAGGAACTAGGTATCTATTATAATATGTAAATACTAAATTATGGCTGTCAATTATCACAATTATTTATGCTCTAAATACTTTACAAACTCTACATAATTTGGATAGCCTACCGAGGAAAACACGAGCAGTCTTATAAAAAGTCTTAGGAAAATACAAATGTGGTCACTTTTTAATAAATACTATAAAAAGTGGTTAAATATTAAAATTACAAAATATGCAAAACAACTTAACAACTAACACTTTGAATAATTCTATGAGATCAATAGGATAAAATGAGATGAATTAACCTCGTGTCTGCTTGAAATGTTCAATAAAATCTAAAATCTAATCTATCATACTTAAAAACGAGCAACATTAAATTATTAAAACGTTATCAGTCAATAGAAAATAGTTATAATAGTAATGGATCACATTTATACAATGGTATTTAAAAAAAAATTAAGTAAGGTACCCAGCTTTAAAGTAGCAACTTACAAAGTAGAATGAGAAAACTTAGCGCTTTGTGATTGTTTAAATCAGGACGGATAAATTGACGAGGCAGTCAAACCCAAAGCTTTACATCACTTATTCATCAAACGACACGTAACAATACATACAAGTAAACGTTATTTCATTTGGTGAAACTTCTGCACAAATCGTATGATACCAGGTCTTACAAGTCACACATTGTATCATGTCCAATGCCGTGCTTCTTTGGCATAACCGACAAAACCAATCATCATTTGTGATGTCGCTTGCCCCAGTATCTACTGATTTCTTCTTAGGTTTCTTGTTACCAACTCCAAGCTCAGCTTTTTTTCTTTTTTTTTCTTTTGCTTTAACTTTATTCTCCTCTTTTTTTGTCTTTGCTTCTAGCTTGTTCTGTGCGAAGATTTGCCACCTATCAGATGTTATCACGCTAGGTAATTTAACTTTACTTTTTGTGGTACTAATAGGAGTTTCTGGCCAAAATAAAGCGTCTTTAAATGGTGTCGGTACAACTAAATCTCCATAATATTTAGTTTTTGGTTGGTTGCGGCTGTCATCTTCAGGTAACGCTTGTTCTTTAGGTGTAAGTGGCGGTGTCTTATTTTTGGATGTTTTGATTCTGCTCTGTGTATAATCAGGAGTTATATCATCAGCCATTATTATCGATGTCGCTTTGTTTTTCTTTGAATGTATTGGTGATATTTTACTTGGAGGTGTTATAGGAACGAGTTCTTTTCTAGAAAATGACGTTTGTGTCATATCTGACTGAAATTGTGTTTGTGTCGGCACTAATTCAGTAATCGAGTTCATGTTAGCAAGTAATGAAGGCTGTGTCATACTCATAGTATCTGTCTCAACCACATTCGACGTTATAGCTGTTGTTATTATTCCACAGTTTTTTGTAATATTTTTGCGAGAAGTGATATATATAGGGTTCGAGGCTATTGTTCGGATCACTTGACCTGATAAGTGATGTATGTTTTGTACTTCATTTTCAGGACGAGTTTGGTCTTCTTCGATAAAATTTGTCAGTGAAGGCTCATTAGTTGGGATTTCCACGTCCATGATTTTCGTCAGGATCCCATCAACATTTTCATACATTTCTATCTTTCCTGCATGGCTTTCATTGTCAGTCATTTGGAAGTCACTGAACTCATTTGAGTTCAAGTTTGAGTCCAAGATGTCAGTCAGACCTGTGAAGTTTCCAATGTCTACAGATTCGTTGATATTAGATGTTTCTTGACCACACAATCTTGTCAAAGTCGAAGAGTCATTATTGAATATGTGTGAAGGTAAATTATTTTGAATATGCATTTGCCTCCAGACATTGAATAATCCTTCTAAGGATTTATCCCCTTTCCAAGTTGCATTTCCGGTGCTGTAAAAAGCTTCGAGATTTTCAGGACTTATTTGTGATTCAAAGAATTTGAAATGGCTTATGGTATGTGGTTGTATTTGGTTAGCATTATCTGGTTTGGCTGGTTTGATGGATTGACTTGTTACACACTTGGAATAATCGACGCTGTTTGCATCAAAAGGTGACAAGCCGCATTTGCGAAATCCATTTTTGATCGAGTTGGGGTCCAATTGTATAAGAGATTTATGTAGCAGCGGGCAGAAATTTTCTTTGCGTAGTTTTACGAAGTGGTTATCATTTCGCCAGTCATAAACTGACCTCTTCCATATCATCTTAAGAGGTCGAAAAACAGCTACATCCATCGGTTGAATTAGATGAGTTGCATTAGGATATAGTGCAACCAGTTGGATGTTTTTTTCCCGACAGAAATTGCTTAGTGGCAGCGTCGTGTGTGAGCAATGTCCATCTAAGAAAAAAATTATTGGGAATTCTATATTAGTTTTTACAATCCAGGGATAGAAGACATTTGTCATGTACTCATAAAATGACTCTCCTGTCATCCACCCCTTGGGCGTAAATCCTAATCCCCAGTCCTTCGGTGCAGTTTTTGAAATTTTGTGTGGTATTGATTTTAGCTTGAACAACACCATCGGAGGTGCCAATTCACCTGCTGCGTTAGCCGTAACCAAGACGGTCACGCACTCTTTTTCCCCGCTGGGAATAACGTTGTAAACGTTTTTTGCGCCTCGTTTTGCCAGAACTCTGTTATCAGACGGTGACAAAAAGAAAGCGCTTTCATCGCAATTAAAAATCCTACGTGGATCTCGAGTTGCTTTTTCGAGATGTGTCATTATAAAATATTCTTCCACTTCTTTAAACCATGCTCTTATATCGCTTTCTTTGACTAAAGCACGGGTTTGCGTCAAATTTTGGGCCACTCGCTGGCCTACTGCAGGGTGTCGCTTTATAAAAGCTTCAAACCAGTGACGACCTGGTCTGTCATTTCGAAATGGGTTATCTCGGTTCATCTTTTTCACCAATAAACTCACGCTATCCAATAACTGCGCCTTATTTACGGGAAACCCACTATTTGCCATAAAAATAATCCACCTTCTTAAATGTTCTTCTTCTTCTTTCGTCAAAACTGTAGCCGGTCCCCTGGAGCATTCGACAGAATAGCGGCCGCGTAATTTGTCATCCAACGTCGACCGTGGAATACCGAACTGCCTGGCAGCAGCTGAAATTGAGGCTCCTTTTTTGACTGCCTCCATGGCCTTTAATATGGTCTTCTGCCTATCAGTCATGGCGATCTGGAAAAAAAAAACACGGTTCTTGCAAATATCTGAACTCCTATCAATAGGAAAATATAAATACTTTTAAAATATCTTAACGACCGAACAGTAAAACATGGTGGTAATTTAATTACTTAAAAACAAACCACAACCCAAAAGTTAAAAATTGTGAAAAAGAAACGTAAAAAACAGAAATATTTCTACTAGTACTACTTTGCCAGTTTGAAATTTGCTTCAAATTACTGCGTGGTTATCAATATCCATACTAAAACAGCAAAGCGCCACACGATGCGCATCGAAAAACCCAGAACAGCAGAGCAGTAACGCGAAATGTGCAAAAATTAAGAAATCATAAAAAAAACTAAAGAGGCAATCGAATCCAGGTGATTACAACACAAACAAGGAACATAGAAACTACATCCTATTGATTCGAAGGAAAAGAGGACTTAACACAAGGCAATAAAGACGATGTCAGGTTTAAATGCAACTGTTAATGCAAGTCCCAATATCCGGCAGAAATGTATTCTACAGTTTTAAAGGAAAATGAAACCTATTTCAAGGCAATAAGTACACAATAATGGGTTTCGGTACAACGTCATACACGTTGTACCGAAAACCGTTGATCGTGTACCAATATCCGGTAAAAAAAATAGGATTTTAACGGGTACTAGGTCAAGTAGGGGTTTGTTAGTACCAATAGATGTGACCGGCAAAAATATTTATTTCTCAATTAGATTCACCTCTTTTTATAGGTTATATCGTAAAATAATATATTCAAATATTTTAGAAAATTAACACTCTTACCTTAACGTTATCCGTCGCAGTATGGCTAGCTGATCAATGCGACGTGGTGGTTTCGTAGTTCACTGACAGAACTTTGAACTTACATAATATTTTCTTAGAGCAAACTTTTGTAATCGCATGGTTTTGACGCCATTAAACTTTTTGGACAATGTTGCCATTACAATTGTACAAAATATTACCGAGAAGGTATTGCCATTCGCAAACTTTAATTTATTATTGGTATAAAAGTGCAATAATAAAAAAACTGACTTGTTAACGGGTACTGGTACACTAACGGGAATACGTACTTTTACCTTAAACGGACGATTCGACGGCAAATGTGATACACTATAGGTAAACTGCCAAGTGCGTCGCTAGCTTTGACTGCTTCCATGCAACGATGCGTAAGCGGAGCGCGTCTCTGGCGCGTGTGGTGCGCGGCAGCCCCAGCAGCGTGCTGATGATGATAGCGGACAGGCTCGACTGTCCATACATACGACGCTCGCTGCAGTGACATGCACGTCACCTACAGTTGTTTGTTGAAAGTACGGTGGTTTTAGTTTTGTATTGTATTTTAATGTTAAAGTCTCGGCGGTATTCATACCTGCAGCACCGACCTGTCCCCGGGCGATGGTCGTATGTCGCGGCGGCCGCGCTGGTGGCAGTCGAAGGCACGCATACAGCGCTTCCTGATTGTTCAGCATATTGTATTACGCGCGGCGCGGTCGTCCCCCTATCGCCGTCTTATTGCATTTCGCGGATATTTGCCCTTATAACATACTCGGGATTCTTGGATTTTCCTCTTCTCGAACTAATAACAGACGGCAGTATTTTTTCTTTCAGTTTCAGTCTATTGAGTGCGGTGTCTTTTGTGTTCGTCATTATACGTCAAAAGCGGCATATGTGCGACCGCGTATATTACCTGTTCGGCTCACAATGTTATACCCACGAAGGGTATTTATCGGCTTCTGGTAATGAGACTGGATACGAGGTAGTGATGTGCTAATGATGCGCGTATTGCGGTTAGTGTAACGGGATGATTACCGACAAATCTGCTACAGAGTAGTTACAGCTGTTTGTTTGATTTGCGTGTGAATATATCTAGTAGGTACGTTTTGAGAAGTGTACGCGACTCCGCTCGGGACGACCCTTTCTGAAATTATCCACGTCACATCCTTCGGATCACCTTTTGATTCACAAACAAGTACGAAGGACCCTAAGTAAACAAGTATATTTGTGCAAACATTTACACAAACACACGCAATTTATCTACTACCTTAGTGTTTATGGATGTACATGTGGAAGTATGATGTCGATACTAAATACGTAACTAAAATGTCGGTATTTTTAATTGATTCATTGGAATCGATTTTAATGAATTTAAGAAGATATTCATTACATTGTTAATAAATTCTACTGTATCGACTGAGATGTATTTGTAGTAAGCAAAATATCTATAAATATATCTATTTATTTGCCAACAACATATTTTTCAGAGTTATAATATTCAAATCCCCTGAGTCGAGGCAAAAATGAATTGCGAATAATACTGGCCAATTATGTGGCACACGCCGCCGCGCCGAGCAGACAACGTGTTTATCATGTTACAGAGATTTATATTTTCTAGAGTTAGGCACAAATGATTACTAAACAAGTGTTGGGGAGCACAGTTAACAAGTTAGTGTGTAGGCAGACGAGCAAGCTTTGTTGGTGGCGAGTGTTTGTCGCGCGATAAGTGGAGCAGATGCTGACTGCGTGGCAAGCGCGGCGCGGCCAGACGCACTTATGTGTGGACTTCACCTTTCATAAATGTTAAATGATAAAAGAAAGCATATTAATACTATGATGATACCTACAAGGCATAGCAGAATAAGAGCAATCAACCATAATAAAAGTATAATGTTTCCACTCCTGGGACACCGGCCTTCTCTCCGTGAGAAGGTGTGGGCCGTCATTCAATACGCGCGAGTTGGTGCGTGTCACATACATCAAATTGGTTCGAGGGAATCCGTTGTCATGTAGTTACATTAAAAACAATTTATCCCTGTACTCTATAATTCCCGAGGAACCCATACGTGCTCGTATACTTACTGCGAGTAGCGACAACTCACAGCCTGCCGCGCTCACCTGTGTATGAGCCGCGACGTCACACAGGCGCGGCGCGTCTCGGACGAGCGTCATAAATCACGCACCGCGACGCCTCATGTACCTACACTTTATAATTTTAAAACTATTTCGCGAGGAACGATCCCGCTTCCGCTCTATCCTTCCTCCGCGGCGTTGCTACCATTTTTCTTCCTTTCATTTCCTTCAGGATTTGGTACCTATTTCGTGTACGCCTGGTTTATGTCAAGAGGAGAGGACGAGGTTATATTTATTGCTTATGACAGTTATTATTGTTTTATTACATTCTAGCACGTAGGTACCCTTATAAAGGCTAAAATCATTGTCAAATACCCAAAACAGCCAAATATTTATTAGTCATTACAGAAAACACGCGCGACGTGACGCGGTGGACGCGGCCATTTGTCGGTCGGTTGCATGCGCGGCCGGATTACTGCCGCGCTCACATCGGATCGCTCGCTCGAACAATGCCATTCAGCACAATGCCGTAGTACTGTTTTAGTACGCTCACAACGCTGATCCGCTTAAATTTTATTCCATTCGAAAAAGTAGGCTTTTATACTTATGTTTTGATATTTGTCGATCGAGTATCATTTCTCGTTATAATATACTCGTAACATGAGTGGTAGTCGAGGGCACTTATCTTTCGCGCGTGTGCTCCGGTCGTCGGTGTAATGCCCGCTCGGTTCACAGCCGGTAATTAATATGACAAGTGGCGCTAACTATCGACGTTCTAAGGACGTCATCAATTAATAACACACTCGTGGTTTAGAGTTATTTTAAATGAATGGATATGAATTGCTTTTTGATTTTGTGTAGTTAGATCAGGAAACAGATGGTGGGGGGCAATCTCGAGAGATTCACAGTTATTTTGATCTTGAAGTTTAAAACTTAACAAATGATACGTAATTTGTTTAAAATTTGTACCATCCCATTTCGTTCTAATTAACTACAAATATGCTATATCTCTTGAAGGCTCAAAGCGCCGTGTTCGAGCATAATGACGTCACATTAGTATCTAATGATGTCCGAGGCTCATTGATGTCAACGCTAATTGCGCGGCTAATTGTACACGTGTGAACAGTCCGTAATGTATTCAAATTGTGTGAGCGCCATCTTGCGCGATTGAAACTCATACGTTTTTCGTCAAGATCTATAGTCACATAAGTTTGTTGTCTATCATGGATCAATACTGAGAAAAATTAATAAAAAAACCTTATTTTTGAGATACATTACTACATTATGTTGTAACATCGTCCAAATATGCATTTTTAATTCATTAATATCTTTTGAACGCGGAAGTTCGGGGTCAAGGTCTAAGGTCAGGTGGCTTTGGTATAGGTTCGGCAACAATACCTATTTGCAGCTTTACAATCCAAGACAGAAAACAGTTATGAAGAATACAAATTCCATTTTTATTAGGGTTGGGCCGAAATTCGGTTCACATTCGGTTCAACCAAATTTCGACAGCTTGAACCGAACTTCGGCATTCGGCCGAAATTCGGTTCAGATGCCGAACATTCGGCACAAGCAAAATAATACCTACTTGCACTATTTTGACTGACATTTTAATAGAATTAGAATAGCATTACTGTAAAATAAAATTATGTCTGTTATTCACTCATGGTCATTTATGTTAGTTAGGAATATTGTAAATGTAAACCTTGAATTAAATCAGTTCTTCTTATTAGTCTTGAGAATCTCTGCCTAATTAATTAGACATAAAAATCAGACATACTATTACAATAATGAAATAAACTTAGTATTCTTCTAACAAACATCTGGATTGCAATTCGTAAATTGAATTAAAAAATCAAGTTTTTTGTTCACAAACTAAACATTCATTAACAAGTATTTTTTATTACAAATAAAGGGTATTTTTTTCAACAATCAAATTAAACAAACTTTTCTCATCTATACATATACTCACTCATATTTAAAATTTACTAGAGGTAGGTTATGGTGCAAAAACAAGTAAGACTGCCTTATCTGGAAGAAGTTGCTTACGTTTCTTTTCGTATATGTTTCCTGCAGAAAATACAGAGCTTCCAGGAGACGATACATATATTCGAGCCAACTAACTGATGTTAGTTAGTTATTAACCAAATTGAACCGAAGTTCGGCCGAACTTTTCATTTTAACCGAATGTTCGGCCGAAGTTCGGATTCGGTTCAAACCACATTCGCCCATCTCTAATTTTTATACATTTGAAATATAAAGTCATTTTTTTATGGTATAGATTCGAAAAAAAACCCCGTAAATGCTAATTTATTCAATGTTTTAATGTACTCGACAAAACTGTATACTTGAAACTATCAAATAAAACATTTTATTTTTCAAAAATCCTATGAAAGGGAGGCCTGATTTTCCGTCCATAGTGCGGCGGCGCGCCCGCGCCGGTACGAATTTCCGTACATGACATTAATCTGCGCAACGCAGGCCAGACATTTCAACGTTTTGTCGACGAGATGACGAGAGGACTGGACTTTTGCCGCTGCTATTTGAATGATTTTTTGATCTTCTCCAGCACAGAAGCAGAACTGGAGGAAAACTTTCGTATTATTTTCACTAGAATGAAGGACTCATTAATACACATTTGGTGATGTCATTCGTCACCCCTGCATTCTCCAATTGCACTTCTATTTGCGCGAACCAGTTGTCCGGCGCTTCTGGCCAAAATGATGGCAGCTTTAATGACACGCAGTAAATATAGTAAATGGATCGCGTTGCACGGCGCGATCTTTCCATTTCGTCGGCTGTGATGACGTGGTGTGCTCGGACTCACTATCACTCATTTTATTAGTGTTCTACTCGGGGTCACCAGTAGGTAGTAGTTATGAGGGTGTAGTAGGCAGAGTTATAATTATAAATCAAAGTCAATCTGCTTAGGTCCTCACGGATAGTTTCGCAATTCAGGGCGGGAGCAGGGGAAGAATGTTTAACTCTTTAGTACCACTAAAGCGTTAAAAGCAAAATTAATAACGGTTGAGCATTTTATGCGCTCGTAAAAAGTAGTGCATGTGAGCGCTGCGCGCGGCGCAGCAAGCGAGCGCGAGCGGCTTGTCGGCGCAGTGAGCGGCGGGCTTTACGACGCAACTTTATTGTAACGAGTTACAACTTAGATATTATATTACTGCCGGCACTGTCACCCCTCACCGGCACCTCACGCACTCAACACCTGCAAAGTCTGCAAAGTCACTAATTTAAATAACTGAAAACTGAAAGTGGTCATTGTACTCTTTATTATGACAAACTTTAACTATTATTTCAATAACACCTTGTAGGTGTCAACTTTTACACACTATTATTTCATTTCAGAAGTATTATGCTACCAACGACACATTAAGTTTAAACGTTACATTAGACCTAAATTGTTCCGATATCATCGCAGCACCGTGTTAAAGGCAGTTATTGTGTACTTGATATCAGTAGCCTAAACGAATTTCTGTCGTTTAGCTGTTTAGCTCTCGATAAAATTTGTTTTCTCTGAGAGCGCAGGAAATTTTCTAGCAACGTCCGCCGCCGCCGCCGCCGCCGCCGCGTTCTGATCAAAATTTATCGATAACTAAACGAAACTCTAGGGAAACGAACGAACGAACCATATATTATATTCTTTCCTAAGAATAGGCCTAAAATATTACGAATACTGGCAGTAATAAACCATAATAGAGAAACAAGAGAATTATTCTTAGATTGTTATTATTAATACAATTTATTAGAAATTCCTTGTTGTCCTATTAGTCGTGACCCTAATGAATAGTAGTGATTAATCAAGAAGTGGCAGCGAGGCGGCTGTTGTAACAGATGCGCGGTGTTGACGCGAGTGATAACGTCGAGCGCGCCTCGTCTCAGTCGCCAGTTCGTCACACGGACACCCGCTACCTGCGGTACCCGACTTCGACAGTGATCGTTGTTTGTGACAACAACCAGTTGTTGGTTGAGTAAACAACTCAAAGCGGACGTACAAAGCTTTCTTGTTAACGTTCTAAAATGTTTTCTGAACAAAATGCCTGCCGCTTGTGTTTTCTTTCGATATAAGTACTGTTAGAAGCTGGAAAATATTGAAGCTCGCGACATGAAATGTTTACAAATACTCTGCTCTCTTAAGAACGTATGAGCCGTCTTTATTTTAACTTGGGGTATCGCACAGTACATGTGCGTACAGAAGGTGCAGTTTGAATAATGTGTGTGACACAATTGAATTCTGTGGTTTAAGATTGTTTCCTTTCAAACATACGACCTCCACCAGTACAACTTATTTCTACAAAAATGAGATTTCTCTATATTCTTGTTATACGGTAATAGGCTCGCCTTTCAGTAGTTAATTCAGTTAGCTGGCGCAGTGTGGGGCGCCGTCGGTTCGTGGCGGAATGTCAGAACTCAAGTTTTAAGTGAAATTCTTATACATTCATCTTATCAGAGAAGTTCCTTATAATTACAAAAGTAATTCTTTAATATAAAATATGTTTGGCTCTGGTTTATTCTCGGAGTTTCGGCGAGATGTTGAGATGCTCTAAGTTACTTGACATTGTTAATTAATTATTAGACCGGTTCGCTTCGAGTTCGGAGTCTGTTGCTTCTCGGAAGTATTTCGGGAGCATTACGTACAAAGCTGGCGCGCTGGAGTCCCGCATGGTGCTCAGAGGTATACACCTTCATAACTGGGGTGGTAATCCTAATCCTAACAAATGCAATAAAGTATTGAGTATTGAGTAATATTATAAATGCGAAACTGAGTTTGTTTATTTTTTTGTAACGCTGTCATGTTAAACGGCTAAACAGATTTGGATGAAATTTGGTACATGGGTGGGCCATGACCTGGATTAGGATACTTTTTTCTCTATATTCCCACGGGATCGAGATTTATGCGGGTGAAGCCGCGGGTAACACTTAAGTCATCAATTCATCATCAATGCACCCGTGATGTTGGTTTTGTATTCTGCTCAATAAAGTGCTACTTTATCACCATTTACAATGCTTATTGCTACAATCAAGTGCATAATTTTCTTGACAAAATTTTCCTTTCTTGAAAAATGCCAAGCAATATCTAAGAATTTGCTAGCAAAAAGAAAATTATGCTTTTTGTCCCACCATGGGATTGCATTCACGAAGGGATGCACAGATGTGCTCAATAACTTGACCACATTGTCTCGGCACCAGTAAAAAATGTTCCCACTACATCCTCGAGATTGAAGCCGAGCGGCCGCGCTTGCCAGCCGCACGTTGATACGAATCTCGCTGAGTAACTGTAATGCTCCACTACTTCAAATAAATGAGTTGCTATTTGGTTTAGTTCGAGTTTTACGATAATATTACTGATAAATTCGTAAACTTTGACAATAATGTTGTTGAATTAAATCATACATTTATCTGTACTTTAAGAGCAATGTCGCAACATGAATAGTTCTTAGTCTGTTTGCTAATGCAAGAATGATAATGTGGTAGGATTAGGGATGGGGATCGTGGATGTGTGTACTAATTTTGTCATTTTATTTGTTTTATGATATATAGATGGCTACAAGACTTAATGAAGGTGAAGAGCACAGAAACGATGAATGGATTTGTGTAAAATATCGTTTGACTTTGTGAAGCGGTTTGGATGAGACGCCTCTTAGTACCAATGTCTGTTATATACATTAAAATATAAGTTGAACGTTTCCCACAAAACCAAATTGTTCCTATAATTATTTATGTAAACGGCGAGCGAGACCATGAATGCCACTACATCTATATCTCAACAATATAGTACATAGTATAAATTAAAGTCTGTTTTGGTGTATGTCTGTGTGACCGTGTTGTTCCTCAAAACTGCGCTACGGATTTTGATGTAGTTTTCACCATCATTTAGAGAATTTATTCTGGAAGGTCTATGCGTAAAAACATACACATGACAAAGAAATTTCGATCAAGTCATAAAAACCATGCAACCGGGGGCGGGGGCGGGTGGCTAGTAATATTATTAAACAGATCACACGCACAGCCTCAGCCGCGAGCCGGTATTAGCTGTTTACAGCCGAACGTGTTTACATCGTCACATAATGACGTGATTAGCACACCACCGGCATTGTGTGGCGTGTAGGCAGTTCGGCACATTAGGCACAGCTGCCAATTGATACAATATCGAGATCACATCCACCTCACTCGCTGTAAGTACCTATTGTAGGCACATAGGCGTCGCTAAGTAGCGGATTAAGCTCTAAAAGTAGATTCCTATTTGTAGATAAGCGTAGGTACCATACAGTGGTTCGAAATCGATTGACGAGTGGGTACATAATATTTGTATGGATACAAATTGCTTCTTCTTGTGTGATTCGTTTTAAGGGTTCCGTACATCCGAATCAAAAAACGGAACCCTTAGGTATCACTCGTGTGTCTGTCTGTCTGTCACAGCTAATTTGCTCCGAATCTAATGGACCGATTAAGTTGAAAGGTGCACATATGAATTTCTGTGTTCACGAACGTGTAACGTAAATAAATTATTATTATAATATTTTGAATATGGGGGTCACTTTTTGGGGGGCAAATAAGAAAATAAAAAATAAAAGTTTTGCAAGCTGTGTGACGTAACAAATGAAAAGGCTTATTGTGAAGGTCCCAAACATATTTTTTTTATAATTTAAAAATAATTATGTAGTTTTATAGTCATTTAAGAAAATTGTTGAAAATTGTCCATTAGAATTTAGAAGTTTCAGAGATAATGGGGGGAGGCCCCTTTATCTCCGAAACTACTGAGCCTAAAATTTTGAAAAAATACTGTAAGTAGGTAGTTCTATACTTATAAATTACAGGAAAACCTTTACGAAGTCTATGGTTTTAAAATAACATGGAAAATCTCTCAATATTGTGCGTACAAACTTACATTTGCAGTTGGAATATTTATGGGAGAACATGTTTTTCAACTACAATGCTAAGTTTGTTTTTGGGATTAATTCATCCCAATTACGGAACCCTTCTTTGTGCGTGGTCTAACACGCACTTGGCCGGTTTTTTAATTGTTTGCTGTTGTATGAACATCACATACCTATTTAAAGTGATCAAACGAACTTACCTGGGGCCTAAGTCTACTAATTTATAAACGTTACAATGGTCTCTCAATGGTGAGCTTTTGACAGTTTTTGTATGGCAAATCTGTCAAAAACTCACCATTGAGAGACCATTGTAATGTTTATAAATTAGTAGACTTAGGCCCCTGTTGTGAAGTTCCATCATTATTATTATACTTTGGCTTCGTTCTCGCTATTACATTGCCGCTGCCTCACGCCACTCGACAACCAAATGCATATTTAGAGCTGAAACTAAACGCGCAATTGTATCTATTCCCGTTCTATCCGTTATCTGTCATTCTTGTGTGCGCGGCAACCAGTAGGTACGCGATTCCCAATGATATTAATAAAGTGTTAAAACTATCATGCCGAAACAAAACATGGACAAATTATTATCTTCAAAAAATCCGAAGATTTGAAAAGAAAATGAAACGATACCGGTACTACACCGATTAAAGGCTCGGACACACTGGCGCGACATGTCGCGCGACGCGACACCGGTAATTGTTCAACCGTGAAGTTTTCTTAGAAATTGTGTTGTTAAAGTCGTATCGCGCTGTCGCGTCGCGCCTGTTTGCGGGAGCCTTTATCAGAATCGTCAATTTTTTCTTCACCAGGTAAAACAAATTGTTTTAAATGTTTTGTACAGTAAAACGCCTTTCAAATAGCTTCAATACGTTATTTATTGTACTAAGCGGGCTGACGCGGGTAATGTTCGAGATGCATTGATGCGAACAAATAATTCGGGTCGTTTACGAGATAAATGCACGCGTTTTTTCATTTACCTAATTGTGTAGTCCGAGAGGCTACGCTTAGGTATGAATATTATAGTACATAAACAGAGTCAATTCTGTTTTTGCAGATCACAAAAATGATGAACCAGAAGACATTGAACTTTTAGTATATGATTATGTCGAACCGTTTCCAATAGAAGCAAGCCGGATATCACAAATACAGCCATGACTGTAACTGACTACGGAACCATTCATTGTGCGTGGTCCAACACGCACAACCTAAGGAACATCACATATTTATGCGTATCGTGTTGTCATGAAATACTTCCACTGAGTGGGAGGTCGTCAAGTGACGATGATGGTATTGCAGGGTTCGCCAAATACGTAAAGGTACTCATTTAACACTGACATTATTACATTCAGAAACTTGAAAAGGTTTAATTTATATTTGTTTGATTTGACTGAAATTGGTAATGCGTGAATTAGGGGCCACAAGACAACAGAACATTTAGGCCCACTTGCGCGTTCACGGCTTACTCGGAGTTAACAGCTACTCAGGGTTAATTCCAATAATTCTCTAATAAATTATTGGATTAACCCTGCGTTAGCTGTTAACTGCGAGTTACCCTAAGGTATTTGTACAAAGGCGCTCCTTATCGGAGCATTCGATTTTGAGCATTACGGTACAATACTGCCTCACTTACTGACGAGCATTCGCCTGTAATGTAACAATCTAAGATACGATTTTGAGCATTACGTTACAAATTGTATCAAGATTCACAGGTGCTCCCACTCACTACTGTTACATTACAGGCGAATGTTCCCAGTGAATAAAATGTTACAAATTGTATCATTACACTGTAATGCTCGCATCTGAACTGATACATTACAGGCGAATGCTCCCGGTGAGGGAACGCCTTTACCTACGTGTAATCTAATCTGACTAACATAAATATTCAAATTAATTTAAGAGGTCTCATGAATATGAATAATTTTTTCTGTGGAATTTTTCTTTTGTTCATATTCATGATTAGAAGGTACCTACTATGACCCCTTGAAATATTTAAAACTATTTTTGTTCGACGTTATATTCATATTTCCTCCGAACACAGAAGTCAGTACTGTTAGCACCTCAACAGTAGTGACCGCGCCTAGTGCTAACAGTATCCTGTATCGGGATCAATAAAACTCGTATTTATAGTTTAACTCGCGTTATTATTCAACTCAATTCATATCCCTTTACATTTTACAAGATGACATATACTTGTCCGCTTACTAAGCTTATTCCCCCCTAATTCTTTTTTCCTGCCTTCTAAATTCGTCTTAGCGTATATCTCATAAACTTATGACATTATCATAAAATTACTGGAAAAGGTTGCATGATAGAACCAAACCGCACCGAGTTACTTTCCGTCCGCGATCCAGCTGACTCATGATAAGACAGGAACTAGTTGGCTCGTCGCTCGCGCATTCTCCATCGTCTGCAGATAATTAAGCAGTAATGAAGTCCGCGTCCGACTTCCCAGCGCTCAGCGAAAAAAATGACGCGATAGAGAGAATATTTCACTTTCACAGATAGATAGTATACAAAAGGTCCATTTAACTCATCAATTAAGTAAGTACTACGCCGTTCTTTACTTTCAGCTTAACAAATTCACTACTGATGGTCAACTCTTTCTAAGGCAAAATAACTGACGCAATCTATATCTATACTTATAATAAATCTGTAGAAGTGAAAATTCTGTACATTGAAAATATCAAAAAAATAAATGGCAGGGGATGTTACTAGACCGATACCGAACCCAAAAGTGTGATTAAAAAAATTTTTGTCTGTCTGTCTGTCTGTCTGTCTGTCTGTCTGTCTGTCTGTTTGTTCAGGTATCACGCAAAAACTACCGGTTCGATTACGATGAAACTTGGTATAATTATTCTTTAATATCCTGGGCACCACACTGGGTACTTTTTATCCCGGAAAAGTATCCTATCCTACGGTTGGGGGGTGTCAAAGTTTGTATGGAAGAATTTTAACGCGCTGTCCGATTAACTCGAAACTCAATATTTATACTTAAACCCAAAAATTAAGAATAACGTGAATCAGGATTTTTCGAAATTCATCCCCTAAGGGGGTAAAATAAGGGATGAAAGTTTGTATGAAAAATCTTATTCCTTGAGGTAATAAACATGAAACTTCGCACGAATAGTAATCTAAATAAATTATAAAGTTTATAGTTTTTTGTTTTTCTAAATTACCCCCTAAAGGGGGATTGGGGGGTGTCAGTGTTTGTATGGAAGAATTTTAACGCGCTGTCCGATTAACTCGAAACTCAATATTTATACTTAAAACCCATGGGGATGTATGGGGTAATTTCCGACACTCACGCGGGCGAAGCCGCGGGCAGCAGCTAGTACTTATAATAAATCTGTAGAAGTGAAAATTCTGTACATTGAAAATATCAAAAAAATAAATGGCAGGGGTGTTACTAGACCGACACCGAACCCAAAAATTTGATTAAAATTTTTTTTGTCTGTCTGTCTGTTTGTTCAGGCATCACGCAAAAACTACCGGTTCGATTACGATGAAACTTGGTATAATTATTCGTTAATATCCTGGGCACCACACTGGGTACTTTTTATCCCGGAAAAGTATCCTATCCTACTATCTATATCTATACCTATTAATAAAAAGACAAGTCCTGACTGACTGACTCATCAACGCCCAGCCCAAACCCTTGGACCTAGAAAGCTGAAATTTTGCACAGAGGTTCCCTTTATAATGTAAGCAAGGAATAAGGAAGCATTTTTCGAAATTCAACCCCTAAGGGGTCAAATAGGGGATGAAAGTTTGTATGAAAAATCTTATTCCTTGAGGTAATAAACATGAAACTCCGCACGAATAATTATCAAAATAAATGAAAAAGTTTGTAATTTGTTGTTTTTCTAAATTACCGCCTAAAGGGGGGTTAAAGTTTGTATGGAAGAATTTTAACGCGCTGTCCGATTAACTCGAAACTCAATATTTATACTTAAACCCAAAAATTAAGAATAACGTGTATCAGGATTTTTCGAAATTCAACCCCTAAGGGGGTAAAATAAGGGATGAAAGTTTGTAGGAAAAGTCTTATTCCTTGAGGTAATAAACATGAAACTTCGCACGAATAGTTATCTAAATAAATTATAAAGTTTGTAGTTTTTGTTTTTCTAAATTACCCCCTAAAGGGGGGTTGGGGGGTGTCAGTGTTTGTATGGAAGAATTTTAACGCGCTGTCCGATTAACTCGAAACTCAATATTTATACTTAAAACCCATGGGGATGTATGGGGTAATTTCCGACACTCACGCGGGCGAAGCCGCGGGCAGCAGCTAGTAGCTAATAAGGTTGGTCAGGCACCTCTGTTTTGGTTGAGATATGCTTTGTTGTTAATCAAACTACATGAGTCAAACACACTAACAGTGTTTTTAATGTAGAGGTGCGCGTTAATTCTAACTAATCTACAGACCACAAAACGCGTTCACTTTCCGCGGGTACTTTCCTTATGGCAATTCTGACGAGTGGCACTTCTCACCGTACGGCCTGCAGTCAGGCACAGGCCCGCACAGATCCTCACAAACCCGCACAGTCCCACGGCGAGGGCGCGAACACAAACACGGTGACTTATCGTCCTGGGCGCGTTATTAATGCCCCGCCTTCGGGCACTTCGTTCCACTTATCGCGCCCTCGCGCCCTCTCGCCCAACTTAATAGTTCCGCAGACAGCTAACCTTGTTGTGATCTCAAATTAGTTTACCTGTATCACTTTTGCCTGTTTCTCTATTCTCTGCGAGCACTTTACACCCTTTCTACATTGAAGGTGTTACGACGACTTATTTGTAAGTTGAAGAGCTGATACAACACGTTACAGGCATCAACAATAGCAAGCTAGCTAGCTAGACTGCTAATTCGAACAAAACCTAATTACTATTCCATTCTTCGAATACTGAGATTCACATTTAATTCAAAATTAATTAATTTTCAGAAATTCTTATTATTCTGGTAATTCGCGAGTGTAGAAACCTACGGAGCCATTTAATTAGATTTGTACCTATAAAATGATTATTAGTTATGCTTATTAAATGTAAGAGTATCTTTTAAAATGTTCCTTTGGTATTCGGATATAAAATATTAAATGAAATCAAATCATTTATTCGTTTGCAAACATGGGTAATAAGTACATAGATGTGCAAAGCAATGATCATAAATGATATTATATGCCAAGTAGGCAGGTCAGATTACATCATACAATTTACTTACACCTGTATGATTGTTATACAAATAAATAAATAATTATAGTAGTATTTGACAGTTTTTGTATGGCAAATCTGTCAAAAACTAACCATTATGACACCATTGTGACGTTTATAAATTAGTAGACTTAGGCCCCAGCTCTGTTACCAATTTTTCATATTCAAAATGAATTTAATTGAAAATGTCGAATGATATCGACATAAGGAAATTAGAATTCCCGCTAGACAAAGTGTGTGCTAGAGGTGTCATAGAGAGGCGCTTATATCCCGCTCGAGTCCCTCGCCCGCGTCCCGGGGGCTGTGGCGATGTAAATGAGTGGCGCGGGCTTACCCCCGGGATTCATTTGTAAGCGTTTAAACTGTCTCTCCGACGTACAACGGTGTAACACGGCCATTATTAAAAAGTCAGCGATTTATCTTAAGAGCTTTGATGCTCGCCGGTCGCTACTGTTCCCTTGCAAATCTTATACCGTTTCAGTTCATCTCTTCGGGGTTAGTTACAATACAGGGTGTAATTTTAATCACCGTTTTCCTCTTAAGGGGTCATTGTACTCATCATTATGAACAACTTTTACTATGGCACCAAACCTGAAATCGTGAAAAAAAAATCAGCTGTTCCCTACATTTTGACGAGTTATGCGAACATAAATGTAGGGAACAGCTGATTTTTTTTTCACGATTTCAGGTTTGGTGCCATAGTAAAAGTTGTTCATAATGATGAGTACAATGACCCCTTAAGAGGAAAACGGTGATTAAAATTACACCCAGTATATTAGCTTTTGATAACTTTGTAGTTTTAAGTTTGTATTAGAATCATTGTTCTATTTCTCACGTATCCAAAATATTTGTTATGACATCGACAACTACTGGTATAGTGTAAATTAACTCATGTCCCTTATCCTTAGCAAATTGAGGCGGCGGGCGTTGCAGTGACAAATGTGTTGCACTTGCCGTAGCTACCTGGGGTGTCACAGTGAGTACATCTCTTGACGGCACCGAGCGACGCCGCCGGTCACGTCATTAGTGCGTGTCGGCAGCGGTGTCCCGCGCATTAGTCCGCACTCCCTCCCGACGTGCGCCCATATGTAGCACGTCACGCAGACGTAAGCCCCACATTATCTACACCGCCGGCTAATACGTCTACATGACGTGTCAATCCTCGATCGTCAGTTCGCGTGCATACGAAGCAGGTGAATGTTCGGCGCAGCTCTCGTACTTCAGAGCTAGATCTAAAGCCTCTTTCACAAAAGAAGGACGTATATAATGTATTCTTCTTATGTCCCTTGACATTAGAATCTACTACTAGACTGCGACCACGCGCTCAGAGAAGCTTTTGATTTCTACCTAGTTAACAGCTAGAATAAGAATTGCTAAACCTATCTAAAATCAAATTAATTGCAATCCAATAGACACTGGCGTCGCTTAAACTATTGCAGTACAGAATACCTATTGACAACACCCATGGGAGGAGATAAAGCAGACACCTTTCAATCAGGAATCATGCAGCAACCAATAATAACGGAAAATGTCTGCTCTTTGTAATTAAGAGTTACTAAATTACGTTAAATACGACCAAATGTAAAAATTCTGCAATCTGTCGGCGTATTGATTAGTACTTCTCTCACTAGTCACTTGCACGACGACACGCAGTAGCAACTAAACTAAATTATTAAGGGACGATTTTTTTCAATCGTCAGATGATTTTTATCTGAGGAATAAATAATTATGGCGGTTTGACATATTTTCTATACAATAGCTGTCAAAACGTCAAACATATTCCCCAGATACAGTTATCTCACGATTGAAAAATCGGCCCTAAGTGTTTTTCAAAAAATTGTTAACGTCAAGACTTTTACATTACTTTATATTAGCCTACACTGTCCCCACTGCTGAGCAATGAAACATTATTATGAGGTTTTAATTGTGTCAAGGTTTTCCTCATTATATTCAATGCATTTCTTAACCCAGCAAACATATTCGCACGGCGCAAGTTATCTCTTGGTATTAACTGTATCACCTTTTCCGATACTCGTTAGAACTTTATGGAATTGTACCGTTGCGTTGTAGTTATTTCACCGTCGTCTCTGTTCGTGACAGCGTTTTCAAAAAACGAATTGGAAAAGCGATCGCGAACCTATCGCACACATGCGTACGTGCACGTGTACACATGCATCGCTGTCAAGCCGTTAAAACGGTTATCAATCGACGATAACCGCTCTTTTGCCGAAATGTTTAACTGAACTCAAAATCAAAATCAAAATATTTTATTTCACATAAACCTACATGGGCACTTATGAAACGTTAATTGGTCGTTTCCTATGGAGAAGAGCCGGCAAGAAACTCCACGGTTACTCTTTTAAAAATAAATGGGTTTTACAATGCTTTCAAAAATGTACAGTTTGAATAGGTATGAGAGGACAGCGTAGGCCTGTCAACAAGATACTTTAACCAATCCGAATGAAAACCCCGTATTCCACAAAAGTCTCTACTTTAAGTTGAAATTTGAATTGTAGGCATATAATGTCAAATAATGAAACTATGTCAAGTAACTTGTTATAATACCCATCTTTGTTTGGTTATACAGGATGTACACACTTGTGATTACAAAAAAAAAGAAGTTAATAGACATTTTAACATCGCTTACCGCATCTGCCTTAGATATCAATTTATTAATATGTTAGAAGGCTTTTTTATGACTGTATTATTATATAAAAGACATTTTTTTTTTTAAAACAACCGGTTTCCAAAAAATACAATTGCAATAAAAATAACTTTAATTTCGGAAGTCTTTGCTTCTGTTCTGTGTTTTGATTTTTGCCACCAACTTCGAAATTAAAGTTTTTTAAAACAAAAGTGTATTTTTTTGTAAAAAGTTTTTAATTTTTCACTTTTTAGTTGTGGTTGACCAAGGTTTTAAGATTCCCTTTAGCACCACACCAGACGCTTGAATCAATAACCCAGCCGGTCACCCTTACCTATAAGTATTAGTCCATATCTTGAAAACTACTGAGTTTTTTATGACACTTGCACTGTTCCCTAAGTTGAAGTAATGTAAGACCATTAAAAAAAATGGTCACTATCCGATCAATAGTTTCGGAGAAATGCGTGGATAAACACATACATACAAACATTGTAATGATTTATAAGGGATTATATCTCGTGTCGAATAGATAACCTCTTTTTTTTAAGTTGATTAAAAATATACTTAGTCTCTGTCACTGACGTATCCCTCCTCCCTTTGACAATTCTCTCAAATTCTCAATAGGTACATCAAAAACAATGGTTTCACCTTTTTCGGCATCAATTTCCTCCTTGCCAAGGCAACGGCTATTTCCGCGAGGAAATTACTTACATCCTTCAGATAATATGGAGATAATCTCCTAAACGTCTTCCTCTCCTCACGAGGTCCCTACGCGTTTAATATAAAGTATTTTTGCGAACAGTTCGACAAGTCATTGCTCTAGATTCGCTACATGTTAGAAACAAACCAAATTGGGTGTAGTGCGGCGTGCGATGTAGGAGTGCCACAATACACTGTGGAGGTAAAACGATAGTCTTTGACACTTCTGTACAATACATTCTGTCGATTAAAAATAGATTTAACCAACCTTTAGTCTGGTTGAACCAGAACATTAATTTAATAGTTTATCAAAACTGCACCTACTTAGTATTATTATGCCTAATAAATAAATAATACTTTGCATATTTTTATTTTGCTTTGCTTTATTAGCATAATAAATAATACTTTGGAAATATTTGTAGACTGGCTATCTAATTGCGTAAAACGTTTTTGTAAACGATTCCAACTAATCTGTTTCATTTTGACAGGTCAACAACATTCATTGCGTTATTTACGTTGTTGAGCAGTTTTTTTTTTCGAATTTATGTAGCAATGGATTAGCAATCTTTTTCAAACCGATCTAGATTGTGATAGATCGTGTATTACGCAATAAGGGTGCTGTTCAGACAGGACTTCGTATCTCAAAGGGGCAGTCGGCGTTTCATTAATCCTAGTGACGTCCTGTGAGGGCAGATCAGCTCATCGCTTAAACATTCGGTTAGTTAAAACTTGTAACGTGCGCCGGCCACACACGCACTGGTACATTCGCACACACACACACACTTGACACGCAGTTTTATTTTTGTGCAGCCCTGGCTACTAACAAGAATTCTCATTTAACTTGTGAGTTTCCCAAAGTTCCCGGAGCCGGCCACAAAGAACCCTCGCTCATGCCGCGCTGCAATTAAGGTCATTCAACGCAATTTTTAGCTTTTTTGTTCTTCCCAGGGTTTTCTTCTAACTGTTATAAGTTGAACAAGTAGCGATCTATCAACATGAACAAAAAGCGCGATGTTCAGTGATTTACTTTTAACATTTTTCTTATAAACTTTTGGAAATTCGCACAAGTTACCTAGGTTTCATGGCTCATTATTAAATTGTAACTTAAAATAATTGTATCATGGTTATACATTGTGGATGATGAGATATCTCACGGAATAGTCTCAAACTTACAGGAGACGAGACACTGGTGAATGAAAATCCTTTTAGGAAAAAATGAAGAGGACTGCAATACGAACGAGGCATAGCTTCTGTTAGTTTTTATTAAAAAAATATCATAAAAGATTCATAAAAAGTAAGATTATAAAGAAATTTGTTTACAAAACTAACCGCCGACTAAGGAAAAATAAAAGGGATCTAAAAAGTACGAAACAGAAAATATTTCACACTATAATAAGTAATCAAGACATAGGTACAAAAATGGTCAAGGTAAAGCCGTGATCGCAATTTATCGCATGCCTGTAGGTATACCTACTAGGAACACCTACAACATTATAGGCATGCGACGGCGATGCTCTTGACTTGACGACACTGTCAGTGGTAGTGGGAATGGAAGGGAGATGCGTGAGTGTGTGTGTTGTAGTATTATGAAATAATTATATATTCGCCATCTATTGGTTAATAGCAAGTAAATTGGAAATTAAATTTCAATAGCAGTGCATACTGCCTTAAACGAAATTATAGCGCGATTTATTTCGACGCCATTTATCGAGCTTACAAGAAATCCAAAATATGAATTTTTCGTTATACCTACTTGTTTTACTTCTTATTTAGTGGCATTACAAATCGTTGCTGTTTGTTAAGAATTGAATGTACATTTATTTGTAATTTTGCTTGTCAACACCTTTCTGTTGATACCAAACATGTCATGATTATCTCAATTTAATTTTTTTCGTGTAATGTCCACCATATTCAATTTAGGGAGAATTTATGTAGCCGATGTCACACGGTCATCCATACATATTATGTAGACTGCTAAAATCATAACCCTTTTTTGGCTTCGCCTTAGTCGGGTAAAAAATAAGTTGTAATGAAAATCCGTCACTAAAACAATTAACGAGATGGTGAACATTGCGACGGAAAGCAGAAAATAAGCATTTTGTAGGAGTGCACATTTTCTACACACTATACATACATAGCTAGACATCCGCGGTAGTGGTATGTATGATACGATGTAGCGGATTACGTGTGCGATCCTTAGACTTTATCCTTTGTTCGTCCGACCGCAGTCTTTTTGTCGGGCGGCTTTGTGCGACGCGCTACGATCCAGTGCGGCGCGGTGCGGCGCGGTGCGGGACTGTAGGGCTAACTAGCGTCCCTCAGACGAGCACTGTCATCTGCGGTGCATAGTCTTAGTAGCCATGTATGTCATGCTAAGGCGTCGTATTCAAAACACGGATTTGAAGCAATATGGAAATTATTTTTGATAGGATGAAGTGAATATTGTGCAGTTTTCTTATCTTTTTCTTACATCTTCTGTTGTACATAACAAAATGGGTAGGATTCCAAAAAGAAATCCTACCAACCTACGTGAGCCAGTAATTCGATATTGAATGCAAATAACATAGCAGTACATAAATAAATCATTTGTTGCAAACCAATAGCTGCAGTAACACAATACTATATTTATGTCGGTACGTTACAATTTGTATGGTAATTATAACAATCAGACGCAACTGGCGGGAGTCTACGTTTTTCTTCCATTTAATTTAGTTCATTGGCTTCCTTATTTCACATTTTGTTTGGTTTTCAATACCGTGGGTACTTTAAATTTAAATTGAAACTTGATATTACCGTGACTGTAGTATACTGGCAATCTATCTTACCGGAACTATTGTACCCCGAGATGGTCGTTAACTCTTGGCAAAAGAATCGAAACTGAAGCGGCTGAATCTGATAGTTTTATAGAAAACCTGTGCAGAAGACGAGATAGAAAGAAAGAACGTTCTCTATAAGATTGGAGTACATCAGGTGCAGCTAATAGAGTGGGAGGTGACAGTACGGTCGGCTTTGTGCCCGGGCGGGCAGTATCGTTTGTGACGCAGGTACATGCCAACCACACAAAGTAATGCCGTTTTCTATCGATCTCTATCGACTGCTAAAGAAAATAGCTGTGAATAGAATATTAATTGAAAAATAATGAAAGAACAAAAATTCATTCACAAACACTTTCCTGCGAGGTAACACAGGAAAGTGGCATAATAACATAAGTAAGCATATTTCGCCTTTGGCATTCAAAAATAAGTATATAGGTAGGTATATACATAACTGACAGAAAGAAAATACGACAATTTAACATTATCAATGTGCGAGCAAAGCTATTGATACTCCCGACAAATGTGTCACGTGGCGACTGGAGCACATTGACTCGCTACGAGCTGACCGGGCGTCGGGCGGGTGCTCCGGGAACATACTTAGTTCTAACTATGTTTACGAATGGATTCTATCAATGATGATACTTTTGCAGTGTTAGACTTACCTGTTGTTCAAAATAACTACTTAATTTCATTCAACTTGTCATTAGCATCAACCAAAATAAAAAAGGCAACTTGATTTTATCCTAAAGAATTAAGTTTCTTAATACAATTTGCCTCGGAAATACAATAATAGTTTGACAAATAAGTCGTCAGTAATGATGAGTTCTATTACATTTTAAAATGGCGCGCGGCGAGGCGGCGCGGGCGTCCGCCGCGTTATTACGAAGGGCGCTGATAAATCCATCGCCTCGTTTATTCATAGTCCTGTTTCACTCTGTTTCGAATAATTCCCAAGTTTCTCGGTTTGAATATTGTTGGTGGATTTATTGAATTACTTAATTTAATCATTTAAAAGTACAGGAAGTTTCCTTGACGCCCATTTTGTTTTAGCTGTGTTTGGTCGGCTTCGTCGAGCTCTTTCAAATTATTTCTTGTGCAGCCACTCGTGCGCGGGTACTCACGACGTGTGCGAGTTAGTTTATTGCTGCACGGAGTACACTTCAAACACCAAATTAATGGTTGTTGTGACTGTGACGGTATTTTATTTTCAACGAATATTATTTTCCTAGAATGTTCTTTGATACCCAGAGTGCTGTTATTGGGCTTTCACTTTGTACTGTTCCAAGAAACACGTGTGATGTGTAAATGGGTTTGATAACAAGTTATTCTATGAAATCAATCCATTATATTACACTGTGTTGTTATTCTAGGTACGTCTAAAATCTCTAGTCTACTTCTCTATAGGTAACATATTTTTATTCGTGTGTGGTGAGTTGGTGACATGGTCCCAGTTCGAGCGCGGACACATCGTCCTAATTGGTTTTATTTTAAGCTCGTTCAATATCGGGCGCACAGGACGAGGGTCGGCGACGTCTCCCGCAGTCCGCTGGCATGCGACTCGACGTCTCATAACCTTGTCATGGCTACAGTGTGTCCTGGCCTTGTTCTGTCCCTCTTTTTACGACAAGTATTTCGGTGATGTGACAGAGTTATATCCGTTTCGGAGATTGATTGTTGACGGCAGTCTTCCTAAGCCCAATAATCTTTCACATTTGTACATAACAATCACTTGGCACAAATCACGAGGTTTGGAGTCGGGAACATACAAGAAATATCTTATACGAGAATTTTCTTAATGAAGACCATTTACAAAAAAGGCGTTTCATTTAGCACCCAAATCTCAGTAAACTGCTGAAGCGAAACGGCAGATTTGGTTAAACGATAGATACGTATTTAAATCGGTGAAACCTACCAGAAGCGGGGTGCCAACAAAATCATTGCAAGGTTTTCTGGTATACTTACAGAAATGAAGTCTGCAATCTACTTTAAAAAGGCAACTTGAGTAACGTATGTATTCGTTCCTCAGTCGCGGTCGGGTACAATGGCGGCGCGTTCCGTCTGCTATCGTACCTTGTCTATTACAATAAAGGTTCGTTCAGCGACACCTTTACTTTCGAGGTAATCCTGTAGGTACTGTGGTACAGAAGGACTGAATTTAAAGTAGGTCCTAGTTTACCTGCAGGGCGATATTATTCTGGGCAGGTCTGCGTGGGTACATCTTGTATTTATTACAATATTGCTAGTGATATACAGTGGAAATATATAAAATGATAAAGGCAGGAAGCAAGGCTCATTTTCTTCCGGTACTTTAATTTTCCAGTCCATGCGGTACACCCACGTCCCTCCGGGGAGTGGGGGGAGGGGGTCACCTGTGACCGTGTCCCGGTGTCCTCATTATGCACCCATGGGGAATGCTGGTTGCTTTCACATTACATTAAAGGTCACATTCTGTGAAGGATCCCGTGTGCATTCATGCAGTGAGGTTTCATGTCTTGCTACGCATTTCCTAAGTTCGGTTCCGCACTGGGTCCGCTATTATTGGTAGTCTTGCCATTTGTTACATCTCTCGTCTAGTGGCTGCAAGTGCGCTTGCCGACGTGATCAGATCTTGCTACGATTCATCAATTGGGGACTATTTTATTACGTTCTGTTAGAATGTAAGAAAACTGTTGCACCTTTTTGCGACTTGAAACAAAGCCAAGTCCATCTACAGTTCCATTATTATGCAGTAGACATTTAACATCGGTATCAGCAATCCTGTGGCTATCAGTAGGTACCATTTGGACTTGACACATAGGCGGTGACCGACGAGTAACGTCGGGCGTCAGAAGGACCTTTTGATTCCACCCGTCACCAGCAAATGACCTCTCCTACATCCGCTTAACGGATTACAGACATATAACCAATAACTCTGTATATGTATAAGAAATTATAACGTAAAAAGAAACGCAACATTTGGTGACATCATCGCGTCAATCAGTGACTCAGGCGAGTTGTACGGCCTTTATAATACGGCGCTCCGAGTAATGAGGGACAGTCCGTGTCTAGTGAGCGCCCCGTGCATAACTCTAATTGTGACACAGATCACGCCTGAACCCCATCAAAAACATGGTTAATTATTACTTTTAATCATTTTGTTGTTACATTAAATATTGATTTTCTAACCCTCCAGACCACGTGGATCTTGTAAGAAGCAGGTCTCCTTCAACTTCATACTGCAATCCGGCCACCCTCGCGCCGAAATATTCTTTCATAAGCATTTAGTAAAAAATCTGTTACTTTGACATTACATATTTGTAGTATAGTATGTAGTATAGATAATAGTGCTGTCAGGAATGTCGATCGATATTACTCGAGAAGGTTGTCACTAGATACGACGAATACTCACAAACTTGAGCGTACTAGCATCAAACAATACAATTTAGTAAACATGAATCCACACAACTAACACACACTGACGCCGTCGAATAGTGTTACACAGTACGATACGTTGCAGAACCATGCGAGAACGCGTAATGTAACGCTTGTAACTTATATTACAAACTCGCCTCGACGAAGCTAAGTGGACAGATGTTTGCGTAGTCATTTTTCATTGCATTTGCATTTGTCACATCATCGTTTTATTATGCCGTACCACTTGTCGCTCAAGCTCAGTCTCATGGCCGTGATATTCTACCCAATAAGTCACAACACTGAAGTCAATACTCACCTACGTACCTACCTACCTAGTACCTACATGTTTACTTGTCGCCGACATTATTCCCTTCAATCCGGCGCCGGTAGGCGCACCCTAATAAAACGCCGTCGAAATACACGCCGTGATGCGACTTACTGCGCCGCGGATAATACGCGCAAATCCCCGCGACACTCACTCACACTCAGTTTACTCACTCGCGAATCTCGCGATACAAGTGATAAATCCTCGATCTATCTATGACACTTGTGTTTGAACAGGGATTAGCTTTTGACTGCGACGTTTTTTACACGATGACTATTTTCAAGATTCTGTTTGTTCATTGTGCGTGTTTTACCTTTGTCAGTTAGCTGCTGACGCTATTTATTTAGTGGTACGGTCCGGGGTGGCACCGTGACGGCCCATGGAGCGTCACACCATTACCCGCCGCCCGGCCGCCCGGCAAATGAAACCGTCCCGCCAAATGAAACGGCCTGGGCTATTGCATTCTATTACCTGCACTACCAACGTTGTTGTTTTTCCTAACACCCTTACCTTGTACCTATTAAGGAAGCGAAATATCGTTGTTTTATTTTCATTCCTTTTTTCTCCGGTTTTGCAAAAAATAAGCATTACGAAATCTTCATTTTTTTTTTTATTAATTACATTACTGACGTTCAAGTTCATCATGAATGACCAATTAACTAATTTGTACTACTGTCGCTGTAACAGTTTCAATTATAAGAAGCTTAGCACAGATGCTGCTCGTCCGGTATCAAGCGAGGCGGACGCTCGGTGTGTGCGGGACTGCGGAGTCACGCGATCTGTAGCGCTACGGCGGCCGCTACGTTGCTACGGCCCGCTACGAGATCGCTTGAGCGAATAGCTGAGCGCTACAAACCGTAGACCGCTCCTAGCTCCGCGTTGTTAAAGTGGGAGTTTTTCTTTATATTTATTATTTTTATCGCGAATCGGTTGTTCCACGCTCAGGAAGTTTAACTTGAAATGAGTTTGCGTTATGATGATGAGAAAGCTCCGAAAAGCAGTTTGTTATTAAATATTTTGGAATAATTAAGTTATATTTACAAACTTTTTGAAGCACTCTTTTGAAATATGGTGTAGTTAGTAAATCTTCAGCATTTTGATAGCGTAAACTTCTGTAAGATTTGTGTACTGAATATATTAGCATGGTGCAGGTCGTAATTTATAATTTAATTCCTATCAAGTTCGTGTGAAAGTATAAACATAAAGTGGGAGCATGAAGTTTTAATTAAACAAGTTACAGTTAGTATTTAGAATTGCAAAGCGCGCTGCACGTAATACGCAGCCTGGTGACGCTCGTGCCACGCCGCCGCCTCACAACCGCCACGCTGCCTCCACGCATCCGCCACGCATCCGCCACACAGCCGCCACGCAGCCGCCCGGCAGTCGCCACGCCCCCGCACTTGCGGCCACCGCCGAATGCCGACGCTTCTTTTTCTATTTGCATTTACATGCGTTTTAAGCAAGAAAATACATTATGCTCGCCCGAAGCAATTTATTTGATGTGACGCTTCTATTTAGGTTATACGCAATTTATTCGGTGAGCTATTGCCCGGAGTTTTAAGGTTTGGACATGAAACGTGTTAACGTTATAAAGTTTGAGTGGCAAATGAAACTGTACTGTTCTGTCAGATAAGTAAATACAGAAGGTCGAACGTTTCTTATTGTTTTTAAACGAAAGCTTTCAGTGATCGTGCCTCGATCATCGACATACATACTGCAGTGACTGTATAGAGTGAGTGCCAGGTGCCAGTACTATTACAAGCAGCTAGTCAGCTCCTTCTGTGCGCGCTGATTGCGCGGCGACACAAACAGTTAATGGCTCGAGTTTGTTGTTGCGCCGCGAAGTATCCTCAGTAATATCACGACAACGTTATGTCGTGTATGAAGCACATCTCACGAGTGTTCACAAGCACACGTTGTGCGAACTTGTTTTACTACAAGTTACGAAAGTTCGCGGGACTTACATTCATTTGTGCTTATACTGTGTCGGTACAAATAGAGAAGTGACAAGAAAGAGAGTTTCATTAATTTGTGAGAATTGACAGCGCAGCGTTCTCGTAGGTATCGGAAGACGCAACAAAGACACCTGAAGGATCTATTAGTAGATTTATTCATTTATTTTTTCTACACTTCTTTACACAGTTTGATAAATACTTAGACGTGTATCAGTACTTAAAAAACTTTTGTCGTGAATACGTGGTTGAAAGTGAACTAAGTGGTCAGGCCTGCAGCATGGGACATCACTATATCGAAGTAGCGCAGTAACTAGCACGCAAGTACTGCGCCGCAACGTTCGCCTGTATACCATAACTTAAGGAAGACTTAAACTATTACGTCCTACTTTCACTGCTCTCGCGCGGTGTGATACATTATCGTCAATAATTTATAGTTATTTCGCAACAACTTGTTTTTAGGGTTCCGTACCGAATGGGTTTCAACGGAACCCTATTAATAAGGCTCCACTGTCCCTCCGTCCGTCCGTCTGCCACAGGGCTGTATCTTCTGAAGCGTAATAAGTCGACCCTTGAAATTTAAAAAATTGATGGCCGCTATAACAATAACAAAAAAAAAGTCTTAAATATTGTACGGTGGTCCGTACCACCGTACAATATTTAAGACTTTTTTTTTCAACCCTTCGTGTGTGAGTCTGACTCGCACTTGGCCGCTTTGATTGTCGAATTGATGTGCATTTTACACAATTTATAAACGAGTGTTCCGGCTGTTGCCGCTGTGTATGAGCCTTCGGAGATAATGGACGTAAGGACTGGTATTTAATAAATCTGTTTAAGCGATACGTCCGCCATGCGACGTCTGATAGCCGTCTTCTTTTTTTTTTAACTCGTGGCCTCTCTGACGGCGCCAAGAGCACAGGCTGACGCAGTGGCATGGCTTCAAGAGCACAGGCTGGCGCAGTGGCATGGCTTCAAGAGCACAGGCTGGCGCAGTGGCATGGCTTCAAGAGCACAGGCTGGCGCAGTGGCATGGCTTCAAGAGCACAGGCTGGCGCAGTGGCATGGCTTCAGTAAGTCCCGCCGTGCAGCACCCGGCGGCGGCGGGGCGTAACAACGAGTCTTAAAGTCATGAAATACATTTTCAAAGACAATGCTTATGTTTTTGAGACTTAATAGATAATACTAACAAACTTAACGGATATACCTACTACCTGCAAATTAGTTTAGAATGTTAAACGGTAAGTACGTAGATGTAATGTGCACGGTTCTACTGGACAAACAAACATTACCGCTTTAATTTAGAAAAAAATAAACTTGTAACAAGTACATAACAATAAAAATGAGAGTAATTAAACAAAAAATTTGAAGCCCGGCGGACATCGTTACTTGAACAGTTTACAAACAGCCCGGAGCGAAGGGTTGGCGACGACGGCGACCGCAGGCTCCGCGTCCGCGTGCTCATGCTTTTAATAAATACACGGCTTTGCGACACTTTGTCGTGTTCATAGTGAGGGGAAATTAAAACGTGTTACAGACAAGTACTTGCTACAAAGTTTACAAGAGCAGAAGGCTTACTAGTACTTACACAAGCGATACGGGACAAACTCAAAACATTTCGAGTAAAGTAGGTTGCCAACAGTCACATAACGCTTTTACAGTGAAAAAGTTGTCTGATCGAATGTAGAGCAGAGTCCCTAACTCTACAAACATTAAAATATACGGCTTGGCTCTCCTTAAGGGCTTATGGTAAGAAATTAAGCCACTGGTTTTTGATGTTGTGTCATGCAATAGTTCAATGGAACGGCCAAGCCATACATTTTCATCAAGATGTAAGTTTTTTAGAGTTAGGGCTCTGCATTATATCTGACAACTTTTTAACAGTAAAAGCGTTATGCAAGTCTTGGCAAGCTACTGTACATGAAATGATTTAGAAGCGATTTCATTTCTTGCTGTTAGTACCGAGCGACCGGTCTGTAAATACAGACCTGCAACCGCCATTACTGGGGTGGGAGGGTGAAAGTTACAGTATAGTTTTTGGTTTGTAAGCATTCCAAATTACAGCTTTCTAGGACGAAGAGAAGTCACCTAGAGGTTTTGTTGAGTGAGTGAGTGACGAAATCGATGTATTAATAAAATCCAAAGTATAAAAGCGAAACTTTGTGTTTGATAAATCTATTAATCATCACATTTCATCCTTTTTTTTAGTTTCGGCTCCCTAGGAAGCTATGAGGGTTTAAAAATACGAGGAAACACTTCGAAAAAAGGTTGGTTTCGTTTTATTTTCAAATAAAAATATTTTAATTCACATAAACCTAGATGGGCAATTATGAAACGTCAGAAGCTAGGTGCACGGTTCCAATTGGTCGTCTTCTATGGAGAAGAACCGGCAAGAAACACCACGGTTACTCTTTTAAAAATAAATGGGTTTTACAATGTTTTTAAAAATGTACAGTTTGAACAGGTATGAGAGGACAGTGTAGGCCTGTCAACAAGTACCTGGTACTTAACAAAATAGAAAATGGTCAACAAATCAACAGACTGTTAAGCGTACAACGTTCTCACATTCACAAAATTTAAAATAGTCTATATAAAGGCTAAATGAAACTACTACTAGCTAAGATATTAAGAGATATGATCTGAAACTTGTCAATATAGCCTGTGCTTGTACCAGAGAGCAAGCGGAACAAAGTGTTCAGGTCAGAAGTAGTAATATAGTGTACTTTGTAGAAAAATAAACGCGCCACGACTGTGGGACACAACGGAATGGACGTAAACGTGCGCCGTGTCGGGTGCCGGGACACAGATACAACAATCTAGTAGTTATATAAAAAGAAAATAACTCTAAAAGAAAATATTTGAATCTTTTAAAATGACTTTTGTACCTACTTATAGGATTTATTTTAGATAGCACGAAAGGATCAATTTATATTGCACTTAGTTATCTTGTTCGGTAGGCCTCCTCCATACTATACGCTTTTTTGTTCGGTAGGCCTCCTCTATACTATACGCTTTTTTGTTCGGTAGGCCTCCTCTATACTATACGCTTTTTTGTTCGGTAGGCCTCCTCCATACTATACGCTTTGTTGTTCGGTAGGCCTCCTCTATTGATATGCTAAATAATCTTATATGGTATACAAATGCAATGTAATAAAATATGCGTCTTGTGTAACAAATACCACCACAGTTTATTCCTGTATACAATCGAGGCGGGCTGCAGAGTGTTGTGGACACTTCATTACTCAGAGTCTGACGCGGTCGATCTACGTGTTGTAGACAAGAACTAAATGTAGACAACTATGGAAGCACTCATATCGTTTAAAAACCCATTTCTAAATCAACTCTAGAATATAAAAAGTAGAGCCCGTCCATCAATCATAACCGACGCCATCATTAGTCTTCATCAGCGCACGCTCTTCCAAAATACTAAATGAACCCATCCATCTATTCGTATCAAGTATTTCCATACTTTTACTTTGGTTCGTTCACATAGTTGAGCTGTCGGTCGTGGACGGTGACAGACTCGTCGGCTCGTCGCTCTCAACAATTACTCTCGAAGAGTGATTTACCACAAGAAATTGGACGATGAAGAAATTGGAAGGTCTTTTAAGCGGCTTACGTTCGGTAGCGGCGGTTCAGTGTGCGCCTACTCTGTGAGCGCCTCGATAAGTAGGCGGCAGGCGCGCAATCGGCGTCGGTTTTTAATTTCCCCCGGGAACCGAACCTTAACGACCGAGACCCGACTACACCCGACACTGGCGACATTGTTTCTAATGTGTTCCTTTCAATAATGTCGATGAGGCGTCGCTCGCACGCTGCGCCACCCGGGCCCCGGCCCCCGCAGGCGCCCACACACGATACAACACACACATCGTGAGGTATTCCGCTGTTTTAGAGAATTAAATCGCGCTTTCACTTGGAATGAGAGTTATGTCTGTGAGTCACTCGCGATGTTCCACACATTGTTGCGGAGAGGCTTCAGGTTGAAGGTTACATAGCATAGCAGTCCCGGAACGACAGAATTTAAGAAACATAATTAATATAAGTACATCGTACTATCTAAGTTAAAGTTGTACACAATAGTGTCAGCGAAAAATGTTTCGTTGTAGAAGTGCATTGTTATAACATTCTTTATAATATGAGCGTCAGTTGAGAAGTTTTTTGACATGAATATTTATCCTGCGTCGTTCGCAGGCGACAGTAATTGTAAGAAGCGCCGACCGCGACGATGAAGGAGCGCTCCGTCCATCACGCGGCACTCTGTGGGAGCCGGCAGGCTTGTAGCAACAACTACCGTCGATTAAGTGACTGTTTGCACACTTTGTAGTAGTCCCGTCGACGGCTCTCGGTGATGTAGTGGACGGCTTGGACAACAAACTAAGTGCATCGCGAGCTTGGATTTTCCGCTCAATAAAGTAAGACGTATCGAAAAATCTAAAACACAATCCAAATCTCAGTTTGTCCTAGCCCCAAGCCGAGCGTTTTAGTTTACCAGGAGCAGTTTTCGGCAGTTGTTTATTTTATTTGAGATCGGCTCTAAATAACCGGCGCTATCGTAGGGAAAAGGTCGATCATGAATATTGGGAATTCATGGAAGGTAGTTACCTCATAGATTCGGGACTAATAGTCCACAGTGGAGCACTGAATATCAGTGCAACTATTTACAAGTGCACCTACTGGGAGTTATTAATAATACTTGTCAACTGCGTACCGTGGTAGCCTGTGGCAATGAGCACGCAGGACAGCATAGCTAGAGTAGCCTGTATTGTATTATACCTCAAAAATGTTGTATATTAGCCTGTATCAATGTTAAATTGTTATAAAAATTGTGTTAAATTTTTAATTAGTTGTGAATCGCGAAGATACAGTTCGCCACAGAATTACAGTCAGACAATAAAGACATGATGCGAAATTAATTGATAGAAACACAAAATAATTAATTTGCTATACATTTATCTTATTTTAATGTTTTCCATAAAATGAAATGAAATGAAATGAGCTTGTATTAGCATTAATAGTTCTTAGTACCGTCATCATGTCGGCTATAGGGACCCAGTACTTTTTCCAGGAATCGTCAATTTATTTATTAGGTAATCTCACGAAACGTGAATAAATTCGACTGCTGCCTAAATTGTAATCATACCTATATGGTTTCATCCGTACACAATACTTTTTGTACGAAATGACGGAAAATAACCCCACGTTATTTACCTGGGAATATTTTCTAATGTTTGTTTTTTTCACTGTAGCAGACTAAAACAACCTTAGTACTTACTGCTGGGAGATCCTGGGCTTGCCGTTAGTATAGTAATTGTGCAGAACAGGTAGATATTTTAAATCTAGGCCAAAATATTTGAATAGGAATGTAAAAGAAGCAAGTACCTACAACAAAACGCACAAATACGTTTTACAAACCGCTACGCGTTTCAAAAACAAAGATATTTTCGTTAGTGTTACTAGAAATACAAAAGAAAATATTAAACACATTTCGTTTAAAGATATAAAAGGTTGAAATCTCCATTTATCGTAGTGTGATAGCTGACAGTGCGGCTCATCCCGCGGCAGCATGCGACGCGCATTCTACGTAAATTCTGTGCTGTCTGTGCAAATCCGCGACAGGCGCGTCGCGTGCGACTGCGACAAGCGCGACGTGTCCGCCCCCCCGCCCCGCCCCCCGTGCGTCTCATTCGCCCTCCGCTTTAAGCCGCTTTGCACTACCCATTTTCCGCATCACAATATTTCGCACATTTCACCCCCGAGGAAATTTTTATTTACATATGTCTTAGATTTTACATCTTGTGGAAATCCGAGAATCCTCTTCTTAAACAGCGCTTTAAATTACAATCGTAGTAATATTATGAAGGAAGACATGTACGTGTTATATATTAGTCTACAATATAAGAGACTGGGCTGGCTAAGAGATCTGGCCTTGTAAATAAAATGCTTTAAGCACATACTCGTTCCAAACCTTCGGGAAATAAAATGTAAAATATAAATTCACATATATTTACACGTTAACTCTGATTTACTTCAGCGTCGTATTGAAACAAGCAACAAATACAATTGTGACCAAATGAAGACATTCGTCAGTGAGTCAGAGTTAGGCAGTAAAACAAACTTGAAGAGTTAGCGGCTGTGTACCGTATTGTGAAATTAATTCTGTAAACTAATACACTAGGCGCTCTCTGGTAATTTTTCCCGGGAGTCTGAAGTATTCGCATAAATTAACTAAAGTTTCGGAGTAAATAAATACTTGGAGTTCTCTGTAAACGCTTGTGTTATTAACATGACTTATAGATATTGTTATATTATGTTTGTATTACTTGCTGAAAACTGGCTACGTTAAATAAAACAGATGGTTTATTATACGACTGCCACACCTGTGCAGGTTGCCTGACGTGTTGCGTGATTGTGGCATGTTGTATAACATCGGCGTGTCGATGGCAATGGGTACCGTTCAGTCTCACGGGACAACCCTTGCAAATGCCATGTAAGCTACACTTATGGGGACTTTGCGAGGATTCATTTTATCGCGTATCTTAATATATCTAAAAGTAACATGATTGCGTGAATTTTCACGAATGAGTAATTCTGGCTGTAACTCAATGTGTTTCCCCTACTTAGAACGTTCTCCTGATACGTACATACCATATCTACGTGAAGGCTCGCTCTCAAACACAGAAGTTGGGCAGAAGAAGAGTTTCGTTTTGTGTGTTTTTCTAACGAATCTCGCTTTGGTGTGAGGCCATACTAGATAGACATGGTATTGGAGAACCCCTCGACTCCACGAAGTCCATGCATATCGTGGTGGAACAATCATGATATGGGCGGGTATTTGGGTCAGCAGAAGAACCGAACTGATTTGGATCGGAGGCACAATGCAGATTTACGCTGAAATGATGCTTATGCATAATAACGCAGGTCCACACACTGCTAGGGTTGTCCCTAACACACTTGACGCAGCTAATATCAACGTCCTACCGTGGCCTGAATCCCATTGAGCACGCATGGGATATGCTTCAAAGAAGAGTTCTGCCAAATATGGATGCCGCAGACACACCAGAAAATCTTTTTCACCAGTTGTACAACGGACGTGGGTGGCCATTCCGCAATGTGATTTGGATGAACTCATGTTGAGTATACCGAATCGCTGCGATTGTGTTATACGTGTTACCGGCGGAAATACTGAATACTAATTGTTTATTTTATGCAATAAAAATATAGGGCAATAAATGATTTTTTAAATAGCTTGATCCGTAGACACTTGATGTGATGATCGGTGCTGATGAACTACTTTCGACTAAAATTATTATGATGATACGGAGCCACAAGGCCACAGCCACATCATAATCGGACAAGTAGGTAAACTGAGAACCATCCTAATACGATATAGATAATCTACAAGAAATCAATTGTAGTTTCACTTTAACTTACCCGTAAAATAATAATAGTAATTAGTCAAGTGTAATATGAGAACCGCGAATGTTTCCGAGTGCATTTGGACACCTGTTACTGACGTTAAACGCTCGGATTACGTCACTCCACGCTTAGCTCAGCTCCGCTCCGCTCAGGCCGCGCTTACATCCGTTGTGATTAAGAGGTGGATTTATTGCCGGAATTATGTCCCGGATAGAGTCATTCACAGATGTACCCGATAACAGATACTTTGGACACGGTTATAAGCATCCTAAACTTACGTCTTGACGTTTTTATGATGTGACCAAGATCAACATTAGGTAGGCCTCGTTTGAAAATTGATCAGAATATCGTTATCCGAACCACGAATTAGTTTAGCGTAAAGACTACTAGATAATAACTAATCTGAATATCAAACTTGCGTACAGAAAACAGATTTCCACAAAAATACACTTTTTGAATTGTCACATAAACTACACCGAACAGGGAGTATAAAATCAACCGTATCATATCGTATACGTGTGGAACATATGTGAGTAGTGGCCGGTATTCGGCTGCTCTGTTTACGCCCGCATTTACGAGGCGCGTCGTAAACCCGAGCCCAATTCACAGCCAAATCTTTATTCAAAGTGTACATAAAATCGCAACAAAAATACGATTGTTGTTTTATGTGTTGTATCGCGACAATTACATTATAACGTGGTGTTTAATGTTCCCGCGGTATTGGACCAGCGCCGGATGAGAGACGTTAGTGGGAATGGAACTTTGAGTATTAATAGGACATATACTATAATGCGATGTTATAGGTGCCTAAGTGTAATTGCGTACAGTCTCAAACAGCTGAATATAATAGGTACTAGTTTTGGAGGTAGGCGTAAAACTCATTATCCGTTACCTATTTATTACAGTTAAAATCACAAGTTTTAAGAAATAGATGAGAATCTGTTTGCACCAGTTAGTTGCGACATAGCACTGACGCTATAGTTATGCTTTGGTTTGTCATGACATGACTTCGTTGTGCAGACTCCGGATCAAGGCTCGTGCATACCGGCGCGACTTTCTCGCGACCCCACACCGGTAATTGTTCAACCGTGAAGTTTTCTTAAATAAATAAATAATTCCTTTATTTGTATAGAATGCAGCTTAGAAATTGTATTGTTAAAGTCGCATCGCGCCTGGTTGCGGGAGCCTTATGACACAAATCTCTGGTTCCCAGAAGTAGGTATCATTTTAACTATATACGCAACAACTTACAGCGACGAGATAGGTAGAACTAGGGCAGGCAATCAGATTTAAGTTTTTCCAAGAAAAACGCCTTTTTACTTTGGTAGATATTATCATCTGTTAAACTAACAGTCGACACCTGCTGGAAAAAGCGTGGATTATCTAACTATACCTATAATATCAGTATAGAATCAACTCCTATCGTAAATTGTACGTACTCAAACAGTTTAGTCTGCGGCAAGGTGGTGAACCTTGCCGCAGACTCATACAGCTGGAGTTGAAGGATCATGTGTTTCTGACACCCGCAAGCCGCATAGTGCGTGTATGGCAACCTTTATGTTCATATTAGCGATAACTTACCATATAACGAGCACCTGTGTGCGCTCATAAAGAATCGTTTTAATTCCATTACCGCCTCAGTTTGATTTAGTTCGACGCACCAGCGATCACGCGCAGCGCTTTATTGAAAACTTAGCGATCATTGTAACAGCCTTAATCTTTTTTAAATCAGAATTTATTTATTTTCTTTGATTTGGAAGATTTATTATGTTGAGGTTGTGAACTGTTTATGGCCCGATCTAACGACCAAGGTGGACCGACCGCCATTGAAATACTATAGTGCAGTGACATTCTGGCTACATTGGTGAGTTGAGCTTGTAACGTTGAGTCTGTTACTTTTGAGTAGCGTCGTGGAGGACGGGCTTTATAATGGTATCTGTTAGTTTTAACCGACTTAAAAGAAGGAGGTGGTTATAAAATATGATTGTACGTGTATTTAAAAAAAAAATAATTATAATCATCGATATTTTCGTCAATTGTGGACCGATTTTGAAAATTATTTTGGTAGAGGAAGCTTGCGTGGTGGCCCCATATTTTTGTTAACTTTACTTGGGTAGTTTTTTAGTTAGCTTCAATAATAGGTATTTAATCCACTTTGTGTATCTTGATGATGTTATAATACCTCCTGTCGCGCTTGTTTACATACCAAGTGGTGTGGGTTATGTACCATAACTAAAGAGTGAAAAATATACAACATTTTTACAAAAATAAAAAACCGACTTCTATGTAGAACTTCCATTTTGTAACTTTTTTTTTGAAAACTAAAAAGCTTTTTCAGCTAGTATGTTGATGATGGTCTATCATACTATCGGCGAGTTTTATAGCAATAAGATGTTCTCAGTTAACTTAGTCATGAGAATCATGTGCGTGGCGTGTTTCGCGACATCTCATTGATAAAACAATACCAGCGGGTGCAGGTGTGTCTTGTGAGTTCTCTTATGTATTCGTCGAGATCAGTAAAATATGTTATATTGAGATTGATTCTATTTCACGTGTTACTGATCCACCGCGGGTGAATGCGATCAGATTGAGATGAACACTAAAATAAAATCGTCGTCTCCACACATTTATTGTACTAGTCTCTATTACCTCCCTTGTCTACAATACCATCCCATGATGGTATTGTAGACAAGGGAGGTAATCCACCCTTGTCTACAATACCATCCCATGATGGTATTGTAGACAAGGGAGGTAATCTCTTAAGACTCTAAAGGTTCTTATTTCTGCCTGCAACTAAAACAGATGTGTTCCGTTTAGAAAGGTGTGTCCAGTTACGGTTTACTTTGTCTTTGGCAGCCTCAAAATAGCATTGTGTTAGGTATCTTATAATAATAATTGATGATGTCTATTATGCTATAAATGTATAGAGTTCGGATTCGTATAGAATGTATAGACGGACGTTGTCCTGTTTGACAATGAATACATGAAAAAAGTAACAAAGAAATACAGTATGTATCAATGTCAATAACTGATTTCTGGTGATTTCTCACGGGGTGTTTTTAGACAATCGTAACGCATTAGGCACGCGTTGTTATAGCAATAGTTCAGATAGAATGTGGTAGCTGGAACGCGCCGATATCACCAGCGAACAACGTGGAATACGTACAGAAGGACCACTAGGAATGCTCATAACCGACAGAGCATTTTCTTATTGAATTTACAGAACCCAAAAGCATTTTTGATTTCACCATTCCTAAGTATATAGCAATTTTAGGGTGTTATTTGATAATTTCGCATATAGTACCTACTACGCTTTAAGCTCAACTTTTCTTGGCGTGTTTGTCCTGTTGGTGTTAGCAACCCACGTGAGTAGGTACACGTGTAGTTGTCGCTCCACTGGCAGCACCTGCAAGTGCGATGGAACTTAGCAGAACCTGCTTGTCAATGATCATCCGCTTGTTACAGCTCATTGACAGATGTTGTTCTTCTGTGTCCTCTTGCACAGTGTTCGGAGGCAGCGTATAATTCGGCGCGCGGCGCAGACGCCGGTCGGACCGGTCCTCCTCCCGCTCCCCCTCCCGCGCTGCCAGCTCGCCCCCCCTGCACTGGCCCCGTGCCGGAGCGCGACCAGTTCTGCGAGGTAGTGGCACTCGCAAAAACTGCCACAGTCCCGCCGCAAGCCTCCGTCCTATTTGTTTTGGTAATGTCCAAGAATCGCGGTCAGTAGAAAAACGTGAGTGTCGCGGAATGTCGGCGGTGTCGGTAGAGTGGTGTCGCGAGTGTCCAGTGTCGGTTATGTAGTGTCGGCGGGAGATGTCGCGTGAAACAACATGCTCGCCGTCCGCCATGCGAAGGTATACCTCTACATGTCATACTGTCACCAACCAGGCCTAAGGCGGCCGCTCACTAGAGCCTGCTATCACTTCACAGTACCTATACTTCAGTTACTGTGAGCTTTGGAGCTGTTGACAATCACATAACTGGATATCTGTTTGTTTACAGTTAACAAAATGTTATTAGCGATTGATGATATTTTAGTAGGTACTGATAAAATGATTCCAAATTTTGAATCAGATGTAGGCGTACAGGCCGGCCAGTTTTGAAACTTCCTTAATCATAACTCGAACGTTGATCCTAATACCTAATTCAGTCATTGCGCCATCGATTTAAATATCTTGAGCAAAATAATCACGTCGCGTCAGTTTATTCGACGTGAACATGTTTAACGTAGGAACTCGCTAAAAGCTCGCGGCTTTACTCCGCTGGGGACCATCACTTCCAAGGAATATGGCTCCACTACTTACAATAATCTTCACAGATTACACCACAAGTGTAGAGAATTTCACATCCTTAAAGAAAAGAGCAACATTGTACAGTCTGCGTATCCCGAGGGGAATGTTAGGGGATGTTATAAGCGCGTAACACAATGTATATAGTCTATGACTCCATAAAGCGGAGGCTCGAGAGTCGATAAATAAAGTGAAGCAGGAGGTAATACTGCTGCTTATCATCCGCGGGACGTTAGGGGCAGCCGCGACTTAATGAGGCGGCACTAACAAAAGGAACCTTGCAATAACCCCGGGCAGTGATGTGGAAACTCCGCGCAATTCCTCGCAAATGCCATGTAGATGACGTACTCATCGATTGATCGATGATTTACTCATCAAAGTAGCATTTTAGAGAAAGCCATGTACTGCCCTATCAACTGATTACCAAATCAGTGACACCAGATAGGACAGTACATCGCTTTCTCCACTCTTTTAAACTTATCCTTAGCGTCTGCTCGGCCGAAAATAGTGGAACTCTTAGTTGCACGCCATTATTTTAGGAGATTTAATTTTGCTCAAAATTATTTCTCAATAACTTTAGGCTATTTATTAGTATTTGATCGTGTCGACTGTCCTACAAATGTGCGGGACAGCCGACAGCAGACACTGACAGCTTAGCGCGCTCGTCAAAGCATGACGTCTCCATCTCTCGAAGCGCGTCGTATGACACTGACAGCTTGGCGCGCTCGTCGAAGCACGAGGTCTCGGTCCTTCGGAGCGCGTCGTATGACACTGACAGCTTGGCGCGCTCGTCGAAGCACGAGGTCTCGGTCCTTCGGAGCGCGTCGTATGACATTGACAGCTTGGCGCGCTCGTCGAAGCACGAGGTCTCGGTCTCTCGGAGCGCGTCGTATGACACTGACAGCTTGGCGCGCTCGTCGAAGCACGAGGTCTCGGTCCCTCGGAGCGCGTCGTATGACACTGACAGCTTGGCGCGCTCGTCGAAGCACGAGGTCTCGGTCTCTCGGAGCGCGTCGTATGACACTGACAGCTTGGCGCGCTCGTCGAAGTTCGAGGTCTCGGTCCCTCGGAGCGTGTCGTATGACACTGACAGCTTTGCGCGCTCGTCGAAGCACGAGGTCTCGTCAAAAAGTAAACAGGATGATAAAAGTAACTAGGATGTCTGATTGTATTTACTTCAAAGAAGTAGTTCCATTCTTGTATGCATAAGATTGCTACGATGTGCATCATAATGGTGTAGATCTTCTGTAGTTATCTGTGCATTGTAAGTGACGTCGCAAATAGCGCTGTTCTGTCGAGTGCTAACGTTTTACGACATGATGTGCGAAAACAATAGGATGCACCGATATCATTTTATGGTTAAGGATGCAGTATTTAACATGAAATATGATTTGTTTGAACCGTCTGCCTTGACTACAGTTCTACGTTGACTTCAAGTGAACTCGTATTAACCAATTTGACGAGCAGTTATTGCTCTTTGTCTACAAAAATATAGGTCAGGTGTAATTAATATTAATATTTCGGCTTTAACTTTTGAGTACTTGGTACTTTTTCCGTGGCCGACGATACAAAGCTGGAGTTTTTGTTCGTTTTCGCGCGATGTAAAAGTCATCAGCGGATGTAAACAAACAGATGAGCGCAGGCTGTAAGCGACGAGGCGACGAGGCGACGACAAAAAACTTGCATAACTTATAGCGTCCGACACCGGACATGGAACTATTGGATATTTATAATTATTTGTTTACCTTTAGTTGGTTGCTTGGTTGTTATAAAAACCGCACGGGTTGATCCATCAGGTTAAGCTACGTTTGCCGGGGTTGGTACGTGGCGTGGTCCCGACTGTCATTCGTGGATCTTTGACAGTCGTTACGGGTCGTCAGAACCCCGAAAGTCTAACAACCAGTCTTACCAAAGGGCATCGTAGTACCCAGTTACTGGGTTGTGGAGTCAGATAGGCAGTCGCTCCATGTAAAATACTGGTATTTTACATGGAGCGACGGCCTATCTGACTGAAAGCCGACCCCAACCTAGTTGGGAAAAGGCTAGGCAGATTGATTTTGTATATAGTTTGTTGGAAAAACATCTATTCTAATTTAAAGAAAAAGAATAATTTTGAATTATAACTATACAAACTTATAATAAACTAGACGTAGCGGGGTACGCCCTGCCAGCTCCCACAAGATGGACCGGTGACCTGGTGAAGGCCGCAGGAATCCGTTGGATGCGGGTGAAATGGCGATGCTTGCTCGAGGCTTATGTCCAGCAGTGGACGTCTTTCGGCTGAAATGATGATTTCATAGTACAATAGTACAGTACAATACATAGTACAGTATACACACGTTTTCAAGGAGGGATATTCATTCATTATATTATTATATTCAGAAAGCTTACCAGAAATCAAGTGGACGAACCACTAATCTTAGGTGCACATTTTTTGAGGCCTGAAAATGGTGATATAGCACCATCATGTACAGCAGAGCTTCCTTCCTCGTACCTCCCTGATGTTTGTGAAGGCTAACAGAAAGTGTAACAGTGTTCTTTCAGTATTCGTATTATTCTCGTCAGCGAAACTGGAACTGTACGTAATTGAAAGTAGAACCTAAACAAGCTAAATTTGAGTTTGTCATGTTGTGATACAGGCACTGAATGTTTGTTTAGGACAAGCTCTGACGTCACTTGATCTATGTAGTCTGCTGATACAGAACAACTAGGCTTACGAGAGGGTGAATGTGTTCTGAGTGAGGCTCTGAGGTACAAAATTGTGGAATAATATGCTTGTATGGGTATATCTAATAGGTACCTATTGCTTACGTTGCAAAGGTTCTCAAAAAAAGGTTTGTATAACTTTATGACTATTTACATTAAAACCGAAACTGATGAATCAATATTGCTTGCCTCCTCGTGCAACGTTACAATTCTGTCTCTCAAGGAGCTCTTATCTTAATATGGGAGTCAAGAGAGCAAACCGCTTTCCGAACCTCTTAGAGGACCTCCTTCAACCCTTAGAGCATTGTTACCCACATGTGTCCGAGTGAAGCACAGAGCTGTACTCGCTCGAGGACGAGGAGTCATTAACCAGTGCGCTGACAGGACAAAGCGCATAAATACGGCGGGGGCGAGTGAACGAGCGAGTCGGGTGAACGAACTGAACGCAGCACAAACGCTCATTTGTACGTGCACTTTAACAATTATTTTTGCATACGTGTGAAAGTGCGGGCAAGCTCGTCGTTTTACATTCTCAGCTAAATTATATTTTATTGTAAGGGTGTGTTGGGACACGGTGGACGATTTTCTTTATACATTTAACAGACAATTTTAAATTTTTACTTCAAATGCAGCACTTTTTGGGCTGATTACAAGAACAGCAATGGAATAATACTTAAAACTTTTATTATTTAGAGTTCCGTACCTCAAACGGAAAAAAACGAAACCCATAAAGGATCACTCGTGTCTCACTGTCTGGCTGTAAGTCTGTCATAGCCAATTTGCTCCGAATCAACTGAATCAATTTAGTTGAATTTTGGACACAAATATGAAATTATGTAACGTAAATAAATTTATTTTAGGTGGTTTTCGGAAAAAAAAAGTTTTGTAAACTGTACCGTGTGATACCTATATCAAATAAAAGGGCTTGTGTGAGGATCTCAAAATTATATTTTTTTAAATAAATACTTATTTGTAAAGATATTTAGGAATATAGATGAACATTTTCCATTACCCCCCCCCCCCCCTATCTCCTACTACTTAGCCTACAATTTTGAAGAAAATACAGAGATTGATTCTATACTCAATACTCATAGATTACAAGAATACCTATAAGAAGTCTATGGTCTTAAAATACTACGGTACCCTCCATTGTGCGTGACACGCACTTGGCCGGATTTTTGTTATTAACTCCGATACAAGTCCGAAGTCATTTACATAAAACAAATAACTTCAGAGCTGATCAAACTTATCGAATGATTAATCATCATGTATACACACCTACCTTACATACACACAAATTCTATTTATAGTTATTTATTCCAGTTTAATAACCTCAAACCAGTTTTGTTATCCAAATTATTCGCATCTAACGAAAAACCCGACTGCGTAAAAAGTGGACTTTAAAAAAGATGGAAACAAGATGACCTATTTCTGTCTCCAATCACACATCCTGTGCCTGTGCATCCTAAGCCGTACAATCTCATGCAGTCGGAGGCAATATGTCTTTATTGTACGAAGATGCCGATGGTTTACAAGTACAGATCGATTGAGGTCAGAATCATCCAAATCGGCCCACGCGATTGGTCGATAGAGCGCCACAAAGGACCAAATATACATACATGTATAATTATATAGGCTGATAAACACATTACCCTCCTTTGCGTCGTACAGTCGGGTAAAAACGTAGATTCATCATCACTTCCACCCCAGATCGTTCGGCTAAACTTGAAAGTGATTACGGCTGAGTATTGGCCTATTCCGATCACAATGCGAGCGTTATCACCGCGCGGTGCCGACACGCGCGTGCTTCACACGAACAAAAACTGTTAACTGCTGTTTATAAGTACTACATTACGTCATGCATTAGGGAAGCTACAGAAGGTGACCGCTCAAATGTTGTGATCGGAAACTATCCAGAATGATAGATGTGAGTGAACAAGCACCCGTAAGCTGTGATGTAAATATAAGACAGAACACACTCACACACTACACACTCCCACAGACACTCTAACACACATTTTTTACCTTTTATTTTATACTATATTTTTATTTTTCGTTTTGTATGATTACCTTGTTGTGAAAGAGCGGAGTCTCCTAATGCAGGCATTTTTTGCTTACAAGGAGGCTCCAATCACTAACGTGTTTATTTATTAAGGTTATGAAATAAATATATTTTCATTCACTTTCATAAGGGCTTGGTGACTAATCTAACACTTTCTGGGAGTGACAACTATAAAATTAATTCATATAGTGAGAAGGCTAAAGCTGTAGGCTCAGCAGGAGATAAGGAAAGCGTAAAACGGCAGTTCCAAACTGCACTTCAGTACCTAACCTTTTGTTTTTGTCAACAAAAAAAACACGCAATTTCGGAGTGGTTCGTCTGTATATTCTGTCCGATGGCCATGATTTGTGTTTGAACCGATCGAGTTTTATACATGTTATTATACTACCAATGATTTCGCGCACAAACACAACTAGGTCGCAGTGGTTGAGCTCGGGTCGCAGACCACAGTTATCAATGTAGTTGTCGAACTGTTTGGTATTACAGGAAGAATTTACCAATTATTTTTTTTTGGTTAACTGTTTTATTTTCATATTATATAATTAGTAAATAGTTTATTTATCATAAAACATAATTAAAATGATTGTGTACTTGTATAGCAGTGGTTGGAATTGTGGCTGCTGAGCGTCAGGTTATTGGTTCGATTACGAGGTGGGCCAGTGTTTTTCTGTGAGAAAATACTCAGTAACAGTTCGGTGTTCGAAATAATTGGTCAATGGTCTTGGTCCCATGAGATGGAATACGACGACGGCGCAGTACCGACCTTTCATACAACAACCTGCTTTCGGCGAATTCAGAAGCGTATTTATTTAATAACGTACAGAAGGTACCAGTTTATAAGGTCTCTCATCATAACTTTATCACAAGTTGTATTATTACGAGTTGATAAGAACTTGCTATATTGCAGAGTTTTACTTTCGTACTTAGTCTTGGAATGAACTTGTATCTATAGCATTATTACGAGGATAATGATCTTGAAACGCGTCAAGGGCGCACTTGAACTCGAACCTGCCTCTTACTAACTGAATAAACATAAAATCAAGCTCTATGTTGTTCGGAATAGGGTTCAAACCCATAGGTAATCGCAAATGTCGTTAATGTGACATACTACGAAATTCTACAGAAGACCCAATCCGCAAATTGCGAATGAAATGCACAGCACGATGTACGCGGTGTTAAAGCATTGTAAGTCTTTACCAGAACTAAAAATTACCTATAGATTCATATATTTATTTGAGAAATGTCAGAAATAAGCACAACGGAACATCACGCCGGAACTACGCGAAGAGGCAGGCAGACACGAACATGTCGTCAGTTCATTATGTTGAAGACCCATCAACCATATTATAGATTGCCATTAACTGGGCACAAATCTAGACTGTGCTACTGAAGAAAAATTCTAAATCGAAAAACCCAAGAAAACTTCGCCCGACCGGGGAATTGAACACACATTTTCGTAAACGAGTAAGACTATTCTGCTGCATTTTGTACCTAATAAGTTACAAAATTTAATTATAAGTTAGGATAAGAGTTACACAAGTAGGTACACTATCGCAATAGCTTACCCTGTAATGATATATGTAAGTTGGAAATAAATAAATAAAATAAAAATAAATAACAAAATTGACAGTTCCAGAACATTCATTGCGTTATTTACGCTGTTTAGCATATTTTTTCGAAAATATGAAGCAATAGATTAGCAATCTGTTTCAAAACTATTCAGATTGTGATTGATCGGGTCTTACGCAATTAGGGTGCAGTCTCGCGTGCGACTGGACAGCAACACAGACAGTGCTTCCTTATCTGTGTGTTACTAGCGGTGGACCACTGGACCTTTCGTGTAGCACGAAGTGCGGACGGACACAGCGGCCCGCATCGCACTGCGCATGCGTGGGTGCGCGCGCGCTACCGAAGGCCGCTCGACCGTTCGCGCGGACATTCCATTGTTGTAGGGATTCAGTTTGGAAGCAATATACGGAAGTTAAGTGCGACTTGTATACCCGCTCAAATTAAATTAGCTAGCGAAACTCCGTGGTGGGTATCGATATCAAATTACGATAAAACAAAAAGCTGCTCCTAACTACAGTACAGTACAATACAGTATACTTACTTGAGATTAAAAGTTTAGAAAACCTTTTTTTTGTTTTATCATTATAACATATTGATGACCATCAAATCTGTGGATACGAAAATCCATTAAGTTGCATAATTTATGTGATGAACCTTTGAGCTTCTCAGACGAGTTAGGAAATTATAGTATCGTATCAGCCAACGTTAGCCTTCCTATCTTTAACCGTATTGAAAGGTTATATATAGGTGAGACGCTTATACCTCACTCTATAAATTAACTAGTTACCTGCTGAACGCCATTTGGCTATAAATATACGATTACTCGAAAATTTAAATATTCAAATCATGAATCTTGAAGATCAAAGTAACCTTAAACATCTTGAATTTCATTAGAATCAGATTCCAAGCAATAACAATACGTTGATACTTCGATGCTTTAGTCACGCGTGACGGTGAAACGTCACAGAGATAGATATGAGGAAAGATTTTTATGGTAATTTGATATGTTTGCTCTATTAAGTTAGTAAGGAGACATGATTCTATTCTCGTCATGTTCAGCTTAATGGGGCAGAATGTTCGCGAGGCAACTGGGGGGCATGGTATGAAGGGGGGGGGGGTGGAGCTTCTGATCATTACATAGCTCATTAGGTTCATTTATAGTCATTTATCTTTTCATGCACGTTTCGATAATGTGGGGCGCGGAGACAATGTGCTGGGAACTAAGGCCGAGTGCACACGAGACATAGAAATAGCCTTAGGAATAGGGATACCGTGGCATATGCTGTCCTGATTGGGTAAGGTGAGTTAGTAACTCAGAATTTTTGAGTATAGCATCAAAATTGTGATTTTAACTAACTACACCACTGATGCTAATTACAATTATCTCAAATGTATCAAGTGTTGTTAACAGTTTAGACATAATAAAATTCGATTAACTCGTCTGTCTGTTGTCCAAGATTTCTGAGAACACAAGCTGAGAAACATTATACCTATCTAGTACCATCAATCGTACTATTCTCATTTAAATAGCTGAGCATTAACGGCTGAAGCGCAAAAGTCACAGATATACTAAAAGCATTGCCAGCGATACTCTCTGCGATGAATCCCGCGATTCAATTAATCGTATTAATGTTGCAGAGCGTGGTGCGACTCTTTGTGCGCGTAATCTACATCGCAATGAACTCGGTCAATTTGATCGTATCAACAGGTTATAAGGGGTGTTCGCTGTTCTACTCGTGACGTCACATTAGTTTGCGACCATCTCGTTGGTCGCCCCCTGCCGACTGTCGGAGTGTTTCATGAGATAGGTACTTCTGGAAGCAGTAGGGGACTTTAATCATCTTCGTCCTGAAAGAACGTTTTTCATTTTTTATAGCAGCTGTCCACCTGAAATAACCTGTGTCCTGTTCGATTGCTAAAGCTGTATCAAAAAAAAGCAAACATTATCTTCCTTATAATTTACTTGAAGACTATAAGTACTGACTCCCGGAGTATTCTCATCCCTTCAAGGATTTTACTGTTTTTCTTACTTGTATGCGATCGGTATCCAAGCACTGTGAGTTCGGTCGGCACTCTGCGTGTTTGCAAGGCTAGGCATTTAACTGTGCTGCCAGCGAGACGTATGGAAAGCGATAACTCTCGCGAACAAGCGAGTCCGCATAAATCATAGAGTGCCATGAGTACCGACCGGGCTCGCGCCTGTTACACGAGATAAAGGAGTTTGAGAGGGTTTGTGTAATCGTATTTTCGTTTGCATGGAAAAAAGGGAACTGCAAATGATTGGTGGTGTTTAAGAACTCGGTACGCAAAATCAAACAAAAAAGAATGTTACCTCAAAGAATTGTCGAAATAATAACTGTGATGACAATGGTGGCTAAACACTAAACACATCTTACTAAGTGATATTAGCTACCACACGGGGCAAGCATAGGTAAGAGAACCGTACCGTCATCTCGATATTCCTATTAAACCTATATTTTATTTTATTTTATTTGTTTGGGACAAAAAACAGTTATACGTTACAGCATTGATTTACAAAAAGTAGTTTCATTACAGTCGAAAAAACGTATAACCCACACTATTGTACACGAAGTGACATCGAAGTATGAAACCGAACGCGTGTTAAATGAAAAGAAAGAAGTACATGTTTAGAAGAAAAACACTATGTACCGACGAATGAAAGGAAGCGCAACTATTGTCACAAGGAGCTCCTGTAGTTGCAAGATTTACATTTCCTGACGCCTTTCACGTTGTAATTCCATATAATCATAATATTTATTGTTGCATATCGCGCGTCCCTCATGCCGCTCGTAAACGCGCGCGTCACGCGTCCTCTTTACTGCCGCGGCGCGATAACGCGGTGCTGCGCTCGTACGAACGCGCGGTTTTACGACGCGCGGCTTATTACTACCTGCCGGGATGATATTGTTTCGACACAATCTCGATTGAGCCCTTCGTTATGTTGTGCCGCGGATCAGAGAAACAACGGCGATATTGTGTTGTTTATACACATGTTGTTGTAGAGTTTTCGCTTATTTGGATATTGCAAGGATACACAGGACGCCGAAAAATTTCAATTTTATTAAAATATTTGTATACATTTAAATTAAAGCTATCACTAATATATCGCTTGAAATATAGTATTATTTTGAGAAAAGAAAAAAAAACAATAATTTGCTTTTTGCATTGTTTTATTTTTATGTGGTATCCTCTTGGTATTTCTAATCGGCACGACACAGTGTTGCGTTGTTTCAGTTGTATGTACATGTATGTATGATGTTATTCCTGAAAGAACCTAATTTCCTTGAACAGACATTGTTATTGCAAACTACAAATATCTTCATTAGTACAAAGGACAGAGACACTCGGCTATATCGGTACAGACGCCTCCATGTCAGCACCTACAGCGTTTTGTATTGTTACACACAAGCGCGGCGTCACGAGGAGGCTGTAATTTTTCCAGACTGCTTCCAATATGATTATGTCACTACACAGAGAGTTACAGAAGGCATGTAAATTCAGTCAAATATGAAAGAGTAGGTGGAAGTTTTCCTCAGACAGCTTTCAAAACCTCTGTACCTTACCACATTCTCTTAGCACTAGTATGTACTTACTGTTTACTTAGAAGGTGGCTACACACACTACAAATATCCTATCGGCGATCGAACCACTTTGACAGGCACGCGCAGATGGTAAACATTTGTGAAAAATTTAGGCCACGCGTAAAGCCTCGTGCAAACTGGCGCGACGCGACTCTAACAATACAAAGTGGTTCTTCTGTATTGTATTCAGTAGCAATGGTCTGGGGATTCCCTCTCGCCGCAAATTGGCCGCACGCGCCCCGAACGTCCTTGACTCAACTTGATATTCTCGCCAGCACAGTAGGAACAAACTATTAACTTAGCTCGTCGTCTATACATATTATAAACTAGCACTTTGCCCGCGACTTCGTCCGTGTAGATTTCGTACTTTCCTCTAAAAACTCCTTTGAAAGATAGTTTTTTGACCGAAAATAAATATTTACGGTCTTCAACATTTGATCTGAGATGAATAAGTATTCGGGCAATTGTTAAGATCAAAGGAATAAGATTTTTCAAATAAACTGTCCTCTCTTTTCACCATTTTTTCTTGATTTGACCGAGATCTATGTTTTGAGAGTATTTATACGAATGTGCGACACCCAGATTACATGGAGCCCTCCTGCCCGTTCATCTCTCACGTTCATGGGGCCCAGTAGTTTCGTTTTCCTATAGCTAAAATGGTTAAACTGCACTGTATATTATGTAGATTAAAAGCTTTTTCTGGATAACCTCGTTGTTCCGCTGAACCAGATTGTGATGAGGTTGTTACCATCAGGTACCAACCAGAGAATTTATTCCGGAAGGTAATATACGTTAATATTGCAGGTTATAATATAACTAAGAAATCTCGATGTTTTATCAAGTCGTAATGACCGTGCGAAGCAGGAGCGGCTCGCTCGTATATTACATACTTACGTTCACCTCTGGCACGTTGTCGTAGCTGGTCTATGTAATCAGTTATATTAGTAAGCGGCGGTTGTGTATAAAATTTTATTGTTATATTTGTCACATTTGACTAGGAGTGCGTGGGAGCCAGAATAAATCACATATTTTAGTGTTTTTTTGTATAATTTGCAAGTCAATATGGAATACTTTTTTTGTGAATTTAGCTCGTTTCGCGTTACACGACTTCTTTATTTCTACTTGATGAAGTGTTATTACTCTTTTTTAGACTTAATGGTAATGTAAAACAACCACCTCGTATAATGTATCTACCGGATGACTTTTTTACCGTCTCGAAAAAAAATGGGTATAATAGGTGAACGGAATAGAAGCAAATGGCATACTTAGTTTTTTTTTTTAAGATGTGGAAAATACTAAAAAAAACTAGGTTTGCCATAAGCTTCTACTCCGTTCACCTAATATACCCATTTTTTTTCGAGACGGTAAAGAAAGTCATCCGGTATAATTATGCAGTTCACGCGGTAAACTTTGCCGGCGCGATGCAGGATTTCGCGTGACGTCAGAGTGATGCGTAGCTCGCATGTGGCGATGTAGTGGCCGCCACAAACTAAAGCTAAACGCTGATATTTTTAACCGTAGTTGAACTTTGGCCTTTCTGTAACCTTTCACCATCACTAAGAACGGATATGTTATCCGATCTAATAATCTAGATACGCCTTATGTAAAAAAAGCCCCACAAAAGAATTCCAGCTAGAAAATTTCGATTGAGAAGCTACGCTATATACCTATAGCGGTTTTTGCGTAGATTAAATAGATTTGGTTTTATTTTCGTACATTTACAGTGTGCTTGTTTTTTTAGAAAATGTGCTACGGCTATTTAGAACCCCCAGTTATTCATAGACTTCAACTTGGTATCTTTTGAGTATAGTAAGAACTAGCAGCACCCCGCGGTTTCACCCGCGTAAGTCTCCATCCCGTGGGAATATCGGGATAAAAAGTATCCTATATGCTAATTCAGATTATAAACTATATGTGTGCCAAATTTCATTCAAATCCGTTCAGTAATTTTGCGTGAAAGAGTGACAAACATCCATCCATACATCTTCACAAACTTTCGCATTTATAATATTAGTAGGATAGGATTGCATACCACCAAAGGACAGTCACAGGATCTTCAGTGCACAAAACAAAAATGTAAAATAACCCCATTCTCTCAAGAAGCATGTGAAATAAAAGTCGCAAAGAACGGAACAGAATACGATTTCATACGGAGGGGGCCGAGATACGAGTGAATCCACATTACCGTGGATCAGCTCACTGCGCACCTACTCGTAACAAATGCAAAATTATCTAGATTAAAATCTAATTAAATTTACAAGGCGAATAAATCGGAAGGAGCGGAATGAACACAAACAACTGAGGATATCACGCGAATGAATCGTACGGCGAGAATTAGAGCACAACAGGAACAAACACGAGTACACAAAGTACACGTGTAAATGTAAATGTACTTTACATGAACAAGGGTACTGGACTCACTTGTGCGGTATAAGTTATGTACCTAACTACCTGTTAACTGGTACGGGAACGGCAGGACGAAGTTGTAGGTGTGCTGTCCTAACAAACTTTACTAAGCACGATTATGAATGCATGCGATAGATAGATACTACTGTTTCATTTTCGCGAATAATTTTACGGGGTCGATGCTAAAGAGTTAAAGACATTTAAAGCCAAGGTCAATTATATCATAGTATTGGAACTACACAGTTGTGATGTTCCGGCAGATTTTATCTATTGTGTGGTTCCGACTATGTTTTCCAAGAACCGCTTATAGTAGGTATACGAGCGACCCGCTCCTGCTTTGCATCGTTTATACGACTAGACAAAACATCGAGATTTCTTTATTATAAGCAAGTTTAATATTAATTTATTCTACTTATAAACCTTGCGGAATAAATTCTATAAATGATGGTGTTAACCGCACCAAAATCCCTTGCGTAGTCCAAAAATACAACGCAGTCTCACAGACAAACACGGAAATAATATAGATTAAGTCATACATTCATGTTTTAACAAGCAATTCCTTGTTTTGACTTTTTCGCAACGGAGGGATCTAAAGTAGACGCTAACAAAAATTGCTAATAACAATTTACAAAATCTGTTGAGCCCCTCTTGAAGTAAAGCTTTATTTATGTATACACCTTGACAAATAAGCTTAATAAAAACTTTCCCTGGAGACATCTCAGCTGACGGAGCATTGTGCCATTCGTTCGGTGGTTTTACATAACCAGCGGTAATTATATAGACAGCATGTCGAATTGTCGATATGTTGTTCAGATTTTATGCAAACTGTCTTCGGGTTAAAATCAAAATCAAATATTTTATTTCACATAAACCTACATGGGCACTTATGAAACGCCAGAAGCTAGCTAGGTGCACGGTTTCAATTGGTCGTTTCCTACGGAGAAGAACCGGCAAGAAACTCCACGGTTACTCTTTTAAAAATAAATGGGTTTTTACAAAATTTTCAGTTTGAATAGGTATGAGAGGACAGTGTAGGCCTGTCAGCAAGTTATTTAACAAAATACTACTTATTATCCCATTATAGTTGACTTACACAAGGCTACTTATTATCTGCGCCATAAGGAACATAACACTACAGCGCGTCTGACACTTTATTATAATAGCCCCATCCAAAACTGTTGTCTTGTCGTAGTGTTTAGCAGCTTTTTGTTTTGTTCATCATAGTGTATCAGGCAGGAAAATTGATTTGACAGGAAAATGAATTAACGAATGAAAAGGGTAAAAAATGAAGGAAGGGGAAATAAGGGTTAAGTTGAAATTATGTAAGTATTCCGTTCGTTAGTGAAGACACAATCTGCAAGATCGCAGTTAGCTAATGCTAAAACATATCCAATTTGCGGACCAGGAATTGCGTATTTCGATTTCTATCAATGATAAACAAGTAGTGCGCGCAATGAATTCTTCAATAAATTGCCCGTAGGTTGCACTAATTGTTCAATAAATCAATCCAACTGTTGGTACACAAAGCAGTGACGCGATCAATAGCAGTCAATGAGTGAACGCCGAGTGTCCCGGCGACAACCATCAGGCGAGCACTGGCCTTTATAGTCATACTCAAACCTCTCGCTAGCGATTGGTAGCGTGTTGGTTATACACTTTATAATAATAACACTGTTGTGGCGGCTGCACAAGATGCCTGATATAAATATGGACGGGACTTGAGCGCAGGTTTTTGCCTTTCGTGTAATTTTATTTCAAGCTATATGAAAGAGCAACCATTAAAGTAATACGAATCATCTGTTAGTCAGTCGATAACAAACTCGAATCGTTTTTATTATGCACATTTCCACAGAACTGCTATTGAATATTTATCGTCCGTTTGTATTACTTACAGTAGTAGGTATTATTTTTATTACGAGTCGGTTATTTACGAGTGTATCGGGAATTAGTGCCAGTATTCATGTGATTAACAAAGCATTCGATCACTATTCACTAATATAAGAAGCGGCTGTAATGCTTGATCACATCGTTAGTATCACATGAAACATATTGGCTTCATTTATTTCTGTGACAATGCATGTTTCTGTGTGTGATATGTAATATTAATATAAATACATACTAAGCCATGATATATAGTATATAGTGACAGGTACCGTCACTAGTGTTTTTTGGTTGGTGGTTGATGGTAGGTAATGATGTGATTACAAAGTTGTATAATCGAAAATATTTCTGATGTCGTTTGTGTGTGCTGTCATGGCGGTGGTGTCTGTTTTGCAACTGCACATTTTGTAAAATAAAATAATATCAACATAAACAGCAAATGAATCTGGCTTGAAGTTATTTATTACACAGAAAGATTTATTTCATGTTCAATAATGCATCCAATAAAACAAAACAATGGGTGGGCAGTACAGTCACATACAACTCGTGCTCACAAACAGAGTGTAGTACAAAACGTACGATAGTTTAACATAATATACAAATGAGCTAAACTGTCGTCAAGTAAATTGGAGCACGCGCTAGGAGTCGCAGGTCAGACGTACGAGCAGTATGACGAAGTAATGTAAGTAGCGTCTACACACAGTACAGTCATGTAAACAGGGCACTTCTACTACTGACCCGGTCATTAAGCCAACCTCCCACGCGAGATAACTTGAAGAAGGCTAACTACAGGAATATGTGGCTAATAGTTGCTGGGTTTATAAACCACTGAAGTTAGTTAAAGAGCTATATATTGTTAAGTTAAGCGACTACATTTGCTCGAGAACTCGACTTGAATTTGACTCACAAAAATAAACTACTCTACAATAATTTTCAAAGCAATTTTTATAAATAAGTTAGTACTTAAGTACTCAAGATCAGATTATTTGCACAAGGCTTTATCATACGGATGAGAACTATTCATAACTTTTTACCTTAGTGCATCCTTCCGTAAAGTAAGTTTGTATACGAAAGCATCATATAATAAGAGTGGACTTTCTGCTACTAAGTATGTTTTTTTGGTACCTCACTCGGTTCGCCGTCCCGAGTCGAATTAAAAGATGAGTCCTGTTGGCAGCAAGTGTGTCGAGAGGCTCGTCCTCACTACTCGCAGCGACTTCTTTGATTAAAACTTATGCAAATCGTAGGAGCCAGTCAAGTGGCTTCGGCAACTTACCAAACGATAGTTGAAGAGTGAACGGGTGTAAGCTATGAGCGAACGACGGCTTTTGTTACAACTTAGTCTTGTAAGTATGTAGATTATTTTCTATTTTGGGAATGTGAGAACGTTGTAGGCTTAGTGCACTGTAGACTTGTTGTCCATTTTTTTTGTTAAGTTCCTGGTACTTGTTGAAAGGCCTACACTGTCCTCCCATAGCTATTAACACTGGTAGTCGAAAATAAAATCTGTAGAAGTGAAAATTCTGTACATTGAAAATATCAAAAAAATAAATGGCAGGGGGTGTTACTAGACCGACACCGAACCCAAAAATTTGATTAAAAAAATTTTTGTCTTTCTGTCTGTCTATCTGTCTGTCTGTTTGTTCAGGCATCACGCAAAAACTACCGGTTCGATTACGATGAAACTTGGTATAATTATTCTTTATTATCCTGGGCACCACACTGGGTACTTTTTATCCCGGAAAAGTATCCTATCTATATCTATACCTATTAATAAAAAGACAAGTCCTGACTGACGGACTCATCAACGCCCAGCTCAAACCCTTGGAACCTAGAAAGCTGAAATTTTGCACTGAGGTTCCCTTTTTAATGTAGGCAAGGAATAAGGAAGCATTTTTCGAAATTCAACCCCTAAGGGGGTCAAATAGGGGATGAAAGTTTGTATGAAAAATCTTATTCCTTGAGGTAATAAACATGAAACTCCGCACGAATATATTATCAAAATAAATGAAAAAGTTTGTAATTTGTTGTTTTTCTAAATTACCCCCTAAAGGGGGGTTGGGGGGTGTCAAAGTTTGTATGGAAGAAATTTAACGCGCTGTCCGATTAACTCGAAACTCAATATTAATACTTAAAATTATAAACTGTAAATTGTCTCGTAAACAAAAAGTTTATCACAGTTCCGTGTAATATTGTCATAGCAACGCTAAGTACCTAGCTGAGGCAAACAGCTAATCAACAAACTTTAAATGAGTTATTACTTTGATCAGCCATTAGGATTTACTGGCTGTAAATAAAGGTAATATCCATCCACTCTCATCTAATTCGACAGGTTGAATTACAGTACGGCTGGTGATATAACTGCCGACGTTTAAACGTGAATCGTCTTCAAATGAGCTCGTTAAAACCGTAGGCATTATACTCTAGATTGATACGGTTATTACGTTTAAGTACCGTGGACTTAGTTTGTTATTCATCAACAATATTCATTGTTTCTGTTGTAGTGCTAGGTTTGAATTAAGTTAATAAATAAATAAATTACGATACAATTGCATAATAATTTGCTATTGTATTAAGCATTAGCTTAATCGCAGTTAGGGTTTCAGTATACATCTTTTTCATACCTAAATATTGATGACTTTCGGCCAGATTTAGAATTCGTAATTCCAACAAACCTTGAACACTAACTCATGAATATATTAATTGTATAGGTAATTAAATTAGGTGGTCCCAGGTGGTCTATGGTATGCTTTATTGATCTTTTATCTATCACGGCGACTTTTCCACAAATGTAGTTCTCCGCTTTCGCTTATAAATTGTGCATCGCTTGTTGGCGGCAGCACGATGCTTGTGCTAACTATTTGTGCGGATTTTAATTAAGTTTGTGCGGTTTGAGTGACTGCCCCGTCACCCCCTCCGTCTTGCTGCACTCCCATGTGCTAACCATAATCTTAGTCAGTCAATATTAAATATGAAGTGCATATCGGTTTGTAGACTTTTGGATATAATGTTAAGTGGTGCCAAGTCGTCCGCGGCTGTGAGATGACAGATGACGTTGTTGCCATCGCATGTAGACCCTGGGTGTAACTGGCTCTTGAACGCGGGGATTGGTGCAAACTAAAATGTACCTGCGCCCAGTAGTGGATGAAGTTCAATTATGGAAAGAATAAGAATTGAATTAAATTAAAAACAAAATTGTTTGTTTGGCAACAATACAACATCATTAATTTTGCCTCAAACTGTGTTCTGCTGATATCGAAACAAACAGCATTACATCGACCCGAATATGAATAATTTCTATGTGCGAACATTGGAACTAGTCCTAATAGTAATATCGTAGCTAATTAATTCGAGTGATGTAAATAATGTACCGTATTTGCTTATTAAACTGTTTCATGTTTTCTGCACAGCTCGCGTTCTGACTATACTCAATTATTTACTCAATGCATTTGTTTTTGGGAAATGAAATTAAATCGTTTATTCTGTAAATAGGATATTAGAATCACTTTTATACGTCATTAAAAAATATTAAAAATAAGCTAGATGAGGTCGGCTCGGGGTTTTGATGAGTACACTCTAGAAATATAGTCCATAAAACTACATTATAATGCATGTTTAATCGGATACCCAAAGTCTTTTTTAATCGACTCTATGAACCATAACAATGACTGAATTAAGAAACGTCTTTCTTAGAGAGATAGACCCTCTAAGGCAGGAGATCTCTACTACTAATAACCGTAGTGTTGTGAAAGCTCTGTATTTACTAAACTTATTGAACAACTCATAGCATAATCAGCCTTTAAAATGTCCACTGCTGGGCCACAGGCCAGCTCTCTGTGAGAGGGAGTCGGCCGTAATCCACCACGCGGCCCTGTGCGGGTTGGTAGATATCACAAATGTCTTCGATTTTTTGTTCTAGGACATGCCGGATTCCTCACAATTTTTTACTTCACCGTTTTGAGAGCAGTGCTGCAGTGGTGCCGTAATAATTTACACAAAGTGAAGCGCCTGTCTAGGTCCGAACCTACAACACGTAAGTCGCGGCCTATACCACTGGGCCATCACTGCTCTAAAACTGATTGCTGACATAAATCAGGTCTGTTTATCGAGTTTAGCAATCATCATAAATTACTGGCTGTTGATAACTGAACGGGTTCATTAAGCGGTAAGCGGCGATCGTTAGCGATCGGAGGTTGCGAGTGTGACCCTAAGGTCGTAGTGTAAGATTTGTGCAGTACTTATCACTTCACGGTCAGGTTCAGTAGGGCCACCCCAGAAGTAAAAGGACCGACAAAAAGCCATTATTTGTTTACGACTTTAATGGTAGTTTAGGCTACCTGCAACTTAGGGAAACTGCTAAGTTTCATCCTTTTTTGACATGATTCTGTTTTTATTCGTTAAACGTACAGATTTTCGTTGAAAGAATTATTACAATATGCAACTTTACTTCCAAACTATTCTCCCTGTATGTTATAGTATTTAATTTGATGACAGAATCTTCTGTTCTCACCTCTTTGGTGGCAGTGTGGGAAACAGACGTAGTCCATCAGTCGTCGCACAACATTGGTCACTGAGCGATCAGGTCACCTCTACTAACTCAGTTACCACCGCGCTGGCGACACATACCTACTGCCCTGTAATACTATGACGAAGTTAAACAACTGAAACTTTATCATTTAGTTTGTACTGTGCACACTATCTCACCTGGAAAAGTGAAGGACCTACGCTAACTTCTAGAGGTAAATAGATTATCCGTCGTTGTCTGTAGTCGTGCCCATGCCATGTAGGTTTATGTGAAATAAAATATTTTGATTTTGATTTTGAACACAAACGATATTCAACGCTTAACCAATTTATAACTTTGTTCTCTTTATGTCTATCGCTTGATGTTGACAGACTCATGTTTCAAATACGTTTACCTAGACTGTTCATAGGCTTGTAAGACATTCGTCATTTAATTATTGCTTACCTGTGGTCAGCCCAAGTTATAGTTAATGTTTTTTTCTCTCTCAAGCTATTAACTACCTAACGTAGTGTGTACCTTGGACAGTATACTTCTCAAGCTATTGAGAACTGATTAATTATGGTTATAGACACTCCATCTTATGGAATTTCGTCGACCAAACCTGGTTTCTTCTTTGTTTACCTGTATGCTACACGATACAGTTCCTCAGCGTGTCCTCGCGGAATATATTCTGCATACAATTATGAGAAGCTATGAGATTCATATTCATAAAGTTGTTGACTTGCAACTTGCATTCAACTATACTTGCATTTTGTAGAGCATGCATTTGATTAACCAGCTCATTTTGCAGTCTATTTTTTTAATGCACGTTTCTCTAGGCTCGTAGAATTACAGACCTGTACTTAAATTCGGCTCCTTCGACCGAATGTCTGTTCCTGATAGCTGATTTTGAATGATTAATTTGTGCACCTTTAATAATAATTTTAGTTGCAATTATTGTAGAAGCATTCTACTTTAGTAGCAACCAATATATTATTGGTTCACTAAAACATTGTCCCTATACTGTCCTTGCAAGCTAGAATCCTCAAAATGCCGGAAGTTCAAAGCCCCCAAGCCAATCGACATTTTTGAACGAAAAAGAAAAACAATCTTTTGCAATCTGTTGTTCTTTCATTTCAGGTACATAAATGACTTGAGTAGTATCTTCGCCCAGCCATTCGTTGGCCAGCAGTGGGGTGAGGAGTTTCCGACGTCAGATAGATCACCGCGTGTTGGTTTAGGTCTCGGCGAAGTTATCGCGTATCGATACGCTACAGCTGCGACCCTGCACACCCCGCCTAACAACTGTGTCGAGGTCATCCTCCAAACCCTCCACATTGCACTTTTTGCTACAGTCAATAGAGTATACTTCACATTGCCAAAGACGGCGTAACGTAGACGAAGTTGCAAGCCATCTATTGTCAGTTGTGTGTGGATAGGTTGATTCATATCTTGCGATATTGTCTTATCTTTATCGTTAATCTCTTGCAAGCCAGTCTGTTTCATAAGCTTTCATGGTTCGGTTAATTAAATTCCTTGCAGCTATGGACTGCAATAGGTTGAGTCGATGCTTCGATCGGAGATTGAAGTGACCTACAGATACTTCTCACAAGTATATCGGTTCGTTTGGCAAGCGTGTGTCAATCGTTTCTACCGTTTGTTTATTGCAGCGTCACTTACAGTCATAGGTTACCAGGTTCTGGCTGATATTTAAATAATAAATATAATATTTTGTTCAAGCATTTCCTCAATCCCCCTTCATAACCATTATCGTATCGTCGCTCTTGGAGGCTCTTTTAATAACCCCCATTCCTCCCCTTTATTCCTCATAAAATATAATTATATTGTTATTTGCAAATAATATTAATCTAATTGATACTGTCAATAAGTTGAGTGATGAATGTTTTATTTGTTGTTTGGGTCGTGATGCCCAAAATGGAGAAAATTTAATAAAGAGTTCGACAAAGACGAGACTATTTTCTTATTGTTTTGTAGACACGTGTAGAGGGAAGAGACATTAAATGATCGGAACACGGTGAGCTTGAGACACAACGCCATTAATTACTAGTATACACGGTTGACTGATTGTGATTAGTATATAGCGTCAGTTTTTGTACTAGCAAGGCTCTTTGTGGAAAAGCTTGTTCCGGAAAGTTTTACTTATTTCTGCTAAAGGGCGCTTTGCAAATCAATAACAATCACATAATTTAACCTGGTATTCTTGGTAGCTAGCCGTACAATGGTACCCCAAAATACGCTACTAGGTAGGTACGCTTCCAGTCATCTTCCAATTTAATACAAATCTTGAGAATGAAACCGTCGACGATAAGAATAATTCTCCTATAATTGTACGTTAACCGCACGAAACTGACCGCTACAGTCACGCCACACACTGACCCTTGCTAATTGTGTAGCCTCGACGCCGCAGGTCCAGCTCCACATTCTATTTGCGGACGATCACGTCGACGTAAATAAAGCCTTAATACACTTCCACACCGAGCGGGCGGCACATATTGTACCCATACCGGGATGATTGCTGCGCTAGCATCGGTAGAAGTGCCGATTTCATAAAGGAAATTTCCGTAGCTTTGAAGAGTATTGTAGAACTCACTTTTGCCAAACCACTCTTTTCAGCTTTTAATGATGGTAAGAAAAATATATAATTGTATTTCTCAAAGAGATTTCAGATGGCGAATAAATCGCTGAGCTATTTAATCATAACCTGACAACAATTAGGTTTTGCTCTTGACACGGTACAATGGCCGTGAATGATTACCGAACACACAATGAGTACGTCGATTAGTGGCTCGTTGAAGTAATTACTTAGACGAATTATAATGAGCCTCTTGTTGCTGAGATTTAATACTGAACCAATAGAATAATACATAAAAGGAAAATATATCCAATTAATGTTTCTACTTACTCATTTTTTAAGATTTAAAACGCGGAACTTACAATTGCTTACATATTGGTTTCAATATGAGAGTGAGACCCGCTTCCGCATCGTTTTTTAGTTCAGTATAAAGTGATTTATTTATTTACAAACTCGTGAATAACACAATTACAACAAAAACGTGCCATTGCAATCCTATTACTGCTTATCAGAATGTAGCTAACCAAACAAACAGTACTGAAAATATTTATTTGCGGACCAAGTGTGGACAGTCGACAGTCTGAGAGGATTGTCATAGCATTTCTGCTACGGTAAAAAAAAAGAATTGTCTTACAGCAGTGGGTAACACACAACAGACTACATGAGAGCATGACAAATGAATCAGCATCGCTAAACGCAACATCATCACAGTGCTGCACACTCCATTTACATAATACTTAATAATACTACTCCAAGTCGCGGCATCGAAATCGCTGGTTTAGTATGTCGTTGCGCTAATTACTGGCGGATTACCCGAGATCAGGCTCCGTACGGCACGGTTTTATGGTGCGGCTCAATGGCCCGTAAAGTGGATCCATCGAATGTATTGATAATACGCTCTCGGTCGCTAATTGTGTTTATTGCTGCTACGCTTTTAAGATTAGCGCTAATTAGTGTTATCATGCGTATTATTAGTAGCTCGTGACTAAGTAATAATAGGCGCACGGGTCGATCCATTAGGTTAAGCTACGCTTGTTGGGGTTGGTCTGTGGATGGGTGACCATCTTTACATAGAGTCTCCTCCGTGCCTCGGAAAGCACGTTAAACCGTTGGTCACGACTGTCACTCGCGGATCTTTGACAGTCTCTACGGGTCGTCAGAAGCCCTAAAGTCTGACAACCAGTCTTAGCAAGGGGTATCGTATTACCCGCAGTTACTGGGTTGTGGAGGTCGGATAGGCAGTCGCTTCATGTAAAATACTGGTATTCAGCTGCATCCGGTTTGACTGGAAGCCGACCCCAACATATTTGGGAAAAGGCAAGCAGAATGATTTTTATGCGCACCTATTATTAGTAGATTGTTTTGTGGTAGCAGATGTTTTGTTTTCCTTCTGAGTATTGAATTACTTAAAGTTGTTTGTACTAATAACGGACTCTCTGTTTTACTGCTCAGGGTCAGGGTTACATTACACTGTTACTTTTTGTTATCGCGATGAAAAGTAGAGTTGCCGGCAATTAAAGCCTTGAAATTAGTTGTTTCGAAAGAAATAAGGAAAAGAAAGTACTTAATAAAAAATATTTACATTAACATTTCGGTCCACTGTAGCTTCACTGATAACTTTTTATTCGTCAGATAATTTACGGCAACACTTAAATCCATATTGAGATCTCAGCGTCAGGTGAGCTCACAAACTTGTTAACTCTGAACTCGTGACGGATCACTAAGCACCGGCGCTTTGACTTACTTAGTAAACTTATAACTTTACTGAGCGAATTGATGTGTGTTCTGTTTATTATGTCATGACTTAAACGGTTAGTAATAGTATTTTCAAGACACTTGCTCGTAAAGTGGCTCTTATTGAACCGGTTTTAGGTTCAAAATGCAGTGTATTAAGCACGCGTGCTTTTTACTTTATGATAACGCACTACTGCGGTAATGCCACAGAAAACTATTAACTAGTCGGAGTACCTATACCAGTCCTATGATATGGCAGTATGGAGTTAGCCATGGCAGCATGGAATTTGTATTTGTATTGTAGAAATTGACTTTGGTGAAGCTTTCTTATGAATTTGTAAAAAAAAAATACTATTGGCAAACCGTTTACCGTTTAGTTAAAGTAAAACAAAAATTGTCTGGCCATAAGTTCTGTTACAAATGAAAATGCTTTTATTTTTTTATGAAGTAATGTAATCTTGATAAAACTTTTCTGTACATATTATTGAAGCCGGACGATGTATACATGTAATTAGTATGAACTATATACTATTACACCCGAGCAGAGATGTGCGCTTTTTTAATCTCATCAAAGATACTTCATGCCTTTTTATGCCTACTGTATAAATAAATAAAATATTATAACGCCGCCCCCGCAGAATAAACGCGCAAGTGCAAAAAGTAAATTTTACAGGAAAAATAAAACACCTAAATTGATCTATAACTTTATGACTACACATAATAGAAGTTTGATTTTTATGTCGTTTACAAGATTATTTTTTTTGTAGATAGTCTAATTAATATTAAGTGTTAAACAGGTACCGTTTTTGAGTTATTGTTAAAAAAACATTTTACAGAAATATTTTAGTTTTTTTTAATTGTTAATGTTGCTTTGAGTTTTTTTTCTTGTCAACTATTGTTTTTTTTTGTTTTGCAATGTAATATAACTTGAATTTTCTTTGCGTTTTTCTCAGTACAGTGATACAGTTAATGGGCTATTACGCGTTTATTCTGGTGCAGTCAAAAAGTTTCTGATAATGTAATAGGTGATTAAGTTTTTGTACTGGATAATATATCATCAAGGTCGAAATTATAACATTATGTTACGGTTAGGTGTAAAATGCTGTACACCGCTCATAGGTCTAAGACCTTGATTTTGATTTTGCGGCGGAATGTTTCTAGGTGGCAACCGGAACATGTTACTTTGAGCGTTATAGGTCTGAGGTACCGCAAGGAACATGTGCTGTGTGCGGGGTAGGCATGCGATGGGGCTGCTGATTTATAAAGTTGGGGTTGAACTTAAATGGTTGGGGTGGTGGCGGTTGGTTAGGTTTATTCCCTATGGGATTGGGCCAGTTAGAAATTGGAACTACAAAATTACGTGGGGGAACTGGGTTAGTGTTTGCGTGGGGATAACAGGGTTAGAGTTCTTCTGGGTAGTGGATTTTGAAAACTCACTACGTTCCTGTAAATATATAACATTAAGTTCTTCCTGTACATATTCAAGGGCCTTTTCAATGGTGTCTGGATGCATGCACATTATACGGGACCCTAATGGTTCTTTTAACCCTTTTACAAAAACCTGCATAGTAACTTTTTTGTACAGTGTACGTTTCGCTTCCACTGTTGTAGGAATTGGCTCGTGTAATGTTACATACGTCATTATCGTACTGAACAAAGTTTGACATTCCTCATAGAATTCTTGAGGTGTATTCCCCTGCGCAGCTAAAGAAAGATCCCTATACAAAGCCGTTTCATCCCGTTGATCCGAAAAGTTATTAATTAATGCCGTCCTGATGCCTAACCAACTATCAGGTATGACGTTGGAATTGATGGGACGAGCGGCAGAGCCACTTATTCAATTTAAAATGCCATTTAATAAGTATAAGTTGTTTAACTCACTACCCGGGGCATTACTAACATACTGACTTACTATTTGATCACATATTCTAATAAACCTAGTCAGAACATTTGGATTTCCATCGAACTCCGGGACTATACGAAGGGTCTTGAAAATTGCATCCGAGTCGGGGGCCATATTTATGCTTCTAACTTCACTAACACTATTTAAATCTCGACTATTATCTATAGTACTCCACCGGGCCGTACGAGATGCGGGTTCCCGGGAATTGGGGGTTTTCGGGTGAAAAATCTTGGAAGTTGGATTGTACTAGGACTAAAAAGGATGCAACACAAGAACTATTCAGGTGTACTCACAAATTTTTCATCTCTGGTTCCCTCGTGAATCGAAGTTTGGATTCTCCTTCCGGAACTGCAGCTGGACCCTAGATTCGGATATTCGGTGCCGGGGCTCGATAGCCACCCAGGCGATTCGCGTACGCGGATATCGATATTAGAGATCCCTAAGCTCGCGAACCGGCCCGCGAATATCCTACCGACTGCGCCAATTACGTTAGCTGCGATCGGAGGATTGAAAGAAACCCGAGATGATTTAAATTAAGTTTAATTACTAAATTAAAATTACAAACTAAACTTATGAACGACTAGCAGTGCCCCGCGGTTTCACCCGCATAAGTCTCGATCCCGTGGGACTATCGGGATAAAAAATATCCTATATGTTAATCTAGGTTATAAGCTATATGTGTGCCAAATTTGATTCAAATCCGTTCAGTCGTTTTTGCGTGAAAGAGTAACAAACATCCATCCATCCATCCATCCTCACAAACATTCGCATTTATAATATTATTATTATTAGTAGGATAGGATGATTCTAGCCGAAGTGGGACAGTAGAATAATCATTCTTACAATCTATTGGTTTATATATTTCATAGGTGCATCATTGATTACATGAATTGACCTGGTACGGACCTGGCACGTCTGAAACTTCAGCGATCTTCATAAGGAAGCGCTATGTTAGCAAGGTCGGCGCGGATGCGACGTCAGTGACCTTCATATAGCAGCGCTACATAATTTGCTACTACAATTGTAACATCCTTGAACCTTAAAAATGAAAAACATAATTAAAAACTTTTTACAAAAAAAAACAACCGACCTCCAAAAAATACACTAGAAAGTGAAAACACTCTCACTTTCTAGTGTTTTTTTTGGAGGTCGGTTGGTTTTTTTTGTAAAAAGTTTTTATTTTTCACTTTTTAGTTGTGGTACCTACCCCCTACTAGTTCGAATATCACGACCTGCTATGTAAATAACAGTGACAGGAAAATGTTAAGAGATCGTCCATATAGGCTAAGTGGGAAAAATACGTATTAATGAAGCTAACTCAAAAAGTACTCAAGCTAAGTTAATAAAATTTATATGGGACCACCTTGAGAGCATACCCTTTCAAACAAAAAAAGAATTTTTAAAATCCGTTCACAATTGACGAAAATATCGACGGACATACACAAAAAAAAAAAAAAAAAACATACATACGCTACGAACATATAACCTCCTCCTTTTTGGAAGTCGGTTAAAAATGATAATTATTACAATACATAATTAGGTAACTTTCTACGAAATGGACTCAATAGCTGTTATCGTTGACCACAAACTCCAAAGCACAACAGACCCCGCCTACCAGCTGCGAGCGAATGAAGTTTAAGGTCATTTGCGAATAGCCAAAGAGTTTGTACCACAATAGAGAGAGAGAACGATATCACTTGCGTAGTCTAAAATACGATTATTCGGTTGGCAACTACGTTTACAATAACAATTAAGACGGAAACAAAATGTAAGGGATATTATCGTACTATTAATTTCTTGAAGTGTTCTGCAACAACACGTTACGGAATTATAGTATTAAAATCTGGACCAGAACAAACGCGCAATGGACAATGCCGTTAAAGTGATTTCTCAGTTGCACCTGATAAGTATGGTAATATACTTTACACAAAGTAAGGCTTAAATTATGGTACGCATATATATATCGCAGATTTATTTATTTTGGTTTTAAATAAAGAATAAAGTAATAACTTTTCGTAACTTCGTAAATACTTTATATAAAAATCTGGAAAAAATTGAGGTGATGTATTTTGACCTATACATTACGAATATCGATTAACATCAAAACCGCCGCAATAGCACTTACGCGTTTATTCTGCGGGGGCGGCGATAAGTAAATGAACATAATAATTATTTCATCTTTCAAATGTTTACTACTTACATAATTGATCTTAATAATAATGTTTTGAATAGGTACGCAAGTATTCAGAACAAAAATACCTAATATTTTGTGTTTATTAATTTTTTTTAAGGTATAGGCTGTTTAGCGGGTTTGCCAGTGCCTTTATTTACACCTGCGGAAAAACAAAACCAGCGCGCTATTTTCCATCAATATTTGATCCCATTTTCGTTGTGTGGTTAATATCATAGACTAATTAAAATGTTAATATTATCAATACGAAATCTAAAGTAACACCAACCGACGACGTTGAAAAGTTTTTAAAAGAAGCTCCGGATAATCAGTACATGGCAACAAAGGTCAGTTGAACTTTATACATCTAAATGTATCATTTATTACGTTATTGTAGCATAAATTCATACAACAAGTCTGTTCATTTCCTCGCGTGTGTTGAAAAACGTCCTATGAAACGCGAGTGCGTTGATCATTACACTCTAGGCTACCTTATCGCGCTCGCCTGCGGCTCGCGCGGATTATACCGTCTCGTGTTTAATGACCAACACCGCACACTTGTATCATAATGTACTATTAAGGCAGGCAATCAAAGCTGAAGCTACTCCATGTCTGCTGAAAGCATCAGCTAGTATTATATTGGAAACATTATGTAAATCGCTAGCACTAAGTTATTCAATGTTTGTAAGTAAGTAGCACTTCCATTGATTGAAGTGATGCTTGAGTCTAGTATATTGCAATAGCTGCTGTCTCTTCATTAAAAAACCAAAGGCGTGTGTGTTTAAATTAACAAAACTCAATCATCCAACGCTTGAGTTAAGATGTTTAGCTAAACGTACAACAAGACGGTAGAGCCACCATTTAATCAGCGCCACAACGATGTTGGACTTGCACTCAACTAAATCTTACAAACACTCATGACATCTTCCGTACTTGTAGTACTTGCAGTGTCCGCCTAACTACTTACCGCCAACTTGCTCCACTGCCTCCCAGTGTGGGAGGCACATTGGGCCAAGTTCGCGCCACGCCGGAGTTGCTCACAACTTTATGAATTCCTAATCTTAATGTATTGTTTATGTTAAATTTCACGTCGTATTGAAGCTCGCCAGATATTGCTGAATACCAGAACTTGGTAATGTGGCAGTTTATAAGTTTTGGGATGAAGCAAGAACTAGATTAGACTCGTGGCTGTGTTAGAGTTAATGAAAACTTGTAGACTCTTCTGGGAAGAATCAAGTAAAAGAACAACGTTAACTTTGGCGCATCATCGTGAGGGAATTGAACTCAAACTCAAAGCATTTATTTCAATTAAACCATTTACAGGCACTTTTGAATTGTCAAGGAGTCGGTCAGTCAGAAAATATGAAGCTAGTTGCCCATTCCAAAGCGTAGTAGGTACCTATGGAGAAGAACGGGCAAGAAACTCCACGGCCACTCTTTTAAATCAAAAAATTGTTACAAAAATTGGTTACATCATTCATGTTGAAATTACTTATACATGTGAGAACAATGTAGAAAGACGTGCATGATAAAAGCGTCCGTTGATATAAATTATAAAAATAAAAATAAACAATTCAAAAATTAAAAATAAGCCATGGCAGCCAAGAGATGACCAGCCCCAACTGACGGCGCTCGTTCACGAACATGACGCATGGATTAGCACCAATCAGCTCAACCATTTTGAAGGGAGCTAAATGATCCAACACACACGCCACCATCAGCGAGACATCTGAGTGAGCATGACATACTTCTTCTTCTTCTTTTCTGCAGAATAAAAATAGACTCGATGTCTGCATCCCGTCTCCACAGTAAAATACCGTAAGACATGATACTATGAAAGTAACTAAAATAGACCAGTCTCGCGGTATCTACATCAGTAAATTGACGGATTTCTCTTACAGCATATGCTGCAGAACTTAGCCGTCCTGCAAGAGATGTTAAATGAGGACCCCATTGTAGCCTAGAGTCGAGCGTGATCCCCAGGAAAACGGTTTTATCGACGAAATCTTCAACAACAGTTTGTTGAATCGCTTCATTTGTCTGGTAGACGCAATCAAGGCTGCCTATTGCGAATTTAGTTATACCGTTAAATATTCAACGTTAAAATTCAGTTTTCAGTTAGGGAAAAGCAACTTTGTTATTTTTATATTTAATTAACTTTACTCGCTCAATGTAAAGTAATTATAGGTAATGGACAATGCCTCATAAACAATTTAGTATTGTAAGGCTAACTTTCAAGCGCTGATCAATGACAAAAGTATAGATCGTTTTGAACCTTGAACAAACTGTTTCCCGCATTTGGTGATGTCTCTTGTTTAGTTATTCCACTTTACTGTTAGGGCCGAGTCACACCGGAATGGCAGAGGCCGGCAGCGGCCGGCAGCGGCCCCCGGTAGTATTCTTCAGATTTTTTGTAAAAGTTAAGTTTTTGGTTTGTACGATTGCTACTTTTAGTTCTAAACTATTCTTGGCTTTGCACAGCTCATTAATATTGTTTACTTCTCTGTTATAATTGCGCTCTGTTGAGTGGAACTAGAGTTAATTGGATTTCTTTTTTCTTAGAACCTACTACATAAACTAATTTAAAAAAAAATCGCAAGGTATTTAAAATCTTTCATTGCAAGTTCTGAGTTACCTTTTCATATAATTCAAAATATTAAAGGTCGTTATCGGTAAACCATGATAAGTTCTACCTAGTTTCCAGGTAAATTAAGGTATCAGCTGAGTTTCCATTATGCTACAACTACCAGTGTCGGAGCCAAATGTGCCAGTTATGGCACTGCACGCAAGCTGCGATGTTGGCACTCCATCCAATGGCTTTACGAAATGCTATCGATGGCTGACAAGCGAACTGGCATTAACCTACATTATTGCTTTTATTAAAACATAATGCGTAACATTGCATTATATTAACAAAACTGCTAATAATATAAACCGAAAACGACCATACTTTGCAACAATCCTACTATCAAAAACTTACATATATCGTAAAGAACTGCTGGTGTTAGTATGAAAGTTTTTATTGATCAATCCATTATGATTCAAAGTTCCTGTGCACTAAAATTGCACAAACTTTACAGTGTTGAATTTAAAACATTTCATTTGTACAAGGAGGCGCCATCTAGTAGTCTTTCCCCGCAGTAAATACAGTCGTAGTGAGCGAGACACTACGTTTCTTAGAACAGGAGCGTTTTTCAGCTGGCACTGTTGCTCGTGTTTTCGCCACCCAATAGATGGCGTTGCATTTAGTCTTTCATTCCTTTATTTTCCAGTTAGCGTTTTTCAATTACCGATATTGCCGTTGTAACCGAATTTCAGATTATAGAAATAAGTATGTGAAGTTATACTTGAGGTACTCTTTGAAGATATAGTTAATTGTTTAATTTTATTTGCCTGTATTGCAATTAAAAGAATCTTCACTTCCGTTTAACACTATCTCATCGTAGGCTCTATCTATAGGAACAAAAAAGCTTTTTACGAAAAGGATGACACACAAAAGTCCACATCAGTCTGTTGTTTCGTAACTAAGCGTCCTGTATTTTACACATCTGTGATTTATATCAGCGACACTTTGTACCGTCAGCATCAGTTGTTTACTAGTTTCGACATTTTCACAATACCTAGAAACTTTATGTATTCGGGTTATAAACCTTAATCTATTTTAAAAGGTTTCCTAACATTTATTTTCTCTGTTTCTATTTACTTAGAAATAAACATCAACAAACATCAAACATCTTTATCGTTTGGATTAAGAGTTTGAATCAGAAAATGATTAAATACGGGATAGGGCTGTATTCAGGAGACGAGCGGTTGCATCCTCCTTTGCGCTACAAACGACATGCGGTGAAGATGTAATGTATGTAATCTTCACAGCATGTCGTTTGTATTATTATATTATCTGCAGTCTTTGGTCTAGGTGTAACAGTTCATGTTTGTATTGAACTAGGTAGGCACTGAACGCTATTTCCATTCTAATTGCTACATCATATCTTTATATTTCAATATCCAACGTATTTTAAAGCCTCGTGCAGACTGGTGCGACGTGATGGCGTGATTCAACACCGGTAATTGTCCTACCGTGGAGTTATGTTTGAAGTTGTATTGTTAGAGTCGCATCGCGCTAGTCTGTACGAGGCTTTAAGCTATCTCTCAGCTACCGATCTACGTCGCTGTCATCAAGTGTGAGCTGGCGGCGTCGTGTCGTCTACTGGGAAATTACGCGTCGTCGTGAAGTGTGCGTGGAGCCGACGACGTACGTCCCGGCGACGTAACGCCCGGCCCGGTCCACCTGACACGAGAATTTATTATCACTGGCGGTGAACGAAGATACTTTGCAGGTGCTACAGATTTGAATTGTTTGGATTGTTTCATCTAGACAGACAAATTGAGGCTGGGACTTTCCTTTGAGAGGTCTCTTGAGGTAGACTAAGGGAGTGAAAGTTCTTCAAGCGTAGATAGATCATTCAGTTACTGCTCTAAGTTTAGATTGTCTTAACCATTCATATAAACCAATTACAGGCACTTTTAAACTATTCAGCCCATTCCAAAGCGTAGTAGGTGCCTATGGAGAAGAACGGACAATAAACTCCGGACACTCTTTTAAATGAAACTATGGCTGCAAAATATTGGTTACATTATTTTTGTTGAATTTATATATGTGAGAACGATGGAGAATGTTAAAATGGTCCGTAATAAAAAGAGAAAAAAAAAATTGTCGTGGCAGATAAGAGAAGAACAGTACCTACTAAAGGCGGCGTTCACGAACCTGACACCAGGAATAGCACTGTCTGCAACGACTGTTACTGATGCTTCAAAATACTCTCCAAGTGCTGGAGACTTTTTGATGTAACTCAGGAGACAAATGTCTTGTGGATCAAAAAGTTTCACGAAAACGTCACATCACATTACAACACACAAATTAATCAATCTGACCTATTCCTTTCCAAAAACACTGTTTGAAAAGCAGAACATATTCCGTTCCATGTCACAATATCACGTGTGGGTCGGTAATCCTCCCAGGTCTTTGAGTAGTAAGGCTCGATGCGACAGCGCCACGCGACTTTAACAATACAATTATTTCTAAGAAAACTTCACGGTAGAACAATTACCGGTGTAGCGACAAGTCGCGCTAGTATGCACGAGCCTTTACAGTTAGTTGGCTACTCAAAGTAGGTAGTATATTCGCGCGTACTATGGTTCAGGTACACATATAGGCGGTATTAGTCGCCACGTAATTTGAGAGCGGGTAACCGCGACCACAGGCGGACGTCGCGGCTGCGGTCGGCTTTAGGCGCTAGTGCGCCTAAAACCCAACTAGTGTCGGGTTTTAAGCATTAACCAGCTACCTACGTGTTGCATTATAGGTTTATATTGTTGGAGTGTAGGTAAATATAGGACGACAGATTTTTGTTTTTACGCAGGTTGGCGTCTGAGGTTACGCGCTTCTGAGTCATCATTCGAAATTCTTTCCAAAAATAAATAAATAAAATAAAAGTGCCCTTTATTCCACTACTTACAAGTTAGTACTTGATTAGGTATATAATAACAGGTTAAATATTTCAAATACTTCTCATAGAAATCATTAGCTTCTCTTTTCAATAGGTAAATTGCTTTCTTCTTTTACTTTCTTTTACTAGCACCACACGCTTCAATCGCGCGCTTTTTGCATCCTGTCCGGTCCACAATGTTGAGTAAATATGTTTCGCCATCTCTTTCTATGCCTCCCTAACTTTCTTTTACCTTCTAATGGGATCCATTCTGTTACCCTCTTTGTCCATCTAGTACTTTCCAGTCTACACAAATGCCCTGCCCAATTCCACTTCAGTAATCTAATTATTTGCTTTACATCCGTTAATTTTGTAAGCGTTTTGTTTTCTATTTATTATTTCTTTTTTACCTTAAGCGTTTTCTTTATATAAAGCACAATTTTTTCCATTTTCCTCTGGCATATTTCAATATTCTCCTCGTCTTCTTTTCTCAACGACCACGTTTGGCATCCGTACGTAAGGCATGGTAGTATAGCTGTTTTTCTTTTTAATGTTTATGCTAATGTCTTTGTTCTTCAATCATTTATTTTAGTCCCCAGTAGTTTTTCCAAGCTAAGACTATTCTTCTTTGCGTTTCTTCTTTTTCAGTGCAGTTTTGGAACGACACCATCTCCCCTAGGTAGATATAGTCATTAACGTACTCTTTCTTGTGTTCTCTCTTATGACGTCGTCGTTCTCTCCATTTTTTAGGGTTCCATAGTAAACAAGGAACCCTTATAGTTTCGCCATGTCCGTCTGTCTGTCGGTCTTCGGCTTAGCGCAGAGACTGTTAGTACTAGAAAGCTGTAATTTGGCATGAGTATACATAGTAATGAAACCGACAAAGTGGTAAAATAAAATCATGAAAAAAAATTTTTTTTTCGTCTATCCCATAGTGTGGGATATCGTTAGAAAGTTCGTTCAAAAATATTGTGAGCTTGTGAAAACCATTTTTGGATTTAAGGATCCGTCTGCGAAATATTAAGCTTTAAAGTGCTAATTTTTGTCAGAGTCAAGTGTCCCCCCCCTGCCAGCTAAACGGTATGTTCTGGATATGTGGAAAAATTCACAGCAGTAGTATATATAACGAAATTAAAAGGAAAACTATCACAGCTAAGTAGGCTCTACTAGTTAATGAGTAATTATCGACCAACTTAAATTTGCAGTTGCAAAAACATATTCTACCATACATTTTGTATGGGAGAACATGTTTTTCAACTACAAAGTTAAGTTTGTTCTTGGGATAATATCATCCCAGCTACGGAACCCTTCATTGTGCGTGGTCCGACACGCACTTGGCCGGTTTTTTCTATTTTTGTCGTTGGAAGCGTTTAACGATAGGCCGACTTTCTTGCTTTCTCTCGCCAATTCGGTTACCATTTATTCCAAATCTATTGCAGTTTCAGCAAATACAACAATTATCATCCGCGGAATGAAGTTGACTTAGAAATTCAGTATCTACCCTAATGCCCTTGCTATCCCACTCGGTATCTAAAAACTGACTCGAGAGTTTCCAAATATAATAACATCTGTATTTACTTCCTAGAGCTTTAGTAGTTTTATCTTCACTGATGTGACAAGTGTCGTGTTTTGTCGTAATTGAAAGCGCGCCCGGATCGATATAAAGCTCGGTCGATTGACATTGAAGGAACAGCGTCGTCCTCGGCGGTGACAACTAAATGAATCGAAATATTGTCAGTTTGAACGAAATGAACTCATAGCTACCGCGCTTGAGGACATGGGGATTATAAGTATTTTGACCACCTAGATATTTAACACAGATATATAAATACATATCTGTGATATTAAATATCACAGATATGTATTTATATATCTACCTCTGGGCCAAACTTGAAAAAATATTTGTGCAATCGCGACGAATAGGTAGGAACATTAGTGAATAGATTTCAATGCGAATTGACGCAACCATAATCATTGGCCAAAGTATTCTACAGGTAGGTAAACATGTGGAATACCAGTTCCTGTACAATGAAGCTATCTCTTCGTAAGAGCAGATATTCAATAATATCGCAATATTTCGCGAGACTGCATGCGATTGTCTGATTTACTTTCAGCCCACGCAGACAGGCGCGTCTCGTTGAGACATATTAATGAAGTAAGTCGCGAATCGCGGCCGATCGCAGCGACGTGCGGCTTCACATCACTGTAATTAAACAAGCGAAGTACGCCTAACGCGCGTGCAATCTATGACAGAATAGCTTAGAATAGCTTATTATCATTACAGACGTACGGAGTTATCCTTGTGTGGGATGTGATTCTATTTGAATTGTGGGTACATTTGAAATGCAAACTGGTTCTTAGATAGTGCTGGTATGACTATGATAAATGAATTTATTATCTGCCAGCAATAACCTATATTATGCCAATTCTTTCATTAAAGGTAAAATTTCCGTAGGGCCATAATGTATTCATGCGCCACTGACTTCCAAAACTCGCTATGAGGCAGGCAGGACTCATTTAATAGTAATGTGTCCCACTTGGCGTATACGTCATGCGTGTTAAATTAAACGTTTTTCCCTGCACGTGCAACTCTGAGCAATCAGCGGCATTGAATGGCTCCTCGAGGTAATTACGTGGGTCGCGGCGCGGCGTCCACTGCGCGCCCTTTTCGAGCACCCTCCACCACACTCGTGAGGGGCGCGTAATCAACACCACTACTATATTACGGTCATTGTGCGATTGTCGCCAGCATTTGTTATCAAGGGCTCTGCTAGCGGCTTATTAATTGCAACCATTTCAAGGGGTCAATGCACATTAAATGTCAAAAGTATAATAATCGAACAAAATGATGTTTATGCATTGGGCGTGTCAGACCACGGTCGTAAGAACACGATAAGTCAATTGCCTTTGAAATATTCATGTGCAGGCTTCGATCTCAGTAATTAGTATTGTTGATGCAGGAAGGTTGTATTGTAATACTCAGAACTGAGATTATTTATTTGTGCCACGGATTTTGATGTAAAGCGCCTGATCGGAGAAAGTAGAGCTCCAATCTGTGCTCCGGGGCGTAATCACAGGGTGCAACGGAGACGGGGAAAATTAAATGAAAACACTTTGAGGAAACTTTTTGTGGAGTTTAGGGAAGATGTTACAGGCATTAGTCATGGTAAATAATAACATGCAGCTTTTGAATTTTGAGAATTTCGTTTTTCACGTGCGGTCATAATGAGATTAACTGTGACTATAACCCGAGTCTTGTAACCGACGTAAACACAGTTACAGCGAACCTCCAATATTGTGATCTGCTCTGAACCCCGAGGCGTCCCGTGTCGTATGTAGTGATGTGCAGCATGTCGATTATGTGATTTATGTTAATTCGTGTCATGTTGACGGCCCGCGGCGGTCGCAGCCCCGCACTTATCACGACCGCCTCATTATACGCCGCTCATTATACATTCAACGCGAATTAAACACTTTATCACAGTCCGTCATCTGGATACGTTGTGCCTGTCAATTATTGAAATATTTATGTAAAAACAGGAATATATTTTAATCGTTTGAGTGTTTTGTTTAAGTCGTACCTGCATAGTTCGTTTACTGTTTCTTATTTAATGCAACATCTAGAGAGAGAGTTTTGGTAATGCTTCTGCCATATTATTCTACTACTTGGGGTAGGGGCAGCGTGTCTTCCTAACATCACCAACAAGTTCTGTTAGTCGCTATGCTTTGTTCTATGTTCAATATGTTATGCTGAGTGTGTTTTGTTGTTTGTTGCAGTACCTGGGCTCGTTCCCGGTGTCCGGCGGCGAGCCGGCGGCGCGCGGCGACCAGGTCTCCGCGCATCTACACCTCATGAAGGTAAGCAGTCCTGCTAGTATGTACCCACAGCTTCATTAACTAGGTAGCCCACTAAAAGGCACGCAATTTCGGCGTCGTTTTATTATTGCAAGTCTCATTGCCGAGCTTGCTTATTTAGCCCCGCCATTAGAAGGCCTGTGCGCCATTGCCCCACTCACTCGCTAACATACGAGCACCTACATCGAAATACACTCAACTCTCCCTATTTATTACCTTTCACTTAGATGTTTACAATAATCTCACGGTAATGTAGGGAGATCGCGATTGTATATCAATTTTACGAGTGAACGGGGAATTTGATGCGTGTAACATATTTTGGAACATTAGTGGCTTAATGACAGGTTATGTGGCTGTTATTCTGTTATCAGTAGGTATTATTTCAGAACTTCATAGGAGTTATAATTATTTCTCTGGTCTGGGAATGATTCTAACGCCGATATTTTTTTTAAAAATTTTTGTCTAGCTGTCTGAATGTAGGTATGTAGGTATGTCCCAGCATTACGCAAATACTACTGGATGTAAAACAACTGGCGGTTTTGTAAAACAGCGGATTTGACAATCCAGCTACGTCATATACATTTAAGTACGGCTATTTTAGTGGTTGTATAATACAAAAATATCTATGGTTGTGACTGTGAGAAATCCCGTGTGTTTACAATCTACTGTTTTATTATGTTAGTGATAGCTGTTCGTCAGGAATAACCTGAAACAATGCATCAGTCAGTGTATCAGTGTGGTGCCATTCGGTAGTACTTACTATGCTGGAACGCAGGAGTTCATTTATTGACTAAAAACTAAAATGTTCGCAAGCAGTAGGAAATTGTTACTGAAGGCTGCGGGTGTCGACCTCAGGACGAGCTGCTTCCCACACGGACAACTGTACGTCGCTTGCTCCCCCAGTCCTGACTCTCTGAATATTTTGACTGCTGAGACCAGAACTATAGATAAATGTAGTAAGTATCAGGGAAGTTTTATAAAAATGTGGCAGTTATTTTAGTATATTGAGGTGTGTTACGACATCCACGCAAACGAAGTCGCGGGAATAATTTCACAGATTTAAATTAATGTTACCCAATTTGAAAGAGTTATGTATAATTTGTTTGTGTGTTGGTATTCATTTTGAACTAATTTATAACAATTTATGGTCACTCGTAAAGTCAATTTAAAATAAATGATTCATGTTTTGTGTCGTGATCCGACAGTGCCCCAGCATTTGAAACGTGCACGTAATGAATGTGTGGCAGGCTCGGGCAGGATGTAACATGTAGCACAATATGTAACACTTAGCACGTAACCTACAGCTCAGGTAACATAGAGAGGTACACTCGTGATGGATGACGTCACGCGGCGCGCTGACCCCGATGTCACGCCCTCTTAGCCCGCTTATTACTGACTGTGTAGTGCACGAGACAACGGCGAGACAATTCTACTCTAACCCCGATAATGAGAAATCGTATTATTAAAACTACAAAGCGTCGCCGTTGTTGATTTATTTAAGAAATATATAGGGTGCACACTATAGAGTAGGTATTGATGACTAAAAGGTTGGCCTAATGAAGTTGGAGCTTAAATGAATGGTTTAGTATCGGATTAGGTTTTAATAAACAGTCAGAACACTTTTTTAATTTATTTATCTCCCTTGATTACAAGGATGCAGCAATTAAGAGTAAAATCTCTGGGCGTTCGGGTATGGGGCTGCTGAAGGTTATACGCAGACAAATCAGCAAAAGGCACTCATAACATAAACATCTCATAAATCCTAATATTTGATCTTCTGTCCCTCTCGCACTACAGTGAGCAGCCACTCCATCTATCTCTTCCCTCGTAGCCGACGAGGTGTCAGTGCACAAAGCTGGCTCACTGCTCTGCGTATCACGAGTAAGCCTCATTGTGTTAGTGCAGCCAGACATGCATCTCGCATGCGTCTCTACGACAACACTACAGGCTTACATCAGTCTGCTTCCTTCAAATATGGAAAATGCTTTTCACCTGTAGGTACGTTCTTTAGAAGTAAGAATCATGGAATTACAATTAAAAGTACGCCAAGATTTAAATTGTATGAAGCTGGTTTTTGGCTTATAAAAGATTCTGCAAAAAGATAATCTTAAATTGGAACTACGAGTATCACTTTAAACTTTCGGTTTCACTAAGAAAATAATAACTTTATAGTTTGAGCTAAAACAAGACCCAAAATCTTAACCCCGTGACCCCACTCGTGCACATTGACACGTAATAAACCGTGGCTGCGCTGCCCCACATTCGCGCTCAAACAGTAGCGAGCAGTGTGTCACATGTTTGGGGTCGCGGGATGACCGTATGACCCCTGCTTTCCTTATAGTCTCCTAGTAGTCCCAAGCGACAAGTTATGTAGCGAAATTATCTTATTGTAGCCTGCAGCTGCTGCGTTTGGGAAAATACACCTCATTCCTTAAACCTACTGAACTATGTCCTTCTTCCGTGTCAGTGAGCTAAACAGAGCTCGACCACCCACTGCAAAGAGTTTGTGTCTGCGTCATCATTACCTTCACATGTATCAGTATAAACTCACATTGAATGAAAACAGAGTTGTTTTTTTTTTCTAGAGACTTTTCGGAATACAATATAATAAAAATACACTGGAACAAAAATAACACATACTAGCTCATTTGTTCACTGGAGCGTGAACGGAGTCCAGTCAGCCTGTGTTTACACTTCACTACATCTGTGGAAAGCACCTTGTTTTAATATTTTATTCGACACTTAGCTCGTGTCTTCGTTTGCGAGTTTACATGGCGCACTATTCAGTTGTTTTGGGATTCTAATGTTTTATAAGAGTCCTATGAGAATCTTGATAACACTCACCTCATTTATAGGGTTCCGTACCTCAAAAGGAAAAAACGGAACCCTTATAGGATTACTCGTGTGTCTATTTAGCTGGCTGTCTGTCTGTCACAGCCAATTTGCTCCGAATCTACAGCACCAATTTAGCTGAGGTACACATATGAATTTCATTTCTGTGACCCAAACACGAACGTGTATCGTAAATAAATTAATTTTGAATATTTGGGGTCACCTTTCCGTTGAAAACTGGAAAATTAAAATAAAAAGATTTGTAAACTGTACCGTGTGACATATCAAATGAAAGGGCTTGCGTGAGGATTATTTTTTTTTGTTTTTAAACAGCATTCTGAGAATAGTTTCGAGTAAATATCAGTGTCCGATACACTCGCTCTGGGTTAGGGTGGTGGTTGGGACGGTAAAATAAAATGTTTTAACTGTTATTTATGTTTAAATTCTTTACATAGGTACTAACATCGTTTATAAGCTCCTGTTGTTACTCACCATAATGGGTCGTGTTGTCTGACAAATAAATAACAATAATAATACTATTGTTGGAATTACATCATATACAAACAGGACTATTGTTGCCAATAAGCCTGATATAGTGGTGGTGGATCGAATAGAGCGGCGCACAATGATCATTGACATAACGGTCCCGCATGACGGGAACCTCGTGAAAGCCGAGAAAGATAAACAAATCAAGTATCTTGACTTGGCTCGCGAGGTTGTCGACATGTGGGATGTGGACTCAGCGATTGTTGTGCCGATAGTCGTGACAGCCAATGGCCTAATAGCCAAGAGCCTCGACCAACACCTGAGGAGGCTCTCGTTGGGTAGCTGGATCAAGGGCTTGATTCAAAAAGCGGTACTTCTGGACACGGTTCGCATTGTCAGGAGGTTCCTCTCTCTGGAGCCCTGACCACCGGTAGCTTGGACCCTGTTCCCGATACCGGTGGGATACTATTTTTTTTATTTTTAAATGTTTTTATAATTTTTATATTCTAATATTTAAAAATGTAAAATATATGTATTTAATGAAATAGAGGAAATAATAATATACTCATAGATTACAGGAATACGTATAAGAAGTCTATAGTCTTAAAATAAATGCTAAATATCTCAATATTGTGCGTACAAACTTACTTTTGCAGTTGGAATGTATGAGAGAACATGTTTTTCAACTACAATGTTGTCCGGTTTTTATGATTATCCGCAGTACTATTTAGTGTTATTGTTTTACTTTCCTTTTTTAATACATGTAATGGCGTACTGCATTCAGTTTTGTATACGTAACGTAAAGTTTGATCTGCTAAAACTGCAAAGAGTTATGACACACACGACCGACTCAACTGTCACAGTACAAAAAATCATCCGAGTGTAGTCACAGATTTATAGTTTGTTAGCTGTGACTGACTGCCACATACTGGAGCTATCTACTGCACGTTACAAGTCATGAATATCAACTTGCATATCATACTTTATAACAAGCATCGAATGTACTGAACAAGACAAGGTGTACATAAAAGGTAGTAGTGTAGAGACACCCTATCAGGTAGCGTGGGGCGCAATATTGTGCATTTGAACGCCGCGAGCGTTTGATCGACCACTGATCTTTATGTCAGCACCACTCGTTATGACAATATGCGACAGGTAGTAGCGTTACTTACTATGAACAGAGCTATGGTCGGCTACGATTTTGCAAAGGTGTTCAGCTTTGACCGACTTTAACCTGTGTTGTAACAAATACTTCTTTAGTTTTGTTTTGTTCAGAAAATAGTAACTAAATATAATGAAGACATGTATCACCAAGCATTTTAGATAAAGAGAATAATAATACATTTTCGAAGGTCAATACAAAATTTGCTTCGTAGACATTGCTACGAACACGTGACGTCTACGTAGAATCGTAGAGGTTCGTAGTGCGCTACGCTGCTACGCTGTCGGTTGACGGTGATAAACGAACGCCGCATGGCTCAGTAACATCTCCCGACATATAAACTTCGCTACGATATACCTATGATTGTATAAAGTACTTATACTTTATTTATAAGAAGAGTACGACTATAATTAATTAGTTAGTCAAAATACTAATTAGTTTGAAATTTTCAAACTTATATAAATATGTATCTTAACATAGGTATGTAGCTTAACATATTTATGTAAGTTTTCAAATCTTAAGTGGTAACAAAATATTTTATATTATATGTCAACAACAAGAAATTACAAAAACCGGCCAAAAGCGAGTCGGACTCGCGCACGAAGGTCCGTACCGTATTAAGATCGAGCAAAAAACGCCGAAAAAATACTCTTCTTGAAAGGGGTGGGCTCTAATTGACCGAGCGAGCGAAACGTTTCTGCTTCAAGTTTATTTGCTTTCGTGTGTCAGCTTGTTGGTACTCCTCTACAGGTCGTATTTTACAACCGATCTGGACGAAACTTGGTATAAAGGTTTTACGACTTTATAGATTTTTTTGCTGTCGAGGATTTTCGATCAAAAAGGGCTAAAACGGGGTTACTGGATATCTCCGCCTCATGAGATCCGATTGCAATGGCTCTTTTTTATTGAAAAGTTCGTACTACTAGGTAGGGATTGATGGAGCACTTGGGACCTTCTCAATACAAAACTAGAGAATTCTGCAAAACAAAAACAGAATTCTCTAAATTAATGTTAGTTTTACAATAAGGTCACTAGATACTGTGCATAAAAACATTTAACCCCTGGAATTTATAAGATAGGTGGTACTGCTGATGCCAACTGAGTCAAGTTTCTTAGACTTAGTACTACTTACCTGAGCTTATTTTATGCATTTTAGTAACCTACAGCCGCATTCGAGTTTTATTAAAGTTGGATAGGTATATTAGGTATAGGTATTGACATGGTTATTCTCACTGAGTACTCAAATTATTTAATACGGGATATTGGTATATTAATTGTTACAAAAAAGTTTGTGCTCGCGACGTCTACTGTTCGCAGAACAACTACTAACTTTATGATATTTTTGTTATAGCGGCACTAGAAATACACAATCTGTGAAAACTTCAACTGACATATCGTAAGGTCGGTTCATGAGATACAGCCCGCTGACAGACAGATGTACGGACAGCGGAGGTTTAGTAAGATTACTGTTAGATCCCTAAAAAGCATTAATCTACGCACAGAGAAGGGTATGTAAGTTATAGTATACCTCTTTACGTGTAAACAAAAAAAAACTCAACACAATAAATACATATATTCACCTCATTTTGCTGGCGCTCTAAGCCTCCTTCATTAGCCGGCGTTGTTTAGTGTTGTTGCTCATAGATGGCGCTATTTACAGCTTTTATGAAATGCCTGCGAGGCGCGATAACGGACAGACGAGCGCTGAGCAAAGATGTTATTATGTATTAGCTTCATAATAACGTGTTTACTTTATAATAAAGAACAGTTTTTCGTGTTACAGCACGATTTTTTGCAATTCAGTTTGTAAATTTTGGGATAAGATTCAGTTAAGTTGAATTTATCAGGTGATTACAAAATAACTTTTCGGAGGACTTGGGAGAAATCAAATCAATGGCAAGATTAATAAGTGTGTCTTTATATTGTATTCTTTATTATATTACGTAGTCTTGAAGTTACGGTTGCTACACACAAGGTTAGATATAAATGTACTTTTAAATAAAACTGACGTGGTTTTAATAACATAATAGTAAGTATACAGAGCGCTGGGTGATGACTAAAGATGCACAAGTTTCATACGTGGGCGCTCGCTGCGACAATGAAGGTACATAACTAAGAGGTACATAATGCATTAGACAAGTTTTTACTTACCTCAATGAAGATTTATATGTTGCAACCTTCATATTATTTACGAGTGAAGTTAACAGTGTTGAGTCGTTATTCCGTAATGGTAAAATGCATTTCGGATTACGTAACTTACCTAAGTGTGAACGAACTCTTAACTAATTAATAACAACGTATGTCTTTCAGGACAAATGCTGTGTCAAAGCTTAATTCCAAAGTTAATGACTCCCTTGATTTATTTACTTTGGAATTAAGCTTTAACTTTCATCTGAAAATACTCAATTTTTCATTAAGTAATCAACTACATAATAGGTATACCATAATGTTGTATCTACCTTCAGCTTGGAAGCTGCGATGTGTTACCCGCACGTAGTCGGCGCTTGTATCGTTTTGAGACAGGTTCAGTGCCGCCTCGACAATGCGGCGGGAAATTTATTCATTGGCTCATGTGGCAGCTATCGAACACAAACGAATAGATAACTTCAGAAGGCTTACTCTATCCAATTATTTTTTGTAAAGACAAAGAAGAAAATACATGGTAATAAACAAAGAAAATGTACAAACCTTTAAAACTCTATAGCAAGATAGGTCTTAGCACGAACGAGTGACGTTAACGTTACAAAAATTCTCCTCTTGTATTACAAAAAAATGGCTTTTGTGAATTTTGGAGTAATAACTAGAATTAACACCTCACTAAGATTGAAACCTACTTTAAGTCACATCGACAGCAATATTTGCTAAGCTATTCGATTTTATCAAGTCTGTATTTACGTACAAATTCTTATAGTTTTTAGGTGATCCTTCTGTGTTTTCCTGTTGTGTGTCTTCTTGCCAGTGAGACAGGCTGGACAAATTGGTGTAGCGACCCTGCGGCGCATGCACAATGGAAGCTAAGCGACATACACAGGAAAATCTGTAGCCTTCAGCAGGTCACACCAGCGCACACGACGATGTTGATAACTTCTTTTAGAATTATGTTATTTTCAATAGATTCGCTTGGTGGGTTGTAATAATAATGCTTAGTGTTTTCTATCTTACCTACAATCAAGGTTCATGTAGGTATGAAATCTAAGGTTTACTAAATTGTGAGATCATAACCAAGACCGTATTAATATTATCAGATTTTTTAAAATAAAAATCTTGTTTTTGCTTTACGTTGTGAACAAATAAATATGGATAATTATGTAAAGTTACAAAGCAGTGCTTCATAAAAAAGACCCCAAACTTACCCTATAAAGTATCATCAAAACACACACAGCTAGGGCGAGGTGGAGCGATCACAAAGCAGTGCAAACAAACAAAAAGCACATTATTGCAGGCAGTCCCCCAAACTGTACAGACCCTCAACGTGAACCCCACGCCGAGGGTTCACATGAAAGTAATAACGCACTCCAGCGCTCAAACTCGCGTGAAATGCGCACCGCAGACTTAGACAACCCTCCCACACGAGTGCCACGAAAAAGGGTGCACGCTGTAGGCAAATCAAACTGAATTCTTACGAGGTTTTAATACTAGTGTGATTTAAGTAAAATAAAATTATTTATCTTTAAATATCGAAAAAATGTGACGTATAATAGCCTATTTTTGCTAATTTCTAACGGTACATCCCATCATTATCTTGCGTATCAGTGCAGTGAATCCTTTTGTGAAAATGTTTATTAAAACCTGTCGACACACTCTTATCATTTTGAACTCAACCGACAGAAACAAGCTCAGTCAATTAAAGTGGAAATAAGAGTGTTGTCGCAAAACCTATAAAATTTAGAGTTTTAAGTAACGGAATGATTTTGTGTGAGTAAAAAGATGCAAAAAGTAAAGTATTATGCATGTAAGTAATGTGCACCGCAAGCCCTCATTCCCGCAATTTATTAGTTCTTCCCTCTCCTCTGTCCGTATTGTCGTCACAACCCTTTCACCACTGTAATAGCTAATTAGGTGCTCTTATAAAGGAAGACAAACTATTATGACTCGTCCCGCCGTGAAACTTTGACGACAACTACCTACTTTGTAAAAATTTGGCTAGAGTTCCACTTAGGTAATTAGGCCTTGGATTCATATTTAAATTAAGTCGCGCTTCAAAGCCTGTAATAAATGGAGGCAAGTTTGACTATGTACTCTCTCTTACATTTTATAAAAGAAGACTTTAGTACGTACCGGGAGCGGTGAGCAACTGAGCAGTGTCGCCGTCGGCTACACAGAGATTACTCGACGGGCGCAGTGTGCACACAGACAGACGGGAAATTAAAGTAAAACGACAGTGGGCTGTGGGGCTGGTGGGGCCGGTGGGGCCCATCGGAGGATTCTTTGCACGCAACAATGCGTCCGTAGAGCCTAGACTACCCAGCTAGGAAAGAAATAAACAAGGACAGGAACAGAAGGACTAGTCGTATAATAAATACTTCTAACATCTAGGCCACCTTTCATTTTCCATTGAAATTCTTTGCAACTTCTTTAACTCGGCTCGGAAGTCCGGTATCCTCAGATGATCTGTTAGGGCCGACAACTCTTGTAACTTTTCTTTTATAGACGCTTTGCAGGCAGAACAATCTTATAAGGTTTTATTCATTTTAGGCGTCTGCACGTTACAGTGAGTGGATATTCTGCATGTATCTCCACCACGGCGCAGCTCTGCGGCCGCAACAAGAATGCCATTTTCTGCTTCACAATAGATATTTTTTCTCATTTGCAGCCTTCGGCGGTTTATGAGTAACGTGTAATGACTTCTTTCGCTTAGTTAGTTCCTTTCCGCTGAAATGAAAACAATAGGTACGTAAAGACTGCGGAAATATTTTGTGCAAGCTTATTACTCTCCCAAACAAAATAATTGTAAAACAGGCTGCTGAATAAAGATACCGTAGGCGCAAAGCTTTGTTGCGCATTTGCAAAACAAATCTACGTTGTAGGTATCTCATTCAATTTTAGATTTCAATAAAACCCCGAGTTTTTTCTACACAATCGGTGTGATCTTTACAATTTCCTAGAAAACAGTTGAAAGTCTTTGGATGCCGCACAAGCGTATTCAAATCTTGTGGAGCAATAAGTCGGGGCTAGATATTGGGGGATCCAATCTAGGCAATCGTCCCCGCGGCGCGTTACGTAAGGCTCGCGGCACACTGGTGCGGCGGCGGTAGCACGCCCGTGGGAACACTCGCGACTTGCCGTCCGCTAGGAACGCGCGAATGTCGATGGGAGAAACAAATATTTTAAACTTTTTAAGAAAGACAATTAGGTAGTGATTAAGCTGAATTTGCAGTGTCATTGTGACAGCTTTTTTTTGTGCTGAGATCGAATCGACGAAACTGATGTCACTGTTGGCGGTTGTAAATAAATGCAGAGTAGTGGAAATATAGTTTCTGCATCACGATGTCGTGTATCAAATTCTTTAATTGTGACTCAACATGGAGACTTTCATCGACACAGCCCCTGACCGTCCGAGCCCCGCTCGCGCGCCGCCTGCCGCGACGTAACCAACACTCAGTTTCACGCTCCACTTGCCCAACTTTATTCTCCCTTACTTCCTCTGATTGTTCCTTAAATTGAACATTTAAATACCAAATGTAGATAAACTGATTAAACTCACAAACGCCCCCGGTACGAGTATATTTTGGTGTTTAAGCTGAACTCTTAATTGTCTTAATTCCTGCGGGCTTACGGGTTTAAGATTGTAGACTAAACAGTTTTATTTTGCACAGTGAAATGTGGCTTTCTGACAGTAGGTACCGAAATGGGGTTTGATCATCGGTTCACGTCTACAGTTTTTTGCTTCTACAGTACACATTATATCTACGTTCATACAGCATACTTATATCCCCAGAAGTAGTATAAGTTCAGTAAAAATAAATGGTATCTATCAAAGATAAGGTCTGGTATGAAGCCGTGACGTGCCGGCCCGGTCGATGGGCGTGCGATATGGGATCTCGATAGCGGCCGGCCTGGGCCGGACAAACGGCCGCTCGGCCGCCGGAATGATGCTCTTATCAACGTTTCTATTACAGGCTGCTTGAGTCCCGAACAAATCCGTCTCAGACAAAAACTGATACTTACTACTTATAATCAAAGCAAGGAATAACTCCATAGGTACCCGAGAAATGAGAATTCAGACATGAGAAAATACACTTGTTTGTCTTTTTTCTTTATTTATATATTTATTATAAAATACTTTATTCTTAAGGAAGGAAGATGAAACAGTCATAAGTCACTAAACCATGTCATTGACGAACATAACAAACTCACATATGGGTACGACTTATTTTTATTACGCATCCAATTACGCGCCACACTTAATATGAACCGTCTCAAAACATCGTAAACTTGTCTATGGTTGTCACAGCGACGCTCCAGGAGGGCGGATGTTACGATCATACCTGCAATTAATTTGGCAATTACCGACTTCAACAAGGTTTCGTGAAGCACGATGAAGCAACCCTGGGGCGGAGACAGGTTCGACGTCCCGTCATCCCTGTCTCATGACGGCACATTTGTAGCGCCACAAGGTTATTTTAACGCGTGAACATAATCAGAACTAACGATCATGATTTTCAACACAATTTCACAAAAATGTTTACCAACAACGCCTCCCTCTCAATGATGTGCTAGAAAATCCATGTAACAATTTATCTTAAAGCTTAGAAGTCCTGTAAAAATGAAAATGAAAATTACAGCAGAGTATCTATATAATATAGTCATAAACAGAAAATAGAAGTCTGTGTTGTATGTATAGATAGCCTGTCTTCGTATAGTTTTATTGAAACCTTTTAATTGTATACATTTTTTTTTTAGCGCTGAAGTTGATCTTTTCGATGGCTTGAATTACGTTATATGTGAGGATTTCCAAAACATTTTTTTTAACCTTATTTTTTTAATTCTAACTTGCGATTATTATTTTTAAATTCTCATGACGATATTTAACTAACATGTTTTGCAACCCTGGCTGCAGTAGTGGTACCCCATTACTGACTGTCGTAAAAACCTAATGAAAGATTCATAGTGAGTATAAAAATGTGTAATAAATGCGAGCCAACAAGTTTGCTGTACCGGTAAGCAGCTGTTGAGATAGTAACGCTCGTTTACTGTCATCGTTCGATACTAAAGTCACTACACACATAGAAAAACAAAAATCAGCTGATTTTTTTTTCAATAACCGATGAAAAAGTTCTTTAAAGGGGGGGCTCAGAATGATGCACTGAATACGTGGTAACCGTTTTCGCGTCGGTGTCCCTGCCACCCTGTATACTAGCGACTAGCGACCCGTCCTTGCTTCGCACGGTCTTGACAAAACATCGAGATTTCCGTTGCGTATTTTAAAAGAACATCGCGGTAACACAGACAGACTCGACAAGCGACTTTAATTTATAATAATATGTATGGATATAGATTAATTAAACATGTATACCTATATTGAATATTGTAGCACTTATTGATATCTGAGAAAAGTTTGGAAATTAAGTCTGCAGGTAATGAATCCTTGTCCAGACACGTGTATGTTAGGCATTCCATCCAAGTTTGCATGATGAATATTGCAGCGGTGGTTGCAGACGAGCGTGGCGGGGGGAAGGGGGGGAGGGAGCGGCCTAATACCAGATAGTATCCCTTTCACAGTGATTGGTGCGCCAGGCGGTAGACTGCCCAGGGATGGACTGACCTGTCCCTTGTTAAATTTTATATTAAAATTCGTTTAGGTAAATATTCTCTTAATATTTACTAGGCTCTAGCCATCTAATTATGAAAGTTGAGGGTAAGTTAGCTTTTTATGTATAGGATCCCTTTGGGTATATGAAACTCAAATTAAAAAACTTAATGACGTCTATTTTATGGCGGTCTTTTCCCTCGTAAAGGGACAACATAAAGTTATACTGCTAGCTGAGAAGTAGTCTTACAATCAATTGGCAAGAACCCTCCCAAATTAGATAACCACGCTATACCAATAAACTCGTTTCGTCGCTGTTACGCACTCAACTCGTCCTTAGCCAGTATTCACCCAATGCGGCCCTGCTTCCTTCCCCGGTGGGGACAGTTCATACAATAAGTTCACTCCAACAGACGAGGCTATTGAATGCGATCGACGCTAGGCTAGATAGCTCTAGATATAGCCTCTGATATGTATAGCGTCTGTCGGTGACAGATAACACGCTACTGACGACGAAGACTGTTGGAAAGTGATTCCGCTGTAAATAACGAAATAAGAAATTGGTGAAAGAAAGTTTATTAAAGAAGATGATAGCATATATATTAGTTTTCTTAAAATAATTGTTTTTGTTTATTTTAGACCATGATCCATAATGTGTTAGTAGAAAAGCATATACTCTATGTTAGTTACAATAATTGTGGATCTGAACAGGTCAAAAATAATTTTTTTAATTTTATTTTCACATTAACCTACTTGGTTCCAATTGGGTGCACTTTATATCCTTGTAATTATTCATACTTACATTTTTTTTTGTAACTTTGTATCTGTAATAAAATAACAGTCTTACGGGTCGATCGATCAGGTTAAGCTACGCTTGCCGCGCTTGGTCCGTGGATGGATGATCATCTTGTACCGAGACCCCTTAGTTGCACGGGTCGATTGATCAGGTTAAGCTACGCCTGTTTCATGTAAAATAGACGCTGACCCCAACATAGTTGGGAAAAGGCGGAGCAGATGAGTATCTGCCAGAATCCTATTCGCTCTGGCAGACCACTTCGTTCAACATCATCGAGTTTGTTAGTAACAACACTTAAAAGTTGCATAATTATCGGCGCGGTTCCAATTAGGAAGTCCTCAAGATGAGGTGCGCGTGATGCATGACCGCAAGCGCCGGAATCGAACCCGGGACCACCACTAACGAGCACGTCACATGTTTTATTTAGTTACTCTTAATTGACTTCTCTACATAGTTTGTAGTTTACAGTGGTCAGCATAACTTATGTAGGTATGTTGTCTATGATATTAATAAGTGTGTACGGTTGTACAGTCCGGGCATGTCAAGGTTTGGTTCTTGCTTACGCCATATTATAAAGAATCATTACAAAATAAGCACACTCTGATTTTTCTTTTGGCCGAAGAAATATCTCGCTTTCTCTAAGTGCTTTGAATCAGCGTAACTTATGACAGTCTAATTTGGCCTAACTATCGCTTTTCAGAAATTGACACTTACTGGTTTCCTGCGAGGACACAGACTTCTCATAAGCATTGTGGTGAAGATATTAAACAACTAACGATAATTCTATCTCTATTTCAAAACCTACTTCAGATAACCACCGTGCCGGTCATCACAACAGGTTGTAACGGGTCCCTAATGTTACAATGAACAATAACACGTTCCATTAATATTACCTGTTAAAGAAACGCCATTGAAACTAGCACAAATGTAATAGAAGCCAGGCTAACGTGCTCGATCTAGAGCGGCCACAAATGATAAAACAGCCAGGCTAACGTGCTGGATCTAGAGCGGCCACAAATTTAATAGAAGCCAGGCTAACGTAGCGGCCACAAATGTTATAAAAGCCAGGCTAACGTGCTGGATCTAGAGCGGCTACAAATGCTATAAAAGTCAGACTAACATGCTGGATCTACAGTGAACACAAATGTAATAGAAGCCAGGCTAACGTGCTGGATCTAGAGCGGCCACAAATGTTATAAAAGCCAGACTAACGTGCTGGATCTACAGAGAACACAAATGTTATAGAAGCCTGGCTAACGTGCTGGATCTGGAGCGGCCACAAATGTTATAAAAGCCAGGCTAACGTGCTGGATCTACAGCGGCCATCACTGTAATAGAAGCCAGTCTATCGTGCCGCATCTAGAGCGGCCACAAATCCATTACACACAGGTAGTTGTAATTAGTCCGGGAAGGACGTGGCTCTGCTGTTGTACAGTTAGATTCACAGTTTAAAATTACCTAAATAATAAAGAACATGAAACTGTATATCAATTTCAACACTCGATTTTCTGGAATAATAACCACAATTTTGTCAATATCTTTCTACTATAGAGAATCAAAACGATGGGGAAACATTGACAGAAAGGGTGTTTCTGAATCTAGGTATGTTCAGAATCACGGAATATAAAAAACAATGAACACAGTTTACGAAAATGTAGAATTTACGTTAATTTTCTCAGTTGTTGTGATCATTTTGGAGACTCTGTTCGTCCCAATATGTTCGGCACCGACTGTACAGTGGTTATGTCTGACGTGCGGGGCGTGTTCATATAATATGTAGGACATTATAATTGGGAGATTAGTTAACGATATTAGGCAGCGGTTACTTAATTGATAAGGGGTTAATAGAGGCTGATATTGAATAAGTAATTACGGGTTATTGGTAGTTTCAGGATATTCATAGAAAGCCACAATGGCGATGTGATTTGAAAGATTGAAAAAGAGACTTTTGTGTTTATGAAAAAGTAATCTGTATTAAACAAAGTATTATCCTAAGTAATTATGCATGTTGTAGTGTTAGTAGTACGATTCAGTTCAGTATCAGAGTAGACAGATATCAGCGTACGGTTTCCTAAGCACGGCACGGTCCACTAGCCTGTGGTTTCAATATTCAGGTATATATCTACAGCATCTACCTACAATGTATATACCAACATGAGTGTATGCTGATCGGCCCAGCTTGAGGCCGTACAGATCGAATCGAGACTGTACCTAGAGGTGACCCTGCCCAACTTGCACGCTTTTGTAAGTTTCATGAATTGCGAAACTTACAACACTTTCCGATAAATGCTGTATATTTTCTGTTTTACACAAACCTCTCAATGACTTGTAATTTTTGTAAACATGACATTTTGGGCTTGATTTTATAGAATTTTATAGAGCAGTGGTGGCGCAGTGGTAACGGCCGCAACTTATGAGTTGTAGGTGGTAGGTTCGTACCCAGACAGGCGCTTTACTTTATGTAAATTGTTTCATCACGACTGTTCTCAAAAAGGCGAAGGAAAACATCGTGAGAAAACGGCATGTCCTAGAACCAAAAATTCGAAGACATGTGACATCTAACCACCCGCACTTTACCCGCGTGGTGGACTGCGGCTAACTCCCTCACGAGAGGAGGCCTGTGGCCCAGCAGTGGGAATATTTTAAGCTGATTATGCTTACCCATAACAAACCCAATTCAAAGGTAGTTGTTCTCTTGGATGACGAAACCTATTTCCCAACAAAGACAGAGGACGAATCAGTAAAACATTCGTGTGATATCTAAATGGAAGGTTATTACCACTATAATTCACGAGTACCTCCCGGGGCTATCGGCTAGACCCGTGTAGATAAGGCGACACAGTTTTTGATGTCACCCGAATGGAACGGCAAATAGTCGAGTTAAGGCTCGTTCACACCGGCGCGACTTTAACAATACAATCTATACTTATAATAAATCTGTAGAAGTGAAAATTCTGTACATTGAAAATATCAAAAAAATAAATGGCAGGGGGTGTTACTAGACCGACACCGAACCCAATAGTGTGATTAAATTTTTTTTTGTCTGTCTGTCTGTCTGTCTGTCTGTCTGTCTGTCTGTTTGTTCAAGTATCACGCAAAAACTACCGGTTCGATTACGATGAAACTTGGTATAATTATTCTTTAATATCCTGGGCACCACACTGGGTACTTTTTATCCCGGAAAAGTATCCTATCCTACGGTTGGGGGGTGTCAAAGTTTGTATGGAAGAATTTTAACGCGCTGTCCGATTAACTCGAAACTCAATATTTATACTTAAACCCAAAAATTAAGAATAACGTGTATCAGGATTTTTCGAAATTCAACCCCTAAGGGGGTAAAATAAGGGATGAAAGTTTGTATGAAAAATCTTATTCCTTGAGGTAATAAACACGAAACTTCGCACGAATAGTTATCTAAATAAATTATAAAGTTTGTAGTTTTTCTAAATTACCCCCTTTTTTTTTTTTCTTTTCTTTTTTTTTTTTTTGGGTGGGAAATCATCCAATGACTTCTCCCGCTCTGGGCGGAGCGGGAGGGCGTGTCAGACTTTTACTGACTAAAACCCAACCGTGTTCCTTCCCTTGCCATGCCAGGGGCCACGGTTTCCCCTTAGGACTACCCGCAACCCCGGCGGGCAACGGTCCTAGCGGACCCCGTCAGTTTTGCTGACATCTCTTTGAGGCGCGCGTGGAACACGACGCGCCGTCGACCCGGGCCTGGTCCTTATCGGGGGCGAGCTACCCATTGCTCACCGCCCGCAAGCCCGCGCCTACGGTGGCCGGGAATCCTCCAAGGAGTCCCGACGCCCAGGGCGTCTCCTACGGCGGCTAGGCGCGTGAGGGCGCGAACTTTGCCTCTCCCTCACGCGCTCCGCCTCCTCCTTCGTCTAAATTACATTAAAGGGGGATTGGGGGGTGTCAGTGTTTGTATGGAAGAATTTTAACGCGCTGTCCGATTAACTCGAAACTCAATATTTATACTTAAAACCCATGGGGGTAATTTCCGACACTCACGCGGGCGAAGCCGCGGGCAGCAGCTAGTTTCTAATAAAACTTCACGATTGAACAATTGCCGGTGTCGCGTCGCGCGACAAGTCGCGCCGGTGTGAACGAGCCTTTAGATGTTTTCGGTAACAGACAGACATTGATGATCCACTGGTGATAGTGATTATCGGAATCTAAATACGAGATTTTATATATTATTATATAGTATTTCAGAAGAGCGAAGTAAAGAAAAACTTTATGAAAGGAAAATCAAAGCAATAAAATTAACTACAGCTGCTTTGAAGCCTTTCGTAGGTATATTTCAACGGAACCAGCCATTAGATGCACCTTTATTTTTGAAAGAATATAATAATTTCCTAGCGGCTGTCCTATCTCCTTACAAGTTCCACGTTTAAAAGTGTTACCTTTGGCACCGCGTCACCCGCAGCAATATTCTTACTATGACAGATTTGTTCGGGACAGTTTGCGTCAGGGATAGATTCGTAATAAAACTGTCGGCCCCATCCATCCCTAATACTGTAAGCGTTTTATTTTCACCGTCATCCTCGTAAACTCAAATAGAACAATGTTTTATGTACGGGGCGACATTCGTTACATAAACATTGGGCTGCCTCTCAAATCTAATAGATCGCTCATACAACTGTTTGTACACAGGTGTTTTTTTAGTATTGTTGGAAATCTATTTGTTGATATTATTTGACTTAGTTTAATAATTAAATCATACCATAATCAATCACCATTTTACTGATGTAACGTTGAAACGTTACATACCTAAAATATTTAGTTTGACTTTAAAGAGGGACAGTTGAATGTTATAATTCAGACAAGGAAATAATATGGAAATATTTTGGGATTTCAATGTAACATTATATTTTAAATCGAAGTGATATAATTCCCAAAGTGCTGCTGTGATATCGCTATTCACGTGATATGTTTTAAAAATATCTATCTCTATTTGAAAATAAAAAGAAAAGCGTTTGATACCTTTTTCTCATTTCTAAACCTAATACGAGGTGTGTCTCAGTAACCCATTAAAAATATTTTTCTCCTCAAACTGGTATTATTTACGACACTCCTGACTCTCGTCGGTAGTACTTCGAAAGTAAGAGAATAAAACAATGGAGTTGCTCCACCAAAAGTTTTCCAATAAAATGTGGCAAGTAGCCGACTTACTTGTCAGGAAGAAACGCTTACCAACTGGACGGCCGGCCAAGGTAAGCTGACCTGCGCCCATAGCGTAACTCTTCACAACTCATTCAACGTTCATTTTATTCTGTGGTTTATTACGGGTCTTCGTAAACTGGTTACTCAATTATGACACTATTAAAATTTTACGTTTATTGATTTTACAAGGTTTTCCTGAGTTTGGATGTAACTTATGCCTATTTGATTTTTAGACAATTAATTACTGTCGGATTCAAGTTGCTTTTTGAACAGTAATATGAATGGGCGGGGCGTTATAGCTTGTTAAAGACAAAATAAATTAACGTTTTCTATTTAGGTTACCTTTACTATTGGTCCGTTATGTTATGCTCATGATATTCCACTCACGTCATTTATCGGAAGAAATGTAACACGTATAACCGTATATAATGTAACACGTACAACCGTGTACAATCTACATCTCAACATCGAATACCATCCACATCCACACATCAATGAATAAGTAACCATCCCCTAATCCCTAACCTAGATCTGGGCACGCGGCCACGTCGCGGTCGCTCAGATCAGTCCGCGCACGTGCCGCGTGTGTCTCCTGTGGACACGAACTAATCAAACGGAACCGCATCTGGGCCCAACATTACCGAGATAAACCCGGTCCGAACATTCAAGGGTCATGTACAATATCATTTTCTCGGAAATTCAAGGGTAAAAATTGAAAAGGTGGAAACAGACTTGATGCAGATGATGCGAGTCATATTTTTTCTACATGCATTTATTGAGTCCTTAGTTACTAATCTGATGATTCTGGTAGTTTTCATTTCACAGGACTTTTAATTTATTAGCAATCTACTTGAAAATCATACCATCTTTCAATGGAAAGGTTGAGACAAACGTGATCACATCATAGTACAAACGACTATTAAAGCAATTTAAGCTTTAAGTTTCTTCGCGGTATTTTATTAAGGTTATGTAATACGGGCCTTGTAATGCGGCCTACGTGCATCACTAATACTTCACAAAAAGCGAATTACTTCAAGAAAACATTTCGGAGATAAAAACATTACTGATATTGCACCTTCTGAACAAGAGTTTTTGAAAGAGGAATTTTCACAAGAAATGAAGAACATAGAATTTGTAAACATCCAGCACACCTACTCTACCTTAGTCACAAAAATTAGAAACAGTAAAGACAAACTCAGACACAATAAAAAGTGTAATACACCTCTTATCCAAGAAAACCTAGCAAGACTAATAAAGGAAAGGACTCTATTAAAAGAAAAGAAAAACAAAACTAGCTTAGAAAAGAAACATTTATCGGCATTATACAAACTTATTAGAAAACAAATACAAAAGAAATCAAAAGAGCATAGATATACCATCATTGAGCATGAACTAGAGAAATTTGCGTCAGTCAAAAGGGCCTACAAACGACTAGATTCTAGCAAAAAGTGGATTACACAACTTACGAAAGAAAGACACCAAGTAACAGACAGAAATAAAATACTAAAAATTGCAACCGAATTCTATACAAAATTATATGGGTGTCCTGCCTCTCACGAAGACTCAATACGACATATGGAGCCACTTGATCTAGACAGTGTACCGGAATTTCTAGAGTATGAAATTAGCCACTCCATCCATCAACTGAAAATGAGGAAAAGCCCCGGAGAAGACCACATAACAAATGACATATTAAAAGCCATCAGAGAACCAATAACACCTATTTTAACCACAATATTCAACGAAATTTTGAAACAAGAGTCGATACCACCTGACTGGCATACTGCAATTATAACCTTACTCTATAAAAAAGGGGATCCAGGCAGTATGGACAATTACAGACCACTAAGTATGCTACAGACACTTTATAAATTATTTACCAGCCTAATATTAAAAAGAATCTCAAAGACCTTAGATGAAAACCAACCAAGAGAGCAAGCAGGATTCAGATCGGGCTTCTCTACAAACGATCACATTTTCACGCTAACTCAGATAATCGAGAAGTACAATGAATACAATAAAGAGCTCTACGTGGCCTTTGTAGACTACTCCAAAGCATTTGACTCTATCTCCCATGAATCTCTATGGTGCTCTCTTCGTGAACAAGGAGTCCACATAAAATACATAACAATTTTGAAAGAAATCTACAAGAACAGCAGAGCAATAATTAAACTGGAGAAAAAGGGAGAGCCATTTCACATCCAAAAAGGAGTTAGGCAGGGTGATCCCATATCACCAAATTTATTCAACGCAGTTTTGGAGCACATCTTCAGACAGCTAAATTGGCGCGATGTCGGAATCAAAATAAACGGCGAGTTTCTCAGCCATCTCCGCTTCGCGGACGACATTGTTTTGATAAGCGAGACACATGCAGAGCTTGAGCGCATGCTGAAGTCTCTAGATAAGGAGAGCCGAAAATGTGGTCTTCACATGAACGCTGAAAAAACATGCCTATTAACCAACAGCATAAGAGTACCAACGGTGATACAAAGCACGTCAATCGCGTATGTCGACAACTGTGTCTATCTTGGGCAAAGTATTTCATTTAACAAACCGACAGAACATGAAGTAGATCGCAGAATAAAGAGCGCATGGAGAAGATATTGGTCTTTGAAAGAAGTATTTAAATCACGCATCCCGATTCGCTTGAAAAAGAAAGCTATGGACACCATCATATTACCTACTCTCCTCTACGGTTGTCAAAGTTGGACACTAACAAAGGCAGTTACAAACAAACTTCAAGCCTTCCAACGAGCAATGGAGCGGAGTATGTTAGGAATCAAACTCCGAGACCATAAAAGAAGCAAAGATATACGACAGTGCACAAAAATAATAGATGCTGTGGAATTAGCTTGCAAGTTGAAATGGCGTTGGGCAGGACACATAGCCAGAGCCACAGATGGACGCTGGAGTGAGAAGGTTCTCCATTGGTACCCTCGCGATGCACCACGCACCAGAGGCAGACCCAGGCGCCGGTGGTGCGACGATATTGTGGCCTTGACCGGCCCCACCTGGACTAGAATAGCCCAAGAGAGAGAGGAATGGCGAAAGATGGAGGAGGCCTTCGCCCTTAAATGGGTGCCCAATTATATGAACTAATTATGAGATTATGTACCAAACTTATATTATTTTATCAAATCTCTTTATTTAGAAACCTATTTTTATTTATCAAATTATTGTTAAAATGCATGTTTAAATTATTATGAATGAATTATGATACTATGTAATGAATTTTTGAATGTATTGATTTTTGGGAAATAAAAGGCTTAAATAAATAAATAAATAAAAAATACGGGCCTTAGACCGTCAAGCAAAATTCACATTTTGACAATAACTTCGCGGCCATTATCATAGCCGCGTCATGTGTTATAAATCTGTCCCCACCCTTATATTACCCCTGAAATCTTTCCATCTGAAGATATCGTTTTCCTTGATATGTTTCGTCGGTTGAGTTCACAGAACATGTAAGGTCAGATCATTTGGTCTGAAGAGCGGTCATATTGTTACTGTACCTACGTACTAAGTATACATAGGTAGGTAGGTACCAGCAGTTTATCTGCGCAAGATTGAGTTCGTTTTATAGAGGACACGTGTAACGAAGGTCACGGAAACATTTACTGTAAATATCGGTTTGTCTATGGTTGAAAGGCAGTACCTAATCGATTTCAGTAATAGTTTCGTTGCAGTTTTTTTTGTTTTGCTATTAGTAGCAGCAGTAGAATGAAAAACGGAACCCTTATAGTACCACTTGTGTGTCTGTCTGTCCGTCTGTCCCACCTAGCACGAAATCTACTGACCAAATACGTTGCAACAAGAATGGAAGGACTCCATGTAATCCAGGTGTCGCACTTACACTTCGCGTACATTTGTACAAATAGGTACTCTTATAAGATAGATCTCGGTCAAATTAAGACAGAAGGTAATCATGGCATCAAAATCAATCTACCTAGCCTTTTCCCAACCATGTTCGGGTCGGCTTCCAGTCTAACCGGATGCAGCTGAATACCAGTATTTTACATGGAGCGACTGCCTATCTGACCTCCACAACCCAGTAACTGGGAAATACGATAGCCCTTGGTAAGACTGTTTGTCAGACTTTCGGGCTTCTGACGACTCGTAACGACTGGCAAATGACATCCACGAATGACAGCCGGGACGCTTTCCGAGGCACGGAGGAGTCTCGGTATGTAAAGATAGTCAACCATCCATGGACCAACCCCGGCTAGCGTAGCTTAACCTGATGGATTGACCTATGCGGCTGTTATTACTTAGCCACGAGCTCCTCCTCATACAAACAAATATTTAAAAAATTAACAAATAAAAAATCCGGAGCTACACGTAATCTAGGTATTCGATTTATCCTAACACGTGTGACTCCGGATTTTTAATTTGTCTGTCTGTGATGATGATGATATTTGGCTTTTTTGCCGTAGTTGGGATGACTTTTTTTGTCTTAGTGAATAAAGAGGCTTTTCACTGACAATACTTGTCAATGGGCTAATTGGGACAGCTGTTGATCGGGTGGTCAGGTCACTTCTGGGGGCAATAAAAAAAAATTGCACCAAAAGAACCACCAACTATACCTTGCAACATGTAAATGAAAGTTTAAAAAAAAAATGGTTTTAGATAATAGATGAAAGTTGACCATTTTAAATTTTGACACAGAAAGTAATTCTTTACTCATAGATTACAGGAAAACCTATGGTAAGTCATAAGAAAGGTATGGTCTTAAAATAACATGCTAAATCTCTCTATATTGTGCGATCAAACTTGCATTTGCAGTTGGAATGTATGGGAGAACGTGTTTTTTTCTCAAACATGCTTGGAAATTCGAGCATTATTTTGACAAACTTCTTCGAGATAAATCGAAATTGCTGTATTGGTCAAAAACATATGACTATGCGGCCGGTAATGTTAATATGAAAATCCATATCTATCCTGTGTAGCGGCCAAATAAATTACTATGAAAGCTCGTATCTGTCTTGTTATTAAAAAATGGAACTAACTTTTTACTTCAACACATGACAAACAAGGAGGTAACTTATCAAAGATTTTATTTAAAATTCGGTTTTGCTTGCAAATATAACTGTTTAAAGTAAAGAAGAAACAAATGAACATATTGGCGCGTGAAAAATTATCGTTGTCCATCATTGATTCTGGAATTTATAATTCATTTACTTTGTTTGAATTTCCGTGCATTATTTGAGAAAAGTACTATACAAGCCTTGGCCGCAACCAGGCATTGATGGACTCACGTATGTGTGCTTCGGCTACGCCTCGGCCCACATTTTCACGATCGTCCATCAATGCTTGAGTTGCTGGCCGCGACAGTAATGTACTAGGTACATTATATATTTCAACTATACTAAGTTTGTTCTTGTAAAGTAACGATTTTGACTTTGATTGCGTTAAAGTGATGATAGAATATTTTTTGAAGCTCAAAGAGGGATGAACTTTTTGCCGACGCAGTTCAGCTTTTCTCAAACTCGTTCTGTGTTGCTTTTGTCCCCTTATATAAAATATAAATATAAATAAATATATTTTATATAAGAGGACTAAAGCATTTAGGGAGGTATCTAGGTTTATAATATCGATATTTTAATCTTTTACTTTTGCTAGCACATTAAGCTTAAACGATATTTTGATTCCTTTAGCACGAACACGTCTAAAAGAAAACCTTCCCTGTCAGCTGTTTGTTCGTTTTGTTGCTTATTCAGTATCATCACATTGCCATCAAGTCGTGCCGTCCCGCCCCGTCCCGCCATCGTCGACGTTGACGCGATGCGACGTTGACAACAATATCGCGCTGATGGCGAAACAACGCCACAATCACTCGCGGCTTTCATCCTGTCACGTCGAGCTTTTTGGATAAAACATCGTAGTTTCAGAAGGTTCAAAACTCACTACATAACATGCGAAAAGGCTTCGATTTTGTTAGAGAGTAAAGTGCACAATTGGCAACACCAGTATATTTTTAATTAGAATGTGTAAGCTGCATTTATGAAAGCACACAATGGATGTTGCTTACTCCAGCCCTGCGTTATTGGTGATATTCTAATTTACCTACACCATACCTTGAGATTCGGAACTCACTCTAAATCTTTTTGGGGAATGGTTATATCGACTGCCATTGTGAGCCGAACCGCCCTTAGTCAGTGACTATTCTAAGAAACTTTTTAGACTGTTCCGACCATCCCTGGATAGATAAACGACACATGGCCTGAACCTTCTGCACCCTCCTGTTTTATGTCTTGGGGTTAAGTGACACTTTGGAACGAAATCGTTTTGCTGTAGACGAGTGTCGACCATTACATGAGCAGTTTTAAACATATCCTGAAAAGTTTGCTGTTCCACTGAGTTCGTGATTCGAAGTTGACTGTTCTTTTGTAGATATTCTGAGCTCGTCTGTTATAATGGATGAGCCAGCAATAACACTTCAAGATTATTGATTCAAACCGACAGTCAAGATTGATAATTCGTTTAAAAAACTAGGGAAAATTTGTAACAGGTGTTGATAACAATTTACAAGGGAAAAGGTACCTTTCAACTAAATGGTTTTAAAATTGCATTTATTTTCAAGAAACATAATTTATACAAATTAAATTGCTGTCTATTTTGTTAGCTGTTCACAATTTCACGTTACAAACGAAATAAATAGAGAGCACGTTAACATTGCACGGCGCGAGACATCTCCGGGACGCTCTCGTGCCGCGCCTGGTGAAGCTTGTCGTAACAAGGTAAACGGTAGTTCGTTTTGTCGCGACTACACGACCATACATATGTATGGATGCGGTGTTTGCTTTTACAGTAGAAATACTTTCTCACTGAAGAGTTGTCAAACAAGACAATATTCTTATTACCTAGGGCTGCTGACTGAGAAAAATTTGGGATCGCAATTGGTGACGCTAAGAATAGACGGACAAAAAGGGCTCAAGGTTTATCAACAAACGATTATTTTTACACAGCAGTGACACATTGTGACGGTCAAATATTTTTATCAGTATCATATTTAATTCCCCTCTACTTGAGCAGTGGGGAAGAAGTGACATTTTAATATCGTACTTTGTTGTCAATCTTCATCAAAATAATTACAAAGGATAGGAAAATGTCAGATTCAACCAAACTTACACGGTTTGTGTCACTCAAGCCTACCCTCCCCATAATCTTTTCCACTGTTGAGCTGAACCCTAGACTTTACTCAATAATAATAATATTCTCCCGTCATAGACGCGAGAAGTTCGCGTCGTCGATCGCGAGCCGTCTGCGCACCGGAGGCGCTAAGTACACCTGAAATACTTTCTGAACTGAGGACATACGAGCATTTGAAGTTTAAATGCTCGTATAAATAAAATTCGGTCAATTTAAAATGATGAAAATGTATGAATAAAAGGGGACAGTAGGTGTTTGTTGACGGACAGAGTATAAAAAGTGGCCTTTTTATAGTTGTAATAATAGTTTCAAATTAATCTTTTATTACTCAATTACTCTATAACGTGTAATCGAAATAGTACAACCTGGGCATCATAATTGCTTGACAGCATTACTTTAGTTTAGGAACCTTCGGTTGTTTCTTATTTCACTACTTTCTCTAGTATCTGTTAATCAATAACGATTTAAGGCAGATTTAATAGCCAAAAAACTTTTATCTGGAGAATAAATGTTTGACATAATTATTTTCTATACAAAAGCTCTTGAACAGCAATTTTTATTCCCCAAAAAAAATCAGCCCTTAGATAATAATGATCCTATTCTCCCTAATTAACACGGTAGGTACGGAAATTATAAGCACACATAATGGAAACATTCGAGAGGCTCGTGTGTCTCGTGTAAACAACGAAGACATATTTACTGTTACCGCGTGGCGCGTCGCGTCGGGACTCGGGCGACGCGACGTCGTCGCTCCGCGCTTGTTCTCTAAATTGCACTTTCAGGCCCCGACCGGTTATTGTCAACTCTCCACCACACTCTGCCTCCCAAACGATATGTTTTAATGGCTAGTTGCTTTCAAAAGTTATAATTACGCTCACTCTTCTGCTTAAATATTAAGATCAAGTTTAGTGTGAGCTTTTTGTCAGGTAGGTTCTAAAGGCTTGAGGAGAGAAGAAAAGTCAAGACTTTCATATTACTCTTAATCACACCCAATACCTTACAGCAAGTGTAGTAGGTGTAATTAAGACTTAGCGCTCTGTCAGTAACACACCGAGATAAAATCAAAATTAAAAATTGTGTTGACGATGTTATCGTTTTTGTTTATGCTGCCAAAGCAGTAAGTGACATTTTGGCCAAATACCCTAAGCCTGCAGTTTAATAAGTCTGCGTTAAAAAGAAAACTTTGGGCGTTACAATGTTAATAAGATTTCATTGTGAAAGAAATGTTCATAACTTTTCCAGTTGTTTAATTAAGGGTTGGCATTGATTGCGGCTTTCGCTTGAATAATGCATAAAGTCGCGCCTCCCACGAATATTATGTTATTTATATGTTAAGCAGATAGCTCTGGATGTCTTCTAGAGGCTTTCTAGGGATCATTTGCTAGCGGTAAATATGATATTGTAATTTACCGCTGGAACAAATTGCCCAGGACATAAGTTAGGTCAGTTTGGTGTACCATAAATTAGAGCAATGTGGAGTTAACCGTTTCTTGAAACTAACTACGTGATATTGCATTCTGTTAAATATAAATTGTGAAACAAATAATAGTTATGTAGCTGAATGTTCAGTTAGTGGAACAGGGGTATGTAGCTACATAGTTACTGTTTTACTTGCTTCAGTCTGTCATGCACTTTTTAACTTGTCTGTATTTATCGACAAGGAGCCCTTTCATCTTAAATATCATAACACATATAACAACTTACTGATTTGACGCCATTAATAGTTATGCAGTCATTTTAAACGACACATAATTCTGCCTGGTTTGAAGTTTCAGTCGTGGTGGTCTCATTCACTTTCTGAAAAACTAACTGCCCAAAAAAGCATTATTAGTCACATTTTGAACAAAAAAAACCAGCCAAGTGCGTGTCGGACCACGCACAATGAAGGGTTCCGTAGCTGGGATGAACTTATCCCAAGAACAAACTTAACATTGTAGTTGAAAAACATGTTCTCCCATACAAAACGTATGGTTGAACATGTGCAAATTTAAGTTGGTCGATAATTACTCGTTAACTAGTAGAGCCTACTTAGCTGTGTTTAGTCTAGTTTTCCTTTTAATTTCGTTATATATACTACTGCTGTGAATTTTTCCACATATCCAGAACTTACCGTTTAGCTGGCAGGGGGGGGGGGACTCTTGACTCTAACAAAAATTAGCACTTTAAAGCTTAATATTTCGCAGACGGATCCTTCAATCCAAAAATGGTTTCTAAAAAAAATATTTTTCAAGAATTTATTTTACCACTTATCGGCGTAGTTAATATGTATACTCATGCCAAGTTACAGCTTTCTAGTACTAACAGTCTCTGCGCTAAGCTGGGGACAGACAGACAGACAGACAAACAGACAGACAGACGGACATGGCGAAACTATAAGGGTTCCTTGTTTACTACGGAACCCTAAAAACCGGTTTCATAAAAATAAGTGTAACATTCGTATTACCCCAGTATTGATATTAAATGATGTATGTCAACACAAAGCTATCGTCGTGAGTTTTTTGCGGTCCCGTCCAAACGATGATCGATGTCCCTCAGTGGCCCTTCGTCTTGCCCGAGGCGTTATGTGTGATTGGTGGGTTCGGCTCCTGCTGGCGTGTGATTAGTTAGTGCGACTTCCGTTTTTGTTTTATGGCTCGCATTGTGTAGTGGTGCGGAATAAATCCTGTTCTTATCCCGTGTCTGTGTAAATCCTACGTCATAAGAACGGTCCCTTTACTAGTGAGATGCTTGTTGGTTTTAAAGTAGATGTTAAAGTGTGTCGGCGTTTTGCTTTTGTAATGTCTCGTTTTTGTGTTTTTTGCTTCATCATTGATTTACTGGTTTCTGTTACAAATCTTTTAACAACCTAAAAAAAACGATTCATCAATTAATGAAGAATTTAAGAGACACACATATTTTTCAAAATATTTTCTGGAACAACGTAGAAAGGTTAGTTGAAAATGATATTTTAATGAACCAATTATTCCAAAATAACAACGCTTGTGTACGTCCTACGCAATGCATTGACTTCTACTAATATTTCATATTAACAGTGAAGTGTTTCAATCATTTATTTCAACAAACATTGAACATTATAATATGTTATTTTTAGTAGCAATCGTAAGTCGTCTACTCATTCAACATTTATATATTTCAAGATAAAATAATATAACATTCTTCACTGGCTATAAGATGCCTAAGCATCATACGGCTTGTAGATATATCAACTCCTGAGCGATCTTGTATTTATTGTAGGCATTATCTTCATGAATTAGGTACTTAACAATACATCTTAGTTAACAAATTCGCGTATTTTCAGAATGTTAATATTATATATCCGCCGATATAATTTGTAAAAAAGTTTCAAAAAACCGAGAACTTGCCCACATTATGAACATTTGGATTAAAGGTGGCTTAAAATAAAATAATTAACTTGACATAAATTTTTCATATAAAAAACAATTACCTGCGGTCCGCCGTATGTCACGGCTAGGGCGGGCGGGCTAGGGCGGCAGTCGAGCGTCGTGAGCCGCCCGGGTACCACGCGCCGCCTGCGCTCGAACGCACTCGGACATAACTTCGGAAAAGTTCGGAACACCACGAAGTTCGTAAACACTGTATGACGGTTTAGGACGTTGGTTTTATTGCTTGGGAGACTTCATTGGTAAGTTATCAGTTGAATAAGTCAAATACGTCATTGTTTTTATATTATATTTAAATGTTTTAGGTTAAACCAAATGAATAATGTCACCCTCAAAAACATGTACTTATACATCAACAAGAAGTCTTAGATTGCCTACATTCTGTGTTCCATTGTATCAATGCGTAGCTACAATGAAGTACCCATGAGTGTTATGTTTTGTGGCTACACATTGTGACTATACTCGTATATAAATATGCGACACAGATCGTAAACAATTAAATTAATTGTTGTCGATGTATATTTTTGAGGCTGACTTTACAAAAGAACAACATATTAAGAACGTTGAGACACTTTCATTCGTTCAGATTTATCTTCATAAAATATAATGTCAATATTCATGTAATATCAGCCAATTTGGAAACCGTTGCAAATATTGTACCCCCATTGTTCTTCTAGTACTGAATCACAGACGGACCCGGTTCCTTTTCGAGTCACATTTCCAAGGGGAAAAGCGCAATTACGTTTTTCTGTTACATATTTTTTCAGTTACAGCTTGGGATTGGAATTTGTTCCAATAAATTGTGATGGGCTCGCGTGCTATCGCGTTGGACCCTTCTGTCGTTATCGGGGACTGTAGATGTTGCCCTTTTTCTACCCTTTTGGGGATCAATGTTTGTCAATTACATAACATTATATTAAAACATTTATAAATATGTAGCTGCTCACTTTGTTGTGACAGAAATAAGTTCAGACTCGATTGCCCAAAGTTAATGTCTTTTGTTTTGATTTAAAACAACACACGTAATGATAATTCACCTAAATGATAAAAGAAAAAACTGATAAGCATTTTAACATCGTTTATCTACACCCATGATATGAATCCTTCTATAAGTTTCTGAAACAGTTAGCTTATTGCCAACATTAAATATACACTCTATACACTTCCTAAAATAAAATTCATTGTTGACATCCGGGACATCAACATGGTTTCAACTTTTAACGTAACTCATAGCAATCAAAATTATTTTTCCTATAACGTATATTCCTATAACGTATATTCCATATTTCCGTGTTGTCGTGGGATTAGAACGTTCACCACCATAAAACATAACACGAACCCGTGTTTTATTCACATAAATCTCGTACGCCTGACGGACGAATAAAAGACGGAGGACTTCGCTAACTTAAATAAGTATTCATCAAGGACTCTATGTCGTATTCCCAAGAGCTATATTTGAGCGGCGGGACCGCGCTGATAACGGTGTAGAGCCGAAAGTTAGTCTGTTATTGCGTAACTTTTCCCATTGTAACGTGTCACTAGAGCTCCCCGCGCCTGTCTCCGCACCCCGCTGTTTCCCCTTACATCTCAACCTGTCGTCTCGAGTAATTAGCTGGGGTACAGAATGACACAACTCAATGTTGTACTTTTCTCTTAAAGTAATTTAAGAAAAATAACGTTTCGCTCTCGCCCTCTTTGCTCGAGGCTAAGGAGGCTGAGTAAGTAATAACAGCCGCACGGGCCCATCAATCAGGTTAAGGTACGCTTGCCGGGGTTGGTCCGTGGATGGGGGACCATCTTTACATATCGAGGCTCCTTCGTGCCTCGGAAAGCACGTTAAGCCGTTGATCCCGGCTGTCGTCAGAAGCCCGAAAGTCAGTAACAGCCAGTCTTACCAAGGGGTGTCGTATTATCCAGTTACTCGGTTGTGGCTGTCAGATGGGCAGTCGCTCTATGTAAACACTGCAGTGGTATTCAGCTGCATCTGGTTAGACTGGAAGCCGACCGCAACATAGTTGGGAAAAGGCTAGGTAGATTGATTGCTCCCGCCCTCTTTGTCATCGGCACTTTTACTGAACATTGAACTTTTTTGTCTTTCCTAACTTTATACAATGCATACCGAATGCCTCAGTAATGTGCCTTGTATTCGAATAGGATATCTAGCACTGTTATGGATCGTTTTTTTTTGTATGTAACAGGTAATTTTATTGTTATAATAAAGACTAAAAAACCAGATTTGTTGATGCAAATAATATATCTTGTGTACCTCAAGACACATTACTACGTATTCCACATAGTAAGTTAGGAACGTTTATCTTCTTCCATTCCACATTTACGTACCTACTCCACTTTAATTTATACCAACAATAACAACTACATACAAAAAGTATACCTTAATAGTTTACAGGTACGCCGACGCCGACTGATCGTTCAATACAATGGAAAATAGTCGTCGACTACGCGAAACGCACTTTAAACGAGCGTACAGCGAAGTGCACTTTGGCGTACTCGTATTAAAATACGCGATCAATGCGTCATTAGACTGCTATCCGCTCAGCATCAATTGTAACACTTGACTGTGAGCTAATACTTAGCGAGCGAGAGGTTTTTCATGTTCTAATGATCGAGTCAAGTGACTCGAGAGATTGATATGCAGAGTCATTGCTAGTTCAAAAATTCAATTTAATGTCAGATATGAACACTATATTAATAGTAACTTTCATCAAGTTTTCTAAAGTAGGTACTCTTAAATACTTTATTTTAAAATTGGCTTGGTTGTGGTAATGGTTTTCAGTCAACGGTGAATTTGCGCGAGTCAAATTCAAATTCAATTTTTATTCTCACTTAGTCCTACATGGGTACTTATGAAACGTCAGAAGCCGCTCAGTTCCAATACACCATTTCCTATGGAGAAAACTCGGCTAGAAACTCCACGGTTACTTGACTGTTACAATATTTACAAATTACAGTGTTATTAGGTAGGCTGCTGGGGAGGTTGTTGCGCTCCTAGTGGTTTAGCTGGGAAGAAGGAGTCTCGTGTGGTCTATTTAATTCTAAAGTTATATACGGCCTACAAATAATAGACGTAGTTATTTTTTTAATACGACGACGAAGTTTTTTTCTTGATAACATACTATAATTTGTTCAAATATGCTGGCACTAATAATAATAACGAAAGCTATTGTTAACCCAGGACCCGCCATTGTTCTGTACGTGTTTACTGTCGATCACTTTAACGATCACTAGATAAAAATGTATGCAACTTGGAGTGCAGGTTTTAAAAGAATTAAACCTCTGGTATGAAGGTTCGGTGCCCACTTGTAACTCTATTTCCCGGCAGGTGATGCCAACGACACTAAAGTCTTAGTAATTAAAAGTCCAGATCGTAGTGTATTGCATCCTCAATTGCGCATTGTTACAGGAAACGGTCCTGACTCCTGGCCGGTGAACCCTTGGAGCAATAATTTAGTAATTAGCTGGGCTGTAAAAGTGTGTAGGCTGGTACTGTGCAATAGATACAGAAGGTCCATTGCGATTAACAATGGAAAAAGAAAGTTGATAACGACGATAACGATAACGTGGATAAAGCATGTGGTTTTTCCTTTCTAAAATTTCATCAGATTTTTGCCCAACAGTTTGTGTTAAATAGTGCTGAAGTTCAGAGCTGCATAAAATGGCATAATCCACGAACAGCAACTCAACTTGAATTGCGTACTCTGATGGGAAATCAGCCCTGCTACTATCTTGCTGACTGTCTCATGTTTTCACACAGTGTAAGCTATTAGGATTCCGTACGTACGAATGAAAACACGGAACCCTTGTAGGTTCGGTCTGTCTATCTGTCTGTCCATCCGTCTGTCAAAACCATTATGTTCCGAATCTAATGGGTCGATTAAGTTGAAAGGAAATGGATAAAGGGATACAAGCTTGGCCCAGAAATTAAGACAAATTAAACAAAATGTAATATGAAGCTTTAATGGTGTTTCATACCCCTGTATATTTTTGTTCGCCGTAAAACATTGTGAAGGGACTTATGACTCTTCTCAAATCTTAAATCCATACTTCATGTCGTAAACGCACGCGTTTACTGTACTGTAAGCGTTGTTGATTGCACTATCTATATCTTGCATCTAATTTTAATACTTTAATATTTTATTTCATATTATATTATCACGATGGTTGTTAATATATTTAGGCTTACACTAAACTTTTTCGTAAAGATATTATTGAAACGTACTTTTTATGTATTTTTTCCTAAAAATAAACTTCGGAATGCTCTCCTGTAAAGTTCCAAAAATGGCGCATAATACAAATAGCCCGTGAACCCTCGATATGTAGCTTAAGTAATCATGCCATATGTATGTAATATTATTTATACTCGTGGCATCCACACGTCTGGATGCATTTGAATGATTTTCATTCAGCGAAACGTACTTCACTTTCAATCGCATTCCTAAGGATTTTAAGAAAAGTTCTAATCCAATATATGAAAGATGATGTTTCATAAAAATCAACATGGTGGACTTTAGAACCCAATAAGTAATGTCGTGACAAAAAGTTTTTAGTACGTCAAAGTACGGCTTTAAGAGACGATTCCAAAAATACGACTTATGACCCTGGTGTCACCAGGGTCATTTATACCAAAATTTTTATTGGTTCACCGTTATGTAAGCCTTGTTTATATTTGCAAATTGTGTCGTGTGACATAGCAAATAAAAGGGCTTACTGTGACGGACTTCAATTTTACTTTTAATAATAAAATAAAAAAGCTATTTAAGGAAATAGATTTAAAGTGTCCCTTTATCTCCGAAACGAATGAGTTTTTTTTTTTTTTAAGTACAAAAAATTGTTCTATTTATATAGGTACAGGAAAACCTGTAACTACAATGTTAAGTTTGTTCTTGCGATAAATTCATCATATCTACGGAACCTTTCATGGTGCGTGGTCCGACACGCACTTGTCCAGTTTTTTTGCATAGTTCATGCCATTACCAGTGATTATAAAGTGGTACTGTTTAGGACTTAGGACTCCAGTCTCCAGTGGTGCGAGTGCTCGTTCCATGGTATTGGATTCATCTTATTATTATTATTTCGTTATTTAAAAATACTTTATTTCTGTTTCTACTACTCGGTGCGAGGGCGGGTGGTTAGTGGTAACTCATAAACTTGTATCGGTGCTCGACTGCTAGCTCCGCGCTAATGGATCTGCACTATTATATCCACTGTTGAGGGGAGAGCGAGAAGCGAGTTTTTTTTTCTAGACATTAAAACACACCGTTAACTTTTCCTGTTAGTAGGAAATCTTGGCTTCACACCATAATAATCAATGTTCTGGTTCAGATTGTGGTTAAAGTTAGAGTTTGTCCAAACCTTCACTAATCTAAGTCAACCGACTGTTCGAATTTTTGTTCTTTCGACAAATTATATTAAAAGTAGTCAGTAAATCTTCAAAAGCAAGCTAAATCTTCAAGCTAAAATAATCTAGAAGTAAGTAATCACGTTTACAACATTCACAACTCAATGAGCACTTAAGAGGCGATTCGACATGATTCGAATTTGACGACGGCATGATTGAAGGCCTCAGAATTTTGAAATACGTATGGATTAAAAAAAAACCCATTAAGAATCATAAAACAACTAAAAACACGCTCAGAATTAACTGTAAGTTTCTCCTTCCTACATTAATATTATTACGTAATAAAATGTATACCAGACTAAACGTTAGTTCATAAGAAATTAAAATAATATAGGTACTTTAAAAAAAAATAACTTAAAATAAACGTAATTACAACTGCCAAATTGGTACATAATGTGTTGCATCGGCTGCTCGAACTGTGAATACGCAATTTAGTGATAGGCCTCTTAAATAAAAACTTTTTACAAAAAAAACCAACAGACTTCCAAAAAAAACACTACAAAGTGAAAAATAACTCAAATTTTTAGGGTTCCGTAGTAAACAAGGAACCCTTATAGTTTCGCCATGTCCGTCTGTCTGTCTGTCTGTCTGTCCCCCGCTTAGCGCAGAGACTGTTAGTACTAGAAAGCTGTAATTTGGCATGAGTATACATACTAATGAAACCGACAAAGTGGTAAAATAAAATCATGAAAAATATATTTTTTTAGGGTACATGTAAAGTGGGGATATCTTTTTTTTTTCGTATATCCCATGGTATCGTTAGAAAGCTCGTTCAAAAATATTGTGAGCTTACCAAAACCATTTTTGGATTGACGGATGCGCCTGCGAAATATTAAGCTTTGAAGTGCTAATTTTCGTCAGAGTCAAATGTTACCCCCCCTGCCAGCTAAACGGTAAGTTCTGGATATGTGGATAAGTTCTGGATAATTCACAGTAGTAGTATATATAACGAAATTAAAAGGAAAACTATCACAGCTAAGTAGGCTCTACTAGTTAACGAGTAATTATCGACCAACTTAAATTTGCAGTTGCAAAAACATGTTCTACCATACATTTTGTATGGGAGAACATGTTTTTCAACTACAATGTTAAGTTTGTTCTTGGGATAAGTTCATCCCAGCTACGGAACCCTTCATTGTGCGTGGTCTGACACGCACTTGGCCGGTTTTTGTAAAAAGTTTTCATTTTGTCACTTTTTAGTTGTGGTACTAACTAAAAAGTGCCCCCCTACAAGTTCGAATATCACGACCTGCTATGTAAATAACAGTGACAGGAATATGTTAAAACATATATAGACTAAGTGGGAAATGTACATAATATTAATGAAGCTAACCCAAAAAGTACTCAACCAAATTTAATGAAATTTATATGGGACCACCTCGAGAGCATACCATTTCAAACAAAAAAAAAAAAATCAAAATCCATCCACAATTGACGAAAATATCGACGGACAAAAAAAAAAATATTTATAAAAAAAAACATACATACGCTACGAACATATACCTAACCTCCTCCTTTTTGGAAGTCGGTTAAAAAAAGAGCTATCAATGACTAACAACTCCTTGAACACACCTGTGAATCAAATAGTCGTAGGATATAACCGACTATTTAACTAGACAGTCCGTATATTTCTCATAACTCGGGCCTGCTATAACTTAACTCGCGAAAGCTGTTACTGTGTAGAGGCTGAAAGTAAGTCCCAGTTGTGCGTTCTTTATGTCCGCCACACTCTCGGCGCCCCCGTCTTACCAGCTAAATATTTCACTTTACTTTCCACGCAACTAGAGGCAGGGATTCATTGAGCATTGTATTGCTGTTTTAAAAGAAAATACCAAAGCTTCTAATACTTCTAATTCTAGATGAAATGTTTCAACAAAGAAAAGTACCTACACTCTATTTTTTGGGAAAATATTTGCCCCACATAAACCTAAATAAAGTGAGTAAAGTTATCTTTCATACGAGACCCTTAAAATTTAAGGCCTCATAAAAGGACCGCTAGATACTAGAAGGTCATAACAGTTGACACGTTATACGACAGATATCAGACAATTGTGTGGAAAAATTGTTAGCGAACGTAATGAGGCGATCATAACATCGCCTGTGTACCATGCGATCCTGGTAATTGCGCTCTTCAGTTCAGTCCGTTGTGTGCGGGATGATTGTCATACTCTCCACCCCACTCACCCCTACGTTCACCCCCACAGTCCCCACAGACGTGTACTAAATCACGGAATTAACCTTGCTGGCAGAAGTTAGTTGAATGATGAACACGAACTTGAGCCATTATATTTTGTCTAATCGTGTGGCGTTGTTACAAGCTGTTTTCAGAAAGCTGAAGGTATAAACGTTCTTGAAATTGTTTTAAATTATTTCTTGTTTTCAGAAAATTTAATAGCTAAATTAATAGAGGTTGTATGCGAAAGGCGACTCCATGTCGTACAGAGTAAACATCAATGGTTTCATTCGAACATTCGAGCAAATTATAGGTATTTGTAAAAAGAATACATGAAAAGTTCAGACAGTAGCCCTGCGAGCTCTCAAGCGGGAGCTAGAACCAAATATAAAATTGTGAAAACGTAGCTCCAAATAGGTATAGAAATAATTAGCTCTGTTATACCTCAAACCAGTTTTTTATTCGTCCGGTACAGTAGGCTCCCGTAGAGTCCCTATCACATTTTGTCCACATAAATCCATACAATTATTATTGAGATTGTGACCCAAATATGGACATTAATTTGTTTAATACGTCTTGGTTTTGAATTATATCAGCATGCTGCTGACGATTTGTGTAATCTTATTAGGGGAAAAGACAGATTGGAACTTTCTTGTTTAAGTGAGCAAAATATTGTTGACCAAACAGTGTGAATTTTTGCAAAAAATTATTTCATGCGCAGTCCCAACAGAAAATTCCTATTCAGATGTTAACATAAAAATGTAGTTATGTGGTATGATCCTCGAATGAAGTAGCCAATGAAGGTTGGGTGACAATAGGGTCGGTCCTGTGGCCACAAATGTCATTGGCACTCGTATGCGGCGTCCCCCAGGGGCGAGCACTGTGACCGGTCGCGATCGCTTCCACACGTGACGACCACAACTGCCACATTACGCACATGTGGAGTATCGCTCGTCGATAAATTATTGTATCGTGCGTGAAGCTTTGGGGAAACGATTTCGTTGTTAAATAGAATACAAAATTAGTTATTGGTGTCAGATTCATTTAAAAGCTTCTTGCTTTCAAACTTATTATACATTTCCATTGTCAACGTATATTTTCCCTAGTAACATAGAAAAGGGATACCTACATAGGTACAACAAAAGCGTTCCTTTCACCCATCAATCAGAGCCGAAGTAAATGTCAAAGGCTTGGAGCCGTCAATCGTACGAAATCGCAGGGAACAGCGAACCGTTCTGTATGTTATTATCGGAACAATCAAGTCCACGTGCTCATTGGAGCGAATTCACGACGACGTCATCAGGGGCGAGGCAGTAAAGACATGAAATAGAAAGGCACAGAAGTATAAGTCCATGTGAAACTTCGACACAAACAAAAAAAAAAAAAACATCGCTTGAGTTACGAGGTGGATTTGGGACTGCTGCAATTTACCTGTATCGTAACGCATGTCATATCACGTTTTGTTAGGGGTCGATTTTCTGAAGCTTTACATTTCGCAGTCATGATGAGCGCGACACTAAAACGTAGCACCAAGGTCGCAATAAGCCGCACCACGAATAATTCACCATTTACATACAAACTGCCGCCACCCCGCCATCATACGCCGCCGAGCGCGATACTTCTCTCGGGACCCTTTACATCGCTCGCTGGCGTTGAATATAAAAACTCCGACCTGATTAAAAACTACCGTGAATAAAAAAGTAGATGATATCTCGCTACGGTAAAGTGAGGCCTTTACCTGGCGATATCGCTCATTTGCTTTGTCAGCAGGAAAGTGTGTTAGTGGAGAATGTAGGGAGGACGCAGCTGCGCCCGACAAACTGCCATCAAAGAATATTTAATAAAGAAGCCTCAAATGTATTTTGCGTGTGTGGAGGAAAAGAGCGCTGCATATTTATGACAAAATGATGATGGAAGGAGAATATTTTATCCATTTTTCCAAGTTGTTTGAGATACAGAAAGTTTTTCTTTTCAATATTTTTGGCAAGAACTGAGTACACGGCTTCAACATAACTTCTTAATTTGTGCTCTAATAACAATATTACCGTTTTAAGGGTTCCGTTCTGCAAAAGGAAAAAAACGGAACCCATACAGGATCACTCGTGTGTCTATATAATATTATATTTTGATATTTTATTATTTTGATATTTTGATTTTGTTCTTGGGATAAATTCATCCCCACTACGGAACCGTTCATAATGCGTGGTCCGACTCGCACTTGACTGGTTTTTTTGTGCTTTTGATGTACTTTTTTTATTAATTTTCGCATGATATCGTTACAACAGCCAAGCTATGGGGTATAAGGTACCACTACAAGGAAGGCGGCTCAGTTTCCTAACGCAGGGAGGTTGGATCCGTCAGTTTGGCTCACACGCGACGCTGCGGTATCTGACCACGTTAGTAATTGTTCAACAACAGTGTAATCAATATAAGCTGCTTTACATACACAAATCATATCATAAATCGTCACGCGGAATTGTTTGACGCCAAGAAAAAATACCTAAAACAAGGTTTTAATTATAGTAATTTTAGGCTTTCGCATCTTCAAGGGCTAATTAACCTATAAATAGATCCCTTGAGGAGTAGGGGCGCAAGCACAATGTTTTGGAAAGTTGTGTTGATGTCTTATAACCATAAATACAAAGTTAACTCATGCGTACCTGCGACGCCATCTTGATTCCCTTGTGTTTTCTCAAACCATAGTGTTGCAGATTGAAATTTAAAACAAGAGTGCTTGAAGTCCGTTACTGTAACTGTTATTAGCACAGTGAGAACTGTTCTGAGTTCGCATTAAAACTTCCAGCTACTACTTACTAATGACTCCGGCAGTTTAAAATGTATACGTCCCGCAGAGCACCACTATTTGCGACCACGGAGTGATAAGAATTAACGTTTTAATTTCTTTAGTGTGTTCCCGTGTATACTGAGAAAAGCTTTTAAAAAAGACTTTAAACATTGCTTGATTACTATTGAAATTACCTAGACGGCTAGACCTCTGATACAGAAGGAGCTCATTATTATCTAGTGAAATGTTTCAGTACTGGTGCACTTTTGTCGATTCCTTGTCATTGATAATATTAGTCTGCAGTAGAACAGCTACCAGCCTGTTTTCTCTAGTTTTCCTCTTACAAATAATCACCTCGGCTTATTCAGTCCATTTCTGGTTCCTCTCAAATTGCATTTTCCTGTTCACTGTGATTAACCTTTCGTGATGATTTTTAATTCGTCTGCATTTCGAGGGTCTCTCAGGCTATTCCGCGATTCTCATTACATTGATTCTGTACACGAAATCAGGTCAAGAATTTGCGCCTGAATTTAATATAAGTTGACAAAGATGTAGTATGTAGCAGGTAGATAGTGGCCGTTACGGCTTGCGGCCGCCCGTCTTAATTAAAATGCCTAATGAGAGCCGCCGGGACAGCCTCACCCTGCACCCCGCACACCCCGCGCCCTGCGACCTCTCACACAATCACCATTGCTACTAGGTTACACCCTCTTACTAACAAATGTTGTTTCGTAAATCAACTCGTTTCGGAACTGTTGAGTTAACATGCGTGCATTAAATCAAGGATAATATACCTCCTGGGTAACCAGGGTTCTAATTAATGTTGAAACTCTTTTGGGATGAAAATTAGTACATACTTATTACTCGTAGCGTGAAGTGGTAGGAAGACAATTCCTTTCACTTTTTTTAGAGCAGTGGTCATGATTGTCATGAATTATACTAAGTGCCAATCACTGGCTCACGATGAAGCTTATAATGGTAAAAATATATCAAAAGCCATGATCTGGCTTAAAATTACATTCTAAGGACAGCAGTTTGTACCTATAATTCCGTTCATTACACTACTCGTTGAACAGTTATTAGAAAGACGTTATTTATAACCAACAGCTAGTTATAAGGTATCAGTTGTTTCTCATTCGCTGCGAGTAGTAAAAGTCGTCTGTCGGAAATGTGCTAGATTATTTCTATTACGAAGCTCGTCCAACATATAACATTACTAGAAGTCGTTACGTTCAGTTCAGTCACTATAGTTTTAGATTTATACAGTAATGCTATTTTTAGAATCGTTTTCTATGACTTACCTACAGTGGTCTTCACAATTTGTTTGCTCCCATGCTGTTTATTTTGTATTGGACTGCAATACTTCGTTTGCCATGGATGCCATGGATTCGTTTTCCAAAAATTAGTTTTTAAAATATTCTTCTGATCCATTTTCTAATAGTTCAAGAATACTTATAATTATTTCAATGTGGCAGAAAAAACAATTTTCTATTGCAGAATATCCAAATTCGCCGTAATGGTTCCTCTGGTATCAAGGCATAATGTTCGTCAGTTATTAGATTACAACTTTTAGTGTAGCCTTCAGATAATTTATTTCGTTAGTAAAAAATATTAACCCCCGTAAGCACCGCACTTACCGCGGACAGAACGAATGTTTCATTAATTAAAATAAAGTGCCCAAATAAATCATTTTAATGTTGAAGTTATCAGTTTCTCCATTCATTTTTCATTTTTCATTCATCATTCAGTTATCTCCAACTCGAAGTGTTTTTGTAGTGAACAATCTGCTTCTTCTAGAAATCGTTTTTATTAGTCAAAAATTATGATAATATTGTACGGACTCTACGAAAGGACGACATGCTCTTATTATATCAATTATAAAATAATCCAAGGGTGCCAATGGTGGGCAGTCATTCCTGCAGGCTGAACAGTGGAACTCCAAACCCAAGTCAGGTTTATTTAATTAGTTAGTTCTAGTATCTAGTTAAGTAATACTGATACGACATAAGGACTGAGGTGGTTTAAAATAGGTATTATAAATAAAAAGCCTTTTATTTCTTGCAAAAGTGAACTACCTACATTAATTAATATTTCATATGTTAGTAAGGTATACATATAGGTTTGAAAATATTTGAAGTTAGGGTTAGATGTCCTGATAAGCCGAATACTAATAAAATTTTAGCTAACATTAATAAAAATAATCTATACTTATAATAAATCTGTAGAAGTGAAAATTCTGTACATTGAAAATATCAAAAAAATAAATGGCAGGGGGTGTTACTAGACCGACACCGAACCCAAAAGTGTGTTTTTTTTTTTTTTGTCTGTCTGTCTGTCTGTCTGTCTGTCTGTCTGTTTGTTCAAGTATCACGCAAAAACTACCGGTTCGATTACGATGTAACTTGGTATAATTATTCTTTAATATCCTGGGCACCACACTGGGTACTTTTTATCCCGGAAAAGTATCCTATCCTACGGTTGGGGGGTGTCAAAGTTTGTATGGAAGAATTTTAACGCGCTGTCCGATTAACTCGAAACTCAATATTTATACTTAAACCCAAAAATTAAGAATAACGTGTATCAGGATTTTTCGAAATTCAACCCCTAAGGGGGTAAAATAAGGGATGAAAGTTTGTATGAAAAATCTTATTCCTTGAGGTAATAAACACGAAACTTCGCACGAATAGTTATCTAAATAAATTATAAAGTTTGTAGTTTTTTGTTTTTCTAAATTACCCCCTAAAGGGGGATTGGGGGTGTCAGTGTTTGTATGGAAGAATTTTAACGCTCTGTCCGATTAACTCGAAACTCAATATTTATACTTAAAACCCATGGGGATGTATGGGGTAATTTCCGACACTCACGCGGGCGAAGCCGCGGGCAGCAGCTAGTAAAGAATATAAATCAGTCTGCAGGAACCCCTCCGCAGGTGAAGGCCTCCTCCAAAGAAAACCAGATATCTCTGTCCATCTTGGTTTTTGCATCCAGTTCGCATCCAGTTTGCATCCAGCTTGGTCCAGCCGCCTCGATCAAATCGTCTTCCCATCTTTTGTACGGTCTTCCTCTGTAGCGTTTTTCTCTTGGGCCTTTCCACGATGTCACTCTCAAAGTCCATCGCTCGTCTGCCAATCGCGCTACATGCCCCGCCCATTTCCACTTCAGCTTCTGGGCATAGTTTAGAGCATCAGTGGCTTTTTATATGCTTTTTATTTTAGTGTGTCTCATTTTCTGAATTTTCTTTATCTTAAGCATACTGCGCTCTAGTCCCCGCTGCCGCTGGCAGGTGTTAATTTTTTTCCTTGCGTTTGCGGTGTACTTCCAGGTCTGGCACGCGTATGTCAGGCACGGTAGGAGGCATGTGTTCATGACTCTAGTTTTAATTTCAACTGACATGTCACTCTTAAAAATCTTCTCCAAGCTCCAATACTTGTTCCATGGGTGTTGTATACGTCTCTCTATTTCTGAATCATTGTTTTTCCTATCGAAGCTGATTTGTTTGCCTAAGTAAACTTATTTTTCCGTATATTTCAATACTTCATTGTCAACCGATATTGTCTTTTCTGTGCTGTTTGTCATCAACGTTGTTTAATAGGTATTACTAACTATTATTTTTAACCATTTCATTGTTTACAGGAGAACGGGCGTGCGGTCCCAGTGCTGGTAGTGGTCGCACTCTCGGGGGTCAAAGTATGCGACCCCGACGATCAGGTAACACTTCACAAATGTATTGTTGTTTTCCCCATCGGATCTGTGGTAGCACTGCGGTGGCCGCGTGCGGGCACTGCTCAAATCACATATGTTGCGGTTCTTTCACGTCGTATTTGCTAGGCGTAAGTTGTGATACAAAACTGCACAACGATGTCTTGCAGAAAATTTATAGTCATTGAATGAAAAAACTTTGTAAGTACGAGACTGTTCGCTCCCCCGCCCACTTCGTTTGTTCACAATAAAATAACCCAAAACCTCACGCTTGTTCCAGAGCGTGCGCATGTGTCACGCGCTTCGGCGCATCTCGTACGCGACGTGTGAGGCGACGCGCGCGCTGTTTGCGCTGGTGGCGCGCGAGCCGCGCTCCGAGCCGCCGCACCACTACTGCCACGCCTTTCAGACCGACACGCCCGAACAGGTATGCACAAACTACCTGTACAGTAGAATAGTTCAGTACGAAACATCCTATATATTACAACAGGTCAGAAAAACACCCTGTATTACAGCGTTGGTTGAAAGTTCAAAAGTGAGAGAAAGTAAAAGATTCTACGAAACCATTCGCAACGTTATAACATTACCTAGACTGCTAAATCTAGTAATTAAAGTTTTCTTGCAAAACAACCGGCTTTTACGTGCACTAAAGCCTACATAAATAGAAGGTGGTGACTGTGGTGGTGGGGTGAAAAAAATTGTTTCGAATATTTCGGAATACGACGCAGTATGGAACACTGCTACACGTACACATTCATTTTATAAACCTTCGATAAAATAATCTAATGTACATATTTAGTTCCAAGACAAAGGAGTAAAGCATTTCCTTGTGTATGCAAATTCGATCTCACGTTACCGACAGCTCGGTAAAGTTTCCTCCGGCTTTGGCTAACCGACACTTTCTGCAGCACACCTAATACCTGCGAAGGCTGATGGCTTTGAGCTTTGAATCTTAACCCGTTGCTCGTCGCAAGCTGAGTGTGACATGGTTCGCTCTTGTGATCCTGTTGTGAGAACAAGAGGTTCATAGAAGAGCTCATGAATGTATAATTTTGTTTCGTTAGTAAGTTGTGCTTATGTTTTAGCTTGGTTTATGAATGTTGTCACTTTTTTTCTGATGGTTTGTGCGATGAATGAATATGATTTTTACCTGGTTCTTATGTTTTTGTGACTTTTTTGGAAGTTTGTTTTTTTGTCCTCTTGATGCGATATAAAAACTACGGCATTGTTAGACTGGTTCATTAATATTTAGTATGATAAATCACTGTCAGATTTGTACAACTTAATTTTACGAACTTTACTCAGCAGCCATATTTTGCCAGCAGTTGCCAATAATTTCACCACTGAGTCATGTCAATCAGATAATTATAATTTTAAGCAAAAAGTATCCACAGCAGGTATTGTATACTTTGAAAGTTGCGGAGAAAGTATGAACGCACGACTTTCAAGTATTTACGTATCGCGTGAAGTTCGAGGTCACACGAGATAAGCCTGCGTTCACCGAGCTTCGACAAAAGACGCCTTCGCTGAATAACAATATAGTATGGATATGAATAACTGATGACACGAGCCGTTGCGGTATACGATACGTGGTGTCAGCGTACGGAAAAAATCGTGTGCCACAACTTAATAACCAGAAAATAATACTTATTTTTGACACTTATAAGATTCTTTTGGTAGCAATCTGTTCTAAACCTTCTACGTTCTTGTAAATTCATCTAACTTTGAAGAGATGGTGAGAGATCACGAGCTTAGTGATTAACATTGTAGCTAACAGTCTCAAATAGCTCCAAGTCCTCATCAAATGCATGAGACTCATGAAACATCGTAGGGTCGCCTCTCTCACTCTTAGTATTCCATACTTTTTGCTAGGTTTAGCACATGACATGTTACTCGTCTTAGACATGACTATTGAATAACAAGTCCCGCAGTTTTATTGCAAGACATGTCCTCACATTAATATGCCTGATTTATCATACACTTAGTTTATTGTCTAGTTAAGGTATTTACAACGTTACATGAAGCACCAATGTCAGGTTTAAGGAGACTTAATTATTATTCTTATTATCTATTTGTTTTCCTTCTTTGGAATGAAAATTGTTTGTTGATAAATGATGGTGGAATATGAATAATCTATTGGTCGATTCGTTTAATTGTTACCAACACCCACTTACGTGATATTCATTACCTGTAAATTACAGCAGTATAGTCCTTTACTATAACTATACCATTTTCAACATCACCAGCTCTACTGATATTCTGCTGTTATCGAATCATAACGATAGTGCCTTTGTGTGGTAGCGTTAGCATCTCGTGAACGCGCGAAGGAAGGAAGGAAATTGCACTTTAGCTCTTCCTATAATATGTATAGACTACACTTCAATTCTTCGAGAGCTAACAGAGCTAAGGCAATCATGTCAATATCCAGACTTTTATGTATATGAAAAGATGCCTTTAGACAGGCTTTAGGAGCTTTACGCTCCGTTAAGTTTTTCTACTTAATAAAAATATACAACACTTTCCAAACATATGTTCATGCATCTATTTTGAACTATTTATCAAATACAAAAAAAAAACAAATAGTTAAAACATAAATACATAAATGGTATTTATTATTAAATACTTCAAAGAAGTAGGTCAACTTTTTAGATCTCTACAACTAAGATAACTATTACATTTGATATTTCAAGGACTGAGAAAAAGCATCACAGTAAATTTTTCATCATCAGCTTTTATATGTTTATGTAAAACGATCATGTTGAGCTGAAACCGAAATAAAAAAGAACTGAACAGTTTGCAGCTCCGCTGAAACCGCTGACAGGAACAAATGAACTGTGCAGAGTGGATAACATACGTGTCGAGTAGATTCTTTGTTCTGTACTTATTTAATGTTAAATGTAGGTACTGAATCTCGGTACTTTTTCATTAAAGTACACAGATTGTTCATTTGTGGATATCTAATAATTTCTTAGCTAAAAATAGCACCTGTTGGTTGGGTAAGCGACTACGCTTAAACCTACACGCGAGGGTTATGGAAAAAAGTAATTTTACTAGCTTTCGGTAGCGTTAAATAATAATACAATTTGGCCAGATTTTCAACTGTATTCTATATATATTATGCCTATAGTTAATGTGTTTTGTGCTAATAAACTTAAAGCGGCGAAAAAACTGTGTCGATGTTATTCTAAGTAACAACGAACGAAAATCAATTCAACATTTTCTGTAAAAAGTCCACAATACGGACGCATCTGGAATCTGAATTAAGCATATCTTTGAAAGAAACCTTTTTCTTACAAAGTTACAATGCAACACAGTGGCGCAAGAAATCGCGGCTATTGTACTAAAGCGGCTGTTGAGCTGTGGCTGAGCCGCTGTGCACTTAGAAGGCGCGGACTAAGTTCTAGCAAGCAGACTGTCGCTGCAACTTCGTCTGTAAGTTGCACTGAGTTGTGGTTTAAGAACTGGTGCTAAGCCTAGCCGATATATATAATATAATGCTGTTTGTTTGTTACTCGCGACTTGGATCTTGTAGCGACTTTGCATAAACTTTTTTATGTGTCGCAGTAGTTACGATAGATTAGGCGAAATATATGATTATTTTGTCGATAAATATAATGTAGTTTTCTTGTGATAAAGCTCATTTGGATTAGGCACAGCCACGAGGAAAACATTCTGTGATTTAATCAGATTTTTTTCTTTTATTTATTATATTATATTGGTACACAGTGTGAAATGTTGCATTAACATATCATTATTTTTGGGGTACATCCTAATAACATGCTAAGTATAAAGTTATCAAGCATCGTCACGTACATGAACTAGTTCATCGATAATTCCGCAGCTACCGTCGACTGCAGCCTACAGCTCTGATTCAGATCGGGCAAGTTTCCACTAACAGATAAATGCACTTATTATAGCCGCCATTACCGCTGCCATCTGATCAATAACAATAATTAGGTTTCTTGCTGATCATCTAATGCGAGGTATATAATCGCGTTTTTACGGTCGAATGACTTTCTACAGTTTTCTTCGTTATTTATGTCAGATTTCAATTAATGTTTCTAGTATCGCTTATTTTCTAAAAAAGCTATTATCATCGTGGTTTGCGTGTTCATTCGCTTCTGTTTAGAATTCTTGCTTGTTTTGTATTCAGTTTTTATAACCGGCATTACCGAGTAGATGACACTTATATCTAGGTATAAGACTCTAGATATTTTGTCCTGCTGAAAAAGAAGACTTAAGATTGAACTGTAAGAGTTTAGTGTTCATTTTTAAGTTTTTTTTCCAGAAATATTCTCATGTCATACCTATAATATCTAATCATGACAGTTTTTACACTCAGAGATTTAAAAAAAAACTGATTTACGATCGATCTCATAATCAAATGACCACTAGAACGAATAGCCTAATGACTGTTTGACAAATGGTAGCTGTTATGTTAATGACGATGATTGACACGGTTGCATTCGTCACGACTTGTATAATAGTGTCGAGTCATCCGTCGCACTACGTTACACACCGAATTCATCTTTGGGTCATCAGGTCGTATTATATCGTTTTTTACCGAATTCTTTCTACGGTAAATAGGGCAAGTTCTTACTTATGTTACTTGATTGAGCTAGGGAATTACATGATAAGATGGTAGGTACTTGTGTTGTGAAAGAAACCAGACTAATGTGTAGTGAATTTATAATGACATGTCATTGCAAGTGTCAAACGTCTTGTCTAGTCGTAAGTTCTGTCTGCCTGTTTTAAGTTTTACCCATAATTATTCCAAAAATGGTTTTGAATAGGTACGTACTGTTTTTGTATGTGATACCTAATTCAGGAATAAAATCTTCATACTACCATATAAATTCTAAAGCTCCTGAGGCTGCATACAATAGTATCAGACTATCTTGAGACCAGCAGTTCATTTGAATTTGCTGTGCTGAATATTTTATGAGAGTGAATGAAATAGGAGAATGAACGAAATTGAGTATATCGGTTGTTTAATTTCTCGAGCGAGCTGTAAGGAGTGAATGTTTTGCGTGGACACTACGTGTGAGGAGCAGATAGTACAGAAGGTTGATCGAACTTAAAAATGTGTAAGGCAATTGAAATACACTGTGGAGAGCAACAAGCAAATTCCCAGGACCGACTACGTTTAAAGTATGGTTCTTATAGTTTTCTTGACTACTTTGGTCTATGTTATTCACTTCTACGCAAATGTCTAGCACAGTGTGTTTAAAATAAATTGAGTTGTTTCGGTAAAGCTTTCACAATCAATCAACGGGGTAAGCTCTGAAAGATCAATAAACACTCGATCTCCTGTCGACGTCTGAGTATTTGGGTTACAGTCGCATGTGACTCCGTCAGTTAATTTATTGCCGAAAGATTCAAACGTCGAGAATAAGCTCACAACGATAATAAACACGTGAATGGACCATTAATACTTAACTTGTCTTATTGTATCGTTTGGATCATCTTGTCGTGTTAAAATTTAGTTGTCTTTATTTCTGTAATCGGATTAACGTCGTGGACATGTTTATTTTGAGAGTAATCGATCCTCACTCCCCTGACAGATTGTAAATTTTCGGTTCATTGTAATCCTTTAGTCGCGCGTCGTGACTGTCATCGGTCTGATATGGCTTTGAAATATTTGGTTACGACTCATAGTTGTTGTTCTATAGAATGATACAATGTATGTTGATCTGTTGATGTTGTGGTGATAGAAGCTCTAAGCTACGCGGTTCTTATGCAAATATACATGGAGTCTAGATAAACGTAGTTAATGCACAAATGAGAAAACTTTTATCACTGTTCACCTCGCTTATTTAATTGGCGAATAATTGTGTGAAAGCTCCGTATTGCACTTCGTCTGCAGTGGGCCTTTTGTGTTTTCAATTCATTTTGGCGGTGCAGTGTTCGCGCGCCGCGCATTCCTTCGCGCACGACCTTGCACGACGCACTCCGGAGGAGGGGGGCCCGCGCGGGGGCGCATTTCTCACAACCGCTTCCCAAATAGTAAACACTGCAGTTTCACAAACGTCCGCTATCGTCAGCTTCATCTAGCTGTCCATTCATACGTCCCTCCGCGCACCGACAACGGACGGAAAAAAGCTCCTGATGAATTACCGACCATTCTGCTATGTAACTTTGTCTCAAATAAACCTGCCGCTGATTGCTCGCCAAATGAATAACTATTAACGTTGAATGTGAATTGTTCGATCGATGGCGGTTGAGGTCCCATTAAATTATCATTAGGGACTTCTGTTTAGGGTCATCAACCGTTCGTCCGCCCGCAGAAAAGTTCGACGCCTTATAAAATTAAAAAGAAAAAAGGAGTATACATACGACACAGGTGCGCGGGCGCTCGCGTTTCCCATTGTGCCTGCGCCACTTACCGTGAAGGCTTTAGTAGAGCTCAGAACGAGTTTGTTAGCATCTCTCCGTGCTCAGTCGCGTTCCAGCTCTCGAGAAGCACGCACGTCGCGCCCCCGAGCACTAATATAATAACGCGCGTGTCATTGAGTGACGTCGTTGTGGTGATTGATTGTTTGATCACGGCATGTCTGTGGTGTTACCCGGTGTGTAGTGAGGTGTGATTGACCTGTGAATAGTTCGACTTTATTGTTCGTAACAAATCGTGGGAGCTTTTCACTGGTATGCAACTGTATGCTTTTGTATAGCTATGTGGAGAAATTCTTCTATATTGTCCTGTTAAGCACCTTTACTGTACTCAGCTTAATCTTCGATTGCGGCATCAAGTTGGTATGTGTTGTAAGGTTTAGCAAGAAATTCCACTTATGTCGCTAAAAATAGCTTCAATACTCTGTTTATTTCCAATGTTTTTACTGGCAGTATAAAAAGTGCCACAATAGAGAGGCGGGTGGTCGTGTGTTCACTGCTGCTGCACTGTCTACCTGATCTTTTAATTACAGCTCCCTTTGTGTCCAGACAGCGTTTTGTTTACCGGCTATTGTATACACCCCTTTTGTCCCGCTGTATTTGTACACTAATCATAATTTGAGGTAACCATTGATATAAAAGATTGAACTTCCCTTTCTCTGCAGCATCGTTATGATGAAAATGAAATGCTTAATTATTTGGAGCCTAGAAATTTTATTTTATTTAATGTGTCTTCTGCCAGTGATTTAAAAACCAGTAGACACAGACCACAGACATCGTGTACCTATTTGTTTGGATCGAATTTATCTTTTTCTATACGTTACAGAATTTTCCTCAACACTTCACACAAACCGCTCTTCCTCTGAAGACCAAATATTACTATTATCAATAACTGCATACCTACGACGTCCACCAGAAACTGTACAGCATGAGCCAACAATACATCAACATCGTCATATTTATGTAGTATATCCGCAACGTTTGTGTCCACCACCGGAGCTCGTATATTTCTTGTTTATACGACGCGTCACACGCCGGTTCAAGCTCATCCGTCCGGTTACTGCTCATCTGTTGTGATGTTCGTCATTGTTTTACTACCATTGTACCGACTTTATTGTATGTCCAGTTATTGTTTGCGGAAGTTCATGCTAAATACCTTGGAATTTAAACGGCTCCATTGTTTTAGATTCTGTGTTCTTGTCCATAGGGGACTCGGTTGCTATGTCGTTGATGTTCAAATATATTATCAAATATACTTCAATTTTGTTTAGAGCTTGGTCTCTAGAATGCGAAATATCAACATTGGTACCAATTTAAACCTAACTAAATCGTCGACTAAAAAACTTTGGAGAGGAACACTTAATTTGAAGCTTGTTCGTGCTTCCGCCGTAATAACTAAAGTCTGTTTATAAAAGTATTCACATCCTGTTCCACTTCAGTGACAGATTTATACGCGTTCACACCTCCCAGTGGACTCAAGTCATTTTATATGTTATTCTCTCGTGGATATTAATAATTCTGACGTAAGTAATAAGTTGCAATCTGGCAAATCATTACGCTAAAGATTTTTTTTAAAGGAGGAATATTTTAGCTATAAAGCAGATCTCTCGATATTATAGTGCAATGTTATAAAGAATAATATAATTATAATAATGAAGCTGGGTGGATTTTATTCCCCATCTTTAATCTGATGTCAGCTTTATTAAGTTTTAGGTACATGGAAATACATGAACAAAGTTATAATAATACCTCTTGTAAGACAATCTTGGTTAATTAACCGTTAAATATGGCGTAACTGGATAACGCGCCGAGAAGGCGCCGAATTCTGGGAACCTTCGCTCCGGTAGAAATCGTAAAACATCGATTTTTGCATATATTTTCTTACCTTGCGTGCAATGTTTTTTAAGATTTGTGAAGAATCTGGTCCAAAAAGAATGAGAAACTTTAACTTTGTACCTACAACCATTGTAATCTCTTACCCACATTAAAACCCTTTTAAAATACGACTTCGTTCCACCCCCAAAATCTCATCTTTAAGAAAATACCGTAATCAAAACACCCAAAACAGAAAACAATAAATTGTTTCCGAAGAATGTAATCGTCGCTGATTGGTCGGTATCCGGCATTAATTATAAATTCTACACTAGACAGATGTCGGCCGTTGGGAGCTACAAATTGAATAATAGTCGGGAGCTGCCGATCATGCCGCACCAGATAACCCGTGGATTAGTTACTGTTATTGCATTATATAGAATCTATCGCGATCTTTGATTATTCGAAAATCTTACATTTTTTAGCTTCTATTACACATTGTGTTCAGGTTCGACTTTACAAATGTTTTCTAGTCCATTACCTATTACTAGAATTATTAACTTAAGTTTTGGCATCGGCTTTCTTATTATACTCGCACAAAATCCTAAGCGTTTTATCGTTATGTACTCCAACTAAGGAAGCGATATACACCTGGGAGTTAAGTTGTTACTAGAAATTGGGGCAAAAACAATTTAGCCAGGCTTATATTTCCACTACCTACTCAAAAGAACTTGACCTGAAAAACATACCTTCCATTATATTTTGCAAATATTTTATCCTCTCTTTACCTATCGGTTGGTTCACACAAAATATAAAATATATTCTATTTTAGAGCCTATTTATTGTGTAAGAAGTTCCACATGAATATTATTGAAATGAAATCTATTGAAAACTGAGCCGCAGTCGTTTTGAGGGAAATTGAATGTGGTTAATAACTGAAATGAAGTAGACTTATTAGAGTTTTATTTTTATTTTATTTTATTTGGGAAAACAAACGGTTACACATTACATAATACAAATAGAAATTTAAAACTAAGGTAGAAATATAAATGTATAACCAACCGCATTTTCCACATAATATAAAAAAGATACAAATATAAACGTAAACGTCGTGCGATTCAAATTACATTGAATAATAGTGAAAAGTAAAACTTAAATAAAAGAGAAAAAAAAAAAAACAAACTTAAACTTATACAAGAAAAAAAAAAGAAAAATAAAGAAAGAGGTAAAAGGTAATGATGTTATTTTTATGGTTGTGTGCTGAGTCCTGCTATAACTTTAAGCGCAATACTTTTAAATTTACCAGCAGAAATAGCAAAGAACTCAGTGCTTTGAAATATATCATTATACTGCTTAGTAATGCGCCGTAGGGGTGCTCGCGAGCCTGCGTTTGACCGACAAGAAGTTACAGCAAACAGTGGTCGTGCGCGCACTCCTCGACATATTGTTGTTCTGGGCACTACATAACTTATTCTATTGCTTATATCTATACAGTCGTATGAATTATTACACAAATCAAACAGAAACATAGATTCCAACATTATACGTCTAGACTTAAGGTTTTGAAGTTTATACCTATTTAGTAAGTCGCTGTAAGATGCATAAGTACGAAAACAACGGAAATGCATGGCCTTCAAAAATTTGCGCTGAACTTTTTCTATCATGTTAGAATATTTGTCATAGAAGGGATTCCACACCGGAACCGCGTACTCTAACTTGAGCAACTTAACAAGAGTTGTAGTAAACGAAGGATTTTACCGAAAGAATATTGGTTACAGAACAACTGTGTAGCGATATTACTAATACAACTGAAAGGACACGAGGGTTGCTCAACAAACTGTAACTTCGCATGGATTTTGCAACCACAAAGTCAAAGTATGCAGGGTTTTTTTCATATTTGACAAAAGAAAATACATTTGATGCTAATAATATTAGTTGAGAAGCTCGTAGCTAAGTAATAACAGCCGCACGGGTCGATCCATCAGGTTAAGCTGCTCTTGCCGGGGTTGGTCCGTGGATGGGTGACCATCTTTACATACCGAGACTCCTCCGTGCTTCGGAAAGCACGTTAAGCTGTTGGTCCCGGCTGTCACTCGCGGATCTTTGACAGTCGTTACGAGTCGTCAGAAGCCCGAAAGTCTGACAACCAGTCTTACCAAGGGGTATCGTATTACCCAGATACTGGGTTGTGGAGGTCAGATAGGCAGTCGCTCCATGTAAAATACTGGTATTCAGCTGCATCCGGTTAGACTGGAAGCCAACCCCAACATGATTGGGCTAGGCAGAATGAATATTAGTTGAATAAATCATAATAGCGGCAGCATCCTAACTATAATAAATGCGAAAGAAGTTTTTTTGGTTGTTACGCTTTCACGTCTTAAGAACTGAACCGATCATCATGAAGTTTGCATACACTCTGTGAGGGGTACAGAATAGGACATAGGGTACTTTCGTCCAGAACAAAATTACTGTTTCCGACGCATAGAAAGACGCGAGCGAAGCGGCCTGAAAAAGCTAGTTATTTATAAACTAATGTAATGGGAAGGATAATAGGGATATATTCATTAATGAGTCGACTTCCTCTTAGTATGTGAGGCTAATTGGTATTAGCAATGATTATGAGATTACTATGATTTCCTCTCTCCAATCTTCTGTTTCCTCATTGGAAATAATAATATTACACATCTCTTGCTTTGAGCAAATAGCAACATAACAGACAACCGTACTGTGACTGTCCCTAAATTACCCTAGGCTGATAAAATTTTCGTTTTTCCTAATTGTGTTAATAATACTGTTAGGTCGGTTCCCCCTTTGGGGGAAAGGCCGCACCCCGCCCCGTACGGCCCTGTAGAGCTCGTCTCCAGACTGGACACTCTCCCACCGATATAAGAAATGAATTCCCAAATATAGAGAAGTCCGTTGCCTTGACCGTTAACGGACAGGAAAGGATTGAATGACATTGTAAATGAGACTTAGGAATTCATATTTATGAAATTATATTGAATGTGGTTTTAGAGAGTTAATAAATAATATAGGGATGCAAAGTATGTTATTATATAAATCTGTGAATAACCCTTACTTTAGCGTAACAGGTATTTGGTCAGTCATTACTCGAACGCTACCTCACATCTGCACTCGAAGCACTCAGAGCAACACTTCCATAAAGTGACGCAAGCGGCTTTTCAGCGGCATTACGTCGGCATCATGCTCTTTTGGAGACATGGTCCCTAGCAGTTCTTTCGAACTGATAATCGTGACGAAGCGGCTTTCCCTGCGGCAACCGTGCGACCGTCCTTGTCTAGCAACGGAGCGGCTAGTTCCAGCGGCATTGCGTCGGCATCATGCTCATAAGGAGACATGGTCCCTATCAGTCCTTGGACTGGATATGAGATAAATGTGGTCACCCAAACCCCTGGAAGTTCACTCTTTGCACAACAAGCACGTCTGCAAGACACGTCTTCATGTCAGTCTGACCGAATTATTGGTCTTAGATAAAGAATACAACATTCAAGAATTACTAGTTATAATAGAGTTGAGAATCGATACTCAAGTATCATTAAGTAATAGAGTTGTGAATCAACTCTCTTGAAGGTCTATAGACAGCCCAAAGCGCCCGCCCTTCACCACTTCCTAGTGTTTGAGCTGGAGAGAAGAAGTGGCGCAACAAACTCCCCAGCAACACGTCTCTGTCTGTTTAGTTAGTTACAATACCAGCCTCGGGTAATTATTATAATGAAAGACTCACCCAGTCGCACCAACAAACACACACACATACTACTTTAAATACTACATTATTCTAATCTGGGCTTCAACCCAACTATGTTTAACTTATTATTAAACTTAATAAATAATACTAGCTATTTTACGACAGCCCACTTGGACATGGCCTCTTGGTATTCACCAAGTCTTATAAATTCACTAGCCTAGGATATTACGTCCGTAGCCTAACGTGGTCTCAAACCAAGTGCCCTCTCCGTCTTTCCATCTCCGTCCCTTCAATCCCTAAAAAATACCACGTTCACCCAAGCTTCTCACAGTTTCGTAGAATAGCTTTATGACCGTTTTTGTACAATTTCTCAATTGTTTCAAGAGTCCGTTTGGATATTGCCATTTATGATTAGCAGATGTGGGACTAACATTGTGAGTTGAGATTAGAAATCGGATATTTTACTAGTTTCTTTAGAATTCCTTAAATTATTGCCTTCGACCTTTTTGCGGTACTTGTCCGTAGCTTGTTTCCCATTAAATAGAGAATTTATGTGTTTCTAAGTGGCCCAGGAACTTGTGCTAGTTTGAATTTAAATATAATATTTTGATATTAAATAGGAATAGGTGACAGACAGTCACATTCCCCCCTCTGAAAATCAGACGCGTGACGCAGTACAGCGGATGAGCTTTCACAATAGGATGAACTGTACTTTTATTGAAAGTATAATAGAATATTCAGGTGCGCCATGTTTACCTAATCAAATAACTATAAGTATTCCAGTTGGAATATCGATTCAATAAGATCCCAATCAGATGCAATGTCTGCTTTAATATAGTACTGTTTTGCAGAAACATCTTCAATCGATACTAAAATTTCTCCATTACATTTGAACTTACGTCACATTATTCAAATTACACTATGGCGATTTAAGTAAGTTCAGAAAACCTGTGCATGCTTATAATGTAGTTTTACATACCAGGGTCTCTTTTTAAGAGTATTTGTGCTAGCGTGGCACGCTACCTACAGTGCTACCTCGTTCTACACTCAGCGAACTGCAGTCGCCACTGGACAGAAGCCTCTCCTATGCACCTCAATGCTGAGTCAGCTTAGTCAGCTGCCTGCAGTTGTAACCAGGAGTAACTGAAATAGTCCGCACATAAACATATTAGATTGTATTCCAATTGGTCGCCCCCCTCTGATTGTGAGAGTTAGAGCAGTTTTGAAATCCAACTAGAGTAGGGAAGTTATGTCAGAAAATGTAGACATCCTAGTTTGTGTTCCAATTGGACGCCCCCCTCTGATTGTAAGAGGTTAGAGCAGTATTGAAATCCAACAAGAGTTGGGAAGTTATGTTCGAAAATGTAGACATCCTAGTTTGTCCAAATAATTGTTGGCTTATTAGCACACAATTCTGTTAATCTTCAGATTATAAACATGTTTACAAGAACATATTCTGGTATATTTGTACTCATAACTATAGCGCCCTAGCTGAAATTATTAAGTGAAATAGCAAAATCATACCGCGTAGTAACGGTTGACCCTAATGTGCAAACAGAATTGAAACTTAGCTTCGTAACTGGAGCCACGCTACTGCTGCTGCTGTTGCAGTCAGCCGATTTTGATGAAACTTTAAACCATGCGCTCTCATAAACCAAAGGTTTAGACATAACTAGCGTAGTCGCGGCCAAGTGAAGACTTAAATATCCTGGAATTTGAAATAAGGCCACACGAGTATCTATTCAATTATATAACATACGCCGTCGACTGGGTAGTCGGAAAGATTTGTTTACTACTTATGATTATAGTTAGTATTCCTGATACAATTGTTACGAACTGCGAACCTTCATGTTTCGGAGGTCTTAATTTCTAATAATATTATTATGTTTACCCATAAAAAGGGTGTCTTTCCCTAAGCTCACTCCTCACACACTTGTATACTTCAAACGCACAAACACATTTCATATCCACAAATTGTACAACACAAAAGGTACTCTTACAGGGAGTCGAACCCATTATAATATTTCGCATTTACATGCGTACACGAGAACCCAAACAAAATCATACCATAACTACTTAAAATTACGTCCGTGCATGTGGAATCGAACCCACTGTTAGTAACATCGGAACCAAAGCCCTACAATAATTATTCATGCGGGAATTGAACCCACAAGCCGTGACACAGGAATCCAAGCACTTATAAACCAAAACATCAAGTAGGAATCGAACCCAAAATTCAAAACGATGGGATCTAAGCACATCAAATGACAACTCATGCGGGAATTGAACCCGCTTCCAGTAGTTGAAATTTCAACCACCGTTATTAAACCGTAACTTAACTAAACATAAGTTTTTGTAGCCGTTGTAACTCTTGCCGTCTCTGTTAATTGATAGAACCCTATAATTACGTTGTGTTATTTTTGTAGTAACCCATAAGCTGTTCTTTCTCGTTGCACTGAAGTGAATCAGTACATTTAATGACGAGAATCCTGGTCACGGCACCACATGTGACTGTCCCTAAATTACCCTAGGCTGATAAAATTTTCGTTTTTCCTAATTGTGTTAATAATACTGTTAGGTCGGTTCCCCCTTTGGGGGAAAGGCCGCACCCCGCCCCGTACGGCCCTGTAGAGCTCGTCTCCAGACTGGACACTCTCCCACCGATATAAGAAATGAATTCCCAAATATAGAGAAGTCCGTTGCCTTGACCGTTAACGGACAGGAAAGGATTGAATGACATTGTAAATGAGACTTAGGAATTCATATTTATGAAATTATATTGAATGTGGTTTTAGAGAGTTAATAAATAATATAGGGATGCAAAGTATGTTATTATATAAATCTGTGAATAACCCTTACTTTAGCGTAACAGGTATTTGGTCAGTCATTACTCGAACGCTACCTCACATCTGCACTCGAAGCACTCAGAGCAACACTTCCATAAAGTGACGCAAGCGGCTTTTCAGCGGCATTACGTCGGCATCATGCTCTTTTGGAGACATGGTCCCTAGCAGTTCTTTCGAACTGATAATCGTGACGAAGCGGCTTTCCCTGCGGCAACCGTGCGACCGTCCTTGTCTAGCAACGGAGCGGCTAGTTCCAGCGGCATTGCGTCGGCATCATGCTCATAAGGAGACATGGTCCCTATCAGTCCTTGGACTGGATATGAGATAAATGTGGTCACCCAAACCCCTGGAAGTTCACTCTTTGCACAACAAGCACGTCTGCAAGACACGTCTTCATGTCAGTCTGACCGAATTATTGGTCTTAGATAAAGAATACAACATTCAAGAATTACTAGTTATAATAGAGTTGAGAATCGATACTCAAGTATCATTAAGTAATAGAGTTGTGAATCAACTCTCTTGAAGGTCTATAGACAGCCCAAAGCGCCCGCCCTTCACCACTTCCTAGTGTTTGAGCTGGAGAGAAGAAGTGGCGCAACAAACTCCCCAGCAACACGTCTCTGTCTGTTTAGTTAGTTACAATACCAGCCTCGGGTAATTATTATAATGAAAGACTCACCCAGTCGCACCAACAAACACACACACATACTACTTTAAATACTACATTATTCTAATCTGGGCTTCAACCCAACTATGTTTAACTTATTATTAAACTTAATAAATAATACTAGCTATTTTACGACAGCCCACTTGGACATGGCCTCTTGGTATTCACCAAGTCTTATAAATTCACTAGCCTAGGATATTACGTCCGTAGCCTAACGTGGTCTCAAACCAAGTGCCCTCTCCGTCTTTCCATCTCCGTCCCTTCAATCCCTAAAAAATACCACGTTCACCCAAGCTTCTCACAGTTTCGTAGAATAGCTTTATGACCGTTTTTGTACAATTTCTCAATTGTTTCAAGAGTCCGTTTGGATATTGCCATTTATGATTAGCAGATGTGGGACTAACATTGTGAGTTGAGATTAGAAATCGGATATTTTACTAGTTTCTTTAGAATTCCTTAAATTATTGCCTTCGACCTTTTTGCGGTACTTGTCCGTAGCTTGTTTCCCATTAAATAGAGAATTTATGTGTTTCTAAGTGGCCCAGGAACTTGTGCTAGTTTGAATTTAAATATAATATTTTGATATTAAATAGGAATAGGTGACAGACAGTCACAGTACCTACAACTCAATTACAGTAGGTATTACAGAATATTGAAGGTGATGTGGTGTTGATGGGCACAGACAACAAGGCAACAGTGTTGGTTACTAGAGGAACAGCTTCAATATTAACGAAAATGGCAAGTACATAAATGAAGCTAACTACAGATCAAATTGATGACGCCAGCAAATATGTACGTGTAATTTTGTGCTTCTGCTTCGTATAGTTAGACTTGGCAGCGATCGTCTTAATTTATTACACGCTCCGATTAAATAAACTTGAAATAGATTGAACATTTCAAGTTTAAAATGTTATAAATTACTCAATATGAACGTTCCTATGTACTGCAAAGATATATATTTCCCAGCTACACTACAAACTGTTTCGTTGACTATATAACTGAAAGAAAATAAAATAAGAAGTATCTTCGTGGAATTACTGAGATAGTATAACTCGTATGTTGGTGAAGATCAAACACCACGTGGTGTTGTGTAAATAAACAGGTATCAGTGGGGTGTGCAGTGAGCATGGTGGGCAGTGCGTGCGCCGGATGTGCGGTGCGTGAGGTGTGAGACAACGATGTGTGTAGGAACTTTTTATCTTGGAGATTGTGATAAAAATGAAGTTACATTTATAATCTACGGTGCTTTATATTGCTAGACTATAATATTTATTAGTAAATATTTCGATGGGATATACAATGCTGAAGTTGAAGCTATTTAAAAATGGGTCATTCAAAGGAATGTAAATTAAGCACTAGTGAACCCAACTGATTTGTAATATTACATTACCCATGCATTTAAGAAAGACACATGCTGTAGCGTTCGACACAGCTTTAGGATAATAAACAAAGGCATAATTCTGATATCAAATAACGACCACTATAAAAACATTATGACCGGATTTAAACCGGAACTCGTACTAAAGCCCACATTTCACAAGAGTCTTTAAAACCGTACAATATCGTAAACCAGTCAATAAGCCCATGTACTGGTGATGTCCTTTATTCGTTTTATTAACTTTAATGGCGCTTGACGACATTAAGTACTGGCCTGGGTGTGCGTCGAATATATCGCAGGAGGACTTCTGAATGAGAGGAATTAATTAAATAAATGAATGATCTTCATGACATCGTCGATTGGAAAATCAAGTTCAACAATATACACCGTATACCTAGTTCAACTAGGTATACGGTGTATATTATAAAGCTCTATTTACACGGTACGAAAAGTTGTAAGTACCGTTTAAACAATGTTTAGATGATGCAAGTCATTTGTCGATTCAATTTAATTGTATACAATAGGCAAGAAACTTTAATAGTGTAATCGCCTTTCCCCCTAAAAATATATTTGTACATAGCGACAATTTGGTCAACAGCATTCTATCTGGAAGGAAAGGTCAAAGAAAACACTTCGTGAAGGAATTTATTCGCTTGTAATTTTTTTTGCCCATAACATTTAGTAATTGAATGTCACTCAAACTGGGTCAATTTATCTTTATATTTCCCGCTTAAAGGCTCGTACACACTGGCGCGATATCGCGGACGTGACAAGTGTAGCGCTGATTGTCGCGCCCGCGATATTGCGCCAGTGTGTACAAGCCATAACAGAGCACGTGCTGCATAGCAAACTTTATACGTAGCCACACACAGTTAAACACAGTCACACACATTCAGTTTGATTAGAGCTTTAAAACGATGCCAATTAAGTTGACCCCTCAATATCTAAAGAAACTAGAATTTGATAACTACCATAATAACAAAGGACAAAAACATTCAAACTTGATGGGAGAAATGCAGTTAATAAATAATGCACTCATAATTAAAGAAGCTTTTAATTAATTAATTTCAGTCATTAATTCCCGTCACAAACGTCACCGCCTCCCAGCCTCGTGACATAAAGATACGAGTGATAAAGCCACCAATTTCTAAGCGGAAGAGATCAATAAAGTTGGTCACAGCACATTCGCCGCAGAACAAAGTGTTTCCGTCCATCGTCGGGTAAAAATAACGTTTACTGCCATGTAAACAGTAAACGGCGATACTACATAGGTAAATACTAGGAGTGAGTTACTGCATGCATGAAAACAGCAAAAATAAAAGCATGAAGACTGTCATTTGAAGCAGAAATGGAGAAAGAAAAGAATCAGTAGAACCACAAAAAGGTAGACGGAACAGATTGTGATGATAGTGATATAACTGACGCTGCTAAATTGAATAACTCGTAAACGATTTGCCGGAATCTTAAAGTTCGAAGTAACGAAGCGCTAACAACCATCTTGGACTAAGGAACCACTTGAAGTAGCTACCATCTACCATCCACTAGGAGTTTTTATAACAAGATTTCAATGAGTTCTTCAAGCGATCGATTGAAAACACTGGAGTAATAGCGAGCTTTACAGCATACTTCACAGCTTTTATTAACATTCAAACGTTTGAACAAGAAGCTTTCAATTTGAACGTTTCTTTTAATTTAGCTGCTCGAGCTTTTAAACGCAATACTCTCTGTAAGAGCACATTGACACGAGTGTATCCCTTAAATATCTATAACTTCGCGTCAACGAAATCATTCCCTTCTGATTATGACAGTTCTTGATGTGGCTGACTCTAGCTAGACTAATGACGCTGCTGGTGTAGCGGGTAGGCTGGTTGAACAACCCTGTCGCTGAGTTGTCGAAGAGCCCCTTGTAATATTTCCTTGATTGTGTTGCAAATATGCGATAGAATAATGCATTTTCTTTTATTCTGACCCCTATAAACTTGAACTTCAGTAAGGCTTCTAAAATGCACATCGGTGTCACAATATAAAATGTTTTATAATGTCGGTATGTGCAGCATTTTTGCGTCCGTGGGGCCCACGTGGCGGGCGCGGGGCGCTTTGCTCGGTCACGCGCGGGCGCCCATGCCCTCCATAATATATTACATTACCTCTGGTGCCGACCGTGTCCTCGGGATTCTTCGAACTCGCCGGAACCGATATGTCCTCGATTCAAAGTCTCTTGTGGGTTTTGAATTTTGAATTCATGAAGATTTTTATGAGGCCGTGGTATATGGCTGCTGTGAGATGGTTGGTTTCTTTAAATAAAATAAGTTTTTTGTTTGCATTTCTTACTTAAAATAGACAAATTATAGATATCATTCCACCACATTGATGGCGATTAGGCATTCAATTTTTTTTTGATGACATCATTGTTCGTAAGGATCCAAAAATGTGTGACATCATCATAGAATTAAAACATGTATAATGACAGAGCCCATTTTCGAGATTCGACAACTATAACCAATTGAAATTGTGCAATACCTAATAATTCAGTGTGAAGCTTCACCACACACCACACATCGCGCACCACTCACCACACCCCTCAACCACACAGCACACATGACACCTTACCGTCTCTAAAAGTATAATTACCGGTTCCTAATCGTTCAAATACTCGTAACCGCTCGTAAAGCGCGTAACGTCTCGTAGCTTGTAGCGTATAACTCAGTTTGCGTGCGGAGAGATTTACTGCCCGTTACTTCCCGTCTTCAAACAACGCTGGGTCAGATTCGTACCAACTTAGCCCCAACTTTGAATGTTTCCCCTAACTTAAGCGTTTCGAGGTTTCCTGCAATTTAGCTTCTTACAATTTTAAGACTATTGGAATGAAATAGGCGCGTTCATAAGCTTTTAAGTTAGTCCATTAGTAAGCTTTGACAGTTATATCTGTCCTGGTTTCATGTTTGTGATATACGATGGGTTTAGTAATTGTGAGAAATCATTACAACGTTATTATTTGTTCTGTTCCACTCACGGTTCACCGTCATCTGTCATGATTTGGCTGAATGGTCCTATATAACATCCTTCATCAATTAGTTGTAAACTATTTAAGAGACAAGGGACTTGAAATATTTCTCAGCATCATAGATCTTCCACGCCAGTCAATAATAGGATATTGTGGGGTTCGCAATAGTTGGTGCATCGCTTACACTAGTCTGTGCTTCGTTCACACTGGTCGGTGCATCATTCACGCAAAGCATGCACTCGCTCGTAAACATCTAACACATGGCTTGCAACGGAAATAAATTGTGTTTAGAAGATATTTATAATGCAAGCAGAACATTAATAAATAAACTAGATGAGCTGCTTCATGCTTGTAATATGTCTTATTGTGAATCATTATTTTAGAATGGTTTTTGTGAACAAATTCATGTGCTAAATGTATGAATAATAATAAAAATTATATAGATGATAAAGGTTAGAACAGTAGGTATGATATTATGATTTTCAATGTTTTTAAATCTCTTTAATATGCTTTTAACTCTGTAAAGTATATAAATATTATTATTATCTAGTCCATCCCGAATAAACCAGATTATCTTAACAAATGCACCCATCAAACTTAGTTTGAAGTGTGACGCACGTGCATCGTGCGTGCACGTGCACGTGCGTCATATTAATAGCTAAAGAAGCCAAATTAAAACAATGTACAGGTGATACTTCAATTGGTACAATCAGAAATTAATCATTATTGTGATTTGAAAGTTTTTGGTTAACGGTTCCTGTAGCAGCAAGATTGTCTCCTTTGTCATCCATAATAACATTAGAAATGCGAAAGTAACTTTGCCTGCCTGTCTCTGTGACCTTATTACGCCTAAATGGCAGGATGGATTTGGATGAAATTTGGCACAAGGACTTGGGTTAAGACATAAGAGAGATTTTTATCCCGGTAGTACGATCCCGTGGGATAATTTCCAACATTCACGCGGGCGAAGCCGCGGGTAAATGCTAGTGTTCTATGTAAATTGCTGACTGAATCTTCTGATGGGTGCACGTGTTCTGGACAGGAAACAGACGTGTCCTGCGGGAGCACTTCCCAAGATATCGCCGGGCGCCGGCTACAAGCGAGGGCTCAGGGCTGGGACGCGCCAATTATACTAATGTATCGACTATGAACCAGTTTGTACTTACTTCTGCGATTTTATAGTTAATTTTGGAAATGTTGGTGTCAATGTAAGAGGAGCAGATAAACGGACTGATGAGTTAATAATGACGATCCCCTTATTTGTTCTTAATTATAGCGTCTCGGGATGACACGAGGATTACGTCACAAGTACCTAGGACATTATCGGTTAAGTTACAAATTGTCACTCTTGTATCGTGTGAAATGGCTATAGTGTGTCTAAACAATCTCTGACTGTACGATCTACATTTAAAATATTTTGTCTAGTATTTTATTCTAAACAGACATACTGGGATAGTCAATTGTTTTGGGTAGCTCGCTATTGCGTAACATGACCTCAGCAGTGTCGTGTCTGGAACTCGTCTATTCAATGTCGGGACGATTTAGAGAACTAAATTGAGGCAGTTGTTCTGGATTTTTTCTTTTTTCATTTCGATTGACCACATTTTTATTTTGCGTAATGTGACTTTTTCGTATCGTGTCTGCGGCTCATCAATTCTTTGCGAATGGATAGTTCTGTATTCAGATTGAATAGCCTTTTTCATTCCCCTGAAAACTTTTGTATATAGTTAAAGGTTCTATGTTTATTAGGTAGGCACCTATGTATAATTATGTAGGTAGAATTAGTATCGTATGACTAGCAGAATAAACAAATTGTAACAATAAATAAATAATGGTATAAAATAAAAATAAAGAAAAATTAATGGAAATTTCAGAGCGCAGCATAGTTGTATGTAGTGTGTTGTTTCTGAGTCGCAGCGCCCGAGCGCAGGCATGCAGTCGGCGATGTGTTTCGTAGGAAAACAAAACAATGCATGGCAAAAACTCTCCACTGGAATGTTTTATAAGAACTTGTAAAATGAATTTTTAATTTTTTATAATTATTTAGGTAAGAATTCCCAAAGAATCTACAATACAATCTAATCTACTTACAATATTCAAGCTGACTTGCGTAACGGCTAACCCGATTGCTTTGAATCCCGTACGAAGCAAATATTTGTATGACCCACTGTTAGTTGTTCCGGGCTTGGGTGTTTGTGCATTACAGATTTATGTCTGTAGATATACTCACAGTGCAACATGTAGGGCAAAGATTTAAAAAAAAATGCAGCAGCTCCTTTACTGTTGGTGAACCAATAAAATAAATAAATAACCCTCCGGTTTTTTGAGAGTTTTTAGACTGATAAGTGATAACACTTTTTTTTTTGTTTTAGGGAATTTCAGGCCCATTTACTGTTTTATTTTGAGACGTCCCTATTGAATCTGGCCGCTAACAGAAAGGGTCACGGTGGTTGCCATAGAAATGCCATAAAGCCAGCAGATCCCCTCCTAATGTTATGAGATGTAGCCCTCGCACAAATTGACCGATCGCGCGTACTCTCAGACATCAAGTAAACGCAACATTCATCAACTAGAGAGCCGGCTTCACTTTTATTGTGATTATTTCTTGGTTTTTCCTTTGTGGAAGTAGTAGAATTGAGGGTTGGATCACGTTTACTCTTTGATTAAGTACTATTGCTTTTCCTGATCCCGATAGGGAAGTTGTATTAGTAACGCAAATACAGTGTTTGAGTTTAATTAAAATGATTATTAATTTATGCGACGGCAAAAAAATATTGAAAGTTTGATCCCTTCGCCGGAAAAAAAAAAGTTTGAGCAGCGTTAAGATTTTTTGAACTTTACAATCTTTTGTAACTGAACGAAGTTCATTCAGCTATGACCTGGACTGGTAATTGTAATTAAAACTTTTCAGCGTGAATGTCTGAAGTTTAAAACTATTCTACTTTTTTTATTCTACATGCGAGTTATCTTGTTCGGCATGAAAACTCAGTGTCCGACCGAAAATTTTTAGCCGAAAACGAAACAAAGCTTTGGTTTTAGTCTTATTGTCGGCCGACAACGAAGCCGAAAACGAAAATGATTTAGACATTAATAAATATTAATATTTCCGCTGTACACTGAAATCTTGTTTGTTTTTTTTACACCTAGGGAGAGAAAGAGCTTTAAAAGAAATAAAGCACGCGAATTCCATTAGAGGATATGAAATGAAATGATGAAATGAAATGAAATGATTATATGAATTACAAAACGTTTTTGTTCTTGTATACGTATACAATATTTTACAATCAATATTATTATTATGATAAACCACCATTAAAAACAACTAAATTTTGTCAAAAATCAACACTGTGTAAACGATTCCTTCATTGCATCCGGATTTTCGACTTGGCCGAAGCTTCGGCCGAAAACGAACATATGGGCGAATCGTGATTTTTAGGCCGAAAACGAATACGAAGCTAAGGTTACTACATAAAAGAACCTACAAACATTACTTTTTATGAACAAAGTTACCAATATTTTTCGTTAAAACGACGTGAATTCGGAACAGTTATCATAAGATTGTTTTCTTATAAAAAACCAGAGCCACGCCACTAAATTCCGTACAATTGTCGTGTCTAGTCGCGTCGTGTACCGAATAGTGCCGATTCACACAGAGTCGGGTTTCCCCTAGCTTTTGTAAACAAATACGGATACACGCAGGAATCTAAGCTTTCAGTACGTGGTGCCAGCGTTAGCGACTAAAATACCAAAAAAAAAAACATCTAATTATAATATGATTTTGATTTCATGCAATGTCAATCTCAAAATTTGATTTTGAGTTTTAATTAATTTGCTTTAAGTTTTGGGATTTTATTTATTTTCTCTGAACCTGGCAGGACCCTGAGGACTGATACATAGGTAGGTCAAATATCAAAGAATTTTGTAACATTTTTAAATTATATTCTTGTTGTGTGACGATTCTGAAACACGAGGAAAAATACCTGAGCCTTTGTCGGTTTTGCGACTGTTGTACGGAAAGCGGCTCAAAAGAAAAAGCATAAAAACAAATGATCAGAGAAGATAAACAAATTGTCATGCTGCTAGCAGTATGATCACTTCGCTTCCCTCATCGCTAGTCGAGGCACCCCACACGTCACCCGCTATCAATTCGCACGCATTCGGCGGCGCTCGATTGAATTACTGTAGTGTTTTGCGGCTCGAATAAAATGTAAATGAAACGATCGCCATCCTGTTACCGACGGATCGATGCGGACGACGACTTGCCGGTTGCGGGTTGCGTGGGTAGACGCACAGACAGACGTACACATCAATATGAGATGGTTAATGTGTGTGTGTGTGCGGTTGCTTAGCATTTTGTGGACAGTTTAGAGTTTCTTTTACGTACCAAAAGGTATCCAACTTATGAACTTACCCGGGGTCTGAACGCAGCTAGTGACCTGAGCGGAGTCCAATGTTCTTAGCAGCATAATTTGCATTGTTTTCTTGGTTGAGTAACACATTAATCTTTTTCTTGCAAATTGCACAACACAGCACAGTCAGACACAGTCAGTATGTATGTGTAATATGTCATATTATATACACGCACCACTTTTTACCCGACTGCCCCAGAAGGAGGGTAATGTTTTTCGAGAGTAAGTATGTATAATCTATAAAAGTTTGGTATTGCAGACTGACAAACCAACAAACTGAAATATGGTGTAACTTTCGTTTGTCGCCGACTGCGATACCAAAATTCTATAAGTAGATTACCTATAAATAATGTTTGTTTAACTTTTTTCAGTTATGTGTTTTTGGATTCAGGTTTTTGTTTTTTTACCCGACTACGGCGAAGCAAAAAGGAGGGTTATGATTTTGACCGGTATGTATGTATGTATGTATGTATGTATGTATGTATGTATGTATGTATGTTCATTTGTTCCCTCATAACTTCTAAACTACTCATCATAATTTGACTAATGGGGTATCGTTGGAAGCGTCTCGGTCGTCCGATGGTTATAGGCTATGTGACGTCACATTAAATCGAATATGGCGCCCTCTAGAGGACAAAAAGTCATGAACTAAAAAAAAAAGTTTTTTTAATGGGGTCGTGTTAGGTATCAAATGAAAGGGCTTAATTAGCACATTTCAAATATATATATATTATAACCCTAAAATAATTTAAATTACAATAAAAGTACCTAATAAAAACTAAAACCCAACTACGCCAAAAGATATGGGGTATCGTTGGAAGCGTCTCGGTAGTCCGATGGTTATAGGCTATGTGACGTCACATTAAATTGAATACGGCACCCTCTAAAGGACAAAAAGTCATGAACTAAAAAAAAAAGTTTTTTTAATGGGGTTGTGTTCGGTATCAAATGAAAGGGCTTAATTAGCACATTTCAAAAATATATATTTTATAACCCCAAAATAAATTAAATAAAAATAAAAGTAATAAAAACTAAAACCCAACTACGGCAAAAGTCAGCTAAAAAGGTATAAACAAGTCATCACAGACAGACAAATTAAAAATCCGGAGTCACACGTAGTCTATTCGATTTATCCCATAAACACGTGTGACTCCGGATTTTTAATTTGTCTGTCTGTGATGACTTGTTTATACCTTTTTAGCTGACTTTTGCCGTAGTTGGGTTTTAGTTTTTATTACTTTTATTAATTAAATTATTTGTTTAGTGTCAGCTTATGTTAATCTCTCAACTGAGTCGTACTATTATTTATTCTAATAAATTGTAATTATTGTGATTGTATTACTACGTTTTTCATTTCTTTTACCAGCTGATTATATTCTATAGTACCTAGCGCCTGCGCCCGCCTTCCTTCATTTGTCATAGATATAGAAAAAGGATGTTGGAGGGTCGGCTTCGATCGATCGTAGTAGGCCTTTAATTTTATTTTTTATAATAAATCGTGCAAGCATTCTTTTCATGTCTTTTTTATTTTAATTTTATTGTTTTTATTTATTTTCTATTATGGGTTTTTAATCTAAGTCCGTTGGCTTGTCGGTGGCATTATAGCGGGCCCTATCAGCATAACAGCGCAACGGTTTAAAAAAAATATCTATACATCAATCTTAAAAAAAAGTATTTCGCAGCCGCCGCCAACGCACCAACACCATAGAATGTTTTATGGCGATCAAACTAGTTTGTTTCACATTCACTGAACATTTACATTAATTAAGACACGATATGACGAACATCAACCTTCTTTAATAACATCAGATAAAATTGTTTTATTTACACTAAAATCGAAAATTAATAATGACGGACTGATCCACGTGAAACTAAAAAGTTAAAAAAAAAACACTTTCCCTAAAAAAGTAATGGTTTAAGGGGTAAGCGCCACGGGGTGGCCCGCGAAAATCAAATTTTCTCACGTTTTTTTGCAATTTGCAGGTCAGTGTAAGGTTGTACGTTGATTAAAATATGATTCACGACCGTAACAAATATGACTTTACAGAATTATAATTATTAGAATCAGCAATATAACTTCTTAAGTTAGAATAATCCTCAAATGTCATGATTTCATGAAATAGTCATTCAATAGGACTATATTATGAACTTAGAGTATTGATGATTTTTATGATTATAATTCTATAAACAATAATATCTGATACGGCCGCGAATCATATCAACAATACTAACCTGCAAATTGGAAAAAAACGTAAGTGTTTGAAACTGCAGATATCTAGGTATGAAAACACTCGTATGATACTATTATAACTGATAGGTAAGTAAAAGTTTCATAAACTACTTACTATTAGTGATCGAATGATTGTTATGACGGCTCGAACGGTAACGATCGGTCAACTCTATGTTTAGTAATATTTTATAGCTATTTGAGAATTACACAATTAACAGTTTAATATTAATCGTTGAAAAAGGTACTAAATTACCATAAAACATCAAATCGTTCTATCACACTACTTAACAAATACACGCCAGCGTTTAGCGATCCCCGTTACGTCGCATAACTAATTAGTTCATATCTCTTATATGCTAATGACGCCCTGGTACCTCCGCTGGCTGACGTTAAGTATACTTATTAAGACGATTATGGACATTGACAGCTTTTTTTAAAAGTATAATAATTATGATCTTGATTGACGGTCGTTACGTAAATGTATTATTCATAAAACATTCAAGTTTATTTTTAAGGCAAAAATGGTTAAGAACTAACCCAAATCATTACTTCTAAGGGCGAATTTCACTAATGCAACTGAACGCGATCAGCACATCTATAACGAGTTTAAGAGCTGTCAGTGTTAATACTCCATAGAAAATAACGCCACTGACAGCTCTTAAACTGGTTTATGTGCTGATCGCGTTCAGTTGCGTTAGTGAAATTAGCACTAAATTGGAAAAACTAGCAAAGAACTCGTAATCAAGACGATGATGTCATACTAATCATGTTTTCTTATTCGTTTTCAAAACTGTTAGGTCTATCTACATATTAGACCTAGCAGTGAACAGTTTTGTTATACCTGCGTAATATCTCAATATTGTATATCTGTTTGAGTAAGAATAATAACAGCCGATTAAGAGAAAAAACCCGTTTATATTTCCGGGCTAATAGAAAACTCGAAACTCTGCAAAGATACTCGAGCAGGGTTACAAACTGAATGGTCCCAAGTATCCCAGCAAAGCCGTAACATTTCACAACAGATATTATGATAAACCCTCCAGCAGTTGGCTTGCCCCATATCTTCTAACTTTCTTTACAAAGAAGCCTGCGGATCCCGAATGCTTCACACGTCTTATAGTTTAGGAGTTTAACTACAGTTTCGTTGGGAAACTATTTACCATATCAAGTTTGTGGCTCGTTATCAATTAGCTGCTGACCGTGAGTGTGATTTTATGGGCTTGTGGCACAGATCGGATGGTCTTTAGGCATTATAGGATCGTCAGGAGTTTTAGTAATGTGGCTAATGTCATATTTGGGATAAATGATCGATGCTTGTATGAAAACTTTGGGGTCAGTTTGCCGAAATCGATTTTAAAGCTAAATACATAAATGAAGTTTGCCGACAGATGATACTTGCTCCATAGACGAAACAACTTATAGGTACATAATTTGCTGCAAAATACAGACACTTTCCCAGTTTGGGGACCACTCTGATGTTAATTAAAACTATTTACTTACTATATGTAGTAGGTAATGAAGCACTTAATATTAACAAGTATTACATGTTAAGAACATAATGTTTGCACAAATGACGGTTTACTGCAAACCATTCCAGTAACTTCAGTAAATTCTAGAATTTTAATAACCTTTTTAGTCCAAGAACAGCATCAGTGAGCATGTAGGTAACATTCCCTATACGTACATTAACTGCTCCATTATGTACCGGGACTGGAGGCCGTACGTAGGTACCCAGTGCGTTAAATATGCGGGCTCGCATTATGATGGATGCGCGCGCGCGGGTAGCATGCCTAATTAAATAATTAAGATGGGGGGAGATAGCGCTCATGTAGATAGCGACCGGATTGGGATCTCAGAGGAGACACCAGTGGGATAAGTCCAGCGGTCTTTGGTAATGCCGGGTACAAATTGGTGCAATATAACACAAATGGGCCGTCCAAATGTATGCAATGCAACATGAAATGTAATAGGCTACTTTGTTTCAACGTGTTACATTTCATGTTATGTTTCACCAATCTGGGTTTGGTAGGATGTATGTGCAAGAATGGGTTTCGATGTATAGCTTTTCGATTGTGCACTGGTGGTTGGTGTGGGCTTTCATTTCACATTTCATATGAATAGTCTGTATTTAATTAACTACAGAGAAGGTATATTTATCTTTATGAAGGGTCATTCTATAAGTCTCGTGTTTTATAGTTCTCTGTTCCATATAATTGCGGAGGTATAATAGTAAAATACTGAAGTAGCAGTAAAACGTTAAGGACGAAGATTTATTGTAAGCAATAATCTTTAAAGTACGTCCACTTTATGCAGACTAAAGAGTAAATCATAGCTTTTTAATTAAATAACTAGTTAGTATAGTTTTATGTAGTCGTGTATTTAGGTACAATTTCAGGAAAAGCTCGAATTAATACCTCTTTTATTACTATTTTTAAATGTGTGAAGGAACATGGCACTTAGTGACACATAATGTTCTGTAGGTATCTCTTTAGTATAAATATTCCGAGAAAATAATCATTGAAGCTTGGAATCTATAGTGGGTAAAACGAAGAACCACTAAGTACTTATAACTTATTACTAAGTCGAGCACTGTTCCACTGACACGTTCCCGGCACATAGGGAGGCTTCACATTCGCTCGCAACTCGCTGCGGTTTTGCGGACAATTAAAACAGTACGCCTATTCCGCACCGTACCGCCGCTCACCGGTCCGCACCGAGATGCACCGCACGTTGCGGTTGCGTACGTTTACAGCGTCGCATTGTTATTGCATTAGAAGGCCACATGGAAAATGTATGATGTCTACACATTCATACATTCATACTCGCGCCTGCTACGCAACAGCAGAGAGTGAGTACAGAAGGCCTACATGGTATGAACTTATAAATGTAAAACTTCAATAGTTATATAAGTAGACCTTCAAACAGTAACTGGGTTTCTTTGATCGATTAATTAAAAAATTAGCAAACAACATAGGTTAAGCTTGTACTATTGACATGATACGAAGTGCAATAAGTTTGAGCGAATCTAGTTGCATGTTGGTCAGTATTGTGTTTTTTGCGCTTCTTCTCCACTGCTCAACTAGATTGCCCAACTGCATAAAGTTGAGCAGTGGGTAATACCTACAGCTCAACTGGTAATTGCTCAACTATGAATAGTTGAGCAGTGGGTACCTAATACTCGCTGATCAACTAAACCTGCACAACTATATTTATAGACTAGAATTAAACATTTCAAACCTCATAATTAATATAGCTTCACCCACTACTAAGAAATTTTAAAATAAAAACAAAAACTATTTCTTCTTTATTCTTACAAGATAAGTGTTAACGAACTTAGAAAAAAAACTTTGATTACTTTAAATTTTATTTCTACTTTTTTCATAATTTGTCGAGACCGTGCCCAATTGAGATTAGGTACTGAATTAATTAGTTGCATTAATTGTATAATTACCTATAATTATTTTTAATTAAGAGGATGTAAATAATAATGCATGATTGTAAAAACCCACCTCAGACCACTTTTTCCAAAATACTGTTTATTGTGGATTTATATTCTCTACGGCAAGACAAACTGTTTGAGTGTAAAAACACACCTCAGTCATGTAAGCATTCCACAGTAATAGAAGCACAAATATTTCAATGAGCGTAAAAATCCACCTTATCCTGGATGAGGTGTTTTTTTACAACCAAACATGTGGCAACACCTAAAACTGTCAGCTGTCAATATTGACGTTTTTAACGTTAGTTTGAACAACTGAGGTGACTGTAACGGACGCGAATTACTTGTATTACTCAAATTAAATTAAATTTTGCTGTTTGTGCCTGAAGACGAAAAAACTAAGTTCTGGGACGAAATATTGCAATGGCCAACAGCTGAAAATGTCGAAGATGAAGAATTAGATTAATTCTGTTATTTTTTTAAGAAAATAAATATTGTTTAATATTCGTACAAATTGGACTTTGATTGTAAAAACACACCTTGTACATGATGACTGTAAAAATCCACCTCATCCCAAAACTTAAAAAAATCAAATAAAAATATCTACGAATATTTAATACTACCACTTTTTAACATACCATATATTAAATATTTTTCCACATAAATAGTAAAAAAAGAAAAACATGGACCTAATTTTTTTTTACACCAGACAGTTTTCATTGATTTTCTGAAACTTTTGGATTTGGTCTGTGGTGGGTTTTTACAATCATGCATTTTTCATCATTATGAATATACTTCTTTCTTCTCCTGTTCGCTGTTTTATCCACAGCAAGCACGTGAATGTCAGCTAGTATTTTTAATAATATTAACAATGTGTTTAGGTATATATTTGTTTATTTTTGAATGCCAACCTTCGAGCACATTGTTTGTTATATGTCGCTCGCCTAACATACTGATTATTTTTATAAAGTCTTTTTTCTTTAAAATGTTGTCCACATCCGACATAAACGGCTGCAGTTTCGTATTTTCATATTCGCTTCTAATATAATTCCAACCTTTCATTATTTTCTCCTCTCCTATTAATGATAACACGGAGCAGAGACGAACGATCCTTTTTTCGTGTTTTGTTTTCTGACAGCCCAATTTTTTTTGCGTTTCGCCAAATCATTTGAGTCCAGTCAACCTTTATTAACAGGAATCCATACTTCTTTTTTTATTCATCATTCCAATCATCAATAGATTACATAAGTGGTCAGTGCCTCAAGAGCAGTTGAGCAGTAGGTTATATGTTCGATTTTATAACAGGATGACCTACTGATCAACTAAGTTGAGCAAAAATTGTTGAGCTATAGAGCATAAAATGTTCGGTAATACAAACTATGTTCTATTGCTCAACTGCTCAACTAGTTGAGCAATCTAGTTGAGCAGTGGGGAAGAAGTGGTTTTTTGGGTCCACGGTGATATTGTGATTTCTGTCCACCGGAGCTACTGTACCTTTCTGTATGGTGTCTTCTCTCTAACGTACAATGACAGAATTTTAACGTGGAAAATGTTAATAGGGATGTTTTATCACTTTTGTGGTTCATTGTCTGCATGATGTCGGCTCTTCAGTTTGAGGTTTTTGCTCGGAACTGGAGTTCATTAGCAAGACCTGTTCTTTGAGAATTTAGTAAGTACCTACTGTATACATGCGGCTAATACGTATGTTAGATGTGTTGACCACAAGTTAAATTAAATATCGAAAAGGTAATAAAATACGGGAGAAATATTTCTGAAGCTCACAGAAAATATTGGTCAGTAAATCTTTGAGAGATATTTTAAGATTTTGGCTATAGGTTTGAAGGCACAATTTAAATAATATTTATTTTGAAAAGAGAATATAACTTTCAATAATACCCACTCAATTTTATGAATTGGTATAGGTAGGTAACTTGCATTGCATGTGCTGCAGGTCGATAAAACTACACCACGAAGTATCAGCAACGTAGTAGTACCTACAGCCCTATTCAGTTTATGCAAGAATACAAATGCAAAATTACAGGAAGAGGAAGCTAATTGTTTGTGAACGCATTCGCCTATTCTCTATAACAGCCATTTGAGTCAGTTTCCTGCGAACTAGAAAATTATCCTGTCACTGAGCCCCAGCGGCCGAGACTGTTTATTTATATAATTACATGCTTTAGAAAATTGTGCCAATTTACCTTACGTGTTTTACCCCTTAAAACAAGCGAAAACCGACCCTGTGTCGTTGAAATAGAGGTTTGTGAAACTGAAGGTTCTTGGTAAAGCACAGGTCTTCCCTTAGGCCAGTCGGTGCAGTTGCAATTATAACGCAGTTGTTAGGTCGAGCAACCGATCGTTAGGCGACTGCTACCGGCGACACGGACGCGGACCGGGCGACGAAGAAACATCGCTGTTATCGAAATATTCCTAACTGCCTCCTACTAACAGTGGCACAATTACACAGAAAAGTAGAAGCCTACAATTAATATGAAAGCCGCCATCTTTGAAGTTTCCGAGTGATATTTTATTCGATTATCGGCAACCATTAATCGATCATTCGCTAATCGATTAATCATTTTTTTGTGATATTCTTACGAGGGTACATTTATCATAATCAAGACAAGTTGCACTACAAACACTTTATAACATGATGTGAAAGTAATCATTGTTTTCGATAGTTTTTGTCGTGTATTTACTAAAGATTTATGTTTGTCGTGTTCGTAACTAATTGGTTGTAAATCGAATGCAGTCTGCTAAGTTGATAAATTAAACACTTACATTAACATGGTTAAGAGAACAATGATAATTTTATACTTGGAGATTTATTGATTCGTGGGAACAGGCTTCGTTGACTCTCACCGTGTGGGTGTCGGAAATGGCAATTATAAAAGATCGTATTGATTAGTTTTATAAGTTTTATAGTGTAGAAAAAGACCATAGTAAGTAGTTTTGTTTCCATACCGTTTATTGTAGCTGTATTTGAGAGATTAATTTTTAGCTAGCCAATGAAGAAATAATATCCGATATTACAGTATTGGGTTTCCAAATAACAGTAACATAATATCAATCCTACACAAAGCCTTGTGGAAATCTCCGCTAATCAAAGTACAGCCTTGGGCGCTCCAAGTTATTCTGAACAAGTCAATAGCGAACAGTTCTAATTAGCTAAAATAAGCTAGTTAATTAGCAGTCAATAGCCGCTGTGTACGAGATCGCGTAAACACAGAAACGTGTTAATCCTGATGCTCACAGATTGAGTCGGAACGCGGCGTGCGTCGCGACCACTTCCTACCATTTACTAATACAACACAGAAGGCCAATGTCGCGTTTTAAGAGCATTCACGACTCGTGTATAAAAAAGGAATACTAGGGGTAATAACGGATCGGGATTTATCGAAAAATAGTCCCGTTCGTCCACACTGTGAACGAATATATTTTTTTCCCCGATCATCAACAGTGTTGACGACAATGTGTTACTGATATCGAATATTATATTATCGAATCTCAATCGTCACGCGCAATAACAGTTCCATACCAGAAAATTACCCTTTTTAAATACAATATTTTCTCAAAAGCTTTCCTTTTTCACTGCAATAGTGAAATATCACACGCAATACTGCTAAACTAGTATTAATCTGGTTAGACTGGAAGCCGAACCCAACATAGTTGTGGAAGAGAGTGGGCAGATGTTGATGAGTGCGTGGGACATCATAATGCTTATAGAAATAGGGCTTGGATCTAGAGATCAGCCTCCGGCCATGTTAGTGATCTATTGTGGTTGAATCAAGTGTACCTTTTGTTTTGTCTGTTGTATGACCCTCGTCGAGGCACGTCCGAGGTTTATGTAAGTCTGTAGGAATTAACTCCACAACAACCGCTTTTAAATACGGGCCGACTGTACCTACTAACTGCAGCAAGGTACTGGCTGTACTCTCACTCAGTGGAAGGGCGAGTTTTTAATTAACAAATTGCATTGAAAAACGTTCTGCTTAGTGTCTTATTACTTAGTTAAGAACTCATTGGGATGTTACAATATTATTTTGGTTAAACCGATATCTCTAAAGTTCAAAATATTTAGTTTATACCATTTTTCTTGTACAACTTGTTCAACCACCAAATAATCCATTTATTACCAACATGCACATTACCATTCAACATCAAATGAAGCGATAGCATCGTTTACCCCTAAGCACATGTCAGCGATGTGTCGTTAACCGCCGGTTTAGTGGCTATCGCTCGGTATCGCTATGTATCGCTATCTGAGCAAACAAGCCTAACGTGCGGACACACGCGATTACGTGCGACTACATGATAATATGCCCCTATATAGCTGAGCTTTACGTGACGTAGTTATGGAGGGTTGTGTTCGGATTAGGATATTCTGATCTATAATGCAGCTATACGTATACACGCAGACTGTTCATACATAATGGTAATGACACTGCTCTCAATACAAACATAAGTACTATATATTTTTTCTTTTCTGGGATCCTACACATGTATGGAAGATAGGTCTCCTCAACTTTCCTCTTACTGTACAACTAACAGTTGTTTCCCCATTGAAACTTTACGGCCGGAGCTTGCAGCCCAGAAACCTATCACAGCTATTATATTGGTGTAATTTGTCCAAAGCCCCGGACCGTTAGGCCGTCGTAATCATAAACGTCGATTGATCTCATATTTCTGCTATGAAGTCACTGGTTTAGGTTCGACGTGGTTTTGCTCGGTGGGTTTGGTTCACACTTGAGAAGCGATTCTATAGATAATAAAAGTTATACGTATATCTCTAATATGTATTACCACAGTATTTTTCCTTTTTTTCAGTTGTTTCTTGTATACATATATTCATGCTTTCGTGTGCCTATCAATAACCTAAACGACTCGGTAGTCAATGTCTTCAGCACATAAGAGAAGGGACTATTGTATTGTATCAACTGTAGAATGTGCTAGTTCCTTTCACGTTGCTACGGAGATACATCTCTATGTGTTAATTAGGTCTTTAGCTTAATCCAGTGAGTAAAGTAACAAATTACGGCATTTATTGTCTTCTTTACATAACCTTATTGTTGTATTGTCAACTTGCTTTCATAAGTTTTAAGAACAAACAAAAAAATGTGCTTTATTTTAATAAAGCTAGTATCTATTGAGAGTACTTCAATGTCTGCATTATTATCTACATTCGTTGTCTCGATTCTTACATTTATTTGAGAGAAATATCGTTCCAAGCTAGCATAGCTATAGCTTCGCAGTGTGGTGAGCCCTCACGTCAATCTTTGTCGTGGGTGCCTGACGGCTATCATTCTCACATATCGCTCACACCCACCGAACTTTACTATTTATTTTACTCACACGCTAATACAAAACATATACTCTATAACAATATACATAAAGTCTGAAATCAAATGGTGAGTTAGATGAATGTTTACAGACCATACAAGGCAACATAACTTCCATATTAGTTTGTTTGTTTTTGAGCAATCATATTTGGACTGGAGTATTTGATAGTTCAACAGTGTTATATTATTGTTTACTTTAGCAACGGGGTCTTTGACAGTAGCGTTATCTTGAAGAAAGTAAGCATACATTGTGCTGCCATGAAAAAGTAAGAAGTTATGCACGTGCAATTTAAGCAATATAATACTAAACAAAGCTTTCAGTCATGTTGGTCTACATTTTCATCCACCTATCGATCAATGAAAAAGACAAGTGAATATCGCCCCTACACTTTACACATATACACTCCATTGAATACTGCACCCTGTCGAGAGCTTTAAAGTTATTTCCATCTGCACCTCGTTCCTATATCGCCTATGTATGTTCCGTCCATTCTATTGTGCGGGTAATATAACCACGATCGGCCAGACTTTTCCGATTAAGTCCACCACATTGACTGGCGGGTTTCCCGGCTTCCCCAGGCAGTACGGTTCCTGTGCGGCTTCGCACCGGCACGGTAGCCTTAACGTTTGGGTTTAATATTACTCCGGCACCGTATAGTTCTCTAGTGGACCATTGTGCAAAGTGCTTGCAGAAACATAGGTAGGACAGTAGGTTAAGTTTGTTGCGTTTTGTAACTATGAGGGTTCGGTTTTTCGAGTGTATAAATATCTTTTTTTAGCATTCGGTAAATTTTGTAAAAATACCTATGGCTCTTCATTTATTGATTACTTCGTTAAGTGATTATTAGTGATTCATAATAGTTATTTATGCAACTGTTGTATAATAAAGGATATTAAAACACGAATGTGGGTTTATCACACCGGCTATGAGTGTTTTAATACCTAATTATATACAGTTGCAAACAAGACTTTATCTAAACCCATGATATGAATCTTCTATAAAAGTTTCTGGAACGTTAGCTATTGCTTACATTAAAACGACCATAGCCCGTAGCCCTCCAAGCGTGACGGAGCGTATTTTGGACAATGTGTCACGTGTCGACGCGGGGGTCTGCGAAAATGTTAAAGATTATTGTGTTTATTTGAATACTAGCTGCTGCCCGCGGCTTCGCCCGCGTGAGTGTCGGAAATTACCCCATACATCCCCATGGGTTTTAAGTATAAATATTGAGTTTCGAGTTAATCGGACAGCGCGTTAAAATTCTTCCATACAAACACTGACACCCCCCAATCCCCCTTTAGGGGGTAATTTAGACGAAGGAGGAGGCGGAGCGCGTGAGGGAGAGGCAAAGTTCGCGCCCTCACGCGCCTAGCCGCCGTAGGAGACGCCCTGCCCCCGATAAGGACCAGGCCCGGGTCGACGGCGCGTCGTGTTTCACGCGCGCCTCAAAGAGATGTCAGCAAAACTGACGGGGTCCGCTAGGACCGTTGCCCGCCGGGGTTGCGGGTAGTCCTAAGGGGAAACCGTGGCCCCTGGCATGGCAAGGGAAGGAACACGGGTGGGTTTTAGTCAGTAAAAGTCTGACACGCCCTCCCGCTGTGAGTAGTCATTGGATGATTTCCCACCCAAAAAAAAAAAAAAAGAAAAAAAAAAAAAGGGGGTAATTTAGAAAAACAAAAAACTACAAACTTTATAATTTATTTAGATAACTATTCGTGCGAAGTTTCGTCTTTATTACCTCAAGGAATAAGATTTTTCATACAAACTTTCATCCCTTATTTTACCCCCTTAGGGGTTGAATTTAGAAAAATCCTGATACACGTTATTCTTAATTTTTGGGTTTAAGTATAAATATTGAGTTTCGAGTTAATCGGACAGCGCGTTAAAATTCTTCCATACAAACTTTGACACCCCCCAACCGTAGGATAGGATACTTTTCCGGGATAAAAAGTACCCAGTGTGGTGCCCAGGATATTAAAGAATAATTATACCAAGTTTCATCGTAATCGAACCGGTAGTTTTTGCGTGATACTTGAACAAACAGACAGACAGACAGACAGACAGACAGACAGACAAAAAAAAAATTAATCACACTTTTGGGTTCGGTGTCGGTCTAGTAACACCCCCTGCCATTTATTTTTTTGATATCTTCAATGTACAGAATTTTCACATCTACAGATTTATTATAAGTATAGATAATATAGGTGTGCAAAAAACCTAACTTATAGCTAGTAAATTATTAGTACATTCTATCTTTTAATAAAACAACCGGTCTGAAGTCAAACAACCATAAAGAGTGTTGACGTTCATGATCAACTTGTGAATAAGATATTTTTATCATTTACAAGTCACAGAAAAACGTTTCACTGCTAAAACAAGAAAAATAAAATAAGACTGCACCCACCACTGCACTCCTCGTAAATGTAACAAACTATTCGTCTGTGTCGTAAAACTTCTGTATTTCCTACTAAGTGGTACAAGTAGTCGGGGTAGCAGCGGTCGCAATAGCGCAGACTCACTTAAAACTTGCCGCTCAGCCTTCGGAAAAATGTTATGCCTTGTTTATAGTAATAGTCGCTGTACAGTGTACACCATCTCTTGTAATGTAACACTAGCTTGTACTACGTGTAAAATGTAATAGGTCCACATTTTATGAAACAATTTTAGTTTTAAGATGTGATGCAATATGTTGGTAAAACCATTTATAGAGGATTGGTTATCGCTGTATTTATTTACAAGGGAATATCTTCTGACGCAACGTATTTATGTGAATTGTCCCTCGTCGTATCCTCAAGCTTCTACTTTCTCTAGCACTTCCACATAATAAAATAATTTGCGTGTACCTATTGTTTCAGGCGGAGGAATTAAACTCGCTGGTGGGAGATGCTTTCCGAATGGCGTTCGCGTCGCAGCTGCAGCCTTCTGCGCCGCTCTGGGTGAGGATGAACATTTTTTGTTAAGCCTTTATATATTATATCAGACGCTTCACTTTTACTTTATTTTTTCCTTTTATTCGGCATCTTTCACTCGACAGGAAATGTCTGAACTCAAGGTGAAAAAACAGTGGTAAATGAGTTTATTAGTCAACCGATCCAACGATGTTGGATTTCACCAGTCGGCATCCTTCACTAGCCTCCCGAATCAATGAAAAATTAAATTTAAAGGAGCCGATGAACGTTCATTCCAACATAATTTTAATTTCATCGTGGAATGAAACAAAAATGAACTACATTCAAGCAAACAATTCACTTGAGTGAAGCGTCTGATATCGGCTTTACTTGTTCTAAGATTTCATTATGATGGCATCTGAATATATTTCTTTAGACTTCTATGGTGACATGTAGGAAGGTAGGAGGCAACTACTCGTCTTGCGGTCTGTTCGGTGCTTATTACGCTAAAAGATTTTAAAATTGATAACACTGTTGACAAATGGGACTCTATTCGGTTGGTAACAATCACTGTTTATAAGACAATAAAAATCCTTTGCCTGTGACGAGTCCCAGTAAAATGAAGTGCGCAGAAACTTCTTAATTCATGCCTTTATTAAACGTAAGTAGAGGTTCCCACATCCTCTTCAGTAGTTAATAATCCGGTATTTAATATAAACTGCCGTACCGCACTCTGCAGGCTCCTCAACCCTCAAGTTTAATATCTGTTGCACTTACTCGTTATTATTAGAACGTGCAGGTAAACATTAGCGTTGATTTACTGCGCACTTGATAATATTGCGTACACCGGGAGTTGTGCTACGGGGAATGTTATGTACAGTCGCGGAATGAAAAGGTTGACCACCTTAAGATCTGTTTTTGCTTGCTCAGTATAAGTTATCAGTAGGTACTACTTTATCTGCCGAGTCTGACACACTCCGTCATAACGAATGTCATGTCACTACATGGCCCCTCAGATACGTCCACTATGAGAATTGACCTCTTTGCATTTTGGAAAGGTGAGTTAAAATTAAAAAAAAACTATTTATCTCATTCATTCTTCAGTTATTTCAGGAAGCACAACAAAGGACCGCAAAATATCGAACTTTGGTTTTGCGAGCAGAACATTGAAAATCATATTATGTGTAAATCTAAATCTAATATCATAATATGTGTAGATTGAAATCTAATCTTTAATGTTAAGATTAGAAGTTAAGTATTGAAATGTGACTTGTAATTTTTATAGGAAATAAACAGTTTTTTTTTTATATTGTAAATATTTTAAGCACGCTTTAATAATTTAATTGACTTAGATAGGAACGAGTAAAACTTGCCGTGCTACTTAAATCACTGGTGTATACTCTCACAGAAATCAAACGAATTTTAATGCTAGTAAAATATATTTCAACAAAACAAACAATCACGTCTGTGAAAATATGTCGTTTGGGATTTGTTATTAGCCCACAATCCTAACTGAAAATAAGGAATAACTGAATAAGTAGCGTTTAATAAGAGATGTAACCACCACGAGCATCAATGACACTTTGTAACCTATTTATCATGGAACCCACAAGGCGGGAGCATAGGTTCGTTCCTCTCATTTCTTCCCAGATCATTTGGCAGTGGTTTTCTATGGCTTCTTTGGTCCTTTCGTTTCTGTTTTCCCAACGCTGCACTATTAAACCCCACAGGTTCTCTATCGGATTCATATGTGCAGATTTTGCTGGCTATTTTATTTTTTTTATATCGCGGTGCCGGTCGAACCATTCACTCACAATTCGAGCGGTGTGTATGCGAGCATTGTCTTGGACAAAACTAATCTCAAGGAAATCGTCAGCCGGATAAACCGTTCGGACACTTGGCAGCATACTCTCTTCCAGAACCGAAATATAGTGTGTTGCGTCTGCCCTTGAAGGTAATAGAACGAGCTCGCCTACTCCAGCCGCTTATTACTCTTGGACAAACTTCATACATTTCAGCGTAATAATTGGTTGACACAAAACCGTTATCTTCATATTGTCGTCTCATGTCGGCTCTTTGTGCAGCACTAAGGAAAGGGCGGCGACCAGAATTATGATGTTGATCAATCAGTTCACCTTCTTCAGGATATCTTCGAATCCAGAATCTCACAGTATACCTGGTTAAATTAAGGTTTCGCGATATTTCACTGATCGTATAGCCATCTTCGTGTTGATCAATAATAGCTGCTCTTTCTCGAATATTTAAATTTCTTGGCATTGTAAAATATTATCACGAATACAAGAAATAGCAATGATGACAGTGACAGGAACTGTTTTTCTTAATTATAGTTTTAATCATTTTATGCGAAGAGGATGTAACCATTAGATATAACAAACTTGACACAACGTACTGGCAAGATCAAACATACAAAAAGGTTTTAGTTCAACTATTAATAGTCAAGGAACATTCGTCTTAGTAAACTTGAACTTTGATGTCAAACAGTAAAACATAATTTTCTATACAACACTCTCGTCTGTTACACAGTTCAAAAAGGTAACATGTGCTTGCAACGCGTAAATGAATTTATTTGAAAACTGGTCAACCTTTTCACTCCGCGACTGTACTATGATTTGTGCTTCTTTTGTTTTTATTTTCAAACTTGGTCGAAGACAGCTCTTTTGTTTTTGAAACTTGATGCTACAGTTTTACGAATTTGCGGAAACTGTGGAATGTGAGTGCTAGCTGTACCCAGCTTTAGTCCTAATATTATAAACATTTATGCAGATCAATTATTATTTATTTCAATAAACAATTTGAATTTCTTCTGTTGGATTGTGAATTGTGAATGCAGTCATGCAAAAAGTTTCAGCGAGTTGGTGTCATGCTGACAGCAAACATCTTTTAGTTACTAAGTTATCAATTAGAATCATTATCCATAGCCCGATTTCAAATATTACCGTGGTCTCTTAGATCGTGCCCCGTGTGTTGAGTGAAATACCGACCGACCTCATCGACTTTTAAAATATTGTTACTTATTACTTTTTGACGTGTAAAGGTGCTTTTAGAAACAATTTACAGAAATAAATAATTTTATCAACGCTCCTACGCCAGTCTAACCTAAGTTTAACCCTTGAATCGCGACGGCAAAAAAGTATTGCTTCTAATAAATCAAAAGATTAGACACTTCGTTCCTAGTAAAACATGCTTCTTTTACTTTGATGTACATTAACAAAGATTTAGTGCTGTAAACACTTAGTGCTAATGTGGCGCTACTGTTAGACCGGGAGCAACGCCGCCGAGATTTGTTTTAGCAGCAACCAGTTTTAATAACCGGTTATTTTTATATGAACTTTAATCTTCACAAAGAAGATTATACCATTAAGAGTTATTTTAAAACTAAAATAGTAATTATTTAGATGTCGCTGGCTACTAGTTTTATGTTATTAAATGCCATCTCTGTAATTATAATTAATTTTGTCTCCTCCCGTATCTGATAGTTGTCGGACATTATAGGGGTTCGGTTCCAAGTTCGAGTAATTTACAGTTGTTAAGATAATAATAGTGCCACTTGTGCGGTGACAATCATTATGGTAATTTATACTTTTAAATGTTGAAGAAAAAGTATATTGCAAAGTGAATCGCTTTATTTGTGCGGTAAGAGCGGGTCGGGCCGTAATCGATGTGACATTGCTACGCTTAAGTAGGTATGTATTGTGTTTAAGGTAATATTTAATAAACCTGTTTCGAAAGAAACTGGTATTACAAAGGCTTTATTCAGACATCTATTTATGAGACGGTCTTTATATGTGAAAGTTTTATTAGCATAGCATGCGAGTAATAATTATATCACATGATAGTATTAATACAACGCTGCGATTATTATTAGCCTGCACTACCTACAGGGGACTTCATATTGAGTTCTAGAACGAATGATTTTGAGAATGAGTGTAAACGGATGTAATACTTAATATTATGTAAAAGGGTTAATACTCTGTCTCACTTTTACCGAGGCACTCATAAATAAACCACGAACAAAAATGCCCACATTGAACACATCTAAACGTTAACACCGGAACCTATAATTTCGAATACATCAAGACACTTAGTTAAAAACAAATCCATCATCTCTAAACAATCAATCAAACTTCAACCAGTTATAAACAAAACAGAGTATTAAAAGTAAAGCTATCAAAATAGTAAGTGTATGATTAGTGGCGCTAAACGATCCCGGCTCCCGGTCTAACTGCAGCGCGCGGTAATGATACGTTATGAACTAACTACTTAGGTACGAGGAGGCGCCATGTTTGCTTTTGGGATGATGGGGTTAGCTTTTTTAGGTGGGTTGGAAGTTTGTTTAGCGTATGTCGTAAGTAAGGTTGACTTAATGAACTAAGTATATCGTTGTTGTGCAATTAAACACATATCACGGCAAATATGTATTTTGTCAGCCTTTATTATTGGGGTAGGCACCTACAAAATTAAACGATGTAACTATGCTCTGGGTAACCTTGTAACACACTTTTGAACCGAAGTACCTTAATATAAATTAATTTTAATCCAAAGAGAGCAAAGGCATACAACAGATACTGGAAAATACCCTCATATACGAATTCTACGAAAGAGCTGCTATAACACTGAACTGAAACTATCAGAGACAAAAAAAATTATTGAGGAAACATCTTTAAGAGTTTAACTAAATTAATTTCAAGGTCGACGCGCTCAGCAGTCAAACACAGACTGAAAATAACGTCACAAAATCTTGCTATTATAATTATTATTTTAAATAATAATTATAATAGCAAGATTTCAAAATTACTATTTGGGCAATCAAAACATTAAGATTATACACTAACTTTATAATAACAATAGTTAGGGAAGTCTGAGTATCTTCAAACAGCTCCAAACTCCTCAAGTAGATGCTGGAGATAAAACTGAGCAACTTATCGCCGCTGCTAATGATTACGACTCGAGTATTCCGCAACTCGCAAGTTTTATCGAATCTCTTCGACAGGTAAACGTTCTTAATGAGACTTGAAAAATGTTTCATTATTATATATCCGGGCTAATGGGATTTATAAAGTTAACTAAAAGAAGAGGTTCAGAGAAAGCAAGACAAAAAGACTTCAATAAATCACCAAACTTGCAGCAAGTTTGACGCTAACAACATTGTGTTGTTCCGCATAAAGTATTATGTCCTTGTCCATACGTCACAAATCTCCTAGATCACACTTGATTGAATGTGTTTGTCGTAGTGTTAGTTGGTCAGGGTCAAAGGCAAAGTGAAATGCTTCAGTCCCATAACAAAATTAATAGTTTACTTAGTTGTTTGCCAAGCTTCGTGTTTGTAGTATCGTAAACATCACATTTTCTTTCATAAAGAGGCTCATGTTATAACAGACTGTCCTAGATATACAATCTGACATGAAGCTGCTGCTTTATTCAAACACACAAATATCCTCATATTTCCTCTTTCATCTTAATTCCGTACACGTGCGGGCTTCTGGTTGGAACTGAGCGGTCTATAATCTAGCCCACTTTGCGTGGGTCGTCCGGCGCCGTCCGAAGCCGCTCGATTTACAACCACGGCCCGGACGTCGGCTGTCCGGCTGCCGGACGTCCGGTTTCTGTTGTGTAATTAAATTGTAGGATCTCACACCGGAGTTGGTCTTTGAGTTTCTATTGTTTGGAGGTAGTTTGATTGGTTGTTGAATAGGTGTGTTTTGGTATTTGTGGATTGTTTATGATTGTTACTTGATGATTCTAATTGAATAAATTGCAATGATTGGATGTTATATCGCGACTCGATCACACAATCATACATTTATGTATTTATATAGCAAGGAAAAAGGAGTTTTTTTATCGAATATCAAACCCAAAAAGCAGCTCAAACTCAAACTCAAAGCATTTATTTCAAATAAACCAATTACAGGCACTTTCGAATTGTCATGGGGTCGGTCAGTCAGAGAGATGAAGCTAGTTGCCCATTACAAAGCCTTTTAGATTCCTATGGAGAAGAACGGGAAAGAAACTCCACGGACACTCTTTTAAATCAAAATAATGTTACAAAATATTGGTAACATCATTCATGTTGAAATTATACATGTGAGAACAATGTAGAAAGACGTGTATATTTGGATGTTGGATGCAAAGTTGTATGTTGGATGCATAGTTGGATGCAGATCTCTCAGTGGTGTTATAACTGCGAATCTCGCGTACATTTTAAAAACTTGAACAATAAACAAAATCCAAGTACCCAACTGCCCATTAAAAGGGTATTTTACTTTGTTTTTATAAGAGTCGGAATGACGTGGAAATATTTAATTAATTACTTGGCAATTAAGGTGTTTAGTGCAAGCGGGCACGCGGCCTGACGCACGCGCAGATAACGTGCGATTTATGGGAAGCCTGCCTCCACGGATAGGGTTGCCAAATATTGGGTACCTTCCTAATTTAAGCAAGAAGAAAAAAAAATTCAGTTTTGGGACCCATTTTTGGTCTAGAAATAATGGTGTCGGCACTCTTTTGTCTGTTACTATACGACAATGACAGATGACATGTCAACGTCTGACGAAATCATGACGCATGACGATGTCGAGTGTCATGATGACTTTCAAAAGCTCGTAAGATGTATAATATGTCGCACATACTGCGCATGCGCAACAAATCATATTGTTCATTCAACATGCATATTTTATTCATAAATATAAAATAAGGCAGTATTATGACACACCTTTCTATGTTTAGAATGTTGCAATATGCATAGTTAAGATATTCAATATTTTGTCCCTTTTGTCCCGGCTCTAAGATAAAAATCGCCATTCCGAATGTTCTGCCCTTTGATCTAGATTCTTGCCAGCCCTAGCCCTTGAACTTTCTCCAGGTGTATTGTTTAGATAAAGGACTGCGCCAACAATAAACTTTACGACACTTTTTATTTTGGTTTTTAAACCTTTCTATTAATGTTTTTGCTATTTATATGTTTTACTATCTATGTTTTGCTGTAGATAAAATATCAGAAACAGGTTTTAAATACATTGTATGTATGATAATGAAAACTAGTATTCCAGAGATTTTATGGTGGTGTCTGACCGTGAGCTACCCTTATTTAAGATCTTGCATGCATGTATTATTTTAATTCTGTATATACACATGTTCGAGCAAATAAAATTTCTTTTTTTCTTTCTTTCAACCGCATATCAGTGGCATCAGTTACAATATGAAAGTCGTTCTTACTGCTACGACTTAAAGGCGCTTTCGATGTCACATTATTACCTCTGATGTGCGGTTGACTGTCCGTCAAAATTAGGGCTGTTACAATATTGCTTAAATTGGGTTCACAGTTTTACAGTGTCTGTTGCAGTATTGCATGCAATCTAAATATATATAAAATGTTACTTTACTACACTTAGTGCTTCGCTCTTTAAACTACACTGTAGGTATTCATTTTCTTAGAAGACAGTTTCGAAGCTGACATGCCCTAGTAAAAAGCTTTTATTTTCAGTCCGAAGTGCAAAGAATTAATTGATGAAAATTAAGTTCACTACTTTGTTGCTGTGAAAATGTTCACTGTAGACGCTGACTGTAGAACTGTGTAGATAATACCTCTGTAAGTAGACATTGTAAATTGAGTTACAATGAAATGGACCACAAATTTTATTCTTCCAGTAAGTTCATACTGCGGTAAAGTAACGCGAGATAAACGGAAAAGACCTTACACACAATCCATACGGCGAAATAAAAAACATAAAACTATTTACCTTAACTCGAAGACTAAAGCTTTAATTTATTTTTCCAAATACCTTATTTTTATGATGAATACATCAACCCCATTTCCGACTCAAACTTCAGCATTCTCACATTATACATACTCTCTACCTGTATTAGAATAAGTTCAGTCGTAGTTAGGTAAGTTCAAACAACGTGAAACACTTTCTAAATGTGGAATTCTGTCCCGCTGTCCCGATAATTAAATCCGAGCAGCCGAGCTTGCCCCGTTCGCCGATACTGCCTTCTCGCACGCCAATCCGTACGACCCTGACTTCTATCCCCTTCACACTTGCACTAAATCCTATACACCCATCCTGCTCTCAACGAAAGTGACTTTCAGACGGCATTCCCATTATTACGACTGTTTAAATTATAATGGAACACGCTCCTACTTGTTTTTAGAAATGTTTATTATTTGTTCAAGTTATTTACAATTTTTTGGTGGTTTTAGGCTGACTTTGGGAAGGGCAATAAAGAAGATTGCTAGTGTAGGTGATAAAATATTTACCTTAATATTACTTTTTTCTACTCACAAAAAACTAAAAACGTATAGGTATCCCTCTTAAGTAGTTTACTCATGCAAAACGTTGCGAATGAAAAGCCATTAAATCTGCAGGGTCTGGCGAAACGTAATAAATATTGAAATGGGTCCGTATCGTAGCATAACATGGACAGCTCGGAAGATTCCAATGGTCTATTCTATCCGATAGACCATTGGATATAGTAAACCGTCTGAGGTCTGACTCTCACTATCGCAAGCTCACACACCAAGCTCAGAATAAATGGCGTCTTCAGAAGCCTATCTTATCTTTGCTAGGAGTGACCCTACTTACTATGTAGACCTAGACACGTTTTGTGTTCACGAGCACTAACGGGCAAACAAAAAAGCCGATAAAACGTGCGGCCGATTTGGCACCCGCAGATAAATGACCGATATTGGGCACCGGCTGCGTGTGGTGCCAGTTAAAGCGACTCAATATCCGACTTCTAATAATTAAAGTCATATAAATTCACAAAATTAGTTACAGTTATCAACGCGGTCTAGCAGAATAAAGATTCAAAGATTCTTAATATCATCCAGTAAACGTCTTTTACTTGCAAATCCTCGTCATCATTAACGAATCTGTCTCTCATGGTACACTATAGTTTGTACAGACTAGTACAGACTAGGTTTAACATTTTTTGACTTAAACAAGCCTTTCGGTGGTGGAAAATTATATGTCTAGCAATTAGGTACGTTTTGCATTAGGTACGAAATTACAAGCCTATTATACATATAAGGCAGCACCTAGGGATTGAGAACAAAACCTAATCTATCCAACACAGTCCCTACATTAAAGAAAGCAATTAGCTTCATTGCATCTTAAGCATTCTGAGTAATACCAGTTATAAGTACTCAGTACATACGGGACTAATTATGGAGCTAAATAAATTTACAAGTACAGCCGGTTTATTTTGAAAAAATCTCAACGTGTAAAGTCAAATAAAGTAGCTTGAAGTGAGCTGTAATTCCACCGGTAGTGCTATTCAGTTCAAATCTCACCGTGAAAACTTAAGCAAAGTAAGTTTGAAGTGAGCTGTCAATCCCTAGTGTCAGGTAGGATGACAGCTCGCTTTTTGACAGCAGATTTTTAGATTGTTACAGAATAGGTCGGCTGTATTGTTATTCTGTAAAGTTCACTTCGAACCTCACTCAAGTGACCGAAAGCGAACTCACTTGTTTGAAATTCGCATCTCGACAAAATTAGAATTTCTAAGCGACGGACGTTAAGAGATTAATATTTGACATTTATTATTTTTGCTAGAAGCTCCACCTCGAAGGGTTAACGTTTACTGGGTACTTTATACATTTCTAAATAGATTTCCATATTCAATCAGCTTATGTTAATATTAATGAGTGACGCCTCAAACCGATGTGCTACACGCCGCCAGTAAGTTATTCTACATGAAATATGAGGCTATTTAATCGGACATGTGTAGGATAGTAAATTATTTAGAATTCATAATGTTACATTATGTGAAGAAATTAATAAAGTAAGTATGTTAATGTCTTTATTACTTTTTGGGAATTTGATTTATGGGTAATGTACAGTTTTAAGAATAGACTGTGGAATTCAGAAGTTTAATGCTTTTTTGAGAATCAACAATAAAACTAGACTATTTTTTATAGCTCATCTGTAGCCCGTTATTGAAGTCCATTCGGAGCTTATCATGGGAGCAATAACAATGAATAGGTATGTTTTTAATATTACCTTATAATTGTATTAAGACTGTTCTTTTTTTGACAGATCTTCAAAACATTCTACAACCTTAACAAATCAACTATACTCCATTTACTTTAACATTAAACAAAAAACGGTTATCACCCTTTTGTTATTTCGATATAAACTTCGTTATTTCACGGTAAGTACAAAGCAATGTATGTAATCTATTTACCATTTACATTAAAAATATAATTCTGAAGTGCAGTCATTTCAATATTATTACGCAGCTATCGTTATTTGTCTAATGCTAAAATAAATGGAGTATAGATAAGATATATCTTGATCGCTGTAACTGGCACCGCACCTCACATGTGCAAGTCACCATTCCTGTGGGATGTTAGTGAAATGGAATTCATCGCCCGTTTACACCTTGATAGAAAACGTGGCCTCGACCGATGTGACTTACATGAACCTAGCGAGTAGCGAGCGACAATCAGGCCACGGCCTTCTAAGGTCCCACAGCGCAGGAGTGGTGGCTATGAAAAATAAGGTTTATGAGAGTTATAAATATGTTTTAGAAGCTGTGTGTAATCAACTTGGCTCTATGAAATTGAAACATTTTGTTATTTTAAACTTTTGAGTCTATTTTGAAAATTGTAATTTGAAATTCAGAAAATCGGTATTATGCCAGTGAAGCGTCTTAATCGCGTTAGTCAATTGACCTTTAAACTAATTTGCTTGTCTTCGGAGAAACGGGTGCTAAAATAGGCGAATATCGACTTCAATGTACAACTGGTGATCAATTAATTTAGTTGCCCTTTCGTCAGTGAATTTGATTGTAGCTTATTTGATTAAATACCTATAAAATAGGTTCCGAAAACCAAAGGTAAAATTGAGGCCTAAAGCTTTTGTTTTGAAGGGTAAATAACCGTGAAATTACGCCCGCTTTCATTTGTCAACCTCTTTGCTGCCCATTCTATTATCCAACATACAATAATTTAGATACGAAGTTTTAAAGGCTAAACATTAACAAACGCCCATTCAGAGATAAGGCTCGGCTCTAATTTAATAAAAGCGTACAATAGCGTGTTTGTGTCCAATAATTAGTAAAAAATGCCGCGCACACTGTGCGTATTGCGTAGTGTGCGTACTTTCGGCAAGACATAGTCGGCGTATCGCAGTCGCGGCCGCGGACAAAACTGCGGCCTCTCACGCGAGTCATAAATATACTGAGCAAGATATACATCGGTAGCTGAACTACTAATTGTATTAAATGTTTGGTACACAAATATTGTGCTGAAGGCAATTGAATATTTCTGTTTCATCGAGAAGCTTTCAATTTTTTTAGTCACCTTTTTATCAAAGTTTCTTTTTTCACTGTTCTCCTTAAGCTAAATGAAATACTTGATCAGAAAATATAGTCTTGTCATATTAAAGCGATGCCAAGACGATTTGTTTGATTTGACAACATCTAAAACTAAGTAAACGTTCAGAAATTGGGCTTTATGCTTGTCTTTTCCACGTACTTTGTCAAGAAAATAGATAATTTCAATTCTCCCTCAAGTTCACGTGCGGTTATAGCTAGAGCTCATACAGTCCCAGCACATCCAAACTTAATCCAACTTTGGCAATAATGTAGGAATACATTACCTCTAACATTAAATATGAGTAAAAGGACATCATTCAATTCGTACCCAAAAATAAAAGTGCCGGCCAGAAAAAAAAATTGCTGTTTTCTTATGGGAAATAACATCCTGAACATTTTTTTATACTACAATGAAAGTCTACAATTAACCCCCTGGCTGCTATTTCAGTTTGAAAGTACCAAAAAAATCATAATTTTGCCAACAATGGTTTGAACATTCGTAGACGCAAACAGCTATTGTTCAAAGTAGAAATGGACAGGCGTTAGGTCTACTAAGGTATGATATAATCATCATTCAGATTTAGAGCATTTTGTACCCAAAAATTAAAGTCGAAGCCGAAAGCCCGAAGAAAAAAACACGGTTTTCTTATGGGAAATAACACCCTCAACATTTTTTACTATTACAACGAGAGAATACAATTAACCCTTCCGCGGCCTATTTAAGTTTAAAAATACTAAAAAACATACTTCGACTCAAATATTTTAGAACATTTACATTTTAATGTATCGTGACCAGTGTGCCTTGCCAGTAATGACCTATGGCACTGAAACGTGGTCGCCCACAATGGGCCTCATTTGAAGACTCAATATTACACAAAGGGTAATAGTGAGGTTCTGGAGTGGTGACCGCGTACCGGAAGACGTAGCGTTGGAAAAGGCCTATTAAGGTGGTGGTGGATAGTTGACCTGGAGAAGGCCGGAGGAATCCGCTGGATGGGAGAAGTACAGAACCGGTTGAAGTAGCGATGCTTCGAGGAGGCCTATGTCCAGCAGTGGACGTTTTTCGGCTGAAATGATGTATTGTAACCATTTATTGTATTGTGTTTGCAAATAAATCTACGCACCGCGCCGCGGCTCATCTCGCGCCCGTATGGGGCACTTTTAGGAAAGGTTAGGTTCGCTCAGGTTAGGTTAGGTTTTCTCGGAAATGTGTCACTTACAGGGGACGCGACGGCGGGGACCGGCGCGAAATGTCGTGCGGTGTTCCACAGGGCTCGTTCCTGGGCCCGCTCCTGTGGGACATCGGTTACGACTAGGTGTTGGGTTGCTGGCGAGCTTAGTATGATAGCTCCGTAGCACAAACAGAAATACGTCCTCCTCTGAAAAATGTGGAAACCCTATGAATTAAGGAAGATTTCCTTCCATGGCTACAAAAGGCACTCTCTGCCTGTTAACGTTTTTCGTATGTACGTTATCGTGCAAAAGCTTGGAGGTATTCTTTCTAGAATGAATTATGGTAACAATCTCAGTAGCAAGTCTGTTGTCAACAGCGACACAATAAACGGCGTTTATTATGGCCGCTGCGATTTTAGAATGATAAAACATGTGATGTAGTGCACGGTTAAAATATGTTTGTCACAACAGCCTAAACCTTCACCGCCTCTACAACCCACCTAAATATCGTGATCAATCAAGACTTATTTGCCTGGTCTGTTGTAAGCTGACTAGCGTTCTGGTAAGTAGGTGGAATGTGGACTTCATAGCCACACGATTCGATATCATTTATATGCTATCGGTAAAGCCCATAGCTACTATGAAAACATCCCCACTGTTCAATAACCAATGCAATGGATTTTCTTCATTCATCAATGATTGCATAATTGTCGCATCAGAGGTTGTAGCACGCAAAGGATTCACGAAAAAAAATGACATACGGATTGGTAGCTAGGTTACGTAGTTGTTAATAAAAATAAGTTGTACATTTACGTTCACTATTAAGTTGAACATTACTATTGTCACTGATATTTCTCGAGACGTTCTTGGTGAAGCGTTCTCATTAATGTTGTGGTTATGTTTCAGTTCGAGAGTCTAGTTTTTTTATCGTATCATTATTTTTTTATGATTAAGATATGGTTATGTATAAGAACAATGGTTTTTGTTAAAAAAAAAACACATATTTGCCGAAAAGATTTTTTTATCACAAAAAAATCCTATCGACTTTGCAATTGAAAAATACAGCAAATCTTTTCTGTCTTTTCTTTTTTTAAATATAATTAATGACATGTATCTTAAGACTGTTGGAGGATGTCCCCACCCTCCAACAAGTTTGAAGCCAGTGTCATTTGAAATGTCTGATAAGTTAGATACTTTTTCGAAGATCAATTGAACAGTTAGGTTAGGTTAGCCTAACCTAACTAGCTGTTTTCTTTTAATCTTTTGTACAATTACCCAATCACAAGAATACGCAAATGCTGTTCATCATTGAGGAGGTCCATGTGTCCTTCACAATCTAAGATCAGTTGAACACTGTTAGGTTTAGTTAGGTTAGCCTAACCTAACTAGCTGTTTTCTGTTAATCTTTTGTACAATTACCTAATCACAAGATTATGCAAATGCTTTCATCATTGAGAAGTTCCATGTGACCTTCAAAATCTAAGATCAGTTTATCAGTGTTAGGTTAGATTATGTTAGGTTAGGTTTGGTTTAGATAGGCAAGGTTAGGTTAGGATAGGTTCGCCTAGCCGAAATGCTTTTTGTTATTACAAAAAACGATGTTATTTTCAATTAAAACTCGGTATTTTTTCAAACGTTATATCTAAAACATTTAAAATAATTTTATGATTTTTGGTACTTTCAAACTCAAATAGCAGCCAGGGGGTTAAGTGTAGACTTTCGTTGTAGTATTAAAAAATGTTCAAAATGTTATTTCCCATATGAAAACAGCTTTTTTTTTTTCTGGCCGGCACTTTGATTTTTGGGTACAAAATGTTCGAAGCCTGAATGATGTCCTTTGAATTCAAAATGAATTCCTCCCAGCTAGACCATCACGATAACTGGGTCGCATAATTCACATTTGGTCCAAAACTATTATGTTCAGGTCTTTATGATTTAATGCGGGAAACTAAAATAGTTTGAAAACTAGCGTTTGTGGCATGAGAAGCCAACGTTAGGTAAAATCTAGAAAGGAATTACCAAGTAATAAAACACTTAAATATTGGGCCAAATGAAATAAATTCAGTCGCGTACGGACGATAAAAACAGGCATTATAAAGATAAAGAAATAATTGCTCCGAACAGTCGTTAATTGTGCGCCGATCGTAAAAATGCTAAAACTCTGCAATAGCTTGTTAAGGTTTGTCCACACACACACAGACCTGGTTTTGGTTTATAATCCTTTCGACTTTATTAAGAGTACCTATTTGCTGGTTTTAATTAAATCAGGAATCCGCATATGAGAAAAACTGTGTCCGTAAAACAAACATTCTGTTCTTCCCAGCAATCATAACAGTGATAGATCTAGGGCCTAAGTCTACTAATTTATAAACGTCACAATGGAGTCATAATGGTTAGTTTTTGACAGTATACAAAAACTGTCAAAAACTAACCATTAGTAGACATAGGCCCCTGAATGATAGTCTGATGCGACTGGTGAGTGATTCATGTCAGGATTAATTTTATTGCATGTGAGGCAGCACATTATACTGAACATAATAATACCATAAATGTAGGTTCTTTTTAGAGTCTTGTTTGTTCATCTGTACTTAATCCCGAGTTTCTTGCCCGTTCTTCTCCATAGGAACCTACTACGCTTTGGAATGGGCAACTAGCTTCATATTTTCTGACTGACCGACGCCTTGACAATTCAAAAGTACCTGTAATTGGTTTATTTGAAATAAATACTTTGAGTTTGAGTTTCCCTACTAATAATATTATAAAGAGGTAAAAGTTTGTTTGTAAGTTTGTATGTAGAGGGGGTAATCTCCGGAACTATCAGTCGGATTAGAGCAAATCTTTTTGCATTGACCGACCCTTAGAAAAAATGTCAGAAAGAACGCTAAGGGAAAACAAAATAATAGCGCGGGCGGGCGATGGTATGTGACGCGGTGGGTCGGGGACCGAAACCCGAGGAGAAGTCGCGGGCAGAAACTAGTAATATTATAAAGAGGTAAAATTTGACTGTATGTTTGTATGTAGGGGGTAATCCCTGGAACTCCTCTCGGATTACAAAAAATATTTTTGCAGTTGATAGCCCAATTCTTGAGGAAGGTTTATAGGCTATTTAAAATCACGCTACGACCGACAGGAGCCGAGCAAAAAGAAAAAAGTAAGAAATAACGCTAAGCGAAAACGAAGTAAACGTGCGGGCGGGCGATGCGACGGGGTGGGACAGGGGATCAAGAAATTTCACGCGGGTGACGTTGCGGGTAGAAGCTAGTATTTTATTTATATTTAGTGCCACCGATAAAGAGAAATACCATGATTATCTAGTTTTGTTATTTGTGCGTAGCTATCACTATCGACATAGTAATGACCAACTCAAACCCAAAGCATTTATTTCAATTAAACAAAACAGGCACTTTTTAACTGTCAAAGAATCGGTCAGTCTGGAAGATACAGCTAGTTGTCTATTGCAAAGCGGGGTAACTTCCTAAACTCTATCGACACTGTTTACTGTAGTTAAGAAAAAAATAATTGCAACAACCTTCCAATGCCATAAAGCTGGGTGTAGACAAATCATAACAATTCATTGTCTGTGGATTATGCAATGGTTGCGTGTCTGCGTGGCGCCACCGTCATCTATCACAGACCTTATTACCAGAAAAAAATTCTTCAAATTCGTATAAAACAGCCTTGAATGGGTTTTATGAAGTTAGTTACAGTACTGACGGTTTAGTACGAAAAGTAAAGCTGGCCTTGAGAAATTGTACAAAGTTTTCTTGTTTCAAAGATATTTTAAGCTTTGTTAGCTAGTAAATGTTTCAAAATGATCTTGGAAACAGTATTCGTTATGAAACTCCTGTCCGTTGACAGACTACTTGATGATTAATGAACCCACCACAAATAATGATCAAAATGTTAGCTCTCCCTCGATCAACTCGAAACGAAAACATTCAACAGCTGGTAAAGCAATAATAATTTATATCCCCCACAAACAAGTAATGAAATTATAAGGGGTGATCTAATATTATTGAGGTTTCACCACACATTAGTGTTGGCGGCGGGAGAGGGGCCGTGCATGCTCGTCGTGCTTGTAATGTGATCATCATTCGTTCGGTTTATTGCTGTTACAGTAAATAATAGGGCTTTGTTGTAATTATAGTTTGTTGTGTTATGGGGGCTCTAATTTAGTGGACAATGTCATCTTGGTGGTTGCATCATAGTTATAAATAAAAAACCACCATCACAGCAATAAGCATAATTTTGTGGCAATTGATGATTAGCATTATCCATGATTTTACCCATAATGATTTTAGTGGTTCAGGCTTTACGGAACTAATTTTACGCAATCCTCGGCTGCCTGGAATGGCATTAAAAGTTTTAACCAATCCAAGCTGCTCTCTCTTAACAATTCCTTCATTCACATTCTTCCCTACATTATTGCCTTCTAGCCCCTCCAATTCCCTTTACATTCCTATTTCATTCGCCATAAACCGAGTCCACACGACGTGCAGCACATCTCCCACTAAACTTTTACGTGTGAGCATTTACGGAACTGCACGCGGAAACCTTCGGCTGTATCGTCTGAATATTTTATATGAACGTGTTTTCGGGCAGCAAACAGATGTAGGAAAGACAGAAGTTAATACGGTGATTGAGAAAGTTTTGACACTTCGTTAATCTGAAGACGAATTCCCGTAATTAAAAACGTTCAAAATATATTTGCAATCTCATCTCAGCGACAATCAATGTCAAAAACTAGTGAAAAATGTAGAGATATTTTTTACTTATATGTTCACCAGTATCATTATAAATTGGGATCTACCATCCCATATGCATAATTTGAAAGTTCCCACAAGCGCTCTGTTTTGAGTTGCAATCACAAAATTAACATCTTCCTACGCAAAAATAAACGATTAGCTTATTTTCAACTTTGTATCCGAAGATGAATATGTTGTTTTTTTTGGATGGACGTCGAAATGAAAAAAACGGAACCCTTATATTACTCGTGTTTGTCTGTCCGTTTGTCAAAGCCAATTTGCTCGGAATTGAATGGACCGATTAAGTTGAAATGTGGTACATACATCGCACATACTTACATAGTGTGACCAAAACACGGACGTGTAATGTAAATAGATTACAGGCAAACCTATAAGAAGTCTATGGTCTTAAAATAACATGGTAAATCTCTCAATATTGTGCGCACAAAGTTACAGTTGGAATGTATGGGAAAACATTTTTTTCAACTACAATGTTAAGCTTGTTCTGGGGATAAATTCATCCCAACTACGGAACCCTTCAGTGTGCGTGTCCCACACGCACTTGACCAGTTTTATGATAAAAGCCAGTCTATGAGGCTAGTATTCTTATAGAAACAAATATTTGAAGAGTTTTTTCGAGATGTTTTATCGTTGAAAAGTGGGAAAAGCGATACACGGGTTTTTTAATATCACTAGCATTGATTTAAATAGTAAGTAATGTATAAGTCAATGATCACTAGACAGTTTATTGTAGTTACAAATTCAAGATAGGAAATGAATCATCAATTTAAATAAAAACATTTAACTGAGTTCGGAAATCATCCTTACCTAGATCTGTGTGGCTGCTGCATACAGCCAGACTGTATGTAACTTTACTAGGATCGCATGTGAATGTGAAGTGTAATGTTGTTCCCGCGGGTCGGCTAACTGTTCTAGTTGGGTGGTCGAGTGCCTGACATTTTGTTAGACGCCAGAGTCCTGGTTGTTTTGTTTGTCTCATTTGGGTCAGTGTTGGGCTGGTTTAGTGACTAAACTTGTGTGACTAGGAACGCATTTCTTTCATAATCTAAATAAAACAGCCTTTCCTGGATACGTTTCTCCGTTTTGAGACCGGTCTATAACATGAATTTTAGAAAATTCATCAAATATTTGCTATTTTGAATAGAGGAAAGTGTAGACACTGCTGCACTCCTACAATAAGATGTTACATTTAGTAGTTATGGTAGTTATGGTTATATTAAACTTTGAAAGATTATAATGTGATAATAAATAATTATTCTACTTACACTTGATTACTAGTCCTATTTCCTTTGTTGTCATTAATCTTTAAAGACTTTGTGACTCTCAAGTGGTTTCATTGAATTGCAATTTACCTCCATAAAAACTCCAATTACACTAGTATGTTCCTCTTGGGATTTAAATAAGGATATCACAAGTTTTTTTTACAGGTTTATTTTGAGTTGGTATTATGATATTTGTCGCATAGAACCACAACAAAATTCTCGTCCTAAAGGACGAGAATTATGACTAGAGACTATGAATAGAGACTCTTCAAGCAATAATAATTAAACTAAAATTTAATTATTATTGCTTGAAGAGTCTCTATTTAAGAAACTACGTCAACATTCAGATTCAAGGAAACGTGAAACAGCAGAACTCCAATAGAAGCACTACCTACTCTTAATATTCTGTCATATTATTCGTTAAGTTGTTAGTGTTAATATTTACACCTAATATTTTGACGTTGACAGGCGCTCAGTTATAAAATCGGGTTATACTTATGTACAACTTCTACAATGATTGTCGACTTGTTGAGTCAGTTATAGAGACTGTGGCTTATTAAATTAATTGTGATTTAAACGGCTTTGTTCTACTAGCACAATTGGGGCACATAAGGGTTGCATCCCAGGCCATTACAACGGGTTCTTACAACTTCCCTAGGTAATACTGATTTTTTTACATTCAGTACATGACATACTCACCGATGTGGATGCACCTTACCATTGGCTATTATTTATCATGTGCTGATACTAAACAGTACGAAATATTAATATCGACTTTCGTGTAAACCGGTGTTTTAACGAAGTCGTCCTCATTCAAACAAACAAACAAAAAAATACCGATCAACATAATTTAATTTATATCTTCTACAACGAAAACAGTTTGACGTCTGCACATGAACATTAGCAAGGGGGACGGATATCAGATCACAACATGGCTTATTTGTGGCATCGGCAGGATGCGAGGCGTCACGCGAACAAACACGCTGCTATTAACATTCCTCACATATTGGGAGAGTATTAGTATTTTAGTATACTTATAATTCTGCCCCAGTTGTTTGTTATTGTCGTTGAGAGGCACAAGCATTGTCAACAAAATTCTCCGCTAAACAATTTTAAAATGAAACAAAGTTGACTGTAGGTTATTTAGAAAATAAAAACAATTGTAGATTTTCGTGATGATTTTTTTTCCTTGGATTGCATTAGTTATGTTTTTTGGAAATTATTAGCAAAACAATCTAGTTCTGTGTTGTATCCGCGTGATGAGGTCAGTAAGTATCACAGTTTCATAGCAATAAGTTGGAATTACGCTTACCTTTTTCACTTGAGTATTTCTTCTAAGCCATAAATTATCGTCATTAAAGAAAAGTTTTGCCTTTAGTCTTTAGAAGACCATAAAGCTCCAATCAAGCTTTTAAAATAATTTAGATAAGTATCGATTATCGTTTAAAAGCCTCTCTATTGTTTTCATTTTGATTTATGTGGGTAAGTAATTATGACCCAAATGTAACGGTATGTTATCTGGTTATTAAGGAATGTTATTTAATGAAAGCTTGGAAAGACGCTCAGAGTTATTTATTTTCCAGTAATGGAGAACTATGGTACAATAATGGTTCACCACGTTTTACTGTTGTTTGTTTATTTTAACGGATGATAAGAAAACTTTAGGTAGTTAATAACAAGAACAACACAATATTTATTGCTTTCATTAATATTGAATATTTTCATTAACACTAATAATAATACTAGCTTCTGGCCGCGACTTCGTTGAAGTATACCTACTAAAATAACAGTTTATAAAATTTCCTGTACAGTATACGTTTGAAGTTCTGGTCTCAGCAGCCAAAATATACAGAGAGTCAGGACTGGTGACGGGGAGCGACGTACAATTGTCCGTGTGAGAAGCAGCTCGTCCTGAGGTCGACACCCGCAGCCTTCAGTAACAATTTCCCACTGCTTGCGACGTTTTCCGATTTTAATGAATATTAATGAACGCCTGCGTTACTGCTTACCTAATATATTTAATTATTACTGCCTAGTGGCACAACACTGATATAATGACTGTTGCATTCCTACACTGCTATACAATGGGCAACTAGCTTTTTTTTTGACTGACCGACTCCTTGGCAATTCAAAAGGGCCTGTAAATGGTTTAAATGCAATAAATGCTTTGAGTTTGAACAGTAAATCTTATAACAGTAGATTGTAGACACACGGCATTAGGTACTCATTAACAGTCACCTAACTATAGATATTTATTTTTATTATATAACTATACAAGAGGCCTAAACTTAATGTTTTTCTGTGATATTCTACGAACTATCACATAATAGTACTATTACAAAATGTATAAAAAAACAAACTGTTGGAAATCGAACTTAGGTTTGCAACAGTCGCCGAACCGCTTAACTATTTGCTTTGTTGAAAGTTAACTAAAATAGCGGCTTGTAATATGGAAATTTGCAATCAATTCGATTCGATATCGTAAAGTTATGAAATAAGCTCTGAAAAATCAAGATCTCGAGAATCAGCTTTCAGTGTATACAAGTTTAGTTTGAATAAAAGGATAATTTTCAATTCATTCTAACACAGAGCTGCACTTAACGGTATATAAATTACACGTCTGCATTTACTGCATCTGTAATAATCTGCTAACTGCGCGTTACCATTCAGATGCGGTATGAATAAGACCGGTAATGCGCGGTAATGTGCGGTAATACGCGGTAACGTGCCGTAATGTGCCGTAATGTCGCGGTATAAGATACCGGCTATATTGTAGTGATATAACTATGTGACGAGAAGATACCGAAGGACCAGTAATAAAACGTGATTAGGGAGAAAAGGATATTATCTTCAACTGAATAACACAAACTACTGGTAACATAAACGTGACTACGAAAACTGAAAACCACACAAATTAACTTCTAGTTGTACAGCGACATAGCATCAATAAAGTTACTTAATACCTGTCACTTGCTGCTAAACAGCTAGTCGACATTGATGGATACCTCTTATCTGACCTTGGCATACTCTAATGGTGCTAATCAACAACCAACTTTCCCACAAGTTTTAAAGATAGTCTAACATAGAACGAAGTGACTTTGGCACGCCCTCTCACCACATTTTCAGCATTATCTCACGGTATTCATGTCAAAGTGTATTGAAGTGGACCTTCTTTGCTTCTTTTTGTGATCTAACTGCATTCTTGACGTGGAATGCGGTTATATCGAGCTATAATCAAGTTGAAATATTGAAAACCCATTGTATTGAGTTATTATCGGTGAATGTCCTTCATCGAACGGCCTTTCGAGGCTGTCAGCACTTAGCTATGTATTGCCTGGTATCAGTAATCATAGTGCCCCATTTAATATTGCCTTAAAGGTAGCATTCCGTAGTAAATATTGGGTAATAATTGATAAGTTTTAAAATATGGTAGCTGCAATTTTGGCGAACAGCGAATCCGGTTTAGGACATGACCTGCATTCTAAACCTAAAGCTCCATGTAACTTTTTAGATATTTTTGTTTTAAATAAATTTGAAGTGAGAAAGAGGCGTAATTACCAGTAGTACCATTACTTTTAAAAACTTAACATACAGAATTCATAAACAAAATTACACTTATCAAACTAAATATCACGTACTCAACTTTACTGTTCGTGGAGTCCTGCATACGCAAATTAAACGTTAATCGTCTTGCACACACCGCAGAGATATGGCATATAATGAAGTTTCCGTGTTGTTTCAGAGCAAGGAGCTAAGCGGGAGCGACTGCGGCATGGGCGTGCGCGCGCCAGACACCCTGCCCGGTCTCACGCACCACTACTGTAGCGACAGGTAACTGGTTTATGTAGTAAAATAACAGAAGCGTTAATTATACCAAATATACCTACGGTAATTATAGCAGGGATTGTTTTTGTCAAAGTTACGGTAGATCTTTAATAAGGGCACAGATAATATAATACTACGATAAGGGTTTACAAAGACAGCGTGATGTGCGAGGTGTGCACCTCAATGTCGAATTCTTTACATCTCCCCTCTCCCCAGGCCTGTGTCTGTAAGAGTTTTTAGACTTCAATTACAATTATGTACGTCTATACTTTAGGAATGTCTTGTCATGAGTTTGGAGCAGAGGTCCCAGATCCAGATCAGGAAACTGAATCCTCCATCTATATTTGGAGGACATTTCCGCCATAAATGGTACATGAGATGGCGAAACACTGTGTCTTTTGGACGGTTTATTTCTCTGGACATCGTTATTTTTCTATAAAGGTGATTCGTTTTTCATATTCGGTTTCAAAGTGTCTACGTAGGTATAGGACGGCAACAGCATTTACTAAAATTGGCCCTGCAGTTTGTAAAATATCTGGTTCAGTCCCAAACTATTCAGAGCACCTGCAATTTTAGACAGTATGACCTAAATTGGTATTGCAACATTTTTGTGACTTTCTATGCAATACGGGTTACTGCGTCGTTCATGCAGTGCAATGTCGTTTAATATTGTATGAACATGTATGCAGCGCGCGCTAAAAACTTTCAGTTAAGTAGTTTCAATTTGTAAAACGACCTCTGTAGTTAAAAGTTAGGTTCCTTGATATTGATATTGAAGATAAATAATGTTTTACATTTTTTCAAAAAGTTTCCAACAGCATTGTGTGCGATAATTTTCAACCATTATTTGGTGATGTAATGTACAAGACCGAACAAGATATATTGAGCATAAGGTCTAATCCGCAAACTTTCTTGTACCTAAACCAGAATGATACAATGACCTTCCAGGTCCCCAGCGAAATGCAACATAATGGGCGTATCAAAGCTAGTGAACGAGCCGAGCCCCAGCAGTTCGGAGGAGTCGAACTCCCCGACGGAAATCAACTGCTACCGGCGCCTGGGCGAGAGGCCGCCGCTCATGAAGAGGCTGGCCATGGGGCTCAGTGGGGCTCTGCTACAGCCCTCAGACGATGACTCCACGCCGCTGGTCGCAGATACACCCACCACGTAAGTGTCAACGACATTAAACCAGCCAATTTGCAGCACGATCACTCAGTCTCTCAGTTTTTTCAGTGATTTACAGTCACTCATGTTAGTAGTAACATTTGCTTGCAATATTCCCAACGCTCTGAATCAAAATGAAAACTGCACATCACTTTGACGTTCAAAATGCAACTAGGCATGTGTCAATGCCCTCAGCATTGGTGCTCAATAAATTTTTTCCGCTTGTATTTGATGTATCTTCTATTATTCTTCATGGGTTGGGGTCAAGTTTCCCGTTTTCATTTCAATATTCAAGGACAATTTTTATTCTCATTTTGCCAGTACCTGTACTACATACTTTTCCACTTCTTCCAGCCCCACAAACCTGCCTCTGTGCATGAACGGGGGCTACATCAACGAGGCGTCCGAGGCGGAGGCGCGCACGCGGGAGAGCAACCGTGAGCCCCCCGCCGTGCCCGCCGCGCCCAGGCGGACCGAGCACCTCATGCACTCGGATCTAGATGTGGACTTCAGGAGGTGTAACAATATGAAGAATAGGTGGGTTGGTACCATCACCCTTTGCTGAAGATGGACTAAAATTGATGCTGGTGCAATGGGACGAAAATGTGCTGCAGTGTTAAAAACTTTTCCACGTAAACACTAGCTGAGTACATTTTATATGAACCATCGTAAAGGCGGGCCGCAGCGCACTTTCGTGTACGAAAATGCGATGCGCTGCGGCCCGTTGCGGCTGTCATGTAGGCTTGGCTTTACAGCCCATTCACATAGCTGTTTCCTAGTGGCTCATAAACTATTCTGAACGTAATTGAAACGTTGATGAATCATAGAAAATTACAAGTACGACCAAAAACATTTGAATCCGTTCAAATTGTAAGGAGTGGCTACTAGTAAATCGCTTGAGTTTGGGCTCATTATGATTCGGTTTGACGAGTCCAATATATTGCACTTGGTGTTGAGGGTCTGATGATGGAGCCAAGAGGTAGATAGTGGAACTCTTTAGTGGCTACTAGTAAGCCCCTGGAGTTTGGGCTCATATGATTCGTTTTGATGTGTCCAGTATATTGCACTTTTTGTTGAGGGTCTGATGATGGAGTCAGGAGGTAGATAGTGAAACTCTTCACTGGCTACTGGTAAACCGGTTAAGTCACTTTAGACTTATTAACTTAATGAAGAAAATAGTAGACTATAAAGCAAAAAATAGTAAATTTTTGGAAAATTGCTGCAACATAAATTTTCAATTGTCAATTAAGAATTCAGAACTAAGTTCAGAACTTTTTAAGTTGCACAAAAGGCTTTATAAAATCTATTCCGTAGATTTAAAATACTCCATAACGAGAGATGCGGAACTGGGTCCATTCTATTTACTTTTTGCTTTGAAAAAGTTCTATACTAAATTACCGCGATGATAGCGGCTTAATGGAAACTGGGTCACGACTTTTCATTCTTGTGAATGATTCCCAACAATATTTTATTTTAATACTTTTAAGCTTAGAGAACAGAACAAAATGACGTCAGAACTTTTGTTGGATGAACATTGTGAACGCGTATTTGAAAAAAAGATATACGAGAGTTTGGAGTTTTCTGATCAGCAATGAGGCAATGAGGATAGTGTTTGTTATTTTTCATATTCTGCGATGAATTTCTATCCGGAAATTATTGTTTGTATCACTATTCTATATCTCTTTATTCTGTCTGTATCAGTCAATCAATTCCTTTTTCAATGAAATGAGTATTAAGCGATGTTTGTAAAAACAAACAATCAAAGTACGGTAAATTCAATCAAGGTACTGTCCGTTCAAGTCCAACAACTACTATACATAATTCATATACATGGGTTTCCTTCCAGTGAATCAGCAGCGTGTAGTCGCACGACGTCCTCGTCGTCGGGCGCGTCGTCGTGCGGAGGCGTGCCCGCCAACAACAACGTGCCGCGCGCCGAGCCCGAGCTGCGCCAGGCGCCCTGGTTCCAACACGGAATACCTAGAGAGGTAAGGGTTGGCAAACATTGCTGTCCTTCAGTGAACAAGCAGCCTCCAGTCGCGTCAGCAACAACGTGGTAAATCATCAACTTACAAATATTGGTGAGAGGTTGTGATGATTCTAGGAAGCCAGAATAGATCTGCGATCGTTTGGCACGTAGATCGTAGTCGTAGTTTAAATAAATCCTCTACAGATTGGTACCATTGGACAAAGACAAGTTGTTATATTTCTTGTCACAGTAGCAGTATTCAACACAAACATTTTTTCATACTAAGAGACTGAAACTCAAAACGAAAAATCAACATTTATTTCAACAGGCACTTTTTAATTGTCAAGAGGACAGTCACGAAAGATGCCGCTGGTTGCCCATTTCAAAGCGTAGTAGTTTTCTATGGAAAAGTACGAGCAGGGAACTCCACAGACACTCTTTTGTCTTCAAATATTGTTACATAATATTGGTTAAATCATTTATGTTGAAATTATACATGTGAGAAAGATGTAGAAAGCCGTACACGTTATAATTATTATTTTTATTCACAAAAAACATAAATTTTAATAATATGTAGATATACGGAAAGGTAAGCAAACTGGAGTAGAACTGTACAAACATTCGGTACTAAATTAAAAAAATATTAGGTAAATATTAGGTACTCCCCAAACTAGAAAAAATCTGTATCTTATGCGACAGTGTCTTCACGTTACAATAAGGTCGACTTTCGAACTCTATTAATGAATGATTTTTCAGTTTCGATTTTCAACTCTATTATCTAGTAATAGGGGGAATATGCATGTAATTTTTTTTTCATTGATTCAGTAGAAGACAGTAATAAAAACCTAAGAAAAGTATTAAAAGTTAAATTCAAGTACTGCTTGTTATATCGTTGGGGGACTTCTCCCAACACCACTTTTGCAGTTAGTGATGTTTGTGTCCATGTTCCTTCAGATACTCTAAAATATTACTAATGTTTTTCGTATTCATATTACAGATAGCACTAGAAGTTCTGAGCTCGCAGCCGGTGGGCGCGTTCCTAGTCCGCGGCAGCACGACGCAGGCGGGATGCTTCGCGCTGTCCGTGCGCGTGCCGCGCGACTTCACGCCTGCCGGCATCGCGCACTACCTCATACTGCGCACGCCCAAAGGTTATAAGATCAAGGTGAGCTAATCGTAGCTGCTCATATGCTAAAATTAGATATTAAATAGATCTCTTATCATTTTAGATTCTCCAAAAGTCATATTGCGATCATTTTCTGAAACTAGCAACCATGCACCGTGATCGTCATCCTTCTATCCTATATCTTAATTAGCCGTCATCTCATAATTTAGTTCCTTAGCCATATTATCTTTCGTTATTTAACATAATTATCACTAATGAATAAATATGCTGTGTATTCATAGTCTCGTGTGAAAAGAAAAATGTTTAATTATTATTCCAAAGCAATGTATAAATTATAAATGCTCAGTTAAGCACCGCTCGAAAATATTGAAAATTGTTGTATTTGTCCATCCGCGACATCCTATGAGTGAGCACTCATAATATTTGTCATTGTAGGGCTTCACAAAGGAGTTTACATCCCTGTGTGCGCTGGTGACGCACCACAGCGTGATGCCGGAGCTGCTGCCGGTGCCGCTGCGGCTGGCGCGCGTGGGGCGGGCGCCCGCCGCGCGGCGCGACCACGCCGACCTGGACGCGCTGCAGCCGCCCGTCGACAACCGCGCGCAGCGGCACACGCCGCACCACAACCCTAACCATCCGCAGCATCAGCACCACTTTCTAGCGCAACTTGATGTTTAGAGCAGATTGATTCACCCTTCTTTTAGCTGCGTCCACTTTTTGACACAGTAAAACAGCAAACAATACTCCGTACAAAGCAATGATGGATACGCTTTATGAATACGGGGTTAGTGACATTATCTGTGTCTTATTATCTCACTAGGTCACGGTATTGGGTCACGTCGAGGTGCCTGATCCCAATGGACATCTCAATAGATGTCACAAAACACACTGGACACTTTTTTAATCAAGACTATGCTAACGGTTGTTTTGATAGATCTGTTCTGTGATTCAGTAAATCTTCATTTTCGATTACACTTCTGTTTCCACAGTGGAAATAAAGTTTTACTAACTTAAACAAGGCAAGTGGATTCAGAAAAGTCAAGTCGATTGAAAGATTTTATATATTAGCAAAATGTGGACGTATTTGTTGCGAGCTGTGTGCCTAATTTCTACCAGAATTCTATCACATGCGTTTGCCTGCAGTAAATTTTTACTATGAAATTATTTTTAAAGAATTGGTTTCAAGTTTGCCGTAATATTCATGGGGTCAATATACGCTTGAAGTTTTAAGCTGGATTGATTCATTGTTATAAATAGCTTACTGAAACATTATGGACAATGTGTCACTGTTTCATGGTAACGTTTTGTTGTTAACACAGTAACTGATGAAACATGTGGAAAGTAAATCGTTAAACGCACATAGATATAATGCCGAAATCACAATTTCTCACTTAAATAAAACAATTATAATAATATCTTCGCATTAAAATACCTATTCACTGTTATATAAAACATAAATAATCAAAAATATAAAGATTTCTATATCATTGATTAATGAAAAATATCTAAAATAGTCATGTTTAAGGAGTCATTAAATTATTGTATGTTGTCTAGTATCTGTTGGTAAGTTCTCTTTTGTAAGAATAATGTGATAAATATCAAACTTAGGGTGTGTACGCAAATGTAAAAAAATATATTTGTAAAAATAGAAATGTGTATATGGATTGTAATTATTAGAAGATTCGTGTCATATTCATAGTATAAACGATAGTTATAGAGAAGGGAAACGCGCATGGTTTGAGTTTAGCAACGACATCGATATTCTACTGACTAGACAAGGTTTTACGGTTTTAAACCAAGTTAACTGAAAGCCCGGGTTCACCTATAATTATTCGAACTAAAACGTGGCTTCTCGTAAGCATATTCAAGCATAAAAATGTGGAAAAAATCACTATATAAATCAACAAATCTGCATGGACAGTCAGCGAGATCTCTCTGTATTTGTCCAGATGTGGCTTTTCTTGGTTTTCAGTCGAAACTTCTATCCTATATTACTAGAACTCTCCAAGCATCTTTTGGCGCCTGAATGATTGCCGCATTGTTGGTAAAAATTTGTGAAATTGTCACAGACATTGTATTGACAAAAGAACGGTGTTCCGATTCCGAGCCACGCGCCAATAGAACCTTGTAGCGTTTTATCTAAAGCAATGATGACTTTTTTCAGAATATGACGCTTCTAGAACGTAGCCTATTGGTGTCGTTGAGTTTCAGATGGGTTGCGCTTAAATTGTTTTATCAGAAAGTTGTGTAGGTATGGTCTAGTCTTATGAGATGTACAGTGATTGTGTGCGCACGGTTTGTTTCACGAATGGTACCACACATTATAATAATTAGTTATTTAGATTGTGTAACGTGTTACAATGAAGTCTGCTGTTGTTGATGCGGTGATTCCGTCAATGGTCAAAATATTGTTTACATCATGTTTAAGCGCACAAAGACACATAATTCTTCTCGGATTTGTTTAATATCCTAACGCCTTTCGTGGTTATATTTGAAGGTGTTGGTTTTGTGCTGTTTAAGTTATTTATATTTATACCTTCAGACTCAAAATGTCTACTGTTCCATGCTCTCTTTGAGCCTTAGAATTACATTACCTATATGCAGCATCTATTTATTTTATCCTAAAAGTTATGACACTTCACAATTTCACATTGGATCCGTACCTATGTACGTTTAACAGCCTGACTATTCATCCAGAACTTGTTCGAGATCATGTTCTCCTCGTGTCAACAACAGTCAGTCTATTGCAATAATTTAAGAGTAACATCGGAGCGACAGTGTCGCCCCCACGGTGTATATTGTAAAAAAAAGTTGCCTTTTAGCGAGTACCTACACTACAGCTTCGCGGTTATGCGGTACAGACAAACAGACATACAAAAACAAGAGAGTCATTTGAAATTTTATCAAGTTTGACATTATCTAAAGTCAGATTGTCATGTCTGATTTTGCGTTTGTATGGCTGTGTGTCTGTCTGTCATACAAAATGTTGATTGTTATACACTGCCTTAGTACGAGACGTTTGTATTAACATAACGATATCAGTAGCTTAGTCTGTTGATGTTTTACTGTAACTTGTCATCTCATCAATAGTTTATTATTATATATAGGACGTTAGAGCTCGAGAGTTTTTTGATATGGTAACACTGGTAATACTCATTACTATTCACTGTATCCAAATTCTATTTATTGTATTTTCTATTCTGTTTATGTTTGTTATGGGTAATTTTAGAAGCTTGGGTAAATGTAGCTGTACCTCGGGAAATGTAAAAGCAAGTTCAAAAATAACACTGTTAAACCTGCAGAATCGATTGTTACTTATAAAAATATTTCGAGTGGACTAATGTTTGTCTACGATTCTAACATTACATATCGATGTTAGAGCAAATAATTTTGTATGTAATATCTGAATAATTACTGCAAAGTTTTACAATATAAACAAATAACATGCATTTTAAAATCCATCATCCATTCTTCTTTGCTTTCACGTAACATTTTAACTTAACTAACTTAGTGTCAGTTCCTGGAACGAAAATCAACTCACAAATCAACAAGCACGCGTTACCTGCTGTGATTGGTTGACTGAATTATCAACAGCCAATTGCATCACTTGACTTGCATTTAGTTAAAAACATTGTTTTTACTCTTTTATATTCTAGATCATTAAGTTTTATTAACAGTTCCGATACCAGATGTCGCCCTATGAGCTAAGCGTCAGTTTTGTACCTAATAAGCGAATTTTATCCACCTTTACAAATGTAGTTAACTACATCAGTGAAACTAATAATTTATTTACGTATAAATAAAATAAATATCAAGAATATTACATGACGTTGTTTTTTTGTGTAACCAGTAGCTTCTTTTAAATAAGTATCAGCAGCAAAGGGAATAAGAAGTTATACAGACTGCCGACGCCATTTTCATAAAATTTTACCGCTTATGATACAACCGTAAGTAGTTTATAGCATAAGTACCTACCACAAAATCGTAATGCTCCTCAGCATTGCCATGCTATAATTTCATAAATGAAAAGGCGAGATTTCCAAAGACGTTTGGACGAGGAGACTGCTGAAATGTATTTGTATTCACATAAACGTAGCAACAGATCTCTCTTATTACCTGTAATGGTTAAATAATATACAAGTACAGAGCCTGAAATATATCTGTGAGGCCATCTAGCGGCTGAAATAAGAGTCAATGTTTCATGAGTCAGCAACCGGCAAAAAGCACAATCTACCGTGAGCTATAGAAACTCCTGTGGCAAACTGCGTAAAATGGGAACACTTGATACGGCTGCAGGGTTTCGTTTCATTTGCCAACACTCTCTGGGCAAGCTACATACTACCTTTAAATATTGTGTTCAGCTCTGCTAATAGATGTCACTAGTGCTCCAAGTCTTTTATGAAATCTGGAATATGGAATTCATTACATTAGAGAATGTTAATGGACATGAAATTGTAAGTATGATCAAAAGGTATGATAATTGTTAGATGAGTGTATATCATCTTGGTAAATGATTGTTGCTCTCATTATGGTGTTTTATTTTATGAATTTTAATCCGCTATTTCTTTAATTAAATGCTGCGAATATCTGCTATTCAAAAAATACTTAAAAAAAGATCCTGAAACTTTGCTTAATAACTGAACTAAGTAACTATAAAGCAGCGACTATGTATTTTTTTTAAACTAGGATCATTATTTAGTGAACTAAAATAAAAATTATATTTTCCTTAATACTGCCATGTAAAAGTCAAGTCTAGGCCATTTTAAATACAAAATAAGCGCTGAATATTTGTTTATCTATTTCCGAAACATGAAACTAAAGGACTTTTATAAAACAAAAAAAATCTTCTCGCTTCATATTTCAGCTACTTTTGTATAGAACAGACGACGGTAGTCAAATTGTATCGCACCTCAAAGACGTTGCCACCCGCAACACATACCATAAGCGTTCCAACTCTCATAACGTGGAATGAAAGGCACCGAGTAAATGTACGTAGCGACCAACAAAGGAAATGCTACAAAAGGTCCCTGCCTACAATTGCATTAGTAATTCAATTTCATTCTGCGTCTTCAAACTGCACTGCACTGACTTCAAACGCGATGGTGCTATCTTGTTTGGGTGAGGAGTGCCCCTGTCCACCTGCCGGCTTCAACATCAGACCCTGGACACCATCTAGTGTAATAAATAGCACTTGTCAATACTTAACCAATGACTCCAAACGCGATATCTTGTTTTAATGCATGCACCATTCGTAACCTCACGTATACACTCTGATTCATTTGTAGTCACATGCACTAACATTCCCACACCCTTACATTCAAGTTTTTGGACAGGGATCACTAAGTTTACACTATAATAGTTGTTGGAAGAGCTCGTGGCTAAGTCATAACAGCCGCACGGGTCGATCCATCAGGTTAAGCTACGCTTACCGGGGTTGGTCCGTAGATGGGTGACCATCTTTACATACCGAAACTCCTCCGTGCCTCGGAAAGCACGTCTGCGTCTGCGTCACGTCTAAGCCGTTGGTCCCGGCTGTCATTCGTGGATCTATGACAGTCGTTACGAGTCGTCAGAAGCCTGAAAGTCTGACAACCAGTCTTACCAAGGGGTATCGTATTTCCCAGTTACTGGGTTGTGGAGGTCAGATAGGCAGTCGCTCCATGTAAAATACTTGTATTCAGCTGCATCCGGTTAGACTGGAAGCTGACCCCAAGATAGTTGGGAAAAGGCTAGGCAGATTTTTTTGACACATCGATTCATACAGAATGATATTTAACAACTATTAGTGCACGTGTTTTGTGACAAATGAACATATTTTTCTTTCTTTCTTACACTGCCGTACAAAAGAAAAAGAACAAACAAGAAACTCCTGTCTAATAACAATAACCTGTACATTATCCTTGTCCACAATGACAGTTATGCAAACCTCGGGGACAGATCCCGGATCTACTTCAGTAATTAGCATCAATCAATCCCACACTCTCACTGCGTCTAGCACAGTCCACGGCACTCACAAAGAATACTAATAATGTTCAATCTGTAGCTAGCTCAAGGAAAACGTTCTAAGTACAGACGTGACTAATGTATTTCTGTTATTATTGAATTTCTTGATAGTAAATATGAAAGATAATGTTTTTACGACGTACGTGAGTTTTATGAGAAAATTACGATTTTGTTTGTTCCTGTTAGTTCGTATTTTGTAGTAGCTGTTATACAACCACTACTGCTGCAGCTGCTATAGCTGTTATACTTCTTTGTATAATGTTTGATTTTATTCCCAGCTCAAACGACATTGTATTTGAATAGTTTCAAAACAGCTAGTTAAATCAACATACCTACAATGTAAGTCGCGGACGTAATCCTACTAATAACGTCATAAATGGCTCGTTTTCTGAACATTCATAATTTATTCCGGGACAGCTTTAAGCCTCATGCAGACTGGCAATGCGACGGCGCGACGGGACACGGGTAATTGTTCTACCGTGACGTTTGCTTAGAAATTGTATTGTTAAAGTCCATTTGCAAAAAATGAGGAATGCTGTAAAATAAAGAGTAAAGAAGAAAATGTTTTACAATCTCTAATAATTAAGTTATTTAGTTCAAACCTGTGCTCACACGAGTACATTGAGCTCAAATGAGTACATATTTACGTTCCCCAGAGATGACAAACAGATCGCGTCACTGTCCTTGGCGCGAATCCAAGGTCAATTGGTCCTTCGCTTGGATCTAGACCAATTAATACACGTGGACTAACACTTAGTAGTAAAATTGGCCTATTTCGGTGACAAAGGGCTTCTAATTAGTACAGACAAGCTATCTAATGGATGTATTAGACAATGGACTGAGTCACTTTTGATGAACGCATCAACGCTACTTCGGGTCGGTCTTAACTCCTTTGTTAATGATTTAAGACTAATGTCTCTCTCTCCCCTGTAATAAATGGAGTTTATATTTAGCATGGACAAATACCTACAAGCTCATTGCAGGACCAAAGAAACCAATCTAGTATCTGAGCTCTAGCTTATTGACACTCTTAGGCTTACTTAATTTGAGGAATTTAATTCGCGGCAATCAGCCCTGTGATCTAATGAAGGCCTAGTTCTTGAGCTAAAGCTTATCCAGATAACCGAACCCACCGATGACGATAAGACTTATTTATCGACACAATAAGCCGGTTCCGCACGTATCACGTACCTAGTCTTATACTTTACTCTTTCTATCCGACGCGGACGGCAAAAGTTGAAAGCTCTAGTAATCCATACCTTCGGCAAATTAAAAAACTTTCACGGGAAGTGGTTTTTCCTCCACATATTGTGCAGTTTCCGATCCTTTACTAAGATAACACGTTTTAGAGTAGCCGGTAGTAGGTAGTGTTGTTTAGGAATTCAAACTTGTTTTATGCTTCCCTTTTTCTTGTGTAATAGGCAATTTTGTATCCTGCACTGACCTTTACATGTAATAGAACAGGGTCAAAAGATTGTATAAATTGTCTGAATATGAGACTCGACATCTGCTTGAGGCTATTGCAATAATCAGAAAGTTTTTTTTTAAGACTACGGCTACGTTAGCAGCCAATCTTACCTAAGTACCTACTCAGATCAGATCATAAACGGAACAACTGCGATATAACCTGCGTAACCCAATAACTGTGGGACATTGATATATCTTAAGCTTTTATCCAATCAACAACGTGTGACACCTTCAGACTGGCTTTCAGGCTTTTGACAGCCACCAGTAAAACCAACAATCAAAAGAAATACCGAGCATCCCAGTAAGCAGTGAGGCATCCATTAGGTGCCCGGTCCGGCACAGTTACCAACAGTACGACACGGTGCAGGTAACGCGGTGGAAGTGACAAGAACGCGGCGATCTAAAACGTCTTGCGACGCGTACGGGAGGGTGGAGACGGAGTTGCACGTTACTTTGTGAACGTTACGCAAAATATTTATGTCGATGAGAAAATCACAACTCGCAGCCTAAGTCTCACTAAGCTAAAGCTCAGTTACTAGATTGGTTTCGTTGCTCCTGCATTGTGCTTGTAGGTATTCGTCCTGGTCAAATATTAATATTTTGGACTGGCTATTATTTTTTGATAGAACAGTAATATACATAGAATTGTCAGCACAAGTTTGCTTAGAGTAAATTAAACATCATCTTACTTCGCAGTATTTATAGTTCCGGCAAAAAGGGGATAATGAAAAAGCTGTTACAATAACTCTGTTGGAAAACAGCAAAATGTTTGCAACAAATAATGTGTTGCCACTCCATTTACCCCAATTCCACCACAAAAGAAAGTAGAAATAATCAAGAAAGTTTCAAAAACAGTGCACTCAACTGCAGCAGCGCAAACTAATTTAAAAAAAATCCCGAGCACCGTACAATATAAAATTAACATTGGCGGACCATCTGCCACTCGGGCAGTGTGCACGCCCCTCCACTGTAGCTGACTTTTATTTCATGTTTGACATCTTTTGTTTCACGAAGACACGACAAAGGCGATACAAACATAATGCGTGTGATGCCAACAATGGAGTTACGGAATTTTGCAGATTTTACATACTCTAAGTGTCAGACTCTCGCGACCGAAAGGTCTCCAATTATCTTTGGTTATTATTCACTGAGCGCACTCTTCCATTGTTACGTAGTGAGGATGAGCGGTTACGAACTGACGTGTCATGTATGCAGCCACGATGTTCTTACAGCCATCGGATTATTAAATACGCATATGACCTTTTGCTACTTATGCGAGTTTCAAATCAAAACGAGTGAGGGCGGCGCGGCGGCGCGACGACGTGTAATTGTTGTGAAAAATATGTAGGGGTTTGATTTTCGTCTTTACCGTTATAAACGTGCCTGATGGATAGCGTGATATACACGAAAAACATAAAAGCTACGAAGTAGATAGTTGTGTGTAATTTTTTACTTCTTTGTTTACTTCTTATCTAATTAACTGAAAGTGAAAACGTGGACTGCCTATTATTAATAACTGGAAGTCAGCTTTATAGAAAGCTTTATGTTCATGCTATAAGTTAAACAGCTAATTTCCAATATTTCGTTCCTCGACTATGGAGCAGTTATCATACAGTAATTAAGTGAAATGGAAATTGTTTAAGTGGGCGTTATCGTCAATTTACATTAATATTACGGAGTGAAAAATGTTGAAAAACACTGTGCAGACACGTTATCGCCGCACTTTATGTAAACCTAATCAAGTACTTACCACTGCAAATGGTAGTTCGAAAAAAGTATAGTTTTCTAGCTCAGCATCATGAATCACGTAACCAAGGCAGATTCAATTCTCGAATCAATAAAGTTGGATTGCAATCCGATATGAATACGTGAATAACATTAAATATTGAAAGGTGTTCGCACGAGTGAGCCCGTAAAGCTGTCCGGTCCGGAATGAAGCCGGAACGGAATGCATTGGTCGTCGCGACCGGCGGCACGAGCCGGGTTGAGTTATACCGCGTCGTGTGGATATGTGCAGTATTGTGTAATATATATATTCGGTACGAGGAAGTTGTTATAGTATTCACTAGTAGCGCCCCGCGGTTTCACCCGCATAAGTCTCGTTCTCGCGGGCATATCGGGATAAAAAGTTCTAGGTGTTAATCCAGGTTATAAACTATATGTGTGGCAAATTTCATTAAAATCAGTTCAGTCGTTTTTGCGTGAAAGAGTAACAAACATCCATCCATCCATCCATCCTCACAAACTTTCGCATTTATAATATTAGTAGGATATTGCGCTAAATATCTTGTTGTGTTGTTGACAAATTGTTATGTTTAACGAGTGAGTGTTTTATGATTTAAACAGGTTCTCACAATCGGATACTATATGGCTTGCTAAGAACGGTTAACAATGTAAGTACAACATTTTGGTTTAGAGTGTCCAAGGAGTTTCTTGCCCGTTCATTATGTAGCTTCATCTTTCTGACTGACCGACTTCTTGACAATTCAAAAGTGCATGTAATTGGTTTAATTGAGAAAATGGTTTGAGTTTGAGAGTTCCGTCATCAAAATATAAACAAAAACGCAATGGTACCTACTGGTTGTTTAAACCACAAAAACCGCACTGTAATAGACGCAAAACATAATTTAATTAACCAACACAACATGAGAATGCTCACGGTTCACGTTCGAGCGCTCTCTTCACAATCACACGCTCGTAACTCATTCATTTTACAGTCGCTGACTTTCAATAAACATAATATTAACCAGTCGTAATTAACGCTATGAAGGAACGCGTTTCTGTAATAAATTACAGAATGACGATTGATACCAAATGAGCTGCCTTTATTTTGCCTTTTAATTTTTCGTAATAATCTGTTTTTTTTTTGAGTATCTCAATTCAAATTCTAATAATTTATTTGCAAATATAGGTGGACTGTCTCGTTGGTCTGCCTAACTCTAGGTACGGCATGCAAATTACAAATTAAGCTTAAAAGGACATTGACCATCCATATATGGGAGTTGGACCAAGTGCTGCCCAGAATGGACACACAGTGCATTATGTTCCTTGGGCTTATTCTAGTCTATAAACCAAAGCTCGTCAAAATCTATCCGCGGAGATTTGAGAAAAAGTATATTTTGTTGAGATATTTTTATTGATGAATCCATATGTGGGAGTTGAAGCAAGTGCTGCCCAGAATGGACATACAGTGCATTATGTTCCTTGGGATACTACTAGTCTGTAAACCAAAGCTCGTCAAAATCTATCCGCGGAGATTTGAGAAAAAGTATATTTTGTTGAGATATTTTTATTGATGAATCCATATGTGGGAGTTGAAGCAAGTGCTGCCCAGAATGCACATACAGTGCATTATGTTCCTTGGGCTACTACTAGTCTGTAAACCAAAGCTCGTCAAAATCTATCCGAGGAGTTTTGAGAAAAAGTATATTTTGTTGAGATATTTTTATTGATGAATCCCTATGTGGGAGTTGAAGCAAGTGCTGCCCAGAATGGACATAAAGTTCATTATGTTCCTTGGGCTAATACTAGTCTGTAAACCAAAGCTCGTCAAAATCTATCCGAGGAGTTTTGAGAAAAAGTATATTTTGTTGAGATATTTTTATTGATGAATCCATATGTGGGAGTTGAAGCAAGTGCTGCCCAGAATGGACATACAGTGCATTATGTTCCTTGGGCTACTACTAGTCTGTAAACCAAAGCTGGTCAAAATCTATCCGAGGAGTTTTGAGAAAAAGTATATTTTGTTGTGATATTTTTATTGATGAATCCATATGTGGGAGTTGAAGCAAGTGCTGCCCAGAATGGACATACAGTGCATTATGTTCCTTGGGCTTATTCTAGTCTATAAACCAAAGCTCGTCAAAATCTATCCGCGGAGATTTGAGAAAAAGTATATTTTGTTGAGATATTTTTATTGATGAATCCATATGTGGGAGTTGAAGCAAGTGCTGCCCAGAATGGACATACAGTGCATTATGTTCCTTGGGCTACTACTAGTCTGTAAACCAAAGCTCGTCAAAATCTATCCGCGGAGATTTGAGAAAAAGTATATTTTGTTGAGATATTTTTATTGATGAATCCATATGTGGGAGTTGAAGCAAGTGCTGCCCAGAATGGACATACAGTGCATTATGTTCCTTGGGATACTACTAGTCTGTAAACCAAAGCTCGTCAAAATCTATCCGCGGAGATTTGAGAAAAAGTATATTTTGTTGAGATATTTTTATTGATGAATCCATATGTGGGAGTTGAAGCAAGTGCTGCCCAGAATGGACATACAGTGCATTATGTTCCTTGGGCTACTACTAGTCTGTAAACCAAAGCTCGTCAAAATCTATCCGAGGAGTTTTGAGAAAAAGTATATTTTGTTGAGATATTTTTATTGATGAATCCATATGTGGGAGTTGAAGCAAGTGCTGCCCAGAATGGACATACAGTGCATTATGTTCCTTGGGCTACTACTAGTCTGTAAACCAAAGCTCGTCAAAATCTATCCGAGGAGTTTTGAGAAAAAGTATAGATGGTTTCTACATCTAATGTAAAGCATTTGTTATTAGAAATCCAATGAGTCCAAACACGATGGTTGTGTCTTGTTTGGTTAAGGAGTTCCAATGGCCACCTTCTGGCTCAATCATCAGACCCTGTACACCACCTTAAGCTATACTACTTGTTATGACAAAACCAACGATTCGATGGTGCTATCTTGTATGGTTGAGGAGTTCCTATAGCCACCTTCCGGTTCCATCATCAGACTCTGGACACCACCACTGTAATACTACTTGTTAATACATATCCAATGTAACCACATACTACGATGCTATTTGGTTTACTTGAGGAGTTCCTATGGCCACCTGCCGGATCCATCATCAGACCCTGGATACTACCTTAAGCTATACTACTTGTCATGACAAAACCAACGAGTCCAAGCACGATAGTGCTATCTTGTATGATTGAGGAGTTCCTTTGGCCACCATTCGGCTCCATCATCAGCCCCTGGACACCATCTGACGCTTTAGCACTTGTCACGATAAGACCAACGAGTTCAAACTCAACAACGCTATCATATACATTTCCAAAATAAATAAAACTACCAGAAAAACCTTAAAACACAAAACACACAAAACTTTTTAACCCTGGGATCGTTTTTTTTTTTTTTTTTTTTTTAAGTATAGTTTGGCGCTAGGAACCATTTGGAAGTATTCCCATGTCTGGGCAGCATTTGGTCCACATCGGTCAATATCCTTTGTTTTTGTGCTGTTACTGTAGATAACACCAAGGCTCACTTGCGCGTTCATAACTAACTCGGAGTTAACAGCTGACTCAGGGTTAATCCAATTTTTTTTTAGACAATTAATGGAATTAACCCTGAGTTAGCTGTCAAGTCCGAGTTACCCATGGACTCGCAAGTGGGCCTAAAAGTGAGTGTTCGACAGATTCTTATATATTATTTATTAGTTTGTCAGTCATCCCAACATTTTCACATTTACTATCAAACGCATTTCAAACGGAATGTTTGAACTTTATGCTTGTCTGCTTCAAAACTTCAAATCATAATGAAGAACAAAATTAAATTTTTCTTCTATGTTCTCAGAAATTCACTATTGTTATTTTACAATTTATTATACGGCTCAATACCCATGACAAGAAACTTTAGCTTTACGAGACACACACACCTAAGGTCTGTTCCAAAAGTCTGATGAAAAATGTAAACAAATGGATCAGATAACGTACCTGTACTACCTGTGGAAGCCAATGTGTAGTGCCACTTACAAAGTGTGTGCTTTGTTTGCGGTTAATTTTATAACCTCAATTTTCGTCGATGATTTTTCAATTACAATTTATTAATGTTATTCAAACAATAATTATTGGCAATAGTGGTAATATCTAGTTGAAACCTTCTAAATTCAGATGAATGTGTTACTCATTCTATTTAGTAAGTGATTGCGTATGAATTTAACCTGTACAGGGTTGGTTTACACTTTTATCTGATACTTTTGGAACAGGCTATATGTATAAGTTTATACCATCTTTGAGGTCAAAATTAACACAGCAGAATGTAAACATCTGATACCTAGCTAAGCTACGTATTACAAGTCTAATTTATCAGATGATTTAAACAATATCCCGGTGGCGTGCCCACTGCGCCCACCGTGCCCACCGTGCCCAGCTGGCACGGCGTGCATTATTTATGAAAACGAAACAAAACCAATAAAACTTATTGCAATGAATTTCATTTCTTATATTTTTCTCCGTTTCGTTCGTTTCTGTGAACTTTTTCTTTGCTCATGATTAATGAATGCGCTCCGTATTTGGTGGTGATTTCGGTTTTTTTAACGTTTTAAATTCAAGATGTTATTTGTTGTTCCTTGAGGGTATTTTTTATGCCTGGTGTAATAGGTAAGCATAACAAGCCAACAGATTTATGTCTTGCGGGCATTAACGCTTTAATTAATTAGAAATAGGCTTATTGTTTTGATTATTTCTCTTTAGATATTGTCTAAAAGTAATCAGAAAATGTTAGAAAATAAAGCAATGATATATTATTAATGTTTGTTTACCTTCCTAACGTTACTTTCACAACTTTGTCATAAATTGTTACCTAATTAGTTAACTCACAACATTATTTTTGTAGTGACCGTATCAATATTAGACATCTCTATTTCTTTTATAAATAGAATGAATTGGCCATCGCATGACAACATAATTGCACATATACTATAATATACTATTTTAAATATGTAGTAATAAGTAATAATTGCTGCTAGCGAGTCAAATTTTATGCATGCAGGAACATAATTATAAAGCGCTAAGAGCGCTAATATTAGGTAGATTTTTTTGTATGTAGATTGTATTGCCGTGTGCGATTTCCAAGTAATTCTATTTGGATAGAGGTTGATGCTCTATCCATGAACAAACATCAATATTATTATTTTAATACAATATCATTATAATTAGATACGCTTGAAAAACTGTGTTTAATCTTACAGCAAAGCGAATTCGTTTAACGATTTTCTTGAAATACCAGATTCAACTTCAGCATCATAGTGAATAAATACGAAGTTTTGAATCGTTATTAATAATGTTCCTCTATGGTTCAGTCTATTATTATGCTTCATAATCTCGTCCTCATTGTACACTATGTAGTTTGCACTCGTTGCACTACTACGCTATCACATTATTTAAAGATGAAATACTTCATCCTAAAACAAAAAATGTTATCTGTGGTCCACTCGCTGGCGGGCCCGCATGACGTCTGTCAAATCATTGTACTTTTTTGTGCCGCGCGCTAATCATGTTTCCGTTTAAAAACTCCGAAATTTCTTAACGAAATGGGAAACCATCGAAGAAAACGTGGCAAAAAGAAATGGAGGACCTTAACGAACGTCTGCGAGACCTGGAAAATTGAGTGAAGACGCGAAAGCGGAGTCTTCATTGACATTCGGGTAAGTTTCTCGATATACCTACCAATTTGTCGTTAGTTGAAATAATTTTCCGAAAATTACCTTGTGATCCATACGCACATCAGTCTCTAGAGTTTTCATTAGAGGCTAACCATGAGACCAAATAACTGTGCCGTATACTTACAAAAGAACGACACCACACGAGCTTTCACGAGAGGCTAGCCGATGGTACCTATATCGTTGAGTGTTAAAAACATATGCCTGCTGAATCCCTAGCAGTCTCTAAGAGTTTTCACGAGAGGTTAACCATGAGAACATTAACTGTGCTATATAACTACAAAGAACGACACCACAAGAGCTTTCACGAGAGGCTAGCCGGTGGTATATCGTTCAGTGTTAAGAAAAACACATCCCTGTTGAATCCCAAGCAGTCTCCAAGAGTTTTCACGAGAGGTTAACCATGAGAACATTAACTGTGCCGTATAACTTACAAGAGAACGACACCACACGAGCTTTCACGAGAGGTTAGCCGATGGTCTATAATAAAATTATGTTCAGTGTTATAAACACGTCCCTGCTGCATCCTTAGGGCTATCACGAGAGGTTAGCCGTGCATTTGGGCCAATGTATCACGAGAGGTTAGCTGTAAATTTGGGCCAATGGTTTATTTGTGAAAACACGTAACATGTCCCCGCTGCATCCCTAGAGCTATCAGCCGCGGATTTTAGCAGTCTGGGACCTTACTCTCATATTCTTTGTAGAGGAGTACGAAGTTCGTCTCTGTGGAAGACACTACAGTCAAGCACGTTCGAGAGGCTGTGTGTCACGTGACTGAAGCTGATGCAGCCAGACTGAATGGCCGTACTCAATGCTGCCAGTTATATGTTTATTTACATATCGGAAAACATTATGTTCTCTTAAAAAATTCCAAAATACTAACAATAATAAATTCTAGATATACGATTACATTCGTTACAGATATTCGTCATTTGATACAGACAGTATATGATTTAAGTTAAATATGTTGTGTTAGTACTTGCTTCATTTCCACTACAATGCAGCCGGAAGGAGACTGAGAGTAAAATGGTATCTATACCCCAACCTCAGGCCTTGCCTTCAAGTGTTAAGAATCTGCTCGGAGGGTGCAGTGGTTAGTTCACCGATGGAAATGCATTGCAGTCTGGCCATACGGTGGTTAAAAGTTATGATTGATAGACTAAGCTGACTGAAGCACCCATAATCTGGGGCCTGTTGAACCCACCAAAGTTTGAAAGGGGGGGGGGGCAACAGTGAATGAAGGTGGAATCAAATGGGAACAAAGGATCAGGGGGGCAGAATACAGGGGCTGCCATTATGTCCATTGACAAGGTCCTGAACAGTTTAATAGCCTCCCGAGGGAGTGACTACTGTGTGTCATTTATCATGATTGCATCACATGAAGATCCTTAACCCTACCCAACTTTATAAGGATATGAAAGAATTGATGGAGTGGGCACCGATACCTAACAGGTATTTTTAAGTTTCAAGATAAATTCAATGCCACCAAACATTGTCAGATCTAGGATTGTCACTGGCTCAGATACGGAGTGGTGGATTGCAGTATTTCTCTAAAGTTATGCATGGTTGTATTGCTACTTATCTAACCACACATTTGTGAATCAAGGGTTATAAACTACCCTTTACTGAGTTTCCAGTTCAAACTTCTAAATAACAACTTCAGTATATTTTTACTAAAATCAGATGGCACTTTAAATAACTATGGTGCCACATACCACTTTAAACTGGTGGACTTAAGGACAGCTATTATGATTTTTTGCCTATATTTGTTACCCATAAGAAAATATGTTAGAAGATATCTCCCGTTTCTGTTTTAAGATACATTGTAAGAGCCTACATGCCTCGCATTCGGGCTTAGCACAGCACCATGTGTGTTCGCTGGGATCATGGGTTGTCTTTCATAATTATATCCTGACAATATTCTGTGCCTTGCTGATTCATAGGCAAACTGCATAGAAAATGTGTCTACTACTCAAAATGTGTTAAGAAATCTAGGACTTATTATTAATATTGGAAACTGAAAAGGGTGCCCTAGAACCCAGCCAGTATCTAGGTTTCTTGTTGAATCAGTCCAGTTTGCCATTTCACTTAGACACTCCATCCAAAAGGAGATGCAAATAATAGAGTTTGCCTAATTACTAGGTATCTTTGTTGCTACATGCCCAGCTGTAGAGGGCTTTACACCAAGATCATGAAAGGTCACACACAACAGTTAGTAGCCTTAAAGAATAACAATGAAAATAACAAGGCCAGAACTGGTTTATAATTCAAATTTATAATAACATATCGCCTGTATTCCTCAGAGGGCTGGGCAGAGGTGTTCTTATTAAAAAATCCATATTCAATTATTATCAAATACAATAGAACTAGATTAAAATTCAAAATAAATTATTTGCAAATACAATAGAACTAGAATCAAATCCAAAATCATTTATTTGCAAAGTTTGTCTCACATTTCAACGAACCACAATATAATTAAACAATTTGACTTTTTTCTTGAAATATTCTCTGTTGCTTCTCAAACTGACTGGGCCTGGTATGTTATGATAAAAAGTTCCATATAAATTACCTTGAACTTTTAACAGCAGGTAAGGATCAAAACAATTGCAAGCAAACTCAGATACTATGATGTATTACCTAGAACAGATATCACAACAGTCATAGCCTATATCAATAAGATGGGTGGTACTTGCTATACTCACCTAAAGCTTAGCTAGACAGTTATGGCAATGGTGCAAGGAAAGACAAATATGAGCTCTTGCATCTTATATTAGTTCCAAAGAAAACACTATGGTAAATCTAGAATCTAGACATCCTAACATAGAAATTGAATGGAAGACCTGCAGGTCTTTTCTAGTCAATTGTTATTAAACTGGGTCAGCCCCAGTTAAACCTGTTTGCAAAAAGTCCAATACTAAGTGTCAGAATGACATCATGACTCCCTGATCCAGGTGCATGCTCAGTAGATGCATTCACTATAAAATGGGACATCCACACCCATTGCGCAGGAGTCTCTGACACTGATTGGCCGCAATATTATCAGGGACGATTCCCTGAGAAGAGGAACACCAATCCCTTTAATTAATATAGTGCTAACTTTCTTGTCTAGCAAAGCAAGAAAGCTATATGAATCTGTTAGATCAGTGGATTCACTTCTGACAGAGTCAAGATATTGGCAGGCTCATTCACCGTGGTGATATTATTATTAACCACTAAGTTTAATCAAGGATTGTCTTATGGCTCACTCCCTAATGGTATTGAATGAGTTATAATTATATAACTGAAACTGGAGAAATTACCGACTATTACTATTAGCTGACACAGATGAGTAGAGTATCAAGGTTTCTTAGGGTAGGTAATTATATTTGAAATAAGAGCAAAGAAAAAACACATGATATAATTTTGGGACTCCAGTAACATACGGGGTTATCTAATATCTTGCATAATTAAACCTTTGGTTTAGAATATTACAAACCAAAAAAAATTGTAACCATAATAGCTCTTGTAATTGTACATTGAATTCAACCTTATCACTCATTAATATAGATAACATTTCTTATAATAAGGATAATTATGATCTTATAGATACCAGAAATATTTGAAACTTCTGCACCTGGAAGATCTCAACCGAACTTGATATTTTTTTAAATTTTTTTAAGAGAATTTATCTATCTGGCCTGCCACAACCCTTTTTGTTCTATCCAGATTTTACTAAGAGTATAAGACAAGATTTTAAATCATTAATTATATCCATAAGAAAATCTTTTCATGCCGCCTCTAATCTAACCATTAGTGGATGGATAAAACAAAATTTTTGTGCCCAGTAGTAGAATAGATGTTTCTAAATTCACATAGACAGACATACCTCTACCTCAAAGGCCTCTAAGGGAGGTATCGATGTTGAGGTCATAAGAAGAGCTGCTGATTGGATCACAAATTTTTGATTGTGGTCCTAATGCTTTTGCCCAGGCTGTGTGCTCTATAGAGAGTGGCTGCTCATAAAAAATTATTACATTTTTATGTCAATGTTAATTGTCTGTTTATATATAATTGATGTTTGTAAGTATAGGATTATTAATGACATGGTTGATTCAAGACTGAATAAGAATTCCAGGACTCATAGTACCTAATTAGAGAATTTTAAAGTTAGGTAACTAAGTATGTCTTTAACTTAATGGAAGACTGATTTTTAAATAGAAATACATTTATAATGAGACTTGGAATAACATGGTAAGTTATAATGTTCAGTTGGTAAATAATGCTGAACTGGTTACCAACACAACTTTATTCTTTGAACATCTACATAGTGTACAATGAGGACGAGATTATGAAGCATAATTATACAGATCGGACTAACTTACCTAGTGACGTCCGATCCTTAATTATGTGAAGTAATCTCGTCCTCATTGTATCCCAACCCCTCCCAGATAATCAACCTACATATATACCTATGTGTATTGGATTGCCTTATCTAAACCCCTTCTAAAAGTTGTGTTGTGCTGTATGGACTATACGATGCCCGTACCGGTCATCGTGAAGTCCCGTTCATATGCTTTGAAAGAATGATTTGACAGACGTCATGCGGGCCCGCCAGCGAGTGGACCACAGATAACATTTTTTGTTTTAGGATGAAGTATTTCATCTTTAAATAATGTGATAGCGTAGTAGTGCAACGAGTGCAAACTACATAGTGTACAATGAGGACGAGATTACTTCACATAATTAAGGATCGGACGTCACTAGGTAAGTTAGTCCGATCTGTATAATTATACCTATTAGTTAATTTACTCCTTAACTTGTACAGTTTTCTTTGTAAGTACCTACTACATTGTGGAGTTATTAAGGAAAGTTTCAGTATGCAGACACCAAAGTACACTGTGTTATTCAAATAATAGTGATAGCACCACTTTAATGAGACACAACATGTTTCTTCTTCATAGAGTATGTAAAAGGGAGCAGGCGTGTCTTGTGTAGTTGGTGTTGTACTACAAAAGAAAAGTACGTAGCCAAGATTTAAGTTCACCAGTAAAATAAAGTTATTGGCAACATTGTACAATATTTTCTGTTGTTTTGTCAACAAGCGGGTGAATGTGCTCGGAATGCCGTTAGGGGCCATCCTTATATAACGTCACACGTAATGGGAACGGAGTCAAAAAAAGTGTCACAAGTGGCGGACGAGACTAGAATGTCACTTTGTCTAGAACCTCTGGTTCTTCAAAAATACACGAAAAGCAACCGAAACGCGCGATGGTTTACCAAAAGTCTCTACTTTACCCGGTCTTGATAGCAAGCAGACACCTTCACTTAATAGTTTCCTTTCTATTTCAAGACAGCTTCATACCTGACTCCCTGAGGGAAACTTTTCATGAATATATGAATACAATAATACTGTAGCTAATACTATATTAAAAGAAAATTGCTCTCGACGTGAATTTGATAGCAGAAGCATATAATTCAATTTCACGTTAAATTGAATTTAAAGAAGTTCTGCTAAATCCTTTGGGAGAACTTTGTAAAGTGAGATTTGCAGAGGTAAGTGCGGTGTGGAGGTTAATTCTATTAGAAGAAAATATTTTTTTAACGATTAACTAACATAAACAAACAAATAATAATGCCGTTATACTGGATAGGGGTTCTAGGTAACATCGGCCAAGACAAGACGTTGACTACCATCAAACGGATAAACCCAGAATCCATGTTGCTACTGAGCGATCACTGATGAAAACAACCAAAAACTTGGAAAAACCTGGAGATCGAACCCCTTAGCCCTTCGTAGCATTCGCGCTAGCAACTACTAGACCAATGAAATGGTCACTTTGACATCTGTACATGACCATTTGAGCATTTTTTTTACAAAATCGCAAAAGAAAATATAATTAACAAAAATCTTAAAATCTCACTATATAATTAGTATCCCAGGGCTGAAGGGAACACTTAATGCAATTAAACAAAGTCTAGACACCTAAAACAAACTGCTGCTTGTTTAAACAAGATTTGATGGATTGACGTTTTCTTCAGACAAACAAAAACTGAATTATTAACTGGGAAAAGATCTGTGGAGCAAAATGGTTCCAAACTCACCCATTGCAATATTGAAGATGTGTTGGGGTATCTATAGATCAGTATGAAAACCGAGGTTATTTGTGAATAGCTATTTTTATTAATTGAAATATTTAGTTAAGTACTATTTGTTTTCAAGAAGAATAAATACCAGTTGCGTCAACTTAACATCACGCCTGTATTTCTCGTAGGCTTAGTCAGAGGTGTACCTACAGTATATTGACATTTCGCCAGTTATATTAAAGTCCCATTTATTATGGGGCGAGCCTACTGCCATCAACTGGGCACAAATCCAGACTCCAGTCTGCTACTGAAAAATTCCAGATGGAAAAACCTAATAAACAGTTACGTCAAATAGTAATGAAAAGTATGTTAGAGGCTCGGCAAATCCAGAAAAATCTGATTTCCTTAACAATTTTTCCCGAAAAAATGCGCCGCGCGTCATAAACGGGCGAGCTTCAATGCCTGTACTCCTTTAAGCCACCTCGATCGGGACAAGTTTCCGAACAAAAGTCTCGCTGAATGAATCCAGAGGAAGAAAAAAAGGAAGATTCAAGTTTTTGCAGACATGGATAATTAGTTGGTCAGTGTGATTACCGGTTGTCGCGACTGCTTCATTAGTTGTATTTTTTTGTTCTTATTTTTTGTTGAAAACCGAGAAGTTGGAATGTGTTTACTTATTATTCTCTGTGTTAGTCTCTTCAGTGTTAAATATAAGCAGGAGTTTAGTTTCGAGCAGGTAAACACTAATGGTTATTGGCTTTGGCCGCAGTATGTTAAATAAATAAATAAAATATTCATTCAATCGACTCAGATTCTGTCCCAGTCAAGTTTTCGACTCAAGTCTCTCTGTAATTGCACCAAATCTCTCGAAAAATGAGAAACCCTTTTCACATCCAAGAATAATCCGGATGTCATGTTTAGGTTGCTAAGTCTACGTAGAATCCTAGATGGAAGAATTATTTTTGTGTATTTGTCACTCCGAGAGACCATAATGTGTCATTCAAATTTTCACGTTCATATTTTTTTGCAATACTTAATGTAACACAGAGGATGTTACGTTATCTTAAACCCAAACAAATATTAAGTCTTGGAGCAGATAATACAAACTTCCATTAATATTCGTCCAGTAATCAATAAAAGCGAATCATTAATAGTACCACAGATTATGTAAAGCAATCAGTCAGTACATAATAGGTGTTAATTAATCAATAAGGCCTGGGTATGCCAGCAAGTGAACTGCGTCTGAATTGTGATAACAATTACATTTAGTGCTGATTGATTGACTGAACTTAGTGAATTACTAAGGAATTTATTGAACATTTATTTATGGATGTGCACGCCATAGTGTGCACCAGAACTATAAAACCGCATTATTCCGCGGCACAACACTACAACGTCGGCGGGGGGTGCGGAGCGCGGGGCGACATCGGCGCGCGACGGAGCCCGCGCCGCCATTACTAGAGAAGACATCGTCGTCGCGCAAGCGACGCTCTAAATCAAGACAATTCTTGTAAATGCAAGGAAAATAATATAAAAATATGAATGCAAGTTGAGGTCCTTTATTTATGTCCCCAACAAGTGGCGACCGTGAAGAAATAAGAAGAACCATTCCATTCTCAAGATCAACACGGGGAATATCGACGCGTTTGCAACCGAAAAATGGCGGCGGCGTATCAAGACCCCTAAGACGACTCACCGACCAGAAATTCAGCTATAAGAAAGGAAGTAAGCCCGTTCCTTGTTCGTTCCCTATCCCTATTTCCCAGCTTTGGTTTGCGTGTAAATGCAGAGCGACATTGAAGCTGTGGGTTGAGGTGCCTAGCTGCGTGTTTCAATGATTTGGTTTAGGTTTGCCATCTTTATTTCTATGCACTAACAGTGTGAGCACGCGGCACTAATATATACTCGCAAATTCGCTAGCATGATTCTAGCATTAAATGATGCTGGCACTGATTTAAATAATATAAGTGAATGGATGCTAGAGAATTGTTGTGTTTGCTTCCTCGGGAAAAGGTAATAATATTTTATTAGTTGTTAAGTCACTTTGCCGAACATTCCAGAATATCCTCGAGTCGCTCGCGCCTTCTACGGTGCGCGGCGGACGACGTGCTGTCTGCCCTGCTCGGCAACGCGGTGGCCGGGTGCTTCGCCCTGCGGGCGCTGTTCGCGCTGTTGGCGAGTTCGGTGGCAGCTGCGAGGTTTGAGCTGGTTGGCTGCTGGATGTGTTTTGGTCAGAGTGAACATTTTATTTGACTTTACCTTTCTCATTGTTAAATTAATTAGTGAGTCGATTCTGGGTACGTAGCTGTGTTAAATTAATTTTCTAAACAAAAGTTTCGTGAAGCTTATAGTAAACAAAATGTCGGACAGTGAACGAGAACACGATGATTCAAATTCCATTTTAATTAAATTAATCCGTAAACGAGCGGGCATACGTAGTCGTGTAACGTATTTTAAAAACTACATCACTAAGTTTCAGTTAGATAATTTGGATAGCGTAACTAGTTTAGATATAAGAGAATTATCGGTGAAATTAACACAGTTACAAGAATTAGTTAAAAAGTTTGATGGGGTTCAATCAGAAATTGAAGAACTTTCTGTAAATGCAGAGAAACAATACTCAGAAAGGGATATCACTGAGAGTGAATTTAGCTCCCTAATTGCGTTAGCACAGGAAATAATAGATTTGTTTTCATCTAAAAACAAAAATGCGATCAATAATGATTCAATAAAATCTAGTTGTGGGGTAAATGCTTCCATAAGATTGCCTACTATTAATCTACCAACTTTTGATGGGAACTTTGTAAAATGGTTGGAGTTTCGAGACACATTCAAATCTCTCATAGATGAAAATGACTCTATACCGATAATAAATAAATATCATTATTTGAGAAATTCGTTAGCAGGTAGCGCTAAGATTGCTATTAGTTCAATAAATTTTGCGGCTAAGGATTATAAATGCGCATGGCAGGCTTTATGTAAGAGATATGATAATCCAAATATTCTTATGAACTATCACTTGGACGCGTTAGTAAGTATTGCTCCTATTCAAAAGGAATCTTTCATGGCGTTGAGGGATTTAAGTGACATAATTTTTAAAAATTTAAGTGCGCTAAATACTTTAGAAGTATCTACAGATAGTTGGGATCCTTTAGTAATACATTTGGTGGCCGCAAAGTTAGATCCCAGGACTAGAAGTAAATGGGAAGATCTTAAAGGTAGTTTGTCATCCCGTCCATCACTTGAGGAATTTCAAGATTTTTTAATTCAAAGAGCTAACATTCTACAAACAGCTAACCATAGTAATAGTACTCATGATAGTAAAAACTCTTCTAGAGATAATAATAACAAGGAGATTAAATCTGTAAAGTCATTTGCTACCACTACAGATAAAACTCATAATAGGGCATGTGTTGTGTGTGATAAAAATCATTTTATACATCAATGTTTTAAATTTAAAGGAATGAAATTAAATGATAGGCTTTCCTTAGTAAATAAACAGAAACTCTGCACCAACTGTCTGCGCAGTGGTCACACACATACAGAATGTACTTTGAAGGGTTTGTGCCGGAAGTGTCAGGAAAAACACAATAGTTTATTACATAAAAACAGTACGGTTATAAATGTAGCCACTGAAAACACTGAGCCTTCAGTCCCTGTTAGTTTATCTGCAGTCTCACCAGGACAAGTTCTATTGTGCACTGCACAGGTTGAAGTGACCAATACAAAAACAAATTGTACTTACCTAGCTCGTGCATTGCTGGATACCGGAAGCCAGTCTTCATTTATGACTGCTAAGCTGAAAGAGAGGCTAGGACTACAAACTGAAAAACTGAATGCCTTTAATGTGACAGGCATAAATAATATAGCATGTGAAATAAAAGAACGGTGCAGTATTAAATTAAAATCAAGAATAGGCATGTTTAATGTGCATGTCAATTGTTTTATTCTTCCAAAAATTACTGGAAATTTACCTAACCTTCAAGTTAATGTAGAAAGGTTTGGTTTACCAGATAATATTCAATTGGCTGACCCTTTGTTTTATCAGCCATCTGAAATAGATATTTTGCTCGGTGCAGATCATTTCTTTAATATTATATTGCCAAATAAAATAAGTTTAGGCACCAACAGACCTGTCTTACAAGACAGCATGCTAGGCTGGATAGTAGCTGGCCCAACCGGGGAAGGTCACAGTAATAAGAAAATACATTGTAACTTTGTTCAAAAAAGTTCAAAAATTGATCAAGAATTAAATGATTCTTTAATAAAATTCTGGGAGGTTGAAGAATTACCTTCAGAAACTAATATTTATTCTGTTGATGAACAGTTTTGTGAGTCTCATTTCACTAAAAATACTTATCGCTTACCTGATGGTAGGTTTTCAGCAATGATGCCACTGAAGGAAGTACCTGAGCAGGCACTTGGCAATTCATTTCCTCTAGCAATTAAGCGTTTTTTTAATTTAGAAAGCAAATTAAATAAAAATCAGAAGTTAAAAGAACAATACACTAATTTTATAAATGAATATGCTAAATTAGGACACTTGGTTGAAACAAATAGGCCACAGTTTGGATGCTTCTTACCGCACCATTGTGTTATACGCGAACAACATGAAACCACAAAACTTCGGGTAGTTTTTGACGCTTCTGCCAAAACAAGATCAGGCAAATCACTAAATGACATCCAGGCGGTTGGTCCAGTAATACAAAATGATTTATTTTCGATACTTATCCAATTTAGAGTACATAAATGTGTATTAACAGCGGATATCGAAAAGATGTATCGCCAAATCGAATTAAATGATTCGCAGAGGCATCTACAGCTGATATTATGGAGAGACCAACCATCGGATCCTATTAAAATTCTGCAACTCAAAACCTTAACGTATGGAATGGCATCTGCACCATTTGTGAGTACCAGGTGTCTATTTGAGCTAGGTAGCCAATGTAAAGATAAGGTTATTGCTGAGGTAATTAAGAATAATTTTTATGTGGACGATTTGATTACTGGTGCCTCTTCTGAGGACGAATTAAAGCAAATATATTTAGGGGTAACACAAGTTTTAAATGAGGCTTGTTTTCCATTAAGAAAGTTTAGAACAAATTGTCCAGAAATACTTAGTGATACTTCAGAGTCTAATAATTGCCTTACTTTTCATGATGAAACCACTGTTTTAGGGTTGAAATGGTCACCTTTGTCAGACGAATTACATTTCCCTAGTGGCATTGAAATACCAAATAAGGTTACAAAAAGGATAATTATGCTTCATAATCTCGTCCTCATTGTACACTATGTAGTTTGCACTCGTTGCACTACTACGCTATCACATTATTTAAAGATGAAATACTTCATCCTAAAACAAAAAATGTTATCTGTGGTCCACTCGCTGGCGGGCCCGCATGACGTCTGTCAAATCATTGTACTTTTTTGTGCCGCGCGCTAATCATGTTTCCGTTTAAAAACTCCGAAATTTCTTAACGAAATGGGAAACCATCGAAGAAAACGTGGCAAAAAGAAATGGAGGACCTTAATGAACGTCTGCGAGAACTGGAAAATTGAGTGAAGACGCGAAAGCGGAGTCTTCATCGACATTCGGGTAAGTTTCTCGATATACCTACCAATTTGTCGTTAGTTGAAATAATTTTCCGAAAATTACCTTGCGATCCATACGCACATCAGTCTCTAGAGTTTTCATTAGAGGCTAACCATGAGAACAATAACTGTGCCGTATACTTAAAAAAGAACGACACCACACGAGCTTTCACGAGAGGCTAGCCGATGGTATATCGTTGAGTGTTAAAAACATATGCCTGCTGAATCCCTAGCAGTCTCTAAGAGTTTTCACGAGAGGTTAACCATGAGAACATTAACTGTGCTATATAACTACAAAGAACGACACCACACGAGCTTTCACGAGAGGCTAGCCGGTGGTATATCGTTCAGTGTTAAGAAAAACACATCATTGTTGATTCCCAAGCAGTCTCCAAGAGTTTTCACGAGAGGTTAACCTTGAGAACATTAACTGTGCCGTATAACTTACAAGAGAACGACACCACACGAGCTTTCACGAGAGGTTAGCCGATGGTCTATAATAAAATTATGTTCAGTGTTATAAACACGTCCCTGCTGCATCCTTAGGGCTATCACGAGAGGTTAGCCGTGCATTTGGGCCAATGTATCACGAGAGGTTAGCCGTGAATTTGGGCCAATGGTTTATTTGTGAAAACACGTAACACGTCCCCGCTGCATCCCTAGAGCTATCAGCCGCGGATTTTAGCAGTCTGGGACCTTACTCTCATATTCTTTGTAGAGGAGTACGAAGTTCGTTTCTGTGGAAGACACTACAGTCAAGCACGTTCGAGAGGCTGTGTGTCACGTGACCGAAGCTGATGCAGCCAGACTGAATAGCCGTACTCAATGCTGCCAGTTATATGTTTATTTACATATCGGAAAACATTATGTTCTCTTAAAAAATTCCAAAATACTAACAATAATAAATTCTAGATATACGATTACATTCGTTACAGATATTCGTCATTCGATACAGACAGTATACGATTTAAGTTAAATATGTTGTGTTAGTACTTGCTTCATTTCCACTACAATGCAGCCGGAAGGAAACTGAGAGTAAAATGGTATCTATACCCCAACCTCAGGCCTTGCCTTCAAGTGTTAAGAATCTGCTCGGAGGGTGCAGTGGTTAGTTCACCTATGGAACTGCATTGCAGTCTGGCCATACGGTGGTTAAAAGTTATGATTAATAGACTAAGCTGACTGAAGCACCCATAATCTGTGGCCTGTTGAACCCACCAAAGTTTGAAAGGGGGGGGGGGGCAACAGTGAATGAAGGTGGAATCAAATGGGAACAAAGGATCAGGGGGGCAGAATACAGGGGCTGCCATTATGTCCATTGACAAGGTCCTGAACAGTTTAATAGCCTCCCGAGGGAGTGACTACTGTGTGTCATTTATCGTGATTGCATCACATGAAGATCTTTAACCCTACCCAACTTTATAAGGATATGAAAGAATTGATGCAGTGGGCACCGATACCTAACAGGTATTTTTAAGTTTCAAGATAAATTCAATGCCACCAAACATTGTCAGATCTAGGATTGTCACTGGCTCAGATACGGAGTGGTGGATTGCAGTATTTCTCTAAAGTTATGCATGGTTGTATTGCTACTTATCTAACCACACATTTGTGAATCAAGGGTTATAAACTACCCTTTACTGAGTTTCCAGTTCAAACTTCTAAATAACAACTTCAGTATATTTTTACTAAAATCAGATGGCTCTTTAAATAAGTATGGTGCCACATACCACTTTAAACTGGTGGACTTAAGGACAGCTATTATGGTTTTTTGCCTATATTTGTTACCCATAAGAAAATATGTTAGAAGATATCTCCAGTTTCTGTTTTAAGATACATTGTAAGAGCCTACATGCCTCGCATTCGGGCTTAGCACAGCACCATGTGTGTTCGCTGGGATCATGGGTTGTCTTTCATAATTATATCCTGACAATATTCTGTGCCTTGCTGATTCATAGGCAAACTGCATAGAAAATGTGTCTACTACTCAAAATGTGTTAAGAAAGCTAGGACTTATTATTAATATTGGAAACTGGAAAGGGTGCCCTAGAACCCAGCCAGTATCTAGGTTTCTTGTTGATTCAGTCCAGTTTGCCATTTCACTTAGACACTCCATCCAAAAGGAGATGCAAATAATAGAGTTTGCCTAATTACTAGGTATCTTTGTTGCTACATGCCCAGCTGTAGAGGGCTTTACACCAAGATCATGAAAGGTCACACACAACAGTTAGTAGCCTTAAAGAATAACAATGAAAATAACAAGGCCAGAACTGGTTTATAATTCAAATTTATAATAACATATCGCCTGTATTCCTCAGAGGGCTGGGCAGAGGTGTTCTTATTAAAAAATCCAAATTCAATTATTAACAAATACAATAGAACTAGATTAAAATTCAAAATAAATTATTTGCAAATACAATAGAACTAGAATCAAATCCAAAATCATTTATTTGCAAAGGTTGTCTCACATTTCAACGAACCACAATATAATTAAACAATTTGACTTTTTTCTTGAAATATTGTCTGTTGCTTCTCAAACTGACTGGGCCTGGTATGTTATGATAAAAAGTTCCATATAAATTACCTTGAACTTTTAACAGCAGGTAAGGATCAAAACAATTGCAAGCAAACTCAGATACTATGATGTATTACCTAGAACAGATATCACAACAGTCATAGCCTATATCAACAAGATGGGTGGTACTTGCTATACTCACCTAAAGCTTAGCTAGACAGTTATGGCAATGGTGCAAGGAAAGACAAATATGAGCTCTTGCATCTTATATTAGTTCCAAAGAAAACACTATGGTAAATCTAGAATCTAGACATCCTAACATAGAAATTGAATGGAAGACCTGCAGGTCTTTTCTAGTCAATTGTTATTAAACTGGGTCAGCCCCAGTTAAACCTGTTTGCAAAAAGTCCAATACTAAGTGTCAGAATGACATCATGGCTCCCTGATCCAGGTGCATGCTCAGTAGATGCATTCACTATAAAATGGGACATCCACACCCATTGCGCAGGAGTCTCTGACACTGATTGCCGCAATATTATCAGGGACGATTCCCTGAGAAGAGCAACACCAATCCCTTTAATTAATATAGTGCTAACTTTCTTATCTAGCAAAGCAAGAAAGCTATATGAATCTGTTAAATCAGTGGATTCACTTCTGACAGAGTCAAGATATTGGCAGGCTCATTCAACGTGGTGATATTATTATTAACCACTAAGTTTAATCAAGGATTGTCTTATGGCTCACTCCCTAATAGTATTGAATGAGTTATAATTATATAACTGAAACTGGAGAAATTACCGACTATTACTATTAGCTGACACAGATGAGTAGAGTATCAAGGTTTCTTAGGGTAGGTAATTATATTTGAAATAAGAGCAAAGAACCCCAAACATGATATAATTTTGGGACTCCAGTAACATACGGGGTTATCTAATATCTTTCATAATTAAACCTTTGGTTTAGAATATTACAAACCAAAAAAAATTGTAACCATAATAGCTCTTGTAATTGTACATTGAATTCAACCTTATCACTCATTAATATAGATAACATTTCTTATAATAAGGATAATTATGATCTTATAGATACCAGAAATATTTGAAACTTCTGCACCTGGAAGATCTCAACCGAACTTGATATTTTTTTATTTTTTTTAAGAGAATTTATCTATCTGGCCTGCCACAACCCTTTTTGTTCTATCCAGATTTTACTAAGAGTATAAGACAAGATTTTAAATCATTAATTATATCCGCCTCTAATCTAACCATTAGTGGATGGATAAAACAAAATTTTTGTGCCCAGTAGTAGAATAGATGTTTCTAAATTCACATAGACAGACATACCTCTACCTTAAAGGCCTCTAAGGGAGGTATCGATGTTGAGGTCATAAGAAGAGCTGCTGATTGGATCACAAATTTTTGATTGTGGTCCTAATGCTTTTTCCCAGGCTGTGTGCTCTATAGAGAGTGGCTGCTCATAAAAAATTATTACATTTTTATGTCAATGTTAATTGTCTGTTTATATATAATTGATGTTTGTAAGTATAGGATTATTAATGACATGGTTGATTCAAGACTGAATAAGAATTCCAGGACTCATAGTACCTAATTAGAGAATTTTTAAAGTTAGGTAACTAAGTATGTCTTTAACTTAATGGAAGACTGATTTTTAAATAGAAATACATTTATAATGAGACTTGGAATAACATGGTAAGTTATAATGTTCAGTTGGTAAATAATGCTGAACTGGTTACCAACACAACTTAATTCTTTGAACATCTACATAGTGTACAATGAGGACGAGATTATGAAGCATAATTATACAGATCGGACTAACTTACCTAGTGACGTCCGATCCTTAATTATGTGAAGTAATCTCGTCCTCATTGTATCCCAACCCCTCCCAGATAATCAACCTACATATATACCTATGTGTATTGGATTGCCTTATCTAAACCCCTTCTGAAAGTTGTGTTGTGCTGTATGGACTATACGATGCCCGTACCGGTCATCGTGAAGTCCCGTTCATATGCTTTGAAAGAATGATTTGACAGACGTCATGCGGGCCCGCCAGCGAGTGGACCACAGATAACATTTTTTGTTTTAGGATGAAGTATTTCATCTTTAAATAATGTGATAGCGTAGTAGTGCAACGAGTGCAAACTACATAGTGTACAATGAGGACGAGATTACTTCACATAATTAAGGATCGGACGTCACTAGGTAAGTTAGTCCGATCTGTATAATTATTTCAACTACCTGTAAGCTATTTGATCCATTAGGATTGGTTAGTTGTTGCATTATTAAAGCAAAAATATTATTGCAAAACTTATGGGCTCTCAAATTGGATTGGGATGACTCTGTACCAGAACAATATATAAAAAAATGGTTTTGTTTTATAAAAAATTTACATCTCTTATCAGATATTGTCTTACCTCGCAATGTTTTAGGTGACAATTTAGATGTTCACTCTGTGGAGATGCACTGCTTTGTTGATGCATCACAACAAGCTTATGGGGCCTGTGTCTATATGTGCTCTAAGAATAAAAAAGATAATACAGTTACTGTTAGGTTGCTATGTGCAAAAACAAGAGTAGCACCAATTAAAACACTTTCTATTCCACGGTTAGAGTTATGTGCTGCCTTAACAGGAGCTGAGTTATGCAGCAAAGTATTAAAGTCAGTTCCGTGCAATGTTAAAAAGATATACATGTGGACTGACTCCACGGTGGTACTTGGATGGTTAAAAACACAAAATAAAGCCTTGCAAGCATTTGTCCGTAACCGTGTAAACAAAATAAATCAATTGACTGAAAATTTTGAATGGAAACATGTTCCAACTAATTTTAATCCTGCAGACTTAGCGTCCAGGGGTATTGATCCACAGCATGTACAGGCATCATTGTTGTGGTGGGAGGGACCTTCGTTCCTAAAAGAAGGTAAATCTGAATGGCCTACCCAGCCACAGCTTAGTCGTAATAACTTACCCGAAACAAAGGTACTAATTTCAGTTGATGATTCATTAGATAACATTAATTCATTTATTCAATTTGATAAATATTCAAGTTATTTAAAATTAAAAAGATGTTTTGCGTACGTTCTACGTTTCATACATAATTGCAAAAAGAATACTGTTAAAGTGTTAGGACCTTTGCAAACTGAGGAACTTGATCGTTCATTAACATTATTATTGAAGTTCAGTCAGCTAGAGTCATTTGCAAAGGAGATTAAAATAATAAAGGATGGCAAGGCTTTACATCACAAAAGCAAATTATTGCCTTTAAATCCATTTATTGATAATAATGGCTTAATTAGAGTCGGAGGTAGAATAAATAAGGCTGATTGTAAATATGATAAGAAACATCCAATTCTATTAGATGCTAAGCAAAATTTGACTAGGTTAATAATGCACTTTGAACATTCTAGATTATTTCATGCAGGTCCCCAGTTACTTTTGTCCTCTGTTCGCGAGAGTTTTTGGCCACTGGGCGGCAGAAACTTAGCTCGCTCTATTGTTAGGACTTGCGTTATTTGTACTCGATTGCGAGGTCAGCCGGTACAACCGTTAATGGGGGACTTGCCTAGTGTGAGACTTAATCCAGGTTTTCCGTTTAGTTCATGTGGGATCGACTTTGCGGGACCATTTATGATATCCTCTAAAAAGGGTCGAGGTAACCGCGTTACTAAAGCCTACCTCTGCGTTTTTGTATGTCTAGCCACTAAAGCTTTACATCTTGAAGTGGTCAGTGACCTAACTACTGAAGCTTTTATTTCTTGTTTACGCAGGTTTGTTTCGCGTCGCGGCAAGCCTTACGCGATTTATTGCGACAATGGGAAAAACTTCGTAGGGGCTAACAATGAGTTAGGGAGAGTTATAAAAGCCAGCCGTCAATCAGTCTCAGATTTCGCGTCTAATGAGGAAATTAAATTCATGTTTTGTCCAGCCTACTCACCACACTTTGGTGGAATATGGGAGGCTGGCGTTAAATCCGCAAAATATCATTTGAAACGCGTTGCTGGTAGTGCCTCTCTTACATTTGAAGAGTTGACGACGCTTTTCACGCAAATTGAAGCGATCCTAAACTCCCGCCCCATTTCTCCTCTCTCTTCTGATCCAACTGACACAAGTCCTTTGACACCTGGGCACTTCCTTATAGGCCGCCCTTTGATGTCTGTGCCGTCGTTACCGGTTAACTGTATTAGACCCAACAGATACCAGCGCATAGAGCAGATCCGACAGCAATTCTGGGCACGTTGGCGCCGGGAATTCATGGCAGAGCTGCAGAACAGGACCAAATGGAGGAGAGATAAATCATCACTTCAAGTCGGCGACCTGGTCGTGCTACGAGAGGACAACCTGATGCCTCTCGACTGGCGCATGGGGCGCGTGATGAAATTGTACCCAGGCAAGGATGGGATTGTTCGGGTTGCGGACGTCCACACTAACAAGGGTCTTATAAAACGGGCCGTCCACAAAATGTGTCTATTGCCCACGACACCATAGCTGTTGAAATAGCTTCAACGCCGCGGAGTATGTGCACGCCATAGTGTGCACCAGAACTATAAAACCGCATTATTCCGCGGCACAACACTACAACGTCGGCGGGGGGTGCGGAGCGCGGGGCGACATCGGCGCGCGACGGAGCCCGCGCCGCCATTACTAGAGAAGACATCGTCGTCGCGCAAGCGACGCTCTAAATCAAGACAATTCTTGTAAATGCAAGGAAAATAATATAAAAATATGAATGCAAGTTGAGGTCCTTTATTTATGTCCCCAACAATGGATATTCCAGAAACAGAAAACGAACAACGAACGTGGATCTTATGCTGCACTCAGCTCAAAAATATATTTACTGCGTTTGATGAACAGTCACGGGAACTCTTGATGGTGCGGTTTACTGTTAAAACTTATTGTTTAATAGTTTAGAATGTCTAAAACTCGAGCCGAACATAACCGAATGTAAGTATCAAAGAAATTATCAAATACTTTCTGGTTTGAGCCAAATATAACTATGAAACTTTTCCTCGATCTGATTTTCCAACGAAAGGTTCAACAAAGCGAAATTTTTACTATTTTAGTTTCAAAATGACTTGCAAGGGCGAGAACACACTAGCAAATATTAAATGGTCGCCCGTTAGTGACACAACAACGGTGTATCACATCGTGTCGCAATATAGATGATACAGAAAGTGCATTCACAAATGACATGAACTTCGAACCTAATAAAAATATCTTTAGAGCGAAGTAAGTAAAGGCATTTTTATAACTAACCTACTTATTTGAAATTGGTCGGTAAGAATATAACTACCATAGTAAAAACACTAAAATCGACGAGGCTCTTTTTTTAATGCAAGCCAAATATCAGCTATCGCAAACACCAGCCCAGCAGTGGTTTATTATTTTGCAACGTTCCTAGGACGAATTTCTTTAGCGAAAGCGAGTGTTGAAGTTCTTTGTTTAATATGTTTAAATAAAAAGTTAGTTAATTTATGTAGATATAATAAGTAGTTTACACGATTTTGATTTTAATCAACTCAACTCAATCATGTTGAAGTGTTGTGTTGGTTTTACGTCCACCCGAGGTCTATGTGTTTTGCTTCTCTCGTGTTCCGTCCCTAGTCCTTCTGCACACATTTATTTCGCGGCGATATGCGGATCACGATCTCGCGATATGCGGTCACGTCCGAACAGTCGCGTATCGTGCGATGCCGGACGGTCATCCGCCATGATTGAACACACGTTAATAGTTCACGTGCGACTCGTTGCGGACTAAACGACTTATTAGAGATGTTTAGATGCATTTGATGCATCTTTAAAAATGTAATTTTACATCCGAGAAGAATTATTTATTGTTTCGATGAGAGAATAAATAACTTTGATAAACTTCATGTTCCTGAAATATTTTGTTCTGTGAGTATATTCTGCTATGTGTTGATTTGGAGATATAGGTAATAGTAACCGAAAGACACGTCAGACTGAGGATAGAGTGAGTTTTTTTCCGTTCCGTTAAAAATAATTAGAACATTCAAAATATGTTTCATCAGTATTCAGGGTGAAGATAAATCTGTGTAGACTAACCTTTACATTTACCGAATATCTTAAAGTAAACTCGCCGATAATAGCTTGCAGAAGTAATCTAAAAGAATCTATCTAAAAAAATGGAATTATTTCATCTTATACATCTTTAGCACACAATCGTTCTGTCGTCTACATAATTATCCATTCGTCAGACACGTTCACATAATTCAAATTGTATCCTCATTTTGAAATGTACAAAACACGGTCAGAAAATAAGCCCAAGTAAGTCATGCTAACAGTTTGTGAGCGCCCTGAGCGCCGTAGTACACAGAATAACGTATCCAAAGTTACAAGGTTATTTTGGTACGTGGCAAATCAAAACTATCGCCGCCATCTTATTTTGTCAATACACAATGACAGTGACAATTTCACAAACATTTACCAACAACGCCCCCCGCCAATGTCATTCAAGTGCCCAAAAGACCCTTATAGCACTCATCTGTGGTGTGAAGTTTGACATGACAAGCATTATAAAAGCCAGAGTTATTATCTAAGTTAATCCGTGAACCCATAAATTACCGCGGGTTTGGGCGATATAATGCGACATAATAATAATTGTCAAAAAAAATCACATTTTCCAAATGTCAAAATAGTCACATTTTTACGTCAGGACAAGGTGTTATACGAAAGAAACTTACAAAACAAATTGTCAGATTGCCACTTATTGCATGTAGGTTTTATTTAATAGTCTATTCCTCCACAATTGATTACTCCAAACCATTTGTCTCACCCAAGAATCGGTTAGCTTGATCAATCAGCTATTTAAAACAAAGCCTGTCTAAGTAGCATAGTGCTTCCTCCAGGGAAATCACGCGCACGCTGATTGACGCGCTTACATACCTTCATTTAACATTTTATTTATTTTAACCTTTCCTCAGTATGAAAACACCTAACATTTATATTTACTGAGTAAATAAAATAAAAAACGCAAAAACAGACATGTTTAATTAATTTTGGAAGCTAATAAAGTGATAAAATAATGATTACTATTTATTATTATTATCAAAGAAACAAACTCACTTTTGCATTTATAATATTAGTTTAGATTACTGGAATATCTATGCATTTGAACTAAATCTATCCGGTAGTATTTGCGTGACAGACAAGTGTTTTTTTTTTAAACTTTGCATAAAAATATCCTTTTCGAATAATTTCTTACTTTTGTTGTGAATTGCTTTGGCCAATGTTTTGGCACTTGAAAAAGAACCACACATAACCTCCGCCTCCAACATCGTTCACTTACAGATCTTTCTCCAATTTCGTTCCTACTTAACCCACTCATCTTCGCACCACTGTGACGCCCATTCCCTGCCTGGTAGGCGGGTCACGCGAGCCATCTAAACGGTCATGTGTGAGCCCTGCGCCGTTGCTTCGTCGTCATCGATACAAAGGCGACACCTTCCAAACTCGCGCTATACTATGTACTTACTTCCAGTCGATTCCTCAAGATAAGTATATCGTGAGATGAGTGTTGACTTGTGATGCTTACAAGATGGGAATAGGTTAGTGGTTGAATATTTTTTGGGATTATTGCCATAAGTCAAACCAGCTTCTTAATTTGTGTTTGTGTCATAGAAAGGCCATACCTATACATACTTACCTATATATACCCATTTATAGGTAAGCTCTATTAAGACAAATAATCACTAACTCAGATTACCAGACGGCGTTATTCCTCCATAAAATTTTCGCGTACGTTTTAATTTAATCGGTGGAACCATGCACAATAACAATTGACATATTGACTGGAATAGTTATAAAAGCAGTCAGTTTAACATAGTGATTATGACAACTCTATAGAATTCGATAAACGGTTCTTTATACTTTACATTACAAATTTGTAATGTAAAGTATAAAGAACCGTTTATCGAATTCTCTTTGCAAAATAGACAATTTCACTTGTAGATAATGTAACGTGTAGATAAAGTTCTTTCAATAATGGAAGGGTCTCGTGTGCTTAATGTGCACACTACACCTTATTGTTACGAAAGGGTTCGGTATTGATAGTCTACAGACAAGACCAAGATCAAGTTCAAGTGAATACGTCTAGCTCATGATAAACTTCTGTTCAACTGTTTAGTTCTGTCTCTTATGATACTTGTTCTAAATTGATACCTTTACCCACGAATTTGATAACTTTGTAACTAACACGTGCATTCACAGACTCATTCATTTTAGGGAAACAATGAAAAAAAAAATAACTTAAGATTATTTAACAGTGGCAGTGGACCAAATTGGCAGACAGTAAATAAGGTAAGTAGCGCATTACAAGTGAATCAATATGATCGAACTAAACTTGGCGACAGTTAGAAATCGTTTTTTTCCCATTTGATATGTCAATATTTGATTATGTGGCGAGGTTTGTTTTTATTTATTTATGGGTAGGTTTACCAACAGCTTCTGTATATACAACCCACCTAAAACATTTCATGAAAAGTAGGTTGCCAAGACTCACATCATGTTATCACTGTTAAAAAGTTTTAATGTAGCCGCTCTACAAGAGTACGCTCTACTTTTTGGCTCGTCTTGGCGGGGGCATTACCCTATTGGTTACAATACCCTCGGGACTTACACAGTCGCCAATTACAGGGTAACCAGCATTCATTACATGCTATCCAGCATTCGTCTTATTGGAACCTAACGAAATAAAAAATAAGAAGTACCTAAGAAAATAAAAAATAAGGTAATTCTTTATTTTTCTATGTCTTAGTACCTGATAATAGAAAGTAACCACTAAACAGTACCAATTATTTATTAAAACACGGCGAGTTCCGGCGACATGGTGGTACACAGTGGCCCCGGCCGGAGTCGAGGTCGACGCAATAAATGTGTGTCGCACAGTGCCGAGTCAGTATGCCGCCTCTTCCGTTCCCCATAACAAAATCTTTGTTGGTGACGGGGACAATTTATTTTTGTTTTTGTTGTTAATTGCCACCATGTTTAATAAGTGGGGTTATTCGGGGAAACGGGATGTACGAACTATGTTGAAGGTTGCGCGTTATTTTTATAGCTGGAGGTCTTTATTTTTATTCGGACTAATGTGATAAAAGGACAGTTTTTTCTTTTTGTGTAGCTGGTATACCATTGAACTGATCTGAAAATCACTACAAGGTCTTCGGGCTAATGTACACTGTTCTGCAATAATGTCTAAATACTGTTTTATTAAAAAACTGAACAGTTTTCAACATAGGAATTAATGACCAAAGAATATCATGTTATTAATGATATCATGCTGTAACTTAATTTATATCTACCTACATATACCTGCGTGTTATAAATTGAAGTCACTTTTCATGTCGGTTTGACCGCGTTGTTCTTCTAAAGTATAATTCAGTTAATAAAATGTATTCCGGAAGGTTTCTGTGTACATTCTAAACTTGTATGTGGATTTATATCTGGAAATAAAACATTTCATTTTATTTTATTCATATTTAACCTAGATAAATAATACAGACATCTTAATTTTTTGTCAATTCGTAAACACTGTGTGAAGCAGGGGCGTGTCAATAGCTTTATACTAATTGGAAATCCAATTTATGGCTTATTACTGTCATAGCAATAATATCTATTAATACCTACAGCGACTAACCATGTACGTGTATCTGGTAACAGTGTACGTTCTGATGGCAACTCTCATGGGATCAGCGTCACGCAGCTGAATGCTCCACCGATACCTGACGTAACGATACCCGTGGGGCAGTTGATTCATACCCACTATCAATGCTAGTATGGGTTTACAATATAGGTATAAACTTTTTGATGAAGAAGCTTTGATGATGCAGTTATGTTCAATAGTTGTTTGTTTTTCTAGCACTTTTGACTATGTTGTTACTTTTGTTTGTTACCTATTTACTACACATAAATATGGCTAACTTAATAATATAAAAGCTAAGTTTTTTCTGTCTGTACATGGAATTTATTGGTAAGGAGGACCCGATGGGGTTTTCCATCGGCAAAATCAAAGAACTTCCATACAACCTTTCATCCCCTATTTAACCGCCTTAGGGGATGAATTTTCCGAAGTCCTTCCTTAGAGCTTACGTTTTTTATAAAAGGAACTCTTGTATGTTATTTCATATTTCTAGAGCCAGCGATTTAGGCTGTGAATTGTCTGTCAGTGAAAAAAAATTAACATTTTTATTGAGGAGAAGATTTCATGTTTCCTTACTAAACATGAATACAGAAAAACGGTGCACTTCATAAACTGAACTGTTTAAAAAAAGAAAGAGATTCGTGTGTTATTGTGGAGCTTTCGGTAGTATTCATTTAGAGCTAAGAAAACTTGAGCAAAATTTATGCACTTTAAAATTAGAAGCATACGTTAAATTAAAAAAATAACCCGATAAATTATATCACTAGACGGTACAGTTTATAAATCAAACAATTTAATTTCAAGAAAATAATAAAGTCAGTTTCACAAACATTCCCAACATAAACTTGTGAAATAAAATAAAAATATTACAAGTTACTAACCGTCCACATACATAATGAAATCCTTCCAACAACTGCACAGTGTGTCTTTAATTAAAAATACTCGGAAAAATATGTAGCGAACTGTATGAAACCGTGTAGCGTAGCTAATTCTGAAGTTTTCACCTCTCAACGGGTAAGTTCACGGCGATGGGTTGGCTAAATTAAAAAGTTCGAGCGTACTTCGGGATTACTCGGGTCGGACTCGGGATCATTCGGGTGCAGCCGACAAAATTGTTTCCCTAAGTATTTAACGCTAATCCCATGATTCGAGATCGTAAAGAAGTTGTTTATTTTTGGCAGTTGTTGGTAAGAATGTTTGCTGAGTTATAGTAATTATTAGTTTACGAAAGGTTCGACCTGTTTTTGTAGCTACAAACATAATTACACTCTCTACAATGTTTAACTTTGGCTAGTTTCAATATAAATACTCGGAGAGTGAGTAAGCTCCACTTCATCTTAAGAACTCTATTACCAAGCACGTGTACTCTCTGCGCTCAATTATTCTTAGTATTCTTCATTCATAAAACTAATGACCATCGACACACACTGCAAAAAAAAAACCTCAAAAACGCGTAAAAGTGTACAACAGCCCGATTATCCGCATCGTCATTTATATTAACAGCTGATGTCAACACGTCGATTCTCACAAGATATACCTCCGTGCCACTTCATAAATCACATTGACCGCTTTCCCTCTGTCGGCTAAAAACTCGCTCGATTTTCGCTTAAAACAGCCGAACCCCCGCCATTTATAACCAGCGCCCTTCGTACATAAGCATCGCCCTTTCCACGCGCTAGAGGTGGGCCCACTCGATTTATTACTCGAATAAAATTCGAATCGGAGGTAAATCTATTTAGCCGACTTCGAATTGATTCGAAATAGTATGATAACGTTGCTTTATCTCACTATGGGAGACGGATGTTGAAGAGACTTAGATTTATCACTATAATGGGCATTACAGCAATATTTGGAGACGTAATTTTCACATTGGTTAGATGCTTTTATTAGTTTAAGATAAATTGAAAATTCATCCTTTTTCTTACCATTTGGAAGTTAGTAAGTATCATTACTGTATGAGAAATCTGAGGAACAAAGCAAAGCAAATAAAACGAAAGTGCAATGTGAGTAGTAAATTCTGAATTCGGAATTCTGGGGAAAATCAACCTTTTTACGGTACGAAAATTGTACATGGCAAAAATTATGGCTCGTGCAGACCGGCGCGATATCGCGCCAGTGTGAACGAGCCTTAAGGCGCAATTGAGTAGATAGTGTTTGTGTGTTTCTAGATAGTGTGTGTGTGTTGGGGGGTGTTTGTGGAATGCCGCTACACTACAAACAACATTGTTTCAGTACTAACAACCGATCAATTAGTCGTTTAAAAATAAAAGAATATCATAAAATAAGGCCGCACGTCCCAACACTACGCTCCGACGGAAAATGATTTGTTGAGTGCATGCTACGGAATATTCCAATAAGCAAACACTTGGGCCGCAGTTTTTGTTGACATATGGCCGCGTATGGAATTATTTATCTACATTACGCTGTAATCGGTGGGGAACCACACTATTTACCATTGATCGACAGGTTTTGTATTTATTGAGAATTTTGTTAGAAGTTTGCATTTCTCTTAAGTATATCTAGGAAATACTGTATCACTGCTATTCCATTTTAGGCGAGTAACAGCGAGGTAAACACACTAACCTCTCTGTTCACACACTCACATTCCCAATGTCACTGCCACTTTGACAATTCACAATATTTATTGCGTTATTTAAAGTTGTCGAGCAGACGAACATTTCAAACATGAAGCAATCAAGCAAGCGGATTGTGATAGAAAGTGTAAAAACACACAATTGGGTTGCTTTCTGTCAGTAGCTATATCTCTGCGATAGTCATACAACAATGAGCTTCTCTCAATTAGATTGTATATTCAAACTTCCTTTAGGAATTATCGCGTCTACAAGCGACCTGTTACTTGAACATTTAGAACTCTAGACAGTTGTAGTAAGAAAGCGGCTTCACAAGGCTCACTGTTAAGACCAAGACATATCAAGAGAAATGGTAGCAATCATTTATCTTCGGAAAATCTAAAAATAACAGCGGTAGCAAGGCTGACTGACTGTACAAGGTCCACCAAACGTTGGTAGGCTGTTCCAAAAGTATTTGATGCAAAATTTTTTGAAACAGTATGTAATATATACATATTTGGTGTAAGTAAACATACCTTGTTCAGGTAAAATTTTTACGCAATCACTCACCAAGTAGGTACCATGTTCCACATCTCCTGTATTAAGAAAGTTTCAACTGGATATCTCACCACTTTTTCCAACCATACATTATTGTTTGAATAACTTTATTAAATTATGATTGAAAAATCATCGACGAATATTGAGGTGATTAATTTTTAAATAAAATAATTTCTTGGGTGATTTAAAATAAAAATTTCGGGAAATCAAATAATCGGATCAAAGCAATTAATTTGTAAGTGGTACTACAAATTGGCAGTCTCTGATACGTTCTCTGATCCTGAACCGTATAGTTCCTGCTAATGAAAGGCAAGGCTTCTGGGCGAGCTCGTTCCATCATATACCTCATTGATCGATTTCCAACAGGCGAGATCGAGGTCAAGAGGAGGCCTATTCTCAAAAAAAAAAAGAAACAAAACGAAGACGTTTAATATTATGGAGGCTCTTAAAATGCATCTTCATTTTACAAAAACCATGCATTTAACATCCTTCTTGTGTTTTATTTTGTTGAACTTCTGAACCTTTTCTGTTGCTCTAAGCTTGGCAACTCTACTTCTAAACCTGTCTCCGCAAATGTTGACAGAGCGTCACAGTCTCGCTAAAGTTAGCGCAACTCAGCGCAAAGCTAACGAACAATTCGACCGTTGCTTGTAGCCACTCCTAATAGTTACTTAGCCAATAATTCGATAGCTTGCCAGCGGCCCTGTCTGCCTGTCTGCCAGTTTGTATTAGACGATGTATATTTTGGTAGTTGATCCATGAAGTTAGCTAAAATAACGGCCATAAAATATTATTATACTTTATTGAATATGATAGGTTAATTAAAAGATTTTAGCCAGGTTTTAAACGAACTCTACCAACGCCATATAAAGAAGGCTTGAACATAAAATTATTGCCCGTATCGGTAGTTCGATATACATTGCACTTATATTTCAGTTTTATTCAATTATTTACGTTACAAAATACGAAAAACGCGAGCATAGAGTTGTAAACCGCAGGGTGGAAGGCCCTATTATCCGCCCACCCTCCGCAAAGTTATTACAGAAAACAATGGACACAATAGCAACGCGTTACGGATGGCGACAATAAGAATTAATAAAAGTTGCGCCAAATACCTCACGAGAGCTAAATTGTGAAGCGAGACGCCCGACAACTGGTGCTGGTACAACGCGCGTAGGGTTACCATGGAATGTCATGATATAGAATTTATTGTATAAACTCTATTCAATGCTGATTACTAAATCATATCATTGATATTGTAAGCCGGACAAATGGATATGGATTACGTTGGTTTTAATGTAATAATAATTGTTAAATTAATCTACTAGTACCTATGTACGGTATTTTTAAACGAAGGATACTTAATTTCATTCTTAAATCTGATATTTCAAAGAATGTAACTAAAAATATTTGGGTCACTCACACTGAAGAATATACTATTTCCAGAGAAAAGATTTCAGACTAAACTTCGTTCCATTAATAAAACTTACCTATCTACTTTTAGCCGATGTACGTTAATTGTAAGTATATATATGATTACACCTTTAAAACCTAAAATGAATACCCACATAAATCACAAAAGAAAACACCCAGAACGAACAGCGTCCCTAAATCACTGAAGGGAATTTGATGAATTCATCTATCTGGCGCAACCCCGCGCGTCTTGTGGCCATAGATGCCGATAGATTTTAATTAATATATTATAGTTTCCGGGAGTTATTCCTCAAGTTTAGAAGTGGATCGCACCGCGTACGTAATTAGAATAAAAGCTGGTAACACTGGCGACAGGTACCACGAAGTTGGTCGGTGAGCTTCCCCAGCCGTCGCATACCAATTAACTTGGGACGTTTTGATTGTTGGCAACCCCGTAGATTAAACTCTTTTTGGAGGCCTTGTTGAATATTTAAGGGATGAGGATTTAGAGAGGCGAATCCTAAGTGTTTATTTTAACCCTAATTGCTGAAGAAGCAAAGTTGATTCAACACACTTCTTTATTCGGTACCTACCTACCTATTTCCTTATTCGTGGTTTTACAATTAAGGCGTAATAAAGAGATATCAATACAAATAATATGTAAGGTAACTTTCCCAAATAAACTTTGACAGGACAAGACTCCCAACTATACCTACCGTACAAGCTCATTGAATATAACTTCACTAAAAATTCATGAGACAATTATTTGTGGTCCGTCTAAAAACAGTGCCTAGTTTCACGCATGTCACTGTCCGCTCAGCCCCGGCATACAAGTAATTTATCAAATAAACATGTTTCCAAAGGGATTTGTGCTCCCAAACTGTCACAGAGTAAAAAGGATCTCGGTATACCGACCGAAGTTTATCGTTGAGAGAAACTACAGCTTATATGGTAACGTATGCAGAGAACAAATGATTATGGGGATCTATCCGTAGACTGTAGCGCCGCTTTTACGGTAGTTTTCTTGGAAAAAGAATGGGAAAATATTAGTGGTCGGGGTTATGGGCTTGGGAGTGCACATGAGTAGGGGAATATAAATTTTGTTGTTTTAGGCCGATACTACAATAATATATAAAGTTCTTCTGCACGTTTCTTTCACAAGGTTTCCACATTTTATTTTATTTTTACAAAATATACTCCTCATAAATGCTTTAGGGTCTGATTGGATGTAAAGTAAACTTAAGCTGTTACTTAAATACAATTTATGAATACGATCTAATCTTCTAAATAAATAAATAAAATTGTATTGTTAAAATAGCAGCTTTTTTTGAATGCGTACGAAAGTTTATAAGTTTGTGAAGTACTTATAACAAAAAAACAATTTCTAACATTTTTATCTGTCCAACTGTCTGATTCTTCCGGCTAATGACCGAAACGGCTGGACCGATTTTGGACTTTTCCGGGACTTTCACTGGAAGCTGACGTTTTAAAGAGTAACATAGGCTACTTTTATTTTAGAAAAATATTTACGGTTTGCGAGGGCGTAGCTGTGGGCAGCAGCTAGTCCTTAATAAGACTTAAACAAATCACCCACAAACCGTTGAAAGAAGTCACCAGAAGCAAAAGAGCCACGTAAACGTCAACGGATATACAAAAATCCGAATGCAAAACAAGCCATATAAAATTGTCGAAAAAAAATGTTAACAAGGCTCGCGACCTCGTTTTCAATTCACGCCACATTTGGCAAGTGCTGCGAGAGAATTTTAAAACAAAGACCGAATGGAAGTAGGTCGGCAACTAGCTGTTCTACCTTACTAGTAGGCTCGCCAACTTTTATATGATTAACGGGAAATGAGTGGAATAAATATTGTGCGAACAGGAAGCTTGTGTCAAGTGGGAGTTGTGCACTGCGCTGTGCAGTTTATTTTTGATGCATGTTTTTAATGGGTAATTTGTGGTGGGTTTTAAACGTTGTTATAATAAACTACATTATTAACTTGCACGTCCTGGCAATACTGTTGTACTAGCCTTGTATTACAATGATTGTTTCATTATTTAGTCTGGACACACGTCTCATATCCAAATCAATATTATAAAAGGAGCTCGTGTTCAACGATATAGTTGAGAATTATACCGATACACGAACCCATTTAATTTTATTAGCATTAAAAACCAATAGTGCTCTCCCTCATACGAAACATTCAAGAAAATGTTCGCTCACTAAACTTGTACGACTTGAGCCGGGAAAGGCAATTTTGTTCAAGTTTTTACCAAAATCAATATGCAAAATATTAGACATTTACATGCCCTGAATTCATGCATACTCTAACAGCAAGCTGTTTCTGACGCTTAGGCTCGAAACGCTCTTATAATAAGGGTTAGAATGGATGTAGTTACTAGTTAAATATTCGAGTTTAACTGTTTCCGAAGAGACGTCGTTAAAATATTACGCATAGTGGGCGACAACTGAATACGGAATCCAAAGAGCATTCCGTGTTTATTGACTCATAAATTTAATTTCTCGAATGATTTGATAGGGGAGGGAGAAAAATTGCGGTTATTCTTAGTTTATTTTTCGTAAAACGTTGTAAGCGGTAGTAAGCGGTTTGGACGTGATATATGTCCGTTGTTAATGATCGGGGAATTAAGGGAAATAAAACGCATTAGTAACTGTTCTCTTCGTTTCGTTTGAACGTAACTGTTTGTAGATTTATCAACAGGGTGGCGACAATGACTTTATTTATAGCTGTTTTAGAGGCAATATCAATTTGATGGCGCGTTGATAAATCGGGTCAGGTGTTCAATTTGATTCAAACTTTGGATAAAACGTTATTGTTTTTTTTTAATACTTAGTCGGGGATTATTTTTATACCTACCTTTTTTACTATTATTATCACATTTATCTAGTTATTTTGAGACAATAACTAATGCACAAGAAGTCAACGTACAAAACCCTTCCCGCCCAGACAAAAGGAAGCAATTTACATGATAAGTATCAGTGCAGCACTCGCGAGCTCGTAAAATAGACGATAAAACTACGTTATGTTCGCTTCAGTACCTAGATAATGCTTATTTGAGTACCAATTTCGACTACAATACGACCATTTATTACACTCTCTCAACTCTTTTACCACTAATTTTATCACTTAGTTACATTTGTCACTCAAGTCAAATTATAATGGTGCACGTATTGGTATTACAATGGTATTTTTTTCAGTTGCTCAATATATTTGTATATAAATTGAGAAATGTCGTTACAAACGCTTCAATATAATAGGCGCTGTAACTTGGCAAGGACGGGGCTCGGTCATAAACCTCGGCGTGTAACGCGCGACGTGCTGTCGCCGCGATGTATATGTTAAGTGCGAGGTGGGTGTCACCTCGTTATGTATGGATGCCGCACCGCACTGATTGAAACGGAGACGTGAGAGAACGATGAGGGCAGTTGTTTAGCTTTTGAGAGCATGTTAGAAAACGAATTAAGAACTAAAATTATAAGTGCGCAGGAGATTGTTGAAAGGATTGGATCAGTCGGTCTATAAAGCTGTGTTGTATTTATTGTGAGTGGTTTTTTTTAGCAAAGTAATGTTGTTCTTAGTGCTTAAACTTTGAATAAATAAATAATAAACAAGTAGGACTTTTTCTTAGCTGTTATCTAACAAGTTAGCCCGGCGCTAACAAAGCGGAAAGTAATGACCGCAGTGTGTCCCCGGGGTTTAAAAAATACGTTAGTTCTTCTTTGTATAGGAGAAAGGGTTTATTCAATGTTCCGTGTATCGGTAATTTTACACTACATTAAGTAGGTTTATATCATAACTAGCTTTTGCCCGCGGCTTCGCCCGCGTGGAGGTCGGAAATTATCCCACGGGAACGTACTACCTACCGGGATAAAAATATATCCTAGATCCCATAACCTATGTCATGGTCTATCTAGGCGTTACAGAAAGGTTACAGACATGAGACAGCCAGTAACTTTCGTACGTATAATATTAGTGTGGATAGTATGGACGGAAGTATGAAACTGTGTGAAAGTCTTATGAAAAAAATATGACACATTTGCCTGTGAAAGGTGAACAACGTCTATCCCAATCTGTAAAGAATTATGAATAAAACTGGAATATCTTATTTTGAATAATTTAATTTTTTGGTTTTCCTATTTTTTGCTAAAACGTAGATTTTGTGGTCTGGATACTCGTAAGCACGCCACATACAATGGCTGCACTCTTTTTAAATTGGTAAGGTAAATCTGTCGGAATTATTGGAATACGGGGAATATTAACATTTTTTTTTTTACTATTCCTGACATAATTATTGCTTTTACAATATTCCGCCTCAGGTGAGTAATTTGTAACCGTGTGTCATTACATTATCTTGGCGCATCAAGATTACGCATTAACAGAACTGGAACAACCCACTTTCAGCCTCAGCGTATGCGAAGGCACTCCTGATAACTCTAAAGAGTTGAGAAATTCAACAGGGTGATGTTACTTGTTCGGTGTCGTTACTTGTTCGGTGTCTATGACATTGTGTAGGAGTACCGAGAGATACTCCACAACATCACCTTCCACATGTGACTTAATGTTTTCATTAATCTTTCCCACAGTTTCATTCGCCGGTGCCAAAATTGTCCTTTCACACAACCATTCTCTATTCTCCATATTAGTTTGCAGATCGCTCAGATTATCTGAAAAGCAACGTCTATCCACGTTGTTGATATGAACAATATTACAGAATTTTCAGATTAATGTAATCATGCCGTTACCAACTGTTACCATTCGGTCATCGCCAATTTTCAGAAGTGCTGCCGCATATTGCCCCGATTCTATATCATTGTGCAGTTGTACTCGCATAATTGTAGTTAAACAAAACTTTTTATATGCCCCCATAATGTCGACGTGTTTAGACATGCACTTATTTCATCTGCCGGTGATCCCCTAGTTATTACCGGCAGAGTCTGTCTAAAATCTCCGGCTATCAATACCACCATCCCTCCCATGCGTTTCAAGCCAGGTAGTAATAACTTTTGACCGGGTGGACCGATTTAAATGAAATAAACACTAAATGTAACCTCAAGATACGGACTATAGGTGGGCACGCCACAATCGCGGCGATAAGTCCCCTCTTTGAGGAGTGGCTAGAGAGGCGCCACGGCGTCCTCACCTTCCGCCTGACGCAGGTCCTCACCGGACACGGTTGTTTCGGGAGGTACCTGTTTCGCATAAGGCGGGAGGAAACGCCCGGGTGTCACCATTGTGTGGATCGTCCGGAGAACACGGTGGAGCATACGGTGGAGGTTTGCCCGGCTTGGGTGGACCACCGCCGTGTCCTCGTGGAGGCGATCGGCGGCAGTGACCTCTCGCGTCCGGCCCTGGTCCAGGCCATGGTGCGGAGCGAGAGGGCATGGCAGGCCGTCACCTCCTTCTGCGAAGCAGTAATGCTCGCAAAGGAGGAGGCGGAGCGCGTGAGGGAGAGGCAAAGTTCGCGCCCTCACGCGCCTAGCCGCCGTAGGAGACGCCCTGGGCGTCGGGACTCCCTGGAGGATTCCCGGCCACCGTAGGCGCGGGCTTGCGGGCGGTGAGCAATGGGTAGCTCGCCCCCGATAAGGACCAGGCCCGGGTCGATGGCGCGTTGTGTTCCACGCGCGCCTCAAAGAGATGTCAGCAAAACTGACGGGGTCCGCTAGGACCGTTGCCCGCCGGGGTTGCGGGTAGTCCTAAGGGGAAACCGTGGCCCCTGGCATGGCAAGGGAAGGAACACGGGTGGGTTTTAGTCAGTAAAAGTCTGACACGCCCTTCCGCTCCGCCCAGAGCGGGAGAAGTCATTGGATGACTTCCCACCCAAAAAAAAAAAAAAAAGATACGGACTATCACTATATTCTCAAACCCTTAAATCTCTTGAAAAGAATCACTGAAAAACAATATTACATGTGAATTTTAAAATCATCCCCCATTCTACCCTCTTGAGGGATGATTTTTGAAAAACGGTAAAATACGTAATTCTTTATTTGTTACCAAAAGCATAAATTTAAATTTTCATAGCACTAACTTAAGAAATGATAGGTTTCCCATACAAACTTTCATCCCCTATATCCGCCCCCTTAGGGTTATTTTTGAGACAAAAAGTAGCTTATGCTTTTCCCCGGGATGCCATCTGTCTCCTTGTGAAATTTTATCGAAATCCGTCCAGTGGTTTAGGCGTGAAAAGGTAACATACAGACAGACAGAGTTACTTTCGAATTTATAATATAACAGCCGCAGAGGTCGATCAATCAGGTTAAGCTACACTTGCCGCGGTTGGTCTGTGGATGGGTGACCATCTTTACATACAGAGACCCGTCCGTGCCTCGGAAAGCACGTTGCGTTAGCTTCCAACCATAAGCCTAGATAGTAAATTTAGTGATTTTTCGCTTCAACTTCATCCCTCTTTTTAACCCTTCGGTGGTGGCATTATCATAAACGCTGAGACACGTATACATTAATTTTCAATCGTTAGCCTAAACCCAAAATTTGAACATCCTATCTTCAAAACTCGCGGACTTTCATATAAACTTCCATCCCCTATTTTACCCCTTTAGGGGTGGAATTCCCAAAAATCCTTTCTTAGTGGTTACTTGCTCTTCAGAAAGAACACACCCTCCAAGTTTCATGTCTTTAGGACCAGCGGTTTGGGCTGTGGGTTGATATATCACCCAGTCAGTCAGTCAGTCAGTCAGTTTACCATTTTATATATATAGATGGAAACTTCTATATTTCGAAACACGATAATTTTTTCATGGTTGAAGCAGAATATGTACCGATGTAGCTCGGAGCTATGTCATTCTTTCAATTATTATGTATCTACTTTCTTTTTATTTACATACATTTGTTTTGAATGTTTGTTGATCTTGCGTTACGTGTAAAGACAGAAAATAGCTGATATTACATGTATACTTTACTATACTCTTCATACTTACAACACGTCACATTGATATTCTAGGCTTGACAACATTCCTTATTTATACCTACTCTATCATGTTAGAGTAGGTATAAATAAGGAATGTGAAATACAAAAACTTTACAAAAACAGCCATGGAATTTGGACCTTTCACCCGACAGGTTTATTATTGAACAATGTGTCAAGATGGGGTGAAGCCAATTTAAATTCCATAAATGCCTTTTAATTTCAAAGCCTAGAATTTGGGAAATTAGAATATACGTGTTCTGGTACAGTGAGCCTTAAGAATTTAATTCCCTACGTCTCGCGGCGCTCATTAAAGTGTCCGAAACAAAGGAAAAAACTGTCAACTTGGACCAAGTTTAATTGCCTTAATAAATCTGGAGGCGAGAAATTTACGGCAATGAAGTGAGCGGCGACGATACAGGTGGATGATTAGGTTAATTTATTGAATATTGAAAAGTAGAAAAACAGGAAAGAACACTGGGGAAATAAAGGGGGGTGAGTTTTTCGGGGATCTGGGGATGTTTTCTGAGATAATATTATGCAGGGTGTGTGTTAGACATCGAGAATATTGTACAGATCGTAGAGTGTGGGTACAAAAACATTATCAAACTTTGACACACCTTATTTGTACAGGAAGTTCCTAAAATACAGTGCTACGAGGATGCTACGCCATCGTAGCAAGCTACGCCGTAGCATATTGCGTAGCGTACCGAAACCTGCTAACAAGAAACGAACTGGCAGTGGCCTCAATTGGTAAGTGTGTTGTGCCCTATAAGGAGTAGTACAAATGTAGTTCGATAAAAAATATTGTAGGTTGATTGTGAATTTCTCCTGTATCGTGGGTGCGTTTACAAACATTTAAAGTCAAAGTCAAAGATTTAATTGCAGATAAATATGGTTATAAAGGTGTTACAATGATATTAGTAACTTAACATATTTAATCATAACATAATGACATGCAAATTTTTGATAAACAATTACTTATTTAAATTTAAACTTACATTCACAAACAGCCACACCCGGAACAACTATATGTAGGTCATACAAATATTTGTTCCGTGCGGAAATCGAACCCACGACACGCAGCGCACCAGCCAATCTCTTTGCGCTAAGCCCACAACTAAACGTTAAAGTTCCTACTTAAATAGATTCCTTAAATAAACAATAATACGATCTACTGTTTATACGATCTAATCTTTACTAAGCCTCAATAAACAGATCGGATCGTTTACTCTTTATGTATAGCGAGGATGATCCGCTGATTTAGTGGCCTCGCAAACACTCGGATGCAAATGAAACTCTTTGTAAGGAATCTTAGGGGATTTATACGTAAAAATTTTCAACCGAAACTTGGCTCAGTGTGACAAAAGAAAATAAATTGGATCACAGTGAATTTAGTGATAAGTGTTAATTGAGTGTGAAGAAATTTTATTATCATCCAACTTCGATGTTTCAAATCCTTAAGCAGAATATTCAATATAATATTCCAAGTGCCTAACATGAGTCGACTACGCAAACCTCTTACTAATAATATGACTCTTTGGTTATTAAGACGGACTTCCTACACGCTTGCCTAGCGGATACATTACCAACACCTACAAACTACAAAACAAACTATACAGTTTTATTATAAAACCTTTCGTTACAGAATTTCGAAGTGTCTTTTTCAGAAGACATAGTATTTGGATGCGGCGGAGGTTGAAAAGAACCCTATTCGTCTGAGTACCTTTCCAGGTATTTTGAAAAGGAGACCCTCAGTTTGGGATCCTAATAACAGGAGTATAAGGGTCTTGAATTAACGGATGAAAATCTACACATTTACAGTGGTCGCCATACAGAGGTTACAGAGGTTGGCCATAGACTGAGTGATTCTCTTCCAATAATGGCCTTGGCAAGAGAATCAGCGGTCTAAGTCTTTAAAAGTAACAAAAATAATGAAACAGCAATACATTATTTCCCGTAGGGGTAGGCAGCATGGGCACACCCACAGTTTTGTTTGAAATATGCACAATACAAGTTCAAATTCTAACAAAATATGCAACAATAGTGATACGGTTCCTTAATATTCTTTGGTTACATACAATTTCTGATTATCTTACCAACAAAAAGTCACCATTTAAATATTTACCCTCGAGCAAACCCTTGCCAGGGTTTTTTTCCACGAAGTCTTCTGCAAGACATTATAATTACTGAAATAATATATTTCCTTCAAATTAGAATAAATAATTTTTGTTTGAACCATTTGCTTCAAAATTGGTCAATACGCGTTTTCCTTAACAGTGGATCTGTTTTACTATGAAACGTAGATTCGTTCTTTTATGTTATTGAGTGTAAAATTACTGTGAAATCCGTTTTGTGTAGAAGAAAAATGCATTATAAATATGCACAAATATTTGAAGCTTAGCAAGCAAAATATATAGGAACAAGAAAAGAAACAATAGGTATATTAACAACAACAACAACATTTTAACAACATTTTAGTGTTTTTTCCGTTTCATTGTTTATACTAACCTCTGTGTTAGTGTAAACAATGAAACCCTCAGTGGCTTAATTTAAAATAAACAGCGCCCATCGAAACCACTGTTTATGAACAATTGGATTAAAATACACATAAAATATTACCAGAAGCTATAATTCATTTATTCACAATACATGTTTTGTGGTCAATATGCAATATTGTAACACAGATATTATTGTGTATTTTGTGTGAATGCAAAATATTTCTGATCACGAAATGGATGCTCTATCGGCAAAAAGATCATAATACATTAACAAGCATACATAGACCATGTTAACAAAACTCAGATATAAACGGGTTCGCTGTGACATCGAGAAAAAAAAATTGAAAACTGTACACTCTTAATAAAAAAGTAACCTTGTAATATAGTAGACACTCTTAATAAAAAAGTAACCTTGTAATATAGTAGTTGTGTCATTGTCTTGTCTGCAGAAATAAAGTTGACCGTTGAAACAAAACAAGTTCTTCCGTGATATCCGCTGGGTACTGTAATGCACGGCCAGACTGTATCAAGTGAGACGAATTTAGGTGACAGTCAGGGCAGGGTTTCGACGCGTTGGACGCTCGTTAAACGTGTTGGATGATGTATGAGCGTCGAGATATCCACATTTTGTTGTAACTTTTGAAACCTCAACATCCTCAGTATAACTGTGCTTCTTGTAAGTTTATTAGTGATGCAGAAAAAACGACAAGCAAAAATAGTAAAAAAGGAACTTGCGTCCACGCGTCGAGGGCGAGAGTGCGCGCTTGATGTAATTCGTTTAATAGAAATTCATACAATTTTATTGAACACCCAAAACTAGGGCCTTATAAATATTATAGTTGAGATTTGATTGCGACTAGATTTTGAACGTTTTTATTCATGATAATTGACCTCCAGGTTTTTGACAACCATCCGAGTAAAAATAAGTTTGCATCCCCAATCAATAATTAATGTACATTGTTAAGATCTTTACACACTTTATATTTTAGTGAACCAGTAAAAATTTACTACCTGCAATAAAATATCGAAAGTAACAGCAATAAATTCAATTCGGTTTGACTCAGTTTAATGTAATCCCATGACAGCTTATACGTAATAAACAGTACACAATAAAACAGAAAACATAAGCCGTTATATACACATTTTATTACCACCGATTAACGGAATGAAGTAGCCACCTGACGGGTTTACAATGTTCGTGAGTTATTGATGTCCATAAAAAACTACTCACGAAGTAATAATTTATGCTCAACATTCACATATTTTTATTACATTTCATAATTCTTCTTTTTATTTTGTCGTGGATGTGGACTCTATCTATATATAAATATATCGATATCGTGGTCATAAGATTAACCAATTAGAAAGTAGGATAGATACTAGTGCCGTCGCGTCAGTCGAACGGGTTCCTTTAAGGATCCGTTCACGTCTTAAAAACAGAGTTTTGAATCATTGTATGGTTTATTTTTACATGTCACTTATTTTATTATTGAGAATGCTTGAGATCAAACCTAACGCACTTAGTGTGAAATAATAAGAGAAGCCGACCACCTGCCAATGATTATGAACTCTTCCGCGCTCGCACAGCCTGATGGCTCCATCTGCTCTGCATCTGTTCTTCATGCTCGCGCGGAAAACAAAACTTAGACTGCGCGGAACTGGAGGTATACTGCCCTTGTAGAGCACCCGCTCGACTCCGAACGCATCCGTCCGGCTCCGAGTGTATCTGCTCAGAAACAGTGCTCTTTTAGCCGGTCTATGTGAAACTCCCTCCTTCTTTCGTTCATTCATACAGAAATAGAAAAACTTATTTTGTCGACTTTTACAGAAAAGCTGAACTTCATTTTACGGCACGTAAGTAAGTATTATGAAACGTTTGGGTCTTAACTTTTTCTAATACCAAGAATTTAAAATTTAATAAAATACTTTATTGTTGGAGCCGCCGCGCCCACCCATTGGTCACTCTGCCGCCCACCGGTTGGGAATCCCGGCTTTAATGCATCTAAAATTCCTATATAATCTATATATATAAAATGGTAAACTGACTGACTGACTGACTGACTGACTGACTGACTGGGTGATATATCAACCCACAGCCCAAACCGCTGGTCCTAAAGACATGAAACTTGGAGGGTGTGTTCTTTCTGAAGAGCAAGTACCCACTAAGAAAGGATTTTTGGGAATTCCACCCCTAAAGGGGTAAAATAGGGGATGGAAGTTTATATGAAAGTCCGCGAGTTTTGAAGATAGGATGTTCAAATTTTGGGTTTAGGCTAACGATTGAAAATTAATGTATACGTGTCTCAGCGTTTATGATAATGCCACCACCGAAGGGTTAAAAAGGGGGATGAAGTTGAAGCGAAAAATCACTAAATTTACTATCTAGGCTTATGGTTGGAAGCTAACGCAACGTGCTTTCCGAGGCACGGACGGGTCTCTGTATGTAAAGATGGTCACCCATCCACAGACCAACCGCGGCAAGTGTAGCTTAACCTGATCGATCGACCTCTGCGGCTGTTATATAATATTATAAATTCGAAAGTAACTCTGTCTGTATGTTACCTTTTCACGCCTAAACCACTGGACGGATTTCGATAAAATTTTACAAGGAGACAGATGGCATCCCGGGGAAAAGCATAAGCTACTTTTTGTCTCAAAAATAACCCTAAGGGGGCGGATATAGGGGATGAAAGTTTGTATGGGAAACCTATCATTTCTTAAGTTAGTGCTATAAAGAATTACGTATTTTACCGTTTTTCAAAAATCATCCCTCAAGAGGGTAGAATGGGGGATGATTTTAAAATTCACATGTAATATTGTTTTTCAGTGATTCTTTTCAAGAGATTTAAGGGTTTGAGAATATAGTGATAGTCCGTATCTTGAGGTTACATTTAGTGTTTATTTCATTTAAATCGGTCCACCCGGTCAAAAGTTATTACTACCTGGCTTGAAACGCATGGGAGGGATGGTGGTATTGATAGCCGGAGATTTTAGACAGACTCTGCCGGTAATAACTAGGGGATCACCGGCAGATGAAATAAGTGCATGTCTAAACACGTCGACATTATGGGGGCATATAAAAAAGTTTTGTTTAACTACAATTATGCGAGTACAACTGCACAATGATATAGAATCGGGGCAATATGCGGCAGCACTTCTGAAAATTGGCGATGACCGAATGGTAACAGTTGGTAACGGCATGATTACATTAATCTGAAAATTCTGTAATATTGTTCATATCAACAACGTGGATAGACGTTGTTTTTCAGATAATCTGAGCGATCTGCAAACTAATATGGAGAATAGAGAATGCTTGTGTGAAAGGACAATTTTGGCACCGGCGAATGAAACTGTGGGAAAGATTAATGAAAACATTAAGTCACATGTGGAAGGTGATGTTGTGGAGTATCTCTTGGTACTCCTACACAATGTCATAGACACCGAACAAGTAACGACACCGAACAAGTAACATCACCCTGTTGAATTTCTCAACTCTTTAGAGTTATCAGGAGTGCCTTCGCATACGCTGAGGCTGAAAGTGGGTTGTTCCAGTTCTGTTAATGCGTAATCTTGATGCGCCAAGATAATGTAATGACACACGGTTACAAATTACTCACCTGAGGCGGAATATTGTAAAAGCAATAATTATGTCAGGAATAGTAAAAAAAAAAAATGTTAATATTCCCCGTATTCCAATAATTCCGACAGATTTACCTTTCCAATTTAAAAAGAGTGCAGCCATTGTATGTGGCGTGCTTACGAGTATCCAGACCACAAAATCTACGTTTTAGCAAAAAATAGGAAAACCAAAAAAAATTGATAAGATATTCCAGTTTTATTCATAATTCTTTACAGATTGGGATAGACGTTGTTCACCTTTCACAGGCAAATGTGTCATATTTTTTTCATAAGACTTTCACACAGTTTCATACTTCCGTCCATACTATCCACACTAATATTATACGTACGAAAGTTACTGGCTGTCTCATGTCTGTAACCTTTCTGTAACGCCTAGATAGACCATGACATAGGTTATGGGATCTAGGATATATTTTTATCCCGGTAGGTAGTACGTTCCCGTGGGATAATTTCCGACCTCCACGCGGGCGAAGCCGCGGGCAAAAGCTAGTATTATTATATAACATACAGCAGACTTTAAAAACTATAAGTTCACTGTGTAACCTATCGAGCACAGAAAAGTGTCAAGTAGAAAGCAAACTTGACAGCTTGGAAGTAAGCCGTCTATTGTACCAATCATATAACTACCGTTCTCCAAAATACTTTACTACACTCACATAATTAAAAGATATTTATATGACAGAATGTCATTTTTTTACAAAACTAGCTGTTGCTCGCGATTTCGTTAAAAATATCCAAGATGAAGCCTATATATCTTCTTCCAAATCTCAGACTACCAATCTGATGTATGAGTTCAGTGGTTTAAGTGGGAATAGATAACAGACAGACGTTCGCATGTATGGATGGATGAATAAAACACTTTAAACTTACCTATTACATCAACACGATAGTAGTTATTACTTTTTACAGATTCACAGACCAGCAGTGCTATTCTGTAACCATCTCACCGTGAAAACTTAGGTGAAGTGAGCTGTCAGTCCACCCGATGCTTGGAATTGACACTATTTGCAGCTCACTTCACTTAAGTTTTCACGGTGATATTTTAACAGATTAGACCGGCAGGACAAAAGTTTCCATGAAACTGTATGAACAATTTATTGAAATGAAGTCATTACGTCCACGGATGTTGGAATCAATCAAATGTATTCCTGATGAGCGAAGCCCTTCAAACATGCATGCTTCGATCAATCATGGACGATCCTCAATTTATTGAAATTGACTTAATACTGATTCGTGATTGATTGCTAATTAAAATTACGCATTTTTAATTAGTTTGCGTAAATGAGTGGGTCGTTGGTGGACTTTAATTTAAATACATATTGTCTTAGTAAGCTTTTAACAAGTTTAATCATTAATCAAATCTGAAAGTGGAGCGAGTGTTACATGGTGAGGTGACTCGAGTGAGAGTTACATACGGGTTCGCATGATGTTCCACGTGCAAATAATACATTTTTGACGTCTATAGATGTAATTAAATATGAGCTTTATATAATGTCCATTTGCTCATTATTTACTTAAAGCTATTATTTTCATTGCCTTTGAACTCTTACATGATCTACGTAAATTCATTGTTTTCAGTTACAATCAATCAAATTCATTCGTCGCCTCAAATTGAGATAAGTCGAAGAGATCACAATACATGAAGGTGGCGTATCTATGTACGTGACTCGCATCTTTAGTGTCCGCAGTCTTTTCTTAGAAGATAAATTAGGTGTCAATTTGAACGTATTTTTATAGCACTTCAATTAAAAAGTATTTAAAAATATTTGTTTTCACTGAAAAGATACTTAATTTTGTGTTTCGTAAGGTATATGTTTTATCAATCACATCTGAAAATTATGTATTATTGAAAATTATAATTTTTGGTATAGGAATTATTTTACTAAAATCTTGGTAAATTTTTAAAATTTCCACAACATTCTTCTGTCTAATCAAATTATCATAAAATAACTAAAACATGGACCCAAAGTCTCCTGGAACAATTGGCGGGCCCTACGGAGCATAACATAATATTTTAAATAGTATATAATATTTTATATCAAATTAGACAGAAACTACAGAACCCCACCTGTTACAAATGTACATAATGTATAATAATACTTTAAAATACTGGCTAAAATTAGGGACCACACAATTGTCATGAATTCTTTACCTGACCAGTTTGAATACGTTTATGCCTACAGTAATCCTTTATTGACTTTTTTTTCTGTATTGCTAAGGTTGTATTATATGTTTAATAACCGCGGAATACTTCAGGTTAAAACGTTTGAATGAACCTACACGTATTTAATCTTACAACTGCCACCAGCTTCTTCGCAGAAAATATCTACAAAATAAAGTCACTTCCATTACCTTCCACAAGTCTTTGACTTCTTTATAATAAAAGTTCAAAACAGGAATCTATACAAACATACTTCTTTCTACTATGAGATTTCAATTTCTTCGTGAATTCTAGGAGAATATTTTTTAATATTGGTGCAATTAAAAATTCTATGCAATTTCTCCAAAGTAAGTTCTGAAATGCAAAGGAACTTCATGGAATTTTTCGTTTTATGTGTTCTTTGATTTCCACAAACCTAGTCTAAAAAGATTTTTACCGAGGTATAATTTACAATGAATAAATCTACATCTACACTAATATTATGAACACATAATATATATTATTGTATGTTTGTATTTTGCATGCCAAACTCATTTGTGCACTGTAGGACATGTGTCCGTACAGACGCGCTCAGCGCTTCCAGCAATTTGCCACAATTCCGTGTAATGGCGCGGCAGACCGCTCACGACCGCAACTTGCATCACAAACAACATTTTATGCCCACTTTTGTGCACGTCTGTACCGGAGCGAAGTTAGTTATTTGGTTGTTTTAAACGTACGACTATTAAGTAAACTGACTGCCTCGGTGGTCCAGTGGTGGCAAATGCGACTCCTGAACATGGGGTTCTGTATTCGATCCCCGGGTTTGACAAAGTTTTCGGATTTTCATCAGGATTTTTTTGAGTAGCATAGCATTCCAGTCTGAATTTGTGCCCTGTTGATGGCAGCCCCTTATTGCTTGGGACTCAAATAGAATTAGCGCAATGAGGGTGTAGAACACCTTTGCCTGACACCTTCAGGACGTAACAGCCGTAACAGGCGTGATAACTTTTTTAATATTTTTGTTTAGCTATTTATAATTATAATAAACTTTTTGACAAAAAAAAACTCAAAAAACTTGAAAAATCACTTTAATTTCAGAAGTCGGCAAAAAGAAAAAAATCAGAACCAAAGACACCGAAAACTACTAAAACGACACGATTCGAAGAAATGCGTGGCCAAACCTACCCATATACATACACCTATAACACTTTGTATGTGTTTGTAGGCCCTTATAGATTCTCATAATAAAAAATAAATAAGAATAAAATTCGTTTATTTCGGACTAATTATGTCCATATTTACATTAGTAATTATTATTACATTATCTTAAAATAAAAACTACAAGTTCAACTATTATTAGATGTAATAATTTACCTGTTTCGGAACACACACAGTAAATAAATAATAACACCATTTTAAATGAGATACCATAGAAATAGAAATAATTTATATGCTTAAAATGTAGGGATATAGATAAGATGTAATATTTATAAATGGTCCCGATACATATCATCAGCTTACTTACGGCAACATTTTCAAACGATGGAAACTCTTTTCCAATGTTGTATTTAGTCAGAACAGTGGGAAAATGAATCTAAACATAATAAATATTACACATTAGGCCAAAATACGTTTAGATAATATAAATAATTATCAAAAATATTATAAAAATAACATAAACTTTCACCTTTAATAACAAATTAATTGCAAGTACTTTACAACGAGTATAATATTCTACTTCGTAACGGCGATCTCTAAGCTCCAGTCGTTCTCTCACGTAAATATAAAGCTGCTATAATTCTACATTTTATACCTACTGCTGTTATTCTAAACATCGAATATATAATATAATAACCTCGAATAAAATCCTACATAATGCGCGAGTTGATCTCACGTTAGCAATTCATGGGCGCCCGCGTTGCTATACACCGCCAGCCGCTCGTAAACACGTTTTATTGAGTTGTGTAGTGAGCGAGCGATGAATATTAAAGTACAGAGAACGAACGATGCATATTCAATATTAATATGCCGCTATGTTAGTGAGACTGCGTTATTGTTTGGTTCCATTCATTATAAAAGGATTAGGGATATACAATGTAGCGGTTGTATCAACCAGCTACTTTCCAATTCAAACTTCAGTCACTATAAAGGAGTATTTATATAAAAAAAAAATTGTGTATTGTAACGTGCAGTCGAGATGTGTTGTTTTAACTCGCAGTTTTATCAATCTCATTCATAACATCATTATTACCAGGCGTAATGAATAAACTTAATACCATACGTTGTCAAGCCATTCTTTCTACTATGTTATCAACAAATCGTTGTTCATAAGATTTACTCACTCACTCAGTACGAGTTGCTTTTAATACTTTTTTCTTATGTTTGTAGACTTACAAGTAACAATAATTAATGATTAATGAACATCGTTAGCATTCTTATTTTCTACATTTAAATTCGTATCATGTGGAAAACTGAAAAAATAACGAAACGATAAGCTTATTTATAATGTAGGTACATAATAAGAATAAAATACAAAATCATTCCTGTTTCTGAAATCGGTTCTCAGGAATCGATTTATGTTGCGTAGAATGAACAGCACTAATCGACAGGAAAAAGAAAAAGCGCGTGTACCACGAAACTGAAGCGATATACGATAGTATCACTTGTTTCGATATTCATCAGCTGTTGGTACTTTGTATCCCAGTAGTACATTCCCGTGGGGTAATTTCGAACCTCCACGCGGGCGAAGCCGCGGGCGAGTAGTAGATAATTATTCGACCTTTTACCTGTAGGATTCTAAAAGATGCAAAACATTTGAACATCTTTTGAGCAACATCCATATGGGTTACGCTACGCAGCGCCCCTAACAAGCTGTCTACCCGGATGTTGTCGGCACAACGAGGCCCGCAGTAATTAACCTCTGTGTTTGTCTTGAACGTCGATAGCTTGAAAAGCAACCGGTTTACTTTAACACTAACCGGTTTATCCTCACACCGTATAGCCGGTGAACGATTAATCCCGCCGGGCTTGGAACCAAAGTTATCGGATCTAGACCGGAGATAGAAAGCTGAATAAATTCACAAATACCCAAGCGGCAGGTTTTACGGGACTGGTAGAATGGATGTGTTCGTAGGTGTGGTTGGTAAAGGCAAATCGGAAAACGTCGGTCGAATCAAAATTATAAAAAAGACAGTTTTAGTTTGTAACGATAGACTTTTGCGAGTATTTCCAACAGGTTTTGAACCTCTGAAATATTTGATTGCAAGTCAACGTGCAGTGATAAAAAGCTTTTCACGCTTGAATTTTAGTAGGTAGGTATAGCATGTTTTTATTCGAAGCAGTGGTGGCAAATATTATTAAATAAGCTGCTGTAGTATTACATAACGTAAATAACATTTATTATACCTATGAATGCGTTGCGCTATGGTTCATGATTACGCGTGCATTAAGTGCAATATTTCTAGTTCACGCCACATGTCACTCTAAGGGCTAATGTTGCACTAAAGTTACAAACATACACACCAACGTTTTATTTAAATTTAGACATGAATTATATAGTTACGTCCATAACAACTTATATCTACTTAATTAGTTACTAAAAATAACAAAACCTACACATTTATGCTCTAGTCCATTCAAAACATGACAAGTAATTTATTTTCGCTTCTCAGTATAAACACCGCACCACTATTCGCTGGAAACCACTCACAAAATTAACAACTCATTTGTCAAATTCTAAGCTCGGGTTTTGATAGCAATTAATTTTTGTTCATCGTACCATTAAAATGTCCATGTCATTTAGTTAACCGGACAACGTGTCCGAAATTTAATCAATTATCAAATTGTATTCTATTAACTATGAAATTACGCCTATTGATCATTTTAGTGAAATTCATGCTGCCAATCATGGCTTTAAAAGTGACTGATCAATTAATTACTTTTATGTTTTGACACATCTGATGAAATTAAGTTCTGTTATATCTATTTATTTCAGGGTTGGTGGTGATCCACCAAGATTATCGACGGATTTCCGAACTTGGATGATTAACTTTCGTATTTATAATATTTTCTAGACACAATAATATGGAGATTCCTATAATTGTATCACATAAAAGTTTCTAAGTACTATATTTGCAATACATCGCAGTAAGTTTATATCGCGTGTTATTAACGGGCTAAGTTCACAAAAGAGGCTTAACTGGTAACTACTTGTAGCGACTTGCACCTATTTGTAGCTTAGCGAGAAATTTGTGAGAGAAACGCATCTGAGGATCAAACATGGCGCTTGTTTACTTACTAAAGACGCTCGTAGTTGCTAGAGTGTGAGTAAAGAAGTTCCTTAGAGTTTTCCAGAAATAAAATTTATCACTTTAAGTTTTTGTTACCTTTACTAGTAAATGGAAAGTAATATTATGGTGACTGCTCGACGTCCGAATGTCACTGCAGCGATCTAGCAGAATATCAGCGACAGGTTTGTTTGCCCGTTACATGCTGAGTCTTTGTATATTTGTTATTTCATTTTAAGTGTGTTTATATAGCCAATAATTATGTTTTTATTTCTACAGTTCCGTACGTCCGAATGAAAAAACGGAGCCGTTAAAGGGTACCTATAATTTTGTGATTTTACCGAAGTGTTGAATGGGAAAATTGGCGATAGAAGTTTGTTGATAAGTTATCTATTTTAGGGTTACCTATAATGCGGAGGTAGGAGAGGGATTGACCGGTTAGCCATATTTGTAAAGGTTATAAAACATTCAGTGAAATCGCCCATCCATCACTGTCTAGTATTAAAGCTGTTGACAAGAAGCGATGCAACTAACTCCACAACAAAACGTTTCTGTCTCACGAAAGACTCACAAGAAATAGAACTATCTATTTCACAATCAAATACGTGTCTCTTGTGTGATAATACAGACAAATCATATGAAACTTAAGTATATACTATTCTCAATTTCACACCTTTACCTCAGACATTATTTTCTCTTCTTTCATTAGTATTCGCGGAATCACAACACGTATATTTGAATTAGGCAGGTAGACTCAGCCGGTAGACTTATACAGGGCACATGGCAAAGCGAATGCTTCTTACGTGTAACTCATCTCATTACGTCACTCATTTAATCTGCGAGGTACTCGCGTGGCACACTTACAATGGCAATTGTAATGTCCACTTATTCCTTTATCAGGGTCAATATCACATTTACTCACAGGCTCACCAGCACATCCAAGGTCCTAATTCATGGTACGCTCCTCGTCCATTTTCCACCATTTCTTGTCTGACTGACAGTTCACATTGGTGACAGCTACCTGGCCTTGTGTGTGTGAGACAGTGTTTACATATCTATTAAATAGATACACTACAGCAATGATATTCGTTTATATAATACAACACGCCGGAAAATTGTTTCAGTGCCACTACTTAGTGATACGTAGTTATAGTGCCGTTTTGTGTGTAGGTTATTACTATAACCTAATATAATTAATACTATAATAATTTACAGTTTATTTGAAATTCGCGTTTACAAGTTAGTTTGACAATAATTTTGTAAAGAATTGCCGTGTTCTATATAATAGTATTTCAAAGTTGATCTGTGAATCTAGTAATTGAATATGAAAAGTTTAGAAATCTAGATAAATTATTGTAATATTAACAATGCTTAGTTCAGTTCTTGTTAATATTAGACTACACCCTGTAAAATCTGTTTACTAATAACCCTTGATTTCACGAAAAAATTGACGTTTAATCTTCGTGTAACATAACAAGTTAAAAATCTACCCTTTTTCTACCAACATCAGTGATCAATTACCTTCCGCCATTTATTGCGTAACTCCGCAGTATTTCCAATAAATTTATTGATGTTTAATTTGGACATTCCTAATAAACACGACCATTAGACCATGACGGAATTGTCTAGTGTTCCGATTACTGAAATGTAATTAAATTTCACTAACACTGCCTCGCCGGCGACCGCAGATCTATAACGATATAACTGTAGTATTCGTCACGGGATTATCTCACGTATTACTGGGACGAAAAGGATGATTATTGTGTGCGGCTAAGTTTTAATTAAATTATAGCATCTTGTGTACAAAGCAGAAATTGTAGTAACATTAACAGATCATCTGCTGCGAGCGGCTCAAGCAGAGTGTGAGCTTGTTGATGTTCGAATCGGCTTAGATTAGGTATTATGGCGCGAAATTTGAATTTTGTTATTATAGTCAAATGGGCAAACGTTTCAATTAATTAATTAATTGGCACTCCGAGTTTAAGGCTACTACTTAAAAAATCTTTTGGCACTCACAGCTAATTAACAGCTGTGTTTGTTGTGCCAAAAGAATTTTTAAATAGTGTGACAGTGTGTTTTATTGAGTTTCTTAAGTAGTTTTTTTAACCACAACGGGGTAGCTCTTGACCTGAATCTCACCTGATGGTAAGTGATCATCAGGCCGAGGGTGGAAGCGAGCTTCACCCAGAATTCTCAACCACAGAGGAACTGTCTATCTTGGTATTCCCCGAAGGATTATGAAGAGATGTACCTACCTATAAGTACACCCACATTTCGCCAGTTTTTAAATCCTATATAATCCATCATCATCATCATCATTTGAGCAGAAAGACGTCCACTGCTGGACATAGGCCTTTCTCAAGCACCGCCACTTCGACCGGGCACATTTTGAAAAAATAAAACTAATAACAGTTTGCTCGATCTGGGAATCGAACCCAGTAGCTAGTGGGAGGAAAAAAAAAACTACTCACTCATAAAAATAAAAATAAACTTTTCCAACGTCCCATATAGAAAGAAAATGTTCTAATGTGTAAACCTTATCAAACTCAAAACAATTTCCAAAGATCTTTTCAATAAACAAATGCAGTAAGCTCCTATGCCCATATGAAGGTTCCACAGTGCCAGACGTCAGCGTGACTTACGACCTATAGTAAATAAGTTGGTTATATGTTCGTAGGGTTCGTAGAGTTCCTTCCAAAAAGGAGGTTATATGTTCGTAGCGTATGTGTTTTTTTTTTTTTTTTGTGTATGTCCGTCGATATTTTCGTCAATTGTGGACGGATTTTGAAAATTCTTTTTTTGTTTGAAAGGGTATGCTCTCAAGGTAGTCCCATATAAATTTTATTAACTTAGCTTGAGTGCTTTTTGAGTTAGCTTCATTAATACGTATTTTTCCCACTTAGCCTATATGGACGATCTTTTAACATTTTCCTGTCACTGTTATTTACATAGCAGGTCGTAATATTCGAACTAGTGGGGGTAGGTACAACAACTAAAAATTGAAAAATAAAAAGTTTTTACAAAAAAAACCAACCGACTTCCAAAAAAAACACTAGAAAGTGAAAAATAACTTTAATTTCGGAAGTCGGTGGCTTAAAATGAAAATTCAAAACCAAAGACACCGACTTCCGAAATTAAAGTTATTTTTCACTTTCTAGTCTCTCGTATGTTTGTTGTGAACCTGTGGTCGTTTGGTTTAGTATTTGGTTTAGAGATTTACTGGTTTTTGTTTAGAAATGTCGTGTGAGGTGCTAAGAATATTTTTACTCTAAACCTGTAGTTTGAATTTAAGATATAGTGGGATAAAAATGTTCTTGTTCGAGCTTCCAAATAATTAAACATTGCGTCTTCTGCAAGAATTGACTTTTTCAAGGCTGCGGTCGTGAATTTTCTGCATTTATGAAATCGCACACTTGCGTTCTAATTTCTTTCACATCAAAACCACACCAGTTTCTATGTGTTATTGTGTTTGTAACATTACCCTTATTACGCCTCCCGGTCCATTAGTCATCAAGCGTATAACGTTGCTTGTCACTCGAGTGTACTCGAGTGTGTCAGCGGTTTCACAAGGTAGGGAAATGTTATTGAAAGCCAATATTATTGTTATTATGAAATCCGTTTAATGACGTAGTGACAATGTTCGCTTTGCTTTTCCAAGCAATGGCTGTCAAGGTGATAGCTATAATTGCTTTAGCAATGATTTGTTATTGATTAGGGGACGTAGACATGCTCAGTATAGATAGCCAAGTATGTAGATATGACTGTGGTATGGTTAGTGTTGGTTATTGCGCAAAGGAAAAAACGTTTGTAGTTCAAATCTCATTAAAACCAACATCACGCCTGTATTCCCCGAAGGTTTAGGCAGAGGTGTACGTATAGTTCACCCACATTTCGCCAGTTATGTTTAAGTCCCATGTAATAGGGGGCGAGCCTATTGCACGTTACAATTTCGATCAATTTAATCACACTAGCAGTTCACACACTGTAGCTACACAACACTATACGGAACCCGCGACAGTTTCTAAACATGTTCACTGCTTAATTTCCACCAACAAACTCTGCTTATCCCCGGTCCAGCGTTATGTTGTAGAGTGTGTCGAACGCCGCTAGGCGGCGCTGGCGCCCCGATTAGTCAAATCACTGACGTATTTCCGACATAATATACTAATATTATAAAGAGGTTGTTTGTTTGTTAGTTTGTATCTCTGGAACTACCTGTCGGATTTGAAAAATTGTTTTGCGTTTGAGAACCCAATTCTTGTGAAAGGTTATATATTATGCTACTTGACATCACGCTACGACCATTAGCAGCCGAGCAAAAAGAAAAACATTCAGAAATAACGATAAGCGAAAACGAAGTAATAGTGCGGGCGGATGATGGGATGCGACGCGGTGAGTCGGTAGGATCCTTTTATTATAGCATTAATTACACAAGCCGCCTTGAGTGTACTCATGCCACGTTTTAACCGCGGTGTTATTGTTACTTAATTTGTTCTAATACGATGTAAAATTGTTATAGTGTGTAGAAAATAATAGTCTATAAATACGCTACTTACAATTACACGTAATATTCTTAACATAATTTATAAACACATACAAAGGTAACAAAACTTAGATAATAACATTACTCTATTGTGGTGACTTTGAGTAATGAGTGCGAACATCAATTTCAGTTGAGACGCCTCGATTCACCCACAGCGCCTACCTAATTACTGGCTTATAACATGGTAATTAACAAATGAAGTACTCATTAAATCACCATTGTAGTTCTCATCAGAATGTGACCTTGATTAGAGTTATCCACTACGATGAAAAAACTAGTTATCAGAAACTTGAGGTATTTAAGTCATATTAGCTGTCCTTCGTGCACTCGGAAAAATAATATATATAATAATAGGATAAATAATAAATGTCATGCATAAGTGAAGTACACTTCAAGAAAAATGGTGTCTTTTTTTCTCAAACTATCTTAATTCTGTTATCTTTCCGCCATACACGACATTATCTGCTACGAAGGCGTAGCACAGTGCTACGGCGTAGCCAAATAAATCTAAAGTATAGCAATATAATAGCGTAACAAGTTGGAATAAAAATTGGCTTTATTATAAGTATTCCATTTGTTTAATACTTCGTGGTCTTAAGTTGTGGAGGCAGAAAATTCTCAGAAAACTCACGTAAATTCTAGACTTCTGTGAAGACAGTTTTTGTTATAAGGCTTAGGTTGCAAAGAAGTGGATCTCTGTCAATCTGTTGAAGTGGTGTTTAAGGAGCCTAGTTTGTGACTGCATGACAGGTATGAATAACTTGTCATGGCTAAATTCATCATAATATTATAATTTTACAAATAGATTTTTTTTATTATTTTTTTATAATAAAACTGTAATGATGGCCACACTATTGAATTAGGAAATTCCTGTAATGAAAGTGATGATGAGTTAATAAATAAATAAATTTTGATAGTATTTTATACTTACCCTTTAACTTTACCCTTTTCGTAGAAACCTACTTTTATAAAATAAAGTATGAGCACATAAGAGAAACTGGTCAAAAAGGCGCGAGAAAAATAAAAATTCAAGTCTCAGGGATGCAGGCAGCTTCTGAGAATTGTTTAATGAAAGAACTACGTTCGTTGTGTAATTATGTAGATGTAGTCAATCCATGGCGTTAACTCATTATTATAATTATTGTACCTATTGTATCTACAGTTACGTAAGACAATGTTGACAATTAAGTTCATCTGCTCCACTAAGACTATTTCCACAAACTGTTAATGATAACAACGCTTGTTGTGTTAAAGATTTCATTAAACACTTAGTAGTCAGAATAACAAGTTACCATCAGATTGTGTGCTTACGTATAATATGTGCTTAAGGGAAAATAATAATAATCTTATCGTGAGACGTCGTGCTCATAAAAGATAATGCGTACTAGATATATTTATAAGTAAGCAGTAAGTAAGTAAGCAGTATTGAAGTACCTAGTTTCTTTCCCCTCCGTGTAGATTTGTATATGGCACGATAGAGCAAAGAAAAATCGGCATTCACAACTGAAACAAGTTATTGTAGATATTATAAAGTTAACCTAAACTGCCAAAATAAAAAAGTGATTTCAAATTTTTCAATTTCATGGTCTTATAAATGGTGCATAACAAATTTTAAGTAAATAGTGTACATCAGATAACCGTAAAATATGGAGCCAAACGAAAATGACAGCCACAAATAGTGGCATGCAATTTAATACAAAAAAACATGGATCTTTTCACAAAGTTATGCGTGTTGCAACATATATTTGGATGTTAATCATAAATCCTATATCCGATGTTTGCAAAGTAAACCGACTGTTTAGCTTTGATGCGAACTATGTACGTATGCTTAGTTCGGAGCTTTGCCGAAACAAGTAGCGGAGTAAAAGCAAACGTATGCAGCACTTTATACAAGCTCTCCGGAAACAAAGTAGTTTCACGTGAAATGAGAACACGGTTTACATGTTAATGAATATTTTGTTTTCTTTTTTAAACATAAAAAGAGCCAACATTATAAATCGGAGTTATCTGTGGTACTCGATAAGCTTGACTTATTTTTTTTCAAACTCACTTTTTTTCTGACCCTGGTCGACTTTCTTTATTCACCTAAAACCTCAAAAAAGAATAGCATTAAAAGAAAAAAAACCGCAATGCAAAAAGTCGTAATAGTCGGAACGAACTGCAAGCTCGAGCGAACACCGGCTCGTGGCCGCAGAACACGGCTCCTCCGGTGAGGTAACAAGATTGCAACGTCAGCTGGTTGCTCAGTGTTGAGCTCCATAGAACCGGTGCGATTGGAAATAGGTGGCAACTTCGTGGATGTAATGCTATTGAGCATGTGTCGGTCGGTTAGTTGAGGTAAAGTGATTGTGAACATTGATGGAATTCGAATCTATGTTTATTGGTATAAGGGTGGCTTGCTAATAGATTCCACAATAAGCATAATTATTATTCAAAATAAAATCAAATAAAATACCTCGGCATTTACGCAATTGTAAAAACGGCAATTCATATTCTCTCAACAACTGTCAACTGATGGTCACACTGTTGAAAATCATACATCAATTATTAATATAAAATAAAATTGTTGCTTTTTCTTGAAATTTTATTTTTAATATTTCATTTTCAATTGGGGTTACAGTTTACCTGCATGCTCTTCGGCGAATTTAAAATGTTGTAACTACTTGTAGCTTAAAATAATTAAGTAGGTAATCAGTGGTGAATAGAAAAAAAAGTAAGACCAACCCAAGACCAACTGGCAAAAGTCCTAATCACTCTATTTATAAGCCGAAAACAACAAAATCCAAGCGCTGTAAATATTTTAGACTGTATTTATGAAGTTACAAATCAAATCTAGACTCTTAAAAACAGAATCAGTTTCCCCAATTTTCCGTACACCATTAAGTGTTAAAACAAAAGCGTTCGTAGGTGTATTTACATAATTGCGCGGCGGCTGGTAGCGCGATGTGGTGCGCCGGTGACGGCTCGTGAACGTTTGCCCCAGCCGTCCGCCGAGCTGACTTATGTACTCCATGCTAGATTTACGAGAATTTGTGGTGTTCGGCTAAATGGATGTTGAGTGGGTGTTTTATTTTGTACTAGCTAGCCATACAGTTTTTACGACTTGACAAAATATCGAGATTTCTTTATTATAAATATGAAAGTTTAATATTATTTATTATTTTTTCTTTGGCGGTATAAAATGATCTCAGTGGACCTAACACGAACTCTTAACTTAGTTACTAGTTTCATAACGAAAATATTTAGAACTTCATAAATGTCGGCCTAAAGTTGCCTGGGTCTTAAGATAAATCTCGTTTTGTAAACACCGTATACATCTCACTGAAGACAGACACAAGTTTCTCCAAATAATGAAGACAGACATGCGATAATCACAGCTTGTATTAAACTCCTGATTCCTCAACACATACCCCAGGTCCCACGCTCATTAGACCAACGAGTCGTGATCCCGGGACTAAGCACCCCTCAACTAATCCTGCCGCGTATTTATTTAGGTGCTAACGAAATTCTTTCACGCCCCACTGGAATCTTATCAAATTAGAGACAGATTTACTGATTGGTGGCCACTAAGTTAGCGTTTTATGTGGTAAGTAGCCGAGGAAATCGGCAGGTGGTAAGTGATTGGGCCACAGACGCATACACATGAGTCTTTGCAATATTAAAAATACATAGGATCTCTTCTATCGCTAAACAGTTAACTTGTGACCCATTCATCCGCCACAGATTTTCTGTTACCATGCGTTGTACATAATAAAACTGTTACCATGCGTATATATTTTTGTTATCCGTACCAGTATTACAGACGCCATAGAAAATAAGGAATATGCCTTTTTTTTTTTCGTGTAGGAAGCTACTGTGTATTTGGAAACGTAGTTTTCTAATGTTACGTTTTTTTAAAGCAGCACTTAACAATACTCGTTTGTTTTAAAATATACCTACTAATATCTCAGTTCGCATCTTTCATAACCACACCTCAATCACTTCGTACAGTTTATATCTGATTTGTCATTTACAAAATTACATTTTACCCTTAAAATTCCTCTCTCTTCCTTGGCCCACTCATACCTACATAATTTAGAGCATATTATTATGATTGTGTTATATTTGCTAACGGTGATACCGTACAAATGGATAAAATGATGCGAAGTGAAATATTATTATCAATACTTTTCGACAAGTGATTTCTATTAATTACTCGATAAAAACTACTTTCAGTCCATTTGTTTAGGCATTAGTTAGATAATTCAAAGATAGTTTTTTTTAGTTTTAACAGTTATTTTACTGAAGACTGTCGGCTATAAAACGCCATGTTTACCGATTAACCTGTTAACTGGTTGTTTTTTGTTGGGAAATAACCCAACATAAAACAACCAGTTAAAAGGCAAAAGTGTGAAGACGTGAAAGTCTACGTCATCCCGGTGGGACAGCGGGGGGACGGGCGCGGGACGGTGCCATAACACTGAATATTTGAAAAGTTCCAGTAACTTTACCTCTGGCCCGCGGGTGCTGTTGGTAACGGCTTTGATTTCACGCCACAGTTTAATCGCTAGAATGGCGAGGGACCGGTGCGACGGTTTGTTTGACTTAGAAATAAGATCAACGATCAACTTTTGACCTTTAAAGTACTGACAGATTTTAAATCAGTGTCAATAGTAAACGAGTGTCCTACATAAGAAGGGTCAACAACAATAGTTTTAAAATAGACACGCCTGAGAATGAGATGTTTACTAATAAAATATTCACAAAATATCCAAATGTTTCTTTAAAAAATCATCGTATGCCGATGACAATTAAGCACATTACAATGTACATTACTATTATTCCGAAGTATATAATAGCTGTAATGGGAGACGCATTACGATCCCCACGGCTAGGCTGTGCAGCACGAGTATTGTTTCTAACAAAGCCTGGAATTATACCAAATAGAAAACTAAATACTTTTAATTTTATTGTTTTCTTTTACATAGGAAACACGTTTATAAGCATTTTTTTAATTAGCGATTTTCAAAGGTCAGTAAGTAATTCGTTCTATAAGCGAAAATCTGACCCAAATCGCGTCTATGGCTGGAAAATGGGATGGTAAAGCACAGACCACATCAGAGGTACAAAACTAATAGTACGCCGCGTACTTCACTCCGCAAAAGTGCATTACTGCTCACATGGTATTCTGTCCACTCTGCTGCGACATGGGCCCGCTTACGTCAATTACTCGGAGCAAAGCGGACCCGCTTTGTCGACGGTTTGTGCCTAGTTTGTCACGGCAAATGCTGTTTTAGTTTTTAGTCTAGTTAGGATATGACTGTATTTTTGGGTATATTGGATAGATAGGTATAACGATATTTTGATGAGTCTGACCGAAGAGGTGAAATATTTTTTCTCTAAGTAATCCCTTGATTGCCCAATTAGTATTTAAATTAAAAAAGACTTACCCACTACTATTAAAAAAATACGTTAGCATTACTATTTGATAAGACAATATAAACGCAAAATATCTTACATTTGGCTGGTTTTAATAGTTTAACCGCGGCAGCCACAAGACGCGTACTTACCGTTGAATAAAGCCTTTGCTTTATGGGCCTTAGGCCGCGCATCGCCGGAGATTGCGCAGCACGCCGATCATTGAACTATTTATTCTTTGCAGAATCGTGTTGGCTGTTATGTTATAGTTACTTTTGAAGATGAATATTTTTATGAAAATCAACTTGTAAGAAGATTTTCTTTGATAATCCAATTTAATAATTGAATGGGGAGTGTAATAACTTATTATAAAAAACTCCATAACAAAAACTTTCAAGTCTAGGTATAGGTGCATAAAAATATTCAAAGTAAATAGAAAACAAATTTAAACTCATCATCTACCGTGCGGTACTTATATCGAATTATTACAATACGATCATTTAGTAATTGTAGCGCTCCTTTCCTCAGTGCTTCCATGGTAAGAAGCTTAGTTGTCCCACAGAACCCGATTCTCAGCCATCCGCAAACATACCAATAATAATACAACCGTACGTATTCTATTCGTAATTACATCTAAATATAGCAACACAGTCAATCCTTTGATGTCCCAACTAACTTAGTATCCAATTAATACAAATTACCAATATTCCACTCAATTAGACAACAACATACAACAACAACAACATAAACAGATATTATATTAATGTAAATCTGCAGATAGTGCAGTGGTGGCCCAGTGGTAACGGCCACGACTTACGAGTTCGATGTCTTAGGTTCGAACCCAGCCAGGTGGTATACTTTGTGTAAATTATTTAATTACAACTGCTTTCTAAATATCGTGAGGAAACTCGCATGTCCTAGAACCAAAAATTGGAAGACATCTACCAACCTACACTAGGCTCGCGTGGTGGATTGCGGCCCACTTCCGAGAGGGAATTCCTCTCTGTGAGAACAGAGAGGAGGCCTATGTACTGGGAACATTAGGCTGATTATGCATATTATTCTATGCTGCAAACTAAGCCAAGCAGTCCTTGAGTTTCGAGAATTCCTCTCGGTATTAATGCAGCTTAATTCCAAAGCTATGCATTGCAGAGCCTGCATCAATATAATATACTGTACTCCAGTAGCTTACACGCTATTATAATATACGTATTGTTTGGGAATTATACAAACCGGAGAGGAATTGTTAGAAATTAAGGAATTTCACAATATTATTTAAATAATCTTACTGAGGGATTATAATTAGGAAGTGTGTAACGGGATTTGGGGAATCACTATAATTTTATGAAATTAGGATTTTGCTTTAATTTATAATCCATTTTACAGTAAAATTGTCTATTGTTTCCATGAAAGCCGTAAGGCTACAAAGAGATCATTCTTCCACATAATTAATTGTTCTGTCTTTGACAATTGAAGTTAAATAATAAATAACGTTTTAGATAATATAATTTCAAACCCCTTTTTCAACTACTAAATAATATGATTGACTGGTTGGTCTAGTGTTTAGTTTCAATCGGGAATTTCTCAGTAGCCCTGTGCCTAGATTTGTGTCCAGTTGGTGGCAATAGGCTCGCCTTCTGCATCAGACAAAATGTGGGTGTACCAATTAAAGGTACATTTCTGCCTAACCCTTCAGGGTATCCAGGCGTGATGTTACGATACATGAAAAGACATAAAACATGCAAACTTACTAATATTCAGTTACATCGACCAACACGCACAAACGTTTACGTAACAAAGAATACAATACATTTCAAATAAAAACTGAAATGCCAACAGTAGCCTACATTGAAGACGATTGTACAACGTTTTATTTCGCGCTAAATTGCAATTTTGTTCAACTAAAATAAGATCGCAAACACGATTCCGTCTGGAAGTGCTTTTTGCGCTCGCGGCGTCGAACGAGATCCAAAGTTAAGCGTTATTATTGTACTGTTTTCTTATTTACAAACATTACGCCGGCTCCTTCTGGCGACCGTACACCAGAAGGAAAACACGAACAAAAAGGTATTGCGATGGAAACGCACTGAGAGGGAAAATTGTACCGAGAGGAATTTGTAAGGTTTGTTTTACGCGGTAGGTACTTATTTCAATTTTGGTGTGCAGAAAAATCTCGTGCTGCTCATGATCTAAGTAGCAATTAAGACAACTCAGCCTATCAAAGTCCACTGCTGAATATAGGTCTCTCCTTGGTTCTTTATGTTGCAGGGTATCGCCAATCAACGTCAGTTATAAACGCCCGAGAAATACGCTTGGCAATCTGTTGCATGATGTGCGTGGCGAAAACAAAGGTTGCGCCAACAGCGTCATTAACCCATCTAATGGGTTAATGAATCAAGTTCAATGAATATCTTATGAATCAGAGGTCTTTATCAAGAACACCATAATCTACTCTACTATAATTGATAGGTAGGTAGGTCGCTATGCTCGTTGCCGGCCTGGCTCGTAAAAAAAAAAAAATTAAAAGTACTATAGCTGTCCAATATCGTAGGTATGAATTTTGGCCAGCAATAGTAATTTAGAATACACTTTAATCAAAGTCTGAACTTCAAACACACAACATCCCATACTAATTTTGTTCTCAAACAAATTGGGTTTGTTTTCCCACAAAAATAATAGGCAGCGGACGTGACAGGCAAGCGACATGCGCGCTCAAATTGAACATGTTCCCTTCGTAATGACTGACACGGAGCCTTCATACGAATCTGCAGGATAAGTAGGTAGGCTGGGGTACAATGTGACGTAAGGAATGTGAGGCTGCTGAGGAAGTTTCATTTGAGATTCTTTGCTTATTTTGGGCGGTATAGAAATGTAGGTTATATCAGCTCTTATAGACTGTTTTCTCACGGTGGGGTGAAAAGTCGATTAAGGAAATTTATTATTTGATTTTTTTCATCTTTGCCCAATGGATATTAAAAAACAAATTCATTTATTGCTTCCTAAAAGTTTTATTCGATGTCTGCCTACTCACAGCCATGGATGGAATAAAACCAGAGGGCTACCTTTTCTTACCTTTCGAGTTAATACCCGAAAGAAAAGGGTATCTTAAAGTTCGCCGGTAATAGATCCCTTACAAAAGCGGGCCGAGTTGTAACTATCTATAAGACAAACGTTAGAAGGACAAGTTATATTTTTTGTCACAGTTAGTTAATATCAACCTTAGTGAAGTCTTAATTTGAGTAAGTACCGGGATTTGATGTAAAAAGTGATAAAGTAATTTATTACGAGGTCCAATATACTAAAATCTGAAAATCTCATTTCATTTTTGTCAACCAAGATAATGTATCAAAATATCTAATCGTAAGACCAAAGCTGATAACAACAAAACTTATAATAGGTATGCATGTAGGTACTTACATGGGTACTTGGGTAGGACAGCCTACCCACTTATGAAAGTTGTTCTGACAAGTTAGACAGCTTTTTGATTAGCAAAACAAGTTGATCTGACCCCTGGCACCAGCTTATTAGTTTAATCTAACATATTTTGTGGGCGAACTGTTTAATTGAATTATTATTTGTTAGGAACAAAATATTGTTTGTTCCTGACATATTGCAAAGTTGTATGTTACGTGATGCGGGGTTGCGGAACGATGGACATACTGTGAACATGTAATCTAGTTTAAATTTTACAATTATTTTGTTGTATTTTTGGTGGTGTTTAATTTAGGTATTTAAGGTAACATAGCATTACACTCATTTAATGTATTAAACGTGTTGTATTTTAAAATATTTAATGTAAAAAACAAGATCAAAATGCGTAGGTACCTTCATACCAAGTTATAAACTATTAAATTACTTTTAATAGTTTATTACTAACTAAACTAACTAACTAAACTATTTAATTACTTTTTTTTTCTAATCTAAGAAGCAACTGCAGTAGTACACACACGGCAATCAAATAAACTTTATATTAAAATGTAATAATATTTAAAAAAATCGATATAATTACAGTACCCTACACACCATTATTACCCCTATTACACTATTGCCTGAGTCTGGATTTGTGAAATAGAAATAGAAATAATATTTACTTGCTTAAAACATGGCCTATAAAGTTGTTATAAAAAGACGTTATAGATCATACATGTTTTGCTTATATCATAGCATGCAAATATTATAGGTTACAAACAGATACATAACGAAATGATTCCCATCAATTCAAATCATTCAATCTAAGTCAATAAATTCTTTTAAGCTGTAAAAAATATTCGTATTTAGCCATTTATACAGTATTTTTTAAACAATATATGATCAAAAGTTTTTAAATCACTTGGGATTTTGTTGAATATCCGAACACACATAGTTAAACAGTTTTGACTACATTTAGTTATTCTTGGTAAGTCATTTATTGTAAGCCTGTGAGGGTCTCGCCGGGTTCGAGGATATACCTCCTCTGCCTTTTTAAATAAGTCTATATGCTTCATAACAAACATGCATACTTCATAAATATAGAGAGTGGGTAGCGGTAATAAAGCAAGTAATTTAAATATTGTCCTGCAAGTTTCATCGTATAGAAGCCCATATATTACACGAACACACTTTTAGAAATACTCTATTTTTGTCTGTACCCCACATGATGAACCCATTGCGTATGATTCAACATAAGCATGATAGGTAGTGATAGCAGTTTTGATGTAAGGTTCATTTTAAACCTTTCTGCGTGCGTATACGAATTTATTTATTCTTTTAGATATTTCATCTACTCGTGCATTCCAATTTATGTCCTGATCTATTATTACTGTACCGGGTTGATGACAATAGGGTCACCTCCTATTACATGGGACCTAAGTACTATAGGTATTACACCTCTGCCCAACCCTTCGGGGAAACAAGGCGTCATGTTATGTATGTTATGTACAGTACCTAGTTGTCACAGATCTTTTTTTATTACTTTCTATTAAGTTGCGTATTTAGGACAGTTTATCCGAATAATTTGTTTAGACAATGAACTAATCGACAATTTATATATTTATCTTCAACCCCATACGTCTACACCGCTTTCTAAGTAATACAACAAACACAATTCTTAAAGCTCTCACAACAAACAACTAAGATTAGAAACACTTGAATTACAAAGAGAACTGCGAGTACCGCACATTATAACGATTCCACCGCCAGCAGTTGGTAAACATACTGCTATTAATAATGTAAAGCGAATCTATTCCGAGTACACTTCAGGATAAACATGTGCTTGTGCTTTTAGAAGAGTCCTTTGTCGTGGGTGGAGTAATTGAAAAGATTTGAGAAACAAAAGAAATTCAAGTGAATTTAAAAATATCAACGAGTAACCCCCATTACGATGCAAGTTTCTTACGATTTTTAAGTTTACGATGCAAAATTAGGTACATGCATCGGCTAAACAGCGATCAGAAACACATTACACACACATTTTGCCAGTTATGGTTAAGTCCCACGTATGCGGCGAGTGTATTGCCATCAACCGGGCACAAATCCAGACTCCGGGCTGCTACCGAGAAATCCCATAAAGAATAACCCAATAACCCTTTGCCCAACCGGGAATCGAACCCAGGACCTCATGCTAAGCAGTAACGTTTGTGACCACTAGAACAATGACGCAATTTGGTATCTGTAATAAATCTGCTGTTTGAATTTCATGGAGTTCCTTTGGAAGACTCTTTAGAAGTATTGATCGATACATCGTCAGCTCAAAACATATAGTTCCGTAAACGTTAGTCATTTCAATTCCAATTCTTTTCCCCGTATCTCTAAATCAATTGTGTTCTACCCTACCATTGACATTGTATATTTCATTCCAACTCGGTAGACGCGACATTCTGCGTCCACCGAGTTGTGAGAGAGTCCTTGATGGAAATTAGCAACAAATCTTACATATTTACAATCAGATCTGAAGTAAATTATTTAGAACTTGGCTTGACACGTGCTTACTATACCTCTTGTCTAATTGGATTAAATTATTGGTAGACTAGCTGTGATTGGCTAGAGCATTGACACTGGAAAATACAGCGATACCGCGAGTAGATAGTCAATACGTGGGTAGTATGTAAGGAACAAAGGTGAGTCACCTGTACGCGATGAAATTTTAATGGTTTTTGAAATTGTAAAGACGTGCTGCACTTACTCTGAGAGAGCTGAAATATATAAAGCTCCGCGACTAAATCCTACCTTATCATAACTTAATATATGTATTATAAAAGCGAAAGTGCCTTTGTTTGTTTGTTTGTCTAAAACGGCGAATTAATTTGGTAATGTGTAGACCACCTACCTACCACCGACCTAGGTTAGGACATAGGATACTTTTCGTCCCGGTAGTACCGTTCCGTGGGATAGGTAATTTGCGACGTCTACGCGGGTGAAGCCACGGGAAAAAGCTAGTAGTATAATAATGGCAAAACCCAAAATACAATTTTGAATGGCCGCGCTTGCGACGAGCAGGTACACCACCAGGTACCAACCAGGTAAGCTGGTGGATTGTGATGACATAGTATTAAGTATAAATTCAATCGTGTTTTCTTGCGAATATACCATGACTTCACGTTTCCTTTAACATAAATGTGTGGCGGCAATCTACAACGCCACATGCGAACTGTGCATATTAGAGTTTACCGCGCGATTAACAATTATATAAAACTATCCGACATTAATCTTTGTGCAGTTGCCCGCCAGACACAACACCCGTCTGGTCGGAGGATCCTCCCTTTTCAATAGAGGATGAGTGAACTTTGCCCCTGTTCCTCATACGTCTAAAAATGAATTGCCACGTGAGCGAAGCCGCGAGCACAACTAGTAAATTTTAATTTAAGGGTATTGATAATAATAAATTGGTAAACAAAACATTTCCGTGTTTAGCTTATAATTATTATAAGCTAAATATGGAAATGTCTTATTTACCACACAATGTTTCCTGTTTCAGTCCACACTCTAGCAAGTAGCCAGAACAAACTATCCTACGTACCGAAAAATAAAACAGCATTAAAAGAATCTCGTACATTTCGCAACGATTAGATAAACAAACAAATATATCTGTGTGAGATTTGTGCAATACGTTTAAAGCGGCCAGCGCTATCTAACGGCCACAAAGATAATTATTTAAGTGCTTGCAACGGAGAGATGTTTGAGTTATTTAATTTAGTAGTAGCCGCTTCGATTCCCAGCCGGGGATGACGTAAATAAAGAAAGTGCACTGGACGCCGCAAGGGATAGAACGGCGAAGTCGTGGATGTGGTTTACAATAGTATGGAGATGTAAAGTTGGCTTGTTTCCTTGACTTCTTTGGCGATTGACACCATTCCGCTCAAGCATTTTGAAATGAGCTAAACTGGTACTACTGGCCGGCAGGATGGCTATCGTTTCTCTATCATGCAGGATAGCTCTATTCAATGTCATCGTCGACGACGTAGGAGGCATTTTACAATCAGTTTAGGGGCTGGACCGCAGTGAAGCGGTTGGAGCCGGCTCGGTACTGCGCGCATTCACGCGAACATGTTAGGGACAATAGACGGGGTACAAGTCATGAGCGGAGAGCGATTGAATATTGTCGATGAATGGATATTATTTTGCCGGGAAATGTGTGAACAACAAGGTAATCTTCAATATAAGTACCAAATGCAAAATCAGTCAGGTCCTCCGTGCACGAAGCTACTCAAAAGCAATGTATTAAAAACTCAAATCACCAATGAGTAGTGAGAATGTCAAAGCACTAGTATCAACGGCGCGGCGGTCCGTACATAACGCAACCAATAACAAACTAGTTAGTAAAGCGTTAGTAAGTCGCGTTTGTAATAACAATGTGTACATTCTTCGAGGTATTTTTTTATTCAGTTAATCTTCTTTCTTTTTGGTGTGGCTAGTGATTCAGTTAATGATTAATAGTCATATTTGGGCCCTTTTAAAACGACGTACCCCACATTTAGCATTAGCAGATCAAAAACGGCACTGAAGATAAATGAAACACTTCTATGTTATTTTGAAGTAGTCTTACGTTATTCATGTACCAATGTGTCATAAAAAGGAAAAATCCACTTCTGCCCAACCCTTCGAATCCCTTCATATCCATGTCCAACTGTAGACCGTGAAAAACATAACCGCTTATAACTTGGCGGTGTATGTTAATCAGACCAGTCAAACCAGAATTACCGTTCCCCTGATTAATATCAGTTACCGCGTTCAGTGACGCTGTTTGGAAACTGCAATTGGGTAATACTCTCTCTAAGCGCTGCGTAAAGCAGCTCCATTCCTCAAACGAAATGGTGCAGCGGTGTTACAAGTCGCTGGAATTGCTGCGTATAAACAATTCGGGTAAGATTTGGATCTTTGATAGTTTCTGTTGAAAATTGGGAGTTTATGTAAGTACGTGTTCGTGAAAAAAAAGGTTCTATAACGTGTTATGGGTAAGGCTGGTTAATGTTTTGCTTAACGAGAACCCGGTTGTTGAACGGTGTTTGAGAGTTAATGTGCCAGACCTATGTCAGCCAGTCTTATGTCATTTCAAACTTTATAATCAGCTTTTTCAATTCCACTAAATATTTCTTGGATCTAATTCACACATTTCTACAAATAGACCTAATACGCGAAAACCTAAAATCAAAACTGTTCCTGCACCTACAAATAATATTAACACAGAAATCCTTTCACGAGAATAGTTCATACAATTTTACAATTTCCCGTCACTTTGTATGCGCCGAAACTATCAACGCTGACATCAGATAACTGTGCGCAAAGCTTTATACTGAGCACAAACACTGCTCGTCAAAGAAACGCGCCATCATTCAATTTAAGCCCTGACTACACTGATGGCACGTCACCGATGAGCTCAGCTTTCAAGTTATTCAAAACTGTGTTGTGTTTGTTTGGTATGAACTGGGAGTTATTTTTGTGTTCGTTTGGGAATGATAGTTGTCGCACGTTTTCTATTGTAACTTTATTGTTTCAAAAAATATTAGAATCCTTTTCAATATCAGATGAAAGTCTGTCTGTCAGTTTGGCTGCTCTCTTTTATATATATATATTGAATAGATTTTTATGACTTCTATTGTACTTAAAAATGATTTCGGGCATATGGGCTCGAATAAAGCGTAATCGGGAAGTCAAATTTTTGATCACTTTTTGTGTGAAAAAACCACCACACAGCATAATTCCGCGTATCGCGATTGTGTGATCTCACACCTATGGATTACTTTCTTTGGGGCTGTGTGTCACACGTCTAGGCAGATAAACCACAGACGTTAGACCAGTTGGAAGCCAACATTTGCCGCGTTATTGACGATATACGGCCCCAGTTGCTCGAAAATTGGCTCGATTACGCTTCATTCGAGCCAGCCGTGGCGCCCATATGCCCAAATCATTTTTTTAAACACTAATGGCATAAGAATATCTTTTAAATAAAACCAATATCATGATAATGACATTATTTTTAGGTGTTTTATTTCATTTTGAATTTGTATACCTCTAAAAAAAGGCGACGTAAGTTAATTTAAGTGACTGCGTTTAACATAAAATGGTACTGCTAGTTACTTGCTTACTATAAGTTTGGCATAACCCAACCTTTCAGTTTTCACATAGTCACACAGTCTTCATTATGTAGGTTTGTTTATCTGCGTAACTCTTAAAAGTAATACCGACAACTTTTATATTCCTGAAAAACACCAATATGTGTGAGTATCAATGTGTATCGACATGAAAGCGACTATGTTTGTGTAAGAGCTTAGAGGTAATCATCATTGTTGTATATAAGCTTGTCTGTTGTATACAAGCAAGTAAGCAGGAATAATCGAATTATCTGTAGAGCCGACGTACGCAAACAATTAATACTAATACGAACAATTACTAAATGTTATGTGTATTCAGAACAAACTTCTGTGATATTATATTTAAGGTAATCAAAACAATTTCATTGTGCTACCGTATTAAGAAATAAGCTTATTCTTAATTAATCTCGTGGCTAAATATTTAATTTTTTTTTTTTATTTCAAGTTACCAATCTCAAATTAATAACAATAAGATAATTTCGCTCAAAAATCAAGCTTAAACAATCTGTTGCCTTGATGTTTTCCTTATACTAATCATAACATAACCTCCCTCGCTTTCCTCAAATGGTCGCACTTGCGACCACTGATCAACGAAGCTATCAATCTTCTTATTGGGTTAAATTTTAGAGGTATGAGGAACAGGGTGTATAATTCACTCATCCTCTATTGAAAAGGGAGGATCCTCCGACCAGACGGGTGTTGTGTATGGCGGGCAATTGCCCAAGGATTGATGTCGGATAGTCTTATATTTATGTTTATTACGCGATAAACTCTAACTGCATGATGCAGGATTTGTGTGACGTCAGGTCTTTGATGCGTAGTTCGCATGTGACGTTGTAGATGCCGCCACAAAATAACAATTACTTTTTTATACTGCTATTTCTATATATTAATAAAGCCGCGGCTTCTTTCTTCATTTATAACGCTCCAAGGTTCTTTTGGCGCTTGGCCAAAATTAGGAGTAACGAAGCTATCTTGTTTTATCAATACAATTTCTATGAGAATTTAAATAATAATATAATATTTAGTAACTCTGTCAGTACTGTCGCGAGCAATTTGATGGAACAAGCGGCCGCTCAGCTGCTCGCGCACAAAGGAGCTAACGCACACTTTATATGTTAATGCGCGCATTTTTACAACTACCCACCATTCAGATGCATATGCGCCTCGTTACTCCAACTGTGTGTGACTTGATTTATTTTATATACCTACTACATACATTTTTTAGTTCCATGTTCGGTGGTTAGGAATTTCGGTGAGGTTTGGGTTTTGCTTCGTAACCCAAGAGAAAGTAGATTGTTGCAGTACAGCTACATTAAAAAGTTTAACCTTATAATAATTATTATGTAATATGTCTGCCGCGTACCTACCTGTTTGAAAAACCTACCAGTGCCAACATATTACACAAATATTTATCATCATGTTTAAATTAATGACCTCGCATCAGGCACCGGTATGATCAATACGGGTATTTTTCGGTTACAACATTTACATTTTTTTCATAACATGTTTCTTCTTCTCGGGTTACCCAGATAGCAGTAAGTAACCTTGGTCGTAGAAGTAACCAAAATTCTTCGATACATGTATCGTAAAAAAGTTTTCGGTCCCTGCCCCGTATAGCTTTCCGCATTACTCACATTACGTAGCGGCGTAGCACTTTCGTAGCTGTTTCGTAGCATAGTATTTCCGTAGCAGTCTGCAAACGATTTTCGTCTACGAATTATTGAATCAGAATCTGAACTTTATTTGCTATGAACGTAGTTACAGGGTGTATGCTTAAATATTACTAACAAGTAATTAACACACACAATTTACGAACCAGGCTTCTAAGGAAGTTTCCTCGTTGTTATGATCATTTATTAATTGTCTAACATCGTCTATTCCCGCCACAATATTAAACAATTACAAGCATGACGTTCATATAACAGGATACCAGATAATGTACTTACAGTACTAATGTAGTTTCCGAGCTCAAGTTTGGAGGTTCCTGTGAGGTGTAATGTACCTCACATTACAGTTATTACGAACCGGCTTCAGGTTCTAATGGAACACTGACTTCTGAAATGTTCTGGAACGTTTCCGAATATTCCAGACTCGGAATGGAACTTGGAAAGATTTTGTTTAGAAAGTAGGGAGCATCGAGTGTGGCTACGTGTTTTAATTTTGTGGGCAGATATTTGCTTTTTGGGTACTATGAAGCGTACAATAGTAATAATCTTAGGTAATAAGTAATCTTACGCCCGCTTGCGCCACATATCACTAAAGACATTAATTAGCCTTAGAGACAGAGCCAAAGCGAAATTACTGTAATATCTATCATATCATATTCTGTCAAATATATATTTTTGATTTAATTTGATTTGATCTGAATGTTGTTTTTAAATATATTTAGTTTTGTTTAGCCATTCCTGATCCCTGGTACACACAACGTGGTATCTACCACTTTCGGCCTCATTTTTCCCTCCAACCCTTCCATCCATCACTGCAAATACAAAAAAATCGTTCAATAAGTAAAGATTACGGGTAATCTGTATAAAGCGGTACACACACGGGCGCAGGTGGCGCTGCTCATTAATCAGCGGTAAGCGGGCGCCGCGCCGCCGGTAAGCGCGCGATTAACGCTAGCCGTATAATTGTTATTTTTAGATTATTCTATTTGTTTCGTTTTTAATTGTTATGAGTTGTATGTTAAACTATTTTGCTTTCATCATTTATATCATGCATTTCATCTTAAGATGTCCCAAAGTTCTCCCTTGCCAGCCGTCGCACTATTATTCGCTCCTTTGCTTTCATTTATTCCTCACTCAATCCATCCATCTTTTCTTTCTCTCTCTCTCCTCTTTGTTTTAGTTGCATGTATTTTATCCGTCCTCATTACGTGCCCAAAGTACGTCCCCTTTCAACTTTGCTGTAAGTGGCGTCATTTACTTCTTCTTGATGACAAACATCACATTTTAATATAGTGGCCCATAACTACCCACACCACCGGACCGTTCTCGCTAATTACCGGATTATGTTAATCTCTAAGACCAGATTATGATGCAGGCGGTAACCTCGTGGGAGAGGTTAATCGGCAATTAACATCCTGACTTATATTAAATACCCATTATCTGATTGATAAATCGTAACACTCAAATGTATTTGAAAAAAAGACAATAATAATAACTAAACAAATTAAGATAGTTAATTGATTCAGGCGTAACTTGGCGGAAATCCATTATAAAATATAATAGACGTAGATATATTTAGTAACTATTCCGCTTAACTTTTCCTAAAGAGTCATAAAAACCCTGTAAAAAATCGACGTGTTCACAGACGAGGCATCCTCAGGATGACGATTGACTTATCGCGAACCCGAAAACGACGTGGTACCACGCAAAGTGCTGGACGCTGAGACTCGGCTCGGCTCGTCGCAATTTCTAAGAAAACGTCACGGTAGAACAATTACCGGTGTCGCGTCGCGCGACGTACGAATCTTTATAATATTTGTTAGGATATATTATAAAGGATATTTTTTTTGCCCGTGCTTAATTTTTTTTAGTGATTCAGTATCAGTAACAAAACGCATTTCCATTAATTGTTTTAAACTTTATTTTCATTTTGTCAAAAGCGCACCGATTACATCTTTTCGGTATATTAAAAACCGGAAAAATAGGCGAGTGCTCAGTGTATCATGCCAGCGAAGTAGCCCCTTTGAACCCCGATATTATGGTTTTAACTACTTACAATACTGTAATCATACCTACCATAAATTAAGTAATGGTAACGTATACTTAACAACACATTTTTTGACGTTTAATTAAACGTCTCTTATCTTTAAGCAACTTCATAAATAAACCTTAATATTTAGAGTATTTTGAACTATTGAATCGTTAACATTAAGTAAAAAACAACACTTACCCTATCCTAGCAGTACCTAAAACTACAAGCCACCTACAGTCTACATCGTAACGGAAAGTAATTCCGTAGCATCGTCTCATCTTTCCCAACAAGCCGGTGGCAAATAGATACGCCATTTTTTATTCCTTACTGCGCTGTTCCGCTTTTAATTATCTCATTAGCAGTATTTACGGCAACAGTTAGCGCACGTTCATTATGAATTAGTGGCACGTGTAACTTTAAAATAAAATTATCATAATGTGGAGGTTTATAAAGAAATGTCTCAAAAGCCTGTCTGCCATTTTACAACCGCATAAAGTTATACGGTAAGTACTTAAAAAGCAACGGTCCTCATATCTTCAATAGATACTGTATTGCCGTCAACGCAATAAAAATAATTATATGATGCAAACGGATTGGTGATAATCAGTGTATGTATTAGTAGCTAACAGTATGATGCTGCCCATTATTCTATCAATTAACTTCTATGAGAAAAAGAAGGAAGAAAGATATAAAGCAAGACTGTATTAAATCAGCCACAATGTAGGTATCGACTGGCAAACAAATATGCAATAAATAAAGACCATGTGAGCAACAACCATTGTTCCAACAACAGAGTAATTACGCTCTACCAGCTAAATCTTCGCGTGTAAAGGTTTCTTTGGGCAGCACAGTGATCGCGTTCCCTGCGGCCTGGGAGCCTGTCTGGCCGGATTACTGAGCGGTTTGCTCGTGGGCTCTGCCCTGCACGCGCGTGTTTTGCCAAACAACTGGTGCTCTCTTGTATATTACATAGCAAGTCATGAGCGGAAGACGATACATAGATTAATTGTATTCAGAAATACTCATGCTCAAAATCCTACGTATAAACGATATGGATTGCACATAAAAATATGAATAAGAATCTTATGATACATATTATCTTGGCTTCAATCAACCATACCAAAGTGAGGCGCCGGACTTAAAGGACCACCCTATTTCTTCTCGTGGGTCGTAAAAAGCGACTAAGGGATTTCATACTGGGATCGGCAACCCGCGTGCCAATTGTGAGCATCAGCAAACCCTCCCCCCCCAAATGACAAGCACCAAGAACAAATGGCCCCGTGGGAGGCGCGCCTACCCTTGACTACGGGAGGTGTGTGATGGTCAGGCAAGGGGTGCTAAGAATCCCTAGAAGAGATCTGGCTAGTCTTAAGGAGGACTCAATAATCCTCAAATGCGGGAAATTGTTTTATTTGCGGGAGGACGACCAGCAGTCCCAAGGTGGTGTCGGGTTTATCGTCTATAAGTCCCTTGTGAGCAATGTGGTAAAGATCGAGAGTGTGTCGACCAGGCTCGCGTACCTTATACTCAGAATATCCGCAAGATATTCGCTGAAGATCGTACAGGTTTACGCCACGAACTTGTCACACCTCGACAATGAGGTGGAGACCATGTATCAGGATACTTTTAGAGCCATGCATGACTAAAACTCACTTCACCCTTGTCATGGGGGACTTTAACGCGAAACTGGGCAAACGACACAAGATGATGAGCTGCGAGTGGGGTAATTTGAAGTTAGACGTCGGAATCACCAGGGTCTCCTACTGGCCAGTTTTATTGAGAACGAAGGCATTTTTATAATGAACTCCTTGACCTGGCAAAGCCCTGATTGTGCCGATTATTTGTTTCTACCACCGGAATGCTATCGATTATTAGCAGGTTGCATTGGATGTAGAATGAGGTAGATATGTATACCCGCTAATCTCTTAAACCTTGCACCACATCTACCAGTAAACTACAGAGTACATATATCGGCTACGAACAACTTGTATTAGTTTCAATGCAATCTGAGTGTTCGGTGCAATGCCGCTAAGTGCTGCTTGTAGCAGAACTCTCAAAGAGCTGGACTCCATTTACAAAGTATTTTGTAACTTGGATTGTAATTGTTGGACCGGAAGCACTGGCCCTAAAATTTCTTGCAGATGCTCTGTGCTTTGGGTCAGAGGAACTAAATTTGGTGTTTGACAAGTCCCTGTATGTTGGCTATATTATTTCTTCTTAGTTCTAAGTTTTCTTTACTAGGTGAAAACCAATGCAGTCGATTGGTGGACACGGTTCGAAACAAAGATAAGATCTATTTACACATATCAAGGCTGTGCCCGGTACGTGACAAAGCCCTGGCACACACAGGACAGGTACTGTAGCTCCGTCACCTGCCCTGATACGAACGTTATTATGTGAACGAGTTCATAGAAAATATACACACCTATATTTTTTTGAGCACGGTCTGTTTACGTTTCAGACACAACCCTGATATGTCTGGATAGAGCTTTATGATGCTACTTCTGTGTTTAATTTACACTTACACGAGTAGCGTGACTGTTCTTTATCTCTCTACGAAGAAAAAAAAACGAAACTCTTTTTTTACATCGCGTCATCGAATTCTTTCTACAATCTTCCATTTTAGCTTTAAGGCTCGTACACACTGGCACGACTTGTCGCGCGACGCGACACCGGCAATTGTTCAATCGTGAAGTTTTATTAGAAATTGTATTGTTAAAGTCGCGTCGCGCGACAAGTCGCGCCAGTGTGTACGAGCCTTTAGTTTCTCCTGCATCTTCGATGATCATGCTATGCGTGCTGGACACCTGTAATGCGTTTGTTGTGACAACACAAGCCACAATATATTATGTTCTTACATAATGTAAAGGCAGGTGTCGTCTTGTGCAGCGTAAAGCCGGCTTCAGACCCAAGAGATATTATGATACTTAGATAGACGTTCTGATTTCAACGGACAAATGATTTCCTTTGTAAACATGGAATCGTAATTGTTCATGTTGCTATACGATTACGGAACAAATACCCTCGAACAACAATGGAATCATTATGGATAGGTTCGGTATAGGCATCGGTAAGTAGACCCTTCTCTACTTATGAATTAATATTATGTAAACTATAATGTAGTGTGAATTAAATAATAATTCCTGGTTGCTCTCCGGGGCCGGTGCGTTTACTGAATAACTATATTTTAGTAACACACAGTAAATGCTGGTATTGTACTCGTTCTTACCAAAGAATAAATGGTCTTACGTACATCTCTCGGGATGTAAGGAATATGTTCTAAACTGTTTCTTGTTGCTTCAACTCCGTATTATTTATTCTTTCGATGTGTTTCTTGTGGGATAACTATTCAACTACAAATGATGAGGTAAAGACTACATTCTACATACGACTAAAACTACTTAGTAACTTAGTGGTTAGGTTGACTAGCTGAGAAATAATCATCGCTGCCACATGCAGGGGCAGCGATGATGCTTTACAAAGCAAAGACGACACTGTAACACTGTATATAAGCTACAAGCGCTTTTCCAAATACAAAAATTTCTCTTGAAAAACTGCTTATAAATCCAACATCAAATCATCGGTTATCAGGCATTGTATCTGATATTTTGGTGTGGCGGCGTAGTCTCAAATTTATTAATTATAAGGAGATCAGAGCAAAAACAGGCGGCCATTTGTTCAACAAAGTATGTACAAAAATTAGACATAATCATCGTGGCGGCTGCGCTCTCTTCCCTAAGTGTGGAAATTAAACGAAACATTTTTTTTTGTCCTACTATGTAGTTAGTTACTAGGGCTTCGGGGTGCCGGATTCAGCGGAATATTTTTTTACATTTTCTTTACATTTATTTGGTGAAACTTAATAGGTGTCTGTTCTATTGTTCTTTTATGGTTTTCAATGCGACATCTACTTACCATTAGTCTGTTTATAGATAATTCTATCTCTAATTCTATATAAATAATCAAATTGGAAAATAGAACAAAAAAAGTAATTTTAAATAACATTATTTATTTGCATATTTGTTGTGACAGCCCTGACTACTGCGTACAGATCAAGACCTATAGTAAAATTAACTAATCGAATAGTATGCTTAATAATGAAAACTAAATCTAAATTGCTATGACTAAGCTGTTTGAGAGACACAGGGGAATGTATGGTGGGCAAAACTGTCGCTGTTAATATGAGGAGAACAGTGTTAGTTAGTTTTATAAGAGAATATAGCTTCAGCTCAAGGCTAGCATATTGTAATTTTTATCATCATATTAAAATTGATTGATATCGCGAGTAATATTACAGACTTACAACGACTTACGACTTATTTCAGTGTGTTTTAAAGTTGTCAAGACTCGATTATGAAATCAAAATGTTATTTCGACATTTGTATCTGTAATTTAAATTGTGTACATAATCAAGAGTTTTCTATCGTTTATATGTTTTGAGCCTTCTACAAGACAATCGCCACTAACTATCGTGACACATTGCCTCTACGTAATAAATAAAGTATTGGCAATAAAAAGGTTTTTATTTGTGCCAACTCCAAGAAAATTAACAGCTCCGTATATTTCCAAAGTTTGCCAAATATTAATGTAACCGATTTGGTCCGCGTTTGCGATGTTCGATTGATGGACCATTTGCATATCGGCAAATATACAGGTAATCCGGTGAATGATGAATCGTGTCGAAGCTAAAATTTTCAGCGTTGGTACACAAAGGAATTAAAATAAAAATCGTTTTTTACAGGTGTTTCATCTACTGCATAATATATACGGGATTAACTTTTAATACTTTTTGTGTCAATATTTATAATGAACACACGGCTGCGGCGGCCGCGTATCAAATACCCACGAATACCATAAAGGCTCGTACACACTAGCGTGATTTCGCGGGAGTGACAAGGGTAGCGTTGCCTGTCGCGCCCGCGATATCGCGCCAGTGCCATAATTCGCAAATAGAATGATTCTACATAACTACATTATACTCCATTATCATATCCCGTAATAAAGCCCTTAAAACACTTAAAGCCTCGTGCAGACTGGCGGGATGCGACGGCGAGACGCGACTCTAACAATACAATTTCTAAGAAAACTTCACGTTAGAACAATTACCGGTGTTGCGACGCACCCGTCTGCATGGGGATTTATTCAACTCCACCCCTAAAACGAAACAACAAATAATTTAATATTAGGTATCTATGAAGACGGCTCGATTATAGCAACCCGCCATCCTGGGTGTTCGCGTTACTCATTTTAATCGCAGCCGTCAGTCAAGACTGAAGACAGTAAATTTGACGGGAACTTCAATTAGTCCTGATGGTAGTCGTTAAACCGATCGCCCATTACACAGGTTCTATTTATTTTCGAGAGGCAATAATTTTTTGGAAGATTTTGTTTGGTGAAACTTGAGAGAGCGAAACAGTGTTGAGATATCGCTATTTGCTGCATCTAAAGATTGGCCAATAATTGAAAAAAAATTGGCAACTGTGTTTTGTGACTCAACACCGAGCATTTTATGGCATAGAAATTGCGCATTTATTATTATTTATTTTTGTTGCCACGCCTATAAAATTGCTGAACACCATTAACCGATGTGTTGTCAATCTTTTAGAAAACCATTTATGTCTCATAATTATGCCTACCACGTCTGAACCTAGAACACATAACAATGCTGTTTGGTGACATAAAGGCAAACAGGTGCGACGCCTCTTTAACAATACAATCTCTAAGAAAACTTCACGGTTGAACATTACCGGTGCCGCGTCGCACGACACGTCGCAGCAGTATGCACCAGCCTTAATTTACCGCGCGATTTAATGACCGATGCATTTTGCAAACTCTAAGTAACAAAAAAACACAATACTCCTAAAATATCCTCAAAACGCCTTTCGTTGCCTACTTACGTATAACATTTCAGATCTCATTTCAATATGCAATGAAACATATCTCGCATGTATATGATCATAGTAACTAACCGAGTTACCCACGCCTTGGGACACGACAGACAATTCAATTTGGGACCTTTCTCTTAAACGAGCCAAAATTTAGATTTGATTTGGAAAGTCTCGCAGAATAAAAAATCTAACCCTTTCAGAGTCTAGACCATTCCACACTTTGTAGTACGGATAACCGCTCAATATAAAAGGCTGCGGACACAAAGTCAGCGGGCGCTGGGCGGCGGCGGCAGAGGCGCGAGTGCGGCGTGTTCAAATGCATAGTTTTTATATGGAACTGTCGTCGTTCCCCGCGCCGCTGCCTTCGTGTCCGCAGCCTTAAGGATGCAGTCTTTATACACGCTTATGTGAAGTATAAGAAGACTTTTTCAATGCTTTTGAATCAGGGTTCAGCTTTAGAGAGTTAAATAAACTTCTGTAAAAAGGGTTGTCCTTTTAACTACTTAATAATAAACTGCAATCACTTAAACAATGTCAAGAGCAGATGTCATTAAAAAAAACAACGTAATCAAAGTTATTAACTATACCTACTACCTAATACATATTTTTTTCAGAGACACTTAACTCCAATGCGTCTTGTGCAAAAAAGGTTATATATATTAAAAGGAATGGTGGTATCAAGACATTTTAAGACAATTTATAGGTAAATATTGAATGCTACTTAGCCATAATGTATCTTAGTACCTGCGGTGGCCGACAAACTCTATACTAACCGTGTTTTGAAATGCAGATGTGGCTATTTTATTCAAATAAAAGCTTCTTTAAAAACAAAAGAAAGTCACGGAAAATCTTTTCCACGTCGAAAAATCGTCATCGCTCTCAGCTGGTAATGTACCCAAGAGACTGGCGGCATTCCCACGCACATTGCAAAGTAAAAGTCAGCCCTTGGGTCACGGGAAGTGTCAACCAGTCGTTTGACCCATTGCAGTAACCGGAAAAACTTGGTAATCGCATTTGAGATTCAACTTTATGAAATTATGATCCGTGAATTTGGTTAATAAGGCATTACAAAAGCGTTGTATGGTGTGATTTCACGATATAAAAAAAAACAAATTCCTTCCTCATACCAATCAATAGACAATAGGAAAATCACCTAATTCCCTATTACTACAGCAGTTAATAAAGTTGAGATTAGCGTGAAAGGTGTCATAGGCAAGCGCCAATAATTAACTGTCCGCGGTAACTGGACACAACACTATTAAAAACTTCGTCTGACGATGCCGTCGTTCTCCGAAACCTGCGAGCTACGACTGCTCCACAATAATATTTGTGTTGCATTTTCAGTTATAATTGGGCTTGTGACTCGCAAAAGGCTTTGTTTATTGTGGGTATAAATACTACATGAATATTGTATTGTTAACAGTAAGGTCAGCAGCGGCCCGACGAAACAATCCCTATAGATTCGAAATACATGGACTAAATGACTGTATTAACAAAAATTCCATGCTGCTGTAAGTTGAGGTTTTTGAAGAAGTCTTTTAAAACGCTTCAAGATAATAGAGTTATTAATCAATACTAGAAAACACCATGCTCAGCCGATGTTCCTGCACTTTCGTAAAATAGGTTTATGGCCGTTTTTCTACAGTTAAGTTACAGTTGTTTCATGGGTCCGTTGGGTATCACCTGGCCCCCACTTGTGTTCGCCAGACTAGGCACTAGTATTGTAAGTTGAGATTAGAAATTGTATATTTTACTTGTATGTTTTCTTTTGAATTTGGTGATTTATTGCATTCGATCTGTCGGTCGGTACTTGTCCCTAGTTTGTTTCCCATTAAATAGAGAATTTATGTGTTTCTAATAGTGACCCTTTTCATATGCCGGTTTCAAAATAAGTATAATATTTTGTTATCAAACAGGGGTAGGTACTTGACAGACAGTCAAATGATCTTGAACTAGTCTAACAAAGTCTTGGTCGAGAGAAAACTACGTCACGGTCACACTCAAGTAAACCAAACTCAACTTTTCATTTCAGTGAATTGTTTTGTCCATCGTGTACTCTACAATACACTTACAGTTTCAACGATTTGCAACTCACTTAAGGTAGAATGTAGCATTGAGAGTCTGAAGAAAACTCCTTAAGTGCTCAGCTCAAGTGATTCCCTTGCGTGCAGTTTGGCAAGCCGCCAAGCGTGCCACTTCAATGCTCAGCCCTCGCAAACTGTTTACAGTATGACACACATAAATAAAACAGTGATTTAAATAAAAAATTGTCGTGTTTAAAATGCAGCGCCTGATGGGGTTCTACTAAGAAGTATGTCATGGACGGTCCCATCGGTATTGTTTGGCAGAATGCCACGACATAGCCACTTTATGATCAAGGAGAATGGGCGCCAGTTTTGCGTATAATACTTATGTAAAGTAGGATACGGATAGCCAATTTTGAATAAATCGAGGAATATTATAAGCTTTAATAAAGACGATTATAACATAACCTTTTGGGTGTCCCAGTTCAGAGTATATTATGCTCATCGGGAAAAGGTTAAATTGGAGCAGTCCTCGGCACGTTTACTCATTCCGCGCATACTTATTCCTCGACAGTTTATCCGTCAACGTTTTAAGACTCGTACAAACTGTCGCGACTTGTCGCGAGACGCGACTTTAACAATACAATTTCTAAGAAAACTTCACGGTAGAACAATTACCGGTGTCGCGTCGCGCGACAAGTCGCGCCAGTGTGAACGAGCCTTTAGTGATGTTTATAATGAACTTGTGAAGTAGGTAGGTACTCTAAGATTAAAAAGGCATAGCTATTGATGTAGGCCAAGTGCCAAACTGACAGCCTTCAGGCCACAAAGATTAACTTGTAATAAGAAAAAAAACCACACGAAAACTTCAAAACTACTTTCTGAAGTCTTCCAACAAGTTCCCGAACCAATCTCCCGACGGTCCGAAGTCTAAACGTCGCTCAGTGAACTCAATAAGTTTTTTAATGCCTCTTGCCTCACCGATTACTTGCTAATCGATACTCAACTAATTTGTGTTCAGTAAGCGAAGGCGAACACTTTTTTTAAGGAAATTGAGGAAGTTGAAAAAGTGGGAACTTGGCGAGGTAGCCAATTAATGGAGTATTTTACAGAATCTTCTTGTAAGATTTTTAAGTTTGTTGTTTTTTCATAGCACTTGAGCGAACTTAAATGTTTTTATGAAGTGTGATTTTTTTTGTTGACAATAAATAATGATATTATCTTACTTAGTTAATTAAAGTAGGATCTATTAAGACCTTGTACTTTATGAAAAGTAATTTGCATCGCCATAAAAGCAGAACTTAATAAAATTATATTAGACAAAGGAACTTCTCGGGAACTTATTTTTTTTTTTTTTCTTGGAATGCAGGCTAGCTATGTCAACTACTGTGTAAAATAGGCAGAAAAGCAACTTCTTTCAAGAATTCTAGATTACATTATACATTCAATGTCAAATACTATTAAATACGCTCCCAGTGTCCAACTGCCAGAAAAAATAATATAACTCTGTTTTAATACGAAGTTATCTAACTTCTATGGCAATTGAAGAAATCCTAATTGGAACTGACTGTAGCAAATTGACGAAGAAATTGTCAATTGAGTATTATTAAGTCGCACACTCCAGTTATAGTAATTCAGATAGTTTGAAAGTTGTTAGTTCAAAAGTCTGAGTTTTGAAGACCTTTGGGAGACCATCTTAAAGATTGAAGTCACTTCGTTAGTGGGTACCTATAAGGTTATCAACTTTAGATTTATGAATTTGATGTTATGTAATTAAAGACAAAGTCTAATAACACAGAGTAAGATGAGCCTTCGACCATAGTATAAAACGATGCTTGGCAGCTCTAGAGGTACATTCAGCAACAAAAGTCGATTAAGACTTCAGTTTTCTAAATCTTAATTAAAGCACAAAATATTTAAAACACGCACAACAGAAGTAAAAGAAAGCTATTCTAATAAGTAGAAAATTAGCAGTGTTAATCGACTTTTGTTGGTGACCGTACCTACCTTCTGCATTAAGTTTATCGTATGTAAAACTCATTGCAGTTGCATCAAAAAGTATTTTCTCTAAAGTATTTTTATCACATAAACAAGTCAGAAACGTTAGACCTCATGAAACGATAAAGTTTGGTAAGGAACTTATTAATTTTACACTGACTTTACATGAGGTTTTAATGAGAGGACTCGCTTGCTCCTTTATATTAATTAAAAGTTTGTAGTATTTCAATTTATTCTCACCAACGGTATCAAATGGCTTAAGAGCTTCAGACCTTTTTTAAGTTCAAAATAAACTTAAAAAACGAAGTATTATCAGTATTTAAGTAAATAAATTCTCGCTTGTTTTCGTGACAGTATTTTCCATATTATGTGCGTGCTGAATAAATAAATCCGGCTTTTGATTGAAACCAGCATACAAGACGAATGCAGGCTTGGAATTTAAATCTACGTAACTAATGTTTTTTTAATTAAATTATATTGGAAATTAAACATTTTGTTAAAATCGATCGCATTTGAGCAGCTGACGTCAGTGATGTTTCTTAATTAAATCGCAGGACCGTCAGTTGAGGATGCCAAAATCAAATCAAGCCCTTTAGTTTAATAATATTATCCTGGAGTTGAGTCTTGTAATCTAAAATCAGTTCGATAAGCTCAATAGATACCTACAACTCTATACTGAATACCATGAATTTCCTCTGAACAACGTTTTTCCTCAAAACAATTTTCTGCAATTAAAAGAGCATCTTCGATACTAAAGTAGCTAAAGTTCCTGTTGATAGCGATCCGGACGAATTTTTTGATGCCCTATAAAAGAAACCTCACATCATCAAATTACGCGGAAAACGTAGCGTCAGTTTAATTGAACTCGGTAGCTGTCAGGTGTGAGCTCTCGAGCTCAATTTATAGCTCCCCAGACCACGCCGTGACGGACCAGAGTGCAGCGTAGACGATGCTCCGGAATGTAAGGCACGTACCGCTTATGATGTAAGATTGTACTGCAATTGGGAAATAATGCTGTATTGTAAGTAAGTAAGTAAGTAATTATTTATTTCTCAGTATATGGTACATTTAGATCTTACATTAAACACTGTTTCACACATACTACCATTGTGAATGTATTGCTTGCGGTTTTATTGTTGACCTGGTTTGTTGGTTTTAAAAAGGTTTTGTTTTGATGTGTCGCAACCTAAACTGTATAATTCCATCACAACAGTTCCGTCTCTCATTTTAAAACTCCATTACATATCTTTACCAGTTTTGTAAGTCCTTTTCTGAACTAGAACTGACTATAAGGCCAGGACCGCGCTCAATAATGAGTAAAATTTTGGAGATCTTTTACAGGACCATTGATGCATGATTCAATAAAACCGTGAATCCCAACCTAATGACAGCTATTACAATACAATTATCCGCCCATACAAGAAATCCATACACAAAATACCAGCCATTTATTGGTTTGAAATAATCATTTATCGATACTCGCCTCCCTACCCAAAAAGACGAACAATGTGATTCTCTAAATCTAATTTCCATTCTATTGTGCGTGTGATACAATTCAATCACCTGATTGGCAGGTCCTCTCTGTCTTAGTCTTCGAGTTAGAAAGCGATGGAGATAGAAATCTTTAGTCAACAGCAGCGTCTTGACGTTTACATTGTTATGAACTCGCAGTGGATCACTTAGTGCAGATTAAATCTGAAATATATTTACTTCGTAGTGCTTGGTTAGTTAAATAATATGTCGACGTGGATTGTATTCAGAAACTTGTTATTGTAAGTGTTGGAAACTTGGAGGGAGTTAGTTTTGAGTTGCTTTTGTAATGGCGTGACGTGTTCATTAATTTGTGTTATTTATGGTATGTTAAATTATGTTTTAGTTATTTATGACTAGGTACTAGCTGTACTTACTCAAAGTGCACCAATATTTTATCTTAATAGATTAAGGTAACGAGTTGGGTTCCATTTGTCTTTAGAAGTTCATAATTTTCAGTCAAAATACAAGCACAGGTTGCAGTCATGGTTTCAGATGTTTCGGTTTCAACTACACAAATCTCCGATTTGCACTTTACTGGACTTTGAATAAGTAATGTCTTTACATGAGACAAAACGACAACTTGTGTATTTACTCGAACGACTTAAGTTGCTTGTTTCGTAAGTCTCAACAGAATTCGGTTTAGTAAGTTTGGCCTCAAAAGCAAAATTTTATGACTTGGAAATTTTCATTCGCTACGGAGATTTCCACCTACTAACATACGTGACACCACAGAGTAGGTCGCCCCGTTCATGGAACTTGAATATAACTGGCAAATATAGACCACCTCTGCCTTATACTTCGGGGAACACAGGCGTGATGCTATGTTATTAGAAACAAACAAAAATAATGACCAATAATAACCATTGTCTGCATAGTTCTTTGCTCTTGTTCGCCTCAGATAGCAACATTGCAGCAGATGGTATGGGATACCGTAATGCGCTTCACAGTAAAATATATCTGGCATTAGAGGCTTTACGTCCTCAGGTATTAAGGCAGCAGGAGTTCGCAACAGGAATACTGAACGAGGGCTCGATGTAACCGGATTAGATTCCATTTGATTTGTTTACCTTGTGCACTTGAGATGTATTGGAAAAGAGCTTATCTTCAGTTCAATCTGAATATTAAACATGACTTCATTAAGCTTTAGTAAGGTTAAATAGGATAAATTCATCAAGAGGTTTATTTGAGTTTAAGCATTGGTTCACTTCAATGGCTCTTGAAATGCACCGTTGTCGTCCAACAGACCTATTGCTTCTCTAGTCTTATATCTTGAAGACGCCTTTAATGCAGATAAAATCAGTTTGTGTCCGAGTCCTTCAGTTTCCTAAAAGAGATGATATCTATCAGCACTTCCATCCAAAAAAGGCAGACAACTGACAAACACTTCGGTGAAGTATCGATGCACTTTAAAACATACATTAAAGTCTATACAACATCCATTTTCGATGTTTGTTCTATTTACACACATGTCCTAGATGTATGAGGAGTTGTTGTCCAGTAAGAATTCAGTGCTGTATCCGAGAAGATTAATTCTCGCTGCACGGCGAGCGATAGTTGTCTTCGCTTGAACGCGTCGCGACGACTTCAGCGGGAGATGGTGTGGTATAAAGTATAGGCTGATAGTGACTGTGGAAGTCACTCTGGATGAAATAAACGCAGGAGAAGTGAGGTAGGATAATATAAAAACCATTAAACTTTTTAATGGGATGGTAGCTTTACATACATAAACTTTACACCAGAGCTTCACTACAGAGTAATTTGCCCCAATTCTTCTCAATATGAAGAGCTAAGCATTTATCACCTTGCTGTATAAAACAAATAGCATAATTACTTAGCGCCATTTTGGAGATAAAAGACAGCAGTATCTGCTTTTGGACACGACTAACCTTTTAAGATGGTGTCTTTCTCCGCAGTTTGGACCCAGCATGTGGTTTCGGATTTCCGAATCAAAACTCAGAGCATTCGATACTGGCAGATTCTCCGGCAAATGAAGATTTTGGAACGTAAGTCCTGACAAAATCATACGCTACCTCGCTTACAACTTGTAAAGTAACAAAACTGAAATCAATTTATCCAGCGCGGGCGCAGCGCGAGCGCAGCGCAACTAAATCGATTACGTCGGCGACGTTTACTGTTTGTCCGGTAATAGAGCTATCCGTGACGTCACGACGTCGCTCAGTGATTCGTCTTTGTCTTGCACTTGCTTTTGTTTTAAAACAAAATAATACAAAACTTATTGTGACTCGTTTGCTTTAAGATGAGGCAACTGTAGTGCTATTCTGTAATACTCGCACTGTGAAAACTTAGGTGAAGTGAGCTGTCATTCCACCTGATGCTAGGGATTGCAACTATTGAAAGCTCACTTCACGCTCACTTCACTTAAGTTTTCACGGTGATATATTTACAGAATAGATCGGCTGATGCGCTTCTTGAATGCACGGTTACACAAATAAGACACTCATCTCCAGTCAATGTAATTAATTATTTATCAAATTGACAAACTTCTTTAATTTGCCGTGCTATAACCATTTCAATCCAGTCAAAGAATGACAGTTGCAATTCGATTAAACGGACAATTTTAAATTGTTAGTCAATTAAAAATCCTGACTTTATGTTACGGGGAAAAGTACGCTAACTTACGGGGTAGGAAAACATCGTGCTAAATCTGCAAACTGCAATGAGATAGAATGATGATCTACGAGTATATTTATTATTTCTCTGTATGTAGAGAGGTCTATACAGTGCAGTAATGTATTGTTGTCAAATTGCCTGCCAATCAACAAATTACATAATGTTTTTATTGTATTTTTAATATCTGGATGTATGTACAAAGCCGGTACTAGCGTAATCATTCTTGCAATCTGCTCTATTTCTATAACTTTGAGCAAACATCGTCCGGTATTTGTTATTCTAGCGATACCTACATTTATGTCTTTCTATATCCTCTATCTCAAGTCTATCAATAATATCTGCCTTATTGGTCAACAGAGGTCATCCGAGGTCACTGGACTTCATTCCAGACGAATTATTATCAGCCATTTGGAACGTCCACTATATCCGAATTCATGACTATGGCTATTCAACTTCTCATTTTTAACCACCGATTCTCAACCTTATTGCTTCGGAATAGAACTACAATAAAACCAGACGCCTCTCTTGAAGTATCGCTTCATTTTTGCATGTAGGTAACGTGTAAAAAAACTGAACATCTCACCCCAGACGACCCTTAAGCCTTTTCCCGTTACCGTTACTATCATCCAGCTATAACCAACGTTATCTATTTGTGGCTTATAATACTGAACCTTATTGCTTGTGCACACAGTTCAAAATCAGATGCAGTGAACTGCAAAAATAAATTGCTCATGCTGACCGCACCAACAATTTTATCAGTGTACATCATACTTCCCTTACTCCCATGCAGTAAAGTTCACAGTTTAGCTGAACAGCTGCTAAAGGATTCGGAAGTATTTGGCCACACGCCAGCGCGTCAATAGAGCGTAGTGGCAAGAGTGACGTCTCGTGGCCGTTACAGTGTGTTTACACCGCAGTTACCGCCGTTTGCTGGTGTAATGTGCTCTTGAAGCCACCAGTAAGTGGCTTAAAACATTTAACGGTACAGATCTCGACATGTATTGGGGATAAGAGCCCGAAATTTCGCGCATCGTTTTGCAGAATTGCTAAAGTTTCTTTTTATGTGATAGGTTTGGCTAACACTTTAACGCAAACGGTCCAACTGATGATAAGTAGTTACTGCCACATAATTATAGACACCTATGTATATCTAACACCAGAAAAATAGTTGCCGATGTTATGAACTTATCCATGAAAACGTCTCATGTACGTGTCATTTATAACTAACTCTTTCATATTGCTGTATGGTAGTTCCTGATGAGCCCCATTACAAGAGCTCTACGGATCACATATTTGACTAGTAAAATAGTCTAAAATGTAGCTAATGGATGCATTAAGCCAAAATGCAAGCACTAGCGACAGCTGCGATCAATCACGAAGCAGACGAAGATAAACTATCTTTGCTTCGTTTTAGTTCATATTATATGTGCTCATAAATATACGCAAGCCGTTTGCGAGTACTACGCGCCCGACAATTCTGAAAACCACCTACAACCTTGAAATACTTCATCATTATTATAGTTCTTTTTGGAATATGTCATCCAGTCCCATCTGAAATCACATCGCAATATTATGTAGTGTATTCCATTTTAAATTAAAAAATGTAGGCGTTTCGAAATTGTTCGCCGGCGCGGCGGCGTTGCGAATTCATAGGAGCTCGCATTGTGCACGCAACTCATAAACCAGCTTTACTGCCTACCCCCGATGCCTTCACGGCTTCTAATAGCCCGTATTGGTATGGGGAGACACTGAGTATTCCGCGAAATATATTGTTACCTTTGGCATGTTGTTTTGTTACTGTTACATTTCACAGAAAGGAGGCCTGAAACATTCTGGCTGATTATGTTTGTGCATATTTTTAGCAATGAGTAGAAGATGCCGTTTTATTCGCGGAAAAATACATGGCGATGCCTTTACTGGTGCATTATTACCATAATATTTTTTTACAGAAACTACTTCTTTTTATTAAGATAAGTGATACACATAATTTAATACTACAAATAAACTTAAAGTAGTTCAAGCATTTCCAGACATTTCATGATTGTATTTTTTTATTTTTTGCTTAATCTATTAAAAAAATTAATTGTGCCTTTTTTTGTTTTTCTTTGTCGTTACATTTTTAATTACCCGCTACATACCTAATGACTCCTTTATTGGAGGAACACTGACTGCCAAGTCATAGGTATAAACCTGGCTCGGGAGCTAGCTGTAACACCGCTGTCACTTTTTTTTTTAGTTAACAAAAATATATTTTATTTAATTTTTTAGATTTGCTGCATCTTTTATGGGGTACAGTGTTAAATTATACAAAAGAATACCTTGTGATATATTGCAATTAAATGAAAAAAAAAATAGACAGTAGTCTCTAGTGACTAGTCTTCGCCTTTGTTTAAATATTTGTGTATTTATAAATAGAATGCGTAAAGACATAGGGCTTGTACACAAAACTGCGATGCGAAGCGAATTCGCACCGCAGAAGCTTCGTTCCTAAGAAAATCTTAAGGTGCCGTCGCAGATTTTTGCGATGCGACGTCGCATCATGTGTACAAGCCCTAAAAGCTATCATCAAAAATTCGACGTCTCCGCGTCTTCTCGAAACTAGTATCAGTTTCTCGTCTCACGGTACACTTGTATACAGTGTTATTTCGTTATCGAGTCGCAGATTGCCGACGGTACTGCAACGAGCGGATTGTTCGATTCCATCGACAAATACTACAGTCGAGAGCTATTTGCGTACCTTACCTATTTCTTTAAATTTTTCTTTCAAAATGGTGTTGCGCTGGCATTTATTTATAATGATTTTAATAGCATTTCCTGAGTATTTTGCTTCAATTTATAAAAAAGGTATGGCAGATTTCCTTTTTATTAAAAAATAATTTTAAACTTTACTATATTTTACTGCTACTTTGCTAAACGGCAAAATAGTCTATCATGGTGATCATCAGTATCGTTATTGATCCTTGTAGTATCCTTGCAACTGAATGTCTTGGGTGAATATAACTACCTAAGTGAAAATAACGTCTTTTTAGAATAGTTCATAATCAGCAGATTATATTATTAGGATTAAAATGTATACCTAGTAACGTCGTTTAGAATTTTTCGGTAGCAGGCAAATACTTTAGTCATTTTACCCCCCTCCCCGCACCTTTCTTTAGCCCGTTTTAAGAACCTAATGAAAATAACCCAACACATAATTTATTTTCATACTGAAAGTATTACAGTCATTAATCCATTCAAGAAATTCTCAAGACCTTTTAGTCCTAGAACAAGTCCTACTCTGTCCTGCTCATACTTCTGACTTTGTTCATTCTTCCTCTCATAGTCGGTCCATTCTTCCTTGGAATGCGTTTCCTTTTGACATCAGGATGGCCACCAGTTGGTATGCATTTTAGCGGAAATTGGAGAATTATTTTCAAAATAAATAGAGTAGATCGGTCATGTCAATTACAAGGGGTAATTGTATTGTAAATAATATATCATTTATATCATCTCTCGCTGAGTTATAGCGGCGCATCGCGCTCAACTTTCTTCTTCTCGCTGGAAAATTTGTTCTTTCACTAACGAGTTTGATGTCTTACTTTCTTTTAGTAAAGTAGGTTACGGAAATAGTTACGTAGAAATGGAATTTTACGTGCGTATGGCGGAGCTAAATGAGTGGTAATTAGTGCCAAGGAAGTAAGTATTGTTGCTTGAAACTGAGGATGAGAATGTAGTAAAATTATTTAAATTAAAATTTAATGAAGCATTGGAATAACTTATATGCCAGAAGTGAGTTGAACAAATAACCAACTAAAAGAACAAATAGGTAAGTACGTAAATTAAGTCATAGCTAATGTAGTTATCCTTAATGGTCTAAGACTTATAATGAGTAAAATTAGCAGCAGGCTCCACAAAACACACCAGTCTCATCCGCCATCATTTACCATGACTAATCCCCTGGTACATAAAATCGAGATATTGTGTCAGTATTTACGGTAATAGCGCCTTCTCTGCCCCCCCCCGGCGATAAAGCAGCGTGAAGAGTGGCCGGCATGAACCAAGGGCTACATTTTACGGGATTTGAACATGCACTTGTGCTGGCAATGTGGAGACACATGCTGATAATGAAACTTTAGTTTAGGAAATGAAATTAAATCATTTATTCTATAAATAGGATATCGGAATAACTTTTACACGTCGAATTAAAAAAAAAACTAAGCTAGATGAGGTTGGCGTTTCCTATCTGACGACTCTGAGAAGAAAGGCCGAAACAAACTCGGAGGTCGCAACCTCTTTTAAAGTCCAGACTTTATCTGGTCAGACCCTAAGAGAACCATGTAGATAAGTGTTTTAAATAGTCTTTTGAGGAAAAGACTGTGGGTGGCGGCATCTACAACGCCACATGCGAACCACGCAGCAAACACGTGAAGTCACACAGATCCGAAATAAATCATTGGGCAGTTGCCCACCAGACAAAACATCTGTCTGGTTGGAGGATCCTTTTCTATAGAGATATAGATGAGTGAACTTTACACCCTTTTCCTCATACCTCTAAAGAACCACACAGATATGAGTGCACCTGTCCAGTCTTTCGGGGAGTCTCTCTCTTTCAAGGACTCGAAATGTCAAATATTTTGACAGCGTCAGGAGGAGATAGATGGGCTATTATTATAGGTTTCCCTTGTAATGTCGGTGGTGCTCTATCTGTGCTCTGAACATAATTGTCATCAACAACTGCCTAGCCCTTTCCCAACTATATTGGGTTGGATTTCCAGTCTAACTAGATACAGCTGGGTAATACTGGTGTATTCTGAGAATAAGTAATGATATATTAATAATAAAACTGCTTCATTGATCTAATGGTCGCAAGCGCCACTTTTGAGCATGAGGTTCTGGGTTCGATTCCCGGGTCAGGCAAAATTTTATCGGGTTTTTTCATAAGGTTTTTATCTGTAGCAGCCCGGAGTCTGGACTTGTGCCCGATTGATGGCAATAGGCTCGCCCCCTATTATTTGGACTTTACTTACTGGGACTTAAAATATAACTAGCGAAATGTGGGTACAGGTATACGCTTCTGCTCAACCCTTCGGGGAAACAAGGCGTGATGTTATGTTATGTTACATTAATAATTATGTACTATATACTCAGACGTGAAATGTGTTTAAGTAATTGGTACCTAAATATCTGTAAAAAAACGTTTCATGCGTAAATCAAAGTCGGGGTTTTGAGTCTGATGTATAATTAACTGGTGCATCCTTGGATCAACAATCGTAAACATCAATGTGTCTCTAAAATGTTGTCTCAGTATGCGATTGATAATATTTTATTAAGTAAAATACCATTTCCATATCAACCAATTGGAGAGCGTCAAAATCAAGAAGCAGTTCCTACATAGACGTCAATAATATCGGGAAACGTGTCACCGGGTTTATTGCAATTTTTATACCGACACCACTTCGCGACACCATAAAATATTTATATTTTATAGCTACTAATAAAATATTTACGCCGGGTTCCTGATACTCGAACCTACCTGAAGAATAAACAGAAATATCTCTTTTCTAATTCAACATTCCTTTTTATATACAAATTCTCTCGTAACCGCATCAAATTGTGTTTAAAAGTTGCAATTTTCCGTATCCTGTCTGTTTACGGAGTGTCGTAATTTTTTATTAGAACACTTTTTATATCTTTTATAGGTTTGTATATTATTACGACTCTTTGGTTTTCGAAGAGGGATAAAAGAATACTATGCGGTTATTACTTTTTAGTGTGATGTGTAGATGTGTGAATTTACAAAAGTATGGATATTTTTTATTAGGTGCCATCATAATTTATGAAACTAATTTAAGAATCTAGGATTAATGTGGACATTATTATCTCGCTCCGAGTAATCTGGTTTTTACTGTACTTGCTTCCCCCCGCGGGTTCACCCGCGTGATGCGCGGTTAAATAAACAGACATACCTACATAAAACAGATAAACAGACAAACAGACAAAAAATCTAAAAACTGTTGGAACGTGTTCTGTTATCGATTCTAAGTTCCTATCCCCAGCCACCTTTTTTTCAAATATCTTCCATGTACAGACTTTCGACCCTCTTCAGCTTTATTATATGTTTAGATTGCATTTAAGCCACAATAGTCCGAAATCCAGGACATATCAGAAATCTTGAGTTTGTGTTTAAAAAGTTAACCCGTACTACGTAGTATTAGATGATCTGTGCCTCTCCTATTAATACCAGTTTTATATTGACCCACGGCAGGGTAAAGGCCTCTTTTCATAAAGAGAAGGCATGAGCACCACGCTTGTTCAAGGCGGATTGGTGATTTAGGAATTATATATTACGTCTAGGTTTCCTTACGATGTTTTCCTTCACCGATGTGAAGCTTCTCCTAAAAGAAGTAGAATTATTTATCGTGATTCAAGAGGCAATTTAAATTGCAAATACCACTGTACATAACTATCCGTTTAACACGTAATCAAAATCGCTCTTGCACTTGACGAATGCTCGGTGTAAACAGAAAAACTGGTTTTAAACATTGTTTTATAGATTTTGATAGATACGTTTTTATAAATGATAAATAAGTTTATTTCTGTAGTAACTTTTGTTTTACCACTTGTTCAGCATGATTATTAAGTATACCCATGCCAAATTACAGCCAACGTCAGCCAAATTTATGACATGTGAAACTTTACGGGTTCCTTGTTGACTACGGAACCCTAATCTAGTTTTTAAAATATGACTGACGTGTAAAAGTGTTGGTACAAAACTACTTACAGAAAATAAATCATTTATCACTCGACCGGTTTTTAATTAGTTCCATAGAAAACTTACTTTTTGCCTATAAATCGGAGAAAAAGAAAAATATCAGTTTCAGTTCTACTCGACAAGTTGAAGGCGCAGCAAACTTTGAGAAATTATGACAAAACTTATAAAAGTCTGGCAAGCGATGGAAGTTGGAAAAATCTGTATCGGGCGACGATTTATTAAATATCGTCTGTAAAAAATTGTGGAGGTCCGTGTGTATGGATCCCGTGTGTGTTTACGATTTCGTCCGAAATACTCCACATATTGAGAACATTTTTTTTAATTCACTTTAGACTTGCTTCCCCTGATTTCGTATTGAAAAAGGTCTGTAGTGGTAACAATCTTTACCACAATCTAATATAGTAAGTACCCTTAAATAATTTGTGAAGTTCTTTTCTCATAATGCTCATTCAATCGTATTAAATTAAACTACAATATTTTTGCCATGTCTCACTTCCTTTTTTGATCTGTGCTCCTAGTAAAAATGGTTTGGTAGGTAGTGAAGAATTCAATCCCGAATCAAGTCTCCACTTCGCAACTGAAATCTCGAAGAAGAATTGTTTTCAAACTTAATCAGAGATAGAAATTGTTTAAACTTATAAAAATACTGAAAACTTCCACGCGGCAGTCGGTCTTACAGAAAAATCTAATACGTATGAAATGTGTATTTAATACAGAAGACCTACACGATACGATACAGGTACTTATACATTATGGGCTGATTGCTGTCATATTCTAGATGTCACCCAGATAAAGTATTTTTATATTTTGCATACAGCTGACACACAATACAAGAATTTTGTCAACCTGACTCAAATGTCTCGCTGATGGTGGAGGACGTGTTGGATCATTCGGTTCCCTTCAAAATGGTTAAGCTGATCCACGTCATGTTCGTGAACGGGCTCCGTCATTAGAGACTGGTCATCTCTTTATTGCCGGGGTTTATCTTTAATCTTATATTTTGTATTGTTTTTTTTTTACGTTGCTTTCACCATAGAAGCAACAAGAATAATTTTATTTACCCAGGATTTTGTAATATTTTGATTTAAAAGAGTGTCCTTGGAGTTTCTTGCCCGTTCTTCTCCTTAAAGATCTATGTTTTGCAATGGGCTTCGACTTTCTGACTTAGTGACTGATTCTTGGCAATTCAAAAGTGCCTGTAAATGGTTAAATTTAATAAATGCTTTGAGTTTGAGTCTCACACGACTCAAACTCAAAGCTTTTATTAAATTTATATATAAATCTGTTAAAGTCAAACGTGCACAAAAGTAACATAAATCAAATTCCTCTATTGACTAATGGTCTTACAAACACTGTCCAAAATCTAAACTGTTTACTTCCTGTCCACTTAATCACTGAACAACAACTTTCAGTTCTCGAACAACCTCGCAAATGCGATCAACGTCAGACAAAGAGTTCCTTTATTACGTCACAATTACAGAATTCCCAATATTTGCGGTGAGCAGGACCAAAAACAGACATCCTTAGCACCATCTTAGAGGACCATCCTATTTGTAGGAGCGTATAACCCGTGATTGAGAGGGCTGTAATAAAGGGGAGTAATGTCGTGGAGTCGACTAGTTTCAATGTGCAAAGTGGCAATTTAGTGGGTAGTTGGTTAATTGAAGGGGTTTCAATTGTTTTTAGCTGTAGAGAAGTGTAGATGACAAGGGTCAATCATGAGGGAATCACTGATTGAAGTTTTATATCTGATAAGTGTTTTTAATCAATTCTTATGTTAAAATAAGGATTGATTATCTGTAATAAAGGTTGAATTTATAATTTGTGTTTATTTTATAGAGTGCCTTATACACGTTACAAAAATACCACAGCACATAATTTATATGGATATTGCCAGATCACAGCTCAAAAGGTCACACAGGTATTCTCAACCTGAGAAACAATACCTGCAAATTAGTACTAGGCTCACGACACGTTGAATCAAGAGTCTCAGACTAATCTGTACCGATCGGTGTTCCTACGTGATTGCCAGCGCTGGACGCCTTCCAACCTCAATTACTGTCTACAGATATATTAATCAGTTTCATGGGTATTTAGCTGAATACCTGATGCTTCAGAGGTTTGGATGAGCCTGAATTGGCTGGCGATGTGTAGTGTTTCCTAAACGCAGCTAGAAAACTTTGTTTGTAACGGAAAATTTTGGATTATCAAGAGCTCGTGCGTTCAATGTATTTTGACCTGTTGATCACCCAAACAATTAATGTAACCCTAAAAATGTAATTGGTAAGCAATTACATAAATATTGGCTGACAATATTCTGGACAATTTGAGTGTTTAAATCTAACGAAGCATCCATCAAATTTTCTAATTTAGAAAACACCAACATCATTCCATATTCAAACGATTTTTGCAACACAAAGGACTTGTTTATAAAATGCACGCTGTGTCGCTTTTGCATCGTTCCGATAGTTCAAAATGTTTGAATCGCAGTTCAAACACAACACAAGAGCATTCGATGCACTCATCGTGAAGTTGTTTCGTGAGTGTCGGTGTCCAGTTATGCGAATAGTTGACCTCCTTTTGAGTTAGAATTGAATTGAAACTTTTTGGACAGTCACGAGTGAAGTGTGGAATTTTATTTTCCTTTGTTCTTTTTTCTGGCGAGCTGGCACGTAATACTATTGGACTTTTGACATTTACTTTTACAAAACAATAAAAAGTCGATAAAAAAAATCCACAGGGCATGAGAGGTGTTAAGGGGTCTGAAAGGATAGCAGATGACCCCTTCAGTCGACCATTTCAATTTGGCACACGATGGACCAAACACCCTGTATAACGAAATTAAAAGGAAAATTACTATCACAGCTAAGTAGGCTCTACAAGTTAACGAGTAATTATCGACCAACTTACATTTGCAGTTGCAAAAACATGTTCCACACATCTTAAGTTTGTTTTTGGGATAAATTTTAATTGGCTACGGAACCCTTCAATGTGCGTGGTCCACACGCACCTGGCCGGTTTTTATTATATCATAATTGAACTTGAGCGAAGCTTTTGTCTCACGAGTTCGTAATGAGTGCTGGGCGAGGTCGCGAGTTTATTGATAAGCGGTAGCGGTTTTGTTATAAGACGATGGAACAAGATGACATGGAGTGTCATTCTTAATATTTAAACGACTCCGGCGAAACCAAAAAAAGGTTTAATAAATATTTTATTATTTCTTTGCTTATGTCTAAAATACCTGAATAACTTTTAAAACTGCTATTTAAATGATATATAAACGCAAACTTTCTTTGATGTCAGAAGCTTTATTGAAGTTAGCCTAGATTAGGTAATATTCAGTCCTATAAGTTTACAGAAATACAAGATAAATAACTAAATCCTTTAAAGTCAGTCAAGCTTAGGTAATCAAAAATGTTATTTAGTTTTAGGTACCTAGTAGTAAATTGAAGGATTCGATTATGAACTAATCTGAAGAAATATCTCAAAGAGATTCTAGGGATTCTGGAGATTTAGACCAAATTACAGTTCACTTGAATACGCTATAGAAAACCTCATTTTTAATTTAATTTGAAATATTAGTTATTATTATTTTTATTTGCAATGTGTTCTGAAAAACAGCATCGTAATCTATTCGGTTTTATAATAAACAATACCTAGCTTCTGCCCGCGAATTTGCCCGTGGGAAATTTCTTGTTCCCCCGACCCATCGCGTCGCATCGCATCCCCCGCCCGCGTTATAATTTCGTTAAATAGGCTGTAACCTTTCTCAAGAATTGGGCTACCAAAAGCAAAATAATTACTCAATGATCCAACACACACGCCACCACCAGAAAGACATTTGAGTGAGCATGACATACTCTCAGCCGCCAGGGCGCATTCAATTCAATGAAACATGTACCCAGTAAATAATAACTTTATAGTAGGTACATAATACTCACACACATGCTATGCAATTATACAATACCAAGAGATTTAATTTATAGAATGCACAAATCGTTTTTACAATCTTCAGCAGCTCAAAGAAAATTTTCGAATGTTAAGTTTATATGCCATTGTGGAGCAGGGCCAACGTTGAGCCAAGCATTTTTGTCAGCGATCTAATCCCTCAAGCTTGGGTGCATAGTGTGCGTAATAGAATTTGAGGATAGCTTAATATACTGATTTGGTTATTACTGACGTGCGGGCTACCGTACTACTTATCATAGTGACAGTGATGTGAAACTTGGCAATTTCAAAACTGCGTGATCTTTAATAATCCGCTCTCGCTTATCAATAAGTACATAGCAGCACTCGGAGTTTCGTTACTCGTTATTAAAACGGTTAGAGAGGCCGCGTTTTGAATACGTTTAATGTAAAGCCGTATGAACACGGTAGGGAACATGGTGTCTTCACGCTAATGTTGTTACTACTTGCTGATAATATTTATAAATTTAATAACTTAACAATTTAGATGAAATTGTTAAATACTTCATCATTATCGTCATCATTATTTCAGCCGAAAGTGGTGCACTGCTGAACATAGGTTTAGCGAAAACATAGTGAAATACATAGGTTAGCATTTGAAATGTTCACTTTTGCCTTGCGGCAAAGCCTGCCGCGGCAGCGGCCGGCGAGCGCTACCTCGAAATTGGTCGCGTTTACTAGACACAACTCAGTACGTTATGTAAAACGTTAATAATAATCCCCCAAATAATAATCATACCTCATATTAAAACTATAAATATCATCTTCTACCCACATATATTTTTTATTACACTTGGTAAATGTTTCTTTCTGAGTATGAGTGAAAATATTATGGTAATTATGTTTAGGGATAAAAGCGTTATGATAAAAAACAGTAGGAGTTTAAATATATTTAAATTAATGATATTATTAATTACAATTTTCGGAAACATGAGTGTTATGAACATCGCCGGTAGCACTACAAATAGTATGAATGAAAACTTTAGGATGAAAATTTTTAGGAAGAGTGATCATTCGGATTACAAATCATTAGGAAGAACAATTTCGGATAAAGAACTTTAGGTGAGCCAATATGGAACCGCTAAAATCATTAGATTTTTCGCAAGTCACTCAGACACTCGCCTACACCATAACATTTTGTTCGAATTTTATAATCCAGTGCAAAGTCCTCATACGAAAAAGTCAACCAAATAACAATAAAATAATTATAACACTACAATTTCCCAACAATATCCAATACAATAAAACGTAGCAACAAACACGCTGCGCGATCAGTCACAGGTGCGCTATCGATCACGACTTACAGTAATGTAAGACGGAGCACCGCGACACGGCGACATTGCAACAAATCTCGATACTTTCGTACGGGTTTACGATATTATAATACAGAAAAAATAGAACATATTAAAATATTTATTACTCTTTTTCATCTCTAAACATGCTTAAAAGACTTGTCAGGCAGTTTTCTGGTATATTTCTAAGTATTTTTGTTGACAATCATGAATATTCAAAAATAATATTTCCTACGAAAACGTAGCTCGCGTAGCGGTTACTGCTACGTCGTAGCACTCGCGTAGTTCTTTATTGTAATGTTGCTTGTATGTGCACGATGCTTATTACATTGGCATTCAGGCACTGTGCAGGTTATTATATTGTGCATTTTGCAATCTACTTCGTAAATAAGAAGAAGTGAGTAGCCACCAAACTCAGTACTTAGGTACATGCTAGAGTAAGTTGCATCAAATTTGAAGGTACAAGTACCTACAAGTCACATAAATGTCAACCTCCTAAACTGTCCAGTCTAAACGTATTGTTAGTGTTATCGCAATGTTTTATTGTTGGCTGCACTCGTCTCTCCTCGCACCCTGCGTCCCATCGTGTTCGTAGTGGTGGTGTGGGCTATTAGCACGTTTACTATGGAGCGTATGCTCTTGAAATATTCGTATGTTTTTGGGCTAGTCTTTTTCGATGTGAACTTAACAGTTCTGGATTCTCTCTTTCTTTTCATTAAACTCGAGAAAAACAATCGTCTCTGTATTCCAAAGTAAACGAAAATAAATCCACACAATAAAGACGCATTATTTTACAATAATACTATACTTAATATGCCCAACATAATTGTAATATTCTTTTATAACATAATCGTTTAGTCCTTGAGACAAACGGTGAATTTGCTCTGAATCTCGAATTAGATTCCATTTTATTTTGAGGCTGTTAGAACGCTTGTGGTTTAGACTAGTACCACAAATGTCTATGAGGGGTATTTACAGAGTAAACACAATTTTAACGATCAGCTTAGAGTGGCTCGTGGCTACATGAGAGCTTTACGGATTAATCGATCAGTGCAATGAATATTTATTTTTGCACCAAGTAGATTTTATGCGAAAGTTCATGAAACTCTGAACTGCAGAGACAATCAATGTTAAGCTGAAGGGAAAAGTTTATAAAATGCAATATAGAAGTGGAATAATTATATGTATTTCCATTATTTAAATCAAAGCACTTACACGAAAACGCGAAGAAAGCAACATTGAACAAAAACAAGAGAGACTTTATCTCAGGTATTTAACACAAACAAAATCAACATAATCAATAGTCATTAATTCAGCTTACTTCGCCTCGCTCTTTGTCTCTTTCGCACACAATACATTCCTTTCACCTCATTTCCTTGCCTAATCGACGAGAAAGCACGATATGAGACGATTTTGTACCTCTACAGACTTATCAGCACTCGACCACAGTGTAAACTTACTGTTTGATTAAACACACCGAATGTAACAGTGAGACAAAACTTTAAAGGTCTCTTTTCTACTCTGTGGCGCAAGGTTGTCTAATCGTGTACCATGTGTAAAGATGAGGGTTCATTTGGCTACAGATATTCAGAATTTCGACGAAATTGTGCATTAAATTCAAATTCCATATGGTTTTAATGCTTTCGTTCGTTCAGAATAGAGCTCACAGAATACTTTTTCCACGTTTAATTCAGTGTAATTCTGTATCTGTGTAGTTTTTACGTCAAAGAAATATATAAAATATTATATTTATAGAATTTAATTCATAACAGGTTTTGAAACGAACTGAAAACGCATGTTTAAAAATAAGAACAGGCAAAATATTACGTGTGATTTTGCGAATACGTAATAAATGACCATGGTACATTTTATTTATTCAAAACTCGCACACCTGGTACTACATAAAATCCAAAACCTAAGAAAAATCTGAATAAAAGTGTATTAAAGTTATAAAAATGTTATTAAACATATGAGATTGTTTCAAACTCTATATCCAGTTCTATTCCGTTCAAATTCCACCAATTACCTTTCTTCACAAAACTTTAGCATATACGGCGGCCCACATTCTAGGACGCGGTACAACTTTTCCCGCGATTTATTTAGTGTACATTGCTTGATTTGTACTTGTAGTGTACTTACTTGCTTTTTACTTATCTACGTTTGAATGGTAACACAGTCATAATAACCGTCTTTTTCATACAATTAAACGAGATAAACATACACAACATTGATATCACAAGCCTCTACAATCACTGTATCTCATAGCTCGCGCCAACAATTTCGTTTCGGTACACGCCCCTCACCACGTCTTTTTCTCATACGAGTACATTCGCTGCACTGCCAAACTCCATACAATTTTTATACCACCAGTTTTTGTGCCAGAATGAATAGAAAATGGCCGGCCGGCCAGGCTGGCAGCTTGGCAGTATGGAAGCACACTCTGGCCTTCACGGGCTATTTAAAATTATTCATTATTTGTTGTTTCGCATTTTTATGTGTGAATGCACTTCGCGTTATGGGGCTGAAACGCGCGGTGGCTTTTAGTAAGAAAATAAGGAAGTTTCTGAAAACTAAAGCAGAAATTGATGGTTTTTCTCTAAGATATAAAAGATTGCTTTATGGATATTTTACTATGTAAATGTATGCGTCAACATTTGGCAGGAAGAAAAACACACTTTCAATTTCTTTTTAACGTAAATTATTTTTACGTTTTATATAATACAGCAGCTGGAGCAGCTGGTTCTATATTACTTATAGATAGAATAATTTAATAGGTGTATCCCTAGTGACTACTTTTTAAGTAAGTGTTTACACCTGAACATGAGCCATCAATGCAGCTGCCAAATTACTACAATCAACACGATTGGCAGGCTGATTGGTGATCGCTGTTACCATATGTTAATGATCATGCATGATGAATAGCCGCTCATCAGGTCAACAAAACAAATTGTATTGTTTTCAAAGTTATACACGACGTAACTAGATGGCCTTGACGTTGCATTAGAAGTCCCTGAGGTTTCGTTACAACGATCAAGTTAAGGTCTTGTGAATTTTAGCAAATGTATTAAGAGCTATATGACAAAAGCTATAAACAGTTTGTTTGTTTTATTCAAACCGTCAACCCTACTTGTATACACATTAGATCAAAATGTAAGTACTAGTACCTACCATCCTCGGTGTCCAAAGACAATTGCCTAACGTCCAGCATGCGTCGCATGAGCACTTCTATCTCTATCTATGTAGTATGATATGATCATCACCATACCCTAGCAAACCCTGGTGGAAGAAATCATAAACATATTAGATTTAGTCTTCAGTCTGACGAGAGATGTCTGTTTTATACAATCGGGAGCGAAACACCTAGATATAGTGCATCTTGAAATTACAACTAAGAAGGTCCAGTCGAAAAAGGAACCGTAATTTGTTTTGTATAGTGCTTAAAACATCATAATTTTTAGGTTAAATAAAATTTACGTAAAAATCTTTTTAAAACAAGCTTTTAATGAATGAAATGAGGCGTAGCTTTAAGTTTAAGAAGAATATTCATGGCTCAAGCTTTCAAGAAAATATTAAAGTTCTATGTTTACGTCAGTTTTATTTAGTACTTTTTAGTGCCTCCACCTTTATTCTAGAAAATATGTTTCTAAAACACATTTTCACTTACAAAAATACGCAAATATTTATCTCCGGCTTGTACCTTTACAAGATATCTTTACAATGCAAGTCCACAGCATTTTATTGTCCCTTAAACACGCCGGTGTTCGCTCTCGTTGATATAAGAGCGCGTCAACAAGTGTCGTGAAAACGTTGCAGCGACGCGTGTAAATGTATGTTATGTTGGGAACACGAGTAGGGAAATGTTTCTTATCAAATCATGTTGGTGAATTGAGCTAAATAATATTATACTGAGTTATAATGACAGGCAAAATAAAAGCTTCGTAACATCTCAAAGTTTAGCATATTTTTGGAAGTGGTAGCATACAATGTACAGTTAGACTTAAAAAGATGTATACAGCACCAAGAATTGATTTAATAGTCTGTAGTTAGGGTTGGGGTAAGGTATGTAATTATAGCTAAACATTTGTACAATATTATGGAACACATTATAACAGATTGTAAGATAGGCTTGCTTGATTTTCAAAAACTAATACCACATAGCCAAAAATTTTAAAATCCATTTTAAGGAGCCCAGCAAAATACCGTCCAATATTTTTGTAAAAACGAACTTTAACTGACGAGCGAACGGCGAGATATAGTTGAACAAAAACATTATACCACAAAGTCAAACTAAAAAAACCTTCTCTACCTCTTCTACGTCGGTTACGTCATTTTTTTTTCGTATTTCTTGTGTAACTCACAGGAAATACGAAAAAAAAATGACGTAACCGAGCGATTCTGAACGAACTCTACATAATAGAGTTAATGCCTGCTAAGAATAAAACTCGCTGGGAGGCAAAAACTCAAGTCTGTAGAAGGGAAAAAATCCGTAGCAAGATTTCTACGTTCACTTCAATGAAGGAAAAGCGACTAAGATGTTTTGAACTTCAGTATTTCTTATTTACTTTTCTAAATAACGTCTCGTCAGTGACTTTGTGCAAAAGTAATTTCTTAAGAGGAAAAATGTGAACATTGCTTTTGAATTGATTAAAAGTCATGAAAATTATTTGACGAAGGATTTTCCTCTTCACATTATGAAATATAAGTAAAATATTTTAGTTGGCGTTTCTTTTATTTTTATCGTTCTCTGATTTTTGTATTAAATTACGAGATATATAATTATATATATTTGTTGGCGGCGTCTGGAAAGATATTTTCATTAAACCTCGTTTTATTATTTTGTAATTAAAATTGACTTGACCGAGTTACTTTTAGCTAATATAATCCGTCAAGATTTATTCAAGTTTACTGCATTTTGCTGAGCGATTTTACTAGTTAGCTTTGGCTTTGGCTTTGGCTATGTCTGAAGTTTGGGCTATGCTGCATTTCAGCCTTTCACAAGTTTCAATAACATTTTAAACTGCTATTTGTGTTTTTTTCTTTAAAATATTTGGTTTTTACTACAATGAATTTATTAACATTAATTAAATGATTTGAATTCCACTAGTAGAACTCAATTCTTAAACACACATCTTACATAACCTCGTGCTTTCACCGTCAAATATTACAAAAAAGTAGAACGTCAAATTTCAAATTACACATCACTTAATTTAGCAATCTTTCACTTCGCTCCAAAGACTTCGATGGACTTAATAGACGTTGATTTACATTTGCATCACTCCCTCACCCTTATCAGCCTCGCCGCGCTGTGCCGCCACTTTCAATTCAATTAATTTAATTATTAGACGGACTTTAAGGGACGTTCCGTTTTTATTAACATGTTTATTTGTTTGGTAATAAATTGAGGAGTTTTTTCAGAATCGGTTTAGGACATATTATTCTTGTGAGATTCGCAATATGGCGCCGAGTGGGATGTTAAAATGTAGATAAATATTATTAGAATTTCAAACTTAAGTGTTTCGACAGCAATTAATTATTTTGACAAAAATTGTTTTATTTTATTTTCTAGCAATGTAATATTTACATAATATTAAAGCTTAAAATAACAATAATAATACGTAAATGTTAATAAAAAAGGGGACGAATAATAGTGCATAAAAAAATTCGTCCGCATCGCTGTCAACAGGAAAAGCGCCTAAAACGCTGGCCGAATTGCCACGTTGTATGGAAATACAGATTAATTGTCCAAAAAAAAAAAAATTGGCCAGCCCTCCGGTCACGTGAAGAGTCGACCAACCGCTTGTCAGCGCAACAAGTACGTCGCAGTACCGGCAATCGAGGAGGTATGAATTTAAACATCACAATGAAAGCATTAATATAAAAATCACTATTTAGGGCTGCTAATAAGAATACTTGTGACCATCTAGTAACGTTTACATAATTCTGAGACTGCAACATTCTAGCTAACATAACCTCTGTAAAGAAACACACGAAAATCATTTCTAATCACACCCATTGGAATAGCAAATGATTTCAGTATCGAATCAAAGCCTATCACTTGAACCCATAGTGCCGTCATTGATAATTACACCGAACAGATTGATCTGGTCCGGCTCATGTTGCGGCCGGTATCGATCACTTTTCACTCCGTTTCCCATTCCTGCCATTTATTACCTCGATTGATGCACGCTCGGAGGTATGTGGTATGAGCACAATTTGTGCCTACAAAATTCAACTACGCGTCCGTAAATATGACAGGAATTGTGGGTAGTTTTTTTTTTATTATTTTTTATTTAGAGACTCCGAGGAGTTTAAATGCGGGATAAGTGGAAACTTTTATTAACTAAACACAGAAGCAGCTTTTGACGTCAAGATCAACAAGCCAATTTGGACGATACTAATGTTTTTTTCTTCCTTTTTCTTTACATGGGATATAAAACATAACCTAAAATATGAAAATAAATAAATGTGGGTGTACTATGCCTTTGTCTAAACCTTCTGGGAATACAGGCGTGATGTTATGTATCTTAAGGCTCGAATTGCAAGACACAAAAGACTCTCGATATGTTATGAATAGTATATGTAATAATAATATAAAATAATAGTATGTAATAATAATATAAAATAATAGTATGTAATGTAGCCTGAGCTGGGGCTGACCGGGGCAAGCACAGTAAAGCTCTTCAATCAATGAGTAAACCATTTTACAAATAAGTAAGATTTGGCATAAAACCATACCTAGGTAACATAAGTACATTAAACAAGACAATTTCGTAATTCTCGTAATAAATTAACATAAAAATTCGTCCTTCTCAGAATTTTATGTTAAAAGAACTAAAAAAAACCTCATTGAAGCTTTGAAGCTTCAGCATTGAAGCTTGTAAAAAAATACTACATTACCATTAAGACTCTAATGGATACCAATAAATTTTTAATTAATATAAAAATAACGATCGTTATAAAAATAATCGACTAAGTTACTTTTAATATTAACCTTAGTAGTTTGCCAAATTAATAACAATTTGTGAGCGGAATGAGTTCGTTTTCATTAAGTTGAAGAACTATTAAAATCTTTAACCTGTCTCCCGCTGCTAAAAGGTGTAGATATATAAACATCTGAAGTATCTGATGAAGACTGCGGTGTAATTACTGAGGGGTTAAACTTCGCCAATCAAGCCGAGACGGGTATCGTAATATTGCTGGTTGATTTTTGCATCAAACATTTTTAAGAACTATGGTTTGGTTGTGTTTAATACAGACGGTCGCCTTATTATAAACTTCACTGAAAAGGTGTGAGAGGGGCAATTCCCGAATATTTAAGCACGTTCGCAATCTAATCTTAGTCTCAATACATCAACCTCTAATTTGTGACATTTTTGACAAGTTTTTGACATTGATTGTCGCTCTTGAATTTGAACGTGTTTAACTATGAGAATAGGTATTTTACCAAAAACTGAAAAAAAAACCTTTATATAATAATAATAATAATAATTTGTTGACGGTCTATAAACTTCTTACATCCATCTTGAGAGCGAAAATTAACTCACACATTGACAGTCATTCAATAATGTCTGCCTCCCAAAATGGATGTAGGAACGGGTCCCGCGGCACTAAGGAGCTACTCCTCATCGACATGGCCATAAGCCAACAGGTTCGTCGATCCCGCAAGGATCTGTCGACATGCTGGATAGACTATAAGAAGGCCTACGACTCGGTGCCACATACATGGCTCATGAGGGTGCTGGAGTTGTATAAGATAGATGCAACTCTGCGCACCTTCCTGATGTCATGTATGGGGCAATGGAGGACGGTCCTTCGTTATCCCGGATGTCGACAGATCCAGGGGAATGATGAACCTGTATGGATTAAACGGGGAATATTCCAGGGCGACAGTTTGAGTCCACTTTGGTTCTGCTTAGCCCTGAATCCTCTAAGCACACTGCTGGAGGAATCAGGTCTGGGCTATCGGTTGAGGAGAGGAGGTCAGGTCATATCTCACCTCCTCTACATGGATGACTTGAAACTCTTTGCCCATAACAAATTGCGACTGATGGAGCTACTGAAGGTAACTGAAACATTCAGTAGTGCCATCAGGATGGAATTTGGTGTGGACAAATGTGCAGTCATGTATGTAAAGCGAGGGGAGATTATGGAATCCGAGGGTACTCAACTCTCGGACTCCATACACCTCCGATCCCTCTCCTCAACCGAAAGCTATAAGTATTTGGGTATGTCGGAAGCGTTAGGCATCAACGTTGCTGACATGAAACAAGCGCTGAAGGAGCGCTTCTTTGGTCGCCTGAAGAAGGTATTAATTAGTCTTCTTTCGGGCGGAAACAAGGTGCGCGCCTTCAACGGTTGGGTCATGCCGGTTTTGATGTACTCTTTCGGCATACTCAAATGGACTCAGACTGAACTCGACGCCCTGGACAGGCGGGTCCGTACACTACTGACCGCAAACCGGATGCATCACCCACGTTCATCGGTGATGAGACTGTACATCCCGCGGAAGTGCGGAGGTCGGGGCTTTTTAAATGCAAAGACCCTCCACAACCGCGAGGTGTGCAGCCTCAGGGAATATTTTTTAAAAACCGAAGAGGGTATGCACCGTGATGTAGTCGCAGTGGACAAGGGGCTCACCCCGCTCTCCATGGCTAAAGAGAACTGGCGCAAGCCTGTGGTACTCACCACAGATGACCGCAAGGAGGTATGGCAAAGCAAGGAGCTCCACGGGCGCTTCTATCGGGTTCTCCACGAGCCCGGTGTAGATTTCTTAGCGTCCGTATCCTGGCTACGTTTCGGTGACCTTTTCGGAGAAACTGAAGGTTTCGCCTGTGCAATTATGGACGAAGTTATCCTAACGAATAACTACCGGAGACATATTATGAAGGATGGGACGGTTGACGTGTGTCGGGCATGCCACCGTCCGGGTGAATCCATCAGACATATTATCTCTGGTTGTTCGCGTCTGGCTAACGGCGAGTACTTGCACAGACATAACCAAGTGGCCAGGATTATTCACCAGCAACTTGCTTTGAAATATAAACTTGCGGACTCTGAGGTACCGTACTACAAGTATGTGCCCGACCCAGTTCTCGAAAATGACCATGTTACGTTGTACTGGGATCGGTCTATCATCACTGACAGGACTATTGTAGCCAATAAGCCTGATATAGTGGTGATAGATCGATTAGCGCGCCGCGCAATGATAGTCGATGTTACCATTCCACATGACGAGAACGTCGTGAAAGCTGAGAAAGAGAAACAAATTAAGTATCTAGATTTAGCACACGAGGTTGTTGACATGTGGAATGTGAGCCTGATGGCCGAAAGCCTCGACCAACATCTTTTGAGGCTCTCGTTAGGCGGTTGGATCAAGGGCCTGATTCAGAAGGCAGTTCTCCTCGATACGGCTCGCATTGTGAGGAGGTTCCTGTCTCTGCAGCCCTAACCACCGGTAGCTTGGACCCTGCTCCCGACACCGGCGGAACACTATTTTTTTATATTTTTAAATGTTTTTTTTACATAATTTTTTAAGAAATATTTAAAAATGTTTAAAATAAGAAAGAAAAATAATAAACGAAATAATAATAATAAATAAATAATTTATTGAATAAAAATGTTTACAAAAGTGTACAAATTGGTCAACATTAGGACTATCCGAAACGGGGTGCTTGGACAGGAAACCTCCCCGTGTGCCCGTGGGCTGGAGTTCCCTTATGGATACGTCCGGGGGGAAGGCCAGTCTCCGGGACGGTGCACCCTGGGGTGCGGGCAATGTCTCCCCTTAGGTATTGAGTATCTAAGGGGGGTCGTTGCCCGTATGCTAATATCCTGTCAGAGGAACGCTCTAACGAGTACTCTAAGGAGCACACGTTGAGCAGCGTTTGAGTGAAAGCGGGCTCGGCGTGCACTAACTCTGCCGTCGGGCAGGCAGGAGGAAGTTCTCTCCTGCTGCCACCGTTGGTCTCGTAGCCCCGAAGATTGTGTAGGTCATGTCTCTGGCATTTGACGGGGGTCGAGGGTCTTGGCTTAACCGCCCGGGCCGCGAGGAAGACAACCTCTATAAAAAATCACCCCAAACCTCCAAGCGGCGGCGCACCGTGAGGGAGGTTGTTAGCTTGACTAATGGGTAGCTAAATTAGTCGTTAGTGCGAACCACGATTTTTGGTTGGTTGGTTGGAACTTTTTTATACTCGTGGGAACAATATGGAAAAATATAATAACCCAACAAACGAAGGAGAGGAGAGTGGTGCGGGGTCGGAGTCCGACGCCGCATCTGGCGCGAGGGGCTCTCGTAGCCCGGAGCGCGAAGTGGTGGGGGCTTCCGAGAAGAACCGAAAGTTCTTCCGGAAGCGTCCCAATTCGGGGTCATCCTCCGATGAGTGGGTCTCCGCACAGCGGAAGAAGATCCACTCTAGCCGGCGGGGTGGGGCCCGGGAAAAAGGTGTCGGTAGAGGGGCCACCCTCTCCACCAAGGAGGCTGGGGAACAGAGGCCAGCTAGCCCAGCTGAGCCGGCCCCTGGAGGGAGCAGCCGCAGTGCGGCCCCCTCAGAGCTATCAGGTGGTGAACCGGACGCCGTCGGCGGCTCCAACACGGAGCGTGAGGCTCGGTTCACGGAGGTCGTGGTAGCCGCGGTCAAGGAGGTGGCCATTAAGAGGATCAAGTCCTCTAAAGACAAGGCCATCTCCGCAGCCACGGCCTCTATTATGGCGGCAGCTAAGGCCTTCCAACTCGGGCCTCCGTCGGACGGAATGTCCGAATTGCGAGAGGAGGTCGCCCGCCTGACAGCCGCCATGGAGCTTCTCCGGAAGGAGAATGGGGAGCTCCGAGCAGACCTGGCTGCGCTCCGAGGAGCCGGCTCCCGGGAGGCGAAAAAGGGGGGAGAGGCGCATGGGCAGGGACGGTCAGTGCCTGCTGAAGACCGTATCCTGACCCTGGTGCGGCAGGAGATGGCTGCTTTGCGGAACCGCTTCTCCGCCTTAGAGGCTATCGTCCTGCGCCCCCCACTAGCGGCAAGCGAGCTGGCCTCGGGCCAGCGGAAGGCGTCGTATGCCGCCGCTGCAGCTGCCGCGGCCAAACCAGGCCCGTCGGGGCAGACGAGGAAAGGGGCGGCTGCGCAGGTAGCGAAGGCCCCGGCCCTGGCGGCGAGACAGCGGCCGCCACCACCTCCACCTCCGGAATCTTCTCCGGCCGATGCCGATTGGCAAGTAGCCGGGGAGAAGAAGAAGGCAAGGAAGGCGGCCAAAAGAAGGGAGAGGCGGCAGCGGCGCAAGGAGCGAAGCGTCGCGGCTAGGCTCCGCGCCCCGAAGGCCGCAGCGGTAGTGATCACACTACAGCCGGAAGCGGCAAAAAAGGGCGTGTCCTATCGGGACGTACTCGCCAAGGTGGGGGCGGCAGTGGACCTAAAGGAGCTCGGCGCCGAAAATGGCATCCGGGTAAGGGTCACTGCGACTGGGGCCCGGATGTTGCAGGTCCCCGGTGCGGCCAGTGGCCCGGCCGCTGACGCTCTGGCCGAAAGGCTTAGGGCGGCCATAAATGGGGATGAGGCCCGAGTGACCAGGCCCACCAAGTGCGTGGACATCCGCATCCTGGGACTGGACGACTCGGTGACGGAGGAACAGGTGGTGGCCGCTGTCGTGAGGACTGGGGGGTGCTCTGCCGAGCAGGTGAGGGCGGGCACCATCCGTCCTGACTCTGTGGGGATGCGAGCCGTTACGGTGAGCTGCCCCGTGACGGCGGCCAAGAAAATTACCGGGGAGGGCTGCAGGCTATTGGTGGGCTGGGTTTCTGCGCAGGTCAAACTGCTGGAACCCAGACCCCTGAGGTGCTTCCGCTGCCACGTGGGCAACCACGTGGGAGCTAAATGCACCTCGGAGGTGGACCGCAGCGGTCTCTGCTACCGCTGTGGCCAGCCCGGTCACAAGGCCGGCTCGTGTAGCGCCACGCCGCACTGCGTTGTATGTGCGGCGGCTGGCAAGCCGGCCGAACACCGGATCGGGAGCAAGGCCTGCGCTTCACCCGCCAAAGCCCGCGGCGGAGGCAAGCCCTCCGCCACCACCGCCACCGCCGTCACCGCCATAACCGCCGCCACTGCTGCCGCCGCTGTGCCCTCACAGGGGGCTCGGGAGGGGGAGGGTATGGAGTGCCAATAACGGCCCCATTACGCCTCCTCCAGGCGAACATCAACCACTGCGCCGCCGCTCAGGATCTGTTGCTCCAGAGCATGGCGCAGTGGTCGATTAACATCGCCGTGGTCGCTGAGCCGTACTTTGTCCCGCCCAGGGATGACTGGGTGGAGGACCTGAGCGGCTCAGTGACCCTAATTTCGTCGGCCGCCGCCGGTACCCCATCCCTCGAAGGTGTCAGGAGAGGAAGGGGTTGCGTTGCAGCACGGTTCGGGGAGATTGTCGTGGTAGGGGCATACTTCTCCCCGAACCGGACTCTTGCCGAGTTCCACAACTCCCTAGGGGAGTTGAGAGCCATCGTCGTCGGGTTTCGTTCCCTCCCCGTGCTCGTCCTCGGGGACTTCAATGCCAAGAATGTGGCTTGGGGTTCCCGGTATACGGACACAAGGGGAAGGATGGTGGAGGGCTGGGCTCTGGAGACAGGCCTGGCCGTCTTAAACCGGGGTTTTGTCCCCACGTGTGTGCGGATGCGGGGCGAATCAGTGGTGGACATATCGTTCGCCAGCACCGCTCTGTCACCACGTGTTGTTGACTGGCGCGTTATGGAGGGGGTGGAGACCTATTCCGACCACCGGTACATCCGGTTCGACGTCTCCGCCCAGATCTCGGGCGCGTTGGTCCGACAGGCCTCGAGTGGTCCGCGGTGGGCGCTGAAGCAGCTGGACCGGGAGCTCCTCTTGGAAGCCTCGATCGTGCAGACCTGGGTGTCATCACCGGACAGGCCTGCTGACATCAACGACGAGGCGGAGTGGTTCCGGGAGGCCATGTCCGACATATGTGACGTGGTAATGCCCCGGGTCCAGCCCGGCCGTGCTTCGCGCCAGGTGTACTGGTGGTCTCAAGAGCTGACGACTCTGCGCGCCGCGTGCGTTGCTGCGCGACGCCGGTACGCCAGGCACCGCAGGCTCCGTATCCGCCCTCCGGATACGGAAGCCATTCAGGCGGAGTTGTACGAGGGGTACAGAGCGGCGAAGACCGCCCTCCAAGCGGAGATCCAGCGGGCCAGGGGACTGGCCCGCGAGGAGTCGCTGGCGACTCTGGACAGGGACCCGTGGGGACGCCCATACAAGTTGGTGCGGGAGAAAATCCGCCCATGGGCTCCCCCGCTGACTCAGAGTCTCCGGCCCCAGCTTGTGGAGGACGTGGTGAGCGCTCTGTTCCCCTCGAGAGGGGAACACACCGCTCCGCCCATGGCTCCGCCTACTGCGATGCCCGCTGCGGACCACACCGCCGACGACGATGACGATGCTCCGGAGGTGACCGAGGTAGAGATGAGAGTGGCGGTACGTAGGCTGAATGCCAAGAATACCGCCCCAGGACCCGACGGCTTACCAGGGAAAGCATGGGTCCTGGCCTTGGAGGCTCTCGGGCCTCGACTAAGAGGGCTACTAAGCGCATGCTTGGAGAGGGGCCAGTTCCCACTTCGATGGAAGACGGGGAAACTGGTCCTCATTAAGAAGCCGGGGCGCCCTGCGGACTCTCCGTCTGCCTACCGGCCCATCGTGCTGCTCGACGAGGTGGGCAAGCTCTTTGAAAGAGTAATTGCAGACCGCCTTGTCGGGCATCTGGTGCGGGTGGGGCCGGATTTGACGGAGAGCCAGTTTGGCTTCCGCAGAGGGCGCTCCACGGTGGACGCCATCATGCGCGTGCGGGCCCTCACGACGGGGGATGCTGTTGCCCGGGGTGGGGTCGTCTTGGCGGTGTCTTTAGACATCGCCAATGCCTTCAATACCCTGCCCTGGAGTTGCATTAGAGAGGCACTCCGGTATCACGGGGTGCCGATCTACCTCCGACGTGTGGTCGAGGCCTACCTGACGGACAGGGCCGTCATCTACCCCGGTCACCTGGGAGAATGGAACCGGCGAGAGATGTCGTGCGGTGTCCCACAGGGATCGGTCCTGGGGCCGTATCTGTGGGATATCGGATACGACTGGGTGCTGCGCGCCGACCTCCCCGACGGCGTCAGCGTGGTTTGCTACGCTGACGACACGTTGGTCCTGGCGCAGGGGAGGTCGCACCAGGCGGCGGCCGAAATTGCGACACGCGGGGTTGCGACAATCGTCGACAGGATCCGGCAATTGGGACTCGAGGTGGCCCTACACAAGTCCGAGGCCATGTGTTTTCATGGTCCTCGGAACGCGCCACCTTTGGGTTCCCAAATAACGGTAGGAGGGGTTCACATCGGCGTCGAGTCGACGATGAAGTACCTGGGACTTGTCCTCGACAGCCGGTGGAACTTCGTGGAGCATTTCCGACGTTTGGCTCCCAGACTGGAGAAGGCTGGGGCTGCTCTGAAGCGGCTCCTGCCTAATCTGGGGGGTCCAAACGCCTCCTGCCGGAGGCTCTACGCGGGGGTCGTGCGGTCCATGGCCCTTTACGGGGCTCCTGTGTGGGCGCGTTCTTTGAGGCTGCGGCCAGCCCGCCGGTTGAACGCGTCCCAAAGGGTCATGGCCATCCGGCTTGTCCGGGGATACCGCACGGTCTCGGGTGAGGCGGCGAGCCTCCTTGCCGGATTGCCGCCGTGGGATCTAGAGGCGAAAGTCCTCGCGCACATATGGGAGTGGCGCGAGGAGGCGAAACGCCGGGGCGTAACTCCGCTGCCGCGAGAAGTCGCGGCACAGCGGACAGAGCTTCGGCGGGATCTCATGGCGACATGGAGAGTGCGATTGTCGCAACCCAGTGCTGGGCACGCCACAATTGCGGCGATAAGTCCCCTCTTTGAGGAGTGGCTAGAGAGGCGCCACGGCGTCCTCACCTTCCGCCTGACACAGGTCCTCACCGGACACGGTTGTTTCGGGAGGTTCCTGTTCCGGATAAGGCGGGAGGAAGCGCCCGGGTGTCACCATTGTGTGGATCGCCCGGAGGACACGGTGGAGCATACGGTGGAGGTATGCCCGGCTTGGGCAGAGCACCGCCGTGTCCTCGTGGAGGCGATCGGCGGCAGTGACCTCTCGCGTCCAACCCTGGTGCAGGCCATGGTACGGAGCGAGAGGGAATGGGGAGCCGTCACCTCCTTCTGCGAAGCAGTAATGCTCGCAAAGGAGGAGGCGGAGCGCGTGAGGGAGAGGCAAAGTTCGCGCCCTCACGCGCCTAGCCGCCGTAGGAGACGCCCTGGGCGTCGGGACTCCTTGGAGGATTCCCGGCCACCGTAGGCGCGGGCTTGCGGGCGGTGAGCAATGGGTAGCTCGCCCCCGATAAGGACCAGGCCCGGGTCGACGGCGCGTTGTGTTCCACGCGCGCCTCAAAGAGATGTCAGCACCAATGGCGGGGCCCACTAGGGCCGATGCCTGCTGGGGTTGCGGGAAAGTCCGAAAGGGATACCGTGGCCCCTGGCAACACAGGCAACTGAAGGAACACGGGTGGGTTTTAGTCAGTAAGAGTCTGACACGCCCTCCCGCTCCGCCCAGAGCGGGAGAAGTTATTTGATGATTTCCCACCCAAAAAAAAAAAAAAAAAAAAAAAAGGACTATCCGAAACAACTAAAGTGCCTAAAAATAAACTAAATCTAATATACGTTTAATACAGGTGCAAGTAATGATTGTGCGGAATTACGATGTTAGGTAGCGACCCGCCCGATCTAGGTTAAATTAAAACCTGTGTTTCAGGCCATCACTTTACATTACAATTATATGGGAGCACTAAAATTTTAAGTTAGTGGTATAAAATAATCTATTAACAACAGTGAGAAAAAGCATATTGGTACATTAATATCTAAAACTAAAACTATGTAAATATACAAAAGTAAATACTTACGCGGGAATAAATTATCATCATGACAAAATTTCTAGAAGATTTTCTGTGTCTGTGTAATTGAGTAACGCTAAATATTCTGATAACATTTTACTACAATTTTTATAACTTACACTATAGAAGTTAAGTAACTTGTTGAGCCTATTATACAGAAAAGGTCCTAAAAACACATAAAAACGATTAGCAAACGCATGTCTAGTTTGAGGCTTTATGCAAACCAAGTCCTTCCTTCTCTTGTCGGGAGGTACTGGATAAAAAGGAAGTGCAGTATGCTGGTGTAGTACTATGCTTAGTATAAATAATTGCCGCACTGTTAGTACATTACATGCTATGTAGAGCTGGTGCGTAGGAAATCTAAAAGGGCGAAAGGTAGCAACCTTTAGAATTGATCTTTGAGCACGCTCTAGAGGGAGTAAAATTGTTTTTGCAGCACCACCCCAAGAAGTTATGCAATAGGTAAGAATGGATTGACACAAAGCTAAATAAACCTGTTTAATTAATTTATAGTTTGCTATGTTCCGTAAATTCTTAAAGACATATATTAATTTGCGCACTCTAGTACATAGTAAATCGATATGTTTACGGAAATTTAGCTTGGAGTCAATAGTGACACCTAGATATTTTAAATGGTCAGCTTTAGCTAAAGTGGGGCAGGAACATGCGGTGTCAGCGTTCGTGCTACAATTATGCGCGTAAATGTTTTGATTAGTAAGCGGTATGTTAGTATTCCTCATTGTAAATAAAATGTATTTTGTTTTATCTGTGTTTAATGTTAGTAGATTATTATGAAGCCAATTAAGAACAATGTTAAAACCATTCTGAGCATGTTCATAGACCTCATCTCTTGATTTAGCTGAGAACAATAGAGCGGTGTCATCCGCATAAGAGATTGTGACACCATTTTGGAGTAAGAGGCTGCACAGTTCATTTATATAGATTAAAAATAACGCTGCCGTCCTTTAACTAGAAAACCGTTAACCCTCAAATGGTCAATTTCTACTTTTTAATGGGAAGTTATAGAGTTCAAAATTCTCTATCTTTTTGTCTAAGAAAGATTTTTACAATATGAATAGTTCCAGAGATATGAAAATTTTGTAGGCCGTTAAGTAACATGATTTATGAAGGCTCCATCACTTGAAAGCGTCTAACCCACACTTCTTCGCTTAATGTACGTTAAAATACCTTAACTACAGGATTTGATGATTATTTTCTGGTCTTCTACCTAACTATAAGTACGTTATCTGATTATTCTTGACTATAGGGACGCAATAGGACTATAACTACATTTTAGTTAAGCATTTAAAGAACAGTTTCAGTGAAAAACTTAACTTGTTTCCAGTTACCCGCCCTTAACGCTATTTTAGTTAAGCATTTAATTCTATAAATTTCTTACAATACTTTCTTTGAAAATAATTCTTGCCTGTTTATCGAAAACGGTGAAAAAAAATTAAATCATACTTAGCTAAAAAGCAGCTAAGTCTCATTACTTAGCTAAAAGACAGTTTGCCGACTCTCGCGCTGGGTCCACTCCGGGAGTTAGCAGGGTGCGGCCGCCCCATCCACGCCGTCAGCCATCCCCTCTAACTCAATCTTTCCACCCGGAGTGCTGACTGCCACGGCCGTGTACAACGAAATTCCGTGTTCCCGCCAAGATTTCGATATGTCTGGGCACGACTTGACAAGGTAAGTTTAAAATAAAAAATAATTATTGTAGTAAACATTATTATGAGTTTAAATAATACAAAATAAAGACCTACAGCCGTTTGTTGGATACATTCTTTTTCGTTTTAGATTATTATTAACTGAAGATATTAAGTAATTAAATAATAATTATGTTTACCTATTCGCGGGAAATTTCGTCACGATTCAAGAAATTCCATCTGCTAGGGATATAATGTATATTCATACACATTTATACATGTATTAGTTATATTGTACCTTTACCTTACATGTTGTATCATCTATCTAAATATCTGTAGATTATGAATACTTTCCTCTCCTTCGCCAGGTAAGCGAACTTGTAAGAGGCATCGAACCTGGTACAAAAATTGTGCCCCAGAAACAGACTCCAGTAAACGCAGACTAACGGAAGACTTCTGCTTGTAACCCTTCGGGGATTGTAGGCGTAAGGTTATGTATTTATATACCTATATAACCCCTAGCAAAAGGAATTTATTGAATCGTAACGAAATTTCCCGCGAATAGGTAAACATATTATTTAATTAATATCTTCAGTTTCGAACAAACAAAACGAAAAAGAACTTAGCGAACAAACGGCTAATAGTGTTTTAGTTTTGTATTATTTAAACTCACAATAATGTTCACTACAATCATTATTATTTATTGGAAACTTAGCTTGTCAAGTCGTGCCCCGACATATCGAAATTTTGGTGGGAACACGGAGTGACGTTGTACACAGCCGTGGCAGTCGGCACTCCGGGTGGAAAGATTGAGTTAGGGCTCAACATACATACATAAAGTCATGCCTTTTTCTCATGGGGGTAGGCAGAAACTACAGAACGCCACCTGCTACGATCCTTACAAAGTCCTTTTGCCTCGTTAGCGTTCATACCTACATCTGGTCATACACGCACGCCGGTTGCGAGTACTACGCACCTGACCTTTCATCCCCAATAAGGTCACTATACGTCCTCCTAGGGCGTCTGGGTCCCGGCGTTTCCACTCACACTTGCCTTGTAAATACATTTTGTTAGTCCCCGTTCATTCATCCTCTCAACATGACCAAACCATCTAAGAATACTCTTTTCAATTTTTGTCACTACATAATCTTCTTTTAAATCGCACCGTTGTCTTATCACATTCCTCAGCCTATCATTCATAGTCACACCACACATGCTTCGCAAGGAACGCATTTCCACAGCATTAATTCTACTTTCATGCTATTTTGCCGCACCCAGCATTCACTTCCATACATAAGCGTGGGCAGCAGGCAGCAGCACACCATTGTGACCAGCCATCCGAGCCTTTTTGGACATCAGCTGGTTGGTCACAATCGCATGTGTAGCACCATTCACTTTATTTCCCTCATTTACTCTCCTTTCCACATCTTCATCAATCTTTAAATCCCTCGTAAACAGACTCCCCAAATATACAAACTCACTTACTTGCTCCACACTCTTATCATTTATCATTTATTATGTCTTATTCCAGTTCATGATCTACCAGTATGTCGAATTTCAATTAAGTAAATCCTGATGAACAAACAACTTATCTCATAAACATCAAACCCAGACTTAATATTTATCTAAAAAATATTTACTTTAATACGAAAGTGACTCTGTTCTGTTACCTTTTTATGCCATAAGGTGAAAACAAGTTGATATTTTTTCCATACTTTCGGGGGTGTTTTACTCCACTGTTTGACATTGTAAATTCAAAGTTTAACATGATATCGTTTGGTCTCATTATTAATTTTGTCTGTACGGAAACCGAACAGTAAAATTAAAAGCCATTAAAAGTTTTGAGCCAACAAAGATTCGTTTTTCTAGCTAATTTTAACGCAACTTTGGGCGTAAATAAGTACTAAAAGAAGGGTAAAATCACCAAAACAAAATCCGTACCGACAAAGCTCAATTATCGAAAAGTTAAATTAACTTTATTTGAATCTGATTTATGCAGTGGTTTTTTCATAAAACACGATTTTCCAAAGGACTTTTCGTAATTTTTTACGAGCTAGTTTTACTAAAATAGTTCGGAACGACTGTGGACGCATGTGGACTAGCTTCTAGCTGCTCATCACCGATACTATCTCTGTCGGACGCGGTCCCAGGTGAAATAGCGTGCTTTTTGCCCTCGCCCACCAGTGAGTTCGAGCCCGCGACTAGTTCAACCTTAACGGCTGAAAAGATTTAGATGAAATTTGGCATACAGTTAGATCATGATAAATGATAAATGATAAATGATAAATGATTTATTTTCTGTAAGTAGGTTCATACAAACACTTTTACACGTCAATCATAATTATGTTTTAAAACTAGATGAGGTCGGCGTTTCCTATCTGACTACTCTGAGAAGAAAGGCCGAAACAAACTCAGAGGTCACAGTCTCTTTTAAAGTCCAGACATAATCTTGGTCAGATCATGTGAAGAATATGTAGATTCGTGTCTGAAATGGTCTTTTGAGGAAAGAACCACACAGATTGAGTGGACCTGTCCAGTCAGTGCACGCATTTGTCGGTAATCGTGCAGCTCAACTCAGAAGTCAAGGAGCTCAACGATTCGACGAACAATACCAAAGAAAGGACATTTGGGTAGGCCGCATATAGTACTCAAACTGCCAGACCATGGTTAAAACTAACTAAGAAAAGAAAAAGAAAAAATCAATGACCCACATAGTCTTCACATTCACAATAATAAACAAAATAAAAAAAATAAAAAAATACTTTACATAGTAAATATTCATGTCATTGTATACAAAAAAGTTCATGTCAATATGTATATAAAGTCCAGAGATGATCTTGGTCAGATCATTGGAGGACCATGTAGATTTGTGTCTGAAATGGCCTTTTGAAGAAACAACCATACAGATTTGAGAGGACCTGTCCAGTCAGTGCACGCATTTGTCAGTAATCGTGTAGCTCAACTCAGCACTTAAGGAGCTCAACGAATAGACGAACAATACCAAAGAAAGGACATTTGGGTAGGCCGCATAAAGGACTCAAACCGCCAGACTATCATAAAAAGTAACTGAGAAAGAGAGCAAATATATTTGACCCACATAGTCCTCACATTCACAATAATTAAAATAATAATAATATTATACTTCATAAAGTAAATATGGCTGTCATTGTGTTTCTAATAAAATAAAATAAAATCAGTAAAAGAACATTAAAATAAATGAATTGGAGCAGCTCACTCCCAAGCCTTTTTGTCATCAATATAATCTTTTACGGTATAAAACGCTTTCTGGCACAACTTACGTTTAATGAATGATTTGAATTTATTAAGGCTGAGGCCTTGTACTTGGCGTGGAAGTTTATTATAAAAGCATATACACTGACATCTGAACGAGCCACCTATTTTCTTGAGCCTTGTTGAAGGTACAACAAATTTGTGTTTGTTCCTAGTATTTATATTATGAATATCACTGTATTTCTTAAACAATTTAATATTTTTGTGGGCATATAAAAGATTTTCAAAAATATATTGAGAAGGCACAGTCATTACATTGATCTCCTTAAATTTCTCTCTAAGAGACTGTCTGGGACTTAATTTATAAATTGATCGCACAGCTCTTTTCTGCAAAACAAAGACAGTTTGAATGTCGGCGGCATTTCCCCACAACAGAATACCGTACGACATTACACTGTGAAAATAGCTAAAGTACACTAAACGGGCTGTCTCTATGTCAGTTAAATTACGAATTTTTCTAACAGCATAAGCTGCGGAGCTTAGCTTTTTTGACAATTTATCTATATGTGGGCCCCACTGAAGCTTAGCATCCAAAGTCAAGCCCAAGAATACTGTGCTATCTTCAGGATTCAATTCTTCGCCCTTCATCAACACATTAGTTTTCACCTGCCTAACGTGAGGTAACGTAAACTTAATGCATTTGGTTTTTTTCTCATTGAGAAGTAAATTGTTAACATTAAACCAGTGAACTACTTTTGAGATCGCGCTATTTACATCGTCAGTAACCAGCTGCTGACGTTTAAGTTTAAACAAAAGTGAAGTGTCATCCGCAAACAACACTATATCATGATCCTTTATGAGGTAAGGCAAGTCATTAATATAAATAAGAAACAAGAAAGGACCAAGAATTGAACCCTGTGGAACTCCCATTGTTACTATAGATCCGGGAGATCTTTTACCATTAACGTCAACGCTTTGAATCCTATTACTCAAGTATGAAATAAGAAGTTCCAGAGCGGTGTTCCGGATCCCGTAGTGGCGGAGTTTCCTGATTAATGTTTCATGAAGAACGCAATCGAATGCCTTGGATAAATCACAAAAAATGCCCAAGGCATCGCATTTATCTTCCCATGCATCATAAATATGTCCTAAGAGTTCAACACCGGCATCAGTAGTTGAACGACCCCTTGTAAAACCGAACTGTTTGCTATGTAATAATTTATGTCTATTAAAAAATCTTTGCAATTGCTCTAAAATTAATTTCTCAAAAATTTTACATGACCTGGGTTTAGTATATTATGATGCTTTTCATCTCATGATCTGTAAGATCTTAATTAGTTATTACTTGATTATTAGGTACCTATTAAAATTATATTTAGGGATAACCTTTCATTACACCTAACTTTTAAATTTTGAAATATACTTTAGGTTTTATATGAACATTTCTTTAATTTCTCACATATTCCCTCATGAATGCTAAACTATAAAGAAGTTAACCACAAGCGAAATATTTTTAGCCACCTTTTAGTTAAGAAAAGTGTTTAAGGTTTTACAAAAGTTCCATAAAAAATCAGCAACAATTAGCTTAAAAGCATTTAAAGCCCCGTAACCGCTCATTAGGACAGTTCTTAAATTGTAAATCAAAGCGAATGTCATGACTATAAAGCAGTTATGTCACTTAACAACTTTTTTGTTAAGTATTTCTGAACAAATATAACAAACATTATGAAGGTTGAAATTTTTAATAAATTACTTCACTAAAAAGCCGCTAAGGTATAGTTAACGGCCTTTTAGTACAGTAATATGATACAATAACTAAGTTAAATGCTTAACAAAAAGAGAAAAATGAATTTTAAAAGTAATTACTGAGAGGTTCTGGACGGAAACGATTCTTTAGGATAAGCAGAAAGAAATATCAATTGATGTGTCCAAAAATCATTAACCTAAGTAGCATAGTTTTTAAGAAACAACGATTCCCGCGTTTTTTGCCATTTTCTCGAAAACAACTTTTAGGGCTTAACGGCTTTCTAATTAAAGGACGGCAGAACGTAGGGCCCAAAATGCTGCCTTGTGGGATTCCAAAACAACTATTATTAAGTTCAGAACTTGTATACTGATCAATTTTTACGCATTGCTGACGATCGCTAAGATACTCTGAAAAAAGATGAAGTTGTGCTCCTCTTATCCCAAGTGTTTCAAGCTTGTGCAAAAGTAAACTACATGAAATAGTGTGTTATCGCTTTTAACTATGGATTTCAAAAATGCATCTACAATTAGGTACCTATATCAGTCATAAATTTAAAGTCATTCTCAATTAACTTACTTTCCCATCATAACCGCATACAACAATAATACCATTTGCTTTTATCACCCGTGGACAATGGCCGCTGAAGGCTCGTTAAAAACATTCACAGTACCAAAAAAAGGAAGCGAATATACATGAAAGTTTTAACATTTCCAACCGATTCGATGTATGTGATTGTAAATTGGAGTTAAAAACGATAATAACACAGACGTCTGGTTACCAATTATCCGGTATGCGCGTGCCTAACCATTCCACTAAGGGCTGTCCCATCAAATATCCTGCCATGTTATCCAGAATATTTTGGCGTAACTCATAACCATACGCGTTACTTCACCCCAGTTTTGACGGGGTCTGGTCCAAGTATATTCGGCTGCAAATCAATGACAATGCACGTGAAACGACTTCTATTTTGCCTTACAATTGCTGGGGCCATGAACCGATATTCCAATATTACCAGATCATCTGTCAAACTTTCGGATTTAAAAAAAATAAAAAAGTCGTTAATTAAAAGAATGGCGTACCTATGTACGATAACCCAATCCGGTAGGTGACAGTGCTCTAAGAGGCAGAAAGGGTCTCGATGTATAAAGTACCCACTGTACACGGGTAGGACCGCGTGAGGCCCTTATAGCTTTACCTCGTTGATCAATGGTTCCATGCAGCTATTTCACTTATGTGTCACTCAACTGCATGAGTAATTAAAGAGGAAGTTATTATTGTTTCTGTGCGAAACAGCAACGAAAAAAACTACGTTTATTTACCGAACAGATAAACAACAATGTTTGCCAACCCTAGTCCTATCGACGCATTTATCAATTTTAAGTTACCACCGGTGTAAAAATGATATACGATTGAATTGCATTTAGTTTCCAATATTTGCGAATTGGTTGCTGTTTTGTTTATTTCGAAAAAATACGATGTAACCGGATACAAGTAGAAAACGTTAATGATATTCAACGACTTAGTTTTGTTAGTGTGATCTGAACCGTAGATTCTAAACCGCATGTGATGAATAATGACATTATTCAGAGTACAATTCGTATCATAGCAGAGATTTCCGTAACAAACAGTTTTCTATATCTTTTTCAAAAACGTTTACAGGTAAAGAATAGTTTTACCTGTATTAAAATATGCTACGTGTTCTGGGTTAAGAACTACTCACACTTATTCAGCTCTATTCAGCGTTTGCCCATAGAAAACGGGCGAAACGCGTACGCGTCCTTTCAGCTATCCGCAGATGAACGGACGCGTACGCATCTCATACTAAATCGTAGTGTTCTATGGGCAAACGTTGAATAGAGCTGAACAAGTGTGAGTAGTTCCTTAATCGAATCATGTTGCTGACCAACGCAAAATGATCCGGTTAATTAATAGGATTTGGGTTTTAAAAAAAACAGGCAGGAAGTAAAGAAGAAATTTAAATATTCTTCAAAAAAATCTCTAATAAAGTAAGGTTTTCCAGCCACTGGCTATTTGCACCCTACGGGAACTGAGGCGTGAAATTATGTATTACAAGTATTTATTACTCATCCTCGGCAGCAAGTAATACGCACAAAATTTTATTTATTCGCATTTACGTTAATGTACACTTTGCAGAATAAGAACAAAAGTAGGGGGGTCCTACCCCCATTGTTATAAATTATTAAGGGCGTATATTTAAAGAGCAATTTTCCTGAAATATCAAACAACAATTTAAGGGCAAACAAGTCTCATGTTTTGAGTGAAGAGATTGCGTTTTAATTGTGATTTGTGTTATATTAAGCGTGGAGGATGAAATGGTTAACAATAGTGGCAGTGAGATATATAGACGAGTAAGTCCTATATATTTTCTGGAAGTGACCCAGGAATAACCCAGCAATTGAAGAGTTTTTTTTAATAATCCCTTGTAACCCTGATTACCAGTTAGCCCATTCCTCGACCCCAACCCTAAGGTTGCGTAGGTCATGACCTTAGGGTTGGAAATGATCCTTTCTCAGTTGAAATACGAACGCCTGTCATCTTAAAGCTAGTGCCGGTCGTTAACAAGATTTTTTACAGAGGTGACCTTGTCCATTTCTGCCGTGTAGACAACTGTCGACAGAAATGTGCAAGGCGTGACTTGACTTTCAATGGCCTTCATCGACGGGCGTAGGTTCCGATCACAGTCGGCGATCGCCATCGTCAACTGTGAAACCGCTTGTTTCCGACCAACACGAAGACAGTTGAACTAACTGCACGCCTGCTCGCTCGCTGCCAAAATAGCCTACCAAAAAGATGAAAATGTGTCCTTTTCCATGCTTAGACATAGAAGTCCAGTAATTCGATTTGAATGAATGACTCAGAATTAGGCCGTTCTTTTAGCCAGCACTTCATCCAGTTTCCTTTCTTTTTTCGTCTATAGCACGCAAAGTGCTGGAAAGGAAGTTTAGAAACAGCCATTTGTGTGGTCAAGTTACCACTGTGAGTGGGTACCAATGTGTACTTACACATTGTGGTATGCAATAAATTATTAAGAATTGATAGGGTAGATATATATACATAATTACATATTATAATATCAACACATAATTGAAATCTATACTTATAATAAATCTGTAGAAGTGAAAATTCTGTACATTGAAAATATCAAAAAAATAAATGGCAGGGGGTGTTACTAGACCGACACCGAACCCAAAAATATGATTAAAAATTTTTTTGTCTGTCTGTCTGTCTGTCTGTCTGTCTGTCTGTCTGTCTGTCTGTCTGTTTGTTCAGGCATCACGCAAAAACTACCGGTTCGATTACGATGAAACTTGGTATAATTATTCTTTAATATCCTGGGCACCACACTGGGTACTTTTTATCCCGGAAAAATATCCTATCCTACTATCTATATTTATACCTATTAATAAAAAGACAAGTCCTGACTGACTGACTCATCAACGCCCAGCCCAAACCCTTGGACCTAGAAAGCTGAAATTTTGCACAGAGGTTCCCTTTATAATGTAGGCAAGGAATAAGGAAGCATTTTTTTAAATTCAACCCCTAAGGGGGTCAAATAGGGGATGAAAGTTTGTATGAAAAATCTTATTCCTTGAGGTAATAAACATGAAACTCCGCACGAATAATTATCAAAATAAATGAAAAAGTTTGTAATTTGTTGTTTTTCTAAATTACCCCCTAAAGGGGGGTTGGGGGGTGTCAAAGTTTGTATGGAAGAATTTTAACGTGCTGTCCGATTAACTCGAAACTCAATATTTATACTTAAACTCAAAAATTAAGAATAACGTGTTTCAGCATTTTTCGAAATTCAACCCCTAAGGGGGTAAAATAAGGGATGAAGGTTTGTAGGAAAAATCTTATTCCTTGAGGTAATAAACATGAAACTTCGCACAAATAGCTATCTAAATAAATTATAAAGTTTGTAGTTTTTGTTTTTCTAAATTACCCCCTAAAGGGGGGTTGGGTTTCCGACACTCACGCGGGCGAAGCCGCGGGCAGCAGCTAGTGTCTCATAAACCTGTAATTCAAGAGACTATTATTTTCAATCGTTAAAGAAGAGTCCTAAGAGTAGAGAAAAATATACTAAGTAATAAAAAAATGACATTTTGCCAGAAAAAAAAACTCACAAAATTTTTCCACGAAAATCGATTACAAATAAATATTGATAGAAAGTTAATAGATCTCACCATTCACGGAATGAATTTACAAGATGTAAAGAGATTGCAGTCAAAAGCGTTTGCCCGCGATTAATCAAAAAGATATTATCTTGTTTTGAACGACGCGGAGATCTTATACAAATTAGGACATCTTACGAAGTCTTTGGAGCCATTGATTTTAAATTAGTTGTTTATCATTTTGGAGGATCGTAATTTCTCTTTGTTTGTTCGACGAATGAGTTTTGAAGGTTACTATTAAGAGAGTTGTGTTTCAGTGTACTTTACTTTGCTCGCCCAAAGAAACTTATTGAATCTTTTTCACGAGTTGAATTTATAAACAATCGTTTTCTTCGATGATTATAATAAGCATGCTTATCCATGTCATCAATTTAAAACTTCAAACTTGACTTTTTTGAACGACACTTTAGCTACAGTATACATTATTAGTGTAATCTCACGAGTGTTTATTTCAACCTTTTAAGAGAGTATAATTAGATAATCCAAATCCAGTTCGTAGGTACGGGTCAGTGATTAATAATATGTAGCATGAAAACATTCGGGAGCCGGCGGGAGACGAGGCGGCTCAATTCGTCCGATACGCAGTTACTATCAAATTGTATTTGCGAGTTTGTGCACCCATTTCACGGTACTGTCTGCTAACGGGTGTGTTCTATGTATGTTTTGAGCATTAGATATAACTGTGCTTTAATAAAAATATTTTTATTATTTATTGATCGTTGAAAGAAGATAAAACGGCAAGTGTCATGGTAATGTCTTTAGATTGGAAGAAAACGGCACTTATTGGAACTTTAACAAAGCTGGCCAAATGTAGGTGCAATATATTATACAGATCCCTCTACTTACTGCTTTGGATTCCTCCAAAGCAGTAAGTACAAGCGTTATGTAATGTTACTATTGATGTCCTCTATGAGTTACTTGATTGTCCTTGAAATTTGCATTGACATGAGTAAGATAATAATCAAAATCGGTTCAGCCGTTTGGGAGCTACGATGGCACAGACTGACACAGATACACACGTTAAACTTATAACACCCCTCTGTTTCCGTTGGGGGTGATTAAACTAAAATGAGAAATTATGTTACAGTTTGAAAACATGAGTGACATTTATGTGTGAAAGTTATCCTATTTATAAAAAAATTGACCTTCAAAAATAATATTGAATTATGAGTATGAGCTTCAAAAATTAATTTGATAACACCCACGAAGTAATTTTCTTTTCAATATTTCAGATATCGCTAAGTTCTATCATGTTTAGTAGATCGTTGAAAATTAACGTTTTAACATTAATTTTGCCCACAAAAAGCGGACCTCGTTAAATAATCTTTATGTAGAAAGGGATCGTGGAAGCAATAAAGGCTCGTTCACACCGGCGCGACTTGTCGCGCGACGCGACACCGGCAATTGTTTAATCGTGAAGTTTTATTAGAAATTGTATTGTTAAAGTCGCGTCGCGCGACAAGTCGCGCCGGTGTGAACGAGCCTTAATTCAGGTGTAAAAATGCCGAGGCAATCTTTTATGATTTTTTAATCTGATAAAAGTTTTATCAGATTAAAAGATTTTCATAAATCAGATCTCATTCAAAATGAAAGAGAATTTATGATGAAGTTCTAATTGTTTTCTGGTAATATGATAGTCAACGTTATTGGCTTAAGATAGGCTTAGGACTTTTTAATCGCGAAAACTAACTTTGTTTAATGTTTGTATTGCTTCTTACGATAAAGCTATTAAAATATTTGAAAAACTTGTGGGCTACTACTTTTATTGAAGAGGATGTTGCTTATTACTTTAAGTGGTTAAGGAACACTTGAAAAATGAACAATCGTGAGATGACATACGTAGTGTTCTGTCGCAACCAACGACGGCTTTTCCGTAAACGGGTAAAAAGGGGGCAATGCTATCACATTGACACGATATCACACGTCAGACTTATTAGTGTGTCAGGTCACGTGTATAGTGTCGCGTCGCAACTATCTACCGCTCAACTGTCGCGCTCAACTTTGTCTACCAACACATCTATGCGTGCCAGTTAGTTTTGCACATACTTATTTATATTTGGGTTCGTGCCTTCGGTCCTACTTTTATTGTCGAATCAATTCGGCTGTCATAATCATTATCAGAAACATCAGTTAAAAAATACATTACAGTGACTTTGTGCCTACTTAGACTAGTCTTCAAACTGACAAGATAGGTGATAAGTACGGTACGGCATTGTATCGCATAATAAGTTGTCTGTAAAAGATCGCTTTTAGCGAAAAGACCGCCCATTGTGTCACCCTGTATAAAATGTCCAAAGTCTGTAATTTTTATGGTGTACATAATAAAGAGTACCTATGCTATTCTATTCTAAGTACACGTTGTAAGGGTATGTCAAATATTTAGTCAGTATTGAATGTTTGTGTTTAATTGTTACGAACATATCATAACAATAGGAAGGTTCTATGTTAGGTTCAATTAAAGTATTATAATAGCTTTTTTACAGGGTGAAATTTAATTCATGGGCATCCTCATAGGGGGTCATTGTACTCATCATTACGGACAACTTTCACTAAGGGACTCATTTTGACGAGCCATGCGAACAAAAATGTAGCTGATTTTTTTTCACGATTTCAGGTTTGGTCCCATAGTCACTAACCATACAAAAAAGAAAGAAAGAATACAGTGGACATAGAATAGTCTTAATATAGTTTACAACAACTTTGTCAAAGCTAAAATGAACACGGCACTAAATTATATAAGACATACCTACGCATGATTTCAATAATTATTATTAGAACACACAAGCCGCAAATATCGTCACTAATTTCGGCATCAATAGGTATAACCTTAGGGAACACAAAGCAAGAAGCTATAATTAACTATCGATGTTAGACAAAGTTTTGGTACCTACTGTAGGAGTAGTGAGCATAGGATATGAGGCACGCTTCCCGTCTGCCAGAGATATGTACAGCTTAACCTCAGTTATCTCGCCTCGGATCCTAATGAACGTAATACATGGAATAAGGAGCCGTGCAGTTTCGCATTTGAAAAATGTTTTATTCAGAAGTTATGGAAGATGATTGATTTAGAAAATTGCGAAGATTCAAAGAACTATTTTGCAATGCTTAGGCAACTTCGGTATCAATCTAGCCGGTGTACAATTTTACGGTGGCATGGTCCTTAGATACCGTTCAGTGATTTAAATAACACGTTAAACATGCGACTAAAACCTCGTGCACACTAGCGCGACGCGACGGCACGACGCGACTCTAACAATACAATTTCTGAGAAATCTTCACGGTACGCGTCGCGCCAGTCTACACGAGGCTTAAACGAGGATTGAGCGGATGGAAGCGAAGCATAAAAAATCACTGTAGATATCTACTGAAAACAACAAATGAACGGGAAATATCTTCTGGCTAGAAGAGTGCCAGGGCTAACCCTGAGAGTTGTAAAAAGGGACTCACAACGTCCAAATAACATTATGTTGAATACACAGAACAGAACCTTGGTATATTTTAATTTAAACATAGATAAACTATGTGATATTACTAACTAACAGGAAATCAGGAATATATTAAAAGAAAAACGATATCTAACTTCGCTGAAAAAATATAGCGTGATTTTTTTGTCACTCAATTCTGGTACCCTTTTACACTATCAACAGGCTTTTCCAGAGACTTATGGCACCATAGCTGTACAAAGGTCGTAAAATAGCTGTATAAACAAAAAGTGTGTCACGAATAGTGAGCACTAAAACGCAAATGACGTTAAAAGCAGAGTACGGTACGATGTTACATTCACCCTGTAGGTATCATCGACTATGTGGCCTTGTAGGAATAAGGAGTTTTATATCTTCCGGGCACTATGATTAGGGTAAACATACCCTAATGATGGACCACGTAGATGAAACGGAGTTTAATTACCCACCAACAAGACAATCACGGTAAAATAACTAACCGGGCAGGATTTCTTTTATGACGACTTTACCTACATAATTATGTAACTTATTACTAACTTGCAAAATCGTGTATGGAGCAAAGAGATGTGCTGTTTTTATTCATATTTTTATGGTCAATCATAACGCGAAAAGCTAGAGGAGAGTGAAAAGAAACAAATTGATTTATAATCTCTTTTAATCTTCCAATTCATGAAACTAAAACAGGTTGGGTTTTTTAATAGATCAATAGAAGCAGACTCAAGCTTTAGCAGCGTTGTTTTGTGACTAGATCAAAGTATTATAGAGTCCAAGGTACACAGGCCAGAGATAATCTTACGACACGCACCAACGTTTTCTATGAATTTATCTTTAAAGGCACATTTATACGTGCTGTAAGGATATTTCGAAACCGACTAGACTAATATTACAAAATGTAAAAAATATTAAACATTTTTCAATGACAACATAATAGCGCACAGATAAACAGACTATGTCTGGTTCAAACACTTCGAATTCTTTCGATCCGGGAATAGCTATAATATGAAACAGTTTTAATTAGGATGCGATTGAAACACTGTATTACCGAAAGACTACAAAATAACTGCATAATCAGTCTAAAGCATTCCCATATCCCACCTTCTCTCTGTGAGAGGTATTGGGCTATCCACCACGCAGGCCCAGTGTGGGTTTGCTGAATGTAATATGTATTTGATTTTTTTGGTTATAGGACATGCCGGTTTCCTCACGACGACGTTTTCCTTTATCCGTTTTGAGTAAACTGAATGAATTATCCATCCATTGTCCATAGTGATCGTATTATGTTATATGATTTCCATGCCTGCTGAGTGGTTCAATTGAAATTTGTATATTGGGTTCGATAAAATCTAGGTCAAGATCAAGACAGCGTCTGGAATAAATAAGCGATCGACCCGACCTCTCAACACGATTCTTATTAATTTCATCCATTTTGTTTATCGAAATACCTATACATTGAAATTCATCTTTTTGGAGCCTGTACACACGAAGAATTAAATGGTTAAGCAATAATTAAATACATTATTTCAGTAGTAGTACTTGCTATCGGCGTGCGCATATAACCAGATGTATGAACGTAAACGAGGCAAAAGGAGTATTATGTAAGGATCGTAGCAGGTGGCGTTCTGTAGTTTCTGCCAACCCCCATGGGAAGAAGAAGTGACTTTATGTATGTGCTTATGTGTGTTCATAATTTAATGTCACGCTGCCAATGCCATGATGTTCTGTAAAAGCTCACTATAAAGTTCACTTTTCAACAACCACCTAACGCGACCACCGACTGATCAACTTACGTGTTGTGAGACTGACAGTGTTACAACTAAATTGAACAAAAGCAATTACGTTTCAAACCTAGTTAAAATACACAATATTTGTAAACTGGGCTAGAAAAAAAACAAAGAGATAGGAAACAGAAATTATAGTGCTTTCCACAAATAATAATTAAATAACTCTAGCCCACAGCTATATTCTGAAATTGTTTCGTGTATCTATGTAGCTTTACATTGAAACACGAAACAATTTCACTCAAAATTATTGTACAAAAAGTAAACTACCGAAGTGCGTTCTAAAGCTTCATCACTTAGGATTAGTAACCACCACAATACGCTCTTATTATTCTTAGGCCCACTTGCGCGTTCATGGGTAAGTCGTAGTTAACAGCTCACTCAGGGTTAATTCTAATCATTCTCTTATCAATTATTGGATTAACCCTGAGTTAGCTGTTAACTCCAACTTACTAATTAACGCGCAAGTGGGCCTTGGTGATATTATTATAATAATATTTTTGCATTTAGATACTCCATTTGGTAGCCCATCTTGATGAGGAATCAAGCGTCTTCGACTGGTATTAAAAATGCGGAATAAGTCTGCCTGTCTCTGTTTTGTTCGTTTTCATAAGATTTTGAGAAATTCATAAGGTATGTACCTATCCTATTTTATCTGTATATCTCTAAAAAGACACATTACATGTGATGAAGCAGTTACAGCTTGTACCTATTGAATGTAGCACGTAGAACTATTTGAATACATTCTACTTTCAGTAGTCTCCACGGGTGGCAAATATGTGTACTTGGCACACCATCTGGCAGTCCATCTTTCTGGCTGAATGGTAGTTTTACCACGGCATGAGCTTCTTTAAAGTTCGTACCGAAACAAGGGTATAAGGAGCTGGTATACAAGAACATCAATACAGAAAACGTCACGAAAAATAACCCCGCCATATTTCAAGTATAAGTCAAAATAAACGGCGCGGCGCAATACAAACACAACTTTTCATACATCGCATCGATATTATCCGGCAGACTTTCGTGCAGTTTGTCTCTCTGTAAAATATAGCCTTTCCAACTAATATATTGCTTGGTACTGTCATACGCGCCTCGCAGAATATGAATAACCAATTTATTGGATTGTTCGGCTAACGACACAATGCGTGTTTCTCGCATTCATTTAAATAATGCAGTGTATCAGCCTGTACACGGCTGAGTAATGATTGAATGGTGCAAGAATGAAATGGTGTGAAAAATGTTACAATCCAGTTGATTGACGGCCATCGGAAAGTCAACCACAAAGTTTGATGTAGCGTTGAAGAGTTTCTGGCTGTTTTTTTTGTGCACATTGTATACTCTGTATCTGTTGAAGTTTTACATGTCTGAAACAAAGCCTCTGCATGTTTTATAGATTCAAGCCCATGTCTGTACCTACTACTGCTCTACTTATGAATTGAACAGTTTTTCCCGTCTTCTTATTTTATATTGATAATATATGTATATCATTACATTGACCGAATATCCTAGGTACTTAACTTTTATTTAGAAAAAAGTTTGTTGAAATTATAGTAGTGTAATAATACCCTTTCAATTCAAGGGTTATTTACGTCATAATTGAGCAGTTAAGTAGTATATTTTGCGAAAGACAAACTTATATAATAAAACAGCAATTTCGCTTCTGAGTAAGGCTAATTTTGTAAAACTTAAGAAGAGCCCAGAATGCTTGTTCTCTAATAAATATATTTTGAACTATTATATTAATTTACTCTTCATAAATTAATTTTGTAATTCAATAATATTAATATACTTATGTTGCCGACTGTACGTCAATAATTCGATATTCTTCCCTCCAAGATATATTATGTTAATTAATTTCAGAAACTGTTAAATAATTCAGTATGAAAATCGAAGTTCTCATTCTTCGCCATCCAATTGAACCATCGCGTTTAATAATTAAACACTACAACATTTTACGTTAGGCACAAATACATAACATCACGCCTTGTTTCTCCGAACGGTTAGGCAGAGGTGTACCCATAATAAGAACACCCACATTTGCTAGTTATGTTTAAAGTCCCATGTAATAGGGGGCGAGCCTATTGCCATCAACGGGGTACAAGTCCAAACTCCGGTCTGCTACTGAGAAATTTCTAATTGAAAAACCCTATAACAGTTTGCCCGATTTCCAGGAATCGAACCCAGGATCTCATACTCAGCAGTAGCGCTTGCGACCATGAGGCAGACAAGTAAGAATAATTAAAACTCAAAAATTGCCCACACATACCAGTTTATTATAATATGAAACACGAGAATGTAAATCATCTGCTAGATATAACCGTTCGTTTGTTTGCAGAATAAAAAGAGGTAAATTGAAAAGTGACAAGCATACCTCACCCGCATGAAATATTTAGCTTGAATGAACGACCGACACGGGATGAAAAATTGGATGGTAATGTCCAAAATGCACTGTTATTGCAATATGGTTTTTCATTTTTTGGTGTAATAAAACTCCTGGATTATTGTGCGTGTATATTTTTTTTCGAGAGGAAAAGTGTGAATACATATCGCTTTGTTTCCGAGTGTGTACATGCATATTGTAACCTGTTTTGATATCAGAGGAAATAGCATTCACCGCTATCGAAACTACTAGAAATATTTCCACATCTCCGTAAGTAATACCATTACGACAGACACACACTGCAAGCACAATGCACTTCTCAAGACACATACTGCAAGGTACGGAGTATATTTGCTGACTCACTCTGCGACTGAGTACATTAGTAACCCAGTTTCACTAGCTTCAGTGAAGTTAGTCTTAAACTTGTTCGGGACAAGCTGATACAGTCTCTGTTTTTATTTCGACTAGTGCTTCAGATTAGAGAGGTATCTGTTTTTAAGGAACGAGTTGTGCAGTTTAACTGAGTTTTGTTGAGTAAAGCTTACATTGTAAGCTGGGTTTTATTCGATAAATGGAAGCACAAGCAGTTAGTTTGTGTTAGAAGCAACAGTTTAGTTTATATGTTTGTGCGTGAGGAAACATTCTTTTTTCTTTTGCCTGTTGTAATTAGTTGTAGTCTAGCGAAAACATAATTCTATGGAAAACAGAGAGCTAGTTAGATTAGACTAGATTCATAAATGTAAGATAAAACTTTCAATCTCCTAGAGTTTGTAGGATTTTCACTGTTTTTGTAACAATAATTTACTAAAGAACATCAAGGTCTTTCTCTATTACTTTACTGTTTTCAACTTATACCTTACAATTCTACAATGTCTTAGCGAACTCTAAGCGGGCAGTGAAACACTTTAATTTACTATTCAGTTGCCGCGGATTTACAATAATAGCCAACAAAAAGTTATGATTAACGCCAACTCTAGTTACAAACAGTAGGGGTTTTAATTTGTGAAGAAAGAGGTAAGGTTGAGCTAACAATTTTGATTTTCGTCTTTTTTTTAAACCAAATAAAATTATAACGCGTATTCGTTCGAAATTTGAAGTTCATCTTTTTCTTGTTTATTTTCGGCCAGTCACCCATACATCCATCCAGCCATCCATCCAGCTATCGTAAAAAAGTACATAGATCGGAGTCTCATTTCCTACAAAATGTACCTATGGGAAAAGTTTTTGAGATTTTTGCCTTTTTGTACTCAAACCTCATTTGCTTTTTATTACTCAAGCACTGCTCCGCATTTAAAGCGATGGTTTTGAGTTCTCGGAAGCCAGATCGGTGCCAATATTGAAATTTCTAGGATTTCTTCGCATTGATAACTCCGTACAAATTCATTTCGTGGGGAACGTTTCTGTTCTCAATTCAAAACGTTACATGCTGCACCGAGTGGTATTTCCGTTATTTAATATTTAGGTACCTACCTACCAAAAAAATAAATCCCAAGAGGAGAAATGAAGAAAAATTTATATGAACGGTTTAAATTATTTGGATAAGTAAAATGATAATTATGTTCTCCTAACAGACTTATTATTGCTATTATATGCCTAAGTTGCCCCACTGCAGGGCAAAGGCCTTCCCTCTTTCCACTTGAATAACTTGAGTACCTACCTAACTTTAATCTCTATCCAACAAAAATAAGTTAAAGTATCTATGCTACAAAATTAGTCCATAGTCTCCCCACTACCGGGACTGAGGCCTCTACTCAAGACGAAGTCGACCGTATTCCACCACAAGTTTGCATTTGGATTTCTACGTTTAACCAATCGTAGCAAAAGCGAAAGATACCGTAAATGTCTGCGTCTCCTGTCTGACGGTTTCCCATTAAACCCTAAGCAGACATCCGATTCCCCTTCCATTACGCCTTAACAGTACCAAAACAAATATCACACGTTCAATTAAGTGCAGATGTTGATCCAAGACTCGTTTACACAGCGCCCCACGTTCTGTTCCCGTCTAGTTAATTTGCTCAGCCGAGCGGCAATGATTCGATTCTCCGGAGGGCATTACTGCCGAGTCGAGGATAAAACTCTTAGCATATTGTTACTTTAAGTTCTCAGCCTTTTTATATAAAAGAATGTTACACGTGTGCTGTAACGTGATTCGACCTAACTGGGTTTTAAACGCCGTTTTTTGGTAATTCAAGGTTGTTGGCATATATGACTTTAAGGCTAATTTCCTGCTCGTTATATTTGCGTAAGTACAAAGTTATACATGTACCTTTTTAGCTGAAACCTGGAAAGGTAGTCTTAATTTGAATGGAGGTTACCTGAAAAAGTTACAAGCGCCCCCAAAGTAGAAAAATCATCCTTTTCTGAATTTTATTTTCATACTTTTCTGGACTGTCTGTTATGAATTGATGAGACTAGAGAAGAGATGAGAGATCTGTCATCTGTAGATAATTCAACCCTCATTTCGCTCATTCAGTTCAATCCCATTTTGTTATAAGTTAAATGTGTGTTTTTCATTAAGTGTTGCCAGCAAACCCACAAAGGGTAAAGGCAGTCCGCATATTTGCACAAAAGCGCGCTGAACTGATGGCATCTGCAAACAAACCAAACTTGCCATGGCTAACATAAATTCATTCCGGCGCACACACCAAATGAATCCAACTGCAATTTACGTCACAGTCACGAACTAAATCCGACATTTCCCACGTTGCCGATATATCTCCTAACACGCCAGCACCATAATCTCAGTTAATCATGACGAATAAATAAAAGGTACGATTGATTGGGTCCCGAAAAAAAGGTATAACACAAAGGACTGGATGTAAAGCAAACAGAAATCAGTCCGTTACATCTTGTTCAAGTATATTCTCAGGTGGAAATTTGTCTATAAACATCCACAATAGCTGGGAGCGCCGACCCGCATACTAATGTATGAGCGAGCGGCTCCACTGCTGAGACGAATTATGATTTTGGATGCCCGATGTATGCTAATATGAGAGGGTTAAGACCGTAAACAGTGGCTGTTTTTTGAAAACAATGTAGGTGGAAAGTATGAGTAGTAAGCTGAACAGACAATTTTTATCGACTTTGTTGGCTCTTTAGATGAATAAAAGTAGGAAAAAAGTGATTCAGGTTTTCAGTGTGTTTTACGTGTAGCTTATTAATAAAGATACGTCGCATAGCATTGCCTGCCCGTGCTATTACTTCGTTTTTGCTTGGCGTTCTTTCTGATTTTTATGCTTTTTAAGGCTCGTTCACACCGGCGCGACTTGTCGCGCGACGCGACTTTAACAATACAATTTCTAATAAAACTTCACGATTGAACAATTGCCGGTGTCGCGTCGCGCGACAAGTCGCGCCGGTGTGAACGAGCCTTTACTCGGCTCCTAAGGGTCCGCGCGTTGAATAGCCGTAATCATAAATAGTCTTGATGTTAAATAGCCTTTAGCCTACCTCAAGAATTGATCTATCAAATGCAGATTTTTTCAAATTTAACTTACCGGTCGGATTTAATCCAGATATTAGCGCGTTCAAACAAAAAGACAAACTCTTCAGCTTTAAATTTTTAATATAGATATAAATTTACATTTATTAATACATTGCATACTCCCTTTAACTTTTAGGTTTGTGGGTATCCATAACGTTTTATTTCTTAGCTACGATTGTTTTATCGCAATTTTCAACGTTTAATATTGCCTACATTGCAAAGCCATTTATCAACCAGAACCCGTGTAACAATGAACTACGAACCGAAGGGCCGCACGATGATGGCGATGGCGCCCTGCAACGCGACAAAATCCGGGAACCCGCGGACTTTGATTCAATTACATTGTATACCGTACCGGTTGAACCTTCGTCCTGTTTCGGATTCGAACAGATTGATATATTTTCTAATATTGTTTTGTGCGTAAAACGTTTCTAGAAATGAATTTCTGAGAAAAAAATATAAGATTACATTTTATTTATATATTAGAAACATTAAATAATACAATTATACTTAATTTAAACAAAACCATTAAAAAAACAATAAAAGTGAAAAATCATTCCAAAACATCCTTTCTAGGTATTTCATAACAAGACCATTTTCAACACAAAACTACGCCATGCGTTTTATTTGGACTCAACCTCCGTGATACGCAGTTGATTGATGATGTTTAGAGAGCACACGCCGAGAGCGGCTAATGTTTCAGCAAACACCATCCGATAGTTTTTACATCAGAATGTTCATAGAAACCCGAAATAGGTATATTAAATACTAGCTTACAAAAATTCATACGAATTTTCTCTTAAAAATATTAGTGTGGAATACAACGTTAAGTAAGCAGAAACATTTTTATTGTTATCAAGATGTTTGACGATTTTGTTTGTTTGAAGCTTTTGTGACCATAGGTACCTACCTACTGGAACGTTTTTTTTTATTTTACTTTTATTTACTAATGAAAGGCTAAGATATGCCAATGATTGATGATGTTTGTCTTGCCGTGAACAGCTGATGTTCAAACGCCGCGATCCTAGTTCAAACGGATTCAATATACCTACTGTTATTGTGATTTATGGTAATCGAGGGCTTGTGAGGGCTCGCGAGGGGACCAATTGAAGGTAGCTTTCACCAGTGAAGCACATCTCTAGTATTTTTGTTTATTTTTCTTCTTCTTCATTTTATATTTTGATAGTACCGAATAAATGTAACTCAACTAAACGAGTTTCAGAGAAACGTGTTAAAAAAACTGGGAAATTATGTATCAATAAACGGAATGTCAAAATATCAATTGAAATAAAATATCTAACTGATGAAGATCTATCGTGTAGATATTTTAACAAGCCAAGGTTTCCTGACTATGTTTGCCGAGGTATTGAATTCACTTAAGAGCTCGAATTGGCAAACTTCGAGTTTGGTACCCGTCGGTCAATTAGAGTCAAGATTAGAAACGGGCAGTTTGCGACGTAAATGAACATTCATAGACTTCAAAAGGCTGAGTAAATGTTTGATTGACTGAAATCTACTCGTTTTATCTTGACGTTTCGAGGGCTTGGGAACGGTTCGCTAAATACCGCTTAATTACGGTTTTTAACCAGGTTTTTTGGAAACGCTCGCTCGGAGAAGAATCTTTTCGCGTGCGGTTATGATTCTGATTCTTTCCAAGCAATAGGGGGTCGGAGAGGGCTTCGCGTCGTTGGTTTATTCGAATTCGAAGAAATTGTGGATCATCAACAAATCACATAATTATTTAGGATTTTTATTGACGTTACAGGTGGCACACGTTTTCTATTGCATATAACATAACCTGTTAGGGTTACAGGGTGAATACTAGAATAAAGACTGGTCTAAGGATTTTAATAATACGTTTATTATCCTTTTCTTTATAAACCGGAAGGTGTGTTTTACTAAAATGTTGTAAGACGTGTGATCCCACAAATGGCTAAGAGTATAGTACAGTCTTTATGGGAAAGTAAGGATCTCAGTCAAGTGGTTAGGGCTCGGATAGTAAAAAATAATATTTATGAGTTAGAAAGAGAAAGACTATAGTGTTGAAGTAGGATCGATTTGTTTTTACTTTACTCCAACATGCCCTATATGTTACGGGCAACTTGAGAAGTCCGGTCGCTATGAATAATGGCTGGTCTGTATACATAATGCCCATATCAAGTAGGCAATGTAAGTAAAACTGCATGACTAATCACTTTTACCGGTCAGTATGAATAATGACCACCCTATCATGAGCAAAGTAATAAAAGAGATGAACGATCCGTAGTGTTTTTATTTAGGCAAGTATTCATGCTGCCTGGTTCAAGTGATAAATTCAGGCCATCTAAGCTATCTCAAACCTTGATTTATTTAATGGACCACTAGGGCATTATTAATATGGGCCGGCCAAAATAATAAATTTATCAATTTGGCCGACGCTCTTGGTCATTATTCATAATAAACGGTCCATATTATTACTGCCCGGTTAATCAAGTTGCCCGTAACATATATAGGTACTTGAAACTGACGGGAAGTGATATTAAAGGACTGCGGGTGTGCAGAGCAGAAATAACCGAGTGAAATTAACTGGTATTCAAACTGGAACACCAAAATAATATCGATTCTGATCGAGCAGAATCGAAAAGAAAGCTCTTTTTTTAATGTATGGCGTTTTTTACCTGCGTTTTTTGCCTTCACAAAGGAGAATTATTGTAATTCGCTAAACAATATTATCGACTACAATGTCGCTAAGCGGAAATTAACAATGTCTAGGTAGTAAAATTCTGTAGGTATTCTTATTTTTATAAGAATTATTAAGAACCGACATCTGGAGTAAGGAAATTGTGTAGCTTTTCTGTGATATTCAAGTTATAGAATTTCGATACGACTCCGAACTCATTAATTTATTATTAAATCGATTGAACGCTGGTTACATTATGTTTAATGTTGTCAATGGCCATTAAATATTCTCTTAATTGAAACATACATTCGTAATCAAATACAGATCAGAACTGAAAGGAAGAAATTAAAAATTGTCTACTTAAGTTTAACAAATACCTACATAATAACATAACATAACATCACGCCTGTATTCCCCGAAGGGTTGGGCAGAGGTGTACCTTTATAGTACACTCACATTTACATTAATAAATAAATTTATTTTTATTATTATTTCGTCAGTTATGTTTGAGTCCCATGTAATAGGGGGCGAGCCTATTGCCATCAACCGGGCACAAATCCAGACTCCCAATAACACTTTGTCCGACCCGGGAACCAAACCCAGGACCTCATGGTCAGCAGTAGCGCTTGCGACCACTAGACCAACGAGGCAGTCTATCTCGCTTCTTAACAAAAAGTCAGCACTATATTTAGCTTAGTCAGCGCCTACCAGAATTGGCGCCATCTAATCTCTCCATTCATCTTTCCCGCCACAAACGCTCTTCAGTTGGACGCTCACATGTCACGGTGACGTCACACAATCACATAAATTGCTCGAATAATCTAACGGAGGAATATCTCTCGACTGTATGAACGCGAAGTGTTCATATAATTTGTTGAGATATTGATCTATAATATTTTTATTGAATGTGATTTCTGAGAATTTTTATTGAAACTACCAGTTGAGTTTGAGTTTGAGTTTGAGACTTTTTTTGTGTGACTTTTCAAATCAAATCAAATCATGTCATTTATTTCTTTGCAAACATGGGTAAATTTGTACATAGGTGATGTCATAAAGTTAGTTCTCCATGTTCTGCCGTCAAATGGGCATGCAAATCATAATCAATTAATATTATTTTAAAGTAAAGTTAGTAAGTAGTAGTTCTTAGCTTTAAAGAATTATTTCTATGCTGTAATAATTAATTACCCAATTGGACTTAGCTTCTCCAATATTTTTAATTACGTAGGAAAAAACAAACTTCAAATTATTTCAAAAGTTTCCATCCCAACGTTTATATAAATTCTTATATCCAAGAAACAATCGTTTCAACCGAAACATTTACAAAACAAAGCAACAATTAAGGGGACAGAACACGTCCCTACGGAACACCGAAAACGTTTTGTTCCATTCCACAGAACCATGAACCACGCTCGATCCGCCTTTGACTAGGTGCATGCCTTTGAAGGAATGCACCAAGTCAAAGGCGCATCAAGCGTAACGTCAAAAGGATGTACAGTATAATTCAAACTAAAAACACCGCTTTCTGAAAAGCGAAGAAAGATTCGCGCATGCGTCGTTTGAAACCCTCAGCCTTCGTTCAACCGTTCCGTCAGAACAGTTGTTTCACGATCGCCGCACCGAATCAAACCCGAGCGAATTTTTACCGTCGTCGTCGCTCCCGCGTTCGATTTACGAAAACTTTTTTGAAAATGCGACGTTCTAGAATTTGGAACGTTTTTTGATTTTTTTCTGTTGATTTATTCGGTGAGGATGAGTTTGTTGAAAAACTTTGTGATGAAGTGGTCACAGTTGTTTGTACTCGGAGTTTCAGTGTTGTTTCGATGCACGGATTCTGTCGGTAAGTTGTCGAAAATATAATGAATATACCTGCATACAACAAAACAGTAAATTAATATTTATCATAAAAGAATGACAGGTTATTTTTTTCAGGTAGCACCCGACTTATCCGACCTTATTTTAGCATCAGTATATTTTTCACCCCTCGACGCGAATTATTCGCGAAACTTAATTCAAAGTTAACTAACTTAATTTTCCAGTCGTTGCTTCTGCTGTAACTTACAACTGTCTTGCAACTGTTATTTAATGAAGATGAGGGACACATGCAAAATTAAAGAACTACGATTCAATTTTATTTGGTGTTGTAAGGTAAATTTTATTTTAATTTAATAAAAGAAGCCAATAACTAGTTAGTTAATTCTTTTTCATTTCTCATACTCGGAAAGTATTTTGATCCGAATAGCGAGTATGGAAGACGCTGCTTCCCAACTTTGGGCGGGAAAGACTCATAGTAATTGCTTCTTTCTCTAGAGCGGGCACGAATTTTAATTAAGTCTTAGTAATATTTTTATTTTTTTTAAAGCTTTTATCGTGCATTGTTACCAAAACCAATCACGTATGCCAAATTTCAGCCCGATAGCTTCAGTAGAAGTGGTTGAAATATTGAGTGCAATATTCCAGGACGTACATAAAGTGAAGTTATTTTATTTTATTTTTCTAAACTTTTATAGTTAATGTAATCATGCATGGTCACGAGAACCAAACACGTATGCCAAATTTCAGCCCGATAGCTTAAGTGGAAGTGGGTGAAATATTGATTGCAAATTCCAGGACATACATACAAGTGAAGTTAAATAAAAGCTTTTAAAATAGAACTTTTAGTTAGGTTACTTGTTGGCTACGAAAACTTTTACAATAATTAAGAAAAATATGAATAAAATTAAAAATAAATGCTGCGGTCTTGTAAGTACCTATACGTATATAAGCAGATAGTGTGATTAAAGTTTAAAAAAAATACCTATTAAACGGGACGGCTCGCTCGGACGGGCTCTGCCACAATCAGGTATGAATCCGTTAAGCCCTTAGTAAGCAGATAGAGATAGAGAGGTATTAATATTATTGAAACTGTGAAACAGAAAAAGTCCCTGAAAATAACCTCAATGTTAGTTGTAGGCCTTTTGGCCCTGGAAATCAACGAGTCGTACCGCCCCACGTAGAGCCGCCTACAAGCGGCGCTCGGGCCCCCCAGATTGGGAAGCAGCGTTGACAGCGCCCCAGCAGCGCCCAACAACTTGGGCGCGTTAGGTCTACGCCCGGTGTTCCACAGGAGCGGGCCAAGAACCGAGCCCTGTGGAACACCGCACGACATACAGATGTCTACCTAAGTCAACTTCTATTTCCGACCGTAACGAGCCACGTGCTAATCCTATCAGCACCTATTATTATCTCTCAACAACAAAGTTTATAATACTTTAATAAATAACCATTTCCGTGCTAAGCTTAGGGTCTCAACAGACATTCAAGTTAATATCAGTTCAATACTGCGGCGAAGTTCGGTGGTACAGTTAATCAATTGTTAATATGTTTCTCCCGGGAACCGCACGGTACCGCATGGCATTGCACAGCACCACACGGTACCGTGAGGCACATTAACCACGTATAAGGGCTGTCAGTATCATAATTTTCTGTGAAATATTGACACTGATAGCTCTTGAACGCGGTTTAGATGTGCTGATCGCGTTCAGTGTCGGTGGTAAAATTCTCAATAAGTTTGGTGAAGAACTGATGTGTGAAACATTCTTTTTTAACCGACTTCGCGTATTTACTTACTTCTTGTAGGAGATTTTCTATTGATTGATTTTTCGTTTGTCTCAATACCTATATTTTACTCCATCTGTAAGTTGGTGTTGGGGCCAATGTTTGTGAAGGGAGAAAGAAATATCAATGTTACTTAATCAATATTCCTGAGGAGATAATGTTAGCTACTCTAATGAGGTGCAAACTTTGTTTCTGGAGATGTATGTTGGGTGTATGTAGGATGTATGATTGACTCCAGATGTAATCTGACAAAGCCCCTGAAATCTTATCAATTTACGCAACATTATTACTAACAGAATCAAGCGCGTTCAATACAGCGAATACTCGATTTAATCAAAGAAAAGTACATTTTCGAATCTCCAGTTTCTTTTGAAAATCCCCATCGGTGTGGATGCCGGGTATAATTGGGTTCCATTGAAGACGGGTCGGTTCTCGAGTATTGAAGCAGTTAGGCATTAATTTGTTTAAGAGTATCGTTCGAATGAACAATTGATGTGGTTACTGGGACTGCAGCCATGTTGGATCCGCCCGTTGTATTGGATTAGGCGAAAGATTGATCAGGACCTTCTGTTATTTGATTGGCGGTAAGAAGGACTATGTGTTTCGAAATATAGCAAGTGAATTGGCTTAAAAAGGAAATCGTCAGAGATCTGTGATCTTTTGTGAAGTTTTTAGAATTTTTCTTTCACAAAAAAGTACTATGAAACTTAAAGCTGTAAGGCAGACCATTTATTTAGATGAGTAATGTCCAAGAACCATAGCCGAACCAAAGAAAACCTCTATAAACGGCCACAAAAGAGATTTTAATCTAAAAATTTAATCTGGATAAAAAATGGTCTAGGTACCTGCCATTTTGTTTGTATTCTTCATTTGGACACTTAGAAGACATCTTTATTGATGGTTAGTTTTTTACTTTGTTATTAATAATTTTAGACAAGATGAAACGACATCCAGACGCTCTATTACATCACAGACCCTTTTTTCAACATATTCCAAATATAGATACAGGCATAAAAATTAATGCACGTTCAATCAAGCAAGCTCGATCAATCAACTAAATCAACAGTGGACTGAAAGGTTTTTTTAAAATAGAGTGTTTTACCCTTTTCAAAAGGGTTGTTGCGCACATAATAAATAATCCTGTATAGGTAAGTGTTGTCAAACCCTACATAATTTAATAATGTTACCTATACAATTTTTTATGAAATTGGTAAAAAAGCAAGTGTTCGATGTGATTGTAAATGTCAGACGCAAATCAGGTACGTTGTCCACACGCTACGTCATATGTGCCTAGAGCCTAAGTACTCTTCAAACCAAAGTACAACAGTGTTGTTTAGCGCCAGAAGTTGGTTAGACCATACCTAGTGGTAAAATACTTCTTGCTTGATTGTAAAAAGTGCAAGCATCTCAAGTGCGTGTCAAGCCGAAAAACAATATCATAATTATGTGCATATAGCACCCATTGAAACACAGCAGCAGTGCTGCAAGTAAGCTCATAGCACCCGAGTGGAACCTAGACCTACTGTCAGAACTCTCATGGATGAGCTCGTTCAGAAGAAGCGCTACATCTAGGCTACTTACTAACATGCAATTTTATCAGCACAAATTGTTAACCAAACGCTAGTTATAACAAAATAGTCGCGACGATTTAACAGTACACTTGTAGCACATTCTTTGGTTAGCATCACTATCGCAAAACAGTGTGCGTCACCCTCTGTGCCAGGAAGTCTGATCTAGTCTGTGTGAACGTTTGATAACTAAGGTAAATATGGTTAAAGATTAAATTGGATAGGCTTCTACAAACCGGGGGTGTAGCGAACTGCGAATGAGATTACATTAGTATTTACTCAGAACCGTAACTCGTGGACTATATATTATAACATATACCTATGTATAATATATCACTTAATTTTAGGTTTAATTTTCGGTTCCTAATAAACGTAATCTACTTATTCTTACTCTATAATTTAATGACATTGGATTTTTCCATCAGGAATTAATTCTCAATTAGCTCCTTCAATTAGCTCAAACGTTAGAATAACAATAAGAATCATTTATTTGCTGAAAATTTAGTCCTATTGTATAAATTGGTGACTTAATGTAAAGTCCATATTTTACATTAGTACCATTAATACATAGGTATTTATTTTAGTCCCCAAAATATACAAATACCTTTGTTTCGTTTGTTACTTATGTGTTAACACAGCTTACCACTTCGGCGCAATACAAGCGTGATGTTAAGTTATTGCTATAAGACACGTACAATTAAATTCTACCAGCAAGTTACCTGCTCCAATTAGCAGCGTAGTAATAATAAGTCACACATAAGTCTTAGGGCTCCCACACATAAACACGTTACGACGTCGCGTCGTACAACGATGCGGTGTCGTTTCACGATACGACGTCGCGTCGTGGAAATCTACGACACGACGTCGTAACGTGTCGATGCACGATACGACGTCGTGACGTTAGAAATTCACGATACATTCCTGCGCAGTTGAGGATATATTAGGAACTCCTTTCGCACCGCTTTCTAGAGGGTTCTAGAAGCTGCGCCGAGAGAAAAAACAGAAGACGCGCACCTTTTGAAAAAAAAGAGTGTCTGTCATCTGTCATGTTTGTCGAACTAGAAAAGACGATAAAATTCTTACCCCGAACCTATGTTTTTACACTGATATTATTCTATTGTGTATATTAATTCAAAATTCAAAGATGACGGATGGTATTGAAGTCGATCATCTAATTACCCTAGTCGAGCAGCGTCCCGTACTATGGGACAAAACATCTAAAGAATATAAGAATAAAAATGCAAAAACAACAGCATGGAAAGAGGTGTGCGAAAATTTATTTCCTGGTTTTGAAGAATTAAGTTATCAAGAAAAAACAAAATATGGTAAGTAATATCCTATATTTTATTTAGTTGCCAACTAAGAGCTCCCACATCACTATTAAAGTAATCACAAAATTCATTTCTTATGTCGGTAGCTCTTGTTCTTGTTCTACCCTCCTGTGTGGATTGTTGTAGTTCAATAAAAGTATCATCAATTATTATATCTTCAAATGTTTCGGCTCCTTCTCGGTTTAGAATGAAATTATGTAAAATACAGCTTGCTTTTATGATATTTGTGCAAAGATCTAAAGAAACATTCAATGGTCGATGAAATACCCTCCACCTGTTAGCCAGGATACCGAACGCACATTCTACAAATCTTCTTGCTCGGCTCAAACGATAATTAAAAACTCTTTGTTGTATCGTCAAATGTTTTCCTGGGTATGGACGCATTATATTATTTGTTAACGGTAAGCCTTCGTCTGCAACAAAAACAAAAGGAAGAGGCGTTTGGGAGCCTGGTAAAGGCTTTGGTGTTGGTAAAGGAAGTTGTCCTTTTAAAAGTAATTCATTCAATTTTGAATTATTGTAAACGGTTGAGTCACATTCCTTGCCATATGCTCCAATATCAACATTATATAAATCTGTATTTAGAATCTACGAGAGCCAACAACGATACAGAATGATAATTTTTGTAATTATAAAAAAGCGATCCGCCATGTTTGGGACTCCAAATTCGAACATGTTTCCCGTCAAGTGCGCCTATGCAATTAGGAAAGTTGGCACTCATGGCAAACTTCTCAGCACTTTTTGTTAGCCGTTCAGTAGTTATTTTCGGTATATTTTCGATCAAAAGATGCTTCCATATAGCACCACAGACTATTTTTACAGTTTTAGCAATAGTAGACGCTCCACGATAGCAGTTTAAATGCATGTCTTGAAAGGTGTTTCCTGATGCCAAAAACCTGAAATAAAATAAGGAAATAAATAAATGAAATAATTTGTAGTATAGGCATAGTCCACACTACAATTTAAAAGTGTATAAATAATCTATGTAAAGGTATGCATTTGTATATGTGTATCAGTGTGGTGCGTGTGTGTGCGTGTGTTAGTGGGATGGGCGAGTGAATGTATTATTTATTTATTTATGTGTGTCTAAACATAAAATACTATTGTTTCAGGTAATGCTGTGTTAAAGAAATGGACTGGTATTAAAGATAACTATGCCAAGTACGTAAAAAAACTTAAAGAAATAAATAAATCTGGAGCAGGCGCTAGCAAACTTAAGGCATATCATTTATATAAACAGCTCCTTTTTTTAAAAAGAAATGATCAAAACGAAACCGATGATAGTATAATAGATCTAGAAACAAACAATCAGAACACACAAAAGGAAAGTCCAAAAAGAAAATTTAAAAGTCCATCTCTAACCCAGCCATCACGAAAAAGGAGAAATGTCGATACATTTGAAGAAGAAATTATGGCAAAATTAGACGAGCCCGAAAACAGACATTTATCTTTTTTTAAAGCGATATTACCATCTTTAAATAAACTAAATGATCATCAAACGTTAATTTTCCAAAGTCGGGTCTTAAAAGTTTTAACGGATCTATACGAACAATCACAGCAACATACCTCTATATATTATTCTCAGAGCAATTGTCCATCTTCGTACCAGAGTAACTATGAAACACAAAGACCCCAAAGTTCATGGCAAAGTTCTTACCACGGTGGTTACCAAACAGCCGGAAATTCGACACAGTCTACCCGAGAATCAGCACTGTCACCAGCTGCCAACCAAGGCCAAAGCGATGAGAGCGTATCTAATGATCATTCGAATACATCACGTGAACCAATAGCATCACCCCTATCGCTTTATGACTTTTCTTAAAAAAAGGAATCCAAAGGTGTAATGTTGATTTAAAATTATGTTTAAGTTGATTTAATATCTGTTAATTTGAGGTGAAGCTTTCTTTGTTAACAACTTAATTTTTAAAAATTGTTGTTTAGTGTCGTTGATTTGTGAATGAAAAAATATGAGAAAGTTGTTGTTTCATTTACCTTACAGTTAATCCCAGCATCTCGAGAGGTTCGATGGGTGGTCTGCCTCTGCCATATTTTCCTGCTATATGTGGAGTTATCCGATGAAGTAACTCTTCGAAACTTGATACACTCATTCTAAAGTAATCAAAGAACTTGTTGTGGTCTATTTTTAAGGCATTGTACTTCTTTATAAAGTGACTCCCGTTATTCATGTTTGAAAGAAATGGGTGGATCCAATATCTTCTGAGTATCTGTCTTTTCTTTCTTCGTCTTCTTATTAACAGCAGAAGCAGAATGCGTCTAGTGCGGTTCATTTTTCGGATTGAACTAAAACATCACCTCACTGTATCGACGGCATCGTGCGTGGCATATTACGTTACGATGTCGTGTTTTTTTACGATGCTCATCGTAGATTTCTACGACGCGACGTCGTATCGTGAAACGACACCGCATCGTTGTACGACGCGACGTCGTAACGTGTTTATGTGTGGGAGCCCTTACTCATGATTAGTTTGCCAAGAGTTTGTATTTCGAAGCGAAATTGTCTTTACATTTTGTATCTAGTTCTCCGAGTTAAATTGAATAGACGTTGGTTTTGGCTATGTCAAGCCAGGGAAATTAATTGTTTATCAAATTGACACACTACGTCAATTTGCCATGTAAGAGCCATTTCATACAACTGTCAAAGAATGACAGTTGTGATTCGAATATAAGGACAATTTCAGTTGGTAGTTAATTTGATAAACAGTTTTCCCTGACTTTACCTACACAACTGAGAAAATGTGATGAAAATGTGTTTATTACATAGGTATAGCATTTTACGTTGGTTATATCCGTACCTAATAAATATATCTATGAATCATTATAATTCTAACTAAATAAATTATAGCTGGTGTTAGTAGAGGGGTGATTAGTCTCCTTACCACATTTTATCTATTGATATCATGATTACATCTATTAAGGCTGTTATAGACTTTGAGGTGTTGCTTTATAGTGTTGTTTCGTAAAGGACTACCTAAAGGTCCATAAAACAGTGGCAAGTGCAACATAAAAATACGTTTCCACCGTGCAAGCAACGTTGTCCGCACGTATGTGTAATAAATGACTTGCCTACGTGCTGGATGTTGGAGCAAACACACTTTCAATGCGTTTTCTTCTATTTTTAATTCAGAAGAAGTCAGTAAAACGGTGGATAACATTTTTACCACAGCTCATTTGAACTTTTACCCATCATATAGCTCATTTGAAATTAGCATTCGTGAAAAAAAGAGTAAATAGAAGTTGAATCAGTCAGTCAATAAAGAATCTCCGTAACCAGAAGGAGTTCAGGTGTGGTCCCGTACAAAAGAAAAATATCACAATGACGGAGTATAAGTGACTCTCGACTTCGTTAAGCGTCATGCTGATTTAGCCATTTCTTATTCTAAAAGATCGATCAGGATCATATCAATGATTTAGGTTGCAAACTAAATCTAAAGGATTTGCTATAACAACAAAGAAAATTGCCCCACAATTTTAAAACCCTCATCTAACCCAAAGCGACACGTCTAACCCTCGCAAGCCCTACCAGTTTAGTGGATACCAGGATCACATAACACCGTAGAAACATCGATAACCGCAGACAGAATGCGATACCGCCTCGGAGAGATGGCGACCGTGGCGATGACAACGCGGGAAAATGGAGTATGAATGTTGTTTATTGGATAAGTTTTAAAATAAAATAAAATAATATATAGTGAAGCGATTTTATTTTCGTGAAGATTATACTGAGTGGGTGGATTATAAAGCGTATTCACAGTCAATTCAAACGAGTAAGAAAATAACTATTTCACTAACCAGCTGTTTTACAGCCACACTGTCTTCGAAGTGATGATGACACATTCACGATGCGTTATTTCAAGCGATTAGAGTTGCGTTTAGCGGGTTTTATGAATATTATAGAAGATTTGCAATCACGCAGCGCGCATCTTAGGAGATTTAATCCGACCGTTTCCCAAAAAAGTTTGCAGTAAGACAGCAAAAAATGGCGGCGAGATTTGCGTGTTTTAAGTCTTTTTTGTCTGCCTTATCTGAGTCAAATATTTTCTTTCTTTCTTTTTCGCGTGTTAGACATAACTAAATGCAGGCACTTCGTTCGGTCTCCCGAAATGACCGAACTGAACGGTAAGTGAACGATCTCAACTCACTCGATGATTGGATATAGAATTGGCGCGAACTTAATATAAAGCTGTGATTGTGACTTTAGTTTAGGAAACTCAACCCTTTGATGGCTATGTCATTAATTTCTGGAGAGGTTTTAAAAACTACAAGCAAATCTTGCTTGTGCAGCACCTTCTTTCTGTCTTTTCTGAGCCAACTCTTTGAAAATCGGCAGCAAAACCTTCATAAGTTACTACCAGTAAATGAGTTTATTAACAGAAAAACACAATTACCTTCCGAGATATACACAAAACTGTCAAGGGATTTGAACCCTTGATCACGGTAAACCGCAGCAACCACCAACCTACAAGCTAAATCCAATAAAATTACTGAAAACTCGGCATAAAATACCGCTTCGAGATCCCTAAAAGATACCCCAGGCTGCGGGCGGTACTTGTTAATACCACATCGATGACAACGGTAAAACCGGGGGTCAAAATTGAATGGGGCAACAGTTATTAAAAAATTGAATCTTTGTTTACCCGTCTACGTTATAGAATAGGAACGGTTGGGTTATTTTTGGTCAACATTAACGTCAAAAATATTTTCTGGTAAACATTTTTTTCTGTTATTTTATAACTTGCTTTTGCACACGGTTTCGCCGACATGTAGGTCGGAATAAAATTATAATATTAGTAGGTATGGATAAATTCAGAACTCTTTAATACGGACCCACTTTAAAAAGTCTAGTTTACATCTGATTAAGGGTTAAAAATAGGCCAAACTGTGTGTGAATTGTTAACCAATGTTCTACAGTTACTTTATTACGTAAACTTACTTATTCTATAATGTTCTCAATTTACCTCCTACGATCTTGAAGTTACAAGCTAGTTTTGTTAATTATAATTATAAGTTGTAGAACGATGTTAGGTCTTGTTACGTTAAGATGATAACTTCTCTATACATTAGTATAGACTCCTGTACAAAAGCTAATTAAAAACAATCAGTGCGTCACGTTCCCTAGTAATTAGCGGTAAGTTATTTTAATGTTTCCCGGCCCTTCACCTAAGTGCTGAAGGGCGCGCGTTTTGGGGGACTGCCTTATGTAATTTTGACGTTCGAAAAGTGCTGATACTCAGCCAGTTTGAATAAATAAATGACTTTTGATTTGATTGATTGATTGATTTGCCGCAAATAAATGTAAATTCTTTCTTCTTTTCATCCAAAAAAAAAAAACAACAATATTGGTATCAAATAAAAGCTAGTAACGATTCAATTCTAATATTAATGTAAAAAGCTTGAAACAAAGATAATTACCTATGTAAAAAAAACCCCCCGACTGCAAAACTGAAAAGACAAAAACAAGCATTATAATCTATAGAATTTTGGTATTGCAGGCGGGGCAACCATTAACCTGAAATATGGTGTGTTTTTAATATTTTTATGTATCCATTACAATTATATGGCTTAGAGTTTTGTGATACAGACACTTGTAAGATTTACACAGTAACTTGTAAATTGTAATTGTAAAGTTTTATGGTATAGGGCTCTGGTGTAATTTACAACTGTATTTATTGATTCACCAAAATTACGATTTCATTTCATGGAACTGCACTTTGCCATCACCCCACCATCACCATCACCTGCACAAATTTTCCTCCGCTCATTTTAAGCGACACTAACTGAGTTTCACTCATCTCGTCTTACCCTTAAACTCAGGCATGCATTACTACAATTCCTTACTCCTAAACATAAGGCAAAACGATCAGTGAGTCCCGTTACCTTGCTATAATTAACGGCAGGTAATCTTGACATGTTTGCGCATTGCTCAATGGGTCGCGCTCGCATACCAACTCGATTATTCATCGAATTGATGACGAGTTACTAACTGAGGATGTATCAAACTAGGAAATCGATGGAGATGACGAACAATAGCAAGAAGGAGAACGAAACATAAGGAGGGGATTTGTGATAAAATTATTGAATTCCGAACGCTAGGCACAATGTTTTGTGTAGTGTTTGACCACTAAGTACAAATTGATAGATTTAATAAATAGATAATTTAATTTGATTGTTTTAACAAACGAATAGCGTGATTTAATAAATAGATCATTTAATTTGACTGTTTTAACAAACGAATAGCGTACGTGTTTTTCAGAATCTGATGAAATAAAACCATGAATTTAATTAATACAAGAACATATTTGAATGAAATGAACAACTTGAGTTAAATAATATCTATGTATTTATGAATATAATAAAGTATTATTATAATACTATCGAACCACCATCCAAAAGTGAAAAAAAATACAGCCATCCCAAAGAGGAAGGTAATATTGAGGCACTACTGAATCCGTATTATTCCGTAATTTACATATTAAACGAAAAATCACATTTATTTTGTTGATAACACTCTGCTATGAGTATTCATTGAGTATGAATTTATTATGTTGCGACTCGCAAAAGCAATTACATCAATTGTCGTGTCATAAATAAATTACATACAATTAGCGCGTGGAATCGTGTTGAAACTTGAAATGCCATGTTGTTGTATTGAGTTTAATTTAAAAAATAATGGATAGGCCTATTAATATCTTCATTCCTGTTATCGGGTTTTTGTGTTCGTGGTTTGAAAACGATCACACGGAACAATCCGATTAAACGATCTACTGGGTTAAGCTGCGCTTAATTGGGATCATCCTATGGATGTGTGTGTGGTGACATACAACCAAACTTTAAAAAAATAATATGAACGGGAATTAATATATCTACCTATTTGTATTCTGAAACAGGTAATTTTTATCTACCATTCTATGGCAACGTATTTCATAAAATAAATAGGCTGGATTTTATAAAAAATACCTTTTTGAAAAATACTACAAACAAAACTAGAAAAGTAAGCTGAGATTATTTTGTAATATATACACACGTCTGTCTACCTACTAAAACATAGCGAGCAAAAACTTGTAATTTATTCTCATAGGCTAATAAAATAAAGCTCAAAGCGGGCATAAAACGTCCATAATTCTTTGATGCGATTGCTTGAAATTCTGTCTGTACACAGGCTAGGTCCACAATCCCGGTAAAAAGGACTGGGCAGGCCTATTGTGTGGCAGTCCATTATTACGGGGTCCTATTGTGGCCCCGCGAGCCACAATGCCACGATTATTGCTAATAATAAGATTTACCGGCGAGTGGCTCTCTTCTAGGCGGATTTTTTATATACTTAGGTACTTGGCATTTGTTCGTAAAGGTTTTTCTTTACATAGTAAATGGATTTTTCGGGAGAGGTGGACCCCGTGGACCAAGTTAATTTGAAAATCTGCTAAAAGGTATTTATTTGGAATTTTGTCGAACCGCAGCAAGCACGGGCTTTGTGGGCTTTGAGTTGATTGACGGGTTGTTTCATCTCGTTTCATTTTGAAGTTGTAAATCGAGTGTCAGACTTTATGATTAATTGTCTGTTATTCTGCTAACCATTTTATCGTATACTCCGCCTTTGAGAGGATAGAAAGGGCTCATAAAAATGAGTGACTAAACTGTACTATTTCATAACTGTTTGTTGTGTGAATGATGTGTTTGCAGCGGGCAAAGTCCACAGGGTGTGTCGAGTCAGTTCACGACCTGTGTTGACCTTGTAAAACTAACACAGCCTACGTTTGATTAAATTTCGGATAAATACGAAAAACATTTACTGTGTGGCAACAAAAGTTTATCGACCGATCCTGTAGAAACTGTAGCTTACTTATCCCAATACAGTGGCCTTAATCATCTATTAAAATCCTCACGATAAAGGAACTGTAACTGTCACCTTTTTAATAACCCTTCCATTCACCTCAAATTCTGACATTTACCCCTTAGCCTTTTACAAATTACTTTCACCTGAACGGATCTTAACAATAATACGTGGAAATGAAATACGTATGATATCGAAATAACAATAGCAAGGAGAACGTCGAAAATCCTTTGTGGCTTACAATAAGACGGGAAATACGGAAAAATGGGGAAAATGTCGTATTATTGAGAAATGCGAATTATTAAATACAATCGCTGCAAGTCGTTCGGGCGGATGAGGAGTGACGTCGCGACGTTAGACAGCGTCACATGTGAAAAGGACAAGTAAGGGAAATATCTTTCATTTCATGTGTAAGAGGGAATTCGAAAAGATATACTGTCACTCATGAGACACGATACATTTTATGACATTTCATTTTGACATGTCAGCGCGTCAGGGGAGCATTGGACGTTTTCTTTTATTGGTTTGTCTAAGTTTTTTGTAGTTGAGTCGACACCTGTCAATATTTGGGAGTATTGTATACACGTGCCACAAAATGTAGGCTTATATAAAGTACCTACCCAACAGCACACTCCCGAAAAATAAACAATATTGTGGTCAAAGGAAAACAGAAATTACCACAAAAGGTTATCGTCTTAATGCAATATCATCATCAGCATCACCAAGAGTTCACCGTTACCTCAAAAAAGTGTAACTGTGGAAACTGCTGAAAGATATAATAATGAATAAAGTCTAAACAAAGTGGTGTATCTTCAAAAAAAAAACGCCACGTACCAAATTGGAAGTGTCGAGTTTGCCATAACTCGTTTACCTTATTTCAAAGGTATTATGATATGACACGTATTAATACTTACCTACATCTGTCTAATTTAGGCGGAACTTCGGTATCCTGAGTTATTGGCATGTCCCACATAGCGGTAATTGAAGGCGAAATTACGCCAAGAATTAATGACAGGCCGCACACGAGGCGCGCAACAATTCGTTTAACTTATAATTGTGGTTCGCCAAGTTTGTTGTGTATCTGGCAGGCAAGGTAGAAGCGGACAGCGAATTGGTTCACGTTCATTCATCATCATCATACTCTGGCTAGTCTTGTCCCAACTATGTCGTGGCCGGCTTTCAGTCTAACCGGACGCAGCTAAATACCAGTTTTTATATGGAGCGAAATAAAGAAAGAAAAAAAAACTTACTTCCACTGTCCATTTATTGGGTAGGTAATATGGAACCGGTTTGATAATTGCTGCATGTAAAAATTTCAGTGTCCTCTTTTCTAACTGGCTACTCATATCATGTAGATAACTAATGAAAAGCGATCATGAGATAAATTCATCTGTCATATTTTTTTTTTTAAATTCGTCCTGGTGCATGCTCAACCAGTCTCAAGTAGAGCAGAGATAGTTAACAAGCTATTAATATAATACCTAAGTGAAGACTTACCTTTATTTACAAGCCATATATTAACAAGGCCATGAACATGGCCTTTCATCCTTTTCTAGGCTATGTTCTGCTCATTCTATCGTCATCTTAAGATAAATCTGAAATCTATCTGTATATGATTGTATTTATAGATAAGGAAGGAATCACTATAATACAAGACAAAATTATCATTAGGATCTCTTTATTTATTGCTTTATACATAGTAACACAATAAAGGAAAAACAATATAGTCAATAATAATTATAGTCTTTCTTTTTACAAGTAAAAATATATTTCTTGATTTTTTTTGTTCCTGACCCTTGCGCGCAAACTAACATTTTCTGCAATGTGCATCTATTAAACCCTTATAAGAAGGTTCATAAAATTCTGAGTGCCACGGATAGTTTTAAGAGCACATAGGTATTTTGTAATTTTTTAGACGTCGGGCTTTGAATAACCCCGCGCTAGGGATTGGGTGTTAACTATTTCCACGTTCGTCGCCAATGTATTTCATCACGCGTACATACGACGCGTCGTGTGTTGGACGATTGTGTGCCAGATGGATTGCGACCATTCTACATTGTAACTTTAACATAAATACTGCGGCATAATAGTTACCATTTGTCTGCCACTTCACGAATGCAAGCTTTGTTACTGCTATTAGTCTTCCCGGATTTGTTTCTTTTAAACTTCCAAGATTTTGTAGTTTGCCAAGTAATATCCTGGATTTAATTAAATTGTTTAATGTACAAGAATTCTCAAAACCAGCTTGGAAATGATTGCTTGTTGTATATCGGCTCGTGCAGACCGGCGCGAAATCGCAGGCGCGACAGGAAGCGCGACCCTTGCCGCGCCCGCGATAGCGCGCTAGTATGCACGAGCCTTTATCGGTCGACCAATTCTCATTAACATTTGCTTTCTAGATTTTCATGGCTGTACTTATTTATATGGCATTAAGTTAATTACTAACTGTATGAAATGCGCCCTAGACTTTAAACTAAAACTTACGCCTAGACACTACATAATGTCACCTGCTTTCTTTCCTAACAATTACATAATTATTATTTTTTTTTTTTTTAAACGTTGCCCCACGCTAGGAATTTCTCCTGTATCGTGGGTGCGTTTACAAACATTAAAACTGACATACACAAACAGCCAGACCCGGAACAACTACATGTAGGTCATACAAATATTTGTTCCGTGCGGGAATCGAACCCGCGACACGCATCGCAGCAGTCAATCGCTTAACCACTACGCCAACCGTGCCGTTATTAAAAGTTTGTTTCTCGTTAAGTTATTATAATGTAATAAATTAGGTATTTAATTTAACCAGTATAAAAGACTTGTAGTTACTTATAAAACACCATTCATTCGTTGTTTTTCTTTCACCGAGTTTCCTTTGAAATAAGAGACTGTTAGGAACGATTACCTTTCAGTGTGAGATGGTCGGTTTCGTTCTAAGATGGATCGCTGCCACACTTGGAGTGTTACCGCTCACTGCAACTTTAATTATTCACTTATTGGAAGTGAATGTTTTCTGTAAATAAACTGTAAGTATTCACTCTGTCGCATTTACTTTATTCAGTGAAGCTGTATTTCTGTTTTTTGACATCATCATGATTAAATGCAAACGTGCTGATTAATACACGTGCCTTCTCTATATCAGAAGAGGCCTTGCAGTAGGACAATAATAGGCTGGTACATTTTTCTTATGATTTAATCTAGCTTTTTTTTACTGATTAGTTTTTGTCCTAAGATTTCTATGTTCTAAAACCATCATATTAAATCGATGTCGCTATAGGTGTATACAGTAAATGTACAAACGGTCTTCATAACGACTAAAATAGGTAGCTGCGGCGACACTGCCTAACAAATGCGAAGGGGCAACAACGCCAGTGTCCTGTAGTTACTAAAATATGGCAGCAATCTATTTGAGGGGAGTGTCGTCGGTTACGTTACCCAAAATATATGGGAATCACTTCTCACACGCCTCGTGTGAAACCTGTGTAAAAATGAATAGCCCATGGGAAAGTTAGCGAAGAACTCGTATTGTGTAGTGTTACAAGTATTTTGGTTTAAGACACATAATAAGGTATTATTTTTAAAAGCTTTTATTTAACTACACTTGTATGTATGTCCTGGAAGTATGTCCTGGAATATTGCAATCAATATTTCACCCACTTCCACTGAAGCTATCGGGCTGAAATTTGGCATACGTGTTTGGTCCTCGTGACAATGGATAATTACATAATAAAAGTTAAGGGGGAAAAAAAAAGCTTCACTTGTAGGTATTTACTTACGTCCTGGAATATTGCAATCAATATTTCACCCACTTCCACTGAAGCTATCGGGCTGAAATTTGGCATACGTTTACCAAACGGTTCACGGACGGAGAACCGTTTGGTTCTCGTGACAATGCATGATAAAAGTAAAAAAAAAAAAAAGAAGCATTTTTATGTATTGTGAAATTGAATTTTTGCAATTAATTTATTATAAATTAAAGTCAATTTTCGTGTCTGTCTTCGTGTTTTTATTCTAAACTATGTAACGGATTTTTATGCGGTTCTCCGGAAAAAAAAAACTTATTTATCAATTTTAAAAATATCCTTCATATCTCCGTAAATCAAGTGAACACGCGCTGGTGGTCTATCTCATAAAGAGCTCCTTTCATCAAATGGCCGGTCCACCCTTTCTCCTGTAGCCAAATTACCAGCCATTCGACGTTCGCACATACTGCGGGCTAAAGGGCGCTAGATACGATAGTTTGGATGTGTCGCCGCTAACAAAGTGCTTGTACTCCGGAATGTCCTAGTTTTACGAGGCGGTTTTCTCTGTTATTGCATCTTGATGAATTTACTGAATTTGAAGGCTCCATTTTTAGTTCTCGTTTGACAAACGATGTAAAGAACGATCATTTGTCTCTAGTATACAAATTATCATAAAAGCTTTGAAGTAAAATTTTGCGTTATTGGCAAGTTCGATACAAATATTTCTGTAGCAGTCACAGCTTCCAATTTCTCCTCAGTCCTCATCAAAATCTTAAAACCACATGGCTTAATGAGGGGGGCATGACAAGAGCAGATCATAAAACAGTTAATTGACCCAATTACTCTATGCACCCCGGATCACTCATCACAAAGTGGCTTATTACTGGAGATTGTGCCAGGATATTCATTGTACTGCTAACAATTAATGGAGTAAATAGAATCCCAATGCTGTGCTCAGACAGAATTTTCTAAATTCGACAGTAATAATAAAGATGAAAGATGATCAAAATACAGATACAACAGATGATAGACAGAAATCTTAAATCCTTTTGCCAGACGAAATAGGAGTTAAGATTCAACGCAAAACATTCAAATAAAAAAAAAAAAACAAATACTAAAATGTATTTCAGACATTATTCCCTATCTTTCTCGTAAGACGCTTTGTGATCAGTGTACCGACCGTGATCGAGAAACATTTAATAAATGGGCTTTCAATGGGGCAAACGTTTTCAGGAAAAGCGGAAAAATCGGAGCAGCAGTCAAAAATCGGCAATTTATTTTGGCACAGAGTTCACTCATTGAGCTGACTCCTCCTACACTTAAGTACCTAATTTCCACGAGTAACAAGTATAATTTTCTAGTAAAATGTTCACACCTTGGATTTCCTTCTTGATTTTTCAAGCAAATGGTACAGAACTATGCGGGGCCCTATTTCGGAGCCATCTTTTAAAACTTAATCGCTTGACACAGGCGTCGGGCCGCGACGGTCATAGTTTTCCGATATTCCGATTTGGTACACGTCGGCTGACTTCAGATATCCTCGTGCCGAGTTCGTACAACTTCGCCGATGTATGCTCACCGTATTTCGAAAACTTTGAAATCTTGCGAACGAATATTCTGAATTAATTTTCTCAGTTCCTACCTCGCAAAGTGCTAAAACCCTTGGCAAATTAATTAAAAATATTTCAAGCTTATTAAATTAAATTAGGTACGGAGAATAATTTTGTACAAGTTGAGGAGTAGATCGGGGAGCTTTATGTTAATTCCGTAACATTTTACATTAAAGTCATCAGGAAGTATTATTAGGAAACAATTACTTTGAAGTATGTTTATTTATTTATAGTACCTACACCAAACAGCAATACCTACATAAAAACACTAAATAATAGAACATTAATATAATAAAAGTGCTGGTATGTATACCTACAGGCATTTATACAGCATTCAACAGAAAACAACATTGATATTAACTTAAAAAATCCTTTTGAAAACATAATATACAATTAGAAAATATACTTACTTCAAAATACGAAGGTATTTGCATTAAACTTACTTATAATGTTGCCACGAAAGGTGGAAGATGAGAGGGTATGAGTGTGACTGAATATGACAATGAATTTACAAAAAATATTTTCATAAAGGTTCCGGTAGACAAGCGCGACGCGACACCGGTAGAACAAATTCCGTGAAGTTTTCATAGAAATTCTTCCACCAGAGTCGCGTCGCAGCGTCGCGTCGTGCCTGTCTGGACCTGGAGCCTTAAAAGTGGCTGTTTTGTAATGATTAAGAGGTATTCTTCTCTCAAATTAGGTATTCATGTAAGCCTTTTCAAAGTTAACAACAACTATAACATTAGGTACTTTCAAAGTCTATGATACTTCAAATTCGAGAGCTTAGATGGACTCATAACACAATTGTTTATATTTTCATAAATATACAATGTGTAGTTCATGCTTAGCAACAGTCCGCATGCCTTGACCACCTCACTCACACTTTACAAATTATGGAATCTTTTGAAATGACTTCACTGCACATTTCAGAATAACTTACAGAAAGTATAGTAATAATTAATACATCCAGAGCCTCAAGGCATATTAAACATACAGCAAAGTCACACAAGACACCCACTTACACATCCATTCTACTTCAAAGTTTCGTCACATCTGAGCGAAAAGCCTTACTACTTAAGACTTGATAACATTATTCTCATCTAAACCTTCTAGTTTCAAAGAGCTTAGTTATAAATCCGAAAGTTCCCGAACAATTCCGAATATGGCGGCTGACGATTAAACATCTCACACAATTAAGCTGACAATAGCGTCCCTTGATTAAAAGGAGACGGATTAAAATGGCTCTGAGTCGTTTGATTTCAAGATTATGTTGATGAGTATCGTTTGTTTGTCTGTCTTCATAATGGCTGAATGCTTATTGTCCGGAGTCACCAAGTGAACAATAATGGATCGACAGTGGATCATCTTTTATTCATCCTGCCATTGAGGCTTCTTCCTTAATTTTTTCGAGTTTGTTTGTATTAAAGCTTGTTAAAATGTAGGTGTGAGAGTCTCATTGTGAATTTTGTTTTTAGTTATTTTTGGGAGCTGTAATTGGGTGGGTACTAGACAAGTTTTTTTAATAAGGACTTTGATATTTAGGTCAATGTTAAAATGATTGAGTCTACGATACTTAGTTAATTGATTCAGGCGTGACTTGGCGGGAATCCATTATAAAATAAAGTAGACGCAGATATATTTAGTAACCTATTTCGCTTAACTACTACTAGTCTTAAAAAGCCCTGTAAGAAATCGACACGTGTTTCACGTCTCAACGAGGCATCCTCAGGATGACAGGATACAATAATAATAACTAATGGTACACGGTACGAATTTATTCTAAGAACCTTGAAATTTATTCCTTCTGAAAAGCTTTCCCCAGCTGTAACACAGTTGGGTTCTTATTACTGGCTTATTGAATCAGCAAGGCGGTGCGGTAAAGCGGGCGGGCGGTGGAAGATATTTTAATGAACCATAATATAACTATTACGTAAGATAAAAATATAATTCAAAAACCTATACAAGCCGTTGAGCTTTCTGCCCCAACCCGATGAGTCGAAAGAATTACTTAACAAGTTTATACTAAAAGCATTTGGTACACTTGGAACTTGTTTCAACATGTTCTCTCTGTTCGTTAACTTGATTTACTTGAGCTTAACTATTAAATCTGACTTGTACCACTCGCAAGTCCTGGCTGCACCGAGTTCAGCTCATGATTAGTTTTACTCTGACAACTTACTCTTAGCATTATTCTAAGTCATTGTAACGTTGTTACGTTAAACCCTTAACAATTGATGAACAACGTAAGGAAAGACAGTGCCGGTAAAACTTTTCTATATATCCTTCATTCATTTAGATAGGCGTAAGGTAAAATTCGTTAGATATGCATAATAAAGAGTATTTCTATTCTATTCTACGGAAACATTAAAAAAATTATGAATAATTATCATCATTCAGTGTTCTCTGTCACGTGTAGCTTATATGGAACAATATTAGCTCCCAAAGTACACAGACTAAAATATACCAACTAGCCACAACAAAGATATACGACCACTAAAAGAGACCCAAACTGCCCAAAGTATCTGTGATAAGATAAATATCCGCAAACTTTATTATCAGACACTTTTTGTTTTTTCGTTTATTTTTTGTTGTAGTGTAGTATTGTTATGTATCGTGTGATGTCAGACTTGATGACGTAGGCTTCTAGTATTATGTGGTCACTGAATTAGACTAGCAGTCGACACAGCTGCATTTCTCTCATTATTTATGTATATTCGTTCGGCCACAAACAATACTTAGCTAAAGTTATTTTTAGCTTATATCGGTTAACGAAATAAATACCTTTATTTTACGCCACCAAGCAAGTCTACGAGTTATCTTTTTTACGGGTTATCTTTATCTTTAATAACGTTGTTCAATATAACAATGCGTTTAGGATACTGGTGCAGCTGCATGTAGATTGCTTTTACGCAACAATGCGTAAAAGGTGCGCTTCCCCGGTGAGCAGGCTGTGGGGCGGCTTCAACAGAGTCTTAAGCGTGGTTGCGAGTTGCCTGAACTGTATGTACGTGGGTCACTGTTGTGCCGTCGTAAGTTTAACTAACAATTTTATTGAGTCTTGGTTACTCGAATAAAGAAATTCTATTCTATTATATTCTACATCGTATTTTTTTCTACAAGGCAACTATTTTTTGTTCACAAAGTTAATCAAATCCCAAAATCTAATCTAATCCATTAGATTAACGTTGGTAGACAAGTGAACATAATATTATGTTCTTTTAAACCAATAATAATTTAATGTGATTTAAATTTTCTCTCCTGCAAGAGGTTAAGATACATTACGATTTATATTGTTGTATGTTTATATTTTTATTTTTTAGTCTTTCAAACTAATATAAAAAAAGATCCGTAATCAGAAAACCGATACCATTATAAAATCATCCTTTTCTCCTTTCAGCAAAATAATACATCGAGTATTCAGCAAAAACTTAATCTATACTTATAATAAATCTGTAGAAGTGAAAATTCTGTACATTGAAAATATCAAAAAAATAAATGGCAGGGGGTGTTACTAGACCGACACCGAACCCAAAAGTGTGATTAAAAAAAATTTTGTCTGTCTGTCTGTCGGTCTGTCTGTCTGTCTGTCTGTCTGTTTGTTCAGGTATCACGCAAAAACTACCGGTTCGATTACGATGAAACTTGGTATAATTATTCTTTAATATCCTGGGCACCACACTGGGTACTTTTTATCCCGGAAAAGTATCCTATCCTACGGTTGGGGGGTGTCAAAGTTTGTATGGAAGAATTTTAACGCGCTGTCCGATTAACTCGAAACTCAATATTTATACTTAGACCCAAAAATTAAGAATAACGTGTATCAGGATTTTTCGAAATTCAACCCCTAAGGGGGTAAAATAAGGGATGAAAGTTTGTATGAAAAATCTTATTCCTTGAGGTAATAAACATGAAACTTCGCACGAATAGTAATCTAAATAAATTATAAAGTTTGTAGTTTTTTGTTTTTCTAAATTACCCCCTAAAGGGGGATTGGGGGGTGTCAGTGTTTGTATGGAAGAATTTTAACGCGCTGTCCGATTAACTCGAAACTCAATATTTATACTTAAAACCCATGGGGATGTATGGGGTAATTTCCGACACTCACGCGGGTGAAGCCGCGGGCAGCAGCTAGTCAAAAAATAAAAATAATCAATGGCAGCTGTCTCAGCGCAAGAGCGTATTCAGCGCTGAATTTTATCATTTTATCGTACAAACGACGCGATACCGGATTACTTTCTCATTATTGTCATTCTGGGTAATATGGCGGGCGAAGAAAAGCGGAGATAGGTTTCTTTTTTATTTAAGATTTTCGAGATTAAAAAACGTTTTTGTTTTGATGACAAAATGCTTTTTAAATAAAATCTATCTTGTATAAAAATTGGAAAAAAATGATTAAAATGGCATATATCTTTGGAATAAGGGCGCAAAGATCTAAATGAATGTTAGGGTATTAGCTGACCCCCAAGTGCGCGATCGATTTCTACACAATACAAATAGCCTACAGATAGCTGTTCCAATTCTAGAAAAATTATATCATTTCGAGTATCTGAGTTACGTTGTTTTATACTCAAACAAATCTCAGTTGTACAAAAATTCACAACTGAGATTTGTTTGTGTATAAAACAACGTAACTCAGATACGCGAAATGATATAATTTTTCAGGGTAATGAAGATGATTTACTATGCATTGTTTTTCATATAATGAACAAAAGATTTAATATTCCTAAACAACACAAACCCGACACTATTAATGAAAGCACGTAAGTGTTCCAGTGATCCGAAGTAAATCCTGATTAAATCCAACTAGAACAAAATGTCCAACTTAGAAACCTTAGACTTTGCTATCAAAAAGTTTTTGATAAGGCTTCGTTCGGATTAAAATATTTCCCTCGTCGGTTCATTAACCCTGCAAGTGAGGTTGTTACGAGAACTAATAAAGAGAGCCTTATATTAATTTCAGTCGACAGCCGGTCTCCGAGATTATCAAACAAAAGTAGATATATTACACAAAGGGATTTAGCAGCGATCTTCCGTTTTAATGAAGCTTAGAAACCAGAAAACGACAGATTATGAGAACGGGAACGTTTGAGTATAAGCGTCAGTGCACACCAAGAACATTTTCTGAAACTACTCAAAAATTAATCTTATGACAATTCCATACATTCAAAATCACGTCACGTCCAAACTTGATGCTCCACTATGCTCGAGCTTGCAAGATGCGTGTTCGAGTATGCGATCTACATTTGGCATCAAACTGGTCATGCACACACGCATTTTCAACGGAGCTTACTCACGGCGGGGCGAGTATGCCGTCTGCATGGTCGAGCAGTTAAAGTTTTGCTCAACCCTACGCGAGCATTTTGCAGTTCGGTGTGCTCAGACCCTAATAAGACACTCGTTTGGTTTTTTTTGTTGAAGTCATTGAGGATTTCAGCAGCGAGAGCGCTGTTAACATTGAAGATCGTATAGATTTGTGTTATACAGTTCTCTTACCGTAATTCATTCAGTATTCATTTATTTAAATTATATGTAAATGTATGTATAGTCCTAAATTGACGTGAGTTTGAAGATGTAAAGGGTTTTCACGACAGAATTTGTGAAACAAGTGTCGGATTTTTTCGTCGTAATGTTTTACGCTGTTCATGAAAGAAGATATGAGAAATTGTGAGATACTTGTTATAAATGTTGAGCTCCGGCACGTGAGGTTTATGCAAAGTGTATGGTAAATAATAATTCTATTTACTGTAGTGATTTAGTGTAAGGTTTATGTTCAGAAGTGTTCGTTTACGGCTTGATATTAAATAACGATACACTAACAAGTAGTATAATAATTAATTTAGTTGTGAAATACTTAATTTTATATCAGTGCCTATAATTAACGTTATAAATAGGTAGTTCCAGATATTTTTTGTCAATTTGGCATTCACAATATATTGTAAACATTTCTTTCTACAATTGTTTTCTGTATTGTAACAGACACAAATTACATTTGCACAAGCCAATATCCTGACCCGAATCTGCTTTATGTAGGTATGGCAATGGCACACGTATTTGATCCATGTGGGAATCCAACCGCGAACTATGGCGAAGCCAATCACTCAGACGAGCTAGTACACCAATAGTCGTCTAGATATTGATATAATCCTACGTATTGAAAGCGACATGTGAGTGTACTATGGGGACACCTCTGCTTCACCCGGCGGGGATAACATGCGTGATGTTATGTGTACATTTGTTTCGCTATCCATCTATTTATTCCGTGTTGTTCACTGCAGGTCAAAGGCTTTCAGTCCTCCGCTAATATGGGCCAGTAATTTATAGAAGTCAAGCTCATCTCTCTACCCTCGTCTGGATATGCCGAGATGTCACCGAAAAAACGAAGTGGTTCTTTTGGCCCACATTGATGTTATCGATAATCAAACAACTCATTGGCTTTATATACACTTAAGCTTAGGGCTCTATACTATATATTTCCCTAAGAAAATGGTTGATAAACCAATGAGAAAGATACTGTTCCTTTTTCCATTTTCCCATCGATAAGAACCACAGTTTAAAACTCCTATGTGCCGATGTCATTTTATACAGTTCAGTATATCTGATGTGAAAAATCGAACAAAACAAAAGATCTTTATTACAGAATTATTCTTTCACACAATCTTTTTAGATTTTTTATTATTCACTTGAGATTTTTTTTCACAAGTTTTCTCAATAACGACAAAACATAGTTTGCATCTATGTATATCTTATAATGAACTATGTATTAACAGCTTGATTAGGACTTCAAATTATGAAGCCAATATTCTCTTTTCACGAAGTATCTGACCACTTATTTTAACCTTTTGTGTTGGCAAGAGGTATTGAGAAATGCTGTGTTCAAAAGATTGGCCAGTCAGCGAGGCTGTTAGTGAATCTCATCCTGAAGGCTATTTTAATGACCTCTTTGACAAGCACTTAGATACAAGATATATCGAATGCCAAGAATTTCTTAAAGGAAACATTAAACTATTCAACGTTCCTGCACCATTAGGTACACATACATTACCTGGTCCGTTCATTTATCTACTTTGATCTTCGGTTTCTACATAATTATAGACGATAACGAATCGTTTGTGGCACTTACTCATGGTTTGTGTTTAATCACAAATTATCTTTATAATTTTATAATAAATACTTTTAAAGATAATTAAGAAAACAGATGAAATTGTACCATCATAATTATTATTATCGGTTAGAAGATCACTGCTATTCTTCTAACAAGAGATATTCTGCTTGTCTCCGTTTACGTTAAACATAATACTGATTTGATTAGAGGCTGGCTAATTCCTCGACCCCAGAAAAGGGAAGTTATCTGGTCAAAACATCAGTAGACCAGCTAATTTTAGACACTAACAGAATACCGAGTAGTTAGTAACACGGTGTCCTTAATAATTAGTAACGACATACGCTCCTAAGTTTAACCATTGCTGGTCGGTTAGTTATGGAACCGATCATTAGTGCCTACTAATCGGTTAAATGTTATCGGATGTTCTAAGTTTATCTAAAGTAGGTCAATGGGTGAAAGGCCTATGCTCAATCGTTTACCCATTATTTTATTCTATGTTTTATATAGAAAAGATTTTTGTACTTACAGGTAGTTTTGTATTCTTTTTGTAAATATTTAACATCTTTAGAAGAGACATATAAGGTTGAAAGGAAATTCATATTTGTGTTGGTAATACGTATATGTGTGGTCCAGTGATGATCAAACAAAAAATCCTAACCTTTAATTAGTATATACATATTTTAGCCATTATTATTCGTACGCGACTATCCGTTCCATTATAGTTTCCTAACTCACGCGCCCCTCCATTCTTAGCGTCCCGCTAGCCGCGGCGTTGACTACACGTGCTGCACGAAGATGCTTGTGGTGGAACGGACGCCGCGCGCCAAATTGGTGTAGTATAATTTTGTTAAATAGTTAATAAAAAATACGTTTGTGTATGAGGTCTAATGATAGAAAAACGAAAACCGAGTGTAGAGAACGCAATAAAATGTGTAATGTACACCACACTAAACTGTGTGATTCATATATTGTGCCAATTAATTGATAAGTTAGAATATTAAATACAGTTTTAAAATAGAAGTTTATATTATATTGATTTCTAGAAGCCTTTTATTGTTGTTATTTTACGAAGTTGTATTTAAATTTTCTAAATAATATATAAAATAAATAATTGGTTCTTTTTCCCAAATAAACCCTAGGATCCGCACGACCCCACACGACTAACAGTGTGATTATTTTGGCGCGACTACCTAAAGGGTAAGAGATCAGAAACAGTATTAATAAAGATTTTAACACTTATTACCGTAAAACTGAATTAACTCCATTTCATATCCATTTTTTTGAGCGATTTTAATTGTAATTGTTATTTATGATTACTACTAAGCTTGATTAACGAATTGCTGATTTTCCAAATTGAATTCTGCAACCAACTTATTAAAAACAATATTTCCATTATATCTAACTAAACAAAATCATATCACATATGTCTAACATGATTTGTCCAAAGGTAACTATTGTAAGGGTACTCGAATGTTTTACGATATACCCTATTATATGGTCCCGTTAGATGTCTGTAACAGGCAATTTGGAGATTGCTTACTTTAATAACCGATATGGAATGAGGCTAAATGGCTATTTCAATTTCTAAGAGCCGAGCAATCAAATAATTCTTTATTATCAAATCTTATTGTAGTTGCCTTTTTATTTTATTTTTTAATATACATATATTTAAAGTAAAATTATGAATTTACCTACCTATAGGTACATGTAGCAAAATTTAAATATTGTTTGTTAGATTTATTAACAAATTCTCAGTCTGATATAAAGAATTTAGGGGTACTGAGTGGGTCAACGAAGGTTACTCTTCTCCACAAAAGTGAAAATTTTGTTTATTGTAAAAAAATAAAACTGTCAAAATCCTCTGTGATCAAAATGGGATAAGTCACCCATACTGATTCGTTAAAAAAAATTGGTCAATGCGTTTAAGATCTTTGTAAAAAAAATACTGAAGTCGTGGTCATAAGAATTGTGCATAACGAATTTGCCACATTTTAACTAAACAGTGAATATCAAAGAACCGTGACCCCAAATGAAAATGGTGGCCAAAAAAAATTGTATATATTCGTATTCGCCACCCTATATTTAATCATCTGTTATACGGAATTTAAACGACTGTGATTGCAAAAGAATATTTATAGGAGAGCAGAATAGATTTAAAATAAACTGTACCTAATAAAAATCTGTGTTGCAATTACCTTCAACTTACGCTTCACTCCTATGTGCTTCTTGTTTATATGTTTAAGAAAGCAGTTATTGTCTACGAGAAGCACTTATTTGCTACGAGCCTGTGCTACGCGCTACGTCACGTACTACGGAAAGCGCTACGTGCTCAATGCAGCTACGCGCTTCGCCCGTTCTATTTAGTCCTGGATTTGCCAATAATTGGAAAGTTAATTGCCATATTTTTCAAAACGGTATTCTATTCTCAGTCATAATCTGTTATTTTTTTTGTTTGTTTAGTTCGTTATATATTTTTGACTATTTTTTTATATTGATTGTCGATGAGATGAGATTGCGAGTAATTTTGAAAGTTTTTAATCACGATTTTTTTAATGTAAAATGCTGTATTGAAACATTATGAAACATGACGTTTAAAAACAGTTTACAATTTAATTTTCATTTAACAAATTGGTTATCGTAAAAACTTATACAACAAGTAAAAAGTTAAAATGGATGTACTTCATATTTATAATTTATAATAACTGGCAAAATTTCGGTGTACTACAGGTACACCTCTGCCCAACCCTTCGGTGAAACAAGGCCTGATGTTATGTCATGTGATTTCTAAAATACAGATTTCAATATAATTTAATGTAGAATTATTTATTACTTTACCTATCTGTCTGTTTGCCTGTCTGTGTGAGTGTACTAAAGGTACACCTCTGCCCATCCCTTCGGGGAATACAGGCATGATGTTATGTATGTTGACCTACCTAGTGTATATGCGATTTATAAAAAGTTTCGACTTTAAATGCTTGCATTGACTGTTGCCTGTAAGAACTGTTCGCAAGCTGTCACGAAGGCAATGCTATTGGGAATATTATACGCAACTTCCATTCGTATTCCACTTTGATAAACTCATAGAGTACGGACCCACAACTAGCCAACAAGTGTACCTAGTTCTTAGATACGCCGTATCTAACTAGATAAAAAAACAAAAACAAAAAGTAGAGAAAAAAATCACAAAGGTACCCAACCGGGTAGCTTTGTGTTTTTTTTATGTTTGTTAGAAAGATACCTACCCTATTTTTGTTGATACCTAGTTTGGTTTGTGATTTTTTCGAAGAATGATCTAACTACCTACACTAGTAGGTAGGTTGTATTCAGTCTCTCATGTTATTAAAATAATTAAATAATAAAAAACAAATCAATCTTAAAAGTACGAGGTAGTGAAAACATCAGTAAAATAACTCACAGACAATATCAATTTTAAACCGATAAATCCTTTCCCCCCATACAACAGAACTACAAAACCTTTGCGGAAACAGGTTAATTTTCCAGCCATTCTCACATGAATCAATTTAAAGACTGCAAAATGATTTCAATGACAAATTGGCTCAATTTATTATCAATTCACCGGCGACTAATGAGTCATTGTGTACGGAATTAAAGTCACATGTAGGTACGTATAATACTCGTGCGGTGACTCCGTAATTGAATTGTTCAAATTGCCTCCACCTGCAGCCAGGGTTGACCAAGCTGAACGAACCGAACAATGGTTAATAATCGTAGCTGCATTGGCTGAATTTCTTATTGTAATATCATTGTCAAAGCGTTTTGTTTAGGTCTATAATGAGCAGAAACTGTAGCTGGACACCAACATTTTGTACGTCTTAAAACAGTTAGGTAGGTATTTATATGTCAAAACATTGCAGATTATTTACTTAGCTGCCTCTGACTGCCTCATTTCATACTGTATCTATGCAGCATGACTGCTTACAGCGTAAAACTAACATCTCTTCCAGGCTTAGTCACATTATATTGCATCGCATTATCAACGTGAATTCTATAAAACAACTTCACAATTTGTCAAAACGATGTGTGTGCCAGCCCTAACAGCAGCGACCACGCTGCAGAGGTTCAGAACAAAAGGTAAATTATTTAAACGCCCGTGTAAATCACTATTAGTGGGTCTTGGGAGAGAATAGCTGTTTTTGAGATTCCAGCTGGATAATTAAAAAAACTTGCTTATTTCAACGGATTTTAGCCGGAGTTCTAAGAGATTTTAGAAATTTTATGTGCTGTTTTAATGGGTTGAAAAATTTCTGGGTTCAATCTTTACATTGTACTATTTACTCAAATCAGATTACATAACTGCATTGACAGCATTTGTCTGGCATTAATGCTGAAATGAACCTTTTTGGCGCAGCCGTGAGGCACTCACTATTGTTGCATTATTTTCACTTTTTTTATGTTTGTTTTTTGTATATGTGTTTCACGAACTGTGTCCAAATAAACATTATTCTTTCTTTCTTTCTTTCATAATTGAATTTACAGACTGTCCCCGACTTCGTTTTTTTTCTCTCACAAAATATTCCTCATAATCTAACAAAAAAAATTGCATGCTAGTACAGAAGTATGAAAAAAATGTGGTGTGCCTGAAAATACTTTCATAAGACGACTATGACGCTACTGAAATGGAACCACTATCTGTTTTTATCCGAAACCACGCGACACAAAAACTGAAATTCTACCCCACAAAAGGTCACCACAGTTCATTTATCCCTTTCAGCTAAGAGACATAGAAGAATATTCATTCCAGAAAAGGCAAGAAAAATCAGTTTCCATTTCGCTGCAATGTACGGCTAAATATAACGCGTTGATGTGTTTAGGTGGCTGCCAAGTTTGCACTCTTCCTCGCGTGTAGGGCATTAGCAAAGTATGTTATGAATGATTCCGTATTATGCTTGTATGGGTATGTATGTGAGATAGTTGGATGATGGGTAATTTTTGAATAGTTTCATATTTTTGTTTAGTAATGTCAGTGTTCTTCTAGTGTATTTCAAAAGAGCATTCACCAGTGACAATACTTTTTGTCATAATATTCTTGGAAGTTTTCAGTGAAGAACTAAGTTAGAAGTAGGAAGAGAAAAGAAAAGTTTTTACCAAGAGAATGTTGATCGGTCGAAGCATCAATGTTGTCAGCGTTTTTAAAAGCTGAATTTGCAATGAAGGCAGATTTTTATAAATAAAGATTTTGGGCGATTTTGTAAAAAAAAAGTATACAAAGACAAGAATAATAATTTGCAACATGTTTTCTTATGCAAAGCGAACGGGTTTATTAACAAACAGGCCCTTTTTTTTTTTTTTTTTTTTTGGGTGGGAAATCATCAAATAACTTCTCCCGCTCTAGGCGGAGCGGGAGGGCGTGTCAGACTCTTACTGACTAAAACCCACCCGTGTTCCTTCAGTTGCCTGTGTTGCCAGGGGCCACGGTATCCCTTTCGGACTTTCCCGCAACCCCAGCAGGCATCGGCCCTAGTGGGCCCCGCCATTGGTGCTGACATCTCTTTGAGGCGCGCGTTGAACACAACGCGCCGTCGACCCGGGCCTGGTCCTTATCGGGGGCGAGCTACCCATTGCTCACCGCCCGCAAGCCCGCGCCTACGGTGGCCGGGAATCCTCCAAGGAGTCCCGACGCCCAGGGCGTCTCCTACGGCGGCTAGGCGCGTGAGGGCGCAAACTTTGCCTCTCCCTCACGCGCTCCGCCTCCTCCTTTGCGAGCATTACTGCTTCGCAGAAGGAGGTGACGGCTCCCCATTCCCTCTCGCTCCGTACCATGGCCTGCACCAGGGTTGGACGCGAGAGGTCACTGCCGCCGATCGCCTCCACGAGGACACGGCGGTGCTCTGCCCAAGCCGGGCATACCTCCACCGTATGCTCCACCGTGTCCTCCGGGCGATCCACACAATGGTGACACCCGGGCGCTTCCTCCCGCCTTATCCGGAACAGGAACCTCCCGAAACAACCGTGTCCGGTGAGGACCTGTGTCAGGCGGAAGGTGAGGACGCCGTGGCGCCTCTCTAGCCACTCCTCAAAGAGGGGACTTATCGCCGCAATTGTGGCGTGCCCAGCACTGGGTTGCGACAATCGCACTCTCCATGTCGCCATGAGATCCCGCCGAAGCTCTGTCCGCTGTGCCGCGACTTCTCGCGGCAGCGGAGTTACGCCCCGGCGTTTCGCCTCCTCGCGCCACTCCCATATGTGCGCGAGGACTTTCGCCTCTAGATCCCACGGCGGCAATCCGGCAAGGAGGCTCGCCGCCTCACCCGAGACCGTGCGGTATCCCCGGACAAGCCGGATGGCCATGACCCTTTGGGACGCGTTCAACCGGCGGGCTGGCCGCAGCCTCAAAGAACGCGCCCACACAGGAGCCCCGTAAAGGGCCATGGACCGCACGACCCCCGCGTAGAGCCTCCGGCAGGAGGCGTTTGGACCCCCCAGATTAGGCAGGAGCCGCTTCAGAGCAGCCCCAGCCTTCTCCAGTCTGGGAGCCAAACGTCGGAAATGCTCCACGAAGTTCCACCGGCTGTCGAGGACAAGTCCCAGGTACTTCATCGTCGACTCGACGCCGATGTGAACCCCTCCTACCGTTATTTGGGAACCCAAAGGTGGCGCGTTCCGAGGACCATGAAAACACATGGCCTCGGACTTGTGTAGGGCCACCTCGAGTCCCAATTGCCGGATCCTGTCGACGATTGTCGCAACCCCGCGTGTCGCAATTTCGGCCGCCGCCTGGTGCGACCTCCCCTGCGCCAGGACCAACGTGTCGTCAGCGTAGCAAACCACGCTGACGCCGTCGGGGAGGTCGGCGCGCAGCACCCAGTCGTATCCGATATCCCACAGATACGGCCCCAGGACCGATCCCTGTGGGACACCGCACGACATCTCTCGCCGGTTCCATTCTCCCAGGTGACCGGGGTAGATGACGGCCCTGTCCGTCAGGTAGGCCTCGACCACACGTCGGAGGTAGATCGGCACCCCGTGATACCGGAGTGCCTCTCTAATGCAACTCCAGGGCAGGGTATTGAAGGCATTGGCGATGTCTAAAGACACCGCCAAGACGACCCCACCCCGGGCAACAGCATCCCCCGTCGTGAGGGCCCGCACGCGCATGATGGCGTCCACCGTGGAGCGCCCTCTGCGGAAGCCAAACTGGCTCTCCGTCAAATCCGGCCCCACCCGCACCAGATGCCCGACAAGGCGGTCTGCAATTACTCTTTCAAAGAGCTTGCCCACCTCGTCAACAAACAGGCCCTAAACAATTTATTTAATTATGGTGCATAAAATAAAATAAATATCTCATACATCTTTGTAATTTGTAATAAATAAAGGTTGTTTCGCATACCAGTAGTACTTAGCAGTAAAAGTATAATTTACAAGTTAAGTTATAAACATCTCTTATTGGCAGACGTTTTCATATTTCTTTCGACTTTTACTATCGTACAGACAGTTATTCTGTTTTGTAACGGCTATTTTATGGTACAATATGGACGTAAAAAAATGGAAATAAATTTTACGTCACTCTTTCTGGTTTTATGAGAATATTTTTGTACCTATTTCGATTATGATGATTTCCTTGCGTTTTGCTGTAAAACTGAACTCCAATAATTATATGCGTGTATATGCATACTAGGATGAACACATGCTCGCAAACCTATACAATTTTGGTACCAGTTTCCAGGGAAAAGGGTTCCATTACATTAAAATAAAAGTTTTATGTATAGTCTGCTTTTGATTACTGCTGAGATTAATATATTAAACCCCATTCATACGATGCATATTTCTTACCCGTGGCATACAATAAAATTGAGTCAAACAAGACTTGCATCGTCTAAACACTGTTTAAAAGTTGCAGTTTAATAGTTGCTTCAACTTATGGTAGTACCACAGGCAATTCAATCGTACCGTGTAAATGGCTTTAGTGTTTTGAGTTCCTTTTTCCACTGCAAAATCTGTTAATTTGATTTTTATTAGATTGCAGTCGATTTATATCATCGGTAGTTGAGATCGATTCAGTGTTGTGTATGGCAGCCGATAAATTTTAAAATTATGCTTAATGATTATGGTCATTCTCCGTACCAACATTCGGTTTTAAATATTCTGCAACAACAGACAAAAACAAATGTGAAGAAGAAAAATTAATTGATCTTTGTAGGTATGTACATTGTATTATGCTTATATCGATTATGACCAAGTTATGAATGAATGCGCTAAATCATTTCCTCTTCACATTAACATCGTAAAATGAAATGCAATGAAATTGTTTATTCCGTAAATTGTAAAAAAATAAGCGAGATGAAGTCGACATTTCCTATCTGAATACCCCTGAGAAGAAATGGCGAAACTAACTCAGGTAAACAATGATTCCTGCTCTAATTACTTATAATAACTAGATGTTCCACCATAAAGACTTCAGTACAACATTCTGTTGGCACTATAAACGATTGCTTGGCTCACTGACTCTTATTTATTTGCCAAAGGACCTAGATTCGAGTCAAGTTGATGAATATTCCTTGTTGGCAAGTATCTTAAAATTAAACTGGATTAAACTCGATTGTACTGGATTCTGTGAGGGTAGGTACTTTGAATCTCATTTACTAATTAAAAAGTAATTTATTGCTGTAATTAAACGAAAGAGAAGAAATGGGTTTTAATTTTGTTTAATACAATGGGCTTTGGGTGTAAAAAGATTGGTTTAATTTTTTAGATCAGATTGACAACAAAGTTAAGTTAAACATTAAACAATTTAGATCAGATTGACAACAAAGGTAAGTTAAACAATGTGTAACTTTAGACTTTCTATCTTTACGATTACCTACGTCAAAAATGTCCTTAGTATAACAAAAAAATATGCTTAAATTCTAAATGTAGGTTCGTTTAGATCGTGCTTTTCTTATCAACAGTGTTACTTATTTTAAGTACATAATAAATAAAGTATTGCATTCGTCTTCAAAAGATTTTTGGAGGTCAAAGAAAAAAAAAAAAAAATTGACATTATGAGTTTATATTAAATGTTTGTTAAACTTCTACTTGTAAAAGTTGTTCATAACGAGATACTTTTACAAAATAAAATTGTGTGTCTGAGACGTGTGGAAACTGAAAATAAAAACTAGCATTTTTTTCTAAGTCTTGCAATTTCCATTCAACATAACATCGCGTTTCATTAATTTTCTTCTATATCTTATATTTTCTAACATTGAATCATTTTAGTCTCGTCCATCTGTTACCATCCGATGAATCAAATGTGATTTATTTTGTTGAACGTCTTATTTTAATCAAATAGTTCTTGTGTATTATTGATCTAAGTATTTTTTCAAACGTAGAAAATAACCTCCATACATATAATATGGTTATAAAGTAAGGATACTTTATTTTCATTGTCAAAAGTATTTAATTGTTTTTATTTTATCAAAATCTTCTTCATATTAACCCAACCTTCGTCTTACATTATTTACCTGTGGAAGCCATATTATGGCTTCCACAGGTAAATAAATCAATCTACCCACCAGTGAGCACATCACCGAAAGCATTCATAATTGTTACCTTTATATACGTATTGTCAACACATTCATCACTGTAAAAGACTTCCGGAATAAAATCCGTCAGCAAAAGAAGCGAATACGAATAAGCTATATCAATCAATTTGCGACGTATTACACATTTCATATGATATGCCTGTTGAAAGAGGTAATAATATTATTCGTCAAGCAATTTCCCTTTTTGTATGTAGTAAAATAAACCCCTATATGGATATTATAAGTGATGACGTCACGGTTTGACGGATGTTTTGTACAAAATAGGAGGGATGGGAGACCAGGGAAGGGTCGATTGCTGCTCTAAACAAAAATGTTTGTATGATACAGACAGTTTGTTGGTTGTTTATTTATACGGTAAACATCATTGTATTGTGTTCTATACCTAACCGAACCATGATACACATGATAGGGTCATCATCATTCTGCCTAACATTTCCCAATCATGTTGGGGTTGGCTTCCAGTCTAACCGGATGCAGCTGAATACCAGTATTTTACATGAAGCGACTGCCTATCTGACCTCCACAACCCAGTAACTGGGTAATACGATACCCCTTGGTAAGACTGGTTGTCAGACTTTCTAGCTTCTGACGACTCGTAACGACTGTCAAAGATCCACGAATGACAGCCGGGACCAACGGCTTATCGTGCTTTCCGAAGCACGGAGTAGTCTCGGTATGTAAAAATGGTCACCCATCCACAGACCAACCCAGGCAAGCGCAGCTTAACCTGATGGATCGACCCGTGCGGCTGTTATTACTTAGCCACGAGCTACACATGATAGGGTATGGTTTCGAAAAGAAAATATTATGCTATTCAGACCGCAAACTACATAACCGATTTTCGTGACTATTTTTACTAGCTTCCGCCAGCGGCTTCGCCTGCGTAATAACGTTATAAAGTAAAGCCTATGTTAGTCAGTGATATCACAGCATTCTACTGGTGAAAGAATTTGTAAAATTGGTCAAGTATTTTTTTCATTACAAACAATTTTTTTTTTTCTCTTTGTAATATTAGTTTCGACTAGTTTTTAAACAGTATAAATATTGTATCTATTCGTTTGCACCAAACACACCCGGGACATAGCTCTTATAAAAATTATGACCTTATTCTAACCATTTCCCTCATCCGTCATCCGGATAACATCGCTCAAAACGAATCTAAATACATCTCGAACAGTTTCACCCTATTCTGTCATTTCACAGCGTGATTACCATAACCAGGTAGACGTCACAGAAACTAATCTTGACTCGATTCACCGAAGTTATTTCAAATTGTAACTAAGTAATTTCCATTTACGAGTCGTGCCCCTAATTAAAACCGATAGCCTTTAGGGATACGCTAAAACTACGGAGTACGGAGTAGGGACCTTGAGGGCTACCTGAATCAGTTCTAATAAACGGGCCTTGTTAGGAATTTCCTAATTGTAAGGGACGTTGGAAATTAATGCTGTTACAGGGCAGTTCTTTAGTTCTTTGTTTGAGGGTTTTTTCAGTTGTGAATGTATTGTTGTACTTTGCGGTAAATAAATGAAAACGGGATGTTTAATTTATTCATAATTGAATTGGTTTTTTTTAAGGAAAAATATGACGTGATGTGTGCTTGTGATTAATGCTATTTGTTCCAAAACTCTTCTGAAACTTGGTAATTAGAGCAAACCTCAAAAGCAGAAAAAGCTTTTTATCAAGATGTTACTAGGCTTTGTAAATAATATTGTAAACCAGATAAAATAATAGGTAAGTGATAGGTATTTGAACGAAGACTACTTACATCAATACAAACATTTGGCGACAAATAGTACGAAATAACTTGTCAACATTAGAATCAATCTTGTTTCTAATTAAACTTGTGATACAATGATAAACTGAGACGTAATTTGAAATATTGAAATAGACTCGCCCATTAAAACTGGTGAACAAATGGTCACAATGGGACGGGGGTAAAGTTTCATATTTCAATTGTATATAGGTGTTCACAGCATCTGTTTACGATAGAATATAGTTATTGGGGTTAAAGAATATAGTTGTTGGAGTCGGGCAAGGGAGTGGTGATGACGTAGGAACGGTTGAAGAACTGTCTTTGCATTGTTGCGTATTTGAAGGACCGAAGTTCTGTTGTGTTCATATTTGTAAAACATTACCTACACGTGTTTACGAACCCTATGAAAAAGATAGTGTTTTAATAAAAACTTTTAACAAAAAAAAAAAGCAACCGATGTCCGAAAAAACACTACAAAGTGAAAAACAACTTTATTTGCGGATGTCGGTGTCGGTTTTGAATTTTCGTTTTTTGCCACCGACTTCCGAAAACTGTAAATAGCAGGTGAAGTAATCGCGTAACGAAAAATAAACAGTCGAATTGAGAACCTACTCCTTTTTGAAGTGTTAAAAATAAAATTGCTTATTTGCACACTTTTTATGTAAGAAGTTAAACTCTTCCAACAATACGGTAAAAATATTTCTTGCAAAATATCGCAAATGACGATCTCAAAAATATAAATCTGAACAAAAACGCAACTCGACAACATTCCCGCAGACCTTTTGACGCTGAGCGATGCGATTATACGCACTTCCATCCAAACAAGCTAATTCAGAGTTAAAAGCCAATTTATCAGCGCGTCTCAAATTGTGCATTATCATTTATACTAGTCCTTGCACATATGTGTGCGTTAGGACGTGTCCATGTGTGCGTAGGTCCCGCGTTCGAACATGAATTTACCGTTCAATGTGTGCGTGAAACCGTGTCAGTGTGTGCGTATCGACATATGTTGATGCATGAGTGTAGAATAATATTAATGTGCATGTCATGTGATGTGGTCGAGTACGTTTACGTGAAATATGTCGATGTTGTATTCTGTAGACACGTTAATGTCACCTTTACTTTAAAATATTCAAGAGACATTGAGTTTCAAGTACATTATAAATAGTAATTTGGTGCAGAATATTCCTGGTAATTCACGAATATTCTAGTTGTCCCTTTAACTAGGCTGCCAATATACTTGTATTCGGTATGTTTACCACAATTAGGTACTCGGCGTTGAGCTAACATCTCGAATTCTAGATTACCAGTCATTACCAGAACTACCACAACACACACATTTTGTACAAGCATAGCCTGTTTGTTTACAATAGTTTACATTATCTTCTAAGTACCTTCCCAGTAATCCTTGATTCATAGATTCCTAATCAGTCTACTATAAGTAGATCGCGTCCTATCATGAGATGTAAAATTATTTTAGAGGTGTTTTATTTAATGTCGTTGTTGTGGATTTAAATGGAAAAGATTCATGATGCTAAACGTATGGGTAACATCTTTTTCGACGAATTAGGGCCTACTCACAATTATTCAGCTCTATTCAGCTTTTGCCCATAGAAACCTACGATTTTGTATGAGACGCGTTCGCATCCTTTCAGCTGCGGATAGCTGAAAGGACGCGTACGCGTTTCGCGCGTTTTCTATGGGAAATGAAATGAAATGAAATGATGATGGCAAACGCTGAATAGAGCTGAATAAGTGTGAGTAGTCTCTTAAAAATCATCAGTGATTACGTTCATCGTAGATAAGTGCGAGCTACATAATATAAAGTTTTCCCAATGCACAAAACATACGTTGAACTTGTTTATGGTATATCCATGCATCGTTTAAACCGTTTAACCGCACCAGAATAAGGCCTAAACGAAAAGTATCAAATTACAACATTAAAGTCGAAATACACAAACTTTTAGCACTCTTATGGGAGTAACCGATAAAAGTTCAAAAAAAACAAAAAGGCTACTATACGGTGTACGAGTGTTGTTTGATCACGAAACGATAAAATGCGACAGAACTTTGAACGGGAAGTAACATCGCGTTCAAGGACGCGGGCCACTTGTCATCGTACCCTCGGGGGATAGAAAAATATGATTTACCTTTATAACGGTTCAGCTGATCTACTTGAAGGTTTGATTTTTTACGAAACATTTTCATTGCGGCTATACTTTGGTACTGTTACACGAGTGGTCACGATATAAAAGACAGCTGTTAAGAATGCCAGTATTCTAATTATTTATGTTCCAACTATGTCACAAGATCGCGTTTTACTTGATATCATTACTGTCCTCCTCGTGAACCTCTGAATTCACGTCTGGTTATCCACTAAAGTAACATAAATAGGCCCTTAGGTAAAACGGGCTGGTGTCAACAACTCCACGTCAATGCGCGAATTTTGCGTACGGGTGGGAAATCGGTTATTCGATCCACCCCAGATCCTGAAGAAAGGCCAGCAACGCCTTGATGTTCCTGACTTTCACTTGTACCTGGGTTACCGAAGTACTTTGCCCTGTAAGTGGCGACCACCGGGCAGTTTAGGAGCGCATGAGCTGCTGTCTCGTCCTCCTCCATGCAGGCTCTTAAACTAACCTAACTTACTACAAATGCTGTTCCCTAAATACCGTGTACCCCTTTACGTTGAAACCTATATAACTATATATATCCCATATACTATATCCCTAATTCCGTCACATAAACGTAACATAATCAGCACTAATTCACGATGTGAAGGAAAAGTTTTCGACTTTACTTATCCGGACCGGGCCTAGGTGCGATTGTATAGAGGTACGACCTTTTGCCCCAGAGCCGTGTGTAGTTTTAAGGCTCGTCCGGACTAGCGCGATATTCCGGGCGACAAGGGTCGCGCTGACTGTCGCGCCCGCGATATCGCGCCGTTTTGCACGAGCCCTTAAATGTAGGAGAAGTTTTGATAAAATGTTTGTGTAGGCTATGTTTATTATTCTTGAATTACACAAACAGGTCTCGGTGCTTGTGAATGGACATTTGAGTATACATATAAATACATTCAACGTACTGGACAAAACCTTTTTATTAAGAAAATGATGAGGTAGTGTGATTGAGCCTTATCAATTTTGTAAATATTTAAAAAATAAGTTATACATAATAAGAGTTTTTTCCATTACTAAATTAACAATAAATCCAACATTAATTTGCAACCACCTGGAACACCAACACAAAGGGGTGCCTCACTTTAGCTCACAGACTACCTACTAAATCCCCGCAGCCGTTGAAAAATGGCATGTACTTAGTGTACCGTTTGTATTTTAGTAAAGTTGTAGGTACAGCCGGTTTACTAAACCGGGATTAGCGAGTAACTAATGTTCCCAGATTTAATGTGAATAATGAAGTACTGCGTAATAATTAAATTGCTTGCTTTGCTAAGACGACCTGTTTGAAGATGTGGGCGGTTTCTTGTAAAAGAAAAATACGGAAAGGATTAATTTATCAGGGTATAGGAATATAATTATCAAGAGAACAACATCCAATAGTCAGCAATTCGGCTATCAAACGGTGGTTAGAGATAATTATTGCAATTTTTTCTTAGATTGTTTCATGGAATCGTTCGTAAGATACAAACAATTAGGACATGTTGTATGTGTAATGAGTAAACGTGTGTGTGTCACGCCTATCAAAATGACTAAAAAGTCAATGATCGGCAATAATTTAAGTAAACAAATAAAATCTACCAACAAGGGACATTCATCATTCAAAATATCAATGCAACATAATAAAGACTCGACCAGAAAATGTATCCCTCGCGGACGGACGGCTCGACCAACACCGTTGCCCATTATTTCCTACCATTTGCTTTCGTTTTGTCCCCAAACGTCCGAATGGCCCAAAATGTCCTGACCAAGACGGTCCCGTCATAATTATTAAGCATAATTGTATCTACAAGTTCCGTCTCACGGGAGTATTGGCAATAGACGTTTTATTTTTAGTATTCTGTCGTAGTTATTATAAATTAAATAATGTGGTACGGGTATATTTTTATATGAAATTGAACGTAAAATGTTGCGGATAGATGTTATAGGATGTAGTTAATTGATTCAGGCGTGACTTGGCGGAAATCAATTATAAAATACCCTGTTAAGAATAGTTTACTAAATATATCTAAGTACGTCTATTGTATGTTATAGGATGTAATAATATTGGAGAGCGGCCCATGTAGAAAAACAAAAGTTTTTATCATTTTCTTATTTTGAAAAATTGTATTTTATTTATAGTGTTTTTATATTTGACTCACTGAATAACGTTTTATCTAGGTATCTTAAGTATCATAAACTCATTAAAATTAGTGTTCGAGTATTTTGTATTTGGAATTTACTTGTGTGAGTTTTATCGGGGTTATTCGACTATTCTCTAACTGAAGTGGATACTAAAACGATTATAATGTATAAAGACGATCAGTTTGCCGTTTCGCCGAGTGACCAGCTAATGGCTATGGGCTTTGGTTGGAGTCTAAAACTAGTCAGGCTAACTCCAATTAAGCGCATGTCTTAAAGGAAACTATGAAGTTTTAGGATCAGATTTAAATGTTGAATATTGAAGGTAAGGCCCACATGCACCATAAATCACTAAAATACAGTCAGTCAATTAATAATTGTTAATCTAATTGCCACCCTATGTCAATATTCGTCAATATGCTGTGTTATAGTTATTTCATACTCCTGTCAAATAATGTCAGTTAAAAGTAATATGATTTCAGTACATGGAAAATGAAGTTTGTAGTCAATTTGCATATCAATGAATTTCCCTGAGTTTACATTTAGTGCTAAACATATATTTAAAAAATATCAGTTAAATTCAAACGATGAACAGAAATAGGAGGACGGTTTATATTTCGTCTAGCATTAATTATTTTAAGTGGTTTGTGGTGCAAACAATGACCTAAAATAAAATAAAACAAAGAGCCCGACCACGTTTAACAAATAACTTGCTACGAATGTATCATAAATGAAGACTGGGAGCTCCGTCGCTCATGAATAAACATACGACAAAAGGGTTCCGAGAAAACACAAGAACAAAATATTTCTGGGTTTGATTTGTTTCAGGATAAACAGCTGATATTGATGTTTAAACATTGGTATTTATTTATAAAAGCTGCCAGCGTTAATATTTGATAAAACATTTGACGGAAGAAAGATCTTACTCATAATTTATTATGGTGTTTAAATTAAATCCTTTTGAGTCGTTAATGAAAGATGTCGACGAACACGAGACTCAACATAAATACACAGGAACAGTCAGAAACGAGATAATTATAGTGGACTGTGTTCGAAATGAACATTGCCTTATTTGAATAAAATATTTTTGATTTTGATTTACAATTATACGAATGCCAATTAATTTTTAGTTATTATTATTATTTTTTGTAAGTGTCTCATTGCTTGTAAAGAAGTCATCTATGCTCATCAGTCTTTATACAATGATTGTGTTCATTTGTTTCAGATTTGCCACGGTTTGTGGGTCCGGGGTCCAATGTCACCGTGGCAGTAGGCAGAGATGCAGCGCTGACCTGTAGGGTTGATAATTTACAGACATTTAAGGTTAGTCAATGCAAATAATATGGTGGCAAAAATCATAGAAGCTTCACTTACTTATTTTTAAATTATTCCTTAAAAATTCAACTACATTTCTACAATTATTCATACCTAGTTGGTTATTGAATAATGTTTTAATTACAACGTGTAATTGAATATGTTCACTTTTATTTAAAAAAACGTAAACAGACGTACGTACACATACATAAACTCACGCCTTCATCCCATGAGGGTATGTAAAAGGTACAGAAAGCCATCTGCTACGATCCTCACATACCTACTCCTCTTGCTTTATTTACGTTGCAAAAAGGTAATCGAAGGGGCCTAGGAAAGAGAAAAAGAAGGACTAGAACACTTTTCATCATATACAAATAAAAATTAAGTGGCCGCACGCCGCGGGCAGAACAATAATTATTCATCAAATAAATCTTTAAATAACCTGATACAAAACCACAACTTTCCCGATACCGTCAAAAATAGTTGCACACATTCTCCCATTTCACGCACCATATCTCTCTCTGGGATCTATTAAACATAGGACTCAATTTTTGGGCCTATATGTGGCTTGTAAAATGTAATTTAGCTCTTCTAAGTTTTCTTGAATATTTCTGTGCTGAAATATGAGGCGAGAGTGATAAGCCATTTCGGCATAAATTCGCTTGAACTTTTCTATTTATTAACATTGTTGAATAGTCTTCATAGTTGGTTCAATTTGTTGAAATATTAGTCTTGCAAAATTTTAGCAATATTGTTTTTACTGTGGAACAAAATTATCTTTTTGTTGTGTCCTGCCCGCAGAAAATTAGAGTGATTTAGGGCCGGAATGTTGTCTCAACGAATTCTTTTCATTATTTTTCTCCAAGCTTCCATTATGTTGGGCTGTTCGTGTGAATAAGTCACATTGCTGAATCAGTGAAGGGCCGGAAGCCTCCACAATTAGTGGGACAAGGCTTCGCTATCTTAATTACTACTCGTGTTTTTTCCAGCATGATAATGTTGGGTGACTTATCTCTTCTAGAGACTTGGAATTTTTAAATAGCTGAGGCACTGATGTAGATTTATTCGGCAACGTTTTTGGTGAGACGCGAACCTGGTTGAAAAAAAGTTTCTGTTAAAAATAAAATTGTGAGTAAATGGATTCAAATAAAAGCTTTTCAAACGTTCGTAATGGAAACGGCATTTATTTTTAGCAAGCGATCTCTGTTCTAATTCAATACGTACTTATTATTTTATTTATATCAAAGTAAGTAATCCTGCGAATAACAGATCCCACCACTAATTTAGAAAGAGGAACAAATTGTAAAGTTTTCTCAGAAACATACCTTTGCTAATTGCTTATTAAAATTGAAATTCCAAAAGTTTTAATATTAACCGCAATGAGTTTCAAATCTATTCAATATTTACAACAACTTCTCTACAGGTAATAACACTGTAAACATCAAAAGATAGAAAAACGTTCGTTCTTTTGTAAACTTTGTTTATTAATTACAAAATTCTTTAGTTTCAACATTCAGTTTCATTCTTTCGTATTTCATAATTTATCATTCCATGTTCCGTTGCTCAACTTTAAGTATTTAATTAGTCGCTAGATTTTTATGGTACCTCGTTCATTTTCAATTTTCTACTTATAAAAAGAGATTTTTATTCTTTCACTTTTAGACGGCGAGGTTGTCGGGCCATTGCGAATTTTGACAACTTTAACTTGATTAATTTCTTTTTCGTAAGAGCCACAAGAGCGTTTTTCCAATATTTCGAATTCTGCCATAGAATAGAATAGAATACTCTTTTTTTTTTCTTTTTTCTTTTTTTTTTTCTTTTTTTTTCTGCCATTCCTCTTTTGTAGCGTTACAAGGTTCATTAATTGAGTATTTCAAGCTAAATGGGGTTTTTGAATAAATGCGAGTCACAAAGTTATTGATTCTCAATGTTCAGAGCTGAGCTCCTTAAGTTCTGAGATGAGCTCCTCGATTACTGACAATTGCTTGCACTGACTGGACAGGTCCACTCAAATCTGTGTGGTTCTTTCCTCAAAAGACCATTTCAGACACTATCTACATGGTCCTCATAATAATATGGCCTGACCAAGATAATGTCTGGACTTTAAAAGAGACTGTGACCTCTGAGTTTGTTTCGGCCTTTCTTCTCAGAGTAGTCAGATAGGAAACGCCGACCTCATCTAGCTTAGCTCTAATATTTTTTTAACATGACGTGTAAAAGTGATTCCGTTATCCTATTTACAGAATAAACAATTTCATTTCATTTCATTTCATTTCAGACATTTTTTTTAATATCAATATTACGGCCATTGTACCTTAACTTAACGATATTGTAGTGAGTGTGTATAATATGGTGTGTAGTAGACCTCGTAATTTAACCTTATGAGTGTGATACTGTCTCGTAGAAAAATAAATCTTGCCGTTTTAAAGGGCAACGTCAAGGTCACCGTAGGGGTGGTAAAGCAACTAAGAGGTTGACTGTACAATAAAGCCTATTCTATTCTTATCACAAATATCCATGTCTAGGTGGCGTGGCTCCGAGTGGACACACAGACAATCCTGACGATTGCCGGCCACGTCATCACGAAAAATCACCGCGTCAGTGTCAGCCACGGAGACGGAGCCTGGACCTTGACGCTCAAGGAGATAGGCCCTTCTGACGGCGGCCGGTACATGTGTCAGGTCAACACCGAGCCGATGATGAGCCAGACTCATCTGCTACAGGTTGTAGGTAAGACTTTATTGTGAAGAGTGTGATACAATTTTACCTTACTTTGTAATCATTTCACTCGAAGCGGGGTATTTTTTTGTTCTATTATTAACACCATGTAGATACCCAATACACAAGATTCTGCTAAAGTACTGATAAATATTTTTAGGGTGTTACATTGTATCATCAAAACCAAACTATTATAATTTTAATATTTTTCTCAAAGTTGCTTTTATAACTTTGCGGGGAAAACGCCTTTGAATTGTGCGCAGGTAACTGTAAGGCAATACAGTAAACAGCATCGTTTGGCATGAAGAGTTCCCAATAAATTATTGTTCACATTGGCCATCACACAGACATTTAAGATGGACTACCTACCTAAGAAATAGACGCATAACTCACATGCCGCCAATAGCAGTCTTTACAGACTATTCAAATATTTAGTCTCCACGTTTGTCTCTTGTCAACAGATCAATGAAGTAATAAATATTAATCACTGACTGCTACGTTATATTTAGAAGAGCTAAGGTTCCTGATAAATGGGAATGTATAATACATTCCCATTTATCAGGAACCTTAGCTCTTAGATTGTGATATCAGTGAGGGTTATTATTATCCTCAATACAATATTAATTTGGGAGAAGTAGAAAAATGGAACATGTATTATCAGTTATCCTGCGTAGAATCTCAATCAGAAGGTTGATACATTTACAACAAAAGGTTTCGGAAAACAAGCAAAAATTGCTTCTGTTGAAAATTATGTAGGATATTATGTAGGAATCAGTTTTTTTTTAAACCTTGCCCCACACTACGAATTTAAAAAATAAATACAAAAAGAAATACATTTTAAATACCAACTAGTCACATCATTGTGTTGGTTCCAAGATCCCTGTGACGCTTTTTTGGAAGATTAGGTAATGGAAAAGACTGTGATACAAATAAATCTTAAACTAAAAAAATGATATGTATTAAAATACATATAATTATTTTTGTCAAATCCAACAGTTCCACCAGACATCGATGATGACGCCAGCATCGGTGAGGTGCTTGTTAAAGAGGGAGATGACGCGGCACTGAGGTGTGCAGCCTCAGGAACACCACCACCCATCATAGCCTGGAGGAGAGAAGACTCCAGGCACTTCAAGATTAACAACCAGACATTAGGTAAGACATATTAAGGACATTATGCTTCTTTTTTTTACACATTCTGAAGTGACACGTCACATTCATTCTTCCAACTGATATTTTTAAAAAGCTTGAATCAACTCAGAATTTAAAATGTCGAGCTTAATTTTAACGCAAAATAAAAGCGAACAAAACTAATTTTAGTTTTCTAGTTCTGCCACCACCGGAGTTTCGTTTTTTAATTACCACATCGTTACGCCCCCGTTGCGTCGTCACCAACAACTGTTGACCATAAAAATAAATGGGGAACGGCAATTCCGAAATAAAAAACCCGATAATGTTGCAGATTTTAGAAAACACGATATCAGTAAAAACAACATCGTATGCATAAACGAAGCAGAAAAAGCAAATTCCGTTAATTCCGTTCAAACAACAAGTACAAACAATTGTTTTAGATAAACTTGAAGTCAGAAATAACCTTTATCTGTTATTCACACTACCGCACAGTGCAACGCAAACATTTTACAGTGACAGTGTGTAAAAACTGTCACAGTATGCACACAGCCAGTCACCGCCAGAACTAACACAAAACGAAACTTTGGCGCTCGCGGCTATAAATTGAATGTAAGCTCTCTTATTTGCATTGTTTGCTCAAACGAAGTTTTTATAAAATTGTACAGAGTATCGCCGAGCATTTGACACCGCCAACTTTACTAAGTTCTAAATAAATTCTTAACTCATTATTGTCTTAAGTTAAATTTGCTTCTGTCCCAGTAAGTATCCAGTAACTTTATTTTGTAAAGTATTAAGTATTTGGATTTTCAAATTTGTCCGTCAACAATCTGTTTACAAACAGTTAAGTTACCTTTAAGTACAAAATACAAAAGCGCGGACGTTCCAATTTCCAATAGACTTTGTGAAAAAAGGGTTCTTCATATTTGACACGAGGACAAAATAAAGGCAGCAAGCGAGCAGGAAATGGATCTTACGTAGCTCTTTTTAATACGGATTATCTTCTCGATGAAATTACTTTCCCAAATAAGTCAGACAATTGTCCCTATCAGCAGATCAGCGGCCAAATCTTGGGGGGAAGAATGGAGGATCAACGAGCTTACGGCGGCCTAGTGGCGTGGCCCTCGTTAGAGGACGTAAAAAGACATACAAAAAGTACAAGCTCAGTTTAAGGAAGCATTTCGAGAGACGGAAGATTTCTCCATTATTTACTAATCATTAGACTTTTTTCTTTGACAAGTAAATTGATGGAATCAAAGTCATTCTAGCAATTTTTGTGAATAAAACAGATTGCGGAGCCTATATAGAGCTTAAAGAATGTGGTTAGCACTTCTAGATAAGGTACATAAAAATAATTTTATGCCGTTAACTGCTTCTTTGACAAAAAGGTTTTGAAAGAAACTGGGTTTTATGGAAATTGAAAAATAGTCGAAGATTTTGATCTAGCCATTTTTCTGGGCTTTATGTTCGGACATAAGTCAGTCAGTCAATAAAAATGGCTAGAATGGCTAAAATGGCTATGGGACCTACTTTGAACATTGATTGGTTAATAGAAAATTGTATTCTGTTTTCTACGTCTACAATTATACGAGTATTTTTTGTGTACTATTATTATTATTATATTCAATCATAATTTGTAGCAATAATATCGGTATTTTATTATTAAAATGACGATAGATACTTGTATATGTAGGTACATAACAACTTATAACGAATTATTTAATAAAAATAGCAAAATTATGTACTAACTTAATTATAACTATTCACATTGCATAATTATGTTTAAATGATAAGAAAATGAGCTTATGGTCCCATCTTGCATGACTTCCATCGTGTGAATATTTCTAAGTAATGACAAATCTAAATATATTCTACAATTAAAATAACGTTTGCTCCACAGTGTCAAAATGGAGCGGCCCCTGGCTGAACCTGACCGGTGTCGAGCGAGTACTATCAGGTGCCTACCTGTGTATAGCCACCAATGGCGTCCCTCCTTCAGTCAGCAAAAGAATCCAGATTAATGTGATATGTGAGTCGGCAGTTGAATTAATTACACCATTTATAACGGGCACAATTAAGAGTGTCCCTGTACTGTCAGTTTGGAGGCTGTAAGATGCCGATCTTCGCCGCCGAGGTCGTTTAGGAATATAATGTTTTTTTAAGTAGCTATAATACCTATGTTTATTTCAGATATTATAAACAACTTGAATATCTTTAAATCTTTCAACCACGGTGGTATTTTGAGAGTAGTATTCTGAAAGAGAATATGAAATCGTGTTTATTGAATCAGTAGCCAGATTAGAACTTGTTTTTTATGGAAGCTAAAGTAAAAGCTATCATTAATCAAAGCCTTGAGAAAGCCAAAAACGTAACTTGAGATTACTAAGCTTCATTCTAAGGACAAACCGGGTAAGACAAACTTTTTAGATTAAAGAAATCTTTTGTTACGTGAAACCTCATGAAGTAATGTAATTTGACCAAAGTGCCCGTTTTCCATTTAAGTTGATCGTGTGTTACAACTTTCTCCGTTATTTTCTCAAATATTCGCGCATTCACGGTTCGAGGTTCATTAATAATGAAAAACTTTTGGAGATACTACCTTTTTGAAGTGGGTTTCAGGAAGAAATTGAATTCGGAATTATTTTATGAACTTAATGGTATTTTACTTAGTAAGGATTTCTGTGTGGTATGTGGTATTATTTCAATTCGATAAAATGCTTCGAGGAATATTTTTAGACTTTATATTAAAGTCAGGCAAAAATGTCCATTTCAAAAGTCTATTTCCTCAGGTTTGCTTTCACTACAGAATTATATTTACCTAAGACTCATTACTTTAGGGATGAATGCCCTAATTAGACCAAATACACTGGAACAGCCACTTATAAGTTTTGATTATGAATGTGGACGGCTTGATAAGAAGGAAACGTCCAAAGATACGATGGATGTGTTGTGTGAAACATGATTATCCCTAAACATGGGGTGACTATTAAGATGTTGAAACTATATAACTATGAAACTAATTCGGGTAAGGGCAGCAAAATGATGTACCTATACCTAAATCGAATCCACTAATATACTCTTTCGATCCTACAGTTTCTCCGTCAGTGTGGGCTGGCCGGGTCGCCATACGGGCACCATCTGGTGGCTCCGTCACTCTTCAGTGCACAGCTGAAGCGTACCCAGTCCCTCAAGTCCATTGGACTATTAATGGAGAACTGAGGCTTGTTAATGGTAAGCTTATTTCTGTTAAGGCTAAGTTTGATTAATACGTAAGTTAGTTTATAAGGATAAAAACGAACATAATGATGATGACTTAGAAAATATAAATATAGTATTGGATAAACAAGGCACATAACTATACAAAATTATTAACATTTAATTACACATACATTAAAATGGCAAGCATTGATCAATAGAGAGACACCTCTAAAAAGAAAAGGGATCAAATGTTTTAATTCATGTGGGTTTAAATGTATGTTGTGCTGCAGTAAAAATACTGGTATTTGCAGCAACTATAAAGTAAACGGTGCTTACACAAAGATGTCGGAGGTCCCAGGATTAAAACTAATCATAAACAAAGTACCTGTTCTAGGTCATACAAGAAATACGCTAACATTTTCATTCCCCGTGGTAAAACTTTCTTAGCGCACAGCGCAGTTATACAAAGTTAAACAAATTGCTGCTGAAACGGTTACAAAATGAAAGAAAGAAAAGAAAATAATGAAATAAAAGCAATACAAACTAGCAATACAAACTAGCAATGTATGTAATTGCACTCTTTTATTCTCATTTACGCTATAATAACTAAAGTTTGTTCTGCAAAGTATACGTATTTGATGATGATGAAGATAAAGATAAAGATGCCTTTACGATCTAATTGATCGTAAAGGCATCTTGGCGGGATATTAAAATGTGTTAAAAGACATTCATGTTAATTAAAGTTGAGACAGAAAATATTCTAAACGTGCAAATATAAAATGTTGGCAAAATAATTGGGTATGTTTATATTTTTAGGAGTAGTTTTTCTGAATTTCTATGAACAGGAGCAATAACTTCCAGAATAAGCAAGCTGAAGGTGGCGCAGCCTGGGAAAGGCCTATGTCCAGCACTGGACTGCAATCGGCCGAGTTGATTGATATTTTTAGGGGATCCTTTTAATTTCTGAGAACTCATTCTTTCAATGACTTATCCTGAAGGTATGAAATTCCCAAAATACAGTTGATTGTTAATATTCTTATAAGGAACAATGTGAATAATAACAAAAGTAATAGAAATCCAAGCATCCGGGACGACAAAAGGAAATTTGATAAAGAATCTTAACCACAAATAACTAAGTACAAAGTGAAATAGATTGCGCCACAACTCATGGTTAAAGGAACTTTCAATTAGGGCTTATGAACCTTCAAAGCAGTCACAAAGGAGCCATTTTATATCTATATTGTAGTTTATCAAAGCCAACAAATAACTTATTAAATACTCCAAGGATGATAGAAGACAGTCTCCTAAGTAATCATGTTGTCTCAAAACATCAAATATCGCTCAAAAAGTTTTTAATTACAACTATAATTTTAGAATCCAGTTTATTACTCTTTGATGTCTGTTCAATAAATATTTTTAGGAGCACACAATGGGAATTGTTAGAGGTTTGACCAAATACAAAAAAACTAGTCGAAATAATATTTAAATAAATAGACTTGGTCTAAATCTGTAATCACTGTAATTGGATTTTAATGCTTTATGAGTAAATTACTTTTGTCCTAAATTAAAGTATCAAGTCAGTTTCAAGCAAATAGAATCCTTCATCAATGTTATATTCGCATAACATCGGAAAGAAATAATAAGAAAACCATGCAAAATAATAAAACATCTAACGCATCAAATCTTGATCACTATCATTTCTGATCCCTCGATTCTGTAAACAAATAAGGCCCAGAAACTTCTGGAGACTGTTCAACAAATTGGCCAACTCCGAAAAATTTATATACAAGAAAAGCGAAAAAAAGGGTTTTTCCAAAAACAAAAGCATATAGGAGTGTATCTGGTAGATGACGCGGCGTGATCCCCAGTTCGTCATTCGTGGCTGATGCAATCTCCTGTTTCTTTAGGCACTACTTGATTGCGAACCGTGGCGCTACTGTCAATCATTATTGAAGGTACTTGAATTTATTGTTCATCAATAACGCGAACAATATGTGCGCTGCGGTCGCTATAGTCTATATTGATGATGTCATTATTTGCGTTGATGCGATTATTAATTTTGCGGTAATCTACTATCGTGTCGGTTGGTGCTGCATGGCATCAGCTAAACAGAAACCAAGACGTCACTAAGAATTTATTGATAGGGACTACTGACAGCAATTTGTTGTTAAAATATGAATATTCAAATGTTTGTGATTTTATTGAAAGTAGCTAGCTGGCTATAACAGTAACTCATAAAGACGATGATTAATTTAAATACACAAAACAATAAAAAAAATACCAGTCAATAAATACATTACCCTCTTTTTTAACCTTTTTGCCGTAGGGTAAAAGCTCATAGTAACAATAATTTATTTCAGGGTATGTTACACACAGATTTAATAAAAGAATTGATCCAGATTTTATAACGAAAGGGTTTTGATGAATGGAACCAGGAATACGTAGAAAGGATTCCGGAAATAAATTTATGGAAAATCTAAAGGTGAAGGGTTCAAAGGATTGATTGAATAAAGATTGTATTCTTAAAAGACGGAGTTCCAGGTTATTGAAATTCGCTTTCGCGTGGAAACAGATTTATCTGAAATATTATATAGAGGTTTAGGATAGAAGCAAAGCTATAATAATACATAAGTGCATATTCATCTAGTCATTAGTATTCAACTGCTTCCATTTTAAGTAGACATTTGATAAATTAGCGTGATCAGTTCAATATAATTATTATGTACCTACTGTAGAATTTAAAAAATTGCTTTCAATCGACGCGGTGTTCCGATGTTAATTTAATGTTAGTGTTCTGTTCATTTGACTTTGCTTAAATTTGATTTAAATATATTTAAAGGAATTTAATTATACATAGGTAATCATCATTTTGTAGTCAACATTATTTTAATAATAAATATTATACATTCAACCGCACATAGCAGTTTGACTATGAAAATGTCTTTATTTCGTAGCACTAAGGGTAGTTCTCTCTGTTCACAGTTTACTTTGACAGTATCGGGTTTCGTTTCCGCAACTTCATTTTCTGAACGAACGTTTGAGGAAACCTTTTTCATATTATCTATGTTAGATCCTTCTTCAGCCTAACTCGACATATTCGGTCTAACTAGACAGTACCGTCTGACCATTGATATCCTTAAAAACATGTTTTATTCGATGTTCTAGACTTGTTCCTATATATCTCCTGTTTTGAAGTAGAATTTATTATATTACCTACAGATCATTCTCAGAATAAATATTCAAGATTCTAATAGTTAATCAGTATAAATTATATCTTTTAAACATTATAATACTTAAAGTGGTGGTTATTTTAAAATTCAAATTGGCTGCTGTGTTAGGTAGTGGGGCGGTTTACACATTCAATTTGATGCCTGCCTACATTTCAGTCTACGAGTTCACAGATAACATTACTTTACAAATAATGATGTGCACGGTATACTAGAGAATACTTTTATTTAATCTTAGTTTTCATGTGATGTTTCTAAACAGCACTTTTAATCAGATAAATCTTTTCGTATCCTATTTATGTCCTAATTATTTCTTTGCTTCAGTTAGGTACGTAGAAATGAGATTAGAGTTGTAATATTATGTCGTTTCCTTGAAAAACGCCGATGAAAAAAGATTAATTGGCTAACATCTTTTTATGATAACAGCTTTTTCGACAACGTGAACACAGAAACAACAAGATATGCACGTGACGAAACATGCCAATTTTATTGTAACCGTAATTTGTACGCGGCACGCTGTTTTTAAGGCTCGTTCACACCGGCGCGACTTGTCGCGCGACGCGACTTTAACAATACAATTTCTAATAAAACTTCACGATTGAACAATTGCCGGTGTCGCGTCGCGCGACAAGTCGCGCCGGTGTGAACGAGCCTTTACGGTACAACGTGTAAACCGTGCCGTAGAAAAAACTTGTGTCAACAAGCTTCCATAGTAATCCATACAACACTGACGGCACACGGGACACGGCGAATAAACCGTAGTTTTTCACGACAAGAAAAACGTGTACAAAGAGCCTAACCCTGTATTGTTCAGAGTTATTTAATTCAAAAATACCACGATTCCATACTTTAAATCCTGATCATTTATTTATCGGGAACACGTAACCACAGCCAAACTCCAAATGACAGTCAAAACTTACAACAAACTATTGCTATTTTCCTATCTCTTATATTTAAACTCGGGAATTCCAAACTTCTGGTGGAATTAATAATAGAAGTGTTGCAAAACAATCGTATATTTGCAACCATATTCCGATACTGATGAGAAATAATTTCGTACTTTGTACAGCAGTTTGCTACTAATTCTGGCGAGTTGTGGAGGATTTCATCGGCCGAATGTGTAATGAGACTGGAACTAAAAGCGGGCAGAATAGTTTCAGTTTGGAGTTCAAATAAAATGTGCTTTTCATTATTTAAAACATTAATGTTACGAGCGGTGGTTTACGGAATAATACTAGCAATGTATTGTTTAAAAGTATTTATTTACTCAGACCCTGCTTTTTTAGATGGACTATAACTTTTTCCTGGGTTCTGTTGGTTATAAGTAAGATTATAATTAGGTACTTAATGTGTACAAAATATTGTAAAACATTTTAAAAGAGTATCGGTGGAGTTTCTTAGCCAATCTTCTTCATACGAAAACTACCTTTTAGAAGTAGCGACTAGAATCAATCCAGTTGTTTTGTAAATTGTGACGATCATAAGTGCTTTTTATTTGCCTAATTGAGAAAAAAAAAAATTGGTGAATGTTTTTAGGAGGATAAGTAAATATTGTTAACGTTTTAGAGTATCGAAGGTTCAAAGCTAAACTACCGATGCTCATCTTTGGGCTTCCCAGAAACTATCCATTGTATACTATCAACTTACACAAACTGTTTGCCCACACCTAGTCTGGTGTCAGTTATATAAATCGTTTACGGGTCTAGACTAAAAGGGTGTAACTAAGTATCCTTTTTTCGGATAAAGGTTGCTTATCTCGGCTAAGAAACCTTCTTATATCGTAAGAAAAAAACTTAGTTCTCTTTTACTATTCGTTAAGTGAAGTTTCACTGATATTTTTAAAACTACCATGTAGGTACTAAAGTAAAACTACCATCTCAGGGGCCTAAGTCAATTTTTTTTAATTTTTTTTAATAAACGTTACAATGGTCTCTCAATGGTGAGTTTTTGACAGATTTGCCATACAAAAACTGTCAAAAACTCACCATTGAGAGATCATTGTAACGTTTATAAATTAGTAGACTTAGGCCCCTGATCTACTTCATTTTTTTTTACTAACTCCCTACTAACTAATAGCACTGCTTCGTACGCTCTGGCTTAACAAAATGACTAAGCAGGTACTATAAGTACCACCCCGCCATTAGCACGGTCTCCTTGATCCAATACTGAATAGTTCCTGTTAGTTCCTTTGTTTTAAACGTAATTTTTCCTTTGTTTTAAACGTAATTTTTCCTTTGTTTTAAACGTAATTTTTCCTTTGTTTTAAACGTTATTTTCATTATTCTGGGACAAAATGTTTGTGTAAAATGGCTTCATTACTATTCTGGGAAAAAGCAAATGAAAGCGCAGTAAGTTTGCTTACTGCGCTTTCGTTTGCTTTTTGTAAAAAAATAATTATAATATAACAGAAATCCCTGTCGTATTCAAGTAAAAGCTTATAATAATAACTATTATTATAACATGTTTTGAAAAGTAAAGTAAGTAAAGCGAAACGGTATCGAAGGGATACGTGATTCAAAGAAAATAGTTTCATTCCATTATCTTTTAGGTTTCTTAAAACCTTTTCATTATTTCATCTCTTGTAAATTCTCACCAAAAGTAATTTGATTGACCGTTGAAATTTCCGACAAGCAAGAGTGCTTGTCCACCAAGCACTCACAAATACTTCAAATGCATGAAATTTCATATAATATGAAAATGTTAAAATACATGAAATTTTAAATTAGATTATCTGATAACATAAACTAACTACCCAAAGAGAAACAGAGTGCAAGTCTCTTGAATCCTAATTCCACATAAAAATCCACTACAGACTATCTTTCTAAATAAAACACAACAGGCAATCTTATTAGAAAATAAAGTGCTCCAACAATGTCCGTCAGACGACCGATTCCAATTTTCTACGTTTAAAAAAAGTTAGTCGCGCTACGTTGAAAACACGCTGGCAACATGTTCCATTGGCGCGACAATGGACCGGAACAAAGGACGCTTTGTTGCTGCCTCCATTGTGGCGTCATTCGCCGTGTTATGTCATATTTATTCCGATAATTTCTACAACATGCAGGAGTGAACTGCGGAAAATCGAGGGTTGAAAATGAAAAGTTTGATTCGAATGGTGGAAATTGGTTGTCAGAATTCAAATATAATTGTGAGGCTACAGCCAGAACATTTACTTCTTTGAATCCCTTGGACCTAAGTTTTAAATGGCTCGAACAGCCTTTTTTTGTAAAACCAAGATAGTATCATTACTATGTTTATTTTATATAGATGATATAAAACCCCTACACAAATGTAATCTGTTTGGAAAGATTTTACCGAAATTTTATATTAAATTCTTCAAGACTTCAACAAGGATAGAGGCATCAGAATGCTTTACTTAGAGTATTTTAAACGTTATAGGCCGCAAAAATATGAAGAAAGAAAAAATATTATATTATTAGACAAAAGACCTGCGTTGAAAGTCAAATTCATGAAATTCTTTACCTAACAACACTTAAAATAACAAGCATTTACATCAGAAATTCAACGTCCAGTCGACCATCAAGCTAAATAAGTACACCTTATTTATTTGTTTACCAGTTCAGATGGAGCCATTAATTCCACAAATTCAATTACAAAAGCATCATTAAGACAAACTGATGGAACTTTATCTTAAGTTAGACCCAATTTATAGTCCTAGTTAAAAGTAATTAATAGTAGTTTTATTACCCCCGGGTCACCTTCACAGAAATCAGATGGAGTTTAAATAAATAGTTAAAAGATCAGATAGCTCTGGATTATTTGAATGGACTTCATGCTGAATGGCGGATTCCAATTATTCGCTTAGTATGGTGACTTATTGTAGATGTTAATTTACGAATCTTACACAAAAAATCTGTAATCATTGAATTGCTGGGTTTGCAATTCAAATATTTACTGATGAAAAGATTTATTTCGTAGATCATGCGATTCTGTCTACAAACCTTTGCAAGGCCCACAGATCGATATTTTTTTGTATTTATAAACGCACCTACTATATTAGTAGCAGTGTAGAAAATGTAACATTTGTTAGCGAGACCACACTATAATGTTTTTTTTCGGTGTACGTACTACTTTGATACGACCCAGAATATATTAAATTGCAGTTATGAACGAACTGTTTGACAGACTGAAGGCTTGAAATGATTAAAATTCTGAGTATTTTTACCCAGAATTTTAATCATTTCAAGCCTTCAGTCTGTCAAATAGTTCGTTCATATAAATAAGTCGCACCACTTTCGTACCTTCGCATTTGTTTTCTTCTTGTCCCCGGCTAATCTTATTAGCCCGACAGGAAGAATCTAATCTTATCGATTCTCAGCGAGAAGAGAATGACAGCCGATCCGATTATATGAATACATTAAACGGATATACATTATCGGAATAGATGGTTATACATATACGTGGTATTAGCATATGTGGATTTGTTCCTTCACTTGTTTTCGATTATTCTGTTTGCGTGTTACATTCGAATTGAGATGGTCGTTTTCTTATAATGTGGTTTTTAAGATTCCGTGTGATCTTCTTCTTTGTTGTTATTGGCACCAATTGTATTATTATCAATTATGTATATTATAAAAATAGCTGATGTGGCAATAGTCATTTTAGCCGTAGTACCGATACCCATTAGGTTAGACACGTTCTTAAGCGAAGACCGCAAATCGGATAGGTGGAGCGACCTTCGCAGGGTGGCTGGTAGCTTCTTCATGAGAGTTGAGTTTTAATAAATTGATATTTACCCGACTACGACGGAGCAAAAAGGAGGGTTGTGATTTTGACCAGTATTTATGTATGTATGTGGATATGTATGTTCCTCTGTTCCCACATTTTTTTTTTTTTTATTATTATAACGCCAAAATAATTTAGACAAAAAGCCTACTAAAAAGGTATTATAAACAAGACATCACCGACTGACAAATAAAAAATCCGGAGTCACACGTGATTCGAGTGTTCGATTAAAAACACGACGTGTGACTCGGGATTTTGATTTGTTTCGAGTCTTGGAGTATTTGTGTTATTCTGAACACACCAACGTGTAGGTAATTGCTAGGCAGGCAGATCTTCCAGTAGACAATTCTGTGACTAACCTCAACGTTTTTCAGATTTACTTTAGTAAATTGTTGGACAAGCAACACTTGCTTCTTTTATGACAAAGTTTCTCAGCGAAAACAAGATGATAAAAGTGTAAAGTCGATTGAAGAAGCCTATAAATGTTATAATATACATAAGGTATTAATCATACCAATTCTAATATCTAGGGTCTTCAGACATAACCATAATCAAGAAAGATATTCGTAATACCCTGTGGATTTACCGTAATCTCTAATTTTCTGGTTTCCTCACGAAAAGATGTTAATATTATTACTTCTAGTAGGTAGCAGATATTTTTGGCATTTAGCCAAAAAGTTGAATCCAATATTTAGCTCAGTGGTTAAGCCCACTGAGCTAAATATTGGACAAACGTAATGAAATTTATGGACTATAAAATACGATTGTTTAACCGTTTCGTCTTTAGTTTCTTTATTTGAGACTAACCTCACGTTAAGTATGACTTAAATAGCACTGAAGGTTTTGGCTATTGGTTATGTATAACTTACTTTTAATTTGCGTTTATGAAAGTTGAACGAAAAGATGATACACGTTTGTGGTCTAAAATCGAAGCAGGTGTTCTGTAGTCAATGTGTCCATATTCCAATAATTCATTTAAAAAAACCATAGTAAATGCACCAGTTTTCCCGGTAACTGTTCCAATTTTTCTTTCCATAGAAACCTGATTCAGAATATTAGGAACATTAAAAAAAAAAAACGGTCCAGCCGTTCTCAAGTGCGCTTACTAACGGACAGCATTTCTTTTTCAATATAATTATATAAATGAAGTAGCTACATAAATATGACCTCGCTTTTTTTGATATTTTTTACGACTTTTTTTTTGTACCGATAGGATATTGCTATAACCAGTACGCCTAATCGATTGGAGATGGTGCCAAAATTTCGATATTAACAAACGTACAAAATGTGCTTTCATTTCACGCGTCGGCGTCGGGGGTAACTTATTTCCATAAATTACGGGGATTTCTAATTTTCTAAAACCAGTGTATGAAAAGCAATTTATTAAAGCGCAGTGCATGACCAAACGCTACTATAAAAAACCTCATACCTCCCACTTTCCAACTACTTTTTACTTCAAATAAAAAGGATAAAACTCTGTACTACCGCGGACAGGTTGAACTGTATAAATAAACATCAAGTCGTGGAGCCTTTGCTGGCCGCTATAAATTCTTGTTTCTCTCATGAATGTCCTGTTTCATATTTTTGCTGCAGCTTACTCAGCGAAGTCGCTTTAGTTTGTTTAAATCTGTGAGTTTGTTTGTGTCGCAGTCATATTTTAATTGAGTGTGATGTTGATTTATTTAAGCGGTGGTTCTTTGTTTAGGGTTGATAAAAATGTTTATTCGTTAGACTAGGTTTTAGTTGAATTTAAAGTTTTTGTTATCTGCAACCGAATGCTGCTTTCATGATTTTATTTTTATTTTTCGTGACGATGCTTCACCAAACAGTTTAAATTATGGTAGAGGGTCTTTAGAATTTCCATAAGCCGGTACATTGATAGAGCACTTGACCCATTCATGCATAACGTTCGCTGGTCAAGAGCATAAAATAGGCAAGGACATTCTGTCTCTTTAAACCTACTCATAGTACCTACTGATTGCTTCAAATTCATCATCACTAGTTCGCCTTTATTCAGTCATAATATAACTAGCATCTCTACTACCATCTAGACCGGTTAGTGCCGCAGTTTATCACTGTCTCCTAACAATACACAGCTTAATAGAACGAGTTAGGTACCAACTTACCCCACAAAGGTAAAAAGATAAACCATTTCGCAAAACGTGACGCTACGAAAATTTTATTTAACCGTAATATTAAGGGAATAACCGTCGAGTGCCAGCGGTCGCCATATTGGAATGCTATATTTTGACGTTGCTCCCTATATTAAAGTTTTCAAAGTGTAGTCATAAAATTATCGTCCTATTTATAATTTTTTTAATTTTTAGCATTTTCTGGATTTAAAAAGATTTGTATCAGATGATGGGTATCGCAGAACGACATTATATTAGTTGACTGATTTATGATAATCCCCTTGGTTCCAGTTACAAATTGTCTTTCAGATAAAATAAACAATTATTTACGGAATCGTTGTACATTTTTACATCCATGTCAGCTCTTCAACCAATTCCTACTTCTGTTTTTTCATCTATTCTTTCTACGAATTAGTGTTTGGCTCGTAATTATGCCATCAACTTTTAACAGACTCGCGGAGTTTACATGCTAAACCATGCAGGTTAATGGCTCTCCAGTACTAAACGCAATGATAACATGTCTTCACATACCCTAAATAATTATATACTTATTTAAAAAAATCATTCAGCTTCCCGATGAAGGTGTCTACAGACTTTTATTAGCGACTATTAGATGTATATTGGTGCTGGATACGGGTAGGTGTTAAGAAGATTAACAGGCGACCCTGCTCTGTCAGGACGGGCGAAGGGATTCAATATGTTATGGATGACGAAGTACTTGCTTACTTGGTTTCGATGTGTTCATAGAAGAGGCTAGATCATGTGGCAGTTTTTCGGTAGGTATGTTTTTTATTATCATCTTCTTCAGTTTCTTAAGTTTGTAGATTACCACAGTTCTTTCGTTCATGGATCCTATCTAAGTAACTGAATTTTATCAACACACATATTTTATATCCACTGTTTATTTTTTTCTGATAATAGCTGACTTTTGTACGTTCGAACTTTATTTCTAGTCTATTTATTCATAATTTTGCTAGGTAGATATTATTGTTGTGTTAACTCCTCTTCCCAGTAACATTACAACAGTAAACAACGAGGGGTTCAAAATTGCAACCCCAAGCCACCCGCTCTTAATTTCCGCCACTTCCGTCCAAAAACGCGATCCAATTTCATTTGCTTACATTTATTACAACTAAAAAAATTCCCTCTTCTCCCGACAAGCCGAAATGAAGCTATATAAATTTCGATTAATTAACTAATGTACCGCGTTGCCACAAAACGAGACTTCATCAAGTTATCCATGTTTGGGCACCAGAACAAACTTTTTTGGCGTTTATTCACCCGTTATGTTGGTAACAACAGGCGGGCAGGTAAATAAAAGTTGCAAAATTACTTGGCGTAACTCCGACCGACATCGGCACCACGATAACAGATGTAATTCCATTATAAATACAGGGCCTTTTTGCGGACTGCCTCGTTGGTCTAGTAGTCGTAAGCGGTATTGCTGAGTATGAGGTCCTGGGTTCGATTCCCAGGTTTTATTTATGTTAATGGTCGGTTATGTTGTCATCATAATATTTCGAAATTGTCCACTGCTAAAGTAAGCTGTCTTGAAGATTGCAATCGTAGAACAAGCTCATTGCGATTGGTAAAAGGATTTGTGAGGCTTTGGTGATGCGTGGTACTAAAATACTGTGGCGGGCAACAGTTATTTCATACCAAAGATAAACGCATTATTGCTGCAGAACAAATAACTATTTATTTGATGATAGTGAGAGAAACTAAATAGTATCATTAATTGCCAACTCGCAGTGAACCTGTGAGTTAACTGTTATCTTCACTCGAGGTTTTCTCATCAAATCAAACTTTATCAGTAAGAAGCTTTAGAGCATTACACACCCAACATTCCCATGAACCTATTTTGAACTACCTCGAATTCCTTCCTTTTCACGCTTGTTCTGTAGCGAGGTCATAAATTAGCCTTACTGCTGCTTCCACGGCTCCACGCTGAATATGTATTAGTACTCTCAAATTAAATGATACTGTAGCTAGACATTTACGAATGAGATATATTAGAGTACTGCAGTTAAATCTATACTTATAATAAATCTGTAGAAGTGAAAATTCTGTACATTGAAAATATCAAAAAAATAAATGGCAGGGGGTGTTACTAGACCGACACCGAACCCAAAAATTTGATTAAAAAATTTTTGTCTGTCTGTCTGTCTGTCTGTTTGTTCAGGCATCACGCAATAACTACCGGTTCGATTACGATGAAACTTGGTATAATTATTCTTTAATATCCTGGGCACCACACTGGGTACTTTTTATCCCGGAAAAGTATCCTATTCTACTATCTATATTTATACCTATTAATAAAAAGACAAGTCCTGACTGACTGACTCATCAACGCCCAGCCCAAACCCTTGGACCTAGAGAGCTGAAATTTTGCACAGATGTTCCCTTTATAATGTAGGCAAGGAATAAGGAAGCATTTTTTGAAATTCAACCCCAAGGGGGGTAAAATAAGGGATGAAAGTTTGTAGGAAAAATCTTATTCCTTGAGGTAATAAACATGAAACTTCGCACGAATAGTTATCTAAATAAATTATAAAGTTTGTAGTTTTTGTTTTTCTCTAAAGGGGGGTGGGGGGGTGTCAGTGTTTGTATGGAAGAATTTTAACGCGCTGTCCGATTAACTCGAAACTCAATATTTATACTTAAAACCCATGGGGATGTATGGGGTAATTTCCGACACTCACGCGGGTGAACCCGCGGGCAGCAGCTAGTATATCAAATATAGTAGGTAGTTGGTGAAGAGTTATGAGACTGACATACCACATTAATCACAAGTCACTAGAAGCTTAATGAACTACTGGCACTTCGCTGCGTCCAAGAAATAGTTAGCTATACTTAGTTTTGTTGACCTTGCAACGTGCATCTATATGTATATATATATGTATATCTCATAGGATCATGCATCGAACTATCAAAATTCAAATGACGCAAAATGAGCACAAAACTGAAAATCGCAAGAGATTTAATCTATCACTCAAGTATCAAATCTTATCAATCCCTGAACTTAAACCATAGAATAAATAAGTACAGAAGGTCGGCTCTATACAATGAACGAAAACAGGCACATGCACACATAGACACATACGTACAGTGATCGAATTCGCGGAGTAAACGTAACTAACGTACATTCGAACGATTTTAAAATTGAAAATACTCTTATCGCACACAATATTTACAAAATTTTAAGAATTTGAACATTAAAACCAAAATAATATAGGATAGTTCTATTTTTTATTCGAAAATAGTTTGAATTTACTTTACATGCAAGGGCTTCTGACCTCGAAAGAATAATGGTCACGAGTGTGTACGTGAACGCGAGACTATCTTGTCCGCGTGCCATTTAACTCGTTATAAATATGAACCCGAACTTCTGTACGTATGTGTCTTTACCTTAGCTTTACGTACCAGACCTTAGAATATTATTTTGTTCGGCGAAGAAACTTAATTAAAGTTGGCGAAGTTGTTATGTGTATCGGTGATCACGGCGTATTAATGGCGCAGTCATGTGCAACGAACAACTTTCATATTAATCAAATATCTTGATAGTTCTAGCTAGATTCGGGCTGTGGAGGGTAATATTTCTTCAGTTAGTGAAGAAGACTAGCTCTGTAGGAGCACTGTCTCATAAATATATCAATACCTACCTTCATTTCATTGTTCTTTATCGAAACGATGCTCCAGCTAGTATTGAACTTATTCTCATACATTTTCGAGCACTAAATCTGACTGTGGCTTACAAATCCGAATTCATTGGCTGGATTTGTAAATGAATGAGAAAGGATTCAATACCTAGTTTTTGTTTGTTTGTTTTTTACGAAGATAATAGAGAGTTTATAAAGTATTTCACAATTCCAGTTTTAAGACTGTGAAAAGGAGAGATTCCGATCGTGTGAAAAGTTTTATGTCTTGAGTTAATAAACTTGGAACGTGGCCCAAAGCATTTCTAAAAAAACGTGACGTAACAAATTGTTGGGACTTTAGTATCGTCGTTGGAGAAGGAGAGTAAATAAAATTCCAGTGTCCAGGATGAAGTTCAGATGACCATGAATATTAAGCGCAGTGACGCTTCTTACTGAAGTGGTCTATTCGCAACACAGTTCCGTCTCTAACCAATTAAATACGTATAATAATAAATTAATGCTATTTGAAAATTGAAGTGCCCGCTATATAATTGGAGCGACATAATTATCCGTGACGTCATTAACTCTGAAGACTGCGATTACAACGATAATTGACAAACATTTTGTGAACATTCAAGATTAATTTTATGTCAATTTGGTAGATTGTTATTATAGAGATCAAGTATACATCTTTCTGCACTTCGGCAGCGAATTGATAAATCTTATGCAAAAACAATCATCGAGACTGATATTTTTAGTAGAAAACATGACAGCTGAATAATTCTGCTAAGCTGATGAGATATAAACGCCATAGGATACCTACCTACTGTTCTTAAATATTTACTTTGCAAAGGCTGAGGAAAAAACCGAAGAAGTTGACGTCGGAAGCACTAATTACATAGACACATTTATTTTTCATATTTTCCTACGTCTAAATAATTACAAAACAAATTCACTAAAAACGTGCAAAAGCCAATTAAAAGCATTTATCTTCACAGAATTACTTAGGCATTAATTTATAATGTCAGGTTTTTTCTGGCGAAGTCGGACCAAATTAAGTTAAGGTGGAACTGTCGCCCTTAATTAAGATATTTCTTGAGATAGACCTCTCCGGAGCTTTCCCGTGAAATTGCAGCAGTTTTAAAGTTACGACGCAAAAAATACAAGATTGTTATCTGTTTGAACCCTTTGGGTACCGGTAGATGTGATCAGCTGTTTATAGGACATACGCAACTCGGTGGTTGCTTCACATTTAATTTTTTTATATGCATGGAAGTGTGAACTATGGATTCATAATAAGAACTAAGTAGAATAGACACTAAAAATAAAATGTTATGCCTATTTTCAATTATTTTATCTCTGGAAATAAACATTTTTCACTGGAATTCTACTTTAATTTAATAACATTTTCAACGACCTTTCTTTCCTATTGAGTTTACTCCTGTAGTGTAATTTAATTAAAACACATTCCTTTTTGTGATATAATTTCTAGGTTAGAATTAGGACTGTAAGTATAATATTATTTTGTTATGAACACCAAATAGGAAGAAAAGAATAGGATTATTTTAAACAGTTCTCCTGAGGAAACAACATTTTGTAAGGGTGAATAAGGTCTTGTGCGTGTCGGACCACGCGCAATAAAGGGTTCCGTAGTTGAGATGAGATATACGACACGGCCGACACAACGTTACCAAATCGTTACTACTGGCGCCAAAGCAACCACATCGAGATTGTAGTTACCACAACGCAACTGCAAGAAGCTGCAGCCACACTATTCACACGTAACCACCTCTTCCCTACATTTTGAAAAATCGAACGTATTTTTTCATTCCTTAGGTACAAAACACAGACTAAGCATGACGTCCAGAGGGTACCGTCACACCATCAGTCTGATGGTGATGGAGATGTCCAGGGAAGACGCGGGGGCATACCGGTGTCATGTGGAGAACACACAGGGAAGGGCGCAAGCTGAGCTGTTCTTACATTGTAAGTCATAATTTCAAAGCCCGATACCAGATGCTTCACTTTTGTTCGTTGTTGCCTTTCATTCGGTATCTTTCATTAGAAATGAAACGTCTGAAAAAAAAAAAGTCTGTTTTTTTGGAAACCGTTCCAAGGGTTTTTGTTCATTCGCAGACTGAATGATCGAAAAATTCAATGAAAGGAGCAGATGGACGTTTATTCCTATACAATTTTGTCGGTGACCTGTGAAGGTGGAATGAAACAAAAATAAACCTTCACTGGAGTGAACTGTTCTCTCGAGTGAAGCGTTTTTTGATATCGGCTTGAGGAACCATCGACGCGCGGAATGGCTGTTTACATATAGCTCGTGATAGCAAGATAAGGATATCGACGATATGGGATTTGCTACGTCGTCGTCATCCTTTCCTATATGTTAGCCTCCGTTGTATTTGTGCTTAAATGTCTCAACAGCACTTTGACCTTGAGTGGACCCAGCATAGTACGGAGTTTCAATAGTATAAGAGGCCTGCTTAGAATGCTTTTGTTACCACTGACGTGTGAATTCGTACCTCGTAATGACTCGCTAAAAGAAGGAGATTGTGCACTCGCTTATTCCGGATTTTGCTTAAGTAAAACTCAGCTTACCTGCTACATCTTCTCCCTTGATTTACGTTCCATTCTGCGAGCACTAGAAAATGCAGACAGACGTAAAGTCGTAAGGTACTGACGGGCTTTTAGTCTACTTAACTTAGTTTGAATTTGTGCATCGTAAGCGGTTAGATTGAATTTAAAGTTGCTCAGCTCTCTTGGGATTTAAGAACACCTTTCTTTTGCTCAACTTAAGCTATTTAAGTATCCAAATGAATTGTAATAGTTATATTGCTTACAAGATATATAAAAATTAAAAGTGTCACAATTTATGTCAAGCCAAAATTTTCTATACCTAGTAACATAATGTAAAGTTTATTGAACAGTTCCTAGTTCCTAGTTTTGTAACATTATAATTGGGACAAATATCAGTGAGCCATGTCTAACTAAGCATATAGCTTGTATCTTTATTTTGTGACTTTGTTGAATGATTTTCAACTTTCGGATCATCTTCTGTCACCAGGAATAGTTTGCTCAAATGTGTTCAAATCCACTAAGATTATTGTTTTCTGTTTGTTTAGTGTTAACAACAACCACTACTACTACGACAACAACGACAACCACCACTACAACATTACCACCGCCGACAACAACGCTGTTATCATGTGAGTCTACTTGGTTTATTTCGATCACATTAGAAACGATGATATTATGTTTGTCTCTTCTAACGGTTTATATGTCTTGTATAAACCTCTGTTTAATCCCTCTATTGTAGTACTACAGTGCTATGTCTTTCATTATTATAATAATCGTGATTCAAATAAATAGTAGTAATTGTGTAGTTTCTTAATTTATCATAAGTTTTAAATAAAACATCAATTTATTTGAAAATTAAGCCTAGAAAGGGTTTTCAATTAGTAAATGCTTGGATGTCAATGCTTCTTCATAATGAGGTAAACGCGTAGAATACTCAATAGCTCATTCTACATCAATTCATTTACTTCAAATCTATTCAGATCAATCAATCAAATTACCATGATACTGTACCGTTAAGAATCTAAATAATTTAATGAAATCCCTTGAAAATTCAATAGTGACTGTAATTGGTTTATTTGAAATAAAAAAATTGAGTTTAAGTTTGAACTGTTGACTTAAATAAAAAAAGAAATTATTAGCTTCAATAAGATTATAAACTTACTTTGTATCTCCTAGATGACACAGAGATTCAGCTGGAGCAGCTACATCGAAGGGTGCTAGAAGATCCCGGCCTCGACAACCCATATATTGTTCTGAGCCAACACCAAATGCAGAATCTTGGTAAATATTCCCATCTTATTCATCATTGACATCATGCGAAAGGCGACCACTACTGAACATAAGCTTCCCCCAAGCATTGCTATAATACCTAACCAGTTCTATGCCTCCCAAATCAAAGAAGATTAAAGAATTTTCAAATTTAAAAAACGTGGTAGAAGAAATGTATTTATAATTTAAAGAATGTGCATCGTAAAAGTAAAACTTTCCTTTTTTTACTTTCTTTATTACTGTTTCCAAAAGTTTTAGGAGATTAGTCGAATTACTGTGGAGATTTCCATCTAAGTTTTGGTCACAGTTTTTTACAGACAACTCAGTTCTATACTCGTTTTACAAAACTTCTACCAATGATAATTCAGTTTCTATCCTAGTGTCTCAGTGACTATCCTATTTGTTGCTTAATTTCTCTCTTTGGTAACCGGTGGACGGTAGTTGTAGTCCTTTGAATACAACCAGCGTTTGTAGCCAGACTTACGTACTTATGTCCGCCACACATGCTCACACTCGCTCTTGATCACGATACTCTGTACTGATTGGTCGACACGTGTGCATCAGCATTTACCGACACAAATCGTACATCCGTAGCATTTATCGATGTGAACCAAATACCATGGGTGCCACAGGGCCACTGCCACTTGAATAACGAGCTACTAGGGTCACTCACACGAAATGCGTGTGCAAGAAATGCTTATGTATGCAGCTGGGTCGACACGTGACAGCAAAAGCGGAGTTCGGTACAACGCCATAGGTTTTAAATGTTGCACGCGACTCATGATGACCAACGCGAGTGTGAGCATGTGCGGTATGCTGTTGGTCCCGGTAAGAAGACACTGCCATCTTCCGTGTCCTCAGAAATGGTGACGACGATGTGACCGCCGGCGGGGGCGCGCGGCCCCTGGAGCGAGGGCTGGCCGCCGCCGCACGACGCCGCGGGGGTCACCGCGCCCGCCTGCGCGCTCCTCGCGCTCGTGCTAGTGCTGCTCGCGTGACATTATTCAATCAGTGATAAACAAAACCAAAGGTTATTAACCGCGTTAAAGGTTGTAAACGACGTTAATGTTTTCTGTGACGTAAGTGACTCAAGAAACTTTCAATTGTAAATTGTAAATAATCTAATTAAACAACGACTGTTGATCACAATTTTGTATTGTTTTATGTATATAGAAATAGATAGAGATTAAATCAATTTAAAACATTTGGGTAATTGAGACAAAGTTACAAAGAAAAGCAAAAGAAAAAGGCAAAAGGATCGTTACCTTAAGAGGAAACTTGGTCACGTGGTAGTTAGCGTTCGTTCCTTCCTAACGTATTCGACTGTTTTGTCCCTAGTTAATAAAGTTAAAGAAGAAGAATGAAACTTGTACAAACATTTTATAAATTTTAGAAAAAAAATGTCATTGGCGTAATGACATTTTTTTTTAAAACAAAACTTAGTATCATAGCAGTGGTACATACCTATATCTAACATCGTAAAAAATATTATTAATGGACTAGTTTCATTTATCAGGGAGAAAACAGAGGAATACGTTAGTATGGAAAGAACGCCAACGACCACGCGACCACCTTTTGTGGAAGCTTCAAACAGAAAGATTATATTGTATCTTCACTAGGATCGCATTTGAAAGTGAAGTGTTCTTGTTCTGTAGTTGGTAGTAGGGTGGTCGAGTGACGCCAGTGTGCTGGTCGATTGGTTTGTTGTCTGCATTGGGTCAGTGTGATTTCTGGGGTGTTGGTCTGGTTTAGTGACTTTAGTCAAAAAGGTGACTATAAAATCTTCGTGTATGAAGTGCATAAGGAGTAAATTTTGAATTTTAAATAAATACGTTCTGATGTAATTTTGTTAAGTGTGATCACTAAATTTTTTCTGAATATATTTTGTTATGATCTATTTCTCCCCGTCGTTTCTTTTATCTTAAATTGGTTATTGAACCAGAGCCCCAGATACCCAAAGCACAGGACCCAGGATGGATAGGAGTAGCGCGGATCCAGTAAGAAGTCTGGAGAGTTAAGTATGGAGTAACATTTATTTTGCAAGCAGCGAAATAATTATTTGTGCAAAGGAGCAATTATGAGCAGCATGTATGTTAAGGATTAGATATAGATAGCTGGCGAATACAGTTACAAGCGATCCTAATAAAAATGTTTGATGGAAGTTTATAGTGAAAAGGTACGAAAATCATCTGAAATAGGTGAAGCTACAAATTGGGAAGCAGACGATGAAAAGCTAAAGCAGATCCAATTTTGTCGATGTGTTCTAGTGAACTGCGACATATTAAGGATTACACTTTGAGAGAGGTTTGGCTGGAGTCGAATTGAAGCATATATCGCACCTCCGCTCAAAGCCAGAGGCATTGAAGATTAAAATATTAGAAGAGTACGAATCCAGAGAGATGAATAAATCACAATGAAGACGTAATGCATAGATAATATTTGAAAAAAGTTTTAAAGAAATGGAAGAAAAGCGCGAAAGTTGGAAAAAACTAACCCAACTACCAGCGGAGAAGAATTTAAATATAAATGCTTTAATGTCACGAGCAAGGACATAAGACATCAGAATTCCCGAATAAAAGTAGCACATCGGACGTGGATGAAGCACTAATTACCTTTAATGTTTCAGATTTAGAAGTTTGTGATGCTGTTAAGGCATAAAAGGACGACTAGATTTACACATCTCACCTTTGTAATGATGCAAGTATGTTCGGGGCACTTTAACTGCAACTAGCGGAGAGCAAAATTTAGCTACGAATGTAAAAACCTAAATAGAAGGTAAGGGTACTGTAAGGTTATCGGCATGTAACAAACACTCAAATTGACAAACGCCATTGACTTACTTGATACACGTTATGTTCCGAACAAACAGGGAAATATTAAACTGAGTGCTAATCGCAAAGAGAACTGAACAGACAGCTATGCTGCTCAGGAGATAGTTGCGCCACTTCTTCTACCCCGCTCAAGCACTAGGATGTGGTGAAAGGGCGGGCGTTTTGGGGGACTGTCTTATGGTATTTTGACGTACGAACAGTGCTGATTCTCAGATCTATCTGCCTCTCTCCCACTATGTTAAGATACTGTTGCTGTGCCCGACAGGGTACAGTAATGATCTCATTAAGTTACGACTTACCTATATATATTACCACTTATATATACATACATTGTAGAATGCAATAAATTATCGAATATTGAGTATCAAGTTTCTCACATCAATGTGACAAGATGGATGAATGTGATAAACAAGACCAAAGCTGCTAAAACCTGTATTCTACAATAACTTTCCAGATGCCCAGCGAAATTCAACATAATGGGCGTATCAAAGCTATTGAACGAACCGAGCCCCAGCAGTTCGGAGGAGTCGAACTCCCCGACGGAGATCAACTGCTACCGGCACCTGGGCAAGAGGTCGCCGCTCATGAAGAGGCTGGCCATGGGGCTCAGGGGGGCTCTGCTACAGCCCTCAGATGATGACTCTACCCCGCAACTACGTAAGTTTTAACACAATTACAATTCAATCAATCTTGTGAGTATGACTGATGTAATATGCCTTTCACTGGTGTTGTTCTGCATATTAGAACAGTATAATATCACAACTTGTACTATACAAAGACCAACTGGTCATTAGATTCGGTGGAGTGTAAGTTATATTTGTATGCAGCCATAATCGAAACACTGAATACTCATTTTTTTTCAAATTAGTGGTACCTACAATATTCATGTTGCCCCTGATTACTTTACGACCTCAATAATGTGCAGCAGTAGGGACACTCCAACAAAATGGATGGCATAAATTTGCATTTTGTTATCTGCATTGGTGTTGAGCAGTTCCGGTCATCCTTTTTTTCTGATGTAACTTTTATGTGCGAAATCACGGTTCAAATATCTTCTATTCTCATATTCATATTCATATTTTATTTGCATTCCATAATGTAGTTAAGGTGTTACAATGGCTTAAAGCTAAGGTACAATTACGGACCCTGTAGGGCACAGCAAAAAGTATAAAAGTATAAAATTAGCATTCTCATTAGCAGTATGTACAGCACAAATGTCTCCCTTTTCCAGCTCCACAAACCTGCCTCTGTGCATGAACGGGGGCTATATCGTCGAGGCGACCGGCGTCCGAGGTGGAAGCGCGCACGTGAGACAGCAACCGTGAGCCCCCCGCCGCGCCCGCCGCGCTCAGGCGGGCCGAGCACCTCATGCAGGAGGATCTAGATGTGGGCACCATCACCCCCGTCTGAACTGGACTTCAAATGATACAGAAGGGCAGCATCGTACTAAAATGTTCTGCAATATCAAAAGCTTTACGTGTTACCGTTAACGTATTATACGTTTCAACCCCCTTAGAGGATGAGTTTTCGAAAATCCTGCCTTCATTATTGTGCAATAATGTTTCTAGGCACAGCGTATTGGGCAGCGCGTTGCCTGTCATTGAATTAATGATTTTCAGAATTTTAATTTAATCTTTGTGGAATTCACATTTTCTTTCTTTAAAGTTAACCCTGCATCTTGGAGTCTTTGTAGGACTACATGAAGCTTCTCCATTATGCAATTCTGGAGACTTCAGGCACTAACACATTGCCCCACAAACATATTACCCTATCTAACTCCGCTAGTACCTGTTCCATTGCCTAAAACATATCGGTTTATCGGGAAAAACTTCCGGAAAACGAGTTTGTAATTGTTAAACTATAGTATTTTGATTATTTACGAACTCTAGTATTTTATTATGCCTCAGCAGGATACGAAACCGTTGTCATTTCCATTGGGTTACGCTTTACACCAAAGTTAAAATGTTAATGGGAAAGATTATTAGGTTTTCCGTGGAAATTAACTAAACTGTGTTTTTAAAATAAAAAGCAATCTATTGTTACAGTAATTTTTGATCCTCCAAGATAATTATATCTTGGAGGATTTTCTTGAAGTATGACCGATACACAAAGATCCACTGGACTTCAGTGGAAGCTCAACGGCGTAATGAAGAACGAACGTCAACAAAACTTCAACATTAATTTTATTATTTCGGTCCCAAAACATGCTTCCCAAATAAAAATAATTAAATGGCTGTCATGTGTTAGGTCTTCCATAATACGCATGTTGATCCTGGCCACAACGAGTGAAAAACCCAATGAGAACCATTAAACATTGTTAAGAAGATAAATAAAAAAGAAAAGGTAATGGCATCTTATTGGTTTTTTTACAGATTACGGACAGCAATTTTGCATTTTAGGTCTTAAATAATACCATAAAAAGGTGAATAAATATTCCCTTTATTCATTTATTTCGGTCTATCATAATTCTCGTTAATGTTGAAAGAGAATGAGAACAGAGATTACCTCTCTGCTCAACTAGATTTTGATATTGACTTATCAGCTAACTCGACGGGATGTTGCGAATTACGTCATGAAATTCAGTTTACATCAACTTTCAGCATCCAATTTATTATATAATATTATTTAGAAAAATATGTTACCGCGCCTAGTTTATACGATAAGTTTGTGACAAATATCTATATAAGGACGATCAAACCGTGTCAGTCGACTGCCAAAATTATATAAAATAGGTAGGTACATGCCTACTACACCGATCCAAATGGTAGGCAACTTAAATTCGCTGAAAAGATATACATAAACAACCTACTCTCTTTCTGAAAATATACAAAAGGGAAAAATAAAGATATTATCGTTCTCTCTACATTCTTACTTTAACCATTTTTCATACATAAACTGCCTTTTTATAAAATCTTGATAAAAATTACAACAAAAAAAAAAGTTACATTTCTTAGTGATCTACCCGATTTTATTATTGCAATTCAAAAGTTGCATTCAGGTGATTCAGCCAATCAATACTCGCAATAGAAAAAAAAATAGAAACAGAATAAAACCTATTTGGTAAATATTTTCCATGAATTATTTTATTTTTGATATTAATAATTTTATTGATAAGTACATAGGTAGACGTACAGTGTGGATAGGGATGTAACTTTTTAGGGTTCCGTACGTCCGAATGAAAAATCGGAACCCTTATATTATATAGGATCACTCGTGTGTCTATCTGTCGCTCTGTCACAACCAATTTGCTTCGATTCTACTGGACCAATTCATTGAAATTTGGTAGATACATTAATTTTTTCTGTGACCCAAATACGGACGTGTAATTTTAAAACATTTTGCAAATGATTGAGTAGTGAGTAGTAGAGTTTTAAACTTGTTCGTTGACGGTGTCCAATCACTAATCACTCATAATATTTTACCTTCCAGGGCTTCACACCGGAGTTTACATCCCTGCGCGTTCTAGTGACGACTGACGCTCCACAACGTAAAGCCGGAGCAGCCGCGTCCCCACCGCGCGCCGCAACCCCGACACCCATCGACGCGCTCACGCACTCCTCCACACACACCTGCATCCGCACCACTTTCTGTTACTTATAAAATATGAATATTTTCCGAAATAAATGATTGAATTGAATTAACTCACGAGGCCACGGTATTGGTCAAGTTTAAGGTGTCTCATGCATTAAAATGCCTCAAAATATAGACCCTATTGTATAGTGTAAACGAAGTTTGGCAGAGCAAGTGGATTCAGAAGAGTCAAGTAGATTGGAAGATTTTTTATATATTAGCAAACTGTGGACGTGTTTGTTGCGAGCTGTGTGTCTAATTTCTACCAGAATTGTATAACATGCCATTGACTGCAGTAAACTTTTACTGTGAAATTGTTTTAAAAGAATTCGTTTTAAGTTGGCCATAATATTCATGTGGTTACTATGGATTTTTAAGCTGGATTGGTTAACTGTTATAGGCCCACTTGCACGTTTCATCGAGTTCGCTAATAAAAATGTAGAGTTTGTAAGCTCAGAATCACATGCACTGTTTTTAAATTAAATAAATGTAAAGTTTGTTAACTCACAGTTAAGTATTTAACATTTTAACTCTTATTACGCGTTGCGCCACTAAAAAGGAACACCGGGATAACCTGACATTTGTTCCGACAACAGATGTCGCCCTTTGAAGTAAACGTCAGTTTTGTACTTATGCGAATTTTATCCAACTTCAATAATTTTGTTAACTACATCGGTGAAACTAATAATTTATTTTTGTACAAATAAAATAAATATCAAGAATATTAAATTATGTCGTTTCATTTTTTTACCAGAATCTTATTTGATGTAACCACCAGTAAAGGAAATAAGTATACATGACTGTTAATGCCATTTGCTGCTGCTGTTTGCTGTAGGTACTACTAAACCAATTTTAATATCAGCAGAAACATGTATATCCTACCATAGGTACTATAGTACGTTAGTACTGTTATTTATTCTGATTCGGACTAGGTATAGTCCGCGCGCGACAGCTAGTCACCGCCTGAGGTATGTGAGCGGTGAGGGGGATTTGGCAGACTAAGTTAACTTGGCCTTTGTCTAGCTCCCCCGTCTCACCGCCCACATACCTCAGGAGGTGACTAGCAGTCGCGTGCGGAATATACCAAAACATAGTATACTCTTTAGCTTCCCATCATCAGTAAAAAATGAAAAGACGCGATTTGTAATCTGATAATAAAATGGACATTTGAGGGCATTTTGTCTAGAAGCCCACTGCTGAAAAAGTATTTGTAATCACATAATGTGTCTCTAATCACCTGTAATTAACAAAGGTAGGTATAAATCAGCCAACATCGCACGTGTAACCTGAATAACTAACCCATAATAACTTACAAACTATAGTGACTGAAGCATGCCTGTGCTACCATCTAGTGGCTGAAATAAAAGTCAATGTTCTGTGAGTCAACAACTGGCAAAAAGCGCTATCTACCGTCAACACTTTGAGCTAAGGAAACTCCAAGGAATGAAAATGGAACATTTAGTACATTCGGTAGGGCAACAAGAATCCTGAAATCTTTGGGCAAGCTATATACTACCCTTAAATGTTGTGTTAAGCTCCGTTTTCGTGCTCCTATAAAAGTTTAATATGTAGCTACCTACCTTCTTTTATTTTTAAGTAAGAATGTGTGTGTCTAGCCGTGGATTGTTTCAGTGAGCAATATGCTACTGTATATTTGTTTGTAGAGGTGGCAGAGAAACAACGAACAAACACAAGCATGAACAGAAAATTCTCTTGATAAATACTATACGACAATTTGAAAACTTACACGGTGTATCCAAAGTTTTTACAGCACTCGTCATGAAATTGTGACAATTAATTTTGTTATTTTAGTTAAATGTGGCATTATCAGTTATATTAAATTGATCCCTGGTGGCCAATCTCTTACAAACAATAGTTTCTTATCATGTATTGTGTATTTGTGAACGCACCTTAGAATACGTGCCGTCACCTATTATGTTTAGATAAGTATTTATAAGTTAGTCAGGAACGCATCCTCGGTAAGTGTCAACACTAAGTCATGAGAGCGATGCTACATAATATTATGTAGCTCGCTCTCTTTCTTGTCACGGGACCCTTCAAGGGACACGGACTATATTTTATAAGTCAGTAGTTATTTAGTCTCTACTAGTTTTAATGTTACCGTTTTAATTAAGTTTAATTTAGTTTTAAGTGCCATAATATTGTACCTAACTTTAAATATAATATGTGTGTGACAATTACAATGATATAAACTGCAAGTTAAAGATGCACTTCCGCTCTTCGATCACAACTTCATCTTCAATACGCGTAAGAGGACACAGGTAGAATATCTATGTACCAAAATTAGTATCAGAGCAAGTTATCAAAACAAAGTACAATGCTTAACGTATGTATTCCATTTGAAGAGGTTCGCTTCCAGTCGGATGCGCCCGCCCCGGAGGCCATCACGTCAGCGAGGATAAACGTGAGGGTGATGTACATTAATCGGTTAAGGTGGATTTGATGGGGATAATTAGTTGTAAGCTAACAATGGAGAGAAAAAAAGTAATTTTCCAAGGGATAGAAGAAGGGTGTTTCTGTAACGCACTGATTGACCTTAAAAGTTTTTAAATTGTCCATGGTTTTACAATGACTACTGGTGCAGAATCAGGACAACTTATTACTATCGAGGCGTCATCAAAGTGGCGTAATCAACTGCCACAATTTTGTTGTTAATTTATCCACAGATAATGACACTTCTATGTATCCTATTTATAAAGATATTCGGTAAAACGAATAACTAAATTATATCTCGTGAAATAAAGGAATAGAAAGAACAAGAAAGATAAAATAATAACAACTTAATTAATTACCGTCTTCGTAATAATTCGACATCATAATAAAATTCCCTTGTATATCCACGGTGTCTTAGTCTTATCGTACCATAATTAGGAGAGTACTCGTAATGACTGACCATTATGGACGAGAGCCATTAAATAATACGAGCCATAATACGACCCTATTGGTTACATTATGATTTTTTATTTTATTATTTAAGTCAAGTAATATTATTAGTTTTTTGTTTCTATGTAATTTTATTGAAGCTACGTCGAAGAAAGCTTTCATATTTTGTATCCACTTATGTATTATATTTTCTCTATTGTTCAATATTTCTGATACAATTATAATAGGTTATTGAATATTGCTTTGATATAGGCACTCGTAAGTACCTATTGTGCGAAATTCAAATAATAACATTATTTGTATAACATCTGTTAGAGAGTTTCGCTGGCTGTATACAGAGTGATCCGAGATGAGTCAGTGTGTAATTTGAAACTATTAGAGGAATGAAGTTCTAAGGACCATGTAGTTTATAAAACCACATACACGGCTCAGTAAATATACGCGTATGATTTACTATTGATTTACTTGCGCATTAAAGCTAATACTGAAATAAATATACGGAAACGGAAAAATACACAGCGCATGTGACGATGAATAACACACTAGCTACGTGACCAGTATTTAAGTTTATCATTTGATAACAGTTATTAGTGCGAAAGCAAAGACGTGAAGCTTCGCTGTTTATGAGCCACGTACCACCATTATAAAGATTCGGTGCTGAAGGTGAACGAAGTTGTATAAAGCCGAAGAGAGCCTGAAGCAAAGAGCATTTATTCTGCTATCGGTGTAGAATTTGTATCGTTTATTATGATGTGAACTTAAGTTTAGTTTAATAATGCTGTTTCAAAGTTAAGATAATAAACGCCTGAAATATGACGCATTTAAAATACGATATTATTATAAAATGTATTCTTCAGACGCCTGACTTAGGTAATGGTTTCCGATTTCTGAACTCATGAATATTAACGTTTATGACTGCGCTAGTTAATATTTTATGTATTTCTTGGCTCGTCGTGTCATGTTGAATAAAAAAGGTGAACTATCACCGTTTCTATATATTGTAATATTAAAAAAAAAATGTTATAATTGCGATCAACTGACATAATAAATATTAGCCATGGCTACCTCATAGTAATCGTGGTTTGTAGTTACCAATACCGCACAGTGATGTTTCACAAAAGGCACTCAGCTGTTATAATTATAACCCACTTGTAATAAATCATCACAGCCGCTAGTCTAGCAGCCAAGCTTGAACCGCCTTCACTTCTAAACGCTTTAAAATGTAAAACGAATGGACATTACGTGTCGTTGCTTTATTGGTGTCTGAAGCTGAATGCAACCGGCGCCGGCTAATGCGTTATTCTATTGTTCTTTAGAGAACTTAATACTTATCTGTTTGTATGGGAGCATGTGCATTTGATCATGTTATGATCAGTTGGTCTGAATGCCTACGGTTGATTATGGCATTATTCAATACGAAGGCTGCACCTACTTATGTTAGTTCACAAAATTATACTGTTGCTCGATGGACGAGTTCCTGTTTCTTACGTACGTCACTTTTGGGCATATCTGACGTAGATAAAGGAAACCTAGATAATAGTTACACGAGGCTAGTTTTTTAAGCTATCCGTCCTAACTATTTTGGCTTGGCATATCGTCGGAGATATTCTGAAACCGCGGAACTAACAGTGTTTAAAACCGCGTAAGGTAGTTGCAGTGAATTTTACAGGAACGAGGAAAAACGTAATATTTACTTAAACCACTTGACTTTCTATTGTTTAAACTTTTAAATTGTCAAATAATAATATTATTATTTGACCATTTAAAAGTTTCGCGGTTTCAGAATATCACCGACGATATGCTAGAGCTGTTTACATGATACTAGTAAATTTTAAGAATTGCGGTGACTTAGTCGGTGCAGTAAAATTATCCGATTGGGTATTAGCTCCCCGGCCACACGAGGCTAGTACACAAGTCAGGATAGTAAAGTTAGTGATGGGGACCGCTCATCGCTCTTTAGCTAGTCACGCAGCTTACTAGCACTACCTTGCTATCCTAGATTCAAAAACTAACCTCATGTAACCCGAGCATCAAGCTCCATCGCTTAGCGGCCTAAACAAAAAAATCTGTTTTACTAAATACTGCCCGAGGGCATGTGAAAGAGCCATTTTAACTGACAATATAAGACTTTTATAAAACACAAAAATCTTCTCGCTTCATATTTCAGCCACTTTCGTACAGACCAGGTGGAGGTAGTCAATTTTATCACACCTCAACGACTGTTGCCAGCCACAGTATATACCGAAAGCGTTCCTAGTCTCATAACGCCGAATGAAAGGCACCGAGCAAATGTTCGTAGTTTTGCCGCAAAAGAAAATGGGCAAAAGAACAAAAATTTGCGGTCCTTGCTAGGGTTTAAAATTTTAACCCTATTTGCAATTCCATTAGTGATTACTCCAAATTTTTGAACACACATTATAAGAATGAGTGTTTCATACTTAGTCGAGACATTAAAATTAAGTTTTTGTTAGATTCTTCCAAAAACTTAATTCTGATCTGATCTCTTTGATTCTTTAGGGACGTGAAGGCCTAACGTCCCTAAAGAATTTTGATTTTCAATGATTATTATTATCCCTTAATACATAGCCTATTTCATCGACGAAGCTTCGTTGACGGGGAGCTGGGAGTACTACCATGTTCGGGGGGATCTTCAATTGGAACTTTTGAGTAATTCCTATTTGGTGGTATCTTAGAGAGAGCGCTAATGACGTCACCGCGCTACCTGCCTCTCTTGAATAGGTACTTAGCTGTGGTGACTTGTCGACTGCATCGAGACAGTACCGAACAGGCTTTCTAATTAGAAAGACTGTAGTGATAAATCTAATCATTAGCTAGAGATGGCACGCAACGCATTTAATGAGGAAGAATTTATGTGCAATGTTCGTTTTATGGTTATTGAACTAGATAATAGGACCAACGTCGTGGAGTCTTTTATGCTTTAAAAATAAACAAGACTTTAGTCAAGTAACCAGACAACCAAGTTTACGATTGGTACCACAATCAATCAATGCTATTCTTTATTGTGGAACTATACATTACGATTTACTAATATCAATAATCTGTACACAATCCTTGTCCACAATGACAGTTATGCAAACCTCGGAGACAGATCCCGGACCTACTTCAGTAATTAGCATCAATCAATCCCACACTCTCACTGCGTCTAGCAGAGTCCACGGCACTCACAAAGAATACTAATAATGTTCAATCTGTAGCTAGCTCGAGGAAAACGTTCTAAGTACAGACGTGACTAATGTATTTCTGTTATTATTGAATTTCTTGATAGTAAATATGAAAGATAATGTTTTTACGACGTATGTGAGTTTTATGAGGAAATTACGATTTTGTTTGTTCCTGTTAGTTCGTATTTGTAGTAGCTCGTATAAAATGTTATAAATCTATTTGATTTTTATCAATATTGTTTTCTACTTACGTTTGATGCAATATGATTATGCTGGGCAGTTGGTTAAGCCACTTCTTTACTTCAACAAAAACAAAAACGTGAGTTGTGTAAATAAGTGCCTTTGCTTTGAAAGTCTTACATGCACAGTTTCCAATTTGTAAATACTTATGTTTAAAAATAAAATGTGTAACGTTTGATTTTATTTCAAGTAACTGCATCTTCATATAACCCACATAATAATGACTGTATGAAACTTATCACATTAAACGACATTGTTCGGATTTTAATAGTTTCAAAACTGCTTGTTTAAGTTCACATAACTACAATGTAAGTCACAGAACGTCTATCCTTATAACAACATGTCTCATTCGCCTTGAGTCTCGAAGTATTAATTAGCGTAAAATGAGGTATTCTGTAAAATAAGTTCTGTCTTAGATAAGATAAGATATTTATTTTGCAAAGGTTTAAGGCTCGTTCACACCGGCGCGACTTGTCGCGCGACGCGACACCGGCAATTGTTCAATCGTGAAGTTTTATTAGAAATTGTATTGTTAAAGTCGCGTCGCGCGACAAGTCGCGCCGGTGTGAACGAGCCTTTAAGGTACAAAAACACGATGACATAAAAAATATAATTAGCAACAGCCATAGTTAACCAGAAGGCATTTAAAAGTACAAAATACGGTAGAGATGCTAAGTACATATAAAGATAAACAATGACAATATAAAGATTGATTAACTATAATTACAATTTAATTATGAAGTACTCCAATAGTTATTTATATTATACACAATTCTTCTACAGTAAACTTATTTCCTATTGGAATTAAATTAAAATTAAATGTCATATTTATCCAATTTCTAATCATTATAAAAAGTAATCAAGAAATTCCTTTCTCCTCAAATCAAGAAATTAAAAATTACGTCACTCTATAATAGGTACGCTTTGCTTACTAAAACATTTCGAAGTTTTTTTAAATAATGTCAAGTTGTATTCTTTGTAACTCCTCGGTAATCTATATTAATTTATTATAAACTAGCTGCTGCCCGCGGCTTCGCCCGCGTGAGTGTCGGAAATTACCCCATACATCCCCATGGGTTTTAAGTATAAATATTGAGTTTCGAGTTAATCGGACAGCGCGTTAAAATTCTTCCATACAAACACTGACACCCCCCAATCCCCCTTTAGGGGGTAATTTAGACAAACAAAAAACTACAAACTTTATAATTTATTTAGATAACTATTCGTGCGAAGTTTCATGTTTATTACCTCAAGGAATAAGATTTTTCATACAAACTTTCATCCCTTATTTTACCCCCTTAGGGGTTGAATTTCGAAAAATCCTGATACACGTTATTCTTAATTTTTGGGTTTAAGTATAAATAATGAGTTTCGAGTTAATCGGACAGCGCGTTAAAATTCTTCCATACAAACTTTGACACCCCCCAACCGTAGGATAGGATACTTTTCCGGGATAAAAAGTACCCAGTGTGGTGCCCAGGATATTAAAGAATAATTATACCAAGTTTCATCGTAATCGAACCGGTAGTTTTTGCGTGATACCTGAACAAACAGACAGACAGACAGACAGACAGACAGACAGACAGACAAAAAAAAATTTAATCACACTTTTGGGTTCGGTGTCGGTCTAGTAACACCCCCTGCCATTTATTTTTTTGATATTTTCAATGTACAGAATTTTCACTTCTACAGATTTATTATAAGTATAGATGACTGGTGCCATGTAGCAGACACTTTTGCGCATTAAAGTCGTCCTACTTAAATACGTCAGCTACGTGGTCAAAACAATCAGTTTTGAATTAATAAGGGCGCAAGTTATTTAGTCGAAACCTTTGCTCACACGAGTACATTGAGCTGAACAGAGTACATATTTGCGTTCCCCATAGATGGCAAACAGATCGCGTCACTGTCCTTGGCATGACTCCAAGGTCAATTGGTCCGTTGCTTAGATCTAGACCAATTAATACACGTGGACTAACACTTAGTAGTAAAATTGGTCTATTTAGGTGACAAAGGGCTTCTAATTAAGACGGGCAAGCCATCTTATGTATTTATTGGGACAATAGACTAAATCAACGTCTAATGAAGGCTACTTCGGATCTTAAACCCTTTATTAATGATTTAAGACTTACAAGAGCTGTTGATTTTCCTAATGAATCCTGTAATAAATGGAACTAAATTAGCTTCTGAAAGCCCTACAAAATATAAACTTTTGTGGGGCTTTCAGTAGCTAATTAATTTTAAGTGTTTATGTATTTGAGATATTATTAAAACAAGTGGTATACAAGAGGGATTTATAATTTGAGGAATATAATTAGCGGTAATCAGCAGATCTAATTAAGGCCTAGTTCTTTAGCTAAAGCTTATCCAGATAATATACCGAACCCACCGATGGCTTATTTATCGTCACAATAAGCCTCCGCACGTATCACGTGTCTCATACTTTACTCTTTCTATCCGGCGCGGACGGCAAAAGTTGAAAGCTCTAGTAATCCATACCTTCGGCAAATTAAAAAACTTTCACGGGAAGTGGTTTTTCCTCCACATGTTGTGCAGTTTCCGATCCTTTACTAAGATAACACGTTTTAGAGTAGCCCGTAGTAGGTAGTGTTGTTTAGAAATTCAATCTAGTTTTAAACTATACCCTATTTCTTGTGTCGGCAATCCTCTGCCCTGCACGATGTACAGCTAACTCACGAACCTTTGCATATAATAGTAGGCTCCAGAAATGCTTGTATAAATTGTCTGAACATGTCTGCTGCTTGAGGCCATTAAAATAATCAGAAAGTTATTTTTAAGACATTTATTATTTGAGGAAAGAAAATCTCTTTATTTTGTGAGGTAAAATGTTATTATTAAATCAAATTGAACGTATGCAAATGTTTCCTTAGTAATAAAAAGACAAGTTTAGCATTATCGTAATATTACCATGTCAACATTTCTATTGTTTGTTGTCAACAAATTGTTTCCCTATGACTTTTTGTGTATGTTCAATAACCGGATATTACTCGCAGCTATTGTAAATATGAACATTTCGTAAACATAACATAATAATCGTTCCCTTTTAGTAATACAACCTCGCAGGTAAACTTCCAAACGTATGTAGTTAAGTTTTCTATAATCTGTATACTAATATAATAAAGCTGACGAGTTTGGTTTTTGTTTGAACGTGCTAATCTCCGGAAAAGTCAGTCGGATTTGAAAAATTCTTTTTGGATTTGATAGCCGAATTCTTGAGAAAGGTTATTTCACATCACGCTACGGCCTTTAGGAGCAGAGCAAAGAGAAAAAAAGTCAGAAAAAATGCTAAGCGCAAACGAAGTAATAGCAAGGGCCGGGCGATACGATGCGACGTGGTGGGTCAGCGATCAAGGGAGTTTTATAAATTGAGTCTTCTAATTCAAAGAGAGAGAGAGAGAGAGAAAGTGATTGTGGGAGTACTGTGGGATAAAACAGCTGCCGTTTAGGGGGAATTCAAGTTTAGAAAAAGATGGCAGCTATACGAATTGTTTTTTGGAACGAAGTTCTTTAACGCGGCTTGCGGTAGGAGTGCACTGGTAGAAAGCTTGACGCGAAAAAGTGTCGGGATCGGGGGACGGGAGTCCCCCGATCGCACACGTTTTTTATTACAAAAAAATATTATTTGCGATCTAAAACGTCTTGCGACGTCCGAAACCAGCTTTTAGCCTCAATGAGTGTGCGGACTGGGTTGCACTTTACGTTGTGATCGCAAAGCAATATTTTGATGATGATGAGAAAATCACAACTATTCACGCAGCCCCACTGAGCCCCACTGAGTAGTCTCACTGGCTAGAGCTCAGTTATTAGATTGGTTTCGTTGTTCCTGCATTGAGATTGTAGGTATTCGTGCTGGTCAAATATTGATCTTTTCAGGAAAGAGTATTATTTTTTGATAAAACTGTCATACTTGGAATTGTCAGCACACGTATGCTCAGAGTAAATTAAAAATCATCTTATTTCGTAATGCAAGAGCTCAATTAAAGCTGTTACTATAATTTTGTTAGAAAGGGCAAAATTGTTTACAACAAATAATGTGTTGCCACAGTATTTACCCCAATTCTACGACAAAAGAAAGTAGATAATCAAAAAAGTTCCCAAAACAGTGCACTCAACTGCAGCAGCGCAAACTAATTTAAAAATCTTCCAAGCTCCGTGCAATATAAAATTAACATTGGCGGACCATCTGCCACTCGGGTATTTTGTTTCGCGAGGACGCGACAAAAACATAAACCGTTATCAAAAAAGAGCCCTTATCAAACCAATTCACAAAAACTGACCCATTGCCCTCTTACCAACAGCTTCAAAAATATTTAAATATTAATATAAATAAGAATTATTCATGTTCCAAATGCTATTATTTAATTAATTTGAATTTAATTTGAATGTTTAATTTTAATTATTTAGCCTTGTTGCTTACGTTGCTGTGCCCTTACAGGGCCCATAACTGTATCTTTAAGCCTATTTGTAACAACTTAATTCACATTAAGGTATGCAAAATAAATGAAATGAAATGAAATAAATTGCAGTCACAGGAAGTATAACATCATCCACGTATACTGTGGGAAAAATACGTATTAGTGAAGCTAACTCAAAGAGTATCCAAGCTTAGTTAATCAAATTTACATGGGACTTTTTTTACCGCGCAATGTTACAGGTAAAACAAAAACCTTTACTGGATTATCTGTTACTCATTTTATTTTCGTAAACTAAAATGCCGTCAAAATGAACCCTAAAATGCCGACGAGGCATTCCAGCGGGCAGTGAGTATGTAGTTATAATAACAGTTGACCACATAGTTGTGGAGTGCGCCCGAGCTCACTGACCAAGTGAACGAGTGAACGCGAGCCACGGAAATATGAACGAAACTCAATGGGAAACCATTTATGATTTCAGACTGTGTATTTTGTTGTGTTCTGGCAAATATTTTACAGTAACAGTGTTGTTTGTGGTTGTACAGATCAGTTTTAGCAGATTGTATGTTAGTTATTCACTAACAAAACTTTGTGGTTATATTAATGTTTTATTATGCAAAGTATACTTATTTGAAATACCCTGGTTTTGTCGAGTTATGCGTATTTTAAAGTACGGAGCAACTGATTTTTATTTGCCTTTCAGTTTTGGTTTCATATTTAAAAGTGGTTCATAATGATACCCCTTTCTAGAGTTTCAGTTATTTCAATGCAATTACTTTGACGAAACCATCTTACAAGAAGCTCTGGAACTGTTATATATAACATTGTTAGAATAACCTTACTTCAATACCGCGTCTAACCAACTCAAGCTCAATCTTACGACACACTAACCCAATCTATCAGGTAATCTTACAACACAAAGGCGCTGTATAACGTTACGAATCAATCTCGAGCACGTTGCATCAGAACAGCCATTAATCACGAGCCGAGCGCAATGCGGCAGGTACCGGAATTAGGAGCGCCTCAACTTAGATTGTGTCCGACAACTTAGATGACGCGGGACCCCGCGAGATACGTGAGGTGTGTGGGCTTGTGTGGGAGGTGAAAGGTATCCCTTTTGAGAAATTGGTGTGTAATGCACTTTTGATAATTCGGGCAGTTTCGGGGGCTCAAGATTTTCATAAAACGGCGTACATGTACAGTCAGCGATAAAAGTTCTTTTAATCTTAATTATTATTAAAATAATATTATCAACTCTTAGCATATGACGTACTATACGTAAGAAAGAAAGAAAAAACGTTTATTTAGTAAGTAAAATAATTGAAACACTGCTTTATCGGTAAAAAATAATGACATGCGATTGGAGACGTTCCAAAAGTATAGTTTTCTAGCTGAGCATCATGAATCACGTAACCAAGACAGATTCAATTCTCGAATCAATAAAGTCGGATTGCAATCCGATATGAATACGTGAATAACATTAAATATTGAAAGGTGTTCGCACGAGTGAGCCCGTAAAGCTGTCCGGTCCGGAATGAAGCCGGAACGGAATGCATTGGTCGTCGCGACCGGCGGCACGAGCCGGGTTGAGTTATACGGCGTCGTGTGGATATGTGCAGTATTGTGTACTATGATATTCGGAAGAAGGAAGTTGTTACAGAATGCATATTACGAGAAAATCTCTTGTGACAAGTGCGTGTTTTAATGGACATAAAGGACATCATTCAGGCTTCGAACATTTTGTACCCAAAAATCAAAGTGCCGGCCAGAAAAAAAAAAGCTGTTTTCATATGGGAAATAACATTTTGAACATTTTTTAATACTACAACGAAAGTCTACACTTAACCCCCTGGCTGCTATTTGAGTTTGAAAGTACCAAAAATCATAAAATTATTTTAAATGTTTTAGATATACTTAACGTTTGAAAAAATACCGAGTTTTAATTGAAAATAACATCGTTTTTTGTAATAACAAAAAGCATTTGCCTATCTAAACCAAACCTAACCTAACATAATCTAACCTAACACTGATAAACTGATCTTAGATTTTGAAGGTCACATGGAACTTCTCAATGATGAAAAGCATTTGCATAATCTTGTGATTAGGTAATTGTACAAAAGATTATCAAAAAAGAGCTAGTTAGGTTAGGCTAACCTAACTAAACCTAACAGTGTTCAACTGATCTTAGATTTTGAAGGACACATGGACCTCCTCAATGATGAACAGCATTTGCGTATTATTGTGATTGGGTAATTGTACAAAAGATTAAAAGAAAAAAGCTAACCTAAGTGTTCAATTGATCTTCGAAAAAGTATCTAACATATCAGACATTTCAAATGACACTGGTTTCAAACTTGTTGGAGGGTGGGGACGTCCTCCAGCAGTCTTAAGATACATTAATTAACTATGTTAAAAAAAAAGAAAAGACAGAAAAGATTTGCTGTCTTTTTCAAGTGCAAAGTGATAAAAAAAGCTTTTCGGCAAATATGTGTTTATTTTTTAACAAAAACCATTCACATAACCATAACTTAATCATAAAAAAAAAATGATACGATAAAAAAACTAGACTCTCGAACTGAAACATAACCACAACATTAATGAGAACGCCTCACCAAGAACGTCTCGAGAAATATCAGTGACAATAGTAATGTACTTATTAGTGAACGTAAATGTACAACTTATTTTTATTAACAACCTAGCTACCTATACGTATGTCTTTCTTTCTTTCTTCTTTCTTCAATCATTGATAAATGAAAAAAATCCATTGCATTGGTTATTGAACAGTGGGGATGTTTTCATAGTAGCTATGGGCTTTACCGATAGCATGAATGATATCGAATCGTGTGGCTATGAAGTCCACATTCCACCTACTTACCGGAACGCTAGTCAGCTTACAACAGACCAGGCAAATAAGTCTTGATTGATCACGATATTTAGGTGGGTTGTAGAGGCGGTGAAGGTTAAAGGTTTAGGCTGTTGTGACAAACATATTTTAACCGTGCACTACATCACATGTTTTATCATTCTAAAATCGCAGCGGCCATAATAAACGTGTCGCTGTTGACAACAGACTCGCTCCTGAGATTGTTACCATAATTCATTCTAGAAAGAATACCTCCAAGCTTTTGCACGATAACGTACATATGAAAAACGTTAACAGGCAGAGAGTGCCTTTTGTAGCCATGAAAGGAAATCTTCCTTAATTCATAGGGTTTCCACATTTTTCAGAGGAGGACGTATTTCTGTTTGTGCTAGGGAGCTATACCTACTAAGCTCGCCAGCAACCCAACACCTAGTCGTAACCGATGTCCCACAGGAGCGGGCCCAGGAACGAGCCCTGTGGAACACCGCACGACATTTCGCGCCGATCCCCGCCGTCGCGTCCCCTGTAAGTGACACATTTCCGAGAAAACCTAACCTAACCTGAGCGAACCTAACCTTTCCTAAAAGTGCCCCATACGGGCGCGAGATGCGCCGCGGCGCGGCGCGTAGATTTATTTGCAAACACAATACAATAAATGGTTACAATACATCATTTCAGCAAAAAACGTCCACAGCTGGACATAGGCCTCCTCGAAGCATCGCTACTTCAACCGGTTCTGTACTTCTCCCATCCAGCGGATTCCTCCGGCCTTCTCCAGGTCAACGATCCACCACCACCTTAATAGGCCTTTTCCAACGCTACGTCTTCCGGTACGCGGTCACCACTCCAGAACCTCAATATTACCCTTTGTGTAACATTGAGTCTTCAAATGAGGCCCACTGTGCCATAGGTCATTACTGGCAAGGCACACTGGTCACGATACATTAAAATGTAATGCTCTAAAATATTTTAGTCGTAGTATGTTTTTTAGTATTTTTAAACTTAAATAGCGGCGGAAGGGTTAATTGTATTCTCTCGTTGTAATAGTAAAAAATGTTGAGGGTGTTATTTCCCATAAGAAAACCGTGTTTTTTTCTTCTGGCCGGCACTTTAATTTTTGGGTACAAAATGCTCTAAACCTGAATGATGATTATATCATTAGTACCCTTTACACCTTAGTAGACCTAACGCATATTGTCCATTTCTACTTTGAACAATAGCTGTTTGCGTCTACGAATGTTCAAAACATTGTTGGCAAAATTATGATTTTTTTGGTACTTTCAAACTGAAATAGCAGCCAGGGGGTTAATTGTAGACTTTCACTGTAGTATAAAAAAATGTTCAGGATGTTATTTCCCATAAGAAAACAGCATTTTTTTTTTCTGGCCGGCACTTTTATTTTTGGGTACGAAATGAATGATGTCGTGGTGCCGTGGTGGACTAGATGATGATGATAATAATTTGCCTACTGCTTCGTCAGGTAAGGTGTAAATATATAACCTATAACTATTTGGTACTGATTAATTATCTTCTTATTCGTTCCAATTAAATTATAAACAAAACTCAATTGTACTGGCTGTTAAAAACACAAAAAAAAACATAATTTCATGAACAAACACAACATGAGAATGCTCACGGTTCACGTTCGAGCGCTCTCTTCACAATCACACGCTCGTAACTCATTCATTTTACAGTCGCTGACTTTCAATAAACATAATATTAACCAGTCGTAATTAACGCTATGAAGGAACGCGTTTCTATAATAACCGACAAAATTACGATTGATATAAAATAAGGTTTATTTTAGTAAAGGATATTAGTTTTTCTTCGTTGTTTATCGTAATAATGTGATTAAACTCTGTTAATAATAAGGTAACAAGATTAATTTAATTAAAAACGTCTTACGGGCCTCTGCGAGTTGGCTTCGGCCCCTCGTACGCTTTCCAAAGGTCCGGGTCCCTAGGGTCCCGTGAAATGCAAGAGAGGTAAAAAGATTTGTAATTTATAATTAAATATCTCAATTCTAATTTTCAGATTTTTATGAAGTTGCTCTGTTGCAAATTATCAAGTTCTAATTAATTAACTGGACCACTCGCTGCAAAACTCAGCGTGTAAGTGAAAAGTTCTAATTGGAAAAAAATCACGCGAATGTTTTAATATAAACTTTCATAATGTTCCATAACATGCAACACACAATATTGGCTACCTACGTATATTATATTATACTTAGAGCGGATTCGACCTAACAAGAATACATTTTATCCGCGGAATAAGCCTTCTCTTCCGAATAAAGTTTGAATTTTTAACAGTTTCTCCATACGAAAACTGTCAGAAGTATATCTTATTCCGCGGATAAAATAGCATTCTTTTATCTATCGGTTCGATTGAAACATAAAGTTAATTTGTCATGAGAGACGAAGCAAAATAAACATAAGAGTACTGAGTCAATAATGTAAGTTGGTATAGCGTGGTATAGCGGTTCCTTTCAACTCTTCGTTTACAAACCATAACCCTAGCTGCTTATCAGTAAACTCACTAATCCGTCAATGAGTAACAAAACTTCTGTATACAACGTGTTGCCAACATAAAACATGGCTCTTCAACATTAATGGGAAAAGGCTGTATACACTGATTGCCCTGAGTTCATCAGCCGGTCCATTTTATAGATTTAATTAATAAATGTGCCGTTAACTTCAGGAGGGTGATTGTAAGACCCCAGGGGCGCAAACTGAAGAGGTTGAGAGAATTTATTAGAACGTAGTCTTGCAGTTTATGATTTGAACAGCGTAGTGAGGGCATTGTCTTAAGGGTGAGCGCAGGTTAATAGTAAATATTTTTTCGGTTTTAAATTCAAATAATTTATTTGCTAATGTGGGTGAAATACGTACCTGCATAGGTGGAATAAAATCATAATTAAACAACGGTGTATAATTTGGAATCACCATATTTAACCATAGGTACGGCATGCAAATTACAGATGTAGCAAAAATTCATAAATTTTTGTGCTGTTACTGTAGATAAATGCATCTTATTTCATACAGAAAGTACTTAGATATTCAACTTATGAGTGTTCAGCAGATTCTTATACCATAATCAGTATAATGTTCCCAATGCCGGAACTTAGGCCTACCCTCTCCGAGAAGGAGTGGGCTAGGTAATCTACCACGTGGGCCCAGTGCGGTTGGTAGATGTCACATGTCTTCGATTTTTTGGTTCTAGGACATGTCGGTTTCCTCACGATGTTTTTTTTCATCGTTTTGACAGCGGTGGTGACGAAATTATTTAGGTACACAAAGTAAAGCACCTGCTTGGATTCGAACCCACGACCTACAAACCGTACCCCCGACCTACGATTTGTAACGTTACCACTGGGCCACCACTGCTCCTGCGACAGATTCTTATTGTATTATTAGTTGGTCAGTTATCCCAACATTTTCACATACAATACTGCATTCTCTGTCAAACCTATTTCAAACGCAACGATTGAACTTTCTTTTTGTCTGCTTTCATGCAAAATATCGTGCGTTTTAATACTTCAAATAATAATGAAGAACTAGTGGTCACACTGCTGCTGAGAATGAGGTCTTTGGTTGGATTTCCAGATGGGGCAAAGTTATGTTATGTTATTTTAAATATTCCTTTAGATCCAAATCACAGCAAGCCAGATAATGTAAACATCAGATCTATGTATATAGCTATGTGTTACAAGTCTAATTTAAGAAATGATTTAAGCAATATCCCGGTGGCGTGCCCACTGCGCCCACCGTGCCCACCGTGCCCAGCTGGCACGGCGTGCATTATTTATGAAAACGAAACAAAACCAATAAAACTTATTGCAATGAATTTCTTTTCGTATATTTTTCTCCGTTTCGTTCGTTTCCGTGAACTTTTTCTTTGCTTACGATTAATGAATGCGCTCCGTATTTTGTGGTGATTTAGGGAAATGTTTTAATGTTTTTAAATGTCGGTATTTTTTTTCCTTGAGGGGAATTTACGCCTGGTGTAATAGGTTTGGATAAGAAGGCAACACATGGTCCCTTGCGGGATTAATGCCTTTGTTAGAAAAAATAGGCTCAGGTTCTTTCCTTCGCGTATTGTATCGATGTATATCGAGTCAATGATTTCTTTGAATATTGTTGTCAGAGAGGAACATATCAAATCAGAAAACATTACAAAATAAATTGATATTATTTGTCTTTTTCCCGACTACGCCGAAGCAAAAAGGAGACTTATGATTTTGACAGGTATGCATGTATTTATGTTCCCTCATAACTTCTTATTATAATTTGACAAATGAACTATCGGAATAATAATGGGATCGTCTCGATCGTCCACTGGTTATAGGCTATGTGACGTCACATTAAAAAGATGATGGCGCCTTCGAGACACAGAAAGTCATGAACACGTGTTTTTTTTAATGATGCCATGTTGGGTATTTAATGAAAGGGCTTAATTAGCACTTTTCAAAAATATATAATATTATAACCCCAAAATAATATACAAAGTTATAAAACTTATACCCAACTACGACGAAAACGCCAACTAAAAAGGTATAATAAACAAGACATCACGGACAGCCAAATTAAAAATCCAGAGTCAAGGCTCGTTCACACCGGCGCGACTTGTCGCGCGACGCGACACCGGCAATTGTTCAATCATGAAGTTTTATTAGAAATTGTATTGTTAAAGTCGCGTCGCGCGACAAGTCGCGCCGGTGTGAACGAGCCTTCACACGTAATCTCTTCGATTTATCCTATTTATCCTAACACGACATGTGACTCCGGATGTCTTGATTTTCTTTTTTTAAATTATTACCTTAATTTATAATTCCAAACGTTTGATAAACTGTGATTAATCTTCCAGCAAAGTGAATTCGTTTAACTATTTTCTTTAAGTATCTACCGGATCCAACTTCGGCATCAAAGTGAATAAATACGAACTTTTGAATCGTTATTAATAATGTTTCTCTACGGTTCAGTCTATTAATATTTTCATTAATTTACTCCCGAACTTGTACAGTTTTGCAAGTACATACTACATTGTGGAGTTTTTAAGAAAAGTTTCACTATCGAAACACCAAACTAGATTGTGACATTCAAGTAATACGTAGTCATAACAGCATTTTAATGAGACCTCTACTCGTAAAACTCGCTCATCAGCTCTCTTCATCGTTATATTTTAGAGGTTGGAGGAAGTAAAAGGTGGGAGGGGTGTCTTGTGAAATTGGTGTTGCACTACAAAAGAAAAGTAACCAAGATGTAAGCTCACCAGTAAAATAAAGTTTGAGTGTTGGCAACATTGTGCTACGTACAATATTTTCTGTTGTTTTGTCAACAAGCGGGTGAATGTGCTCGGAATGTTGGAACTTAGGGGCCATCCAAAAATAACGTCACGTTATGGGGGCGGGAGGGGCAGAGCAAGAAGACAACTAATCTACATCTCTAACTTTAAAATCTTACCAACTCTATCAATATTTGAATGAGATTATACTTGAATTCCACAAAAATTAAAATCACAGACAAAGGCAAGGGCTCCAAAATCATGAAATTCGTGTGACGTAGTTTACGGATGGCCCCGTCAAAGTAAGTGTCGATGTCTCGATTCCGTCGTCATTGATCATTTGAATGTTATTGCCTGCTGCAAAGAGAGACATTCTAGAAATGTGTCCACATTTTGAAGTATATTCGGCTCAAAGGTAACTAGATACTCCTCTCAGAGTTTACATAGAAAATCAAAAAATGCATTCTGAATTATTACGTTTTTAGTATTATTTGTCGACTTATTTGAATAATTACGTTTGTTTTAGGAAGTTCATTGACATTATTAATGCTTTCTTTAATTTCTGTGAATTTACATAGCCAAAATCATCATTCAGCAGCTTATAGTAAAAACGGGGGCATTTTTTAATTTATAAATCGATTGGCTACTTCAAACCTTTACAAAGTACTTGTTACTATGCAGTCTTGATTGTAACTGCAAAATCTAACAAGGCCATAACATCATTACCATGAAATACTTGTAAAAGTAAACGAATGGACTTCTCGCTGATATCATTACTCCTCAATACTTATGACAGTCGCGTACCAACCGAGCAGTTGTTAGGATCTGCATGTCTGATTGCGACTCCTCAGGAATTTGTAACGCGATCATTGAATAATGCAGCTCTTTATTGAACCAGAGAATGATAAAAATAATAAAAGGCAAGCTAGACACACTGGTTCGGTTCGGAATCACCAAAGCCAGGCGGCAAAATCGAATATAATGTAGTAATTGCTTCGGATCGGATCGGCTGCCGTTGTAAACGAATGTGCGGACTCGATCAATTAGTGTGTATAGGTTTCTGTTTGGAATTTTTTGAACCAGTTGAGTTTACAACACTGAGATAATTTTTGAGAACTCAAACTCTAATAAATACTTTGAGTTTTAAGTTTGAGACTATTGAAAGATAATTCCTATACTTAATAAAAAAAAACACCGTCCTATCAGCTCTTCTGAAAAGCCTAGATGATTTTTATTTCAACTATTATTTTAGCCAATAAAACAACACAAAGCCGATCTTTTAGCTACAATCTTTTTATTTATGTTAGTCAATGGTCTACAAAATCTCATTATCCGTGGCTGGTCGACGATAGCCGGCGATGGCGGGCGATGGCGATGGGCGCGCGGCCAACTCCTCCACTAACTGCTAGTTAAAGCAAACATGTGATCGGTGTCCGTGACTTTACAACTAAAACAGTTTCGTAGCTGTTCTACTGAGGACGTGTTGAAGAGATGTGATTTTTGTGGAATTGTTGCAACTTTGAGATTTAATGTTTCTAGAACTTCCATGTGAACCTAAATACATTCATATAAGTTTAAGTTGCGATACATAGTAATAATTAATAGTAATAATTAGTAGTTATAATTAATTTATAATTATAGTACAAATATAACACCCCATCGCGTTTTGTATTCCCTGAAAGGTTAGGCAGAGGGCAGTAATGATACGTTATATAATTAAGGCGAAAAAATCAAAACAAGGAATATTGTATTTTATCTGAAGCCATAACGCTGTTCGTTACGCCCGTTTTAAATGTTGGCATTAAAACTTAGCTCTGAGGAGAGTTATGAATGGTGTTGTTTTTTCTTCTTTTAGTTTAGTTTAAATCTAATTGTTTAGAAAAGTACAAATCGCTATTAAAGCATTTTCTATTTCTGCAACGAATTACGTCAGGATTAATTAACATACGCTTTTCGGTAGCATAAATATGTCTATCCAATTCATTTTATACTTTTTCTTCGTAATTTTCGCTGATAAAATGTCTTTGTATAGAGGCCCTCTAGCTCTTAAACAATACCTACACAAAATGTAACCTAAACGCGCTTTAGTTTACCAAACCCTTTTACTTTACATATTTTACACTTAATAGTTTCCTTTCTATTTCAAGACAGCTTCATACCCGACTCCCTGAGGGAAACTCTTCATGAATATATGAATACAATAATACTGTAGCTAATACTATATTAAAAGAAAATTGCTCTCGACGTGAATTTGATAGCAGAAGCATATAATTCAATTTCACGTTAAATTGAATTTAAAGAAGTTCTGCTAAATCCTTTGGGAGAACTTTGTAAAGTGAGATTTGCAGAGGTAAGTGCGGTGTGGAGGTTAATTAGATTACAATACAAAAAAAAAGACAACAAAATTAAAAAAAAAACATGTCTGTAAACTGAATAAGTATAGACGAATAGGCATAGTCCTATGTAATAGGGGGCGTGCTTTGACTCCATCATCACCCGGACAAACTAAGACACGATTATGACTGAGCAGTCCCTGATGAAACATCAAAAAACTTGGGAAATCTTGAGATGGAACCCAGGGCCTTACGTAGCATTCGAGCGTGCGAATGCCTCTAGACCAATGAAGCAGTAATTTTGACATCTCATGAGGTATTCCTATTAATAAATTGGAACAATGTTATGTACCTGTTCTTTAACCAAATTATAATTAACAAAAATCCCAGGTCTGAAGGGAACACTAGATGTAATTAAACAAAGTCTAGACACCTGCCACTAACCACCGCTTGTTAACCTTTATTGTGAATTAATATTTAAAATGCCTTGACTATATTAACTGAATGAGGTTTTAAATGGATTGACGTTTTATGCAGATAAAAAAACTGCATTATTAACTGTGTAAAGATCTGTGGAGCAAGATGGCGTGAATCCAACCTCACCCATTGATTGATGTTGTAGTTTTCATGGATGTGTATGAGAACCCAGGATATTTTTGTGACTAGCAATTTTTATCAATTAAAATTGTTAAGTACTATCCGTTTTCGAGAAGAATAAATACCAGTTGCGTCCATTTAACATAATTTTAACATCACGCCTGTATTTCCCGTAGGGTCAGGCAGAGGTTCATAGTATACCCATATTTCGCCGTCCCTAACAGGGGGCAAGCCTATTGTCATCAACCGGGCACAAATCCAGATTCTGTGCTGCTATTGGGAAATTACAGATGGAAAAATCCAATAACAGTTGCGTCAAATAAAAATGAAAAGTATGGTACGGGCTTTGCAAATCCAGAGAAATCTGTGAATTTCCATAAAAAAATCCCGAACAAGTAAAAAAGCAAATACAAAGGTGTTTGCACACCATAACGACGATGTTCGCGTAATCCAATCGAGCCGGGCGTCATTAACGGGCGCGCTTTGATGCCCGAACTCCTTTAAGCCTCCTCGATCGGGACAAGTTTTCGAACAAAAGTCTCGATGAATTGAATCCAGACAAAAAAATATTTATAAGTTTCTTGCAGAGCTGGGTAATTAGTTGTTCAGTGTAATTAACACTTGTCGCGACTGCTTCATTCGTTGTATTTACAAATTATTATTTTCAGTTAAAAACCTCGAAGTTGCAGTGTGTTTAATTTTTCGTCTCTGTGGCTGTTTTTTCTGGTTTTTTGGGTTACATTTAATGAAAACGTACCAACACAAACCATTGCGGGTTAAACAGCAGTTGTATGTCAGACACGGCAACTCAGTGCCACAATAATGTTTCTCTTAATATTGTTTGATTATTGTATTAATATTAATGATTTTGACTTTGTTAATAATGATTTTGACATTATTGTGTATGATTTTGACATTATTATTATTGATTATCTTGACATTATTATTAATTATTATCAGAAATCGGCCAATTATAATGTACTAACACTAGTGTTTAAGTTATGTATGTATTACTAACAAATTGGATTTTATGATCTGTATAATAAATGATTTGATTGATTGATTGATTGAATATAATTATTTGTGTACATAACTAGGTAGGTAGATGTTTGTTATTACAACAATCAAGATTTTTTTTGTACATTTAACCCTAGTGTGGGCGCGCTTTGCCGAATAATGTCACACCATTGCCAGAGCACGTCGGGAGCATTCTGCTGTTCATATTCATTGTTTATTATTTTAAGTGGGAATACTGTAATTAAATAAATTTATTTTTTCAGGGATAAAAGACATATAATTCAGAAGAAAACATCTTTTTTATTCTTTGTTAAAGGACACTGAACTATATTTTTTTATGGCACATTTTAACTTATTCTACATAAAAATTGACAAAGACACTTGCGTGAACATTTCCACGAAGGGCCTTTTGCGCGATGGACATAATGCGCAGAAGACACTTGCGCGAAAGACACTTGCGCCAATCCACTGCGAGAAAGGCCAGTAGCGCGAAAAAGTTGCTAAAGACCCTGAACTTAACGCGCAAGTTATTTACAAAATGATCATAGCGCGGCCCCTCCTGGGGTAAACACATAATACAAAAAATGCTTCGCATTTAACGCCGGATGGTAGCATGCATTCCCTCGTCCGATATTATAATATCCTACTTATACTGGAGTTCAGTTTGGTGTAGCTAAAATATTGATCATTCAGTCGATTCAGCGTCTGTCCCTGTCAAGTTTTCGACATAGGTCTCTCTGAAATTGCATCCATTCTCTCGATTACTCCCTTCTCACATCCAAAAATAATCAGGATATCAAGTTCAGGTTGCTACTCTACATAGAATTCTAGATGGAGGAATTCTTTTTTTATGAATCGTCACTCAAGATATCGTTTCAATGCGCCTTATTCAAACCACGTTCATATTTTTTAGAATTATGTATGGTAACACGCTGTAACTTAATCCCAAACAAATATTAAGTCTTTGAGTACCTAATCACTATAAGCGAATCATTAATAGTACCACAGATGATGTAAAGCAATCAGTCAGTACTTAATGGGTGTTAATTAATCAATAAGCCCTGGGTAACATACTCGCGTACTTAGCTCGGTGATGTACTTAGCTTAGCAAGTGAAGTGCGTCTGGATAGTAGGTATAACAATTAAGTTTAGTGCTCATTATTTGACTAGGTTAGTTTATTACTAAGGTATTTGTTGACAAATTAATTTAAAAAAACATATTTACTTCGTTTAATGAATAGTCACGGGAAAGTCAGTAATCATCAGCTTGGTGTCTATAAAGCAACAACTGATCTGCTCTGACTGAACAAATAACAGAAAATTGGACGCTGCTGTCTTTTTCTAAATAATCCCTGAATCAGTTTTTACTATATATCCTCAGGTGATACTTACGCAGAGTAATTAGGGTGGTGGTTTACCTTTCAAACTTATTATGAAAGAGTTTAGAATGTATAAAAACTCTCATAACTTAACTATCAAACTTTTCCTTAAACGGAATTTCCATCAAAAGTTTAAGCATAACATTACTTTTTCCGTTTCAAAATAACTTGCAAGGGCGAGAGCACACTATCAAATATTAAATGATCGCCCGTTAGTGTCACCCGCACGTCTAATGAAGATATAGACACAACAACGGTGTATCACATCGTGCCACAATGGTGATGACACAGAAAGTGCAATCACAAGACATGAACTTAGAATGCAAGAAAAATACCTTCACATCGAAGGACCTAGGTACTTGCTTGAAATCGGTCGGTAAGAATTTCACTACCATAATAAAATAGGTCTAATCGAGGCTCTTTTAATGTAAGCTAAATATCAGCTATGTCAAGTAACATGATGGCTTCACAAACACCAACGTCATGGAAATAAGATCTAGGGGTTTATTATTTTGCAATGTTCAACGTTCCGACCGAGGAGGAATTTCTTTAGCGAAAGTGAATGATTTAAGTTATTAGTTTGATATGTGTAAATAAATAGTTAGTTATGTCGATAATTATAATGAGTAGTTTACACGTTGAATTAAATTTAATTACATGAACTTTAAGATGTTGAAGTTTCGTGTTAATTTACGTCTGCCCCAGGTCTATGTGTGTTGCTTCTATTGTGTTCCGTCCCTGGACCTCATGCACACAGCTATTTCGAGGCGAAATGCGGATCACGATCTCGCGATATGCGAGCACGTCCGTACAGTTGCGTATCGCGCGATGCCGGACGGATATTCCCTATGATTGGACATACGCGGATTAATAGTTCACGTGCGACTCGTTGCGGACGAAACTACTTGTTTTAATGTTTAGATCATTTTGATGCGAAGATCTTTGAGAAACGTAATTTCAGTTCCTTGGTTTAAGAGGAGAATTATTGAGTGCGTTGAGTGAGTCGGGTCGGTGCCGCGAAATTCTATGACGTTTTTCAATTCGTTATTTGGACATATTTTAAAATAGTTTTAAATAATATTATTCTTACTAAACTCCGTAGAATGATTTTATAATGTAACAAAATATTTAAATTTTTAATTACGAAGCAGTCATATTTTTGTATGGGTTTTGTAGTAAAATAGCCTGAAATCGGGGTTTAAACGCAAAGGGGCGGGATCTCGTTAAGGCCGTTATCGTTGAGGGCTATGTCATATAGGTGCTCGCCAGTTAAGGGGTAACAGGACAATTATTTATTGTTTCAATGAAACCATTCGTAACTTTGATAAGTTATATTATATTCCTGAAATATTTTGGTCTGTGACTCATTCTTCTAAAACGTCAGACTGAGGAAAGACTATGTGAAAAGGGTCAGTATCAAGTATGGCCAACCGAAATAGTTTCACAGCCACACTTCGTTACATTTTTTTTTAAATTTGGACATGGTATTTTATCTAATGGTATTAAAAATGGAGCAAAATAGGCAAAAAATAGTTATATTTTTTAAAACCTTTAAGTCACTTTTAATAAAAATAAAAATACCGATTAATGTAATCAGGTGCGGGCTATCGAACCAAGTTGAAATTAATATCAAATACGTAGGTCTACAGTCTCTTGGAGTTCTAAAAACATTAAGCTTCTAAGTCAACGCAAAAAAAATGTCCCATAAATGGCCGTATCTTTACGGCCATTTATGGCGACATTTTGATACTCGCAAATAAATCAAAGCCTTTATGGTTCTTCCAGTTGATCAAGAATCACGTCATATAAACTACGCTCTTCTCGTTTTACATAATAATATAACGAATATCTTACAATACACTCACCGATAATAGCTTGCAAAAGTAAGTATCTTTCTAAAAAAACGAATTATATTTTCACCATGTACATCTTTAGCACACAATCGTTCTCTCGTCTACATAATTATCCATTCGACAGACACGTTCACATAACTCAAATTGTATCCTCATCTTGCCAATAAATGTACAAAACACGATCAGCAAATAAGCCTAAGTAAGTAATGCTAACAGTTTGTGAGCGCCCTGAGCACCACAGCACAGCTGTAAACAGTGAGGCAACATACGCTAGTGCGCAATAAACGAACAGACGGTTGCTGCTAACCTATTCCATTCACTACTGTGCATGGCACTTGGAATGGAACTTTGGCATAAAAATCAATATAAAAGCCAGTTATAAGTGCATCCAAAAAACCCCTAACCCATGGCCCTATTTAGTGTAAGGCCCTTTATACACGAAACGTTTTGTTTACGGTACGGCGTATAAACCGCACCGTAGAAAAAACGTGTCCGTCAACAAGCTTCCACAGTGATCCATAAAACAATGTCGACCGTAGTTTTTCACGGCAAATAAAAAGTGTGTACAAAGGGCCTTACTGACAATGCATTCAATTAATGTCAATGAATGACAAAATTTACACATTTTTACGACAGGCCTGAAAGCAGAAAACTATGAAAGAAACCTACAAAATTTTCGGATTGTCTAATTGTCACCAGTCGCCTGTCGGTTTTTTAAATATGCTTCAGTTCCTGGTTAAATAAAACTATTTTTGTCGCCACACAAGAATTAGTTAACGCGATCAATCCGCACTTGAACTATTTAAAACAAAGCCTCTCTAAGTAGCAAAGTAGAAAAATGTTCCTCCAGGGAAATCACGCGCACGCTGATTGACGCGCTTACATACCTTCATCCCTTTCCGAAGCAACTCCTTTGTTCCTGTCAGTGTGTAAACGTCTTAAATTTATATTTACTGAATTACTAAACGAAAACGCGAATACTGAAATGGTTAATTCATTTCGGAAGCTAATAAAGTGTTTAATCGTTAATATTATCTACTTGATGTTGTTGTTGATTTCTCTTTCATTTGCATGTATGTGTTCATTGGGCGGAATGTTTGTATTAATTAATTTAATTTAATTCATTTGGATCCAATGCAGTGTGTCCATTGAGGTAGGTGCGTTGGAACCTCTGAAATGGTATTAATTAGTGAATATTCAGCTCTCGTTCAGAAATAGTTCTAGAGTTCCAAACATGAACTGTTAGGTAGAAAAGTTGACAGTTCACAAGATGAACCAACCACTTGGTACAGGTTGCGGGTAGTCTTTGTAAGACATAAAGATTAACTTAATAATCGACGATGTTTTACAATGTATGTAATAATAAAGGTACCTTTGTGTTATTGTCTGTTTGAAGACCTGCACATGCTTTTTATATCAGAAACACTGATTACAACAACCACTCTGTACAATTCACCCATTATTTTCGTAACACTAAAAAGATTTTGTTGTTTTGTTTGGGTGAGTTCTTTTTAAAATAAATGTCATAAACACTATCTCTATGACAGCTGGGCGCATATTATTTTAACTTTACCTAGGTTGCGCCTCTATACGTGCGTCGATAGCGGTTGCCATTGTAAATATTTTGTTCAATAATTTATTATTGATTTTTATTTACATATTTTTTTATTGACGAAGCGAGCGAAGCAAGCGCAGCGTCTTCGCTTCAAGTCTGGCAAAATCTGCTGTCGTGTGTCAGGTCGTTGTTGGTACTTCTCTACAGGTTCATAACCGATCTGGACTTGATATGCTTGAAACTTGAAAAACTTGAAACTTGGTATGCAGGTTTTAGGACTTTATATTTTTTCTCTGTCGTCGGAAGATTTTTGATTGGAGGAGTACTTCCTCCAAAAAGAGGCAAAAAGTAGGCTACTGGACATCTTCCCTTATGAGATCCGATTTCGATGGTACTTTTTTTATTTTAAAGCTAGTAACTTTAATTTGGTCTCATAAAAAATTGGTGAAGATCGAATGAGGATCTTCGGCGTGATGAGCAGAATAGCTCTTCGAAGTGCTCACTTTTAATTTATATCAGTGGAAACGGCCCATTAACTACTAGGTAGGATTATGGAGCACCAGGGACCACCTTCTCATTACAAAACTAGGCTGCAGCGTTACGTCTGCGAATTGAAACCTATTAGTTATTTTTTTCTTTAGCGGGTATATTAATTGTTGCAAAAAAGTTTGTGCTCGCGAGGTTTTCTGTTTGCAGCACTAGGTTCTTTATTATGCTGCTCCGTTTGACGTCATAAAGTCAACGCTGAAAACCAGAACGTTTCGCACGATTACGCGGATTTGACGCATATTTTAACCATGTTTGTTTTATTTTTACTTTAATGCGTCATTAGGCACAAACAAACTTATTAAAAAAAAAACTGCATGAGAAATATCGTTGTTCGTCATTGATTCTGGAATTTATAATTAATGTACTTACTTTGAATTTCCCCGCATTATTTGAGAAAAGTACTACACAAGCCTTGACCGCAAGCAGGCATTAATGGACTCACGTATATTATGTGTCTCGGCTTCGCCTCGGCCCACATACTCACGATCGGCCATCAATGCTTGTGTTGCAGTCTGCGACAGTAATTAACTATTTTGAATAATTTCTCACACTTATGGTGAATTGCTTTGGCAAAAAAAAAGAACCACAAATACTTTAGTGCCAGATAATCAATAACTCTTTACTCTAGTGTTAACAACGAAGGTCACGACCTCCAACATCGTTCACTTACAGCTCTTTCTCCAATTTCGTTCCTACTTAACCCACTCATCTTCCCACAACTGTGACGCCCATTCCCTGCCTGGTACGCGGGTCACGTGAGCCAACTAAACGGTCACGTGTGAGCCCTGCGCCGTCGCTTCGTCGGTACAAAGGCGACACCTTTCAAACTCCTGCTATACTACTTACTGCCAGTCGATTCCCCAAGATATATTCGTGCGACGAGAGTGTTGACTTGTGACGGTTTCAAGAAGGGAATAATAAGATTAGTGTTTTTTGAGGTTATTGCCACCAGTTATACCGCCTTCTCAATTGGTGTATGTATCATAAACGGATAGAGTTTGTCATAACAAATCGTAAAAACTGTTTGGGAATCTGATTATCAAACAGTTTTTAAGCATCGTTAGCTTTATTACTTCTTATACTTTTACTAATACTTTTTTATTCAATCAGTAGAACGGTTTTTTTTCTACCTAGCCTTTTTCCAATCATGTTGGGGTCGGCTGAATTCCAGTATTTTACATGGAGCGACTACCTATCTGACCTCCACAACCCAGTAACTGGGTAATACGATACCCCTTGGTAAGACTGGTTGTCAGACTTTCGGGCTTATTACAGTCAATTTTACTTGTAGATATTATTATTACGTCTAGATAAAGTTCTTTAAATAATTGAAAGGGTCTTGTGTGCTTAGCTATGAAGACTACACTTATTGGCGAAAATACGAAAGGGTATTGATAGCCCATAGATAAGACGAAGACGTTTACAAGTTCAAGTTAGTAATATGAATAAACACAACTCATGCAGATGAGATAAACTTCTGTTCAACTATTTAGTTCTATCTCTAATGATAATTGTTCTAAATTGATACCTGCGAATTCATTAGGTATTCAAAATATATAACTTTGTTACTTACACGTGCATTCACAGACTGATTAATTTGATGACCTAAGATTACTTAAAGGTGGATAGAAAATGGCGAACAGTAAAATAAGTTAAGCACCGTATTAATTTTTTATTTTTTTATTTTTACGTTTCCGTACCTCAAACGGGAAAAATGGAACCCGTATAGGATCGCTCGTGTTTCTGTCTGGCTGGCTGGCTACCATGGCTGTCTGTCTGTCTGTCCTTCTCTCATATGTTAGTCAGTGAGAAGCTACAGAGAGATCTAAATAAGAGTAATTACTTAGTATGCTTAATTAAGCATTATTGAGAAACTCTTTCCATTGATGTACCTATATCTTATGGCTATTGGGCGCCAAGAATACCTTTACTTCGGTGCCCAAGTTGTCACCTATATAGGTCATTAACTCCGAACGACGGCTTCAGGTCATAAACACAGTTCGGTGCTCATTCTCCTTTAAAAACCGTTTTTTTTACGTTTGACAGCGTAGATAATATTTGATTTTGTGATCAGTATTGTATGGAATACCTAATGAAAATAAAAGGTTCGTAATAATGTACCTAAGTATTTTTCAGTTCCTTTCTTCTTGTCTCTATAAAAATGTGTGGACATAAACTGTTAAATAAATAATAAAAAATGTTTTGTTTTTCAAAACACCGTATTTAATGTCTGATAATAGAAGTAACAACAAAATAAAAATATGAATAACTAAGTTACTTATTACACATAGATTTTTTACACAAGGCGCGTTCCGGTGACGCGACATGGTGGTGCACAGTGGCCCCGGCCAGAGTCGAGGTCGACACAATAAATGTGTGTGCACAGTGTGCCGCCTCTTCCGTACCCCATAACAAAATCTTTGTTGGTGACGGGAACAATTTATTTTTGTTTTTGTTGTTAATTGCCACCATGTTTAATAAGTGGGGTTGTTCGGGGAAACGGGATGTACGAACTATGTTGAAGGTTGCGCGTTATTTTTATAGCTGGAGGTCTTTATTTTTATACCGACTAATGAGATGAAAGGACGGTTTTTCTTTTTGTATATTTGGTAGGAATGTTATTGGACTCGTCTGAAAATATGTGCGAAGACTTTGGATGTACATAGTTACAGCTATTCTGTAAAAGAGGTCTGAATGTTTCCTTTATATATTATCTTAAATATTTAACTCGTAATAAACTTCATGATCTATTGATTAACTTTTTAACCCCAATAGTCTTAGTAACTACATCATAAGACTCTACTCAATACTCGAAGGGAAAAAAAGTAGTTAAGTAACTTAAAATTTAATGGCATGATAATGAACCTGTCGGTCAAAGTAAAATAGTAGGAGAGAGAAAGCTTCAAAAACTTAACATATTATAAACATAATTATATGTAATGTTATTACGGTTTAGGTATATCTAATAACTACCGGCGTCAATCCAGATTACGGTCTGACAGCAACTCTCCAGGCATCAGCGTCACGCAGCTGAATGCTCCACGGATACTAACGTAACGACTCCCACGGGACAGTTGATTCATTCGAACCATCTTCGTGTGTGTGCTTACCGTGTCTTTTATTGGTGGAAGAAACGTTTTGGTGAAGAAGATTTGATGATACTGTTATGTTCTATAGTCGTCTGTTTGTAATTCTGATTAAGTTGGAGTACCTAGGTACTCATAAAAGATCCAGACAAGGAATTTTATACATACTTAAACTCACGGCTTCATCCAATGGAGGTAGGCAGAAACTACAGCATATAATAACATTCTAGACTATAATGCATATAAATTATTATGAAACCTACTATATGTACCTATAGAATAATAGTACAGTGCAGATAGTGTTAGATGCACTGTACTATGACTGTTACTTACAATTAAGTGTTATGAAGGATAGAAAGAAATTAAGTAAGGGATTCGTGTGTTGACTTCACTAATATGTATTCACGTTAAATTAATTAAAACATGTACAATTCAGTACGTTCCCTTTCAGTACCCCTTCAGCATTAAAGTCAGCAAAACTAATTCAAACAATACTTTAAAACTAACAGCAAAAAATCACCTAAACATTCTAACAGCATTCCAGCGTACTTACCAGTACAAAGCGAACTATTTCCAATCCCTTTGCTGTCTGCTACATAAAGCTCTTCAAGCACAGAACAAATATCCCGTGAACTCAAGATAATAACTATTTGTATCGATGTGAACGCAAAGGAAACTTTGAGAAATCTATGAATAATCTTTGGTACTTAGTTCTTGAATTCAATTCCAGAAGTCTGTCTGTTGTTTGTTGGCGTTATTAGTACTTCAGACTTATTTTTCCGTAATATATAATAACTACTGCATTCCGTGCATTATTATATTATGTAATTATGTAAACATGTATGTATGTATGCTATGGGCAAAGTAAATGAAAATAGTAAGAAACCTCATAAACATACAGGCTGTTAGGTAACAAATAAAGAAACTAAAAAAGAAAATATTAATATTAATATAAAAAATAAAAAATTGTGTTTTTTTTTAGAAAATTAATACATTCTTCTTTCTCATTTTAGGGGTAAGAAAATATTTTGAGAAAAATTTATGGATTTTGAAATTAAAAGTATAATTACGTTATTAATAGCACAAGACGGTACAGTTTATAATTAAACCGTAAAATTAAATTTCAAGAGAATAATAAATTCAGCTCACAAACATTTGCAACATAAAGTTCTGACATAAAAGAAAAAATACGATAGTTACTAACCGTCCACATACATTTTATATAATGAAATCCTTCCAACAACTGCACAGTGTGAGTTTAATTTAGAAAACGCGGAAAAAAATGTACGGCACTGTGTGAAACCGTCTAGCGTAACTAATTCAGAAGTTTTCACCTCTCATAACTGGTAAGTTCGCAGCGTTGTTGGGTTGGCCAAAAGTTCTGGAGTATTTTGGGATTACTCGGGTCGGACTCGGGATCAATCGGGTGCAGCCGACGAAATTGTTTCCCTAAGTATTTAACGCTAATCCCATGTTTCAAGTTCGTCAAGAAGTTGTTTATATTTGGAAGTTGTTGCTAAGAATGTTTGCTGAGTTATAGTAATTATTAGTTTACGGAAGGTTCGACCTGTTTTTGTAGCTACAAACATAATTACACTCTACAAAGTTTAACTTTGGCTGGTGTCAATATATTTGCCTTCTCGTAGAGTGAGTAAACTCCACTTCATCTTCATTTTACTGCCACGTGTACTGTCTGCACTCAATAATACACAATATTTTCTAATCATAAAATTAATGGCGATCGTATATTAAGTACTTACGAGTATATGGCAGATTATTTCACCCGAAAACGCGTGCAACAGCCCGATTATCCGCATCGTCATTTATATTAACAGCTGATGTCAACACGTCGATTCTCACAAGATATACCTCCGTGCCACTTCATAAATCACATTGACCGCTTTCCCTCTGTCGGCTAAAAACTCGCTCGATTTTCGCTTAAAACAGCCGAACCCCCGCCATTTATAACCAGCGCCCTTCGTACATAAGCATCGCCCTTTCCACGCGCTAGAGGTGGGCCCACTCGATTTATTACTCGAATAAAAGTCGAATCGGAGGTAAATCTATTTAGCCGACTTCGAATTGATTCGAAATAGTATGATAACGTTGTTTTATCTCACTGGGAGACGGATGTTGAAGAGACTATTTACTTAGATATATCACTATGATGGGCGTTACAGCAATATTTGGAGTCGCTCTTTCACACCAGTTTGAAGATTTTATCAGTCAAACATAAATTAAAAATTAATTAATAATTAAATTATTAATTATTAATTTTATTTATGTGATATTGGATAAATCTAGATATCTCTTATGCAATATTAGTTTTAAGTTATCTTGCTGCGCCCTAACAGGGTCATGTACTCACTAGTTTAAGCTTAGCGTGTAAAGTTGGTTGTGTACATTGTGCATTAAATTAAATAAAATAAATAAAAAAATCATCCCGTTTCTTACCATTAGGTAGTTATGTTAGTAGCGTATTGCTAATCTGTGGAATAATGCCAATGTCATAAAGGGAGATTGCAATACAAGAAGTAGAAGTTAATAGGAGTACCATTAAATCGTGTACATCCAAGATATTGCACCACATTGAATCGTACAAACATTCTAGTTACTCGCATATTAAATGCAATCTCCAGCAACAAAACACTACAACTTAAAACACATGAACTATCAGAACTTGTAATCTCGCTGAAAACTGCACGTAAAATCATGTTTATTGTATAAACAAGCAAATCAACCGCTGCGAACAAATCTCAACACAATTTGTGTGAACTCGGGCGCCGAGCGGGGCCACATAAACATGAACAACGCATACAGCTGGGCTTTTGAAAAATAATTGTGGGGAATTTGATTATACAATTAAAAGTTTTTACGGTACTAATTTTACGGCGCAATTGACTAGATGGGTATAGAAAGCACGGAGTTGCAGCGATTCCTGAACCCCTTCAGGAATCGCTGCAACTGTCAAAGTAAGTAAATATGTAGCAAATAAACTTAATTTATTCATAAAAAAATCTCGACGTAATTAATTGCATTGAATTATTTATGGATCCGATAGTAAAAGCATATTTTAACGGACAGCACATTCCTATTTATTAGCATCAAGTCTAAGCAACAACATTGTTCCAGTAGGTACTAACAACCGATCAATTTAGTCGTATAAAAACAAAACAGCAACATAAAATAAAGCCGCACGTCCCAACACTATGCTCCGATGGAAAATGATTTGTTGAGTGCTACGGAATATTCCATTATGCAAACACTTGGCCCGCGGTTTTTATTCACATATATGGCCGCTTAAGGGAATGTTCTACCTACATTCCGCTGGAAGCGGTGGGGAACCACAATAGTTACCATTGACCGACTGTGTTTTGTCATTATTGAGTGATTTTTGTTAGAAGTTTGCCTTTGTCTTATATCTGGGGAAAATTGTGTCACTGATATTCCATTTTATTCGAGTAACAGCGGTAATGTAAACACACAATCTCAATTTTATTTCAGTCATTCTGACAGTTAAAAAATATTCATCGCGTTAGTTAGCTACTACGTAGTGAAGAATTAATGTTCTGTTATGGTTTGAAAGTTTATAATATAATTATAAACAAAAAAAAAACAACCTACTTCCACAAAAACACGCGCGCCAATGTCGCCCCGCGCTCCGCACCCCCCGCCGACGTTGTAGTGTTGTGTCGCGTGCGGTTTTCTAGTTCTGGTGCACACTATGGCGTGCACAATGGGAAGATTTGTAATTTATCTAAGTTACAATAGCCTAATGTCAACTCCTCATCACTTTTAACAAAATATTGCATTTCTTGATTCAGGGACGTTAATTGTTGAGGAGTTCTCCTGGTAGTTCAACATTAGCCCCACTTTACCATTTATGCATTGTGACGAGCATAAATTGTTTGGCAACCATAAGTAGTTCCGGTGACCATCTGTGCTTTTCATCATCAATTCTACTTCACCAAATGGTGCTTTCCCAGAGTAAGTGCACGAGTTACTATAAAAAATACCCTTACGCTATATGTGTGCCTATAATATTTGAGCAGTTCCCTCTATTTCTCCAAGATTCAATGATTAGATCCAGACCTTATGGCAATGGGAGAACCTGGGAAGTCCACCTTCGAACAAATAAAAATTTCATATCAGTCCAGCCGTCTTCGAGTAATGGCGTAACATAAAAAGAAAAGTTTCCGACGAAAGTCCTGCTTTTTGAAGTTGGTTAAAATAAATTTGGACTATTTATTTGGAATACATCGCCGTCGAGGTACATCGCGGCGTAATGTGACGATCTGATTATATTTTCGGGGCCAACATGGCCAGAGATCGCACAAAACAGAGAGGTTCGGAAGGAAAGGGGTTGCTTTTGCCCAACAGCAGGACACAAAGCAGGCTAACAAAAAAAAAAATCTTACATGTATTTCCTTTAAAATTCTTTGGAGTGTGATTAACAAGGAGTATGTTACGCTATTGCGATGCAGCTGAATAAACAGACGTTATTTAATTTATCTCGTAGGGTTCTTATTAGCTTGATTTTAAAACAGATTACCTGCCTTATGAAAATAGAGTACCTAGTTATCTCGAAGTTTAAACCCCGATCTTCTATTATTGACCATCTTCACCTTCATTCAACCCTGCTGTGCCGGCAAGCTCTCCGCGGTAGTCATTCAACATCGAGCTTCTCACAATTAGATTGTAGGTATATTCAACCTTCCTTTAGAAATTATCGCGTCTAGAAGCGACCTGTCGTTTGAGCATCTAGAATTCTAGACGGTTGTAGTAACAAAATGGGTCCAGAAGGCCCACTGGAGATCACGACGTATCGAGAGAAACTGTAGCAATAATCGCTCTTTATAAAAATAAAATAAATTGCTTTTTAGCAGGGCAGGCGGCAAACGTTGGTAGGTACAGTGACGAGCATAAATACCGCAAACGCAAAATTCAAAAGCGTTATCCTCGTGAAAAAAAAATTGCAAAATAGATTTGAGAAAATACATAATTTCCTAATGGTATAGTTTCGATAATACTGAGTTAGTAATACCATAAATTAATATCAATAAATTGGTACCTTAAGAATACATCGCTTTTGAATTACGCAAGATTTATTGCCACAGGAATATGAATAATTTAAGAAGGATAATTTTGCTCGAATAATAAATGATACTTAGTACCTAAAACAAACAAACACAAATCTACAATTACTATTAGATCTCAGAACAGAAATAAGCAGCTGCACATCGTGACTGTGACAAGAGGCTTCCACTCAGCATGATGCTGTGCTATACCTTTCTTCTAGTCTCTATTCTTCAAGTCACAATTAACCTTCTGCACTCATCCTGTACCTTCTAAGCTTAGCACCGCGACTTTCAAACCTATCTAAGTAAATGTTGACAGAGCGTTATAGTGAGGCTAAAGTTAGCGCAACTAAGCGCAAAGCTAACGAACAATCCGATAGTTGTAGCCACTCGTAATAGTTACTTAGCCAATAATTCGATAGCTTTCCAGACGTACCTGTCTGTCTGTCTGCCAGTTTGTATTAGACGAGGTATATTTTGGTAGTTGATCCATCAAGTTAGCTAAAATAACTGAGGAGGCCAAAAAGATAGTGTAATATAGAATGTGATTGATTGCTTAAATTATTTTATAAGCAAACAACCAACCCCTTATATATGCAGAACGCTTGAACAAAAAATTTTTAGCCCGTATCGGTAGTTTGGTATTCATTCAACTTTAATTTCAGTTTTATTCAATTGTTTACGTTACAAAAGACGAAAAACACATGCTTTTAGTTAAAGCGCAGGGTGGAGGGTCCATTTATCCGCCCACCCTCCGCGAACTTATTACAGAGAACAATGGACACAATAGCGACGCGTTACGGACAGCGACAATAAGAATTAATAAAAGTTGCGCCTAATACCTCACGTGAGTTAAGTTGTGAAGCGAGACGCCCGACAACTGGTGCTGCTACCACGTGTGTAAAGTTGCCATAATATGGTAACCCTACTATTATGTCGTGATAGGGGATTTCTTGTATTAACTCCATACAATGAAGATTACGAAATCATATCGATAATATTGTAAGCCGGATTACCGGCATGGACGACACGTTAGCTCGAAGCTTTTATGGATTATGTTGGTTTTAAACAAAGATACTTAAAATTCTCTCAGAAGATCTTAAAATCATACATTTTAATTAATATATTTCTTAAATGTTTGATGGTTAAAAACTGGATCTAAAAGTACTGTTTTTAGGCCATATGAATACACCTTAAAGTTACTACCGACATAAAACACAAAAAAATATCACCGAAGTGAATTTGATGAATTCATCAATATGGCGCAACCCCGCGCGCCGAGTGGCCACTGTTGCCGATAGATTTTAATTAATATATAGTTCCCGGGAGTTATTCCTCAAGTTTAGAAGTGGATGGCGCCGCGTGCGTAATTAGAATTAATGCTGGCAACACTGTGGCGGCAGGTACCACGAAGTTGTTCGGCGAGCCTCCCCAGCCGTCGCGTACCAATTAACTTGGGACGTTTTGTTTGTTGGCAACACTGTGGAATAAATTCTGCAACTTTTTGGGGGCCTTGTCGGATAGATTTGCGTGGCTAATGTACTTAGGAGGAAAAGATTAAGATAAGTTTTGGTGCGTTGAATATTTAAAGAGCGGGTATTCAGGAAAGCGATCCAAATGTTTTTTTCAGCTATGATTGCTGAAGAAGCGAAATTGATTCAACATACTTTTAAATTCGGTGCCTATCTATCTATATTATAAATATAAATTCGTGGTTACTAAAGTTAAGTTTAAAAAAGAGATATCTATACAAGAAAAGACAAGGACACTTTTCCCAAATAAACTTTGACACGACAAGAATCCCAACAGACCTAACTATACTGTACAAGCTCATTGAATATAACTTTGCTACAAAATTCATAAGCCAATTTATTCTTGGTCCTTCTAAAAACAGTGCCTAGTTTCACGCATGTCACTGTCCGCTCAGCCTCGGCATACAAGTAATTTATCAAATAAACATGTTTCCAAAGGGATTTGTGCTCCCAAACTGTCACAGAGTAAAAAGGATCTCGGTATACCGACCGAAGTTTATCGTTGAGTGAAACTACAGCTTATATGGTAACGTATGCAGAGAACAAATGACTATCGTAGTCGGTACTTCTGAAGCGCCGTTTTTACGGTAGTTTTCTTGGAAAAAGAATGGGAAAAGATTAGTGGGAATGGCTGGGATTATGGGATTGGGAGTGCACATGATTATGGGAACATACATTTTGTTGTTTAAGGCCGATAATATAACAATAAATTTTAACCTGCACGTATCCTTTCACAAGGTTTCCACATTTATCTTATGAATTTACAAAATTTACTCCGCGCGGCGTCTTATTGGATGTAAAGTTAACTGCTGTTATACAATTTATGATTAGTTAAATAGAGATAACATAATAAAATAATAACGAAATCAAAACTGTACATTGTTTTTTTTTTATTAATAACTGCGAGGTTTGCGGACGCCGAAACGCGAATTGCCGAATATAGATTTTAGAATTTTTGTTCGTTTGTCTGTTTGTCTGGATTACTGAATGACTACTGACTAAATTCTGTTCAAATTGCACAAATATTGTTAACAGGTCTGGACATCGCATAGGCTATATACATATATTATTATCACTTACTACTCATATTATTAGCAGAAATAAAACATGAAAGATGAAAGCGCACTTAGAAACACGCTGTAAGTATGGTTACTGCTGTTATACAAAGGAAAACTTATCACAAAATCGACTTACTGCCGTTATCTTTATTGACAATTAAAGGGCAGAGACTATTTTTTTACTAGTATGAGTTTGGTGCATCATTTATGTCTAGTATCAATTGCTTAATAAAACCGCAATAAGTAGTTAGGCTGCTCATATCATTAGCAGAAGTAAAAGTAGTAGAAACCCGCCGTTACTCACTGCTGTTATGCTAAGGAAAAAAAATCATTAAATCGACTTTGCAGTCAGATCAAATTGAACAGCTCATTGCGCTGATTACGAATCTATGTTTAACTTAATTTGGACAAAAATGATACTTAAGTACTTGATTTTGTATGTTTAAGCGCCGCTCTACGGATACGCTACAAAACGGAAGCGGATTAAAAAAAAAATGTGTGTTACATTTTAGTGCTATTATTTTAGTATATTGTGGTGCTTTACAAATTCCACGCGAACGAATTCGCAGGCAGAAGCTAGTCCTTAATAAGACTTCAAAAAAAAACACCCACAAACAGTTCAACAAAGTCACTGAAGCAAAAGAGCCACGTAATGTAATGTTCGCTTATATCTTATGAAAACGTCAACGGATATACAAAAATCCGAATGCAAAGGAAGCCATATAAAATTGTCGAAAAAAGAACTTTAACAAGGCTCGCGACCTCGTTTTCAATCCACGCCACATTTGGCAGGCGCGGCGAGGGAATTTTAAAACAAAGACCGAATGGAAGTAGGTCGGCAACTGGCTGTTCTACCTTACTAGTAGGCTCGCCAACTTTTATATGATTAACGGGAAATGAGTGGAATAAATATTGTGCGAACAGGAAGCTTGTGTCAAGTGGGAGTTGTGCACTGCGCTGTGCAGTTTATTTTTGATGCATGTTTTTAATGGGTAATTTGTGGTGGGTTTTAAGCGTTAAACATTAAACTACATAATTATTATTAACTTGCACGTTCTGGCAATACTGTTGTACTAGTCTTGTATTACAATTGTTGTTTCATTCTTTAGTCTGGACACAAGTCTAATATCCAAATCAATATTATAAAAGGAGCTCGTGTTCAACGATATAGTGGAAAATTATACCGATACACGAACCCATTTAATTTTATTAGCATTAAAAACCAATAGTGCTCTCCCTCATACGAAACATTCAAGAAAATGTTCCGCTCACTAAACTTGTACGACTTGAGCCGGGAAAGGCAATTTTGTTCAAGTTTTTACCAAAATCAATATGCAAAATATAAGACATTTACATGCCTTTAACGGAAAACTTAGCACATTTCGGCTCTGCCCTGAATTCTTGGATACTCTAACCGCAAGCCGTTTCCGGCGCTTAGGCTCGGGAAAAACGCTCTTATGACTATCTAATAAGGGTTAGAATGGATATATTAGTCAAATATTGGAGTTCTAATGTTTCTGAAGAGACGTCGTAAAAATATAATGCATAGTGAGCGACACGCGAATACGGAATCCAAAGACCATTTCGTATTTATTGATTCATAAATTTTATTTCCCGAATCATTTGTTAGGGGAGAACGAAAAATAGCGGTTATTCTTAGTTATTTTCATTTTTCGTAAAACGTTGTAAGCGGTAGTAAGCGGTTTGGACGTGATATATGTCCGTTGTTAATGATCGGGGAATTAAGGGAAATAAAACGCATTAGTAACTGTTCGCCTCGTTTCGTTTGTAAGTAACTGTTTGTAGATTTATCAACAGGGTGGCGACAATGACTTTATTTATAGCTGTTTTAGAGGCAATATCAATTTTATGGCGCGTTGATAAATTGGGTCAGGTATTCAATTTGATTCAAACTTTGGATAAAACATTTTTTATTTATACTTAGCTGAAGATTATTTTATTCGTACCTTCTTTTACGATTATAATCGTTGGTATCTATTATTTTGAGAGTAGCCTGCCAGACTTTAAGGAAGCAATTTACATGACAAGCATCAGCGCAGCACTCGCGAGCTCTAAAAATACTAAATAGACAATAAAACTACGTGATGTTAGCATCTTTATGTTATACACTTCTAACACTGAATTCAGTAGATAATAATTATGCTTGCTTACTTCAATACCAATGTTGATTAGAATACGTTCATATAATGCAACTCTTTGGTCATAAGACAGGCCATTTTTTTTTTTAAAGCATCAACTGTTCAAGTCAATTATTGTAGTTTACTGTGTATGTAGATAATTCATAATAGAGCAGAAAAATAGGAAAGTGGATATTTTTAACACTCGTAGATATCTGAGAGTTGCCGTCAATAACAGAGGCACCTATAATCCGGTATGGATGGGTTCGGTCATAGACCACGACGTGCTGTCGCCGCGATGTATATGTTAAGTGCGAGGTGGGTGTCACCTCGTTATGTATGGATGCCGCACCGCACTGATTGAAACGGAGACGTGAGAGAACGATGAGGGCATTTGTTTAGCTTTGCAGAAGTGGAAGTTATTAAAAGTGTTTCTTCATTTGTTTGATCAGAAAACAAATGAATACCGTGGAAGTGAAGATATGGTGCCCAAAACAACAAAAACGAAGCCCACCAAAAACAGCTGGTCTGGCCTGAGTGACTAAACTGAGGGATTCTGGAAATAACTTTTTATTTGCAAGTAAAACTTGGTACGTATGTAAATAAAAAAACACACATTTGACTAATAATAATCTCATACACAAAACTGTTTGAATAAAAAGCACTTCAAACAGGATATGATGAAGGCGCGCCATTAAAAATTCACGTCACTATAAACTTCAAAAGAGAAGTTTAGAAAAATTAAGACGTCATCCATAGTCTACTATCGAAAACTTTATAATGACGCCGCTCAAGAGCATTTTACAAAAGTCACGAAGAAACTCACAGAACGATTTGTTGGATGAAAAGAATAGAATAGAATACTCTTTTGAGGAATGAACCACACAGCTTTGAGTGAACCTGTCCAGCCAGTGCACGCATTTGTCAGTAGGTACTCGTTTAGCTGAACTCAGAACATAAGGAGCTCGACGACTCGACGGACAATAACACAGAAAGGACATTTGGGTAGGCCGCATAAAGTACTCCAACTGTGGCGATTATCATTAAAACTAGCTGAGAAAAATAAAAAATATATACAGGGTGTTAGGGTAAACACCGTTTTCCTCTTAAGGGGTCATTCTACTCATCATTATGAACAACTTTTACTATGGGACCAAACCTGAAATCGGGAAAAAAAAATCAGCTGTTCCCTACATTTATGTTCGCATAACTCGTCAAAATGTAGGGAACAGCTGATTTTTTTTTCCCGATTTCAGGTTTGGTCCCATAGTAAAAGTTGTTCATAATGATGAGTAGAATGACCCCTTAAGAGGAAAACGGTGTTTACCCTAACACCCTGTAGATATAACCACATAGTCCTCACATATATTATGGCAGGTAAATCAATAAAAATAAAAATGTCAATATTAATTTTAAAACGCTTAGTATAATACAGTTTGTTGCTTGGGGTAAATTGGAGTAGCCTCATTAGTCCCAAGCCTTTTTGTCGTCCAAAAGTAATCTTTAACTTTATGGAAACCTTTTTGTAAGAGTTTTTGCGTAACAAATGATTGAATGACGTACAACAGTAAAATATTGTAGACAACAATCTATAAATAACACTTGAAGCAACATCAGCTTACGCCACCCGATGTCGTCACACAATAGAACAAGTAGGACTTTTTCTTAGCTGTTATCAAACAAGTTAGCCCGGCGCTAACAAAGCGGAAAGTAATGACCGCAGTGTGTCCCCGGGGTTATAAAAAATACGTTAGTTCCTCTTTGTAAAGGAGAAAAGGGTATATTCTATGTTCCGTGTATCGGTAATGTAGTCTAAAGTAGGTTCATGTCGTAATGGAAACTTGTATATCGATAGAAAATAATATTTACATTGTAGGCAAAATATATCTACCTAAAGATTATACAGGGCAAAATACGTGGTAGGTAGGTTTTTTTAATTTTTATTTACTTCTCAAGACAGAAAATATAGGAATGTTTAGAGAAGTAAGCTGATATTATGTTACATGTATGCTCTTGTATAGGTTCATTACATACTTACAGTACGTTACATTATTATTAACATTACAATTTTCTAGGCTTAACAACATTCCGTATCTACAAAGATTTTAAAAAAATCTTTACAAAAAAAAACACCTAAACCAAGAATGGAATTCGGGACCTTTCACCCGACAGATTTATTTAAAAAAGATGGGGTGAAGCCAATTTAAATTCCATAAATGCCTTTTAATTTCAAAGCCTAGAATTTGGGAAATTAGAATATACGTGTTCTGGTACAGTGAGCCTTAAGAATTTAATTCCCTACGTCTCGCGGCGCTCATTAAAGTGTCCGAAACAAAGGAAAAAACTGTCAACTTGGACCAAGTTTAATTGCCTTAATAAATCTGGAGGCGAGAAATTTACGGCAATGAAGTGAGCGGCGACGATACAGGTGGATGATTAGGTTAATTTATAGAATATTGGGGGAAGGGGAAGCGGGGAAATGGGGGAAGTTGGGGAAATAAATTGGGGTGAGTTTTTCAGGGGTTGTTAATAGAACAATACTATGCAGGGTGTGTGTTTAACATCTGCAATACTGTATGGCAATCATAGAGTGAGGTCATACAGCAACTTTCTAAAACACTTGCTACGAGAGTGCTACACCATCGTAGCACGGAGCTACGCCGTAGCATGTTGCGTGGCGCACCCAAACGTGCTAAGAAGAAATAAACTGGCAGTGGTGTCAATGAGTTAGTGTGTTGTCTTATGAAGAATAGTCCAACTGCTGATAAAAATATTTGTAGCTTTAACTAATAATTCACAATTGTTTGCGTTTTGCCAACAACTTAACATCTAATCTACCTACCTACCTACTATACAAGGTATATTAAAATAACTGAAAACCTCACCTAATAGTAAAAAAGTTGTTTATGATGATAAATACAATGGCCCCTCTACTGCATTTATCATTATAAAAAACTTTTACTCTTGTATATCACGCTTTCAAGTTCAAGTTTCCCTATATAGAGGTTGGCAGTTATTTAAATTACATCTTGAATAATAGGTGGCTTAAATAAACAATTAAATAAACAAAAGCGGAATTAGTCAAGCCAGTCGCAGTCAGATCGGATCGCACCTTAATTATGCATAGCGAGGATGATCCGCTGATTTAGTAGCCTCGCAAACACTCGGATGCAAATGAAACTCTTTGTAAGGAATCTTAGGGGATTTAAACGTAAAAATTCTCGACCGAAACCCGGCTCAGTGTGACAAAAGAAAATAAATTGGACCACAGTGAATTTAGCTGTAAGTATAAGTTGTAAGTAATGAACAGTTAATTGAGTGTGAATAAAAGTTAATATTATCCAATTTTTTCAAATACACGCGATATTCCGAACCGTTTAGTAGAATAATATCCAATAATATATAAGGTCAGTGAGTTAGAATCTAGTGCTAACATGAGTTGACTACGCGAAGAGTCCTCTAAATATTTCAATCCTATTAGATCTTACATTTATGTATACGTTTGCTAATATTTTTCTTATATATTTTTCTCCTCCGTTTTGCTCATTTTTATTTTACAAAATTTCGGTATGTTTAAAATGATGCACCGGGTTTGTTTATTCTTTACCTATACAATGTGTAACGGAAAGGGTATATCTATCCAAAAGGGGTGGAGATTACATTAGGTATAGAATCTCTATGCAAAGTTTCAGCTCAAAATAAATTACTCAAATAATTTTTTACCAAACTTTAGGTTTCGTAAGTTTATCGAATTATGAATGAAAAATTGATTGTCAAATCATAACAAACGTGTCACCGCATTACGAAGATCAGACGGGATCGAATAAGCCGAAAATACGGAGAAGCGCGAGCGGCACAGAATACATAATAGTACCGAGCGGTTGGTATCATGTACTGAAATTTCTCATCAAGTTCGTAACATGTAGAAATAAGATTTTAAAACCCTTGCCACATAGTTTGTTATCATCCAAAGAAGCCGTGCACTTGATATGTATATACCCTTTCCGTTACACGTTGTATAAGTTGGCTACAGTCAGAGTGACTGAAAGAGCAAGAGATTCAGCGGTCTTAAAACATACAAACATACCTAAACCCACGCCTTTTTCCTATGGGGGTTAGCAGGAACTTCAGAAGGTTACCAGCTACGATCCTTACATACTCCTTTTGCATCGTCCACATTTATACATCTGATCATACATGCACGTCAAGTTTTTAAAAGTACAGTATAATAATTAAACAGCAACATTATTTCCTGTAGGGGTAGGCATTACCGTTTTGTTTGACAAATCCACATAAAATATAAAATTGATACTAAATATGCAACAGTAGCGTTGTTGTTCGAAAATATATTTTGGGTACACACAATTTCTGATTATTCTACCAACAAAGAGTCAAGCAAAGCCTTGCCAGGGCCACCCCCTCAGCTTTTCCACGAAGTCTTCTGCGAGACATAATTACTGAAATAATATATTTTCATCAATTATAATGAATCGTTTTTGTTGGAACCTGTTAGTGGAAACTGATTGCTTCCTAAAAATGAATCGATACTCATTTTCCTCAACTGCTGATCTGTTTTACCATGAAACATAGGCGTGTTGTTTTATGTTATTGAGAGTAAAATCGCTTTCAGATAAAGGCTTTTAGAAGCAAAATATTTATAAACTAAACGAAGCATAGCAACCAAAATATATAGAGACGAGAAAACAATACATTCTCGTAACCTAGAACCCCTCTATTATAATCCTTTAGTGTTTTTTCCATTGCATTTTTTACACTAACACAAGTACCCTCAGTGGCCTAATTTAAAACAAACAGCGCTCATCGAAACCAGCAGTGGTTTCGATGAGCGATATTATGGAAATTCAAATTGGATTTAAATCCACGTAAAATATTACCAGAAGGAATAATTAATTTATTCCCAATTCAGTGTTCTGTGGTCAACATGCAATATTGTAACAAATAGATATTGTGTAAAAACAAACAATGTGTTTTATGTGAATGCAAAATATTTCTGGTTGGAAACCGCATCGGTAAAAAAATAACAAAATTAGCAAGCTTAACCCATCAAGCGTGTAACGTGACGTGTGTCAGTGTGACAGCGATTTAGAAATGTCTAGATATCTATATAGTCAAATATGACGCATTTTGTAACCTCCCATATTATGGAGGGCGTTCCAGATGTTGAAATTTATAAAACCTCCATAATATGGAGGTTATACGAGATTTCCATACAGTCAAATATGACGCATTGTGAAACCTCCAGATTCTGGCGGCGACACAGACAAGGACATTTTAAAACGACCAGTATCTGGTGGTTACACATCCATGGTGACTACTACTAACACCACGACTATACATAACTCAGATCAGCAAGATTTCTATGTAATAAGATACACATGAAGAGGGGTTCGGTAACTGTAAGAAAATTGTGCACCAACAAGATATGGTCTTAGTAACAAAGAAGTAGGTGTGAATTTGTTATGTTTGCAGAAATTAAGTTGATCGCTGAATAGCATAACATCTTCTTGAGTGGTATCTGCTACGTGCTCGGTAATGCACCGTCAGATTGCATCAAGTCAGTCGAATTTCGCACGACCAGTAAATGACAGTTGGGGCAGGCAGGAAAGTAAAAAACTTAGTGTGGTATTGGAGTTTAAGTGTAAGTTATGTGGAGTTTGGACTCTAGAAATCTTAATAAAAATTAAAACGTCAGAAGTTAGGTGCATCGTGCACCTTGGATCGTGCACCTAACTTCTGACGTTTCATAAGTGCCCATGAAGGTTTATGTGAAATAAAATATTTTAATTTTTATTAAGATTTACATTATTTTATGTGATTTCATGGATAAAATTGCCCGCATAGTCTTTACGAATTAAACTATACTACAGTTGGTATTTTAAAAACAATCAGACGGGCTATTCCCGTTCACTTTCTAATCTCAGCTCATCTGTAAAAATACCTCAATTACCTATATTTTTTTGTATTATTTTTACATTCATTGACTCTAAGATTCGATTGCGGTTAGATCTTGAACGCTTTTAATCATCGGGATTGAGCTTCAGTTTTTTTTCAAACAATCCGAGTAGAAATAAAGGCGCGAATTTTGTTAATACAATTTCTAAGAAAACTTCTCAGAAGAACAATTACCTGTGTCGCGTCGCGCAACATCTCGCGCCAGTATGCACGAGCCTTAAGTTTGGTTCCCGGATCAATTCATGTTCATTGTTGAGATCTTTTTAGAACACTTAATATTTTAGTGAGCAGGTAAAAATCACTACCTGCAATAAAATATCGAAAGTAACAGCAATAAATTCAATTCAGTTTTACACAGTTTAATGTAATCCCATGCCAGTTTATACGTAATAAATAATACACAATAAAACTGAAAACATAAGCCGATAAATATACATTTTATTACCACCGATTAACGGAATAAGTAGCCACCTGACGGGTTTATAATGTTCGTGAATTATTGATGTCCATAAAAAACTACTCCCAAAATAATAATATTATGTTCTCAATACTGTACTGGTGGTGGCTCAGTGAGTAGTGGTGGCCCAGTCGTAACGGCCCTAAGTTACGAGTTGCAGGTCGTGAGTTCAAACCCAGTCAGGCGCTTTACTTTTCGTCATTAATTTCATCACCACTGCTCTGAAAATGATGAAGGAAACATCCTGGGGAAACCGGCATGTCCTAGAACAAAAAAATCGAAGACATGGGACATCTACCAATCCGCACTGGACTCGTGGTGGATTACAGCCCACTCCCTCTCGAGAGGAGGCCTGTGGCCCAGCAATGGGAACGTTATAGTCTGATTATGCTTATGCTACACATTTTTTTAACATTACATTTCATAATTCTTCTTTTTATTTTGTCGTGTGGACTCTTCTTACTCTCGTTTGGAAACAGACTACATTGATAAAGCTTATGACGTGGTAATTAAATTAGCCAATCAGAGAGTTGGATATCTAGATACCTTAGTACCGTCAGTTGAAGGGGCTCCTTTATGTATCAAACGTTCATAAGTAATATTATAATCGACAGGAGACCGAAAAACTGTAAGTTCGTTGTGAAACCTGACAAGGACAGAAAAACAGGAGAGAGGAAGAGGGAAGTAAGTATAGCGATTAAATATATTTTTTTACAGCCTAAAAGCAAACCGTTTATTTATTACTTTCTATCACATGACTACCGTTCTCCAAAATATCTTTAATGCACTTACTTAAAAGATATTCTTTATGACAGAATATCAATTTTATTACAAAATTAGCTATTTCCCGCAACTTCATCTGCATAAACAGTTTGATAATTAACGACAGGCGTTCCCGTTAATCCGCAATAGCATAGCGTACAAACACGCAAAAAAAAGGGAAAAAATTAGTACTCACAAAAAATATTAAATTGATAAGTAAAAGAAACCCTGTACACGCGCACTTGTCTTATAATGTGGCAAGACAAGTGCATGTCATCATTTCTATAAAATATCCAGGATGAAGAGTAGCTTATACATTTCTCCAAGTCCCAGACTAGCTATCTGTCCCATCGGTTCAGTGGTTTAAGCGGCAAAAGATGACAGACAGAGTAATATTACTTTCGCATTTATAATATCACTATAGATGTATGAATGAAACACTTAAACTTACCTACTAGGTACATCAACATGATGGTAATTACTTACTATCTTGGATTGTTAGAGTTATTACTTATTACAGATACCAATCCATCCACAGTTTCCATCGTGTATTCCCGTTCGTCTCACTGCCGTCGTCCCACTGGTGGGAGGAACGGGAATTTGAAAAATAATATTAAATTAGTAATTAAAATTGTGTCATGTATTCCCGTTCGTCCCACCAAATAATATTGTGCATGTAATTTTAATCGTTATATTTCACTGATTACTTTTCACCTAACTGATAAACTCAGTGGGACGACGGCAGTGAGACGAACGGGAATACTCGGTTTCCATGAATCTGGATGAACAAATAAATTAATTGAAGTCGTTACGTCACCGGAAGGCCTTCAAACTTGCGTGCAATCATGGAGGATCCTCACTTTATTGACAATTGACTTAATACTGATTCGCGTTTGATTGCTAATTAAAATTACACATTTTTAATTAGTTTGCTTTATTGAGTGGGTCGTTTGTGGACTTTAATTTAAAAACAAATTGTCTTATTAAGCTTTTAACAAGTTCAATTACACAACCTATCCAAACGAACAATTTAGAGTAGTGGTGGTGGGTTGCAGGTTCGAACCCTGACCTGGTATTACACATGGTGCCTCGAGCGAGTGTTATGCATGATGTTATTCGTGCGAGTTACATTTTTACGTCATTTGACGTTTTACAATAATACAATTAAGCTAATATTTTCCTTGCCTTTGAACTCTTACATTATGTACTTGAACTCATTTTCAGTAATAAATCACGTTATTCGTCGCTTCAATCGAGATAAAGGCGAAGAGATCACAATAAATTAAGAAGGTGAGTTATCTATGTACGTGGCTCGCATCTGTAGCGTCCGCAGAGAATTTAACGACTTTTCTAAGAAGATAAATTAGGTGAGATCATATTTTTATAGCAGTTCAATTAAGATTTGTTTAAAATACATTTGTTTTCATTGAAATTATACTTCAATCTGTATTTAACTTTCATAAAGTGGACATTTTTCTTGGTGGTTCAACAAAAAAAATTTTTTTTGGCAGTGGAATACTGGAATAGTACTAAAACCTGTTGTTGAACTTCCACAACATTCTTCTATCTAATCAAATAATCATTAAAATACCTAAAACATGGACCCAAATGCTCCTGGCCCAATTGACGGGCCCTACGGAGCATAACATGTACTAATTGGTAACGGACTAATTATCGCCAATAATTGGCCCGCGCCTCGACGCTCCGGGTATATTTTATATCAAATGTGACTCTCCGATCAAATGGTCAGATAGTCATTAAAATTAGGTCCGTAATTGACGCATTGGTTATCGGTAGATACCGATACATACCGGTACCGGTGCTCGGTTATTTAGCCGATATCGGATGTATAAAATCAGGAAGTTGCTTCATTTGTACATCGTATTGTAGGAGAATCATGATAGTGAATAATGTGATACTTCTAGTTAATCCTGTAATAATTCTGCTTCGGCCTCGTTGGACACGGTCGCAAGCGCTACTGCTGAGCATGAGGTCCTGGGTTCGATTCCCAGGCCGGGCAAAGTATTATTGGGACCGGAGTCTAGAATTGTGTCCGGGTGATGCCAATAAGCTTGCCCCTTATTACATGGGAGTTAAAACATAACTGGTGAAATGTGTACTATAGCTACACTTCTGCCCAACCCTTCGGGAAAACAAGGCTGGCAAGACAAAGCTGTGATGTTATGTTCTAAATAATATTCATGTGTTTGGTTTTTTACATGTTGAAAATTTTTCGTGTCTTTGTAAGCACGTAAAATAGACGTTTTCGGCTTTCACAGTTCGAATACTTATTTATTAAATACAATCTTGAAATCTAACCACCAGTCAGACCTCCACCCCACCAGCTTCAGAATTCCCCCACTAGCGTCTTCGCAGAAAATATCTACAAAATAAAACCACTTCCATTACATGCCACAAGTCTTTCACTCCTATATTAAAAGTTCAAAACAGACATTTATACAAACATACTTCTTTGTAAGTACAAAGAAGTATGTTTGTATAAATGTCTGTTCTGAAGAAATTGAAATCTTGAAGTACTTCAAGATTTCAATTTCTTCGTGAATTCTAAGAGAATATTTAACATTGCTGCATTAAAAAGTTCTATGCAATTTCTCGTAAGTAAGTTCTGAAATGAAAAGGCACTTCATGGAATTTTCCAGTTTATGACTTCTTTGATTTTCATGTAGTGCAAAAAGATTTTTAAGAAGCTATAAATATGTTAAGAAAAATGCTTTGCTGTATAAAAATACGATAAGTCTACTAGTTGAAAGCGTAACTTGATAAAATGATGTGGTACTTATTGAGTTTAAACATAGTCGTTGGTAACAATGACATCAGATTGAATTTAAATGCAAGTGAATAATATTATAAATATCGCCATCACCTTAAATTATATTATTATCTGACACAATTAATGAAATACATGTTTTTGGTGACGGGAGATTGAAAAGGAATGTAACGATCTAAAATACACGCCGAGCGCTGGACGCTGCGAACGTCCAGCGCTCGGCGTGTTAACACGTCGTGTACGGGTTCGCAACAAGTCAATCGTCATCCTGAGGATGCCTCGTTGAGAGGTGAAATACGTGTCGATTTCTTACAGAGTTTTTAAGACTCTTTAAGAAGAGTAAAGCGGAATAGTTTACTAAATATATCTACGTCTATTGTATTTTATAATGGATTTCCGCCAAGTCACGCCTGAATCAATTAACTATGTAACGATCTGTACATCATATTTCCACCTTTTCATAGTATATCTCTAATACCTTCATAATTAATAGAAACCAACAATATCGCAGTCTCACTAACATAGCGGAATATTAATATTGAATATGCTTCGTTCATTCTCTCTCTACTTTAATATTCATCGCTCGCTCACTACACAACTCAATAAAACGTGTTTACGAGCGGCAGGCGATGTATAGCGAAGCAGGCGCCCATGAATTGCTAACGTGCGATCAACTCGCGCATTATGTACGATTTTATTCGACTCAGATATGCGAAGTATCCAGTTTAGAGTAACTGCAGTAGGTATAAAATGTGGAATTATAGCAGCTTTATATTTATGTGAGTGAGCGGCTGGAGTTTAGAGATCGCCGTTTAGAACTAGAATATTATACTTCATTGGTAAGTACTTGCACGCGGTATCTGTGTGTTCTAAAAGAGTGTAGGTAAATTATGATTTATTCCGGTCGGATCCCCTCATCGGATCCCCTGCTGGTTATTCTTTTGTTTTAATTTCTATCTGATCCACTATACAATTTTTCATTCCGTTCAGTAGGTAGTAAGTAACAGTTGAACATCAACAGGACACGAATTAACAAACAACAAATCCGAAAACAATTTGCCAAACCTGGGATCGAAGGCAGAAACTCATGTTCAGCAGGCGCACTTGCCACCGAAGCAGTCAGTTTACTTAATAGTCGTACGTTTGAAATAACCAAATAACTTTAAACCGTCCAATCATATACACTTGGAGACATTTACAACCTCTACGCTCTGGTACAGACGTACACAAAAATGGGCACGAAATGTTGTGTGTGATGCAAGTTTCGGTCGAGGTCGGTCTGCTGCGCCATTACACGGAATTGTGGCAAATTGCTGGAAGCGCTGAGCGCATCTGTACAGATACAATGTAGAGTGAACAAAATAGTTTGGCAGGTAGGAAATAAAAACGTTTTTCCACTACTTACAAGCTAATGATGATTTCCAGTGCGTAACGTATTTTAGGGTCAGAAAGAGTTTTACAAACTTCTTAGAATATAGTATCGTTTTTGGATTCGGAGGATGACTCAAGACAAGTATTTGTAAGCAGTATTTTTATAATAAACTTTTTTCGTACTTCTACAGTTCAACATAATTTATGTGAATATTTTAAGTGTTTATGTCATCTTATTATTATAACAAAGTAATAGTACAGATGTCCAGTGTCCAATCAACGCTCCCCGGTCACCGCGGTAACCTATTTTCCTACATCTGACTTACTTCCGAGGGAGACACTTATCAATATGGAAATTGATTTGGACAATTGGTAGCATGCAAATACAAGGGATGATAAAATGTTTACAACAAATAGAAGATCGGTTCAGTTGCGTGGAAGCCGCACCGTGCCGATGATCATAATAGACCTATTTATACAACCACCTATAATGATGAGGGATGACAATGATACTCCACTACCTTCACTATGAATTGGCACGTAGATCATCGCACGGTATCCAACTATAGAATATATTAAATACAGAATTAGGGATGTCATTCCAACATAACAACTGTAAGAAGCTGTTGCTTGTAAATGGGTAACCCAATGAAGCTCATAACTTTAACTTCCACTTTTTATTGAACACCAACAAAATAACAAGTAATCCAGTCTAAAAGTTCTTGAAATTAATACAATTATCAGCCTAATTACATGGGGCAATTTTTCCCATCAACAAAGAACAAGCGATACAACAGCTATTCAAGCTGTAGACTCCCTTAAAAGCACATTAAAGTGTTCCCAGACTGTTCGCAGCTCGTAAATCAATTAAACTGAACGATTAGCTCGTTGTATAAGCTACACGTGTAGGAAGGAGGGTAATCCACTATTTAACAACGACGAACTTGAATTGGGACAGAATGGAGTTTGTTTTAGTTTGAGTACAGCGTGATTGCCTTACACAGGCAATATTGCCTGGCAAATTTTGTGTAAGCTACTCGCTAATTAGTTAAAAAAGATTGTAAGATTTTTCTTATTAATTCCTTTTTGGCGCAGCCGTGAGGCACACACTATTGTTGTACATTATTTTCACTTTTATTTACTTGTTTTTTTGTATTTGTGTTTCACGAACTGTGTCCAAATGAACATTATTCTTTCTGTCTTATTATATTTGGCCAAATGTGGGTGTACTACAGGTACCCTTCAGGGAATACAGGCTTGTTAAGTTATATGTTTTCTCATTATTCATGTATCTGAAAGCCTATTTAGTTGAATCGATAATGAAGTCGCACGTCAAACTATTTAATTGGCTGTTTGAATGAATGATTTGAATCAATTTTAACAGCTGAGTCTTGATCTCTTGAATGACTTTCTGAAATTGAGCGTCAGTTTAAAACAAACTTTCCTAAAGGTAAGACAGTAATCATACATTTCTGATTACAGAAACAAAATAATACCCAGAACAAAATAGTCCTAAATTAGCAATTAAGTAGCTACCAGAGTAGGTACTCCGCACAAAACCAGCCTTCACGTTGCAGACGAGAAGTTAATTACCGTTCTTTCATTCAGTATTTATGTAATTTTCAATAGCCTCGCCTACTTAAGAAGTAGGTTCCACGCTAAGGCCGGCTACAAGCTTACGACAACATGTCTAAACGTTTTTGTTTGCTACCTTTGGCAACTAGTGCTACTGGTTATAATGATAATTATTTTCTCTTATATTTTTTCTATAATTAAATTGGAAATCGAACCTAAAGTTAACTAGTAGGACCTCATCTCACACTTATTACTACCTACATAATGTCTCATGAACAGGAACCATTTGTTTTTGTCAAAGGCGAGTCTGGTTAGAAGGGCGTATTGTATTTGAAGGATAGTAACAGTGACTAGTAGATAATTATTCAAGCGTCTAATTTGAATGGCGCCGTCTGGACTAAACTGAGTTTAGATAAAAAAATATTGACTTTTTCTAAGAGATGCTACTAAACATTTTATCATCGCATTTTTTAAGCGTTGTTTGTAAAATACATACTAACCTTGGATAGTACAAGGGCACTAAAATAATGAACGAAAGGAGGTGAATGCGAAGAAAATAATGATGCATAGTAATTTCAATCGATAGTGCGAAGTGGATACCAATCTTTTTAAATAAGATTACGGAAACAGGAAAGTCTAAAACAAAACTGCACTGCACTGGTATATATTATGTTTACTATCTTCATTTTCCCAATAAAGCATTTTAAAGGATTAACAATGAGAATGCTCTCGCGGACGTGTCGATGTTGATTCCATTCGAATTTACTTTCCAATCCTTTGGGAAATCACGTTTTCGTAGTGTATTGGCGGATGCTGTGCTTTTGACCAAAAAGTCTCTTAGTTGCACCTTACTACAAGTACCTATGTACCAGTGTACTTACCTATGATCCGGCTTAATTAGTAGCATGTGGATTTCTGTAGTTTTCATCTACCCCCACGTGGACTGTAACCTACCACGAGGGGTCAGTGCGGCTTGGTAGATGCCAAATGTCTTCGAATTTTGCACGTCTCATAACGCCAAGCGTTTGAGGTACTGCATTACTCTCAACTTGCTGAAAAAAAGTGCTGTCTTGATTTGATTGCTTCTTATGTAGAAAAAATATCCTTATAACACAATTATAATTAACATATATTGCAGTATTATAGAAAAAACTGATTGAAAAAAAAAACAAATGGACCTCCGTGTGTCCATACGTATAGATCCCGGGTGTAGTCACGATAACGTACCTACTCTAAATACTCCGCGTTTCAAGATCATTTTTTTTAATTCAGTTTAGATTTGTCTCACCTGATTTCGTATTGAAAAGGGCTATTTAATTCAATGTTTAAAATATATTTTTTGTTTTTGAATGAACGTAGAGGCGTGCACTTTAGGATTTTCCAATTTTTTGATTCTAGGACATATAGGATTCCTGACGACGACGTTTTCCCTCACAGTTTAAAAATAAATTTGAAAATATGGCGTATGTTTATTTATAATATAAATGTACAAAAATTAAAATCTTGTGATTCGCCCTATTAACTCAAAAGATGGTCGCGTGTCTGTTTAATTTTGACACCTCTCACACACGCATTAAAATCATTAAAAAAATGCAAATATTTAAAATCATGCCCTCACCATACCTATTTCCCGCGAAAAGTGTTAGTACTGAGAAGACAGAGCTCACATCATTATGGAGTTTCCATGGCAGCATGGGAAATGACCTACTGTGTGTGACTTTCGAGAACTATATACAAAATAATAAAAAAAACCGCGATCAGTCGCATCTACGCAGCGCACCTAACAAGCCGTCTACTCGGATGCTGTCGGCACAACGCGGCCCGCAGTAATTAACCTCTGTGTTTGTCTTGAATGCCGACGACTCGACAAGCAACCGGTTTACTTTTATACTAACCGGTTTATCCTCACACTATACGTATAGCCGATGAACGATTAATCCCGCCGGGATTGGAACCAAAGTTATCGGATCAAGAAGGGAGATAGAAAGCTGAATATATTCGCAAATACCGCAGCGCCTGGTTTTCCAGCTTGGCGTACAATAAATGTGTCCGTAGGCATGGTTAGTATGGTTGGTAAAAGGAAATCGTGAAACGTCGGTCGGAGGATTGAATCAAAATTGTTAAAAGTATATAACGCTAGACTTTTGTGAGTATTTCTAACAGGTTTTGAAGCGCCGAAATCTTTTTGATTGCAACGTGCAGTGATGAGAAAAAGCTTTTCACAACTTTTGTTTTTTAGTAGGCAGGTATAGCTTGTTTTTGTTCGTAGCAGCAGAAAAATATAAATTTCAAACTCAAACTCAAAGCATTTATTTCAAATAAACCAATTACAGGCCTTTGAATTGTCAAGGGGTCGGTCAGTGAGAAAGATGATTGAGAAGAGATACATGATGATATAAACACATTAAAAACATGTAGTTACCGTAATCACAGCTATGAATGCGTACAACTATGGTTCATGATCACGCGTGCATTATATGCAATTTTTCTAGTTCACGCCACATGCCACGCAGTGGGCTAATGTTGCACTAAAGTTACATATGTTTTATAGTGGTAGATAAAGAATAATTTATAGTGATAAGAATTCAACTCTTATGATATTCCAGGATTTGTATGAGTGCCGCCGCAATTTTTGCGAAGGTCGACGACTATGCCACGTGGGTTGATGAGAATGCCACGCACGAGCTCATTTAAATTACACCTCAGTCTGTTCAAAACATGATAAGTTTTTTTTTTTTTTTTTTTTTTATCCACAACGGGGAAGCTCTTGGCCAGAATTTCACCTGATGGAAAGTGATGATCAGGCCGAAGGTGGAAGCGAGCTTCACCCGGAATCCTCTACCACAGAGGAACTGGCTATCTTATCTCTAACTGCCGGAACACAACAATGCTTTATAAGTAATGTATTTTCGCTACCTATCATAAACACCGCACAACTATTCGCTGGAAACCACTAAATGACCAAAATTAACAACTCATTTGTCAAATTCTAAGCTCAGCTCTCATTTTTGTTCATCGTACCATTAAAATGTCCATGTCATTTAGTTAACGGTGCCACCGTTAGTTGGACAACGTGTCCAAAATTCAAATTCAATCAATTATAAATTGAAATAATGAAATGAAAGTACGGCTATTGGACATTTTCGTGTAATTTTAACCGCCTCTGTCTCGGTCTAGTGGTAAGACCCCTGTCTTAGACGCAGGTAAAATTTGCTGTTCGGTTTGGTTGGTGGGGCTTGTTCGAAGTCCGCTTGGCTAGCTACCACCATCTTATCTAAGTCTGTGAACATAACAACAATGTTATCCAGTTCCTCTATGGTTAAGGATTCTGGGTGAAGCTCGCTTCCACCTTCGGCCTGATCATCACTTACCATCAGGTGAGATGAAGACGGTTTAAAAGTGACTGATCAATTGATTACTTTTATGTTTTAGTTTGGCAAACAGCTTAGTGACACATCTGATGAAATTAAGTTCTGTTATATCTATTTATTTCCGGGTTATCACCACCAAGATTATCAACTCATTTCGAAGACTAGATAATAAATATGGATATTTCATATAATATTGTAACACATAACAGTTTCTAAGTACTATATTTGCAAAACATCGCAGTAAGTGTAACGCGTGTTACTAACGGGCTAAGTTCACAAAAGAGGCTTAAGTGTTAACTACTTGCAGCGACTTGCAGCTACTTGCAGCTATTTGTAGCTTAGCGAGGAATTTGTGAGAGAAATACATCTGAGGAGCGAAACATGGCGCTTGTTTGCTTACCAATGACGCTCGTAGGTGTAAGAGTTGAGTAAAGCATTCCCTTTGAGTTTTTCTGTCCTTAACTAATGAATAAACGGGTCATTCTGTTTAGTAAATTTTACAGACAAAACCGGTTTAGACAGAGATAGATCTTATCTGATGTTATGATAAAGATATATTTAAAAGTGTTCAATCTCGCTCATTAAAAGTTTCCCTTTATTGGCTACTAAAACCATGTTATGAACAATGGCCTGTATAAAGTAGCTGAACTGTCACTATTTTCACTGCTTTTAAAAATGTATAAAACATCTCCCAAATTATTCCCGCAACCAACCGTTATCTCCTATGTTTTACCTGGAACAGGAATTACGCGAGGTCCGTCAGTTTGTCCAGATATTTCGCACAGTGCCCACGTAACATTGCAATTGGCCGGATATTCTGTACAGTGCATTTGTGTCGGTCGTCAGATCGTTACTTCAGATACTCTCGGTAGGTAAAAACTATTCAAATGCTAACGAACGATGTTTTTTCCACCGCGTTACCAAGAATTGTATGATACCCAAGTGTTGAATGGGTAAATTGGCGTTCGAAGTTTGTTTTTATTCCATTCATTTTTTTGTCACGTATAAAGCTCAGCCTTAGAGGGATTGACCGAATATCCATATTTCTAAAGGTCTTAAAAACACCCTGCCAAATCGCCCATCCTTCACTTTCACGCGTTTAAACTTTTGATACGAAGCGATACTTAACATCAAAACGTTTCTGTCACATGAAACACCCTCAATAAAAAGAACTATTTATTTCACAATCAAATACATAATGTCTGTTCCATGATAGTACAGATAAAATCAGTTTCCCATTTACCCCTAAATCATATGAAACATAAGTATTATTCTGTACTCCGCACCTTTCATTACCTTTTCCTCAGACATTATTTTCTCTTCTTTCATTAGTATTCGCGAAATCACAACACGTATATTTCATTTGCCGGGTCATAAATATGACCTACCCATTATAGGTCTGAATTAGGCAGGTAGACTCAGCAGGTAGACTCAGCAGGTAGACTTATACAGGGCACATAAAAAAAGTGAATGTTCGATACTGTAACAGCTTTTATCTACACCCATGCTATAAATTCTATATAAAAGTTTCTGAAACAGTAAGCTTATTAGCAACATTAAAACAACCAGTGTCATAGTAACCATTATATCATCCAAACGAGTGTTATATTGTTGTACTAAATTTCATTATACATCTCTTTTGCTTCTTCGATCCCTTTCGGTCACCTGCTGACCCCCGCGACGACCCATGATTCACATTTTCCAAAATACGATTCGGCACGGTGGGAGGGCTACGGGCTATGGTCATTTAAATGTTGGTAATATGCTTACTGCTTCAGAAACTTTTATATGGGATTTTTTAACTTTTTAGATAAAGTCTTGTATGCAACTGTATATAATTAGGTATTAAAACACTCATGTAATACTATTATCACACTCGGCTTCGCTTCGTGTGATAAACCCCCATTCGTGTTTTAATACCCCTTATTATACAACTATTAGCCCTCAGATATAATCTGGGCTTCTTCTAAATTTAGTCTACTGAGGGGTACGGCAGAGCGATGGTACAGCAGAACGTAAATGATGACTTAAATCGCACATGCATATCCAATAACAATTTTCATAAGTCAAGCTTATTTGTTAATATATTTTACGCTAGCTTTTGCACGCGGCTTTGTCCACGTGAAGGTCGGAAATTATCCCACGGGAACTTACTACTGGCATAAAAAATGTATATTTGTATATCCCAACCCAAGTCCTGGTTTATCCGTAGCCCTGAAAGGGTGACAGAGTTACTTTCGCATATTATTATAATATATAATCTGTCTGTATTGTTGCACTGCAGGGCAAAGGCCTCCCTTTCCTTTTTCCACTCAACTCGATCCTGAGCCAATACGGACCAATCCCTCCTATAAGCGTCAAGTTCGTCCCGCCACCTACGCCTGGGTCTACCGCGATGCCGTTGGACGCTTTTAAGCATATTAAGTTCGCATATTAAGTTTGGATAATATCAGCCTTTAGGAAATAGCGGATGACTTAGATAATACTTAGGGCGGATTCGACCAAACACGAATAAATTTTATCTGCGAAATAAGTTTTACTCTGACAGTTTTCTTATAGAGAAACTGTCAAAAATTCAAAAACTCGGAAGAGAAGGCCGCGGATAAAATTTATTCCTGTTTGGTCAAATCCAGCCTTAGAGTAATAGTAGCACATGAGTACGCTACCCAACCTCTCAGCCTTCCATAATGAGTTTCCGTAATGCGCCTTCTGAGCTTCGTCTTTAATGTACGGGTACTCATGGTATAATTCATCTCACTGGGGGTAAATATTCGTATTTACCCTTATTTCGCTTGACGGGTACTTAATCAAGTCAAGGGTGTTGTAGGACGAAGATGTTTCGCAAAGGAAAATTGTTACAGTGCCACTATGTAGTGATACATAGTGATAGTGTGGTTTTAAAAGAAGGTTATTACTTTATGAGCTTGATTATTTTTTTACAGTCTATTTTAAATTCTGTTTTATATGTTTGACGATAATTTTGTAAAGAATTGCTTTGTTCTGCACAAAGGTATTTCAAAATTGATCGAATTAGTGAATTTTCTAGTGACAGAACAGTTTGAAAAAGTTACATTATTGTTTTATAATATTAACAAGACTTAGTGCTTCATAACGACAACACGCCAAATCTATTTACTATAAGCCTTTTGAAAAATCCGTTGCTATCTACCTTTAGCCCACGTTCGCACGGACGCTCTTTTTAACACGACGTTTCTTGCCGCGCTCTGGATTTTCAACGCTCGGAAAAGCGGCTTGAGTTCATAATCCAACTGTGCACTTTTTCAACGCTCTAGGGATGCACTCTCGTTGTATTCTCAAAGCTCGGTTCGACGCCGAAAGTTGAAAATCGGGATTAAAAATTTCACGTTAAAAAAACCGCCCGTGCGTATGTGGGCTTAGCCTCTAGCTATTGTAAATAATTATACAGAACCTTTCGACGAAATAATTGACGAGTTTAATCCCTTTACAAAATTCCTTAAGATACGTGTACCGTGACAAGTTAAAAATCGACCCTTTTTCCACCAACATCAGTGATCCAATACGTTCCGCCAATTATTACATAACTCCGCAGTATTTCCAATAAACCTTATTGATGTTTAATTTGAACATTCCTAATAAACACGACCATTAGACCATGACGGAATTGTCTAGTGTTCCGATTACTGAAATGTAATGAAATTTCACTAACACTGCCTCGCCAGCGACCGCAGATCTATAACGATATAACTTTAGTATTCGTCACGGGATTATCTCACGTATTACTGGGACGAAAAGGATGATTATTGTGTGTGGCTAAGTTTTAATTAAATTATAGCATCTTGTGTAGAAAGCGGAAATTGTAGTAACATTAACAGATCATCTGCTGCGAGTGACTCCAGCTGAGTGTGAGCTTGTTGAGTAAATGATAATGGCTTAGATTAGGTGTCATGACGCGAAAAATTTTTTTTTTTTATTAGATTCAAATGCATAAATGTTTATACCTTTTTATAAATTAATTGGCACTCTCGTTTTAGATTAATTAATAGCGGTGATTGTTAATGAATTTTTAAATTGTGTGAATGCATGGCAGTGTATTATTTATTGAGCTTTTTGAAGTAGATCCAAAAAAACAAGAGAATTACTGTATATTTTCTACTGACCACAAAGAAAGAACATTATAATTATTGTCCACACTTATACCTAATCTAACTCTAAACAATTTTCAATAAACAAATGCAGTAAGCTCCTAAGCCCATGGGAAGGTCCCACTGTGCCAGACGTCACGACGACTTACGACCAATAGTAAAGAAGTTGGTAGCAGATACGTTGGATGGCGGCCAGAGCTCGCGTGAAGCCGCGTATAATACATAAAGTATTTTGCTTTTAAAATGTTTGTTGTAAACCCGTGGTCGTTTGTTTTGGTGGTATCTGGTTTGAGGATTTACTGGTCTTTGTTGAGAATTGTCATGTGAGGTGCTTAGAGTATTTTTAGATCTTAAAAACCTAGTAGATACGTTCGTCTGGTTATCAAGGTAGATCATTTAGAGACAGTGCACATGTGTCTGTGCAAACACTTGTGCTCTATAATATCTCCCGCGCCGAAGGCTGGTCTCGCTGAGATGGGTCGCCATAGTGAAAATTCGGTCTAGAGGACTATTGTTATACATTTGGACCGCCTGAAAATAGCTCATACCGTGCCAAAAAAAACAAGGTTTTATGGTAGTAGGGCCATTTAAAGTCCAGTACATGCCACACGCCCCACGTACATTATTATGTATCATCATTGTAGAGGCTTTTTTATTGCAACCTCAAAGTGATCACTGATCTCTTTGTGGGTTGTAAATAATCACAACCTCTGTCTTGTAAAGTTTGCGGGTTTTTTGTATAGGTGTAAAACACATCATAGCAGTGTTTGAATCACACAACTTATTCCTTATTTTTTCTACCACATAACCACACGAACAGTTTAAGAGCGAGAATAACGAGCTGTAAGTCGTAGGTTCGAACCCAAACAGCCACTTTATTTTCTGTAAATAATTTCATCACTGCTCTCAAAACAGTGAGGACATCGTGGGGAAACCGGCCTGATGTCCTAGGACCAAAAATTCAAAGACATCCATCAACCCGCACTGGGCCCGCTTGGTGGATTACGGCCCACTCCCTCCTACAGAGAGGAGGCCTGCGCGCCAGCAGTGGAAACATTAAAAAGGTTGATTATAAACACCGGTTCTTCTTTGTAACATTACCCTTATTACGCCTCCCGGTCCATTAGTCGTCAAGCGTATAACGTTGCTTGTCACTCGAGTGTACACGAGTGTACTCGAGTGTGTCAGCGGTGTCACAAGACAGGGCAATGTTATTGAAAGCCAATATTATTGTTATTATGAAATCGGTTTAATGAGGTAGTGACAACGCTCGCTTGGCTTTTCCAATAAATGGCTGTCAAGGTGATAGCTATAATCGCTTTATCAATGATTGGTTAGTGATAAGGGGAGGTATAGACACGCTCAACTTAGAGTTAAAGTTAGGTTATAGTTATAAATAACCACTGCTGCTGTAATATACCTTTAATGTCTTTTTTACAAGCTTTATATTAGCTTGCTTCGTTCGTACATTTCCAGTTACTCCAATTGTCATCCAGTTTTCAAGCACTTCCTGGCATCCGATTAAACTGAAAATTGGCATACTTATATAACTACCGAGACATTAAAAAAATATGATATGTAGCTAGTCTGATAATCGAGCCCGAAGATAGCCATAGGAACTCCTCAACTAAATAAGATAGCGTTGTTGAGTTTGAACTCGTTGGTTGTGTCTTGACAAGATCTGTAGCCTAAAATGGGGTCCTGATCCTGGTGTCCGGACTAAGTTTTCAGTCGTCCTGAACCTTTTGTATACCGTCGAGACACAAGACTGGCTCAAATGAAGCTGTCGAGTGATAGTACGCTGATACAATCCTTGCTGGATTAGAATGACGACTTGAGCGGCTTCTATAGGTGTGGTTTCCATTTTATTTTAGCTTCACTATTCCCAGTGACGTGAAATATTAGACGGATGATCAATTTTCATAAACACGCCCTTTTTATAGGGTTTCAGGACTACCAAACAATATGGAGTTTTGTTTTAAATATTGATGTTTTTTGTTTTACGTTCCACGACATAAGTTGAATAATCTTTGGTTATGATATTGAAAGAATTGCCTTTCAAATGATATGCCACAATCCATAGTTCATTGCATAGAAGTTGGAAAAATTTGTTTCGAGCAGCGGACAATGAAGTGATTCCAGTTTATTGCTCGCGAGTGTATATAAGCGTAATCTATAAACACATAACTACAAAGGTAACATTAACCGTTAACAAGCGTCGCTAAAACTTAGATAATAACATTACTCTATTGTGGTGACTTTGAGTAATGAGTGCGAACATCAATTTCAGTTGAGACGCCTCGATTCACCCACAGCGCCTACCTAATTACTGCCTTATAACAGGGTAATTAACAAATGGAGTACTTATTAAATCGCACATGTAGTTCTCATCAGTATTGTGACCTAGATGGGAGCTATCTACAACTTTGAAACTACTGGTCATTAGAAATTGATGGTACTAAAAGTCATCTTAGTTGATAGTCATCTTTGAACACCGGGTACAAAATGATTTTTGTCTCTTTTTTCTCAAATTCACCTAATTCTGCTATCTCTACGTCCTAAGTAAGTATTTCATTTGTGTCATACTCTGTTGCCCTGAGTTGTGGGCGGCAGAAAATTCGTAACTCACGTAAATTGAGTCTAGACTTGTGTGAAGCACAGTTTTTGTTCTAAGGCTGCAAAGAAGTGGATATCTGTCAATCTGTTGAAATATCGCTTAAGGAGCGTACTTTGTAAGTTTTTGCACGGTAGACGTATGAATTTGTCTGGGATATCTTGGCTTAAAGGTCATCATGATTTCATGTTTGTATTGTAACGAATTAAATAAGAGACTTAGAGAGATAGAAACCTACTTTTTACCCGACTACGGCGAAGCAAAAAGGAGGGTTATGATTTTGACCGGTGTGTATGTATGTATGTACGTATATATTTATGTTCATTTGTTCCCTTAATACTTTTAAACTACTAATCATAATTTGACAAATGGGGTATCGTTGAAGCGTCTCGGTCGTCCGTCTGTTATAGGCCATGTGACGTCACATTAAATTGAATATCGCGCCCTCTAGAGAACCTAAAGTCAACAACTAAACAAAAACGATTTTTTAATGATGTCACGTTGGGTATCAAATAAAAGGGCTTAATTAGCACAGTTCAAAAATATATATTTATACCCCCAAAATAATTTAAATAAAAATAAAAGTAATAAAAACTAAAACCCAACTGCGGCAAATTGTTTATACCTTTTTAGTTGACTTTTTTGCTGTAGTCTGGTTTTAGTTTTTTATTACCTATGAAATAATTCTAAGCAAAAAGACAAGCTGGTTGACAAACATTACCGTACTAATTCTGAAACCGAGGCCCCGAGTAGCTTCCATTTTTTTTAAATGGATTATCTACATCTGATGTATAATTATGTATACCTAGTTATTATCCATGGGAAAGCCTCATGAATAAAATTGTATTGTAGTAATTGTCTCTAGAAAGGCAATTGTAAGCAATTAAGTTCATCTGTGACACTAAGCCTGTTTCTACTAACTGTTAATGATAACAGCACTCATTGTAAACACTTAGTAGTTATCACTGCGACTATTAGAATAACATATAACCAACAGATTGTGAGCTTACGTCCTTAAAATGTAAGGAAAATGATAATTATTATCTTAATGATGTTACGCTCATCTAAACATAATATGAACTAAAGTCGCTTGTCATGTTTGTCTGTATGTCCGTGTTGTTCTTCTAAACCACGCAAAAGATTTTGATGGGGTTTTTACATCGTTTAGAGAATTTATTCCGGAAGGTTATGTGGTTAATACTGTGGCGGTATCTACAACGCCACATGCGAACCTCGCATCAAAGACGTGACGTCACACAAAGCCTGCATCTCGCAGTTAGAGTTTACCGCGCAATCCACATAATTATATAAGACTATCCGACATCAATCGTTGGTATAAATTATGATGCAGTATTATTATTTAAATTCATCAATCGTTGGGCAGTTGCCCTCCAGACAAAACACCCGTCTTGTCGGAGGATCCCCCCTTTTCAATAGAGGATGAGTGAACTTTACACCCTGTTCCTCATACCCCTAAAATACTACAAAATACAGTATTAATGTTACATATACCTAAGAAATCACTATGATTTGTCAATTCGTAAAAACCGTGCGAAGCAGGAGGTGGTTGGCTAGTATAATTAATTGGTTGTGGAATTAATTTATTTAAGTAAACTCATTTCATGTAAATGTTTGCGTTAGTAATGTTAAAATGCAAGGAACGTACTACCGGGATAAAAAGTATCAAATCAAAACAAAAGTCATTTATTCAAATTATATTGAGAATCAGCACTTTTTAAAGGTCAAAATTACATATGATTTCTAAACGCCCATCCCTTACCTCCTAACTCAGATTATGGTCTGCTTGTGTTCAATTTCATCGAAATCTATTTTAGCCGATGAGACGCAAAACGGTAACAGACAGACAGACTAACAGACAGAGTTAGTTTCACAATTATAAGTATTAAGTAAGAGTATTAAGTATATTAAGTATAGATTTTAAGTAAATGTAACCATAACTTTTAAATGTAACCATAACTTTTAAAAACCGTACCCAACAATTTAAGTCTTACAATTCCTTATCGCAAACTCCACAAACACTTTTCCTCACATAGTTGTGCCGTTAGCGGTGCATTACTGTCTGCTCAGAGAGGGTTTACGTGTCACGCGGACTTCAGCTGATTCAGCGACGATGCGAGCGATGTTTCAGGCCGGGCTTTACATCTGAAGCCTTTATTTTATCTGTTGAGGAGGAGGGTAAAGTTGAATTTTCAAAAATGGAAACGTATGAATAGGATGGTTATTTTGATGTGAAATAACAAAATAAAACAATACGTCGACAACACAAATACGAATTTAGGAATTGTCCTTGAAAATTAGTGACTTATAAATTATGATGCAGTATTATTATTTAAATTCATCAGCCACATTCACAAACATAAATACACTGGCGAAGTTGTATGAAATTGTCTATTCAATGTGTAGCTAGTTGAATATCTGCTACGCCATAGCTGACGTAGCGGTGCTACGGGCTACGGCGTAGCAACCGTAGATACTATTCAAATATGTCATAATTTCGATTAAAGTGTTACGTGTAAGTTTAGCATGTAAATAATAAATATTGAAATGCAAAGTAAACCGACTGTTTAGCTTTGATGCGAACTATGTACATATGAGTTCGGAGCTTTGCCGAAACAAGTAGCGGAGTAAAAGCAAACGTATGCAGCACTTTGTACAAGCTCTCCGGAAACAAAGTAGTTTCACGTGAAATGAGAACACGGTTTACATCCATTATACCGTTTAGTATTTTTTTGCTACAATATTTTCAATATTTAAAACTGTAACTGTGTACTGTAAAACAGCAACCACTCGCCGTCAGTTAAACTAATACGTATATCTTAATACATATGGTTTCCCATTTACATTTTATATACGGGAGTTATTCCACTTAAAGCAACGATTTCAACTGCACTTGGCCGAACGGCACTTATGCTCTGCCACTTACGGAACCGAAAAATTGTAATATTTATCAGTTCTAGTCATTTCAATGACAATAACACTTTCTTTATTCCACCTAAAACCTCAAAAAATCAAAGTATTGAAAGAAGAAAACCCCAACCGTAAAGTACGTCGTAACAGCGGGAACGAACCGCAAACACCGGCTCGTGGCCGCAGAACACGGCTCCTCCGGTGAGGTAACAAGAATGCAACGTCAGCTGGTTGCTCAGTGTTGAGCTCGATAGAACCGGTGCGATTGGAAATAGGTGGCAACTTCGTGGAAGTAATGCTATTGAGGATTGTCGATCGGTTGTGAGGTAACGTGACTGTGAGAATTGTCTCGGCTCAAATAAAATTTAAAATATTGATATACCAATGGTGTGCTCACAGATTCCATATTATGGATGTTAAATAAATACTTAAATTGTACAAAAGGGAAGTAAGACGGTTTGAAGCGTTGCCTTTCATGCAATCAAATGAAAATTAAGTGGAAAATTTTCCCCCAAGCATAAATCAAACAACTGAAAAAAAAACAACAGCTTATTTGTAAAACAATATGTATAATTAGTATGGTCAGGCCACGTGACCTGCACAGAACCATTTATAGAATCGCCTCGAAATCGAACGCAAGATTTTACCACTAAGTCAACACACAGTCAAATAGGAATCTTAATGTAGAAGGCAGTGAACCCATCCCATTGCTGTTCGCTCAGGAAACAAGGTTCCAGCTACCAGTAAATAGTTGCAGTGGAAATGCAACGCTGCTGTTTGCACTGCGACACCGTGGCGGAGTGAATTGTAGCAATTGAACCTGACCGGCTAAGGTGAGAGAGTTTAATTGATAATCTGAGGTTTATAGGTGACACACAAACCTGTGGAAAGTTTTTGGAAACCTGTGATAAAAGTATAATTCTAATCTACGTGTGACTAATCTACGCGTGGTGATGAGTCTGACTATGAAAATAATTGGTGATTTATGTCTGGAAATTGTATCGATATTTAGTTTTTGACTTCACGTGCTTGGCGATTTAAATATTTACAAATGTATAATGTTGTAACTAAAATTAATTCAGTGATCATGTGGTAGGATAGGATCAGGATAGAAGTTGACTCTGAAACCAACCGGCAGAGGCCATAATGACTTAATTTATGAGCCAAAAAAAACACAATTCAAACGACGCAGTACAAATTTTAGGCTGTATTTGCGAAGACAAAACACATCTAGACCATTAAAAAGAATCGCTTTCCCCAATTTTCCATAGACCATTAAGTGTAAAAACAAAAGCGTGCGTCAGTGGATTTACATAATCGTGCGGCGCCCGGCGCGGCGGTGCGATGTGATGCGGTGCGGCATCGCGGCGACGACGGCTCGTGAACGCGCCGTTTGCCGCAGCTGTGCGCGATCGGAGCTGACTGAAGCCCCATTTACACAGTTTAAAAAGCTATAAGCACGTTATAAAGCGTGAGTAAAGCACGTCCAATTATTGCCATTCAAGAATTGCATGCAAGTGTTTACACGAGGGCGATTGCCTTAAAATGGCATACAATAATGAAATGCAAATTTTGCCATTCAATAATTGCACACGACTTCTGTTTAAACCTAGGCAATTATTGCATGCTAGTTTTTGTTGTGCTTCGTCTACATACAGAGTTGTATTGCCCGTATTTGCGCTGCCAAATATGTCATTCGGTTTTATTAAACGTCTTCTCAAGATGCTTTGTAACTTGTTTCGTTCGCTCATGTTTGAAATATAGAATAGTTTCATGGCAGAATTGAATGCGATTTTATTATACATGTTGTTTACACCAATACCAGTATTGAACGGCAACTAACTAAATACTCAATAATCTTTATTGCTTTACCATAATGTTTACTTAGGTGGTAACTATCTAATTTAGATCATTATGTCCTCATACAGGGTCCTGTAGGGCACAGCAAAAGGGTAGGAGACAGGAAGCCCTGTTTAAGGAAATCATATAAAACATTTCGCTTAGTCGCCCGTATCGTGCATCAATTGTACGTGTTGTTTACATGGTGCACTCAATTGTATCTTTAATTTTAAGGTGTGTCCCAGGCAATAAACTTGCATCGTGTAAATTGAATTTTATGTACCTACTACATGTTAGATTTACGAGAATTCGTGGTGTTCGGCTAAAGGGATGTTGAGTGGGTGTTTCATTTTGTACTAGCGAGCTGAGAAAATGTGCGAATCAGGGGAATATACGCATGTTTTCTTTTTAGAGGTAAGAGGAACAGGGTCGGAAGTTCACTCCTCTATAGTAAAGGGAGAATCCTCCTACCAGACGGTTGTCGTGTCTGGCGGGCAACTGCCCAACGATTGATATCGGATAGTCTTATAAATGTTGCTCAAGCGGTAAACTGTAATTTCGCGATGCAGGATTTGTGTGACGTCAGGTCTTTGATGCGTAGTTCGCATGTGGCGTTGTAGATGCCGCCACAACTTTGTTATTTGTAAGGTACATATTAATGTATTGTACATAAAAACCATCCAGAATAAAACCTCTACATGATTGGCGAAAGAAACATCAAAACCCGTTCCTTAGTTTAGAAGAACAACGCGGTCACATGGACAGACACGAAAAGCGGATTTAATTTATAATTATTACCTAATGTATCTACTCGATAGATCGAACGACATTAATATGTTTACTTAAGCTATTTTATTGAGTTTCTCATAATTAAAGTGAACTATTTATGATCTTTTTGAGACATAAAATTCTTTAGCCCGAATTTATAATAGGTATAGCTTAAGGCATAGCCTTAAGTAACTGTTTATTTATCCCTAATAAATAAAATAAAAACAATGACATAAAAATGCCGTTTCGTATTTTAATAACCCCTTCTAGAAAATTGCTTGTTTCTTTCACCACCTCTTTACAGTACGAAAGCCTTTGAAAGTACCTCGCGAAGGTTTATAGTAGTGCGGTACTTATTGTCACACGATTCTATTGGTACTTCATTTGAATGCAGACACATTGTAATACTAAACTACGCTAGTAAGTACCTAATCTTGGAACACATGTGAAGCCTAATGAAATTCTAAATGGCCCATGAAAATAATCAGACAGTTGATTAGAATGCTTATGCATTGGAAAGATATAGTATAATGACAAGAAATGAATGAATGAACGAGAAGAAGAATATTAGTGTCTCCAGGACTATCAGCACGAGACATGACTATATTTTTTCGAAGTCTGTAGGTATATTGATCTCTGGGGATGGAACAAACGGTACATATACATGTTGCTTAACGTTAGGAAACTTTATAATGTCAAAAAAAGTATAGTTCATTCTGACTAGCCTTTTCCCAATCATGTTGGGGTCGGCTTTCAGTCTAACCGGATGCAGCTGAATACCAGTATTTTATATGAAGCGACTGCCTATCTACAACCCAGTAACTGAGTAATATGATACCCCTTTGGTATAGTTAAGTTAAGTATAGTTAAGCAGACGTTAATCATTAGGTACTTTTATAAATAAACCCCTTAATTTAAGCGAACATGAACTCAAAACATCTCAGTTTTTATCCGATAATCACAGCTTGTATTAAACTCCTGATACCTCAACACATACCCCAGGGTGCCACGCTCATTAGACCAATGAGTCGTGATCCCGGGACTAAGCAGCCCTCAACTAATCCTGCCGCGTATTTATTTAGGTGCTAACGAAATTCTTTCACGCCCCACTGGTATCTAATCAAATTAGAGACAGATTTACTGATTGGTGGCCACTAAGTTAGCGATAACATGATGTTAAATAGATGCAACCGGGAAGTCAGCAAGTCACGAATCCAAAACTGCTTCATCTTTGCTTAACATCGAGTTAAAAGTAGACAAACGCGAGCATCTCAAAAAAAGGCTGGGGTTTGTTTTAAACCTTTATGAGTAAACAATTTTATTTAGACCAGTTAATAAATCAAATTTTTTCTGAATAAAATAAAGCTGAAAAAAAATTGTTTCGATGGCGCAGCTGGTCTCAAGTTTGTCTTATTTAAATATCACTAAAGCTCACACCATCCTTAGTATATTTAAGGATCATCAAGTAAAAGATATGTAGGTAATCGCAAGTATTACTTAGTCCACGTGTTTCATAGCCACACCTCCATCACTTCATACAGGCTTTATCCGATTTGACATTTGCAAAATTACAATTTGCCCTTAAAATTCTTCTCGCTGCCGTCGTTCACTCTTACATTACTACTATGATTGTGTTATATTTGCTAAGGTAATAACGTACAAATTCGTATGGAAAAATCTTATTACCAAATACTTTGCGATACAATTGATTTCTACTTTTCACTAGGTAAAAACTCACAATACAATACTTTACTTACAGTCGACCAGTTGTGGTGTGCGCTGAGCATTAGTCTGATAATCCAAAGATAGGTTTAGATAGATAGATAGACAGATTCATTTATTTGCCTTAACTGTTACCGCGACCTTCATCTCACAACAGTAACTAATTTAACAAAAGACGATCGGCTATCAATCACTATGTTTACCGATTTTATATCCCAACACAAAACGACCCGTTAACAGGCGGGAAAGTGTGAAGACGAGAAAGTCCACCTCATCCCGATGGGACGGCCACGGGACGGCGCGACACGGCGGCGGGGAGGGTGCGGGACGTCGCAATAACACTGGATATTGGAAAAGTTCCAGTAACTTTACCTCTGGCCCGTGGGTGCTGTTGGTAACCGCTTTGATTCCACGCCACAGTTTAATCGCTAGAATGGCGAGGGACCGGTGCGACGAGCTTAGAAATAAGATCAACTTTTGACAACTTTCTGGTGGTGACAGATTTTAAATCAGTGTTGTATAGTGCGTTAAACGTATATTTCACGTTTTGAATTGAGAATTTAAAGTTAAGAACTTGTCAAACCCGCTAAATTCTAACTATTTTTTTTTGCAATTAATTTGTGAATTTCGCGCGGGCAGCGTTGAAAAAAACACCTTAAGTAATGCCAAAGTATAGTTTGTCTGGTTTTCAACTTCAAATTTTAAATTTAGAAACCAGGCGTAGATTTGACTAGAAACTTTTATTTCCTATATTATTATTGTGTTAATTACAATTAACACAATGCACTGTACTTAGCTGTTATGGGAGACACAGTACAACGCTCACGTGCTATAATCTGCGATTTGCAGAGGTCAGATTAATTCGTTCAAATTGCGTGTATGGCAGGAAAATAAATGGATCGGCAAAGCACAGACCCCATCAGAGGTACAAAACTAATAGTACGCCGCGTATGAAGTACGCGGCGAACTATTACTTTTGTACCCTCCGCAAAAGTGCATTACTGCTCACATTGTATTCTGTCCACTCTACTGCGACATGGGACCGCGACAGACCATCATAAAGCACTCTAGGGCCCGCTTAGGTCAATTATTCGGTGCAAAGCGGACTCGCTTTGTCGATGGTTTGTGCCTAATTTGTCACAGCAAATTCTGTTTTGGTTATAGTTTTTACCGGCACTATTGTTTTTTTTGAGTCTAGTGGATAGATAGGTGAAATGATTCGATTTGTCTGGCCGAAGAGGTGACGATGGAATATTTTTACTCAAAGTACGCCTAAAACTCTGGATATTCCACGTACAATACGTTTACAAAAAAAAAACTTGCCCAACAACTATCAAAAATACATAGGTACCAATACTGTATATCCAGACAATATAAATACGCAAAGATTATATGCAAAATGGCTGGTTTTAATAGTTAAACTGCGGCAACCACAAGATGGGTACTTACCGTGTAATGAAGCCTCAGCTTTACGAACAGTACGCCGCGTATCGTCAGACATCGCGCAGCATAAATAAAATTAATTTTGTTCTTTGCAGATTCTTGTTGGCTGTTAAGTAATAGTTACTTTTGAAGATAAGATAAATGTTTTTTTTTAAAGACGTGCTAAATATTTTTTTCGCTATGCTTTATCCTATGTTTACCAGTTGTTAGTTATTAAACAGTTGGTTTATGTCAAATTTCCTAAAGAAATTTTAAATAGGTATATAACTGATTAAATATCTAAACAGTTGATTTAAATGTTGGTGAACATAGGCCTTAGGATTGGACTGTTTAAGTGTTTCCGACTACAGAAAATCTATATCTAGGAAGCGGTGAAATTGATCAAGGTCTATAAAACGATTTAAAGTAATCATCATCCACCGTGCGGAGTACTTGCCAGTGGCGTGTATAACAGTACGGACATTTAGTTGTTGTGCTCTTTTAACAAGCTTTATTCGTAATGTTTCGTTGGAAACAAGCTTCAAGGCTCGTACACATTGGCGCGTCCGGTAATTGTTCAATCGTGAAGTTTTATTAGAAATTGTATTGTTAAAGTCGCGTCGCGCGACAAGTCGCGCCAGTGTGTACGAGCCTTTAGTTCTGCCACAGTAGCCGGTTCTCAGCCTTCTACATACATACTGCTAATATTACGACTATACATAATTAGTAGCGTAATTATGCCTAATTATACAGTTAATCCTTTGATGTCCCAACCAACTTCTCCGATGTTCCATTCGATTAGACATCAACATACAATAATAATGCAAACAGAATGGTATATTAATATAAATCCCTTATTGCACACAGCCGAGCATTCCTTGAGGGTTGAGAATTTTACCTGTTATTAATGTAGGTAGTTTAATTCCGAAGCAATATATTGCAAAACCTGCATTAATTAATAAGATAATTATACCGAAGTAGGCTTATATTGTATTATATTGTACCAGGAATTAATAAAGGGGAATTATTCGAATTGAAGGAATAGCGATTAAATATTATTTATGTAATTCTACTAACAGATTATAATTGCGAATTGAGTAGCTGAATTTGGGGAATCAGTATAATTATGTGAAATTGGAATTTGCTTTAATTTATAATCCATTTAACAATAATAGTCTATTGTTTCGTCAAAACCGCGAAGCTACAAAGAGATAATTGTTCTGTCTGTGACAATTATTAAAGTCAAATAACAATTATAAGTTTTAGAAATGATTTCAAATCCCTTTTTAATTTAATAGTAGTTTAAATTTACGTTACGTGATTCCCTTGTCGGTCTAGTATTCGAGCACATGAGGTCCTGGGTTAGATTCCCAGATTGATCCACACGCACAAACGTTTACGTAACACAGCAAACAATACAATACATTTCAAGTAAAAACTGAAGTGCCAAAGTAGCCTACATTAAAGACGATTGTACAAAATTTTATTCCGCGCTAAATTGCAATTTTATTCAACTAAAATAAGATTGCAAACACGATTCCGTCTGGAAGTGGTTCTTGCGCTCGCGGCGTCGAACGAGATCCAAAGTTAAGCGTTATTATTCTACTGTTTTCTTATTTACAAACATTACGCTGGCTTACGGTCGCCAGAAGGAAAACACGTACAAAAAGGTATTGCGAAGTAACGCACTGAGAGGGAAAATTGTACCGAGAGTATTTTGTAAGGGTGGAGGTTGTTTTACGCGGATTTCAATTTGGTGTGAAAAAAAATCTCCTCTAAAATTACCTAAGTAGGTACCAACTAAGTAATTAGCAGTTTTTTTTTTTGCCTGTATCTTACCTCATGGTAAGTGATGATCATGCCGAAGGTGGAAGCGAGCTTCACCCGGAGTCCTCTACTGCAGAGGAATTGGCTATCTTACCTCTAACTGCCGGAACACAATAATGCTTTTAACATTGTTGTTATGGCGACAGACTTATAGATAGTGGTAGCTAGCCAGGCGGACTTATAACAAGCCGTACTACCAACCAAATCGAGCAGAAAATTTTGCCCCCACTGGGAATCGAACCCGGGACCTCTGGGTCTAACCACTAGACCACAGAGGCGGTTAAAAAAAATTGATCGCTTATCGCTGATTTACATTTCCTTTAGAAAAGAAGAGTTGTGTTAAAATGTCAGTCCAAAAGTGGCAGGAACCTAACTCGCTAATTAAATCAGCCTTTAGTAACTGGTACTTTCGTATACATTTTATGATCATTTATCTCATGAAGTAATGACGACTTAAGAAACGAGGCCCTTAATTTTTTATCCACGAATATTTGCATTTAATCGTTCTAATGTTACTCGTAAAAGAATTCCCCTTTTTAAGGACCTTTACTGGGCGTGACTTGGCGGGAAAACGTTCCGTACTCAGCACAGAGCAGCAAAATACAGAACGGATTAGTGCACTAAGCTCGCTCCGGTGCGTTTTTCAGCGTTTTAAGTTCGCCACTTCGCCAGACGCGTTTTTAGCTCCACCCTGAAGCTCGCAGGTCAGACAGTTGTAATTGTCCACTTTAATCTAGCTCCGGTTTGATTGAACTTCTTTGGATTGGACTGTGGTTTTGTTTTTAAATTTATTGCAGTGATTAAGGTGTTTAAGTGAATGTGTTTAGTTTTTTCTTTTAGAAAGTAATTCTTATAAAGTGGTAATTGAAAATATCTAATCAAAAATATATTGATAAAATGGGTAGCTCTAATTAACGGTCTTTGAAGAAATATTCGTATGTACAATCAATAGTACATTTCTGTAGCGGCCAGCAACTCGGACATTGATGGACGATCGTGAAAATGTGGGCCGAGGCGAAGCCGATGCACATATCGATACCTTTAGGCTCAAAGGGCGTAACCGCCATTTTGGCTAAAATGACATTTTAATGCAGTCATACTTAGTTTTTCGTCCTCTTTCGATTGGTATATTTGAAATTTCGATATTCGTATAAATGTGGTGGATACAGCCATAATTTTTAGATCGCTAAACATTGATTTTCTTCAAATATGGGCTGTAAATGGAAAATATTTTATACTTCACTACCGCAAACGTCGTAACAGGTTAACAAAATTATGGACTTGGAAGTATATCCTATGATCTGTCTCTTTTGGTGTTTACGCCCCTAGCTATTTTAGAATTTTGTTCATACTTGTCATATACAACCCGAAATTTTTATCAAGTTTGGTGGTTACGTCCCAAAATATACAAAAATATTTACAATTTAGCTTATACGCCCTATTAAAATATTTTTGACGAAGCAATCATGCCAAGTTTTTATAGAGATCGGTGGTTACACTTCCAGTTGCTTTTTAACTATTAACAATATTTTGACCTATACGTCCGATTATTGTATTTTTTACGAAAGCGTCTTGTACTATACACTCAAAGTTTAAGTTTTAATACTTGAACCATGGTGATAATCACATTATTTATACATTTTTTATATAAAGACTTTTAATAAATGAATTCATTTATTTCAGACATCGTCCATAGAGAATATAAAAATTAAAAAAACATTTACAAATAATCAATAAAAAATAAAATTACAATTACTCGTACACATTTGAATTATGTTCAAACAACTGAATTATTCACATAAAGTATGCGAATAATAATATTAATATTATCTCTGACATAATCGTCAAACCAGCTTACCAGCAACAAGATATCGGCAAACAAGCCACAAAATTAACTCCCTGCGCCAGAGTTGACATTGAGAATACTTCTCCTGAACTTTCCAAAAACAGCCTGAACTCCACGCCTCAACTTACCTGCCGAGCTCGTGCAGTATCGTCTCAGTGTGCGAACACAAGATGAACTTCTCTCCTTAAACTTCCCAAGACATGATGGACTCTGTACCTGTACTTACCTGTCAAACTCCTGTGCCGTCACCGTCCATCATCACCGATGCTGAAATAAATATTTTTCCTGAAAGCGACCATGACGTGCCGGACTCCGTTCCTCAACTCACCTGCCTCAAACCTGTGTTGTTACCGTCCGTCATCACCGATGTTGAGATAAACACTTTTCCTAAAACTGAAAAAGACTTTGTTCCTGAACTTACCTGCCTAACTCCTGTGCTGTTACTGTCGGTCATCACTGATGTTGAGACGAATGTCTATCCTGGAACTTCCAAAGACTTGATGGACTCGAGGTGCACAAGATGAACTTCTCTCCTTTAAATTCCCAAGACATGATGGACTCTGTACCTGAACTTACCTGTCAAACTCCTGTGGTGTCACGGTCCATCATCACCGATGCTTTAATAAATATGTTTCTTGAAACCGACCATGACGTGCCGGAGTCCGTTCCTCAACTTACCTGCCTCAAACCTGTGTTGTTACCGTCCGTCATCACCGATGTTGAGATAAACACTTTTCCTAAAACTGAAAAAGACTTTGTTCCTGAACTTACCTGCCTAACTCCTGTGTTTTCACCGTCCATCATAACCAATGATGAGATAAACGTCTTTCCCGGAACTTCTGAACCGCGCCAGACGACGTTTTTCAACATACTTACCGAGCACCTTCTGCGTTGTCACCGTCTGTCATCACCTATATAGAGATGAATGTCTCTTCTAGAACTTCCAGAGACACGCTACACACCGTTGAACCAAATAATGGTTATACTTTAGGCAGCCCTAGGCAACGAAGTAAAACACGCTTCCGTATAACAGCAAATAAGGCATATTATATCGACTTAGTAATTAAGTCGACTATTATTATTGCACAATGATTGTTTTCACGATGACTGATTCTATTACAATTATTTTTGTTATTTAAAAAAATTGAGATAATATTCAATCTTTTACTTTATGCTATGTTTTTGACTGCACTGTTGTTATGAGTTGGTGTAAGCATTAAACTATCAAACAAATAACCTGATCGGCAAAATTTAACTTATTTACCTGAGCTTATAATCAGAAATCATTGATAAGAAATGTCACATACACCACATATTGGACAAAAGGTGTGTAGCTTACATCATTTTTTAGATAGTAGAATACAAAAAGATTGTAACTTACATCATAAATTGTTAGTTGATTTCGTATGAATTGCTATTACACCCTTATCTGTTTGTGCAGGAGTTTATTTTGTTGGCGTAACCGCCAGCTTTTTTTATTTTTTTAGGGTGTATACGAAGTCTATTTTTTTATTCCTTAGATTTACTTCAACTATTATTCTACAATGTTCTTTATCTCAAAATTCTAACAACTTTTGTCTTTTGCTTTTTTTAAATAGCTTTAAGCACAAAAAAGTTATGTCGGAAAACTGTTTCGATTTTTTGTTTTTTGGCTCTCCTGAAAAGTCGTGTTTTGGTGGATACGCCCTTTGAGCCTAAAGGTGAGTCCATCATGGTCATGTGTCGAAGTAAAAAGTTAGTTCCATTTTTAAATAACACGACAGATATTCATAGTAATTTATTTGGCCGCTACACAGGACAGATATCGATTTTCATAGTAACATTGCTGGCCGCATCGTCACATGTTTTGTACCAGTACAGCAATTTCGATTTATCTAGAAGAAGGATGTCATAATAATGCTCGAATTTCCTAGCATAATGTTTGAGAAAATGCAGTAATCAGGCTGTATTTCCAAAAGAAGAGGTAGGTGAAGACGTAGGTTTGATTGGTTTGGAGATTGAATTAGAATGCCTAGATGAAGATTCTGTCTTGCCCTAGTGTACCTAAATACTCGATTTTGTTACTTTTTACCACTAATTGCTTATTTTGTTTACGGTCTCAGCTACCTAAAGACATCTAATACCACCTCTCGATCACCCTATTGCTAACCTATCAAATTCCTCAGAATGCTATCGAACCCTCCTGGAGACACAAGGCTCGGACACCAGATCACAATTCTTGCGGGCGCTCCAATAGGTCTATTTGTAAAGGTATTGTATTTCTACCCCACATTTCACACCCGAATGCTATCCTTTGTCACTGTATAAGTGTAAAACAGTATGACAACTATTTTTATGATAATTACCTACGCTTCCTCGGAGAGTTAGGGTTCATCATTATCTTCCTAGCTTTACTTCTTCTTAATATTATATTCAGCACAGTTAGACTTTTCGATACACTTTAATTATTATTAGTCAGGCATCTTAGTGATTGCTTCCTTTCCAGCCATTTTTATCATTTTTTATACAATCCTTATAACTTTTAATATATAAAAGGTAAAGGTGTGGCGGCATCTACATCGCCACATGTGAATTCACATCAAACTGATGCATCGCGGAAGCAGCGTTTACCGAGCGATCAGCATAATAATATATAACTTCCCGACATCAATCGCCGGGCAGTTCCCCACCAGACACGACGCCCATTTGGTCGGAGGATCCTCCTTTTTTATAGAGGATGAGTGAACTTTACACCCAGTTCCAAATGGCGGTTTGCAAATCCCAAACATGACAAACTGCCTTCATGTGACAGACTGACAGTCACTGATTACGTGTTGCAAAACTCATTAACAAAGTCGTTGGCACGTATCTGTGCCAGTGCATCATTTCAGTTATTTATTCGTAGTTGTTCTACTGTTTCTTTACGCACTGTGTCCCAATTCTAATTATTAGGCCTAACTCAATATCTTGCCACGTGTGATATCGAATATCAAAGGAGAATTAATTAATCAATTAGATGTACTGGAAGGAACCTACTCGTGGGTACTGTTGAATATTGCGTAAGCAGTTGGTTTGGTTAACGTACGTAAATAAATATTGATTTGAATACATCAATATGTTATGATCCATATCATACAACTTCTACCAACCTCACGGAGTAACTATACAAGAACAGTGATACGGCTGAGCTTTTCTTGTATATGACGTGACGAAATGACAAGCTACGAGAGACCGACGACGCGTTGTCAAGCAATTTTAATACAACACGATTTTTTTGGGTTCCATTTTCAACATTAGACGGACATGGTGAAACTATAAGATCCGTCTCTCTGTCTATCGATGGTTTAGTACTAGAAAGGTTTAATTGGGTTCTACTTTATATGGTCTTCGTCACCGATACACGCAAACCGAATTAAGCATTGAATAAATAATGCTCAGATATCGGATCTCCTTGGATGTAATAAGATATCGTAATCGAATCCTCCGTTGAGTCGTAATGAGAAGTACAAAGATACGTCTCCAATCGCGAATATCGAGCCAGTTAGGTTGTGGAAGATGACACTGGAAAAAAAAAAAAAAAAAAAAATAGACAACTCAATCAATTAAAATCAGGAAGTGCAGACATTTGCATAGAAAAATTTGAGCTTCATTTGTTTTAACGAAAATAAGCATGTCTTGTTGTTAACTAACTATTAAGTTATATAAAAAATACTTACAAAAAATGCTTACATACATATACTGCTCAAATCATAACCCTCCTTTCGGCATTGCCGTAGTCGGGTAAAAAAAAACTAGGTTAAATATAACAATAGGCTGCTTTTGTCGTAGAGGTACCGAAAGTTCGCTGCCTCACTAATTGAGTATCTACCCATTCTTTAACAATAGTGAATGGGCTACTTCTAGGCAACCTACTAACTACATCGCTTACAAATCGATTCGAAATGGAATCCTTTCCAAATGCTATTTATTTTTCAGGTAAATAAACTCACATATAGCCTCCTGAACTAAAAACAGGGTAAATCTTTAAAGTAAATCTTTTTTCGTTAAACACGCCACTATATCTCAATAGTTTGCGCTAAATAGAGATAGATGGCTGCCCGATACCTTCCAACACGTTTTACTATCTTACTATCTTTTATTTATTTATTTAGAATACTTCTTTAAGGAGGAAAAGGTAACGTAAACAAAGGAATTTATCTTTATATAGCTTTATGTCGTTATTGACTAAGACTTACAGGACCCTACAATATCAATAAGTGCATATAAAAGTTGTTTTTTTTTGTATCCTATAACTCCCTAGAGTTATAGGATACAAAAAAAAAAACTTGAATGAAAGTAAGTATCAAAGTATCAACTGGCATAAGAAATATTTTTACAAAATAATTCGACAGTCGTGATTATTAATGTGAAATATCCTTACGTGAAATATGACAACGTCGCAGTTTTTACCTTTAAATATGAATGATTGGTTTGAATGAAAATGAATTACTCGTATTTATCAATGAAACCTAGATACCTACACACATCGATATTTAAAATGAATTATGATATCTTCGAAATTATGCATTTTTGGACCAAATATTCTAGGACTTTTTGTATTCTTTTTACTTATAAAATGTAACCCTAGAGTCATGGGATATCAAAAAAACACGTTGTATAAAGCAATTAGTTAGGTACCTACTAAAAGGAAGTGTACCTATAGATATCACCAAATTCACATAGGTTTTGATAATATCAGTCCGTTTTACGAGTTAAACGGCTCATATACGGTTAATATTTTATTATTCTGTTTGTCTTTTCCCCCAAATCGGACTAAAACATCTTTATGGGAACATTACATTTAATAGGCGAGGTTACTCTGAAGCAGGAATTGACAAAAATGTGGGTCATATAACACAATTCACACCAGAATAAAGGGTCACAATCTGCCAACAGCTCACACGATACCCTAAGGCCCCCATTACACAGACGGCAATGAATAAAATTAAACATAATGACGTCACCTGCCCATAGAAAAAGGCGGGCAATTAAACAAATGAAAACAGAACGATGGAACCTCAGACCATGGGACATAAAATCAAGAGAATGCCCATGGTGCTTCAATATGCTCAAAGTGCACATAAACATTTGAACATTTCACATTGCATTGAATGTTATTTTTAACCGACTTCCAAAAACGGAGGAGGTTATTTTTTGTAAAAAAGTTTTTATAAGTAACAAAGTACCTACCTGCTTTAAATCATCATCATAATAATCTATTAGATAACTATTTATAGTAGGTACTAGCTACTATTTAAATGACACGCTTGAAAACAACCTTTATTACTTAATACGGAAATGATCAATAAGTAAATATTTAGAACAAGCTTTAAAAAATAAACTTCCAATTTATGTCATGCCACAGCTAAGCGGCTGCTATAATTTTATCACATATCAATCATCATAATTAATAATTTGGATCAAATTGTGATGACATAATTTCTTTTTTTCTATAATCTCAGGTAGAAGAACGGACAGACGAGAGAACGACGGAGGAGTTGAGGCTTTTATATTTTATTGTCAGCGATACAATGCACACGTAGATTGTATGAGTTGGTCGTACAGAGGTTAAGTGGTATCCCACAGGCGAGTGGTTGTTTACGCACTTGGGCACTATGAGAGAGAGAATCGTGGCTATGTTTATAATGTAATTGTTTATTAAGTAAAGTTCGAGCTCTTACATATTCTCGCAAAGTTAACCAGTTAGTTAGTTTGCTCTTTGAAAGGAGTAAAGTTTGTCTGCTCACATGTTTTTCCCAAAATTTATAATTGTTCAGGGATTCAATCACATTCTCACCGTCACGATTAGAATATTTGATTGCAGGGCACACATATAGGCTCCATTTGCACACCAATATAGTAATTAGCTGCCTCAAGCGCAATACAATTATACAAATTAATTACAAACAAATCGCGCTAATCAACGGGTTAATTGGATCAGAGCGTATTACAATTAAATATGTAGCTAGCTGTAAATAATTACTGCTGTAATATTGGATCGCAACCAGCGAGGAATGAATGGTGTCAAACATGTAGCAGAAGGGCAATGCTATGAGCGGTCACAGGCTGACGTACACTACTTAGCATGCAGACTGCTAAAGATTGGAAAAGGATTCGGGAACAGAAGATAAATACAGCTAATATAGCTGATTTAAAAGTACCCAGTTTAACACGGGTACTTATTTACGTTGTAACAGCGAATCAGAAAACTGACAACAAGTCCTGTTTTTCGGTAATCAAAATAAATTTGGCTGGCAATCATTTCATGCTATTAGTCAGTCGTCCTATCGCCAGTATCGAGCACACTTTGTAAACCTCTGCTAAAGTACTAAGCAACTGAATGTTGTTTCCATGTATGTGGAACTTCTCAATGTTCATTCATGTGTGCTATTATTTCACACACACGGTACACACAAATCCATTATTCAGCACATTAATGATATTCGCTGCTGATTGAAATCGGATTATCGCCGAACTGGGCTGATGCAGCCTCACACTAAAAATTGATTCCCACCAATGAAATGGCTAGTTAATTAATGGTTGCGTTATGTAAACATACGAACAAATAAGCATTAACAGAACAATAAAATAATTGTATGGAATCTTGAAAATCACTGAATAAAGTACCTACTTATTAAATAATAGTTATAATATTGCCACATTTTATTTCAAGCTTCTTTTCGTAGCACTTTTAAATGCAATCTATATTTTATTAGCTTGACCCACAATGCAAGTCAAAGCATGATATGAATTTGATATTTTTCATCGGAATTGACATCCGTCGGAGCGCGTGTGTTTATTAAAATAAAATTATGTAGGTACAAAAGCCAGCTTAAATTCAAACCCAAATCAATGTTAATAATCAAAATAATTAAACTAAGTCAATCACCACCCAAAAAAACTTTATTACAAATAAAAACAACCGACTTCAAAAAAAAAAACACTACAAAGTGAAAATTAACTTTATTTCCGAAGTCGGTGTCTATTTGGTTTAGAACTTTTGTTTTTTGCCACCGACTGCGACTTCTGAAATGAAGTGAGCATACCCTTTCTAACAACAAAATAGTTTTGCAAATCCCTCTATCTACAACGTGTAACGGAAAAGGTATATCTATCCAAAAGGGGTGAAGATTACATTAGGTATAGAATTTCTATGCAAAGTTACAGCTCAAAATAAATTACTGAAACAATTTATACCAAATTTTAGGTTTCGTAAGTTTATTGAATTGTGAATGAAAAATTGATTGTCAAATCATAACAAACGTTAAGCATGTCATCGCATTACGAGGATCAGACGGGATCGAACAAGCCGAAAATACGAAGAAGCGCGAGCGGCACAGAATACATAATAGTAGGCCCGAAAATACAATTAAAAACTATAGACATCTGAATTGATAACCTCCTCCTTTTAGAAGTCGGTTAAAAATCTACGCTTAATAAAAATAAAGGCCCCATTCCTCGAACAGAGTTGAGCTAAACGACAGCTCATATATTCACGAAGGGTGATATATTGCTGAGCTATGAATCATGTTACCTAATGTAGGAATATCTGCTCACCTGGCGGAGCTCTTAGAGTTTACTTTTTGAAGGTGTAAGGTATGTTACGTTCTGCTCTAGATCTATGTTATTTCATTCTCAGAAAATAATAAAGGCTGTTTGATTTCGATATTGTAGTCGTATTGTTTATGTATTTTTTTTTAATGTGTGTATGTATTTTATTAATTTGTATTGGAAATGAATCATGAAATTGAAATCTTTAATTGCTTCTTTTTCATTTGCATAATCAGTATATAATGTTCCGGGACACAGGCCTTCTCTCTTCCAAAGGGAGTGGGGTGAAAGTCACCACGCGGGCCCAGTGCTGGTGGTATTTATGTAACATATCTTTGATTTTTTGGTTCTAGGACATGCAGGTTTCCTTACGATGATTTCCTTAAGCGTTTGAGATTTTGAGAGCAATGGTGATGAAATTATTTACACAAATTCTAGCGCCGGTCTGGGTTCGAGCCCACGACCTAACTCTTAAGTCGGGGACGTTACTACTGGGCCACCACTGCGCTTTTTCATTAGTTGGCTAGTGTAGTTTTGTCATTAATTTATAACGTTTTGGACTAAGCTAAGCGCATATCACAACCGCACCGGGCCGCATTGCACCGCATTTGAATGCAACAAAGCGCGGTGTGGCGCGCCTGTAGAGTGCGATGGTTCATACAAAACGTACAAGTCATGTACGTCTTCCTACATAACTTGTACATTTTCATTGTTTCCTACTATTCATTCGACACAAAAATATTCTTCATTTGAATCTTGCATGTAATTCATTAATTAAACCACGTTTTTTAGTCCTTATTTACTTTTGCCTTGTCTTTTTTAACCAAGATGAAACACTAGGGAGCGCTTTTTATCTCTTTTTTTTTTTTTAAGTTCTGCTGACAGTATCTTAGCTAAGAATCCTCTTCATTACATCAGTTTTCCGTATTTACGCTGTTTATCAGTTTAGATAGAACAAAAAGTTTTGGAAATGACTAGATGTCTATTCAATGTCAATATAGTGCTATTTTGGCGCTTTAGTTTTTCAAGATATTGAGGAAACGCCACTGGAACTCATTAACTTTATCTATAAAGATAATTTCACACTTCACAATAAAAATTTATAACGTCGTATAGAATTTGGTCGTTTGGCACAAAAACCCGTTGCCATGGTAACAGGCTTCCGCCGCTATTATAAAATCGAGAACAAAGTTTTTCATACATCCCATAACAATTATGTGTAGAGTGTGTGTGTGCGGGTTTTTTTGCATGTTATAATATTTTATGAGGTGCCCCTTCGTTCTGCTGGCTACGGGCGGTAGTGTGGGGTGCAAGTTATACAAGATGTGAAGGTGACATACCTACTACCGAATTCTTTTCGTAGGTCACAAGCTATTCGTAGGTCAACTGGCCAGCATCTCATTTCAACTCAAATTGGGTGGCCGAAACACAAGTCAGATAAAATACTGAACAGAATTTGAGTAGTAATGGCTTATACCTACATACTGGAAAGTCGAGCTTGAGAAATATACAAAATATTATATGATATTAATATTTAATTTGTAAAGTATTATCTTATTTTAATTATTGTGAATGTGAAGACTATTGTTCACATTCACAATAATTAACATTCTAGCCTTTTGTTTCTTTTTCTCAGTTATTTTAAAGTTGGTCTGACAGTGTGAGTAATTTACGCGGGCTACGGCTAGTCTTACATATTATGTTAATCGCGCAGTGAACTCTTATAGCGCGATGCAGGACTGGTGACGTCAGGTCTTTGATGCGTAGTTCGCATGTGGCGATGTAGATGCCGCCACAAGTTCATTAAGTTCTGAGTTGAGCTGCACGATTCCTGCAAATAAATTATTTTATAATAAGCAAGAAGCCGTTTCCGTCATCCCCTGTATAAACACACAACAACCCCGGGTAGACTTAAGAGCCTAAAGAGCTTCCTTCGCTGTACACAGACTATCCAAGACCAACCGCCTATGGTAAGAAGAGAGCTGTGGGAAAAACAGCACCCGCTACCACCCGAATGCATTCAGCCCGAGGAGCACCTACCACCCGGACGTGATCTGCAGTGACCAATATGGATAGCAATCAATTCGACTGCGGACTCAAGTAGACCGCTGCAAGCACTAGCGAAATGGGGGATTATTGACCCAACCGACACCCAGTAAGAATGCGGTGCTCCTGACCAAACCTATGTTGGCCTGTCCAAAGTGTCCATACACCTGAATTTCTGAGGAACTAAAAACGAAAATGATGCAGCAACGGGTATGGCCACCTACTGGGCCCAACTCATTAAAAATTTACCATCAGCTCGAAAAGAAAAAAGAAGAACATTCAAACCACCGGTTAGGTATTAAACAAGGATTATGTCTTTCCTAAGGTTTTATAATATATAGAACTGATTAAATATCTACTAAACAGTTGATTTAAATTTTGGTGAACACAAGGCTAAATGCCTGTTAACGGTAAAAAATCGTTGAGAACCGACAAGTGATTCTAAACCTCCAAACAACTACCATCCAATAACCATACAACGTTCAGGAGAGTCCAAGAAAAGTGTGACAGTATTTAATAACACAAAATACTGACATTGCCAAAGCCTACTTTAGGTTGAACACGGTTAGGTTACAAAAAATACAAACCCGCTCCCGCTCATACCTTAGACAACTTAACAAAAAGCCAGCTAGTGGCGTATTGTCGTTCGCTTGCCAACTGCTTCCAATGTTATTATTATTATCTTTTGTAACACAACTTATGCCCCGCGGCGTCGCTCGCTAACGTGGTATTAACATAACTCGCGCACAATGAGTTCAGCGTGGGTTACAGAGTACGGATACAGGATTATGTAGTACGTGAGTATGTATATGTGGTTAGGGGAAATATGACGTCATGCTTAGAATTGTAGATGAGTTAATCATTTTATCGGCTTATTGGAGAGTAACGTATTAAATAATGTATTGTCAGTTCATTGGCACCTTGCCAAACATTGGAACAGTACAGGTTAGCAATAATAAATCAATTTAAATTCCTGTACGAAACAATCTTCTCAAATAAATCTTCATGTGATCAAATACTGCTGAGAATGTCAGAAACAATATTATGGAAATTAGTAAAAATATGTTATTTCTATCTTAAGCATAAAAAAACCGTTTTCTGTTGAAAATCCTAATTAAAACGGTGTTAGTATTGGATTGTGTTTACTCTTCGCTTCTTGCTTAATACCGAAGATTTTGCAGTTGATGCTGAACAATGCTTTTAATATCCTGATAACTGGGATAACATTTCGGTCTATTTTAATATTATATTATAAATTTTTAGGATAGAAATATTTAAGCGAACCGATTTTCGTCCTTTTAGAGAAAGTATGTAAGACCGTATAAACATGTGGGTAGAATTTCTTTCACAAATAATTGTGTGGTGTGCAGCACCGTTTGTTATAAGCGCCTGAGAAAATGCTTGGCAATCCGTTGTGTGAAGTGAGAGAGGGGAACACAAAGGATGCAGGCGCCACAGTTTGATTAAACCAAGTACGGAAATAGATCAAGTTCCATCAATAGAAAGAAATAAACAAAATACATTTATTTAGCATAGACTAAAAAGGCACACAACACAACGTATTATATTACAAGCAAAAAATAAAAACTAATAAAAAGTGTAAGTGTGTGTGTATAATAAATATCTTATGAATTTGAAAACTTTATCGATAATACCATAAAATTATAGTAGTTATTACCTATAGGTACTGTCTTTCGCTACGCTATCTGTCTGGCTCATAACAAAAGAATATAGCTTTGCCTTATTTTTTTTTACTAATATCCATACCTAAAACCTATAATTTTAATAAAATCGTATTTTAGACCCAAACTTTAATCAAAGTCTGAACTTCAAACACACAACATCCCATACTAATTTTGTTCTCAAACAAATTGGGTTTGTTTTCCCACAAAAATAATAGGCAGTGGACGTGACAGGCAAGCGACATGCGCGCTCAAATTGAACATGTTCCCTTCGTAATGACTGACACGGAGCCTTCATACGAATCTGCAGGATAAGTAGGTAAGGAATGTGAGGCTGCTGAGGAAGTTTCATTTGAGATTCTTTGCTTATTTTGGGCGGTATAGAAATGTAGGTTCTATCAGCTCTTATAGACTGTTTTCTCTCGGTGGGGTGAAATTTCGATTAAGGAAATGAATTATTTGTTGGCAAGTAATTGCTCAATGGATATTAAAAAATAAATTCATTTATTGCTTCCCAAAAGTTTTATTCCATTTCTGCCTGCTTACAGGCATGGATGGAATAAGACCAGAGGGCTACCTTTTCTTAACTTTCGAGTTAATACCCGAAAGAAAAAGAAAAGGGTATCTTAAAGTTCGTCGGTAATAGATCCCTTACAATAGCGGGCCGAGTTGTAACTATTTATAAGACAAACGTTAGAAGGACACTAACATTCGAGGATTTCCGTAAATAATTGAAGGAATCGAAGGTTAAGTGTCACTTCCACGTCATAAAACTACAAAATCTATATAATGGTGTCAATGTGAAAGTTAGATAATATCAACATTAGTTCTTAATTACAGGGAATTGTTGTCAAAAGCGATATAGCTATTAAAATTATGATATTAGCGATAAAGCTATTATAAATATATAATTTTGATATTTAAATTAATTAATTCTGTATAAGTTGTTATTTACGTACTTATTTGAATACCAAGAAGTTGTACCAAAAATCCTATCGTAATCGCTAACACCAAAGTTGAATAACAACAAAACTTTTAATAAGTATGTATACACTTACATGGGTAGATTTGACTACCCACTTATGAAGGTTGTTCTGACAAGTTAGACAGCTTTTTGATTAGCAAACAAGTTGAACTGACCTCTGGGATCAACTTATTATTCTAATCAAACATATTTTGCGGGCGAACTGTTTAATTGAATTATCATTTGTTAGAAACAAAATATTGTTTGTTTTTGACATATTGCAAAGTTGTATGTTACGTGATGCGGGGTAGCGGAACGATTAACATACTGTGAATATGTAATCTGGTTTAAATTTTACAATTATTTTCTTTTTCGGTTAAAGTAAAGGGTAGGGGGAGTGTCATTTAAAATGGTTGATAAATTGAATGTAGAGAGAGGTGGAAGAGAGGAGAGAGGAAGAGGGCAAGTCATCCCCCCACCTATAATATACCTATGAGTATGACTTGTTGCGCTTGTTGTTGATCAGAGTGCCGACAAATGTGGAATCCAGACTATAAAATAATAGGTAATTTTAATTTACAAAAATGATGACATTTTAATTTTTGATACCTATTACAATTAATTTAAAAAATACTGTTATTTCATAGTTTTTAGTTTTTATTTCTAGCAAATTCGCTAAAAGGCAAATTCAGCATAGTTTATCAAAACAATTTGATGATGAACTTGATGGGCAATGTACATATGAATCCACAATCACATACTTCATAAACCGCTTTCTAACTAAGAAAACAAACACAATTCTTAAACCTCGCACAACAAACAACTAAGATTAGAAACACTTGAATTACAAAGAGAACTGCGAGTACCGCACATTAACGATTCCACCGCCAGCAGTTGGCAAACATACTGCTATTAATTTGATTAAGAATGTAAAGCGAATCTATTTTACGTAAACACTTCAGGATAAACATGTACATACTTTAAGTTGTTAGAAGTCTTTTGTCGTGAGGAGGAATAAACAAGGTTTGAGAAACAAAAGAAATGTCATTTTTGTAGATCTTCGACAGTCGTTACGGGTAGTCAGAAGCTCGAAAGTCTGACAACCAGTCTTTCCAAGGGTTATTCTGTGAACCCAGTGACTGGGTTCTGAGGATCATATAGGCAGTCGCTCCATGTAAAATACTGATACCCAGCTGCATCTGGTTAGACTGAAAGCAGATGATGATGAGAAACAAAAGAAAATCAAGTGGTTTTCAAACTCAAGTTTCAAGGCAAATGCCTCTTCGAAACATGAATTAGTTAAACTGTCGCATCGCACGTACTAAGTAACTTGAAACTATTCTTAAAGAGTCTTAAAAAACCCTGTACGAAATCGACACGTGTTTCACCTGTCAACGAAGCGACCGAACACGAAGTGTTAACACGAGCGCTGGACGCTGACACGTCGTGTTCGGGTTCGCGACAAGTCAATAGTCATCCTGAGGATGCTTCGTTGAGAGGTGAAACACGTGTCGATTTCTTACAGGGTTTTTAAGACTCTTTAAGAATAGTTAAGCGGAATAGGTTACTAAATAAATATATCTACGTCTATTGTATTTTATAATGGATTTCCGCCAAGTCACGCCTGAATCAATTAACTAGTTGTTCAAATTCAAATTCCTTACCTCCTATCTCAGAATCAATTGTGGTGACTGTTGTATTTCAGTGTCTCATTTACGACATAAACTATTATTGTATACGACATTCGGTCTCGTTAGACGAAGAATGTCTCTGATGGAAATTAGCGACAAATCTTACATACATTTACAATCAGATCACTATTAAATTATTTAGTGTATATCTTGTCTAATTGGATTAAATTATTGGTAGACAAGCTGTGATTGGCAAGAGCATTGACACTGGAAAATACAGCGATACCGCGAGTACATAAAATCAATACGTGGTGGTAGTATAGTATGAAAAGAAGGACGATTTCTTTGGTATTGTTCGTTGAGTAGTTGAGCTCATGAAGTTCTAAGTTGAGCTCCACCATTACTGACAAATGCTTGCACTGACTGGACAGGTCCACTCAAATCTGTGTGGTTCTTTCCTCGAAAGACCTTTTCAGACACTAATCTACATGGTCCTCATATGGCCTGACCAAGATTATGGACTGGACTTTAATAGAGACTGCGACCTCTGAGTTTGTTTCGGCTTTTCTTCTCAGAGTAGTCAGATAGGAAACGTCGACCCCATCTGGCTTATTTTTAATATGACGTGTAAAATTGATTCCGATATCCTATGTATAGAACAATTTCATTTCGAAGGTGAGCCATCTGTATGAGATAATTGTTTGAAAGTAATAAACTATTCTAAGAACACTAAAACAAAACAGCATCAAAAGAATCTCGAACATTTCACAGCAATTAGATAAACAACCAAATATATCTGTGTGAGGCTTGTGCAATCTCGTAAATACGTTTAAAGCGAGCCAGCGCTATCTAGCGGCCACAAAGTGAATTATTTAAGTGCTTGCAACGGAGAGATGTTTTGAGTTATTTAATTTAGTATTCGCCGCTTCGATTCCCAGCTGGGGTGGATGTAAAGTGCTCTGGACACCGCAAGGATTGGAACTGCTAAGTTGTGGATGTGGTATGGAAAAGTATAGAGATATAAAGATGGCTTGTTTTGAATAAGGCGCAAGACTTGTTGACTTCTTCCTACTATGACCAACACACCTAACAATAGATGTTGCATTATTATTTACTAGCGTGCCGCTCCTGCTTCGCACGCTTTTTACGACTTGACAAGATATCAAGATTTCTTAGTTATATATCTAACTTTAATAGAATAAATTCTCTAAACGATGGTGAAAACTTCATCAAAATCTGTTGCATGGTTTAGAAGAACAAAGCGGTCATACAGACAAAATATACGAAAAGCGATTTGAATTTATAATATGTATAGAAGTAACTATGAATGATTGTTCATAGTAATATGTGAGTGGTATCATGTATATTGCCAGTGTTACGTCATGCATTATTAAAATACCTACCATTTTATTCAATTTTATTTTCAATCAACAAACGTAATATTTTATGAAATAACATATTGCACATATTCTGCGTGCTCAAAGGTTAAATCCGAATTCTATAAAGTAAATAAATCTCATGTTAGGTACTATTTTGACATCCATTTTTTGCTTGTTAAATACGAATTCGGGTAAAGTTTTGCATATTATATTTTATTACGGGTGTAAAAAAGCTAACGCATGAATTTTTTCGAAGTGCCTCCAGGCTGTGTATCGACTAGGTTATCGCACTACGGTTTTCAGTGGATTTTATTTAAAAATATATTTACACTCTTTTATATAAAAAGAAAACCCAGTTGGCGAAACATAAACGAAGCAAAAACGTATTTGTGAAGTGTTGCATTTCTGTAATATTTAGTATCAGTTATGTATTTTTCCACCGAAAAGTTTTATGTGATAAACTAACTGAAAACTGGCATGCTCCGTAGTAGTTATTTTTTACTTTCTAAACCTATACAATAATGGTGTTGTACATATTTGAGGAAACCTGTGGGTTAAACAAAACTTTTACACTTGTTTCTAATTAGCACGTCGTTAGTAACTGGTATCATAAAGTAAAAAAAAAAACTGTACCTACCCAGCAACGAGTCAATCATTTCTAGCCAGATTTTCATTAAATCGTAAGGTAGATCCATATTTCTTCTTACATCATCTCACAAAAACAATCTGGTAGAAACATTGCTACCTTCGGGAGGTCCGGCAATTTACACAGCTTTGCTCCCTGACTCCGCCCACTTTATGTGAGCGACTAATCAAACAAAAATCCAGGTATGCAGGCTAAACGTCTGCCGACTTTCATTTAAATTGGTTGCGTAATATCTTTTTCAGCGTAAATCACAATTCGAGAGAAAGACGGAAAAGACTTGTCTATGACTGTATTCTCAGCAAACTCACAACATTGTTTAAAGTAGTCGCAAGCAAGCTGCCTGTCTACTTATCTCTTTGTTCGACTGTACATCAACCAACTGGACGCTCAAAGCTCTTTAGCATGTTATTTAGCTAATTAAACTAGGAGTTTAACTAGACTGACTGACTTGTTATTTGAATTTTACTTGTTAGGTATTTTATTATGTAGGTACCTACTATAATGTCGCACTGACCCGTGTGTTAGATTTCGGCCCACTCCCGCTCACCGAGAAAAAAATCTCAGCAGTGCAGCAGTGGGAACATTAAACACTGATTATGATAATGTTTAAATGTGAATTATATTCACACGTCTTAAATCGTGTGACTGAACTGCAATGTTTATTTGATTTCATAAAAGTTTTACCTATAGTTACCTACTAACTGGTTAATTAATTTAACGAGTATCTGAAATCTTTATTTCCGGGAAAAGCTGTAACATTACTAAGATTAAAATAATTTTCCATTTGTGTTTGTTTCCAGGTGAATTACTTAATAAAGAATGAGAGATAATTAGTTGAAAATCCCTATATTTTATTTGTTTTGAATTTTGACTCACGTCAAACCATTCCTAATACAATAAAGAAAGAGTTGTCACCTAAACGCCTCGTATATACGTCAGTAGAGACATATGCGGCCCCAGCATGGCCGCAGTGAATCGGTGCGGCGGTCACACTACGGGCAAACTGCAATGTTACTTTGAGGACAACTTTGCGTTGCTAGTGAACAAGTCATCAGTCGTCGAAAGTGGGATAGAATAGTTTCAAGTAACCACTGTAACCACTTCCACTCAAGTTAATTTCTATTGGCACGCAGAATGGGTATCTAGGCTTCATTTATCGTTATATCGTCTACGACGTACGAGGAATTTTACAATCAATTTAGAGGGGCTGGACCGCAGTGAAGCGGTTGGAACCGGCTCGACACTGCGCGCGTCACACTGAGTTCACGCGAACATCGCTACATGGCTGGGAGAATAGAGGGGGTACAAGTTATAAGTGGTTAGCGGTTGAATGATGTTGATATATGTATAGGGAAATAAAAATAAAAAATAGACAATTATAAATAATATGATATATTTGCAAGACATGTATTTTTATCGTAACAAAAGTATACCGACTAGTTTATCGTTTACTAAAGTAAAACAAGTTACCCGACGCAGCAGTCGCCGTGGTAGTTTTCTTATTTAAGTTTGGCAAAAAAATTATAGCTTTTGAAGGAGCACAAGAATATAATACAACAAAATACCCTCATGTTAAAATACACTAATGCATTCAAGACTCAATTAGCTGAATACTTTATCGCAAAAAAACACCCTTCCTCAAAACGAAATGCATTGGATATCATAATTGATGCAGTAAACGTTGTGACGAACTTCATATTTATAATTTATCTTAGAAACATTGTTGCAAGCAATTTATCAGTCTTATTTGAGACTTTTAACCTTTACCGTTTTCAGAAAAATGCGTAGGTAAGTGTTCCAAGAAAATTGTTCATCACTAAGGATATTAGTCTTTAATTGGTCTGTTATGTTTCTTTAGAATTATTTCCTCTGTGTTAATAATTTATAACTTCTGATTGTAAATGTTCGTATTGCTTTTACAAGGTTTTTTATTTTATTTTAAACCATAGACCTTACTATTCGATGTAGCATAGTTTATAAGGCATGACAACAACATAAAAGATTGACGTAACCGCCTATGACTTGACGTGTACGTTAATCAGCCGGCCGCAGTACCATCTACCGTTCCTGCCTGATTAATATCAGTCGTCCGCGTTCAGGGACGCCGTGTTTGGAAACTGCAATTGGGTAATACCCTCTCTAAGCGCTGCGTAAAGCGGCTCCATTCCCCGAACGAAATGGTGCAGTGGTGTTACAAGTCGCTGGAATTGTTTCATGTAAACAATTATACAATTAGCAGATGGAAGTTTATTGGAGTTTCGATGGTTTTTGTTGAAAAGTGAGTGGATGTCAAATATCGTAGCATTATGCTGAGATAGGATCTTTTTTGGCCTCGCACAGGTTTTCTTTGCCCTTTGTTTTTTTTATTTTTTTTTATTACTTGTTTTCCATAATTTGTTAGTTTTAATGTTTGTTTTTATTGTTTAATTTCCTGTGCGTGTCCCAAATAAAATATTTTACTTTCTTTCTTTCATTTATGTTTTAGTCAGGGGGGTGTTTTTTTTAGGTTACAACTTGAATACAACCGGTATTAATACCGATTACCGAAATAAAAATTACCAACGTCAGCATTAGTCAAAGGGAGCGCATCGCCTGTGTATGTGTAATCGGTAATAAAACGGTAACCTAAAAGAGGTAACATGTTTCTTCTTCTTGGGCTATCCAGATAGCGGTAACCTTAGTCGTAGAAGTAACCAAAATGTATAAAGGTAATTTATAAAGGTTTTCGGTCCCTGGTTATAGTTACGGAGGTACTCGTGACACAGAATAAAAAGTTTCTATAGCGTATGGGTAAGTCTGTGGTTCATTTTTTCCTTGTTGCTCTTAAAAACACATAACAGCGTAATAATATTGCAAGCAATTTTTGTCATTGTCACGCGTTTGTGTTTTCTTTTACCCGATAACTCCGTTTTGAGCCACAGTAATTACCATGTATAGCTAGGTAGGTACGACTAGAGCTATAATAGGAAACTTAATCTATTTTAACATCAAAACTGTTCTAGCGCTTACAAATTATATCACCGTGATCCCACTCACGACAATAGTTCATACAACCTTACAATTTCCCGTCGCTTTGTGTGCGCCGAGCTTATCAACGCTGACATCAGATAACTGTGCGCAAAGCTTTATACTGAGCACAAACACTGCTCGTCAAAGAAGCGCGCCATCATTCAATTTAAGCCCTGACTACACTGATGGCACCGTCACCGAGGAGCTCAGCTTTCCAGTTATTAAAAACTGTGTTGTGTTTGGTTTGTATGAACTGGGTTTTATTTCTCTGTTAATTTGGAAATTTTATTGTCAATTTTCAATAATTGCGTAACACACGATCAATCACAATTTGTTTCATTTTGACAGTTCAACAATATTCATGGCATTTTTCACGTTGTTGAGCTGACAAATTTTTCGAACATATGAAGCAATGGATAAGCAATAGCTTTCAAAATGATTGAAGACAGCACATAGGGTGCAATTAGGGTGCTGGTCAATTTCAGACGAGTGAGTGTCTTGATAGTTAGCCTTTTACTTATCCACTCTCTTTAATCTATTGAATATATTTTCATGTCTTTTAGCAGAGCAAAGCCTACACCACTCACACCTATGAACAAGGTTGCCCACCTACACGGTTAGTCAATACGTCATTTGTAATTATTTTGTGCTCGATAAAACTTGTCAATATTTAGTTGCCAATAAAAAAAAAAAACATTCATCTAATTTCAAAATATGACTGTGGCTTTTGTTTTTACTATTATTTTGCCCGTTACAAAACTCGCACAACTGTTAATCCTTTGGAACTCCTGACAACCGAACCCGACAAACCAAATATAATTGAGGTTTTTAAGTACAAAAACTCCACATATAGGTACGTAAGTACTAGGGGATTATAGACGTATAGGTATATATATCTCCATGCTATAAAAAATTACTTTTGGATTCACTGACTCGGAATATCAAAGGTATGTTATACAAAACGATTCTTAAGTAACGTTCTTTGTCACAAAGTAGTTCTCAAAGTCTTTTCTGAATATAATATACATGTTAGGAGCGTTACAACCACGAGTTAGGTTGTGCTCTAGGTATCTTGTACAAAGTAAGAATATACTGATAATATTTATATAAAACTCTTACCCGTAATTATGAAATGTTTTATTAATTAAAACGTTACATGTTATAGTTTTTTGCCACAAACAACTAGCCAGAGATATTTACTAATCAGGTGTAACTGCATTAAAAAAGAGTTCAAGCCATGTTTTGAAATCAAGTAAGTTATTCAGTCACCTTAATGACTGCGTTGTAATTCGGGGAAATTATGATTAAGAAAATTGATTACCGTGTGTTCAAATCACACACAGCTGTCACTCGTTGACTGTTGTATATAATCACTTTAAAACAAAATTAATTATTATCCGTTACGGTTCATAGGTATTATAGTTACACGTATTAAGAGTTTGGCTAATAGTAGTTTTATATTCCTGATAAATACCAACATGACATGCGTACAGACATGTAAGTGAGGTTATGTGTATATAAGAGCATACATACAATTGCTGGGAATAAGTCAACAGAAGCAAGTAATCAGGAATCATTTAATTATGTATAGTGCCGACGTACGCAAACAATTAGCATCTACTAATTCAAACAATTACATAATGTTATTTGTATTCAGAACAAACTCCTGTGATAATAAAATGAATATGAAAACACAATTAACAAAATCAAATAATAAATAAGCTTATTCTTAATTAATCTCGTGACTAAGTAGTTAATAAAACATTTATTTCCGGTTGAGTTTGAGTTTGAGTTTTGAGTTTGCTTAGTAGTTAATAAAAACATTTATTTCCGGTTACTAATCCGTAATTAAATACAATTAGGTCGTTTTTCTCTAGAATCAAGTTTGAACAATCTGTTGTTTTGATGTTTTCCTACTGATTTAGTCAATTTGAAGATGTTTTCTTTATAATACTATTTCTAGAATAATAAAGCCGCGGCTTCTGGTTAGACTGGAATACGGCTCTAAAAGCTATTGGAAAAAGGGATTGTCTGTGGTAGGAAGTGTCATCTATCTAGATGACAAAAGTTTACCCGCAGGCTTTTATAAAAATTTACAGTGTGTTCAATGAGATAAATGATACCAAAGAACTGATTCTGGAAAAAGCAAAATGCAGTTAACAAGCACGACGATCTATTTTCATGTTTTCGTTGTGTTAAAAGAGGTCTTGACCCTTGACGTAAATAGCAGACAGGTCCCCCCAGGTCCAGGACCTCCTCTACACCTACTTTACATGCACACCCTCACATACATTACGCACCCTTATCGCACTTCACACACATTCTTCACTCATCATTGTAGTAACGTATTTATTCTAAATAGTTTGTTTTCCCTGTAAAATTTTTAATTTTATTGCATTAGTTTCATTTTACAATCGTTCCATTCCATCAATATTACAGATATTGTGCTTAAAACAAAAATTGTGGTTATAATAAATAAGTGTGGAAGACTCTGACGACTGTGATACAGTTTATACTAGTATAGTCATCAACGTAATCTCTTATAAATATGTATTCATTGCCATGATTTTGTACATAGATTAAGAGAAATTTGTTATTTTAGGAGTTATAAATAAACTATTATTTCCTTTATTTTTAAACTCAAACTCAAACTCAAAGCATTTATTTCAATTAAACCAATTACAGGCACTTTTGAATTGTCAAGGAGTCAGTCAGTCAGAAAATATGAAGCTAGATGCCCATTCCAAAGCGTAGTAGGTACCTATGGAGAAGAACGGGCAAGAAACTCCACGGACACTCTTTTAAATCAAATAAATTGTTACAAAAATTGGTTACATCATTCATGTTGAAATTACTTATACATGTGAGAACAATGTAGAAAGCCGTGCATAAAAAAAGCGTCCGTACATAAAAATAAAAACAATTCAAAAATTACAAATAAGCCATGGCAGCTAAGAGATGACCAGCCCCAACTGACGGCGCCCGTTCACGAACATGACGCATGGATTAGCACCATTCAGCTCAACCATTTTGAAGGGAGCTAAATGATCCAACACACACGCCACCATCAGCGAGACATCTGAGTGAGCATGACATACTCACAGCCGCCAGGGCACATTCAAGTCAATGAAAGACATAATATTACCCGGTAAATGGTAGCTCTATAGTACATAGTACTCACATATGTGCTATGCAATTATATAATGCAAAAGAAATTGAGTCTATACAATGCAAAGATGTTCTTACAATCTTCAGCAGCTCCAACAGACTTTTCGAATGTTAATCATTTAGTTGTGGTTGTGGAGCAGGACCAGCATTGGCCCAAGCATTTTTATCAGTGATATAATCCCCTAACTTATAATATGCCTGCCTGCATAGTGTGCGTTTTATACATGTTTTGAATCTCGTCTCATTCAGTTGAAGTATGTGGGGAGGAATTTTATTATAACATTTTAAACAGTACCCCATGAAAGATGAGTCTACTTTAGCCAGTCTGAAACCTGGTTGAACTAATAGGTCCCTATTTCTTGTACTATAATTATGTCTATCACCTCTTTTACTAAAAAGATGTAAATTTTTTCTTACATACATGATGTTTTCATAGATATATTGACAAGGTACCGTAATGATGTTAATATCTTTAAACAGTTCCCTTAGAGAATCACGCCTGCGGAGATGATATATGGCTCTGATCGCTCTTTTCTGCAGAATAAAAATAGACTCGATGTCTGCAGCCCGTCCCCACAGTAAAATACCGTAAGACATGACACTATGAAAGTAACTAAAATATACCAGTCTCGCGGTATCTACATCAGTAAATTGACGGATTTTTCTGACAGCATATGCTGCTGAACTTAGCCGTCCTGCAAGAGATGTTAAATGAGGACCCCATTGTAGCCTTGAGTCGAGCGTGATCCCCAGGAAAACGGTTTTATCGACGAATTCTAGTTTCTCTTGATTCAATACTATCTCACAATCATTACTTTTTACATTTGGTAAAGAAAATTTTATGCACTTAGTTTTTTTCCCATTTAATACTAAATTATTAGCAGTGAACCAATTTTGGACCTGCAGTAGGGCGTTATTCACGTCGTCAAAATTTGTAGCACGTCTATCTACCTTAAATATTAATGAAGTATCGTCAGCAAATAACACCATTTGTGGTTGATTTTTTAATAAATGGAGTAGATCATTAATATACACTAAAAAGAGGAAAGGACCCAATATCGAGCCTTGTGGTACACCCATTTTTACTTTTAAACCTAGTTTATTATTTATTATTATTATTACAATGACCTGAACCTAATTCAGAAGACAGTACTCTGCCTTCTGAATTAGGCCCTTGATCCAACCGCTTCGAGAGAGATACTACTGCTGAGCTTCGAGAGATGTTGGTCAAGGCTTTCGGCCATCAGGCAATCGGCACAGTGACAGCTGAGTCCACACTCGACCCGGCTACAACCTGCAATTTTTTGACAAATACATTTATTTAGGTATTATTATCAAGCTAGAAACTCAAACATTTATGTCACCATAACAAATGCGACCAGGTCACAGAGGAGACATGTCAAGCGACACTTGTAAACTGGCGCACAGATTGAAACAGTTACTCAACTAAGTATGTTTGTGTACACTCGCGAGCAAACGCGTTCATACTGTGCTCGTATGTTTGTGATGAATCTTTGAGTAATGTCGTAGAGTCTAAAATTTGATGGATATGCCGAGTTCAAAGCGTTCAACGGTTTGTTGGAGCTCCCATGGCGGTGCAGTGCTTCCGGCATGTTCGCCGACTACAGCACGGATGGCTTCCAGGCGGTGCTTCGCAACAGCTACTAACATAATAATAATGAAATTGTATCAATTACTGTGTGCTTGGTCTGAAATAAATAATTTCAATTTCACTATAGGATAGTTAATTTTTTATAACACTTATGTCCCAGCTAAAATGATCTAATTCAATCTTAATGTTATTTCCTTTATTATAGCTGTTATTAGATACAAAGTACAATTCGAAATATTATTAAATAAAATATATAGTATAGGACTCCGCGGAAAATGTTACGACTGGTTTGTATCTTATTTGAAAAATAGGGAACAAGTAGTTGAAATCGAACATTGCAACAATAGTACAAATGAAATACAATTAATCAGATCCCAAACCAAACAAATCACCGCCTCAATACCGCAAGGAAGCGTAATAGGGTGTTTCTTATTTCTGGTGTATGTAAATGACCTTCCAAAAAATATAAATGAGGAATGTGTCCTGTTTGCGGATGACATATCTATACTTACCTCATGCGAAAATAACACCAATTTAAATGATAAATTAAACTCCATATTAGATTCTACAATAAATTGGATGACTGAACACAATCTAGAAATAAATTTCAATAAAACTAAAATAATTTCATTTCACCCTCGTCAAAAAAACCCATTATATATTAACTTTAGCTTCAATAATAATAAATTAGACGTAGTTGATAAATTCACCCTACTAGGCTTAGATATTGATACACACATAAATTGGAAGTCTCATATCCAAAAAGTAAGATCAAAAATATCAAAATTTTCTTACGCCCTCCGCGAGATCAAAAAAACCACAGACCTAAAAACAGCATTAGTAACGTACTACGCGTATGCCCACGCATGGCTCACATATGGTATCATCTTATGGGGAAACAGTACTGACGCGCCCACGTTACTTACATTACAAAAAAAACTAATTAGGATCTTAGTAAATATTGAAGTCACTGATAGCTGTAAACCCCACTTTCAGGAACAAAAGATCTTGCCCCTACCATGCTTGTATATATTTGAAGTTTGTAAGTTCGTACGTAAATACCCAGATTTATTTACAAAAAGAGAGGACATACAAAAGAAAATTGTTCTAAGACACAAAAACAGACTAAACTTACCACTATCGCGATTAAAAATGCACTCCGATAGTACGTTTGTCATGTCCATAAAAATTTATAATAAGTTACCTGCAATTATTAAGAATTTAGATAATTATAATATATTTATTAATAAATTAAAAACCTTCCTTGAAAGTAAATGCTACTATAGTATAGGCGAATACTTAGATGATAAATTATAAATATGAAATAAATGACCTACCCCTGTAGGATAATAATATTAATTAAAGTTACTTTAAATAAAATAAAATAATTAATTATTTACGTAGTAAATAAAAATAATAATAACTAAATACCTTAAATAATTGATAAAACTAATAATAAATAAATTACTGACATAATAAATAAAATTAATAATAAGTATATAAAACACAAATTAATATTTTCAAAAGTAATTAGTTTACAATATTATTAATATTTTTAATAAATACCATGTATAAACTCATAGTCTGACTTATTAAACGCCAAGCGTTCTTCCTCCTCTCTCCTACTTTTATCTATGCTGTGCCCGACAGGGTCCATAATTGAGACTGATGTAACTGTTTTTCCCACCAACTATATACATTATGGTACGCAATAAAGAATTGAGAATTGAGAATAGATAGACGTATTGACAACCCGCTGCACGCGGTTTTATGACTTGACAAAAAATTGAGATTTTACTATTATACGTAAATGTAATAAAGCGTCAAAACAAACAATACCTTTTAATTATTACGCTCTATTTCTATCTCAATTGAAAATCGAAGACGTCGTGTCTTTCAGATTTTTAGGCTACAAGTTTGATAATAATAACCATTTACAACGCTACAAGGTTCTTGTGGCGCGTGGTCAATATAATTTCTGTGCCAATTAAATATAATATGTATATGTTAACGAACAACGCCCTGTCATGCAGGCGCCAAACGATCCTTGTAGCCCTCTGTCATATCTGCCCTTATTTAGTTACTCTGTGTCAGTACAGTCGCGAGCAATTTGGTGGAACAAGCGGCCTCTCAGCTGCTCGCGCACAAAGGAGCTAACGCACACTTTACATGTAAATGCGCGCATTTTTACAACTACCCGCCATTCAGATGCATATGCGCCTCGTTGCTCCAACTGTGTGTTAATTGATTTATTTTGCATTTTTTAGCTCCATGCTTGGTTTTAGGAATTTCGGTGAGGTTTGGCTAAAATATTTTGCTTTGTAACCGAAGAGAAAGTATATTGTTGCAGTAAAGGTACGTATAAAAAGTATACCTTTAAACCTTATAAACACGTCTACCGCTTAACCAACCTTTTTGAAAAACCTACTGGTGCCAACCAATTACACAAAAATATTAATGACCCCGTATTAGTTTCACAGACACAGCTTTATCCGCATTACTCACTTTACGTAGCAGCGTAGCACTTTCGTAGCTATTTCGTAGCACGCGCGTAGCATTTTCGTAGCAGTCTGTGAACAATTTTCGTCTCCGAATGATTGATAAAGCTTAAATAATATCACTAAGGCGGGCCCGAAACGATCATTTATACTGCACAACATCAAGAATTCCGCAATTCTTTTTAAGATTAATATTGAATATTAATCTTAAAAAAAATGATTGAACAGAAAATGATTGAACTTGAATGGAAGAAAATGATTGAATTGAAAAATGATTGAACAGAAGTTTGAGCTACTTTAATTTTTATTACACCATATTTTAATCACACCGTGTAGGATAAGTATTGCGCAGGTCTTGCTAATACGAAAATATTGAAAATGGGCCGTCAATGTTTTTGCGTTAAAATAATAAATCGTTTGAGTGCAAGGGCATCATATTGCGCCAACTTATAGTAGGTGTAGACCGTGTAGAGGCCACCTTACACGTTATTTTCACTTACAATTATTAAGTTTCCTCATATTTTTATGATAATTTATTAATTGTCAATTTAAAATTCGCCAAAACCTCAAAAATTACGTAACGTGAAGCATGACGTTAATATAATTACAGAATACCAGATATGTACTTATAGTATGTACTTACGTAGTATCCCAGCTCAAGTTTGGAGGTTCCTGTGAGGTGTAATAACCTCACATTACAGTTATTACGAACCCACGTCAGGTTCTAATGGAACACTGACTTCTGGAATGTTCTGGAACGTACCCTAATATTCCAGACTCGGAATGAAACTTGGAAAGCATTTGTTTAGGTAGTAGGGCATGTCGAGTGTGGTTACTACATGTTTTAATTTTGGATTATTTGCTTCCTCTCTGTAAATTTTATTAACTCCCGACGGAAACAGAGGGGTGTTATAAGTTCAACGGGTGTATCTGTGTATCTGTTGTTCCGTCGTAGCTCCCAAACGGCTGGACCGATTTTGATGATTTTTGTTTTGTTTTTAAAGGTGTCTTGATCGAGAGTGTTCTTAGCTACAATTCAAGAAAATCGGTTCAACCGTTTGAATATTATCAGCTTTTTTCTAGTTGATGAATGAATGTGCGCGTCTTCCACAAGTCTGATTGATTCAAAATTTAATATTCTGTTTTTTTTTTTTTCCATCATAATTAATGAATGAATGAATTATTTATTTATTCACTTAAAAATTCCTTAAAGCTAAGTACATTGCCCCACAAAACTGCTTACGCAGTTTAACTGTGAGATCGTTGAGTCTCTCTTACAATAAACTTAATATCAGGTAGGTACATTAATAACCTATATATAATCAATACTTACACTTACATAGAATCTAATAAATATTTTTTAAGTTTACGTTTGAATTTTACTTTATTATCTTCTCGTCTGATGTCAGCAGGCAAAGAGAAGAAGGCGAAGAGAAGCAGGCAAAGAGAGTTACATCAATGATATTAGAAGAACATAGTAACCTTGAACTGATACTGCAGCATCACCTGGAATTCGCAGGATACCCTACTCCTTCACTAACTTACAGCACCGGTATCGCGTTTGGGCTCATTGGAACGGTCTCAATGAATGAAATAGATAGATCGTGGACAGGGTCTAATGATGGAGTATGTGTTTTTTTTCTTTTTAGAGGACTTTGTTTGTGTAGTGGGTTTTAATTGCTTAATTTTAACTTGTTGGCAGATTCATGCTTTCTACTTCATTGCGTAAAATAATAATAAGTCTAAGGCCCACTTGCACCACAGTTCACTGCATATATTTAGCGTTAAACGTAGTTAAAACATTGTTGTTTTTGTCAATCATTTGAAGATGAAAGAGACAGAATAATATTTTAAATTAATGTTCAGTGATTAGTGATTTGTGGTACAAGCGGGCCTATGTTTTTAAATAGTTTTGTTTAGCCATTCTTGATCACTGGTACACACAACGTTGTACCTATCACTTTCAGCCTCATTTTTTCCCCCAACCTGGAGGGGTTGGGGGAACCCCTCCATATATCAGTGCAAAAACAAAAAATCGTTCAATAAGTAAAGATTACGGGTAATCTGTATAAAGTGTGCACACACGGGCGCAGGTGGCGCTGCTCGTTAATCAGCGGTAAGCGGACGCCCCTGGTAGGTGCGCGATTAACGCTAGCCTTATAATTGTTGTCTTTAGATTGTTCTATTTGTTTTGTTTTTAATTGTTACGAGTTTTACGATGTAGTTACTTTAATTTAAATCCGAGATGAAAGCATCTTAAATGTATTCACACTACATTATCTGCAATCAATATGCCTAGCCTTTTCCCAACTATGTTGGGGTCGGCTTCCAGTCTAACCGGATGCAGCGGAATACCAGTATTTTACATGGAGCGACTACCTTTCTGACCTCCACAACCCATTTATTGGGTAATACGATACCCTTTGGTAAGCCTGGTTGTCAGACTTTCGGGCTTCTGACGAGTCGTAACGACTGTCAAAGAATCACGAATGACAGCCGGGACCAATGGCTTAACGTGGTTTCCGAGGCACGGAGGAGTCTCGGTATGTAAATAATTATGGTCACCCATCCACGGACGAACCTCGGCAAGCGTAGCTTAACCTGATGGATCGACCCGTGCGGCTGTTATTACTTAGCCACGAGTTCCCTCTTACTACATACTAGTCTTGAAAGGCAACGGTGTAGATGAATAATTGTATATTATAACCAAATGAATGGCTAAGACCATAGATGCCTATTTCCTGCCGGTCCTACCTACGGGCCCCTTAGAAGTAAACTTTTAATGACACCATAATATAACCTGGTTGTTTCTTCTTCCGATACAACATTAATATTAGTGACCCACACTACCCACACCACCGGACCGTTCTCGCTAATTACCGGATTATGCTAATCTCTAAGACCAGATTATGATGCAGGCGGTAACCCCGTGGGAGAGGTTAACGATCGGCAATGATCCTGACTAATATTAAATAGCTATTATCTAATTGATAAACTGAAGGATATTAAAAGACTATTAGAAAAAAAAGAAATGTTAATAATAATTTGCAAAAAATCATTTTTTGCAATAATTATGATCACAACTATCTTATTTTGTTGACAGTTTACATGCAAATACAATACGTCTTTTTCAATTATAATTGATATATTTTAACCATGTTTTATTATAGGTAATATATGTTTATTATCATTATGTTTTTGTTTTTTATTATACAAGCAATCGCAAAAGTCTTATGAATTATTTACTTCATTTTTTGGCAACACGGCAATTATAAGAAGCGAGTAAACAACGAAATATTATGCTTTTATCATTACTACTTACTATTTCAACCAGTTTATTTGAAAAACAACCCATATCATTATCATAGCAGCCTATGCTTATCTTGACAATAGTTAAAATTATCACTGCTGTAATCTCGCTGTCAAAAAGGGAAATCCTTCATTTTCCTAATTTCACAGGTTTCGAAGTTCACATTAGAATCTGACAGGTGCCACAACCCGCGGTCTCCGAACATTACGAACGATTAAATTTCATTATCAACGCGTGGGTTTCCGGAATCCTTCCGATTTCAACCCACGCATTTTGGATTTCGTGCGAAATGTGGAATTGTCCAATCTCGTAGGTAATTATTATTACAGTGATCATTACTTCATTTTATAATAAAAGGAGCAACCCGACCTTGTTTCCCACGGTTTATAAGACTTGCCAAAATATATATTATACACTGTACGGTTAATACACATAAAGCTTCCGGAATAAATTATCTAAGTGCTGGTAAAAACCACATCAAAATCCGTTGCGTAGTTTAGTAGAACAACAGACACGAAAAGCGACTTTAATTTATAATACAGGGTGTAAGGGACAGCCCTCTGCAGACTGATGGGGTGAATTCAGTTTATCATACTAAGATGACCGGTACATTAAATTATTTCAGGAACTTTATGGGAATCCAATAAACCTGATTTGTTTAATTACCTCACAAGCAATGTATCGTTACCGTGGCAAAACGCATGTAACAATGTCAATTGCGTTTTATTTTATTTAAGCTGTTTCATTTACATACATTGAGTGCTGCGTACAGATAATGTAATTTTGTATCAGAAAAAAAGACAAAAAAAAGTACCTGAGATTTTTTCCGGTGGAATATGATTCAAAATAAAGAGCTGAATGCACCCTGTAAGTTTGCAGAGGGCTGTATACATAGATACACCCTGTATACATAAATAAATTATTGGCGAGCAAAATTGGACTTGATCTGAATAATCAGCAACTAAAAAGCTAAAGATTGAAAAAGTAAAACTATTCTCTGTTAAAAGAGGCTTTTGTCCTACGGTGGAAAAGTTACATGCTAATATTAATTTGACCGCTTACAACAAAACTTAGCCGAAACTTAATGAAGAACTGGGGGAGGGGATAGGATATTTTTTATCCGGGTACATGAAAAAGTTCTCTAGGGCAAGAGTGAAACCACAGTCAACAGCTACTTTTCATTCAAACCTGTGGATATAAAAGCCCTTCAACAAACAGAAAGCCAGCATCCAACACATGAGCATCTGCACACCACCTAAGCTGAGATCAAGAGGTCTGGCAGAGAGCCAGCCTCCGCTACAATTGACCTAATTACGTGCCAGTTAGACGATCAAGATGGTTGCGTAACCTTAAGTGGGCTGTGGTTGGTTGTTTGTTTAGATTTATAAGAACTTAAATGTGCGGCATAGAAAGCGACACTATTTTTATTGCAGATAATTAACAAGACTGACTGGTAGGATTTAATAAATGCTATTTGTCACCCATTGAGTTTCAAAGTATCTAGAATAGTTTATCTTTCTATCTAAATGTTGTTAAGACGGGTTGATATACCGTAACTAAAAAGAGGACTAGGGCCGTTCAAAATTGGCATGTTCGCTGTAAAGCATAGAATGAAAAATATATATATCTCTAACCACAACATGAGATATTCTCAAACAACTCGCCCCTATACTAAGGATCAAGACAAATCTGTTCCCAAGTGTGTAACTAACTAACAAATAAACTACAACCCACCTACATCGGAACAAAACATATTTCCGTAGAATCCTCTCATTTTTCCCAACATGCCGCCGGCAAATAAATACGCCATTTTGAATTCCATACAGCGCTATTTCGCTTTTAATTATCTCATTAGCAGTATTTACGGCAACAGTTAGAGCACGTTCATTATGAATTAGTGGCACGTGTAACTTTGAATTTAAGTTATCATTTGTGTGGTGATAAGTAAAAAGAAATGTGTAGGGTCTTGGTGCTGCTGCATTAGATTGTTCTTCGATATCCTTCTTGATTGGTCAGATTGGACTTCAAAACACCCACAGTACCCGCATTGTATATCGGCTGGCAAATAAACACGCTCTATGTAAAGACCGTGAGCAACAACCATTGTTCGAACAACAGAGTAATACGCTATATCAGCGAAATCTTCGCGTGTAAAGGTTTCTTTGGGCAGCACAGTCATCGCGTTCCCTGCGGCCTGGGAGCCTGTCTGGTCGGATTACTGAGCGGTTTGCTCGTGGGCTCTGCCCTGCACGCGCGTGTTTTGCCAAACAACTGGTGCTCTTTTGTACATTACATAGAGAGGCAAGTCATGAGCGGAAGGCGACTGATGAATAGGTTAAGTCAGAAATACATATGCTCAAAATCTAAATGCCAACCATATGACTCACTGAAATAGTACTATGATGATCAGAAAACTTTCATACTTAGTAATGAACCCTGCTATATTATTATCAGTAAAACTAAGTACGTAGTCTCGTACTTTTAAACGCTCGTCTAAAGGTACGAAACTGCTAAATTTTTGTGCCATGCCAATTAAGTAAGTTATTTTATGGTATTGTTATGTTATATATTTTATATAATTGTCTAAGTAAGTTTTATTAAGAATACTATATTTTTGTGCACTGACAGCCGAAAATGTCTCTATTTTTTTTAGTCTTGCCAGATGTTGGAGATCGCCTTGTGCGATAAGACCGTCCAATGTACACTAGTTTGAAATATGTTTGCGCTTTTGTTTTAAGTGGTAAAATACGGTGCTTAATAAATAAATAAGTTATTAGCAGATAAATAATATTGCAGAGCAGTGATGGCTCAGTGGTAACAGCCCTGACTCCCTGACCTCCTAGAACCAAAAAATCTTTGAAAAATTTGTGAAATCTACCCTCCCGCACTGGGCCCGCGTGATGGATTACGGCCCAGTCCCTCTCGAAGACGGGAGGCTTGGGTTCCTGCAGTGCAAACATTATAGGCTGATTATGGTTATGGTAGCAGTTATAATATGTAAGAATTCAACCAATTCTTTTTGATTATTTCTTGTCTATCCACTGGATTTTATCGATTATTAGCGGGTTCAATTTCATGTAAAATGAGGTAGATCATAGTACATCCGCTAATCTTTTCAATCTTGCACCACACCCACCAGTAAACTACAGAGTACATACATCGGCTGCAAACAACTTGTATTAGTTTCAATGCAATCTGAGTGTTCGAAGCAATGCCGCTAAGTGCTGCTTGTAGCAGAACTCTCAAAGAGCTGGACTCCAGTTACCAAGTATTTTCTAACTTGGAGGGATTCGAGTTTAATTGTAATTGTTGGACTGAAAGCACTGGCCCTGGAGTTTCTTGCAGATGCTCTCTGCTTTGGGATAGAGGAACAACTTGGTGTTTGACAAGTCGCTGTATGTTGGCTATTAGATATTCAGGGTGTAAGGGACACCCCTCCGCAAACTTACAGGGTGCATTCAGCTCCCTATTTTGAATCATATTCCACCGGAAAAAATCTTAGGTTTTTTTTTTGTCCTTTTTTCTGTTACAAAATTACATTATCTGTACGCGGCACTCAATTTAAGTAAACGGAACAGCTAAAATAAAAAAAACAGCAATTGATGTTGAAATACACTACGTGCGCTGCCGTTCGCTACGTGCGTTTTACCACGGTAACGATACATTGGTTGTGAGGTAATTAAACAAATAAGGTTTATTGGATTCCCCTAACGTTCCTGAAATAATTTAATTTACCGGTCATCTTAGTATGATAAACTGAATTCACCCCATCAGTCTGCAGCGGGCTGTCCCTTACACCCTGTATAGTACTGTATAGTACTGTACTGTCGCGGCCTGCAACAAGGGCATTGATGCCCACATACGTGAGTACATCAATGCCTGGTTGTGGCCAAGGCATGTATACTACTTTTCTCAAATAATGCGCGGAAATTCAAACTCAGTAAATTAATTATAATTCCAGAATCAATGACGAACATCAAGGTGCTAAACACAACAGATTTTGATATGGATTTTTATACAAACATTGCCAGCCGGCAAAAAGGTTGTCAAAATAATGCTCGAATTTCCAAGCATGTTTGAGAAAAATTGTTTTCATTATATTTTGTTTTCTTTACATTATACCCATTTCATTTATTTTTAGTTTACACGTACCTCCCTCAGAACTAAAAACAAATGAAGAGTGATTCTCGTAATGGTTTGAACGTACGCATTCTAACCTCAGTAAAAAAAACCGGTCAAGTGCGTGTCGGACTACACACAATGTAGGGGGTAGTAGTTGGCAAGAATTATTTATTCCAAGAACAAACTTAACATCGTAGTTGAAAGACAAGTTCTCCCATACATTCGAACTGCAAGTTGCAATGCAGTTTGTATGCACAATATTGGGAGATTTAATATCTTATTTTAAGACCATAGAGTTTTTATAGGTTTTCCTGTAATCTTTATATATACTAAGGCACCAACAATGTAAAGGCAGGTGTCGTCATGTGCACTTTAGATGAGGTTGCTTTAGTGTAAGACAGGCTTTAAGCCCAAGAGATATATTATGATGACATATGCTATGATTTCAAAGGACAAATGATTTCCTTTGTATAATATATTGTTCATGTTGATATACAAACAAATACGGAATACTCTGCCTGAACATAATAATATAATAAAAATTATATGGATAGGTACAACGGGCATCGGTAGGTAGACCCTTCTCTACTTATGAATTAATATTATGTAAACGATAATGTAGTGTGAATAAAATAATAATTTCTGGTTGCATGGCTCCCTTGGGCCGGTGGGTATACTGAATAACTTTATTTTTGTAACACAGCAAATGCTAGTATTGTACTCGCGCTTACAAAGAATATTTTTCCTTACACACGTCTCTTGGGAGATAAGGAATATGTTCTAAACGGTTTCATGTTGCTTCAATTATGTGTTATTTATTCTTTGTAGTTCTTACAGGATAGTTATTCAACAATATAGGGTTGAGGTAGAGGGTCTAGACTACAGAAGAAAAGAAAGAAAGAATAATATTTGTTTGGACACAGTTCGTGAAACACAAATACAAAAAACAAAGTAAAAAAAACTGAAAAAAAGTGAAAAATAATGTACAACAATAGTGTGTGCCTCACGGCTGCGCCAAAAAGGTTCATTTCAGCATTAATGCCAGACAAATGCAGTCTAACGCTGGTTTTCTAATGAATCTAGAAGATGATTCCATTAGCTCAATATTCTCTACTAACATTGTGGTTAGGTTGACTAGCTCCAAAGTAATCATCGCTGTATCTCATGCAGACAAAATATCTCATTCAAACTGTAGCTAGTGCTGATAAACGTGTAAATATTCGCGTCTACAGTAGGTAAGCTCTTCCCGGGTGAATTCGCAAAAACGAGATTTTCTCCCGAAAACTGCTTACAAACCATCCAACATCAAATCATCTGTAATCAGGCAATGTATTTGATATTTTGGTGTGGCGGCGTAGTCTCAAATTTATTAATTATAAGGAGCTCGGAGCAAAAACAGGCGGCCATTTGTTCAACAAATTATGTACATAAATTAGACATAATCGTCGTGCCGGCTGCGCTTCTCGTGACATAACCCCCTAAATGTGGAATTTAAACGAAACATTTTATTTTTTTAGTATTACTATGTAAGTACTAGGGCTGTCGGGCTGCTGGATTTAGTGAGATATTCGTGGGCTGCATGCTTTACTTTACATTAATTTGGTGCAACTTAATAAGTGTATATTTTATTAGTCTTTTATGGCTGTTAACGCGGCCGTGTCTCTACCTACTATAAGTCTATTTATAGATACTTAATTCTATCTCTAATCCTATATCAATTATAATACAATTGGTAAATTAAATAAAATAAAGTTATTTTATATAAAGAAAGAAAGAATAATGTTTATTTGGACACAGTTCGTGAAACACATATACAAAAAACAATCATAAAAAAAGTGAAAATAATGCAACAATAGTGAGTGCCTCACGGCTGCGCCAAAAAGGTTCATTTCAGCATTAATGCCAGACAAATGCAGTCTGACGCTGGTTTTCTAATGAACCTTAAGGGACAAGTGACGGAAGTACAAACAGTTTCAACATACCCTAATATACAATTAATATACTTCTATAAAAATAAATATATAATCAAAACTATGTATCACATTATAATTACAAAAAACTAAGTAAACAACAAGAACCGTCCTAACAAAAACCTGTCCTTAGCGATTAGCGACTGCTAGATTGATCCGTGCACGGTGCACTCGCAATGCGCTGCAGGCCGCCGACCGCGGCGGACAGATATACCGACAGTTGTTTCGTTTTATTAGAAAATTACTGTGGGTTGTATACATAAAAATAATAAAAAATATGAATATTAATAGATTATTTATATTAAGTAGGTAGTAGCACCAAAAATAAAAATTGTCTTATACTATCCGAAGTAAGTGAATTATGTAGGTACCTACCTATAACAGTAAATGGATGTACAATGTTGAATAGAAGAAGGTAAGCGTCATTTAATACGATATTTTTCTTGTGCTAATCAGGATAGTTTAGTCTCGTGTAAGTGTAAAATAACGAAATAAGCTCCTTTCTGTTTTAGTTGTTCCGTTTTAACGATCCACACACTGTGGGTACACAATTTATATTATTTATATTCGTCTTTGTTGTGACAGACTACTGCGTACGGATCCAGGCCTATATTAAAATTAACGAACTAATAGAACGGTATGGTAATTATTGAAATCTAAATCTAAATAGCTATGACTAAGCTTATTGAGAAACACAGGGGAATGTATGGTGGGCAAAACTGTCGCTGTTATTATGAGGAGAACAGTTCTACAAGAGAATTTATTATAGCTTCCGCTCAAGGCCATCAAATTGACATTTTTGTCACCATATTGTCATATTTAAATTGATTGATATCGCGAGAAATATTACAGACTTACCATAATTATTTCAGTGTGTTATAATGTTGCCAAGACTGTTATGAAATCAAAATATTATTTCGACATTTGTATCTGTAATTTAAATTGTGTACATAATCAAGAGTATTCTATATTTAAGGTATTGGCAAAAAATCTATTCAAATTCTTTATTTGTGCCAACTCCAAGCAAATAAACAGCTCCGTATATTTCCAAAGCTTGCCAAATATTAATGTAACCGATTTGGTCCGCGTTTGCGATGTTAGATTGATGGACCATTTCCATATCGGCAAATATGCAGATAGCTCCGGCGAATGATAAATCCCTTCGAAGCTAAAATTAGCAACGTTGGTCAGCACACAAGGGAATAAAAATAAAAATCGTTTTTTACAAGTCTTTCATCTACTGCATAATGAATACAGGATTTTGTACTTTTTGTGCCAATATTTATAATGAACACGAAAATGGACGCGGCAGCGGCGTATGGAATTCTCTATCATGAAAGGAACATTTTTTTCGTTCGTGAATCGTGGACTTAATTTTGCCTCGATTGCCTACATTACTATCCTATAAGTAACAATGCTGTGCTAATAGATATAACCCATGAACAAAGTGTTTTTATCAATTATTATCAGACCCTAAGAAAGTGCTATGAAATTGTGTAAAAGTGCAAATTGACACTATTCTTAGTTATAACATAATTATATCTCGTAACATATTAAGTAAGAATTAAATTACTTATTTGGCTAGATTGTAATCAATTACTAAGAACTTTAGTTCTTAATAATAAGGAAAAAATTGCAGTCTGATGCTGGTATTCTAATGAATCTAGAAGATATTTCGATTACCTCAATATTCTCTACTTACATTGTGGTTAGGTTGACTAGCTCCAAAATAATCATCGCTGTATCTCATGCAGACAAAATATCTCATTCAAACTGTGTAGCTAGTGCTGATAAACGTGTAAATATTCGTGTCTACAGTAGGTAAGCCCCGCTCCCGATGCCGATGGACTACTATTTTTTATATTTTTTAATGTTTTTTTTAATGCAAATATTTAAAAATGTAAATAATATGTTTATAAATGAAATAAAAGGAAAAAAAGGAAAAAAAAACTTTACTATAAGGATAAATCAATGCTTCAACTTTAGCGGTCATTCTAGGTTCGTCGTCCATACCTCATTTAATTCATGTGTGTGATGTGAAATGGTCCCAACAGACGACATAGGACAGTCTTTATAGCACTACAATATATTACGTTATCAAACCCCGTGTAAAAAGGGGCACAACTTAAACATCCTCCAAAAGTACTTTCATAAATATTTTGTATGAACCATCGCCCACTACATAACAGACCGCACGGAGTTTAATTTATTGAAATGCGTTGCGGCTGTTAAGTATATGCGCTTTACTTAAATCGGTACTTTATTACAAATCCACCTCAAAAACGAATTACCTACTAAACAACAAATAATTTAATATTATCTATGAAGTCGGCTCGATTATAACAACCCGCCATCCTGGGTGTTCGCGTTACTCATTTTAATCGCAGCCGTCAGTCAAGACTGAAGACAGTAAATTTGGCGGGAACGTCAATTAGGCCTGATGGTAGTCGTTAAACCAATCGCCCATTACACAGCTTCTATTTGGAGAGGCAAACATTTTTACTTTAGTTTGGAGGAACTTGAAAAGGAGAATATTTAATAGTGTTGTTATATCGCTATTTCCTACATTTAAAACTTTAAAGAAACAAGAACTTAAGTGCGCAATTTTTGGCAATTTAATTTAATTCGGAAGTATTGTCAACACAGTAGTTACTTTTTACCGATGCGATGCCAATCTTATAGAGAACCTACAATGTCTCATTACTATGACCGATGCATTTGCCCATTGCACTACCTCTAACAAAAAAATACGACACTCCTAAAACATCCTCAAAACTCCTTTCGTTACCTACTTACGTATAACACATTTCAAATCTCATTTCAATATGCAATGAAACATATCTCGCACGTACATGATCAAAGTAACCGAGTTACCCACGCCTTGGGACATGACAGACAATTCAATTTGGGACCTTTCTCTTAAACGAGCCAAAATCAATCTTGATTTTAGCTCGTTTAAGAGAAAGGTTTAAAAAGAATTTTGAAAGTCTCGCAGGATAAAAAATTCAAAGCCTTTCAGAGTCCAGAACATTCCACAATTCGCAGTACCGACGACCACTCAATGTATTAAGGATGCAGTCTGTACACACGCTTACGTGAACTGAGTGTTTTTGGATTCATGAACCGTAATTTTGACAGATTAGGGGATTAAACCTGTGTAAAAAGGTTTGTCCTTTTAAGTACTTAATAATAAGCTGAAATCGCTTATCCGTTATCTAGAGACATAAATTCAGCAGTGGTAGTTTACTTAATAACTTTGATGACGATGGTAAAATATTGCTTCTTTAACAAAGGTTAACAGCACATTAAAAGGAATGGTGGTATCAAGAAAGTTTGAGGCAATTTATAGGTAAATATGCCTCCTAAATTTAAAAGTAAGGCTCCTTAGCTATATGCAGCCTTAGCAGAAGCGACAAACTGAATGCAAACCGTGTTTTGAAATTCAAATGTGACTATTCTATTCAAATAAAAACTTTAAAAACAAAAGATAAACAGGAAAATCTTTTCCACATCAAACAGGTTGTCTTTGAAGATGGCCAGTGATAATAGCCATGGAATCCACTTCAAGTGATCGCATTAGACGGGGAACAGCAAGCTATTGCTAGAAATTGCTTCAATATTGGGAGCAGCATCGCCGAGGGCAATGTATCGGAAATGTGCAGTAATCTGTGTCAAATCGTTGGTGCGCAACCAACTTTGAACTGAACGAAGATGTTAGTTATACATAAAATTGTAGAGGCAGCGATGAGAATGATCGATGATATAATATGATCCTTTCACTTTACCAGTTTACCGCCTTTGCATGGGTGAGGTTCTTCTACAATTAAAAATCCATTGTGTCTCGTGTAGATTCACGTTCGAAATACGAAAGGTTAATAACAATAATGTTACTGTACGTTACGTTACGTGTTACGTTGAAGTAAGTTACCTCTTTGGTTTCCCTGAACGTTAAGGAAAAAATAATATTGCAGTGACCGAAAAACTTGGAATTTTGGTACATTCAAAATCACCTAATTGGCCATCAGTACAGCAGTAAATAAGGTCGAGACTCGCGTGAAGGATGTCAGAGGCCAGCGCCAGATAATTAACTGCCCGCGGTGACTGGACACAACACTATTAAAAACTTCGTCTGACGATGCCGTCGGTCTCCGAAACCTGCGAGCTACGACTGCTCCACAATAATATTTGTGTTGCATTTTCAGTTATAATTGGGCTTGTGACTCGCAAAAGGCTTTGTTTATGTGGGTATGAATATACTACATGAATATTGTATTTTAATAAGTAACTAAGATTCGAGATCTAGGTGGACTAAACGACTGTACTAAAAATTAATATTATTATGTGATGTAAGTTGAGGTGTAACCTAGGAGTGCATTTCCACGCACCACTAATGTGTTCTTCAAGATTTCTTGATTATTACCAAGCGTTTACACCAAGGTATAAAATATGTTACCTGTCTACTAATTCGTTAATCGTTAACACTTAAAACAATGGTTGCAAAGACTTATTGTATACAAAACCTGTAGAATACTTAGCAAACATGTCAAAAGATGACAACCAATAGTTAACAATACATGTCTGAAACATCATCAATACATAATGTATGATACAGTCATTCATGTTTTAAAAACGCCATGATTTTTAAAACATGACTGACTGTTTTACAAGACTTGTTGGAAAAAAATATTGCAACTTTTATAGAGGAGTAAACGCGATGCTACTCGGCGTTTTTGCACAGGTCAGCAGCACCACAGGATCGGCACCGGATAGACCACCTCGGAAAGACTTTTCACTAGCCGGCTACGGCTATTCATATATTTTGTACCAATCTCTGCCGGGCGAACGCCTTGCCGTTGCCGTGAAGTGACGGTCAGTGAAAAAACACCTAGAATCACACAAGATTCATAATTATAAAATTCAATACTTCGCTCGTGCTTCCACGCAGTTCTAATGGCGTCGGTGTCACAAAAACGCTAGAATTTCATTAAGAGTTTAAAAGACTTGCCGACGATAATTTCCAATTAGGAGTAATACGATTTTTTTATGAAACTATGTATATAATTTGTTGTGCATCGTCGGTCTAAGAGCTTATCTATCATTAACAAATTCATTAAACGGTGAAGATGAAGTTTTATTATGTATTTTTTCTTAGTGCAGTTTTAAATAGTTGTAATTCCGTTCAGAGTACTAAAGTAAAGTTGTTTCTTAGTGATTAAACAATTATTTCGCTAAATGACATGCAACATTATAGTATTACCTATACAATATTAACACACTTTTATTAGCTTGACCTGTATCTAACTACCTATGTAACGGAATCTTTCAACGTAAGTTTCACCAACTTTAAGACGTCCGATTAACATGAAAATTTGCACACGTATCAAAAACCGCAAACTTTTACCGCATATCTGATGATTGAGCTACAAGGTGGACAGTGGAACTCTCCAGTGTTTACTAGTAAACCCCTCGCGTTTGGGCCCATATGATTTGGTTTTACGAATCCAATAATACTGCACTTGGTGTCGAGGGTCCGATGATGGAGCCAGCAATTGCATAACATAAGCACCGCGAATTCCATGTATGTGGTCGAGAGTGTCTCAAGTGCTCAACTGTGATGGCCTCCTTGAATGCTGTTAGGGGAACTGCCACTGATTGTAGTTTTCAGCTGAATGAGGTAAGTCAAATCTTTGTGAGTTTGGACGCGATTTTACTATTGATTTTCTTTTGAAAAATGTTTTCTTTGCACATCTTTAAATGTAACTTTCCTTATCTTAGACTACAAGGTCTTGCTTGAGAGAAAACTAAGTTACGGTCACGCCACGGTTGACTCAAGCAAATCAAACATAACTTTAACATTTTAGAGAAATCCTTTGTCCATCATATACTCTACAAAATACACTTACAGTTCCAACGATTTGCAACTCACTTAAGGTAGAATGCAGCTTTGAGCGTCCGAAGAAAACGCCTTAAGTGCTCAGCTCAAGTGATTCCCTTGCGTGCAGTTTGGCAAACCGCCAAGCGTGCCACTTCAATGCTCAGCCCTCGCAAACTATTTACAGTATGACACACTTAAATAAAACAATGATTTAAAATTTAAAAAATCGTGCTTAAAATGCAGCGCATGATGAGGTGCTGTTAATAAGCATCTCATGCACTCTACGAACGATCGCGTCGGTATTGTTTGGCAGAATGCCACGACATTGCCACTTTATGACCAAGGAGAATGGGCGCCAGTTTTGCGTTTAGTACATATGTAAATTAGGATACAGATAGCCAATTTTGAATAAATCGAGTTCAGGATATAATAAAGACGATTATTACATAACCGTAAAAGTTTATTTTACTAGATGTGCAAGCATTACTACAACCTAATCCGTGCTGACGTTTTCCAAACAGGGACTAATGAATGAAGTATTTTTCGTGAACCTTTGTTTCCTTTGAACGTTTTCTTTTGGGATTTTCATAAATTCAATTACATAATACTTTGACATTGAAAAAGCCATATTGGTGCAAGCCAAATTCCGAACTTACAACCTTCAGGCCAGAAAGACTTCCAGCTGAAATAAGAAAAAAAACCACTCTAAAGCTTCAAAACTACTTTCTGAAGTCCTCCACCAAGTTTCCGAACCAATCTCCCGACGGTCCGAAGTCTAAACGTCGCGTCGCTCAGTGAAGTCAATAAGTTTTTTAATGCCTCTCGCTTCATCGATTACTTGCTAATCGATATTCGAGTAATTTGTGTTTAGTAAGCGAACTCGAACACTTTTTATAAGGAAATTGAGGAAGCTGAAAAAGTGAGAACGGTTTCTTTGGCGAGGTAGCCAATTACTGGAGTATTTTAAGGAATCTTCTTGTAAGATTTTCAGGTATGCTGTTATTCCATGCCACCTGACCGAGCTTAAATGTTTTTGCTTGAATTTTTCTGTCGTCAATAAATTATTATATTTTACCTTTTAATAAGGCAGGACTATTAATGAAAACAAATTTGCATCGCCATCATAAAATTAGAACTTAATAAAGTATTAAATAAGGGAACTTCTCTGGAACTCATTCAAAATTATTATATTTTTCTTGGAATGTCTGCGTATACTAGCCAAGTCAACCACTTTGTAAAATAGACAGAAAAGTAATTTCTTTCAAGAATTCTATTAAAAATTAACGTTAAAAGCCTGTCAAATAATGTTCAAAACGCTCCCAGCGTCCAATTTTCAGAAAAAATAATGTCTTTTGAATAAAACTCTGTTTTAAAACGAACTAATCTTAACTTCTATGGCAATTGAAGAAATCCTAATTGGAACTGACTGTAGCAAATTGACGAAGAAATTGTCAATTGAGTATTGTTAAGTCGCACACTCCAGTTCTAGTAATTTTGATAGTTTAAAAGTTGTAAGAAAAGTCTTCAGAACTTAGACTTTTGAAGACAATTTTAAAGATTGAACTCAATTCGTTAGTAGGTATACGGCCGCCAACTATGTTTTGGATCTATGAATTTGATGATAAGTAAAAAAAGAAATGCTCTAATAACACAGAGTAAGATGAGCCTTTGACCAAAGTATAAAAGTACATTCAGCAAGAAAAGTTTATTACGACTTCACTTTTCGAAATCTTAATTATAGAGCAAAATATTTAAAACACTCGCAATAGAAGTAAACTTAAAGAATATTATAAATTGCATTATTGTTTTTATATAGAATTTCATAAAATACCTAAGAGTAATATATACTCTTAGGTATTTTATGAAATTCTAAACAGATTAACATTTTGTGAAAATTTATATGATGTTGAAAAGTAGTAGTGTTAATCAGAAACGTCAGACTTCAAAAACTATAAAATGAACTAAGGAGTTATTAATTTTCACTCACTTTACATGAGGTTTTAATGCGAAGACTCATTTTCAATTTATTCTCACCAACGCAGTGGTATTGAACAGGTTTAGACCTCTTTACGGGAATTTGTATATAGATTAAAAAAACGTGATATTATTAGTATTTACATTAAGAAACTTGCGGCTATTTCGGCGTGCTACGTATTGGTTCGGGTCGGCATGATTCGGCACAGCCAGGCGGCAAAATCCAATACTGTAGATGTATGTTCGGGAAAAAGCCGCTGAGCTCGACTTTGCCGAGCTGAAGCGGACATGATTCTGCGAGGGTAGACACCGATCGCAAATTGCCGATCAGCAGTAACCGAATGAAAGTCGGCTTTGTCGTTTAACAAATACTGCCGAACCGAATATACCTGACAAATCGACAGAATATCATATGTCATTGTTTGTTTATAATTTCATTGTTTAATTTTGATTTGTATTTTAATTTAATTTTGGTATTGATTTTGAATTTCATTGAAATTATTGTTAAATTCCTCACTATATTATGGTTAATGTAAACCGGAAGAGCGGAAGCAACTTTTTGCTTAAACGGTATTTCCTATCATTATAATGATTGTTATTGACATAAGAGTTACAAATAAAAATTGTTTTTATTTTGTCTGAAACAAAGTGTATGACATACATGACGAATGAAGCAAGCCTAGGATTTAAATGAAATGCATTTTTCATTCAAATCAATTTGGAATTCAATAAATTGTTTGTTAAAATGTATCGTTTTTGAGCAGGGACCACCAGTAATGTTTCGTAATTAGATCGCAGGACCTCAGTCGGCGACACGATAATCAAATCGTCCTTCAGTTTTAATCATATTATTCTGGAGTTCTGTCCCGCGATCGGAAATCAGTTCAATAAGCTTTCTCAATCACTAACCTTCTTAGACCAATATATAGGACATGGTTCAATTCTAAAAATAATACCATGGATATTATCTATCGGTGTGTATAAGTCTTTAGATAACCTAAATCGATTTTACTCAGAAAAAAACCGTATAGTAAAAGAACCTCTTCAATACTAAATGTAAAGCCATTTTTATATGTTTCCTTGTATCGTCAGATTCCTAATTGGCTAGTATAAGATCTGCACCCTAATTGCGTATCACATTTTTAATCACAATTCGGGGGTTTTGAAGGAAATTCCTAATCTATTGCTTTGATCGAGGTTTTAAAAATTCGTCTGCTCAATATCTGTGAATGTTGCTGAACTGTCAAAAAGAAAGGCATGGCGAACAATTAAATTGGCAATATTATTGTTCGCCACGCATCGATGTATGTGTGTTAGACAATTAATCCGCAGGAACCCCTAGAATCACGCTTTCCAGTTAGCCACAATGCAATGGTCGAAGATTTGACACAAAATATGAATGTGTCGAAAATAATGACATTTAATTTTATTTATTCATAAAAAAATTACATTGTGTTGAATCCAGGCGTATGCATGCAATTTAAATATAAACACAAAAAAAAAGACTATAAATTACTAGTTAACATTCAAATAAAGTTCCAAACAGTTTCAAATGAGACTAGCTATGGCAAGTTTATTGAATAAATACCTACTACTTGTTTATGGTGTAATGGAAACCTATGACCTTTTCCTATGGGACCAACCTTGAAATCGCGGCAGAAAAATTTGTTGTTGCCTACATTTTGTCGAGATAAGCCATTTCCATTGAATTATGAAAGTGTTCTGCGAACAGTCTTTTGTACAGACTAGCTTGTTTTCTTTCGCAATTTTTTTGTTGGTCCTTTAAGGGTGGATTCGACCAAACAGGAATACATTTTATCCGCGGAATAAATTTTGAATTTTTTCAGTTTCTCCATACGAAAACTGCCAGAGGTAAATCTTATTCCGCGGATAAAATTTATTCTTATTTGGTCAAATCCGCCCTTAGTAAAAGATGTTCATAATGATGAGTACAACCCCCTTTTCCTGGTTTTCGTTTATTTTAAGTACACATACCTGCATGTATTCTATATTAATGTAACGAGTAAAAAGTAATTTAGCCCGATTTCCCCATACCAATACCAACTTACACCATTCTATCTCCACCACATAAATTATCTTCCCAAAATCCTCACATCATCAAATTACAAAGAAAACGTAGCGTCAGTTTAATTGAACTTGGTAGCTGTCAGGTGTGAGCTCTCGAGCTCAATTTATAGCTCCCCAGACCACGCCGTGACGGACCAGAGTGCACCGTAGACGGTGCTCCGGAATGTAAGGCACGTACCGATTATGATGTAAGATTGTACTGCAATTGGGTTTTAATGCTGTATTGTGAATGTATTGCTTGTGGTTTTATTGTTGACCTGGTTTATTGTTGGTTGGTACTAAGAGATTCATAATAATGACATGAACAACTACCTACAACTTTTAAAGGTTTAAGAACACAATGCCAATGCATGTATTTCCCGTCTCATTCAACTCAGCATATCGCTGTCCACTCCTGGACTAGCCTGTCTAGCTGTAACCCCATCCTCCAAATCTCATCCTCAAGACAACCATTACCATACAATTATTCGCCCGTAAAAATCATAACAAATAAGTACGAGCCATTTATTGCTGAGAAATTATCATTTATCGATATTCCCCTCCCTACTCAAACAGACGAACATCGTGATTCACTAAATCTAATTTCCATTCTATTGTGCGTGCGATACAATTCAATTACCTGATTGGCCAGTCCTCTCTATCTTACGTTCGAGTTAGAAAGGGATGCAGATAAGAATCTTTAGTCAACAGAAGCATCTTGACGTTTACATTGTTATCAACTCGCAGTGGATCACTTAGTGCAGATTAAATCTGAAATATATTTACTTCGTAATGCTTTGTTAGTTAAATAATATGTTGACGTGTATTGTGTTCAGAAACTTGTTACTGTAGGTAAGTGTAGAAACCTTTGGAGAGAGTTAGTTTTGAGTTGTTTTAAGTTGGCAATGATGTTGTGTTGATTAATTTGTGTTATTTATGGTATTACAAAATACGTTTTAGTTGTTATTTAAACTATTCGCTGTTCACAGTTAAAGTGTACCAATATTTATCTTAATAGATTAATTATTATTCCTTCAGATGTTCTTAATTTTCAGTCAAAATGCAAGTACAGGTCAGACATGTCTGTTTCAACTACACAAATACTCTGACTTGCACTTTACTAGGCTTTGAATAAGTTATGTCTTTACATGATACGAAACGAAGACCTATGTACTTGCTTCAAAGTTGCTTGTTTCGTAAGTATCAACAGAATTTGTTTTTTATAGGGTTTAAGTGAGCTTGGTTTTTGAGACAAAATAGCAAAATTTACAACAGTTACCGGGGATTTAATATCAGACATAATAATTAGTATAAATAAACAATAATAATGACAATGCCATAGTTCATAGATGTTTCATAGCTTGCATACTTTAACTATTTCGCCTTAGATTGCACCAGATGCTACGGAACTAATCCCGGCCACGATACCGTAATGCGCTTAACAGTAAAATATATCTGTCATTAGAGGCTTTACGTCCTCAGGTATTAAGGCAGCAGAAGTTCGCAACAGGAATACTGAACGAGGGCTAGATGTAAACGGATTAGAATAAGTTGTTTGTTTACCTAGTGCACTTTAGACCGATGTACTAGAAGGGAAACTTTTCTTGAGTTTATCTGAACGTTGAACATGATTTCATTAAGCATTAAGTAAGGTTTAATAAGATAAATCCTTCATTGAAATGCACCGTTGCCGTCCATCGGACATTTTGCTGATTCTTTGGTCTCAAGTATCTTAAAGACGGCTTGAATGCAGTTTTAATCTAAAAATCTCCTACAACTTCCTGTAGCAGTCACATTCATGACATCTTCACACAAAACACTTTAAAACGCAGACGTACTCGTATAGCAGTTACTTCGGCGAAAATTCGATGCCCCGAAGAACATTGTCTCTGCCCCGTCCATTCTCGTTGTTTGTTCTATTTTCACACACTTCCTAGATATGTATAGGGAGCCATCCAGTATCGCAGGTAAGAATTCAGTGCTGTATCCGAGTAGATTAATTCTCGCTGTACGGCAAGCGATAGCTGTCTTCGTTTGAACGCGTCGCGACGACTTTAGCGAGAGAGTAGTGTGTGGCAAAAGGCAGGGGCTGATAGCGGGTACTTGTGACAGTTACTATGTATGAAACCATTCACCCGCGAACCAGGGTTCTATATCAACAACCAAGTTTGCAAATGAGGAGAGTGCACATCCAAACTAAATATTACATAATAGTTACCTACTGGAGCCAGCTTGTGGTTTAGGAGTTCCAAATCAAAACTATCACAAAAATATTGACATTCTTTGCTGGTAGATAATTATGAAGATTACGAAATCTAATTTCTGATAACATCAATCGCTGTCGCTTATAACTGGTCCCGTAATAAAATTGAAATCAATTTATCCAGCGCGAGCGCAGCGCAACTAAATCGATTACGTCGGCGACTGTTTGTCCGGTAATAGAGTCCGTGACGTCACGACATCGCTCAGTGATTCGTCTTTGTCTTGCACTCGATTGTTGATTGTTGATGTTTTAAAACAAAATAATGCAATAGCTTGTTGGGACTTGCCTTTGAATGTGCCAACTAAACATAGTCGCGGGAACGAAACATGACAATAATGTAGATACTAATAAGGGTTTTTTAAGTGGTATATTGAACTTAATATAAGATGTGGATGTGGACGTGTATGTGGATGTGAGTTGAGGAAAACATCGTGAGGAAATCTGAAAGTTATAGCCAAATCGCAGTGAGCAAGTATAGTGATTTATCCTGTGTTGAATATTGTTGTCAAATTGCCTGCTTGTCAACAAATAACATAATTAAGTCTTGTAGGTATTCCCGCATGTATTTACTAAGCTGGTACAAGCGTAATTATTCTTGGAATCTGTTCTATTTGTAAAACGTTGAAAGCGTTGAACGTTGTCGTCCGGTATTTGTTATTCTAGCGATACGTTTATGTCTTTCTATATCTATATATCTCAAGTCCAATAATAACTGCCTTATTGGTCAACAGAGGTCATCCGAGGTCACCGGACTTCATTCCAGAAGGAATGTTATTTGAGCATCAAATTATTATCAGCCATTTGGAACGTCCACTATAACCGAATTCATGACAATGGCTATTCTACATCTCATTTTTAACAACCGATTCTCCACCTTATTGCTTCGGAATAGAACTACAATAAAACCAGACGCCTCTCTTGAAGTATCGCTTCATTTTTGCATGTAATGTGTAAAAAAACTGAACATCTCACCCCAGACGATCCTTAAGCCTTTTCCCGTTACCGTTACTATCATCTAGCTATAACCAACGCTACCTTCTTGTGGGTTATAATACTGAACCTTATTGCATGTGCACAAAGTTGAAAATCGGATGCAATGAACTGCAAAAATAAATTGGTCAGGCTGACCGCATGAACAAACTTATCAATGTACATCATACTTCCCTTACTCCCATGCGCTAAGGTTCACAGTTTAGCTGAGCAGCTGCTAAAGGATTCCGAAGTATTTGGCCACACGCCAGCGCGTCAATAGAGCGTAGTGGCAGGAGTGACGTCTCGTGGCCGTTACAGTGTGTTTACACCGCAGTTACCGCCGTTTGCTGGTGTAATGTGCTCTTGAAGCCACCAGTAAGTGGCTTAAAACCTTTAACTGTACAGATCTCGACATGTATTGGGGATTAGAGCCCGAAATTTCGCGCATCGTTTTCCAGCATTGTGAAGGTTTATTTTTATGTGATAGGGTTGGATAACACGCCAACGCAAACGGCCCACCTGATGTAAAGAAGTTACAGCCACAATAGACACCTTTATCTAGGATAATCTAATCAGCCTATCACGTTCCCACTGTTGGGACACAGGCCTGTTCTCTGTGAGAGGGAGTGGGCTGCAATCCACCATGCACCCGGGCCCAGTACATATTGGTAAATACAAATATCTTTGAATTTTTGGTCTGAGGACATGCCGGTTTCCGATGTTTTTCTTCACCGTTTTGAGAGCAGTGGTGATGAAATAAGTCAGGGTTTGAACCCACGACGACTCGTAAGTCGCGGCCGTTACCGCTGGGCCACCACTGCGCCTATATCTCCAGAAAAATAGTTGCCGATGTTATGACCATGCGTGAAAATGTCTCCTGTATCTGTTATTTCTAAGTAACTATTTAATATTGCTGGGCGGCAAAAGTAGGTATATTAGTCTTAGGTATTTCTCCAGATGAGCCCCTTTACTCAATTACTACTGAAACAACTGATCCGATTTAATTTTAAACTGCATTAAGTCATCTAGCAGTTGCGCCATTTATTGCAACTAGTTTATCTTCGTCTGCTTCGTGATCGATCGCCGCTGTCGCCAGTGCTTGCATTTTGGCTTAATGTTTCCAGAGTTTGCTCCATTTTCATCAATTTTCATAGTTCAATAAGTGGCCTGTTTATTGTACGTTTGGGAAGTTATCAGAAATGAGTGGCCAAAAGCGAAAGCAAAAGAAATACCAAAAAAAAATTGTTAAGACAAACCTTTAGAATGTATTTTGAGGATAGGACGTATGAAAGATCAACCAGTCCAATTCTAGATCTTGATAAATAAGTACTCTCACGGGTCCGAAACTAGATATAATATTTCTTGTAATTCTGGTCCGTTATTATTTAATATGCGTCCGTTATTTCCAGAAACTACCTTGAGATACATAACATAACATAACGCCTGTATTTCCCGAAGGGTTGTGCAGAGGTGTACCTATACTACACCCACATCTCGCCAGTTATTATTTGAGTCCCATGTAATAGGGGGCAAGCCTATTGCCACCAACCGGGCACAAATCCAGACTTAAGGCTGCTGAGAAATTCCAGATGGAAAAACCCGATAATACTTTTCTCGACTCGGGAATCGAACCCAGGATCTAATGCTCAGCAGCAGCACTTGCGCCCACTAGACTAACGAGGCAGATAATCTGCCTTGAGATACTATATCATATTAATTTCATCATCATAGATTTTGAATCCCATCGAACACCATCTGAAATCACATCCACAATTCACTTCAGTAAAGTACAACTCTTATTAACAAAGCAAGTTCATTTAAAAATGTAGACGTATCGAAATTGTTCGCAGGCCGATACGTTGCGAATTCATAGGGGCTCTCATTGTGCACGCCACTCGTAAACCTGCTTTACTGCCTACCCCCGATACCAGCACGCCTTCTAATAGCCCGTATTGGTATGGGGGACACACTGAGTACCTATTCAGCGAAATGTATTGTTGCTTTTGGCATGTCGAATTGGAATACTCTTTAATTTTTATTCAAATGCCGTCGCTTATTAAAAAAAACCGACACGCGTATAGTGACCACTTCTATCTCTCTCTGCGAAGAATAGACAAACCTATCTATTTTTATAAAAAGTGACATTTCTTTTCTTCATTTTTGACATCGCGTTGTAGAAATCTTTCTACAATCTGTAATGTAGTCGCTAGCTTTATGTAACTACTACTGCAATGACAGCGATGCGAACGAGTACTTCAATGCCTAACGGCCCGTTCACGACCTTGCCGCGCTGAGCGGCGGCAAAGCGCGACCGGCGAGCGGTAAGAACAAAAGTATGAAAATATTTGAAGCACGCCACGAGTCGCCGCTCATAGCGAAAACGCGCGCGGTTTTGTCGGAGCGAATCGCTGCAGCGGTGCGCGGTGCGGGGAGCGGCGAGATCAAAAGTACAAGCGAATGAGTGCGACGCCACGAAACAGAGCGGCGCGGATAGCGGTGTAGGTGTGACGGACCTCGGTCGCTGCCGCTAGCCGCTACTGAGGGTACGTGGCGTGTAAAACGCACCGCTTGCCGCCGCCGCCCCGCCTGCCGCGCCGCTCGCCGCTAAGACCGAAGTCGTAAATGGGCCGTAAGTGTCCTTTCGTTTTTGGATTTTTTTGTATAAGTAGTTATTTAGATTGCATATTGAATTGTATTGTATTTTAACTACTACTAAAATGTAGTCCTTGGTTGGTATACAGTTTTTATAAATATTTTTTGGGTTTTTTAAGGTATTTCGTAAAAAAAATGTGGTTTATCAACGAAGTACTACGCTAAAAAATCTAAGATTTTTTATCATCTCAGTGTACCTTCACCTTATGGGCAGTACTTACCGGCGCGCGGTTTTTACGCCTTCCACTGAATATTTAATCGAGATGAAGTGATAAAAAAATGTTGCCTCCACGATTGGGATGCCCATTGCCCGGGCAACACTGGGCTAAGTAGTTAATATTACTTAATAATGGAATAGTTTGTTGTTGGTCTTAATTGGTGTTTCGTGGCGAATAGTTTGTGTTGTATCGTATAGTAAAACAACTGTAACTTGTTGTTGTTATGTAAACAGTTGACATAGTGTTAGTGAAAACTTTAGTGTCACGTTCGTGTTCACTACAGTTCCCAACACTTACGCACTTACCTTCAGAAAATGAAGATACGTGCGTAATTGTTGGGTATTGTTTAGTTTATAGATTAAATCAATTGTTGATGATAAAGGATGGTTATGTTGCCATTATCAATCACTATAAAAATAACACCAAATAATAATATTATACTGGAGTAGATCAATCTAACGAAATGATTCTCAACTCCGTACCAAAAGACTAAAATTAAAACATTCATTATTCATATCTGTTTTCTGTTCTTCCATAATTTAAATACCTAAGCATTATTTAAAACAAAACAGTACTCAACATCCAAGTACTGCTTTAATCTAAGCCTTTCTCAAATGGGCTCGCATTATGGGGCGGTATTTCTTCACAATAAAAATATTTTAATATTGTATCGGTTACGTCACGAAGAGTTGGTGTAGTGGCAACAAAATAATTAGCTTGTGGATAGTAATTATTTGGTTATGCTATAGATTTTGTATGTTACTATGAAATTGTTGATCGAGGTCTTTATCGAGTTTGTTTAGATAATAATTAGTTCCAAAAATCATAGTTTTCTCGGGTCGTAATGTCGTTCGCACCATCATTACACCTTGTCAATGGTTTAAAAGGCTGTAGGAACATAAATAGGCATTTGTGATTATAATCCTTGATCGACAGGAAAACGTTGCTTTTCTCTCTATCTGTTCTTAGACAACTTAAGTAGTTCTAGCGACATTTTTGTTACCTCTATATATTTAAGAATAAATACCTACGTTCAGACTAAAAACTATCATCAAATTCTACGTCTTCTCCTTGCATTTCTCGAAACTAGTATAAATGACTGTTCCCGTCCCCGGTACACTTGTACACACAGTGTTATTTCGTTATCGAGTCGCTGATCAGATTGCCGACGGTACTGCAACGAGCGGATTGTTCGATTCCATCGACAAATACTACAGTCGAGAGCTATTTTCCCACCTTATTTCTTTTAATTTTTCTTTTCAGATTGATGTTGCTGGCTGGCATTTATTTTGTATATATTTTTAATAGCATTTCCTCAGTTTTTAATCAGTATTTTACTACAATATAGAAATACTAATATATAGCACTAGCTTACTTCTTTTTTATTTGTGGGGAAACAGTAACTTCGCTTTTATTTAAATTGATTTGACTGTTGGTTGAAAAATTATCAGATTTTTGCCACTGGGTGGTAAAAATCAACGTCATTATTTTTTGAACATACTGACCGATGGTCTCCAGGTGTGGATAAGTGAAAAAACTGTCTTTTTTACAATATTTCATATTCGATTGCGATTTTCTTCACCAGGCAATGTTGTATCTCAGAATTAATAGTAAGATCATCTAAAAAAATTAAGTAGCAGGTATAAATACAAGGCCTCTCACCCCAACCTTCCTTCTTATGCGTTCTAAGAATCTAATAAAAATAAGCCAACACGTTTTCACACTGAAAATATATTACAGTCATTAAACCATTCAAGAGATTCTTAAGACCTCCACCTTTAACTAAATTACATTTAATAAGTACTAGGTTGTCATGAGTTCAAGCAGCACTTCGCAGACTCATTCAATTTCTTTACATTCGTACATGCAAATGAAATTCGTACGCGTATAATACAATTTTATATTCGTTATGTTATGTTAGCTGTAACATTTTAACTAAATCGTGTTCAAGTCATGGAACATACAATTGCAGTTTTCAAGAGTGCTTTTACGCTGAAAAACAATTTTCCCTTTGTATTTGTGAGATTTCAGCTTAGAATGTTGTGCGGCGCCATGACAGTTTGTTGTAATTAATTTCTTGTTCCGTTTTGGATGGTTTGTTTCCTTGTGTTGTTTAATTTACACTTAGTATGTCGAGTGTGTATTGCTGAAACTCTTTGAAATAATTAAGTTGAATATTCTGACGGGTTTTAAGTCTGAGCCTGTTTGCTAATTATACAGATTTATTTATTTGGAGATCAGCCCCAAAATCTCTTCTACCAGCACATTTCCCTAACTCCATCACAAACCGAGCACTCAATAAATAGTTGCCGAAACTCGTGCGATGATTTATATCATCTCTCGCTGAGTTATAGCGTCGCATCGCGCTCAACTTTCTTCGTCTCGCTAGCAAATTTGTTCTTTCACTAACGAGTTTGGTGTCTTACTTTCTTTTAGTAAAGTAGGTTACGGTAAGTACCAACTTAGATATGTAATTTTACGTGTGTGATACGGCAGGTTTAAATGAGCTGTAATTAGTGCCAAGGTAGTTAGTATTGTTGCTTGAAACTCAGGCAGGCGTGACAAAGGTACTGTTTCCGTATCAGAAGCTTGAAGCTTTTATTTGATTTCCAAACAAAATAATTTGATTTATTCCATCAATGTACAAATTAATTGTTATTAATTATTGTCAGCTAATGTAATTACTCCACACTAAAATAATTACCCAGCAACTATCCGCCATCATTTATCATGACTAATCCCCTGCAACATAAAATAGAGATAGTGTGTCAGTATTTATGGTACCTAATAGCGCCGTGTCTGCCCCCCCCCCCCCTCCCCGGCGATAAAGCAGCGTGAAGAGTAGCCGACGTGAACCATGGGTTACGTTTTAGGGGAGTCGTACATGCACTTGTGCTGGCATCGTGGAGACGACATGCTGTTAGTGATGCTTTAGTGGCTCTATTCGTCATTTTTATTTTAAATCTTTCTTGCACGTATTTTATTTAGGTGTGTACACGTAGGTATATTATGAGTAAGTATAAGGGTCATAGAAGGTGGTGTTTAAGTATATTGTCTTCTATTTCACTTGGAAATGGAACTGTATTCGTTTCGTGAAGGAATTGAAGTCGAAGTTACAATCCCGAATCATGCATGTAGCTTAAACAATCATAAATAATTATTTATCCGTCAATATAATGTTATAGTATTTCGGCATTGAAGGAAAATACCAGTTGTTTATCGGCGATTATGACAGTGTGGAAATCAAGGAGCATTCCTATGCAGTTCCTACATAGTTCCACTCTTTCCACATATATGTCAATAATATCGGAAAACGTGTCACCGGGTTTATTGCACTTTTTATACCGACACCACTTCGCGACACCATAAAATATTTATATTTTATAGCTACTAATAAAATATTTACGCCGGGTTCCTGATATTCGAACCTACCTGTCGAATAAACAGAAATAATCTCATTTCTAATTCGGCATTCCCTTTTATTAAAAGTTCTGTCGGAACCGTATAAAAATGGTTACAATTTTACCGTATCCTGTTTGTTTACGGAGGGCTATACATTTTTATTTGAACACTTTTTATATTTTTTGTCCGTAGATACGACTGTTTGGTTTTTGAAGTGGGATAAAATAATACTATCAGGTGTTTATTTTTTAGTATAATGTGTGAATTTTCAAAAGCATAGGTTGTGTTTTGCAACTGGGTATATTTTTTTCTTTTCGCAGTTAGTTTTAATCATGGTCTGGCAGTTTGAGTACTATAAGCGGCCTACTCAAATGTCCTTTCTTTGGTATTGTTCATCGAATCGTTGAGCTCCTTAAGTTATGAGTTTAGCTGCACGATTGATAAATGCGTGTAATGACTGGACAAATCCACTCAATCTGTGCGGTTCTTTCCTCAAAAGACCATTTCAGACACTAATTTACATGGTCTGACCAAGATGTGTCTGGACTTTAAAAAGAGACTGTGACCTCCGAGTTTGTTTCGGCCTTTCTTCTCGGCGTAGTCAGATAGGAAACGCCGACCTCATCTAGTTTTTAAAATATTATTGACGTGTAAAAATGTTTGTACAAACCTACTTTTAGCCCAAAAAATCAGCATTGCCATTCATATTGTCAGCCTTCGGGCACTTTTACCATTGTCAGCAATGCGAACGAACTTTTTGATGCCCAATGAGCTCTCCCCCTTTTTTAAGTCTTGTTATATACTTGTACGTATTATATAGGTATATTTTAATGTTAGTTTGTAATTAAGTTTTATAACTGAGTAAGTAAAATTAATGTATGCAAATAACTAAGAGGACAAATTAAATAAATAAATAAAATAAAATCATTTCAAGCGTTAACCGTCTCCTTACATAAACAAAAATATTTAACGTGATTGGCAAGGTACCATAAATTACAGATAGCACTGTGCAAGTGTGCTTATATTTTGTTAAACATTACAAAATCGCTCTTGCACTTGAGCAGAAAAATTGGTCTAAGATATTGTTTTATAAATTCTACTACCTACCTTTTTAATTAATTTTCTGTAAAACTATAACTTTTTGCCCATAAATCTGTGAAAAAAGTAAAATATCAGTTTCATTTCTCCCCGACAAGTTGAAGGCGCTGCAAACTTTGAGAAATGCTGTCAAAACTTATAAAAGTCAGCCAAGCGATGGAAGTTGGAAAAATCTGTATCGGGCGTCGATTTAATCAATATCTTCATCCCTGTGAAAAATTGTGCATAGAGAAAAATTCTTAAATTGTAGAAACAAGGAATATTTTTCTTGACATTGGAAGTATGAAACAGCCTAAAAAACCTTACATAAAAATAATAGTTTGTGTTGTTTACATTCGATTAATTACAATCCATTCCAATTATTTCACACTAACCACATTTAACTAGGTTTAACGTTGCTAAGGTACTGTAATGTTACGAATGATGATTCTTCCAGTTTTGACGCTAGCCTAGTATTTCAGTAGAAAAAGTGTTGGAAGTGTAAAAGTGTTGGACAGGCGAAGGTCTTGCAGATGTCTGTGGGCAGCGGTAACAACTATACCGTAATCTATTGACGTTAAGCGTTACAAGACGTTCTTTTCCAATTATATTGCTCATTTTAATCGTAACAGTATGTAAACCATATCTCACTTTCTTCCTTGATTCGTGATCCTAGTAAAAATGGGGTAGTGAAGAATTCAATCCCGAATCAAGTGTCCGCTTCGCAACTGAAATCTCGAAGAAGAATTGTTTTCAAACGTAATCTGAGATAGAAACAATTTTAAACTTATAAAAATACTGAAAGCTTCCACGCGGCAGTCGGTCTTACAGAAAAATCTAGTATGAAATTGGCTACTTTTCTTGTGAACGGAAATACGGAACGATACCGGTAAATAAAAGAGGCTTAGAGGAAAAATTGGTACTAGTGTTCACGAATCTGAGGATAAATTCAGATCTGCAGACAGGAAAATACCTATGTTTATATCTAACGTACATAGGGACACTTCAGAGTCGGATATAACCTCTTATATTGAAAAGAGAACTGCGGAAAAAGTGACCCTAGAAAGAATTAATATTAAGCGGCAATGTGAACACAATGCGTACAAGTTTTTTGTGTCCCAGAGTAAGATACAATTATACTTGGATGATAAGTTATGGCCACAAGGGATAGTATTTAGACGTTTTGTTAACTACAGGCCGAAACGCGTAAGCGATACATCTACCGTAAAGGTATTCGGCGCACAACTTAGTAATAATGTTGAGTAACGATAGTGTTTGCAAGTTCGTGAGTTTTAACTGCAAAAATGTCAAGCGCTCTGCTGACAGTATTCGTGAATTATGTAAACAATCGGATGTGGTTGCGCTGCAGGAAACGTGGTTACTGCCCGAGGAAATCTCGTTTCTTGACACAATAAGTGATGAGTTCAGCAGTACTGGAGTATCAGCAGTCGACACGTCAGCGGGAATTCTTCGCGGTAGGCCACATGGTGGTGTCGCCCTTTTGTGGAGAAAACGTCTTTTCCATGATGTGGTTGTTATTCAGTGCGATAACCCACGTATTTGTGCAGTGAAAATTGTGATTAAGGATAAATCCTTCTTAGTGATGAGTGTTTACATGCCCACGGATACTGTGTCAAATTTAACGGACTTTACGGACATCTTAAGCTCGGTGAGTGCCATAATTGATAACTGTAATATAGATTATGTTTACATGTTAGGTGATTTTAATGCGCACCCGTCTGAGCAATTTTATGACGAACTTGCCGGCTATTGTGCCGAACAATTGTGGACGTGTGTTGATACACAAATGTTAGGTTTAAGTTCAAATACATATACATTCTTGAGTGAGGCTCATGGGTCAAAGAGATGGCTGGATCACTGCGTAGTGACAGAAGCGGCTGTGGCCTCCGTCAGGAATGTATATGTAGTTTATGATGTGTTTTGGTCAGACCACTTGCCACTGGTAGTAGAATGCGACTTGAATGTTATGCTGTCAAAGAAATGTGTTGATGTTGTAAATGTGAACAAGGTTGTGTGGGGAGAGAGAAGTCAAAATCAGATAGAAGCTTATCAACGTGAATGTCGTGAAAGATTAAAACTAGTTGACTTCCCACACGAACTTGGTGATTGTTGTGACAGTATGTGTAACAACCCTAGTCACAATATTGTTATTGAGAAACTGTATGCAGATATCGTACATGCTTTAAGTGAGGCTGCTGTGACAGGTCGGGGAGGCGGCAATAGGTGCTCTAAGAGGGTAGTAGTTGGCTGGAACAAACATGTTGCAGAGGCTCATAGGGAGGCTAGGCAGAAATTTAAATTGTGGACGTGGTATGGCAAACCTGCTACTGGGTCACTTTATAACGAAATGCGTGAGACTAGAAAAGTCTTTAAGTCAAGGTTAAAATGGTGCCAAGATCATGAAGACCAAGTTAAAATGGACATTCTAGCCTCACACCACGCTAACAATGATTTTCGTAGTTTCTGGAAACGCACGAATAAAATGAAAGCCAGACCGGGAATCCCTGTGAGCGTCGGTGGCATGAGTGAGCCTGAGGATATTGCTAATCTTTTTAAAGAAGCATTTTTTGTAAAATCTCCTCTAGGACCCTCACGGTCGGTGCTCGATGTTGTGCCCGGCATGGAAATAGGTGTAAAATTTAAGTCCCCGGAGGTTGCTCGGACTATTAGGCGTATGTCAAGGGGTAAGTCCCCCGGTCATGACGGGCTTAGCATCGAGCACCTACGGTTTGCTAGCCCTCACTTACCCAGGGTGCTGGCTATGTTGTACAGCTTTTGTGTGAGTCATAGCTACCTGCCTGGTGAGATGATGCGAACAGTGGTAGTGCCAATTGCTAAAAACAAAACTGGTGACCTCGCTGACAGCAGTAACTATAGGCCCATTTCACTAGCTACCGTGATTGCAAAGGTATTTGACAGCATGCTTAATACACAATTAAGTAGTTATACTACTATTCATGATAATCAGTTCGGATTCAGAGCTGGGTTATCAACAGAGAGTGCGGTTTTGTGTCTTAAGCATGCTGTGACTTACTATGCAAGACGAGGGACGCCTATTTATGCTTGCTTCCTGGACTTATCAAAGGCATTTGATCTGGTTTCCTATGATATGTTGTGGAGTAAATTAGAGCGGATAAATTTGCCCACTGAACTTGTGAACATTTTAAAGTTTTGGTATGGGAACCAGATCAACACTGTACGATGGGCTGGGGTGTTTTCTCGTCCTTACGGGTTGGAGTGTGGGGTGAGGCAGGGTGGATTGAGCTCACCAACGCTTTTCAACCTTTATGTGAACGAGTTGATTGGCGAGCTCAGCAGTACCAGGCTCGGATGTTATATAGACGGTACCTGCGTCAATAATATCAGTTACGCAGATGACATGGTGCTGCTGAGCGCGTCAATCTGCGGTTTGAGAAAAATGGTTGCTCAATGTGAGGCGTATGCTAAGGTTCATGGCTTGGCATACAACACTAAGAAGTCTGAGATCATGGTCTTTGAGGCTGGGGGTAAGAGTCCGGATGCAGTACCGCCCGTATTACTTTATGGAACACCTTTGCAGAGAGTCTACAGGTTTAAGTATCTTGGTCATATATTAACTCCCAACCTCAAAGACGATGATGACATTGAACGAGAGCGGAGGGCGTTGTCGGTTAGAGTGAACATGTTGGCTCGCAGGTTTGCACGATGCGCACTTCCCGTCAAAATCACACTCTTTCGAGCCTACTGTACTGCTTTTTACACGTGCAGCCTGTGGGCTAGATATACGCAAAGATCGTACAACGCTCTCCGCGTTCAATATAACAATGCTTTTAGGATACTGGTGGGGCTGCCCCGTTTCTGTAGTGCGTCAGGGATGTTCGCAGATGCGCATGTAGATTGCTTTTACGCAACAATGCGTAAAAGGTGCGCTTCCCTGGTGCGCAGGGTGTGGAGCAGCTCCAACAGTGTCTTAAGCTTGGTTGCGAGTCGCCTGGACTGTATGTACGTGGGTCACTGTTGTGCCGTCTCTCATGGGATGTCGCAACGGTGACCAACCGTTATTTCTTGTGTTGTTTTTCTTGTTTTTTGTTGTGCTTACTAACATAGTCGTAAGTTTTACTAACAATTTTATTGAGTCATGGTTACTCGAATAAAGAAATTCTATTCTATTCTAAATAGTTTTGCTGCCATATTCAAGATATCACCCAGATAAAATATATTTTGCATACTGAAAGAATTTTTACAAGTGAATAAATCTGTTAAATTCAAACGTGCGCCAAAAATAATAATTATACTTAAATCAAATTCCTCTATTGATAACACATACATAGTCCAAAATCTTAACTGTCTACTTCCTCTCCAATTTATAACTGAACAACAACTTTCAATTCTCGAACAACCTCACAAATGCGATCAACATCAAACAAAGAGTCCGTTTATTACGCCACAATTACGGAAGTCCCAATCTTTGCGGTGAGAAGGACCAAAAACTGGCATCCTTAGGACCATCTTAAAAGACCATCCTATTTGTAGGAGCGTATAACCCGTGATTGAGGGGGTTACTATAAAGGGGAGTAATTTCTTGGAGTCGACTAGTTTCAATGTGGATAGCAGCTGTTTAGTGGGTAGTTGATTACGTGGACTTGAAAGGGTTTCAATTGTTTAGCTGCAGAGATGTGTAGGTGATAAGAGCGAATGATAAGGGGATAAGTAACGGAAGACACAAACTTTTACGTGATAACATTTTGAATAAATTCGTTTGTTACCAATAAAGATTACTTGTAACATGCTTATTGTAATGTGCAAATAAATAAATATTACTTGATTTTTTACATTGTCTTCCACACTTTACTAAAAGTAACCCAATAACACAAAATGTCTATGAATATTGCTAGATAACAGCTCGAAAGCTTGTACAAGTAATTTCAACCTGAGAAAAAATACCTTCAGAATTAGCGGGTACTAGACTCACATAATTAAGTATTAGACATGTGTACTAAATTTCAACTAAATTGGATTCAGAGCAAATTGGCTGTGACAGACGGTCAGCCAGTCTGCCAGACAGACACACGAGTGATCCTATAAAGTAATGTTTTTTTTCTTTTGACGTACCTACACAACCTTAAAAAAAATTCTTAGTAACAAAATAAAATTGGCTGTTGTGTTAAATAGCTAAACGAGATGGTTTTCCATCCTTAAAATTTTCTTATTTACAAAACACTAACATCATTCCACGTTCAAACGGTTTTTGCGGACGCGTTTTGAAAATGCACGCATCGAATGGATAGTTGAAAATGTTCAAATCCTGGCTCAAACAAAATGAGCATTCGATGCACTCATCGTGAAGTTATTTCATGAGTGTCGGTGTCCAGTTATGTGAATAGTTGACCTCCTTTTTGAGTTAGAATTGAATTGTAACTTTTTGGACAGTCACGAGTGAAGTGTGGACTTTTATTTTCCTTTGTTTTTTTGTCTGGCGAGCTGCCCCGTAACATTTTTGGACTTTTGCTGTTTACTTTAAATGAATGCAAAACAAATGTGGCTTAATAAGTCATGTTGGAAAATTCTACATAGAAAACATTTTGTTTTACCAGGAAAATAAAATTAAAACTCGGTTTTTTTTATTCATAAATATTTTTTCTCGCTTGGAAATTCAAGCATTATTTTGACAACCTTCTTCAAGATAAATTGAAAATCCTGTTTGGTCGAATACAGGCGAGCGCCCGGTCGGCAATGTTTGTATGAAAATCCATTATGTCGTGTTAGTGGCCGAATAAATTACTATGAAAACTTAATCTGTCGTGTTATTTGTAAATGGAACGAACTTTTTAGTTCTACTTATGGCAACCAAGGAGGTAACTTATCAAAGATTTTATTTAAATTTTGGTTTGGCTGGCAAATAGAGCTATTTAAAGTAAAGAAGAAACAAATGAACATAGTTATTGGTTCTAAAATTATCGCTGTTCGTCATTGATTCTGGAATTTATAATTAATTTGGTTAGGTTGAATTATCGTGCATTATTTGAGAAAATAAGCCAATACAAGCCCTGGCCTCAACCAGGCATTGATGAACTCACATATACACGGTGAAATTTTAATCACCATTTTCCTCTTAAGGGGTCGTTGTACTCACCATTATGAACAACTTTTACTATGGGACCAAACCTGAAATCGTGAAAAAAAAATCAGCTGTTCCCTACATTTTGACGAGTTATGCGAACATAAATGTAGGGAACAGCTGATATTTTTTTTCACTATTTCAGGTTTGGTCCCATAGTAAAAGTTGTTCATAATGATGAGTACAATGACCCCTTAAGAGGAAAACGGTGATTAAAATTTCACCGTGTATTATGTATGCCTCGGTTTCGCTTCAGCCTACATTTTCACGATCGTTCATAAATGGCCCTGTTGCAGGCCGCGATAGTAATGTACTATTATTGGGCTTTCATCAAAATGCCATATTATTAGACTGGTTCTGGTGAGTCAAATAGTATTAAACAATAAATAGGTAGGTATTTTCCGGAGTCTAACTACAATTTAACGCTGATTAATATTTTCAATAAGTTTTATAGTTACAAAATACACATATACGTAGAATGATTTCCAGAACAGCGCATAACATCAATAAAAACACTAGAACACTATTTATAGCTCATCAGTGGTATCTCGTGTCACCCGTCGGCTCGTGATCACACGTATCGGAAGCCCTGATAATCCTTAAATTACTCACGAATGTCTTCCACTATGAGGTTAAGGATATACAGAATTTGAGGCGCAAGAGATAAGCGGTGTTTAAATTTAATTCTGTACAGCCCTGTGGATGTGACACCTTTATAAGAAAAGAAGAATAGAAAGAAAGAATATCGTTTATTTCGAAACAGTTCCTGAAACATAAATACAAAAAACAAAGTAAAAAAGTGAAAATAATGTTTAACAACAATAGTGTGTGTCTCACGGAGCGCGAAAAAGGTTCATTTCAGCATTAAATTCCAGACAAATGCAGTCTAACGCTGGTATTCTAATTAACCTTATGCCACAAGTAACGGGGAGTACACACAGTCTCAACATACCTAATACATAATTTGCAGTGTAGTAGTATTGCTGTGTTCTGTGTGTATTTATGGTAAAAATTCCAGGCCATTAGGAATGCCTTCTTAGTGAGCCTGTGTATCGAGACATCAAACAAATGAAAAGGAATCTGAATTTAAATTGTCCATGAAATCAAATCTAGGTTTGTCACTAACAGGTATTCAACCTATAGAAAAAAAAAAAAATTACCTACTTTAAAGTATTTAACTTTTAAAGAAGCTTCCAATAGTTTCGGAAGCCGCAAGAAGTCGTTTGAGGAAGTCGTTCTTAAATTGCGCCGCGTCATAAAGGTGGCTGGTCAAAGCGCGGGCAATCCTCTTGCGGTGGATTACAGGACCGCCCGAGGACTTACGAGTTGGAGCGAAGCGGTCCTCGGTACCGGTGTCAAATGTTTGCTTCTCATTTGTGACGACGTAGTATTAATTTGTTTTGGTGCTTCGTTGTTGTATTGATTACTTGTTGTTATTTTACAAGACAAACCATTTAAATTGTCCATATTATATTCAAATGTTACGAACAATTTAAGTTGGTTCAACATTCAACATCACAATAATTGCAATTCTATTTCAGTCTTTATTTCCATGGAAGATGGGTAGGCCTTTTTGTGGGACGCAACGTGTGTCGATACTCTTGCGCCATCCCACCTTCTTGGGTCGGCGTGCTGTGCTGGCGCTGCCGCTGCAGCTACAGAAAACCTAAGGCGGCGAGTATAATAAAGTTATAGGTAACTATATTTTCGAGCCGTTTGGGGTTGAAACCCGTGGGGTCCAAGTGCTCATGGTTTGTTCAACGAAATCTCTTTTACCTTGGCCAGAGGCTAAGTATCGCCATACAACGTGGCAATGCCACCAGTCTCTTGGGTACATTAGCAGTCGACAGCGATGCGAAGAAATGATCGAGTCCTTACATTAGTTTGTTAATAGTTTTGGTTAGGTTAGGATATTATATTTTTATTTAATATATTAATATGTCATTTATAATTAGTTTAATGACAGTTATATGAAATGGCTATAACATGGCAAACTGACGTGTCAATTTGCTTCAAAAAATAATTTCCCTGACAGTACATACATCAAACAACTTTATGTAAATAGTAAAATTTGCCCACAGCTTTGGGTATTATATTGATGATATTAAATAATATAATGAATATTAATAATTTGATAATTCTGATTTAATTTACGTGAGTAATGAAGTTCTGTTATTTCATTTTAGTTATAATACCTAGTATTATGATTGTGGTGTGTATTTGAATGTTTGGTTACTGACATAATTCTTGTATACTAACATCAAGGGGATATAGGCAGGAGAATGACTAACAAAAATATGGATCACCACCGTCTGAAGTAAAGAAATAAATAAAATTCAATTAGTCTGCAGAAATCAGAAGAGATTAGGTAGATACTTCAGTTTTTATTGTCAAATGTTAGTCGAAACATGAGAAGACATTAAAAATTAATTATTGTGCTAATGAGTTTGTCCTATTTTGTTTGGGCGTTTTAGTTGAGCTCGTACAATATTTAGATGAATCTACATACAGGCAGATCACAGAAAAATACGCAGGGGAAACAAATACAACTTTTTTTCAGAACTTCAAACTCAATTTGTAGAACAAAAACACAGCAACCTACACCTCAAGTTGGCCACTTTGTTTGCACACAATACGACATGAAAACTGTCCCATAACAGCTTTAGACAATACTCGCGGCACAAACATTGTAAGCGATAATAAAGTTGAAGAAAGCGGAGAACTAAACAAACTCCAAGTTTTACTTCAAGTGGTTGGGAGGGGACAATGTATATGAATAACAGAAGGTACATAGACTTGCTGCGGTTCGTAAAAAAAATTCTTTAACCGACATAGGAAAAAGCTGATTTTTTTTAAATTGCTTTCTTTACTTCAATCTCGCTTTCTGATTTGTCAGTGGAATTATTAGCCGACTTATGATTTCTGTTCACACTTCGAAAATTTTAAAAAGTTTATTTTAATGATTGGGTAATGACATAATTATTTTATTTCCAGGTAAAACAACCGCTTTATGTACAACTAGCTTTTGCTTGTAGCTTCGCCCGCGTGGATGTCGTAAAATATCCCACGGGACGTACTACCGGCATTTAAAGTACGCTATGTATTAATCCAGGTTATAAACTACCTGTGTGCCAAAGTTCATCCAAATCCCATAAGCCGTTTTTGCGCCAATCCGGAACATACATCCAGACAAACCGACAAATGTTAAAACCTTTAATATGGCATTAGACGAACACCTCGTAGATTTAAAAAAAAAAAAAAAAAAAACAAAATTGCAGTTTTGGTAAGTATAGATAATAAACACCACCTTTGAAAACCTGCAACATCTAGAACTAATAGCAAGACCCTCAGAAACATCAATACACATAGGTACGGGCGACATTTTTGTTTGCACCAACACAATGCACAATGGCGTCATAGGTCAGCTTGTATTTTTACATTACACGTAAACCTTCTGCACGTCTCTCATCAGTGGTAATGGTGTAACGCAATTTATGTATTACATTTTGTTTGTGTGAGTTGTATGGAAGCGACCCTTCCTTTTTATATCATAATGGAACTTGAGCGAAGCTTTTGTCTCACGAGTTCGTAATGAGTGCTGGGCGAGGTCGCGAGTTTATTGACAAGCGGTAGTGGGTTGCGAGGTTTTCTGTTATGACGATGCAACAAAATTGCATGTATATCAATCTTAATTTTTTATTACAAACTAGCTGCTGCCCGCGGCTTCGCCCGCGTGAGTGTCGGAAATAACCCCATAAATCCCCATGGGTTTTAAGTATAAATATTGAGTTTCGAGTTAATCGGACAGCGCGTTAAAATTCTGCCATACAAACACTGACACCCCCCAACCCCCCTTTAGGGGGTAATTTAGAAAAACAAAAAACTATAATTTATTTAGATAACTATTCGTGCGTAGTTTCATGTTTATTACCTCAAGGAATAAGATTTTTCATACAAACTATCATCCCTTATTTTACCCCCTTAGGGGTTGAATTTCGAAAAATCCTGATACACGTTATTCTTAATTTTTGGGTTTAAGTATAAATATTGAGTTTCGAGTTAATCGGACAGCGCGTTAAAATTCTTCCATACAAACTTTGACACCCCCCAACCGTAGGATAGGATACTTTTCCGGGATAAAAAGTACCCAGTGTGGTGCCCAGGATATGAAAGAATAATTATACCAAGTTTCATCGTAATCGAACCGGTAGTTTTTGCGTGATGCCTGAACAAACAGACAGACAGACAAAAAAAATTTAATCAAATTTTTGGGTTCGGTGTCGGTCTAGTAACACCCCCTGCCATTTATTTTTTTTATATTTTCAATGTACAGAATTTTCACTTCTACAGATTTATTATAAGTATAGATAAATGGTTAATTGATTCAGGCGTGACTTGGCGGAAATCCATTATAAAATACAATAGACGTAGATATATTTAGTAACCTATTCCGCTTAGCTAAGCTAGTTAAGCGGAATAGGTTACTAAATATATCTACGTCTATTGTATTGTACAAAAAAATGTTCAATTTAACATATCAATGTCGTTTTCATTTCGACATTGCCAGTGTTATGAAATGAGGCACATGTGTTTCATATTACTTTCATACAAGTGATGAGCACTGGTCTGTGTCGAGTGATGCCCAGGTATATCAAAACCAAGAGCAGATATCGCAACCTGAATAGAGCTTACTAACCTTAAAGCTTAAAGCTTAACCCTGAATAACTTTTAAGCTGCGATTTAAGATTACAATCATTGTAAACGATTACCTTTTTGGATATCAACAACGTTAATTGGAGTAGTTTATAATATTTATTATCCAGCTCTTTAAGTTTTCAGAAATACTTGATAAATAACTAAATCCTTTTAAGCCAGTCAAGTAATTTAGGTAGGTACTAGTAAATTGAAGGATTCGATTATAAAATAATTTGAAGAAATGTCTCAAAGAGATTTTGGGTACCTATAAAAAGATTTACACCAAATTACAGTTCAGTTGAATTGGCTACACAAACACACATTTTTTATTTAAGTTGAAAAATTAGTTTGTGAAAAAAAATTCAATTGGAATTTAAATCTACAATTGGAAGTAGAAAATAAATTATAATAAAAGCATGAGCTGTAACAATAGTGTTATAAAGAAAATACTTTTAATTGCGGCAAACATGACGCAAAGAAAAAACAAATACCTTCACGAAAATAACAAGTTGGAGGAAAGTATGCGTCACACCACGCAAAATGGCCATCGCTCAGCATAATGCTGCGACCCTATGCGAGACAGAGCCCCAGCGCTGGTTATAGATTTGATCATCTCTAATTAAAGAGGCGGCGTTCGTAATTCAACAGGAATTAGTAATCATAGTGAGGAGTTAACACGGAGTTTGAATAGAATAAGAGGCCAGCTTATATGGTTGAGTTACAACTAACGTGCGGCCTACCGTACCTACTACTTATCAAAGAGAAGGTAAGTGTAGAATCCTGTTGATTCCGTTAATAAGTTGAACACATCACTACACTGGCTCATCACCACACCAAGCCTCTTGTGCGGGTACGCTCCATTTTTCAACCATTTCCCGCCGTTCGCGGTAAACTGACAGTTGATATTAGTGACAGCGACCTCACTGCTGATGTTTGTTGAGTGTTTACATATCTATTAAATAGATAGGTACACTACCTACAGTAAGTAATGTGAAACTTCGCAATTTCAAACCGATGTATTGTTCAACTATCCGCTGCCGCTTATCAACACGTCCTAACCCAACGGTTTATTGAAAGTACATAGCAGCACGCGGAGTTTCGTTACTCGTTAGTAAAATGGTTAGAACGGCCACGTTTTGAATACGCTTAATGTAACGCCGTGTGCACACGGTAGGGAACGTGTGTCTTCACGCTAATGTTGTTAATGGCTTTACAGTTAACTAATGTGGTTTTATTGTTCTTAATGCGTTGTTCTAGGATTAAGCTAGGAAGTACTATGGCTTAAGTTAGTTGTTTTGGTTTGTTTATTACTGAGGATGTGTGGTTTATTTGTCTTTGTTAAAAGCAGGCATTCAGAACAGCAGATGTTCACTTCATCTCGAAGTTGCTCTTAAAAACAGTTAAAGTATTTTTATAGCTGTACAAATTCGATTAATGAATTGCGTCATGAACGTTCTCAATCACATCAACAAGGGGCACCTGGACTGCAATGTCCTCGCATTTGCTAAAAATAATTTCCAAAAAAATAATCTGTTGCAATATAATAGAATTTAATCTTACAGAATATAATAGAATATTACAGAATCTGGCTGGCTGCACTATCTTCTAGAATCTAGATGAAGTAAAAAACGGAACAGATATTGTATAAAATATCTATGAGATGAGATATTTGAGACTTATCCGAAGATAGAGAAATTATATAAATTTTCATTATTTTAAAACGACTTTCATTTTAGCTGTACTCTTGCCCAATTTGCCTATAAGCCAATTTGCAGTTTTGAGAATTTGCCCTTTAGTGAACAATGCTAACATTAACAATTTGTTTACTATCTACGGGCAATAAGGCGTGATGTTCTGTTATGTTGTTAACTGCAAATATTCAACGTCATACGTATCATTATGTGAGTACTAGGAGAACAGAAGCATCAGGTGTGTGTCACCGCACACAATTTTTAGAAGTCGTCTCAAGCAAATGGTATAGGTACTATCGCACGTCTGTAATTTTGTAAGAGATATGTGATAGGATAAGCAAAAAGGTCTTTTTAATTTTCAAAACGTCCTAGTGGCTTGGTAAAAATAAGGGTGCCAAGTATATAGTTGTTAAGTGCGAACTATCGAATGACATTCAAAAAGGAGCAAAATAATAGTAGTAATTGTAATTTTAATTTACGAAATTTCAAAGTCGCTTTTAATGAAAATATGAAGCAAATTGTGCTGATAAAATTTACAGTTTTAATTACTTAAAAACTTAGACGTTATTGGTTAACACTTTGTTAATAGAAAAATGGTTAGCATCTAAGGACTAATTAATTTTATAACAATGTTCTTTGTGAAAAATGTTCTAATTGTGTTTAAAAACACCTGTGCTTATCAGGAGACATTATAATAATATGGTAGTTTCAGGATGATAACAGTCAGACACTCGCAAACACAAAGCTTTTTGCTCGAATCTAATAATCCAATCCTCGATCGAAAAAGACAAGTACACAACAATAAAATAATGTTAACACTAAGATTTCTCAACAATATCCAATACAATAAAACGTAGCAACAAACACGCTGCGCGATCAGTCACAGGTGCGCTATCGATCACAACTTACAGTAATGTAAGATGGAGCACCGCGACACGGCGACATTGCAACAAATCTAATTCTTGATACATTTGTATGGGTTTACAAGATATTACAGAAATATTTAAGAAAAATGCTAGAAATGTTTAACACAGAAAATATTTATTTATAACTACACATTTTCACGACATACTTAACAATAAATTTGACTGTCCACAACTGCTCAGCAGAATAAACTTTAACGTCCCACTTAGACGCACCAGACATACCACTTTGTTATCAGTACCTTCGGCCTCCACTAATTATCTAAAGATGTCACCGTTCTTGCGTCTACCTGCATTATATAATGACAAATTCCCAACATTGGACCCCTTCAATACCACACGGAACAGACTTAAAAAAGTGATTATCCAAATCCTCCATCAAACGCCGGACACCCAGTGAACTCAGTAGTGCCAGTTTATTCAAACGTACACAGACATACACACACCTTCACACACACTTACAACACCTACACCGCACAGTACACGCCCCGCACACACTTTAAAAGTAATAATTATGTCACTCTCTGTATTTTTTTTTTTAATAATTTTGTGAGTACTTCGTAATTGTCGTAATGTTTAGAATTATAATAATGTTATACTTACTGTCAGCTGTGAAGCTACCTTATAATAAATAAATAAATAAATAAATAAAAACATAACATAACATCACGCCTGTAATCCCAAATGGGTTAGGCGAAGGTGTACAGCTATAATAGTACACCCTACATTTCACCAGTTATGTTTAAGTTCCATGTGATAGACGGCGAGCCTAGTGCCATCAACTGAGTACAAGTCCAGACTCTGGGCACACTGCCCGTCCTGAGAATCCTGCTCAGCAATAGACCTTGCGAATACTAGACCATCGAGGCAACTTTTAATAGTATTATGTTCAAAATAAACAGGGTGGCAGGAACATCGACGCGAAAACGGTCACCACGTATTCAGTGCATCATTCTGAGCCAAAAAAAAACCTGCAGTTACACGGTCAAAATGTATGGATTTTGACCGTATAGGTATTGCACTATTGTTTTGCAGATTTAAAAAAAAATAACCGATGAAAAATTTCTATGTAGGGGGGCTCAGAGTGATGTACTGAATACGTGGTAACTGTTTACGCGTCGATGTCCCTGCCACCCCGTATTTAAACTACTTGTACCGCAATTTTCTGGCATGTTTTTGAGTACAATCATGAATATTCAAACTGCAGTCGATTCGAATTTCTTCTTTGCTACGAAAACGTAGCTCGCGTAGCGGTTACAGCTACGGCGTAGCACTCGTGCAGTACTTCATTGTAATGTTGCTTGTGAACGATGCATATTACACTTGCATAATATTCAAGCACTATGTAGGTTATTATATAGTGAGTAGCTGGAACACGTGGTACAAGCTAAAGTAATTGGCCACATCAATTGTACTGTACAAGAGGTTCTTAATAGCACATTTTGATACAAGTGTACTTTGTTGGGCACATTCGAGGTGGTAATATTATATGATAAGATAGCCGAGTGTGTAATTATCAACGTACATGCGTTTCATACGACGTTTTTCAACACACTTGCGAGGAAAAAACAGACTTGTTGTAGTGTCCTAGGCTACAATAACGTAACTATAGAGATAATACATATCGATTTATAAAGTTCAATTGACCTTTGTTGCTAGGTGCTGACTATCCAGAGCTTCTTTTAAAAACTTTTCTACGTCGGTTGGTGACAATATTTTAGATTTCGTATTTTTGATATTAATTAACAGAGAGTAACACAAAGCGTAAACGATAACAAATATTTACTGGGAAATGGCGCGTTGGTGATGTTTTTTCCATCGGCGATGCGCACGCAGATGTAAATAAAGGCACTGGCAAAACCGCTGAACAGCCTTTATAATAAATATAATAAACCCAAAAGATTTTTTTGAATACGCAAATAAATTAAAGTTAATAAGTAGTGAAAAATATATAATTTGATGAAATTTCATACTGCATTGATATTTTACTCCGACTAGTAAATAGTTATCTGTAGCGCACATAACCGCATTAGTAATATAAAGTAAAAAGCACGCGTGTTTAATACACTGTATTATGAACCTACAAGCGATTCAATAAGAGCCACTTTACGAGCAAGTGTGTTGAAAAAGTCGAAATCCATTCAAGATTTTTGTAAATGGCTATACATCAGGATCCAAGCCCTATACTAAGTCACAGGTGTCCAGCTCTCCAGTAAACTCTGTCCAGGTCTAAACATTTGTTAGTGTTATCACAGTGTTTTATTGTTGGCTACACTCCCCCCCCCCTTCCACCCCGCGACCCGTGTTGGTGGACCCGGCTATTGGCAAGTTTGCTATGCAGATAATAGGTTGATTTGTATATATACAGATATCTTGTATGTTTTTGGAATACACTCTTTCGACAGGAACTTGATTTTCTAACTGTTGCAGTATTAAATGAATAATAAGAAAAAAAAAAATAGTTTAGAGATAATTCGGTAATATAATTATAATTAATTCGATTAATCCTCAGCAATGGATTTGACTCGTGTAAAAAACTAGTGTCTATGAATCCAAAGAAGTCGAAATAAAACCATACAAAAAAAAAACTTTTTTTACATTATTCAGATACTTCATAATTATGCCCCACATTTTTGTAATATTCTTTTATAATCGTTTAGTCCCTGAGACAAACGGAGTATTTAAACTGAATCTCGAAATAGATTTTATTTTATTTTATAAAACATTGAGGCTGTTACAAAGCTTGTGGTTTAGACTAGACTTGTACCACAAATGTCTTTCAGCGTTGTTTACAGAGTAAATACAATTTTAATGATCAGCTTAGAGTGGCTCGTGGCTACATGAGAGCTTTGCGGATTAATCGATTATTGCAATGAATATGTATATTTGCGCCAAGAAGATTATGCGAAAGTTCATGAGACTCTGAACTTTAAGCAGCGACAATCAATGTTAAGCTGAAGGGAGAAGTTTCTAAAATGCAAAATGAAAGTGGAATAATTATTTTCCATTATTTAAATCAAAGCACTTACTTATTGAACAAACATACGAGAGACTTTATCTCTCAGGTATTTAACACAAACAAAATCAACATAATCAATAGTCATTTATTCAGCTTACATCGCCCCACTCTTTGTCTCTTTCGCACACAATACATTCCTTTCACCTCATTTGCTTACCTAATCGACGAGAAAGGACGATATGAGACGATTATATACCTCTACAGACTTACCAGCACTCGACCACAGTGTAAAATTACCTCTTGAATTACCATGCCAAATACGAAAGAGGGACAACAATTTTAAGGTATTCTTTCTACTCTGTGGCGTGAGGTTGTCTAATTCAGTACCATGTGTAAAGATGAGAGTTCATTTGGCTGCAGAATTTCAACAAAATGGTGCATTAAATTTAAGTTCCATATGGCTTTAATGCTTTCGTTCGTTAAAAAGGTATATTTCTGAATAGCGTTCTCTTTCACAAATACTTAAAGAATTTTATTATTCACAGATTTTTAAATGAACTGTTATCGCATATTATTATTTTAAAATAAAAACAAACGAAATATTTTCAGTTGATTTTGCGAATAGCTTTGAAATGTCTGATATATGTTTTTATTCATTTTTCAGACACCTGGGATTACCTACATGGGTATACCTACTACGAATAGGTTTGAAATGACTATGATACATCTTGTTCATCCACTATTCATACACTTGGGCCACTTTAAATCCAAAAATTACAAAAAAACCTAAATTATAAAGTATTCTTTCACCACAAAAGTGTTTCAAACTTAATTATGAAAATATGATTTGGATCTTTTCTAACTCTATCCAGTCATATTCCGTTCAAATTCCACCAATTACCTTTCTTCACGAAACTTTAGCATATACGGCGGCCCACGTTCTAGGACGCGGTAAAACTTTTCCCTCGATTTATTTAGTGTACATTGCGCGCTGCTCTTGGCGTGTTTACGGCGTGATTTGGCGTTCGCCCGTATAAACGTCAATGGAATCAATAAATAAATTGTATTTTATACGCGACTATACTTTTTGTGAACTCGGCTCTGCCAAGCACTGCAGTTACATTTGGAATTGGGTCTAGTGTGTAGTGCATGGGAGAAATGTAAGCGGGAGCGGGTAATGATGAAATGTTTAAAGCAATAATATTCATTCCGATGTTAAGTTTGTTTAAATTATGATAGTATGGTTATTATATTATTTTGGGGGTTTTGAAAGTTAAGCTAATTACAAAAAAAAACTATTAGTTTACAAAATTGTTGACACACTCAGAACGAGAAACTATCAATAACCTTTCTTTGAGTTGATTCTACAGCTATAGTGTTCGACGTATCATAATCAAAGTTGATTTATACACGAATACGTCTAAACTTTAACAAAATCATAATTATAGCCGTAATTTTTCATAACATTAAACGATTTTTAAACATACACAACAGTGATATCACAAGCGTCTACAATCACTGTAGCTCACAACTCGCGCCAACAGTTTCGTTTCGGTACACGCCCCTCACCACAACACGTTCGTCTTTTTCTCGTACATTCGCTGCACTGCCAAACTCCATACAGTGTTTATACCGCCTGTTTTTGTGCCAGAATGAATGGAATATTGCCGGCCTGGCAGCCTGGCAGGCTGGTAGCTTGGCAGATTGGCAGAATGGAGGCACACCCAGGACTTCACGGGCTATTTAAAATTATTCACTATTTGTTGAATTGCATTTTTATGTGTGAATGCACTTCGCGTTATGAGAGCATCAACAACTACTTTCAGAAAGCACATAAGGAAGTTTCTGAAATCTAAAGCAAGAATTGATGGTTTTTCTCTAAGATATAAAATACTGTTGTATCGTTATTTTAGTATGTAAATGTATGCGTCACCATTTGGCAGGACGAAAAACGTACTTAATTTATTTTTAATACAAATCATTTTTCCGTTTTGTAAGACAGCTGTTAGATATAAAGAATAATTTCAGCAGTGGATACATTTTTACACCTGAACATGAGCCACCAATGCAGATAACAAATTGCCACAATAACCACGATTGGCACGCAGGTGATCGCTGTTTGATGTTATTAGAAAGGAGTAGACCAATCATTCTCTGTATACTATATTCTGTAAACATAATATCAATATCTACGTAAAGAGACATTTCTTTTCTTTATATTTGACATGGGGCCGTAGAAATATTGCTGAGCTCTGGCTTCTGTTTCCACGGTGGTCACGCTACGCGGGTAAGCCTAGAATTCTGTATGGAATAAACCTATATGTATTATGTTGATAATTATTTTGTATTATTATGCCGATTACATGGGACTTAAACATAACTGGTGAAATGAGGGTGTACAGCCCTGGTTTCGTGAATTACAGGCATGATGTTAAGTTATATTATGATGTATTGTGTATACATCTACGTGTGTAATAATTATTGTAAATAGTGAGATTGTATTCCAGGGTTGGGACACACAACACTTGTGTTTCCGAGTGTTGTGGTCGCGGCAGCTGCTTGTGTTTGGTCCTCGTTTTGTGTCGCGGTACACCCCACTATTGTAACGTATAACGCGGTGTAGAGCATTCGTATTGAGGTTATTTTGTTGAAGGTATTCAACGTTTTTAAAGGGTTTAATCAGCGTATCCCAATTTAATGTATTTGTTCAAAATAATGAATGAAATATGTCTCAAAGAGAGAAAAAAACCTCATCGAATTATTTGTTAGATACTTATAATAACCGCCATAGCAATATCTGTCGTCAAAAATAAAATTTGCTATTTTTGCAAGCTCCGAATTATCTTACATACACACAAACCGTAGTAGGCATAACCCGATTTTTATAACTGTGCGGTCAACGACAACGTCAACTATATGTCAACATAAAAATATTACAGTGTATATGGTTTAAATATTAACACTAACAACTTAATGAATTTATGTTAAGAGGCGTCGGGGCACTGAGGAGGTAACCGTGGGGTGAATTCAATACTCACAACCTACAATTTTGGCAGCTCCAAGCGCACAGTTATAAAAATCGAGTTATAGATACATCTTGTCTTGACTAGCTCTGCACACAAACAATTGTTAACGTTTGCAATTTCATTTAGTCTTACGTATAGTCTTCAGTCTGACGAGAGATGACTGTTTTATACAATTGGGAGAAAATAAAGTGCATCTTGAAATTATAAGTAAGAAGGTCCAATAACTATTTTCCTCGAATGACTCTAATAAAAATATTATGTTCCGTTAAAATAATCGAGCTGTCTCGGTCATTAATTCTTGTGCCTTAGTAAGTCTGTAGATTATTCAAGATTTATCTTACCTTCTCTTTATCTCAAAGCACTAAGCTTTGCCAAGAACATCAAACAAAACGTTGATTGTAAAAAAGCTATGCTGAAATAAGTTTTGATCGACTAACGACCGATTCAACAACTGTCAGAAGTAAATCTTATACCGCGGTCAGCCGCGGTATAAACCCGCTTATTCCTGTTTGCTCAAATTCACCCTAAGGGGCGTAAAATCAAAAATAGTTTAAAACTATGGATATCGGAATTTACGATAAAATATAATCGATGGTTTAGTCTACTGTCATAATTATGATGTAATTGAAAATATGAACAGATTAGTTAAACTTCGATTAATCTTTTGTACATGGCAACATCCTCTAGTTTATTCGAAGTTCGTTCATTAAAATGATAGTAACAAACAGATCCATTTGACATTGACATTTTACTACTGCCAGTCTGTGACGTTTTATTATTTTCTTGTTTTCATTTCTTCCAAAATTATTTTATTGGGTTTATTTATCATTTGTTTTACTATAGTAACTATTTATATCGTTCAATCCGTGTATTATTTCGATATCTGAATCCAAATCACTGCATAACTTTCCATTTTAATAATCACAAAACAAAGCTTCAATGATAGGAGGTACGCAGAAGTGTTTGAAGCAGGCATGATGTGTTGCTATTTGAAAGATCGTAACGTCAAATTATATGTAGAAGATAGTCTAAACTATGACGTGTAAAATTCTTATATAGGTACCCCGAGTCAATATAAAAATTTCGTTTCTATGAGCCTTCTGTTTCTTCCTTTACATTTTGTGCATCCATGTTCTCAGTTCATTTACTTAGACGGCATCCATCTTGTTGGTCGTCTTAATTAATTGTCTAGTTCTTGGGTAGGTACCGAAGCTTTAGAAAAATGAAAGGGTTTTTTAACATACCCTATAATGTCCGCCCCTGAATAACTAGCAATTAATTACTTTTGCAAATAAAAAGGGAATGAGTAAGTTAATGGAGGGGCTCACCATTGTTTATAGCAGTTCTTATTTGCATTGTAGATCGTTTTTGTTTTTTGGTGTAGAATATTTTTAGGCGATTTTGTTTTGTTTTGTTTTTATTCCTGACTGTAAGGAGTTCTCCTACATAATTCGTGGTTGAAGCTAAATGTTTAACAACTATTTAGTAGTACCTATTTGTAGTTTTTCTCGTCATCCGTTATTCTGAGAAGACTGTATCCCATATAAAAGTAACGTACATGTCTAAGTAAAGTGTACGTTTCCTATGACAAGTGAATATTGAAAATCCTTCCTTATAATATTGTAGATAACTTCCTTTCTCTAGAAACAAGGCAATGAATACGAAAACTTTAAATGAAAGAAACGCACATAGTTTGCACATATACAAAACCAGTCACAGCAATTGTTTGTCATTAAAACACCGGTGTGCGCTCTCTCAACAAGTGTCGTGTGACCGTGCCGGCACAGATGCTGACGCATGTAAATGTATTATGTTGTATTGGGAATACAGGGTGGGAAATGTTTCTTATGATGTTGATAAACTAAAGCCCGATTGTGCGTTCATGGGTTATCTTAAATAACTCGGAGCTAACAAATTCAGGGTTAATCAAAAAGATCTTCTTGCGCCACCAAGAATTAGAGGTAATAGATTTACCTCTAACTCTTGGTGGCGCAAGAAGATCTTTTTGATAGTTAAACTTCTAAATATTTAATCCACTGATTGTTTGGTCGCTTAAAGGCTCGTTCACACCGGCGCGACTTGTCGCGCGACGCGACTTTAACAATACAATTTCTAATAAAACTTCACGATTGAACAATTGCTGGTGTCGCGTCGCGCGACAAGTCGCGCCGGTGTGAACGAGCCTTAACTCTGGGTGTAAGTAATGTCGAAATAAAATGAGGTACAAAAGATGTTATAAAATTCAAAGACAAAAAGGTATAACGTATCGTCATGTAGTGTAAAAGAGATGGATGTAAAATTTCCGTTCATTGTTCGTGATCGTTCATTCATTTTAGGTCAGGTTACATATCAGGGTAAAGTCGTTGCAATTCTATTTTGTATCCTCGATTGAAGTGTAATGTTCACTACTCAAAAACACTAATGTCATGTTATCTAATCCGGTGTTACTTTTTAGTGGAGCAAAGCTTAACAAGAGTTAAAATGTTAGTTGCATAACTCCGAGTTTACAAACTGTACATTTATTTAATTAACCCGACTAAACGTGCTAGTGGGCCTAAGCTAAATCTACTGATTTATTAAACTGAGTTAAAAATAAGTAAGATACGCGATTAGCATATTTTTAAGTGTTTGGAAGTTTTATGTCAAACTAATTTTGACTGCCTGTTCTGAAAAAGCGAGCCAACCAGACAAATATTTGACGCCATTTGGAGCCCAGCAAAACAGTATTTAGCTTTTTTAAAAGTCAACTTTAACTGACGAAAGGCGAGATTTTGTTGAACAAAAACAATACCACAAAGTCAAACCTTAAACAAAATTTTCTTTACTAAGTTACACCGGAAATACGAAAAAAAAAAATTGACGTCAAGAATAAACCGAGCGATTCCAAGTGATCTCTGCATAATAGAGTTAATCTTTTGCAAAGAATAAAAATCGCTGGGAGGCAAAAACTCAAGTCTGTAGAAAGGAAAAAATCCGTTGCTAGACTTCTACGTTCCAATCTTCACTTCAGTGAAGGAAAAGCGACTAAGATGCTTAGGACTTCTGTATTTCTTATTTACTTTTCTAAATAACCTCTCGCCAGTGGCTTTGTGCAAAAGTAATTTCTTTTAAGTGGAAAAATGTGGACACCGCTTTCGAATTGATTAAAAGTCATGAAAATTATTTGACGAAGGATTTTCCTCTTCGCATCAAGAAGTGGAATATTTTAGTGGACGTTAAATTTATTTTTATTCGTCTCTGATTTTTTTTATTAAATTACGAGATTATTAAAGATCTTTTGGCGTTGTCTGTGAAGTTATTGTCATTACCTTTATTTGATTTATTGTTTTTATTTTTAAATTGATCGAGCTATCTTTAGCTAAGATAATCTGCCAAGATCTGTTAAATTTTACGCCATTTCGCTAACCGCGTCTTGTTAGTTAGCTTGGTTGGGTATATCTAGACTAGCCTTTCTGCGTCTCTCAAGTTTCAACATGTTCCGCTTTTTTGTTTAAAAATATTACAGCAAATGTATTCGCATTAAATTAATAATTATTGACTTCAATTTGAAGTCCATAATTAGTGCTCAATTTATAAATACATACCTACTGAACCTCCACCTTCGTACCTACTTTTACCGTTAAACAGTGTATAAAATAAATAATATATAGAACCTCAAATTACACATAATTTATTTTAGTAATCTTTCACTTCGCTCCAAAGAATTCGATGGAGGATAATGGACGTTGATTTACATTTGTATCACTTCCTCCCCCCTCCCCCCACTTCGTGCCACCACTTCCGATTCAATTAATTAAATGATAGACATTATTAGACGGACTTTATGGGACGTTCCGTTTTTATTAACAACTTTATTTGTTTGTTACTAAATTGGGAAGTTTCTTATGAATCAGTTTAGAATACATTCTTGTTAGATTCGCAATATATTGTTGAGTGGAATGTAAAATGGGGCTGTTAAAATGTAAATAAACATTTTTAGAAGTTTAAACGTAAATATTTCGATAACATTCAATTCTTAAGGCAAAACAATAACTTTGTAGGTACTTTTGATAATGTGAAATGACAATCTGCTAAAAATATCCTACTCTAATGCCACATTTTATTGCCACTTAATAGTTAACCACCTACTAATTTTCGTACACGTATGAAGTATGTGTCGTCATGGCCGCCATTATGGCGTCATAAGTCACGCGGCGGCCATTTTAATTCGCTCATAAAGTGGGCATACATCACGGACGGTGCAGTGCGCCGCTCAAATCGAATTCTTGGCTTGGTTCTGGAACCAGGAGAAGATATTTTATTCAGTAAAACAAGTATGTTTGTAAAGAAGGAAAGTGTTTTTATGTCCACGTTGATTTGAAGAAATCATGCATGTTGATATAAAATTACTGTTTCAGACAGCCTTATTAGACGTAAAGCAATTTATTGTAACACAAAATTTTCAGATTTACTGCCTCATTATAATCTTCAAAATTTTATACACGGGCCACAACGGATCGTGTTTCTCACGACATAAAAAAACAATAAGTAAAAACCTGAACATCGCAATGTAAGTAATTTTAATAGGTATCCTGTTATTTTTATAATATTCATGAATAAACTTTCAACAGAAAAATTTTACGTTATTCAGTTTTAATTTCACCTACTGTCATATTCCGCACTGTAACCGGGGTGGCAGCAAGGAAAATTTTCTTGAATGTTTTTAATATGAGGGTGCAGTCACACATAAATTATAGCAAAGTAACATTTTGCACACGGCTCTTCCGAGATTCCGAGGCAGCCCGTGATTGGGCAAAAACTTAGAATCGAACGCTGCCAAAGATCAGACAGTTTCATTGCACTAAATGAGCTTTTGGTGAATATTACTCATATTTTTGTAGGCTACTAAACTTCAACTTTAATTCCAGTTGTTCTCGTAAAAAACAACTTGGCAAGCGTTGCGGAGTAATTAAAGTGACAACAGTGAGAAAATATGAGAGAATTAAGTCTAAGGTCAGGACTTTTGGATAGCACTGACTTTTACGAGGGAAATGCAATGCGCTTTCATAAAACAAGGCTTACTACTTGGAAAGATGACAAGGATATTTAAATGAAATGCCAGAGGAAAAAATAAGTACGATTAAGGATTAAAAATAAAAATATACACTTCTTTAGAATTATATAAGAGAGGATAGCATTTTCATGACAACATCTTTGTTGTAACTTGTAAAAACACCTGTTGACATGAGGAAAACGGTTTCCATATTTATTTATAGATAGATTTTACAGAGGCACTAACAGACGTCAATTTTTTTTGTAGATAACTCAATATATTCTCTACAATGTCAAAAATATTGACAGAAATTAACAGCTTTTCCTAACCCAATATATTACAATACGTATTCTGGTGTATTTTGGTATTTTAACGACTACGTGTTTTTCATTTTATTCAATACTCGTGGTTATGGGAACAGACAGATCCGTCGTACAGAATCATTTGAATACAAATTAAATCGGAATTTTGGTCCGTTCACAAACATTTTGGTTTTGTTGAATTTCATTCGAGAATCTCTTGGTTGTACTGTTTCGGCCCTTTTTCAGGGTTATACAAATAAGGAAGGATTACTAAAGAAGGTTTTGGGGTATTTCAGTGAATGGTATTTCCAGTTTATTCGGTTTAGAGATAATTTCAAGGTTTCTTCAATGAGGTTGTTGATTACGGGTGGAAGAGTCTCGCTTTTAATAATTTTCTTCGTTATTACAATGTCTCTGGATCAAGACCACACCTAAACATTATACAGAAGGTTTGTCGTAAATTGTTTTTTCGTGTCGGGTTTATTTCCGTTTATCCAACTAGGCCTAGGGTGGATTTTCGGACATACTTTTCCGAATATGCAACTTAGGGTGGATTTTTGGGGTGGATAAACGGAAAAACCCCTTCTAAAATAAATTCGTCAAGTGACGACATAACATAACATCACGCCTCTTATCCCTGAAGGGTTAGGCAGAGGTTTACCATCGCCAGTTGTATTTAAGTTCCATGTAATAGGGGGTGAGCCTATTGCCTCCTTAGAAATCAGAACACCTCCTAACAGAACTTAATTCGCATAATTATATAATCATATCTTTGCAGTACAGATTTTTAACGAAATGCGAAATGTGGGTGTAATATGGCTCTGTACTAACCCTTCGGAGATTACAAGCGTGATGTTATGTTATATCATGTTAAAACAGTACATAACACTTTTTTATCTTATTCTAAGGTAAACGTCGGTGTCAAAACCGAGTTAAGTATAAATAATGAAGTTTTCTAGCGCCGGTAATGGGACTGTCCCATTCTATGAATTAACTTCACACTGCGGGGATTGCAGTCGGCAGATTTTAGCACGTGATAGAGAAGTTTTTAAGAATGATATGAAATGAGTCACAAAACTTGTTAAATTATAGTGAATGAGGCTATTTCTAATTGCTAATTGAACACAGTATTTATTGTGGTTTTTTACTACGTTGTCAAATTATAAGTAAACACGATTAATGAGAAAAGAACAAAACATCTTTCTGTCTAGGCACAGTAATAAAACAAATAAATGTAGGTTATTAAAACGAATTAAACTGTGAAAGTTCGTTATGTTAACACAGCTCGTTAGTAAAAATACAGTTACAACATGCTGTGTACCTTGTCTCACAGTCTAAAATACGACAACACGAATATTTCAGCAACAAATGCCTAATTTATTGAACAAACCCAAAACACAATTGATATTATAAATGAAAATCCGGGTTCCGTAACAGATTATATTGAACATGCACCCTTCCCAGCAGTGGACTTTAGAACGAACTGTATTAACTCCGGCAAATGTTACCATCATCTCATTTCAATATTAGGATTGAATCGATTTAAATTTATGAATTGTAAACGATTTTGTGATTCGATTTCCCGGTTCGGTTAGTTTGAATTTTGTTTGCCCATAATTATGTTTTGGTCATCGGTAATATTGATGACTTTCGGCTTTAGAATATTTAGGCTAAATTAGTTTTTCCTAACGCATAAAGGGCAAGCTAGTTTTTGGAAGCTTTTAAATGGCAACTGTAAGCGAAAATGGTTAATTCTATAAACTATAATAAACTTTCCGAAGAATAAATAAATAAATCAAATAGTCTGTTATAGACGTATCCGGTTGGTCCAAACGTGTTTTGTACAAACTAATTTACCCTAGGGCAAACAAGTTTTTGTTTTTTGTTTATAAAACTGTTTAAAATACTACTGTATCTTGTAGTTAATTCAGAGTTTATTCGTGCATGAATAGGTTTTTGTTGTATAATCACAACAAATAAACTGCAATATCAATTTATTAACCTTCAAACTCTATTGCTGGGAAAATGTGTATAAAATGGATTTTACGTATTTAAATTGAAATTACGAACCGTATTAATTTAAAAACCGTGTATAAACCTATTATTTTTTATGATTAAAAAGCAGTGTCTTAATTTCTCTTATTCGATTAAAAGCATATTATTTCAATTGAATGAAGGAATGAATACAAAAATGTTTTATTTCCTGGATGCTACAGTAACAAATAACGTAGGTAGTGAATTGTGAAACAATACATAAATCAATCAGTGTGTTCCGGGCACACATTGCCTGTGTGCTATCAATTTTTTTTACGATTGTTCTCTTGTAAAATAACAGAATTTAAAATTTAAATCCCTTCGGAGAATGTGCGGTATTTAAATTTAAATGTCAGTTATTGAAATTCGCGTGAAACTCTTTTATTTATTACTTGAAACGCGTTGTGAGCACGCTCGCGAATTTTATATGTTCGACCTGATACTTCCACTTTTTCAAGCGCCAATTGCTTAGGTTTAAAAATTAAAGACATAATCATTATAGATTTTTCCGGAATGGTGATAGCCCAAGTATGAAGATTAGCAATTGAAGAGACATGAATTAGAATATTTTACAATTAACCTACCTAAGCAATTTTTATTTTTATTTTCTTATTATTTAAAAATAAATGGTTGGTTGCGCAACCATGGTTGCACCTGGTGATATACCAACCATAAATCTGGACGTGTTGCATCACAGTGGTGTTCCTGTGTAAGTAATTAAATAATCCTGAAACTGAAACATTCCACCTAACATAACCTCCACAAAGCAGATAGGTACACGGAACTAATGTCTAATCATGCTCAGCCATTGGAATGGCAAATGATTTCAGTATCGAATCAAAGCCTATCACTTGAAACCATAGTGCTGTCATTGATAATTACACTGGACTGATCCGCGCCGGCTCATGTTGCGGCCGGCATCGATACGAAAATCGCGTTTAATATAGTGATGTGCTTTATCAGAATATTTTTTGGATTAATTTACACAATAATCCTTCCTAGTCTGGTCTTCGGCTGATGTGACGCGCAGGGGCCCGGTAGAAGATTTCAATGAAATGAGGTACCAACTGATGATTATCCCTGTCTGCACTATGCAAGTGAACCTAAGGACATCCCCAGGTTGGTGTAGGACTATTGCAGGATATGGAAACAAAGAATAGATGTTGGAATATATGTTTGTATGGCTAACGTGGACTGGTTACTTAAAGACAAGGGGGCAACATATCTCGAGGTGCTATTCCACGGCTATCAAGACAATCCCAGAGCCCGGAAGATGGTCAAGATCCCTACTTGCACTTACTGTAATACTTCCTTCCTTCGAGCAAGTTTGCTTTTGCGAATCTCCACTCAAGCCGGCCAATAAAGACAAGAATGAGGTGGGAGCTCTGTTCCTCGTCAGTAATCCTCCAGTCGACCAATAAAGGCAAGTCCGAGATGAGGAACAAGACTTCTCCCAGAAGATAGGGTCCATTGGGTCGCTACTGCCCAACAGCTCGCCACATGCTGCCCTGCGGGTTTCTGTATCTCTCTTGGTCTGACTCCTCACCCTAGACTTGTACCGGTAACGTAAACTCTACCAGCACAGACCTAGAGTTCGGAGCGCGCAAATCCCACCACGACGTCAACGTACGGCGACGGTGGGTTTAGTATTATTATTTAACCCCACCGTCGCCGCACTTTTGATTTTGGATGCTTTCAGTACCTAGTAGGTAAGTAGGCCTACTACTTAATGCATTGAAAATGCCGCTCACTTTTCACTCCGTTTCCCAACCCTACCATTTAATAACGTAGGCCACGCTTTGACGCGACATGGGGATACAACCGCTGCAGCGCTGCAATCCAACCCATCTGCCACTTATTACCTCAATTGATGTGCGCTCGGAGATAAGCGGTCTGAGCACTTCTACGCCTACAATATTGAACCATTCGTCTGTAAATATGACGGGAATTATGAATATTTTTTTATTGTGTAGTATGTAAGTATGTTGAAAATCTGTGTAGACATTTTCCGAAAGCGAGCTATTTTAGAATTTATTTATTTAATTTTCTCAAACATGCTTGGAAATTCGAGCATTATTTTTGCAACCTTCTTCGATATAAATCGAAATTGCTGTATTGGTCAAAAAGAAATGACTATGCGGCCGGCAATGTTGCTATGAAAATTCATATCTGTCGTGTTATTTAAAAATGGAACGAACCTTTTACATCAACACATGACAACCAAGAAGGTAACATATATGAAAGATTTTATTTAAATTTCGATTTCACTTGCAAATAGAACTGTTTAAAGTAAAGATGAAACAAATGAACATAAATATTGGTGCGGGAAAAATTATCGTTATCCGTCATTGATTCTGGAATTTATAATTAGTATACTTTATTTGAATTTTCGCGCATTATTTGAGAAAAGTACTATACTATACAAGCCTTGGCCGCAACTAGGTATTGATGGACTCACGTATGTGTGCCCCGGCTTCGCCTCGGCCCACATTTTCACGATCGTCAATCAATGCCCGAGTTGCAGGCCGCGACAGTAATACACACTAGGACACACTACATAAATTACAGGAAACAACAGAAAATAAAGTACTAAATGTAACAAACAATTACAGGTAAATACTGCATGTTATTATGATCACCTTCTAGGTGAACAATCTGAAATTATGCCATTCATATTTGGCAGCTTTCTGAATTTAGGATACTAGTATCATTGTCCAGAAATTGGCTTGTTCAAGTTAAATAAATGTCTTTACGTCATGTAAAACGTACAAATTGCCTCGCAATAAAAAATGTTTTGTAAAAGAAAACGGAGTTGGATCCTCGTGGAGTTAACAATTTGCTAAATATAAAGAATAGGTAATCATACAATCATAAAGCATGGGAACATGAAGAACAGAATCTTATTACATTTATATAAAAATCCGTCCTCTTCTCAACATTTTATGTTAAAAGTACAAAAAAAACCATTTGAAGCAACGCTAGAGCAATTACTTTATTTTCACATCGTCGCTTGTAAAAATTTATTACATTAGCATTAAAACCCTAATGGACGCCAATTAATTTTTAATTACAATAAAAATCTCGACCACGAGAAGGTAACGATCGTTATAAAAATACTCGGCTAAGTTGCTTTTAATAATAAACCTTAGTTAAGTAAGTTTGCCAAGTTAATAACAATTTGTGAGCAGGATGAGTTCGTTTTCATTAAGTTGAGGAACTCTTAAAACCTGTCTCCTGCTACTAAAGAGTGTGGCTATAAACATCTAAAGTGTCTGTAGTAGACTGTGGTGCATTTACTGAGGGGTTAAACTTCGCCAGTCAAGCCCAGACGGTGGAGGTATGGTAATATTTGCTGTTTTTTTTGCATCAAGCTTTAATATAAATTTATTGATTGGTTTAATATAGACGGCCACTTTATTAATACTATCAGGGGCTTTATGATATTTAAGAACATTCGCATTCTAATCTCAGTGTCATCCGACAAAAAAACATTATAAACAACAATTTTTTCGAAAAGTTTTTAATATTTGTTGTCGCTGATATGAGACTGTGAATTGAATTTGGATGTACGAGAATAGCCTTCAAGCGTTTGGAAAAATACCAAAAATACCCGTTTTATGTAAAACAAACAACCAGAAAATGGATCATTTTTACAGGCTTTTTACAAACACCTGCAGTAGGTACAACAGTGCATAACTATGCCTCTCAATTAACATATACTTTTCCAACTACGTACATAACAGCGTGCAACAATAATTACCATTTGCTTTTATCACCCGCGGACATTGGCCGCTGAAGGCTCGTTTAAAAAAATCACAATTACAAAAAAAGGAAGCGGAATAAACATGAAAGTTTTAACTTTTCCAACCCATTCGATGCATGTGATTGTAAATTGGAGTTAAAACTATAATAACACAGGCATCCGGTTAACAATTATCCGGTATGCGCGTGCCTAACCATTGCAGTAAGGGCTGCCACATCTGATAACCGGGTTGATTAAATTGTCAGTATATTGTGGCAATACCAATGATCATCTACCGGATGTGTTTTGCTGTGTGGTCTTAACACCAAAAATGCGAAAATCAATAATTACGAAGAGCAAATGCTATTTCGATGTGGGCAGAACAGGTCTGGTTGTCGCAGACCTTGGGGGCTTATTTTCATCAGAGTGATTTTTGATCGCCATCTGACATAATTAGAGTAACCGATATATTCTAAAATTAGACTTGTTGTCAGACTTTTGAGCTTCTGACTACCCGGAGAGACTATCAAAGAAATTCGTATCATACCCAAGACTTACAACTTAAGGTGAAGATACTCCGAGATGGAGAGAATTTACGATTTGTCAAGAATAGACCCATCCATGGGCTTATCGCATCAGGTATAACTTAACCTCACAGATCAGTTAATCCTATTACTCTTATTAAGTCACTCAATCTATGTAACGAAAATAAATAATTTCGACAATGCCTTTATATGCCGACTCCAAAAAATTCGTTTATTTACCAAACTGAACAGATAAATAACATCGTTGGCTAACCCTAGTCCTATCGACGCATTTATCAATTTTTAGTTACCAACCGGTGTAAAAATGATATACGATTGCATTGCAGTTTAGTTTTGAATATCTGCGAATTGATTGCCGTTTTGTTTAATTCGGGCAAATACAGTGTAACCGGATATAAAAGAAGATATTTTATTTATGTGGAACGAGTGAATGTTAGGGTGATTGCAGTATGGTTTAGAAACACACTTATGCCCTAAGTTAGGTGCATAGCAAGGGAGAGCCAGTTTCTAGTATCATTTACAGGAAAGCCTTCACAGTATTTTGAAAGTCCAGACCAGTACAAAATAATACAATAAGTAAGTAAAACTATCCGTCCTCGACCCCTGAAACCGGGTATCAGAGTTTTAATGGGAAGTAAAAAGGAAATGCAAATTTTCCTGAAGAAAAAAAAAGGCTAATAAAGTCAAGTTTCCAACCAAAAGCAATTTGCATAACCCTTCGGGAACTGAGGCGTGAAATTATGTATTACAAGTATTTATTACTCATCCTCGACAGCAAGTAATACGCACCAAATTTTATTTATTCGCATTTACGTTAATGTACACCTTGCAGACTAAAGGGGTAAAAGAGGGGAGTCCTACCCCCATTGTTATAAATTATTAAGGGCGTATATTTAAAGAGCAATTTTCCTGAAATATCAAACAACAATTTAGGGGCAAACAAGCCTCATATTTTGAGTGAAGAGATTGTGTTTTAATTGTGATTTGTGATATGCTAATTCTGGAGGATTAATTGTAAGCACTAGCAGCACTGTAGGTACTGAGGTATTTAGACGTAAGTCCTATCTATTTTCTGATTTTTATAACAAGTGAAACAAGAATAACCCACCAATTCGTAAGTATTATTAAAAATAAACCCCCGTAACCCGGGTTACCAGTTAGCCCATTCCTCGACCACAACCTCGACCATACGTCATGTTAGGGCAGAAATCGAACAGATTACATGTGACTTCGGATTTTTTATTTGTCTGTCGTGATGTCTTTTAGTTGGCGTATTTGGGGCAGTTGTTCCGTAGTCAGGTTCAATTTTTATTAAACTTATTTTTTTTTCCAATCAGTTAAACCGCAGTTCTAAGAGTAGAATGGCGAGGGGGGTGATGGCTGATCTTTTCGTTATGCTCGTGAACGGGTGCTGCTCGTGGTGACTGGTCGTCTTGCTGTTTTGTTGTTGTTATTAGTAATTAACTGTTTATTTATTTACTTCGATGGTCCTAGTCCTAGTTTATCATTTTTGTGACTTCGAATTCCAGTTTTAATAGCTATATGTAAGTGGGTACGCCCTTTATGCTTACATGGAGGCTCTTATTCGATTACGTTCTGTTTACGTTTTTAGTTTTTTTCGCTTGACTATAGATTTCGATGTTTTTTGTAGGTTTATTGGCGTGTGCTAGCTGACTTAAGGCAAATAATTTAATTTAAATTTGACGTTTTTGTGTTGCGTATTGTTAATTGTTTTGCATACTATTGTATACATTCATTTTTTTCTAACTGAACAGACAGCTGTGCTGCTGGGGAGTTTGTTGCGCCACTTCTTCTTCCCAGCTAAGGCACTAGGAAGTGGTGAGGGGCGGTCGTTTTGGGGGACTATCTTATGTAATATTGACGTTCGAAAAGTGCTGATTCTCAGCCTAGTTCGAATAAATGACTTTTGATTTGATTGATTGATTTGAGAAGACAATGGAAAACGTGAGCCATTATTAATAAGAAAATGGCAAAAAAACTACGAAAAAAACTCCCAAAAATAAATTGGAATGGACATAATGTATGGGTTTTCCATGACAATATAGAAAGTTAATAAATCTCACCAGTTCACGGAATTAATTTACAAGTTGTAAAGTTGTTACTTGGCGCAAAACGCTTGCAATCAGTAAGCGATTCATCAAAAAGATATCATCTTGTTTTGAACGTAAGTAAACGCCGAGATATTATACAAATTAGGACATCTTGGAGCCATTGACTTTTAATTAGTTGTTTATCATTTTGGCGAATCGTAATTTTGCTTTGCTTGTTGTACGAGTGGAATTCCTTCAATACTCAATTGGAGGTTACTTTTAGGATAGTTGTGTTTCAGTGTCCTTTACTTCTTTGATCCAAAGATACTTATTGATTCATTTTTACGATAATATATATAAAAATTATTTATAAAAAAAAACGACTTAATAAAAAGGAAGAATAACTTCAATTTCGGAAGTCGGTTTTGAATTTTCGTTGTTTGCCCCCGACTTCCGAAATTAAAGTAAAGTAAAGTATTTATTTGCTTAGATTATAGGTACATGACGTAAGGTATTAAAAAAAAACAATTGTATGGGACCACCCTTGCAGTATGACCTACCAAAAAAAAACTGGCCAAGTGCGTATCGGACCACGCACAATGAAGGGTTCCGTAGTTGGGGACCGTAAAAACAAGCTTAACATTGTAGTTGAAAAACATGTTCTCCCATAAACCGATATACGTCACGGTCAATTCTCCAACTACAAATGTAACTTTGAAATCTAAAAAAATAAAAAAATTGATAAAACTAAAAAATAATGATTTTAGGACTTTTTCTTGCTTTTTGTGCTGTGAGACCATACTTCTTGCCCAATTTCATGATTCTAGGTCAACAGGAAGTACCCTATATTGCTAATTTCATCTTTTTCAAAGAGTATGATTAGATAATCCACCTCCATTTCGTAAGTACGCATTTCCTGCTTCAAACTCATTTATCCGTTGGTCAGTGTTTAATAAATATTTAGCATGAAAACATTCGAGAGCCGGCGGGAGACGAGGCGGCTCAATTCATTCGATACGCAGTTACTACCAAATTGTATTTGCGAGTTTGTACACCCATTTCACGGTACTGTCTGGTAACGGGTGTATTCGATGTATGGTTTGAGCATTTGGTACTGTGTGAAAATTATTCTTATGATTTATTAATCGTTGAAAGAAGATTGAGAACGGCGACAATGTCATGAGAATCTAATGAAATCTTTATATTAAAAAAACGACACTAGTTGGGACAAGTCTGGCGAAATCAGGGTGCAATGTACAGAGACCTCTGCTTACTCATTTGGGGGAATACATGCGTGATATAATGTTAGTAATGATGTCCTACATGAGTTGCCTGCTTGTCCTTCAAATTGTATTGACATGTGTAAAATTTAATTAAAATTAGAAAGACTGTAATGGTTTTAAATCAAGAGTGGCATTTAAAAATGAAGATTATTTTTTATTTATTTTGTATAACCTTCAAAAAGAATATTGAAATAATTATGAGCTTAAAAAAGTTAATTTAATAACACCCACACAGTAATTTTCTATTAAGAATTTGAGATAACGCTCACTTCGATAATTTTGGGTATTAAAAAAAAATTAACGCCTAAAATTGATTTTGCCCACAAAAAGCGAACCGAATCTTTAGAAGAAAAGGGATCTTGGAAGCAATAATTCAGGTGTAAAAATACCGAGGCAATCTTTTATCAGATTAAAATAATTTCATAAATCAGTTCTCATCCAAAATGAAAGAGAATTTATGATCATATTCTTTTGAGAAAATTGTTTTCTGGTAATATGATACTCAACGTTATTGGTTTAATAAGATATAATCGCGGATAATAACATTGTTTAATGTTTTTATCGGTTCTGAGGATAAAGCCAAACCAAAACAATTGGATATACCATTAATGTTATGTAAAAGGATGTTGTTTATTACTTTAAGTGATTAGGTAATCACTTAAAAGAAAAATCATACACAAAGCACTTTTGAAGAATGAACAATCGTGTGGTCACGTGTATAGTGTTGCGTCCCAACTATCCGCCACTCAACTATCGCGCTCAACTTTGTCTCCTAACATAACTAGCTGGCTATATTGGGAATGTGGTGTGTTTAATCTTACCGATAATTTACTAAATATCTTTTTAATAACACTCTCACCAAAAAAGGTATTAATAAAATCCAAACTATAAAAGCTAGACAAATAAAACTTTGTATGTTTTTAGTTTGCTAACTACATCTTCTGAGAATTTGGGCTCTCTAGCATTATCCAAGCCGAAGCTATGAGGGGTTTGAACATACGACGAAACGCTTCGAGAAAAGGTTGGTTGCTTTTTTTTTTGAGCTCGTTTTGGCGATCATCACGCGGTCGTCGTATATAAAATAAAGGGCGCAATGCTATCACATTGACACGATGTCACACGTCAGACTTATTAGTGTGTCAGGTCACGTGTGTAGTGTCGCGTCGCAACTATCTACCGCTCAACTTTGTCTACCGACACATCTATGCGTACCAGTTAGTTTCACACCAATTTATTTGTATTTCGGTACGTGACTTCGATCCAGCTTTTTTTTTTTTTCATCGGCTGACATAACCATTATCAGAAACATCTATTCAGACAATACATTGCAGTGACTGTACTTAGATTGGTCTTCAAATAGACAAGATAGGTACTCATTAAAGAAATGAATAATAATACACACAAGTAATCTTATTATATTAAGGCTTATCAACTTATATCTTTATCCCTTACTCAAGTTATTGTTTTTATATTTTATGGTAAACATAAATTACTCTTCTAAAAATTTGGTTTGCTCGTAAAAACTAGCCAAGTCAAATCTTATAAAATACATTTCAGAATTATCTACTGAACTTGGCACCCATTTATAATCGACAACCATGCATTTGATTAATATTGAACTTAGCTTCCATTTTCACATTTATGTTTCTGATGGGATAAAACTTACTTGAGTCGATATACTTATGAATAAACAGCAATTAATCCTTAATACAGTTGACAAAAAGGTCATAATAATTTAGTTTACATCTACTTTAGCCGATGAAATATACGAATAATTTCAATAAATTATTATTAAAACGCACAAGCCACAACTATCGTAACTAATTTCAACATCAATAATAATGTATTACCAATAGGTGTAACCATAAGGTTGAACCACAGCGAGAAGCTATAATTAAATTAACTATCGTTGCTAGGCAAAGTTTTGGTACCTACTAGTAGGAGTAGTGAGCATAGGATATGAGGCACGCTTCCCGTCTGCCAGAGATATGTACAGTTTAACCTCAGTTATCTCGCCTCGGATCCTAATGAACGTAACACATGGAATATACGGAAGGACTTTGTGTGCGGGTCTGTTATGTTTAGATGTTTGACATTGATCTGTTCGGAAATGACCTGAAGTAAAAATATCTTGTACTTAGTAAGCATTAGCTTAATCAGTCTATAACGTTCCTAATGATGGGACATCATAATCCACTAAGGGGCCAAGTGCCGTGCCATAATTATAGTTAAGCAAAACATATTGGCAACATTCAAAAGAAGATCACTTGTGAACTGCTTTTTCTAAATCGTGATCCGAACATACAACGGAATTAATGGTTTTTTTTCTTAAACAGTGATGATTTTAATTCAAGTTTAACTCTGAGCGTTGTAAAACAGGGCCTCATAGCTGCTTCCTACTGACATTATGCTGAATAAACAGCGATAGTACCTACCTATCTATATTTTGAATATACTATTTGATGTATATAACAGGAAATCCGGAAAATATTAAAAGAAAAACGTCCTGTTTTCCCTAAAAACTATAACGTGACCTTTTCGTCACTCAATTCTGGTACCCTTTTATACTATCAATGGGCATTTTCCAGAGACTTATGGTTCCCATAGCTGTGCAAAGGTCGTAAAATAGCTGTATAAACAAAAAGTGTGTCGCGAATAGTGAGTACTAAAACGCAAATGACGTTAAAAGCAAAGTACGGTACGATGTTACATTCACCCTGTAGGTATCATCGACTATGTGGCCTTGTAGGAATAAGGAGTTTTATATCTTCCGGGCACTATAATTTGGGTAAACATACCCTAACTAATGATGAACTATGTACACACGGATTTAATGAAAGGGAATTTAATTACCAACGTGAAAATCGTAGGCTGTGCTTGCCAGCCCATTTATTATGATGATTTACCTACTTATTTACTCCATTATTAAAAAATAGCAAAATTATTGAAAAAGGTAGGTGTGGATTCCATACCTGTAGCCTTAAATTACATTCATATGGAACATTCGAAAGAAGAAAAGATACAGGAGTTAATACAAAAAAAAATCTAAATGATTATTTCACGCCGCCTCTTAATTTTATAATCCATGACACTAAAACTGGTCTACTCATGATGTTTATCAGATCAACCGAAGAAGTGGACACGTGTACACTTCACAGCGCTATGTTTCGTGAACAAACCAAAGTACTAGACGGTGAGCCCGAGGTGCACAGAGATAAGCTTACGACACGCACCGACACGTTTTCTATGAATTTATCTTTAAAGGCACGTTTAGAAGACGTGTTGTATGAATATTTTAAACATGTCTGGTTCTATCAAACCTTACTAGACTAATAGGACAAAATACAAAAATGTCAATCACGCTTATATAGCAGGACAGATGTTATGGGACATTTATAAGCAGACTAGGTCTGGTTTTAACACTTTAAAGAATGCAGAAGTTTTAATTAGGACGCGAGTGAAATAGTTTATTACGATAAAAGTTTAAATGAACCGCATCGTCAGCCAACAATGTTTCTACTGCTGGCAGTTGCTGACAGGCTGCTGGGGAGTTTGTTGCGCCACTTCTTCTTCCCCTAAAGCACTAGGACGTGGTGAAGGGCGGGCGTTTTGGGGGGTGGGTCTTATAAAAGTAGAAATTACTTTTTATTTGATTTGATTTGACACGCCTGCTCTCTGTGAGAGTAACTCCACGATTATACACCACGCAGTTCCACTGCGGGTTTATGGATGCCACATGTCTTCGAATTGTTTGGTTCTAGGACTTGCCGGTTTCCTCACGATTTTTTCTTTCACCGTTTTGAGGAAAACAAACCTGAAAATTAAACCAATTGTACATTAATCCAATTCGATACGATCGTCAACGTATACATAGTTACCACGATTGTATTGTTATAAGACTTCAATGCTTGCTTATCGAATTGAAGTTGGTATATTGGGTTCGATAAAATCTGGGTCAAGATGAAGACAGTGTTTGGAATAAATAAGCAATCGACTCAAAAGCCTCTCTACATAGTTCTTAATAAATTTCCTCCATCAAGTTTCTGGACATCGAAATGAAGTGGTTATGCAATGATTAAATACATTATTTCTCCGCACAGCGGGCGCTCGGGCAGCTCCTTTGCACTCTCAATTTAAATCATAATATAATTGGAATAGCTATGTACCTATTAGGCAGAAAAATAAATAAAACCCTGTTGAACTCGCGTGGTAAGGGTTCTGTACGATGAATATTTATTATACACCATGTTTTCTGAGATATTTTTTCCCAAGAACATGTTCTCTCATACATTCCAACTGCAAATGTAAATTTGTACGCACAATATTGAGAGATTTACCATGTGATTTTAAGACCATAGACTTTTTATAGGTTTTCCTGTAATCTATTTGTTGTTTTTTAATTTTTCATAATTTTATACTCAGTAGTTTCGGAGGTAAGAAGGACAATAATGGACAATTTACATATACTTTTTAAAATAAATTTGAATCGATTATAAAATATTATATACTAATTATTATATACTATTATATTTGACACCCTCACAGTAAGCCCTTTCATTTCACACGCTACAGTTTGCAAAACAATTTTTTTTTCTTATTTGCCTCTCAAAAGTGATCCCACAGTCAAAATTCATTTATTTACGTTACACATCATTCATTCATTTTTCAATTATGTGTACCAAACAACTTAATTGGTCCATTAGATTCGAAGCAAAGTGGCTGTGATAGACGGACAGACAGAAAGTCAGACACACGAGTGATCCTTGGTTCCGTTTCTTCATTCGGACGTATGGAACCCTAATATAACAAGAGGTGATCAAACTTTTTCGTTTTCCGACTGACATTCAAATTCCAATAATACACGAACACATCACAGTTAGACTGTTATTACTGAGTTGGTTATTAGTTTCGGCGCGATAATTGTCTAAACAGCAATATTGCTCGGTATGTGCGAATGCTCTCTGTGGCTGAATACCTGTCACGCGCTGATTGGGGAAGATTTATTAAGGTCTGATGAAGGATGATGAAAAATGTAATTAGCTTTCTATTAGGTCGACGTATTGCTTAGTAGTTATTGACTGCCTCGTTGGGCTAGTGGTCGAAAGCGCTACTGCTGAGGTTCTTGTCGCGCTTGTTGTTCTTGTTCAAGCGCTCTGTCTTAGGTTCAATTCCCAGGTCGGGAAAAGTGATATGGTTTTCCCATTTAGAATTTCTCAGTACCAGCCCGGAGACTGGATCTGTGCCGGTTGATGGCAATAGGTTCGCCTCCTCTTACATGGGACTTAAACATAACTGGCGAAATGTGGGTGTACCTACTATGGGTACACCTCTGCCTAACCGTTCGGGAAAACAAGGCGTGATGTTATGTTTTATGTTTATGTTATTGTATATGTACAGAGTGCTTAAAGACTTGCGTGTGATTTGACAGAGGAAATATTGGAATCGTTGTCAGTTTTATTCAATATTCTGTTTAGGCTTTAATAGCTTTTCCAATTGATTAAAACTAGGATGCAGTAGTATGCTCAGAACATAATTAAAACCATGCATGTCGCTATTGGATCCTGCAACAGAAAAAGAGTTTAGAATTTTCTTGTCAACCACTGTGCTAGTAATTCCCCATAAATCTGCCAACAAACCCTCAAGATAAAAATCTAAACACCCTCCAATTTACATCTATAATCTTTAATCCCTAAGAACAGAAACACAAGTCAGGGCTAACCATTAGCCGCAAGTATTCAGCGGGCATGGCATTAAGGCAACAAACGGCACAAGTTGGGCATGTCGCGAGCAACGAGGGCAGCGTGGCCAACAGAGCGACACGATGCAGTTTGTGTGGAATTAATCCTTGTTGCTACACTTTGAGGCTTGGGCAAACAGTGACCATTGCTGCTAGTTGTCGTTGAGGATATTTTCTGAAATGGGCAAAGTTTTGTTATGGGCCGTTGAAGTTGGCAGGGTAGGTGTAACAGTTACACCTTAGTGATGTCACACATCGAAGGGTCTTCAACGATTTTTTTTTTTCGGTTTCGTCACTCACGTCAAAGCTAAGGAATTGATTATTTATTTTAGTTGGATTATTTTAACTTTTTAAATTTACTTACAGTCACCCTACACCCAAAAGTAGCCGACGAATGCCATCACAGTGAACCATACTTAAGTAGAAGACAAGTATTGCACTATCTTGGCATAAAAACTTACAGCTAACTTAGCGCTAAACTTTGTATAAGACATTATGACGGCTTTTAAGTATTTGTTGGGAATGACAGTTAGGAATAAGAATTTTATGCGGGGTTAAATTAAATTAGCTAGCTAAACTCACTAGCTAACTCTATCTAAACACGATAAATAAACTGATTTGATTTGATTATTTCTAATTTATAATTATCCTTTATATAGTATCCTACTGTTTGTTGCTACAGCTGGACAAATGTTAGATTTGTTTCAAAACAGTTCGTTTGTTGTCTGAAGGATTTTTTTACCCTAAATCTAATGTTATAATATATATTACAACATTCCGCATACTAGGTACGGTTTCATAAACCAAAAATCTTTTAATCCGGTAGATTTTAACACGGATCATTCTTTTGAGAATTTTCGGTGTGTAAAATATATCCATTTTATAACCAAATTTTGGAATACAAAGTGCTCTACACTGCCTTAAAAAAATAGAAAACAGCTTTGGGGATTCCGGGTGAAGCTCACTTCCACCTTCAGCCTGATCATCCCTTACCATCAGCTGAGATTCAGATTCAAGAGATTCCCCGTCGTGGTAAAAAAAAACACAATTCCAAAGGAAAATACAGCACCAATACAAAGGATAAATATATATGGATTGGTAAACATTGTTGTTAAGACGCTTTCTTTCAACCACTCATTCATTTTAATAATCAAGAAGAGATACATTAGTTACAATACTACGAAAACAGAAAACAAAAAGCTTAATCTAATTGACACAGTATAACACGTATCTCGTTCTATATTTGTGTATACGTACTTAACTATACCTATGTAATACAATACCAGCCATTAAGTGCGATGTTCGCACTAATACTCGTGTTCATGTAAATATTGTGTTTATTTACGAATGTAGGACGTTTCCGTTTCTATATAAAAGACAAGGAATGAATATGCGAGAACTGCTGACCGCTACGGTTTTAACGATAATGTCTTTTAACTGAACAGACAGCTGTGCTGCTGCGGAGTTTGTTGCGCCACTTCTTTTTCTCAGCTAAAGCACTAGGAAGTGGTGAAGGGTGGGCGTTTTGGAGGAATGTCTGATGTTATTTTTAAGTTCGAAAAGTGCTAATTCTCAGCCTAGTTTGAATAAATGACTCTTGTTGATGAATGTTTTTTTGTTTTTAATACGCTTTTTTATAAGCTTGACCTGTATCTATTTATCTATGTAACGGAATCTTTCAACGTAATTTCCTTCAACTTCAAGACGTCCAATTAATTTGAAAATTTGCACACGTATCGCGGACCGATGACAATAAAATAATTTGGTATCTTGGAACTGATCTGATGATGAGCCAAGAGGTGGCTTGTGGAACTTTTCAGAGGCTACTAGTAAACCCCTCGATTTTGGAGCCATACGATTCGTTTTCGTGTGTCCAATATAGCGCTTGGTGTCGAGGGTCTGATGATGGAGTCAGGAGGTGGATACTGGAACATAGGCCTCCTCTGTGTGAAAGGGAGATTATTATCGAAAAATCCATCTACTGATTCTGGTAGCCGATCCTAAAATGTTACTATAGATAGACTCATCAATGAACTATCTAATAGTAGCATATACCATGAATATACTACACAAATGTGTCCTCACTACAATGCGCTTACACTGCAATGCAAACTGCCACAATGCACTACATACAATATATACTATAATCGTGATTGTAACGGAACGACAATAGCACGGCGATATATGTATATCGTGACGTCATGAAATAACCTCGTGATGTATAGCGATGGCTTAAGTATTGAATGTAGAACTTCTTCTTTGTTCTCCATTGTGGTTTCATCAATTGAACTTAAATTATACTTAGTGCGAATTCAATCAAACTTTTAAATCTTGTAAAGTCTTGTCTTTTGCATAAATGAATTTTTGACAGTTTTTACACTTTACGTTAGATACACAGATATATCTGTCTTTGGTAAAATAGCCTTGAGGAATAATATTATTTATTCATCTCAATAATACAGAAAGATAAGTACCACGATCCTACGGTTATTATTTAGGTACCTTTTTAAACAATCAAACAAACCAACTTTATAATATTAGTTTGGATTTATAAACTGGACTGCAAAATGATCAAAGAAACATGCACTAATGGGTACAGAAACATAATTTATTTAAATGAAAAATATACTTAGTGCTTTCCACAAAAATAATTAAATAACTCTAGCCTGCATGCGCCGCTAGCCGGCTACATTTACAAATAGTTTCGTATTTCAATGAAAAAAGCTCACTCTAAATTACTGTACAAAAATTAATTAAAGTAAGTAAAGTCCCATACCTATTGACACTGTTATTTGAAAATATTTTAAAAGCTAATTATTTTTAAAAGAGTAACCGTAGAGACTTAATATCTAGAACGAAACTTTTCGACCAAAAATCCCGGCCACTATCCAATTTTTCTTCCCGTAAAAACCTGATTCGGACTATAAAAACATTTTGAAATAAAAAAAAATGGCAAGTCGATCCAGCCGTTCTCAATTGATACGCATACCAACAACCATTTCATTTTAATTATACAGATATATTTTGTTTCATAACAAGTAAAGAAGAAGTTAGTGACAAAATCAGTACAGATATCGTAAAGAAAAATAACCCTGCCATAACTTAAGTATAAGTCAAAATAAACGGCGCAATACAAACACAACTTTTCATACACCGCATCGATATTATCCGGCAGACTTTCGTGCAGTTTGTCTCTCTGTAAAATATAGCCTTTCCAACTAATATATTGCTTGGTACTGTCATACGAGCCACGCAGAATATGAATAACAAATGTACTGGATTGTTCGGCTAACGACACAATGCGTGTTTCTCGCATTCGTTTAAATATTGCACAGTGTGCTGAACATTGATTGATTGGTGCGAGAATTAAATGGTGTGAAATGTTACAATTCAGTTGGTGGACGGACGTCGGACAGTCAGCCACAAAGCTTGATGTAGCGTTGACTTTCTATTTGTATTTTTTTTGTGAATGTTGTATAAGTACTGAGTTTAATTTGTATGCTGGACAAACCTCTGTATTTTTTGTAAATTCATTTACGCCTACGCTATACTACATACTTATTAATTGACCAGATTTTGCCCTCTTCGTACTTTATTTAAATATTTAGCGATATTATAATGGCCAAGTTCTACTTAATGTTTATTTAGATACAAGTTTAATGAATGAATATAATACAATAAGTGCCCATACAATCAAATAATTATTTACGTCAAAATTAAGCAATTGAGTAGTATTTTGCGAAGGACGCACTAAGCAATTTCGCTCCTATATATATGGCTAATTTTGTAACGGATAACTTTTCAAAGGCCCTTTAGAAGGGCCTAGAATATTTGATGCCTAATAAATGTAATTAATTTAGGTTTTCATTTACACTCCCTTTAATTAATTTTGTAGCTTAAAAATATTAGGTGTACCTACTTAAGTTGCCAATGTACATCGTAAACCAATATTCTTCACGTTAAATTAATTTCAAAAACTTTTGAATAATTCAATATGAAAACTGTAGTTCACATTCTTCTATATCCAACTGAACCAACGCATTTAACTACACTACAGTATTTCACGTAAGAATTTTTGCAGAACTCAAGAAAAAAAACGAAAAATCTCTTATTTTGCATACACATACCGGATTATTATTATAATACGCGAGAATGTAAATCGTCAAAATGCTAGTTATAACCGTCCGATTCTTTGCGGTATAAAAAAGGTAAATTGAAAAGCGACACGCATACTCACCGGCATGAAATATTTAGCTTGAATGAACGACCGACAGGGGATAAAGAATTGTCTGGTCATGTCCATGTCCAAGCTGCATTGTTATTGGGTTGGTAGCTGCAGGTTTTTCATTTTTTCGGCGTAATAAAAAAACATGGATTATTATTTGTGTGTTTATTTTTTGGAAAGGGTGATGTGTGAGTATAAAAATATCGTTTTATTTCCGACTGTGTACATGGGTACTTGTTTCGACATCTGAGGAAATAGCATTTAGGGCTACTATTTACAAAACTACATGAAATATTTCCACATCTCCGTCGTTAGGTAATACCATTACGACAGACACACATGCACTTCTCAAGACACATACTGCAAGGTACGGAGTATATTTGCTGACTCACTCTGCGACTGAGTACATTAGTAACCCAGTTTCACTAGCTTCAGTGAAGTTAGTCTTAAACTTGTTCGGGACAAGCTGATACACTCTCCGTTTTTATTTCGACTAGTGCTTCAGATTAGAGAGGTATCTGTTTTTAAGGTATCTGTTTTTAACTGAGTTTTGTTGAGTAATGCTTACATTGTAAACTGGGTTTTATTCGATACATTGTAGCACCATCAGTTTATTTGTGTTAGAGGAAACATTGTATAGTTGCGTGCGTACGGACGCGTTGCGGACGTGCGTAGCGAAAATTGAATTTTCCGGAAAAGGGAAGAGGTAGGCGTTTGCCCTGCAGTACAGACTAGTTAGATTTGAAAAACCTTTCAATATACTAGAGATTAAAGGATTTTCATGTATTTTGAACAATCATTTACTCATGTATAATTTTCATCAATGTCTTTCGCTATTACTTTACTGCTTTCAACTTATCCCTATTCATTTCTACAAGTCTTAGCGAACTCTAAGCGGGCAGTGAACCACTCTAATTTACTATTCAGTTGCGGCGAATTTACGATAATAGCCAACAAAAAGTTATGATTAACGCCAAATCTAGTTACAAACAGTAGGGGTTCTAATTTGTGAAGAAAGAGGTAAGGTCGGCTAAAAATTCTGAATTCCGAATACTTTTTTGTCTTAAATGACATTGCGGTCTGTAATGTTTTATTCAAATGTTTGTAAAGTTTTTTCTTTTGTTTTGATTCTGTAGGACAAGGAATATTTATGAGATTGATGGAGGGAGTGCCCTTGAAGGGCAAATGCTGACCTTACTAGTGATGTCCTTCACAAAGGTCAGATGCGTAGATGTACTAGTTTGCAACCGGGAAGAAGTTTAGGACCAAATGTATTATTGACAAAGCAGTATAATCTAGACGTTCTGTTTCTGCCTACATTCGTGAGAAAAGCCATGTGTTTGTATGAACTAATTAAATAATAAGCTCTAAATAAAAAGATGGCGAAGAATTTTGGTAGAATGCAATAATTGGTTGACGTTGCGATATCGCAATTTAGCTGTAAGCTTTGACTCGGAATCTTATAATTGGATTACCACTGTTAACACGAACTAATAAACGATTTTGAAGCTTAGATTCGCAGCATTTAAACCCTTGGTTTTGGGTTCTCGGTAGCCAGATCGGTGCCAATTAGAGATGCGCCGAATATCCGTTTTATATTTGGTATTCGACGTATTTGGCAAATTTTGAGGTATTCGTATTCGGCCGAATCGTTCGGTTGAAATGCCGAATGTATTCTGTTTAATTGATCATTGTAAATCAGCCTTTAGGGTAAAATAAATTAAAGGAATCCCATAATCTAACAATCGTATTTATTAGAAATCGTTTATTGGAAGGTACTCAAACAAAGACAAATAATAAAAAACAGGTAATCAAATACAACCTAGCATTAATAGTAACATAAAATCAAGTATCTTAAAAGAACTTTTAATTGCAATAATTCCACTAGCAAATTATAATTATACTGTAACAGGAAAGGTTTACTTATGCATATTGAATGAACTATGTTGTTTTCTCAACTATGGCGCTTTGGAAATCTAGCGTGCATAAACTTGTTTGCGCGGCAAAACTATAGAACGGGGAACCGAATTATCCGGCAGTAGGTATATTCGGTTTGGAAAGAACTTAACCGAATAGTATTCGGTATTCGATACTCGGTTATGCGGTGAAACCAATATTCGGCGCATCTCTAGTGCTAATATTGAAATTTCTGGGATATTGTCGCATTGAGAACTCCGTGCAAATTCGTTTCGTGGGGAATGTTTCTGTTACCAACAATTCAAAACGTCACCTGCTTTACTGAGTTCTATTAATGAAATTTTGGACTTATGAAGTGTTTAATATTTCTTTAAAAATGTGAAGAAATACAAATGCGAACAACGGTTAATTATTTTGATATGTAGAATTATATTTTCTCCAAATAGTAACTATAATCTCTGTTCAACAAAAATGAGGCAATACTTTTGCTTTTAACCCAAAATATTTATACCTATAAAATCAGCCTGTAATATTCTCACTGCTGGGAATCACGCCTCTACTCTGTAAGAGGAAGTGGACCATATGCCTAGACGCTCGCATTCAGATTGCTAAGTAACATAAAATCGAAAGGTATTGTTAACGGCACCCAGCATTTCCTTTCTAACGATTTCCCATTAAATCCTGTACAGACACCCGATTCCATTCCATTACGCCTTAACAGTACCAAAACAAACATCACGCGTTCAAATGAGTGCAGATGCTGAACCAAGACTCGTTTACCTAGCGCCCCACGTTCTGTTCCCGTGTAGTTAATTTGCTCAGCCGAGCGGCAATGATTCGATTCTCCGGAGAGCATTACTGCCGAGTCGAGGATAAAGCTCTTAGCACTTTGTTACTGTTAGTCTTTTTATGTAAAGGTATGGTTACACGTGTACGTACTGTACGTGGTTAGGAGTTTAGAAAAGCGGTTTTTGGGAAGTCAAGGTTGTTGGCACATGTTACTTCAAGGCCACTTTCCTGCTCTGTAATGGCACATGCCGGTTTCCTCAAGATGCTTTTCATCACCGTTTCGAAAGCAGTGATATGAAATAAGTAAGACCAAGTAAAGCGCCTGTCAGGGTTCGAACCCATAACTCGTCACGACACGACATATAACTCGTCGGGGGCGCTACCACTGGGCCACCAGTGATCTCACGTCTAAGTACATGTAACTAATTTTAGGCTCGTTCTTGAAACCTGGAAAGGTAGCTGTTCATTTTAATTTCGAGTTAAGGTCCAAACAGTAGCCTTGATTCGAATGGAGGTCACGTTAAAAAAGTTAAACGTTTTTGAACTATTTATTGCGAATTGTCGAGACAAAATGTCAATCTGTAGGCAATTCAACCCTCATTTTCCTCTCTCAATTCAATCCCATTTTGTCCATTAAAAATGTTGCCAGAAAACCCAGAAAATCATATGCAGTCCGTATATTTGCACAAACGCACGCAGAACTGATGGCATCTGCAAACAAACCAAACTTGCCATGGCTAACACAAATTCATTCCGGCGCGCACACACCAAATGAATCCAACTGCAATTTACGTCGCAGTCGCGAACTAAATCCGACATTGCCCACACCGGCGACATTTTCCCAATTTCCTAATCTCAGTTAATCCTGACGAATAAATAAAAGGTACGATTGATTGGATCCTGAACAATAGGTATAACACAAAGGACTGGATGTAAAGCAAACAGAAATCAGTCCGTTTCATCTTGTTCAAGTATATTCTCAGGTGGAAATTTGTCTATAAACAAACCACAATAGCTGGGAGCGCCGACCCGCATACTAATGTATGAGCGAGCGGCTCCACTGCTGAGACGAATTATGATTTTGGATGCCTGATGTATGCTAATATGAGAGGGTTAGGACCGTAAACAGTGGCTGTTTTTTGAAAACAATGTAGGTAGAAAGTTATTTTAGTGGCGAGCTTGCTGAACAAACAATTTTGATCGGCTTTGTTGGCCATTTTGATGAATAAAAGTAGGTAAAAAGGTGTGAATCAGGTTTTCATTGTATGTTTTACGTGTAGTTAATCGATAGAGAAAATGTATTTATTTATGTATAATTTTCTACCTTCCTTTTTTCTTCATTAAATGTCTATTTTCGCTTAAATATTTCTTTTCCTCGTAGTCATGGTATAAAGTAAAGTATGCAACTCTTGAATAAAACGGATTTATATCGAGGGCCATGAATCACTCGCGTTGCTCAGGATTCTAACACTTGAATTACCTCGCTACGCTCGGGATTCAATCATCATGAATCACTCCCTCGCTGTAAATCCATCCTTTATTCACTAATTCTATAATTTACTATTTTTTTATACTTGATAGTTAACATTATAAGGTCTTCAGCTTATGTTATGTAGAAACCCATTTTTTTCTCCGTTTTTATTTAACGCAGTCTTCAACGTTTAAATTATCAATATTGAAAAACCATTTATCAACCAAACCCATGTAACAATGGACTATTAACCAAAGGGCCGCGGGCGCGGTGATGGCGCTCTGCAACGTCACAAAAATCAGACAGCCGCGGACTTTTGATTCAATTACATTGTATATCGTAACGATTGAACTTTCGTCCTGAGCCGGTTTCGAACAGATTGATATTTAATGTTGTTTCGTCAATAAAAAGTATCTAGAATTTATTTTAAAAATAGAAAAAATATAAGATTACATTCATATAATTGGGTTACCCTTAAAAATTTACGAAAAATCAAAACCGAACCGAATCAAAAGCAAATCGAACCGACAATAGTTTTTTCTAGAAAGTTTATAATAGTCCCAGTTTCAACACAATACTACGCCATACGTTTTATTTGGACTCAACCTCCGTGATACGCAGTTGATTGATGATGTTTAGAGAGCACACGCCGAGAGCGGCTAATGTTTCAGCAAACACCATCCGATAGTTTTTACATCAGAATGTTCATACGCGAACTTTATTAAATAATACAACGTTAAGTAAGTATTCAGACAGATTTTGATTGATACATCATCAATTCAGCCGAAAGAAGTGCACTGCTGGACATCGGCCTCCCCCAACCACCGCCACTTCGACTGGTTCTGTGCTTCTCGCATCTAGTGGATTCCTGCGGTATTCACCAGGTCATCGGTCATCACGATTACTAATAAAACGCAGACATAATACAATACTTAGAGTAATACGCCAATGATTGATGATGTTTGTCCTGCCGAGAACAGCTAATGTTCACGGCCGCCGCAAACGCCGCGATGAAGAACTGGGGTTCAGACGGATTCAATATACTGTTATTGTGATTTATGGTAATCGAGGGCTTGTGAGGGCTCGCGAGGGGACCAATTGAAGGTAGCTTTCCCCAGTGAAGCACATCACTTTTTTTTTTTTCTTCAAATGTGTTCGTTTTATTTTGTTAGTAGGTACCTACAGTATAATTTTAACTTAAGCATACGTATCTACGACTTTCGGAAAAACGTGTTCGAAGTACGTGGTGTTGTATTAGTAAAATATACTCGTATCGTATCATATATATCTATGTAAATATAAAATTAATTGATGTGCGTTAGTCTCGCAAAACCTCGAAAATGGCTCGACCGGTAACTTTTTTTTTGCCCCAATTTTGAGGTGGTATATGAAAAAGAAAATTTGGAAAAATCCAAAGCAACAGCCGAAAAATATTGATGTCACGTGGTACGAAGTTCACCGGTTCCGGGCCGGCCATCTAGATAACAATAAAAGAGAAACTATTGAAGTAAAATATCCGTATAGAGAAGATCTATCGTGTAGATATTTAACAAGCCAAGGTTTCCTGACCATGTCTGCGAGGTATTGAATTCACTTAAGAGCTCGAATTGGCAAACTTCGAGTTGACCCGTTGGTCAATTAGAGTCAAGATTAGAAACGGGCAGTTAGTGACCTAAAATGGACATCCGGGTCCATCCGGTACTTCAGAAGGCTGAGTAAATGTTTAAATTATTTCTTCTTCTTCTCTGTCGTTCCCTTAATGCTGAGGATCGCGACCACATATGATTTAAATTATTTACATCTAGTTTAAATATTACATTGAGCAAGATAAATACATAAAAGCTGAAAACTCCATCAGTACTTTCTAGGCAAGAGGTTATAAATGGTCTTTTTAGATCGGGAAAAATAGTATTTTGCCCTCACAAAGGAAAATTGGAATTCGCTAAACAATATTAACGACAACAATGTCGCTATGCGGAAATTAACAATGTCTAGGCAGTAAAACTCTGTAGGTATTCTTATTTTTAGAAGAATCATTAAGAACCGACATCTGGAGTAAGGAAATTGTGTAGCTTTTCTGTGATTTTGGTGCTATAGAGTTTCGGTATGACTACGTACAATTTAATTTATTATTAAAACAACGCTGTTTACATTATTTTTATGTGGTCAATAGACATTAAAGATTCGAACTGAAGTAACATGATTAAAGTAAAAAAAATCTAATTAATTCAAAATACCTACGTGCAATATCATGAATTCATAATTCATCCCATTACTCATGAAATTAAAAATGTCAAGTAGTACGAGAATATCTCCCATTTCTTTCGTATCTCGTTTCTATACAAAAGTCAGCACTATATTTAGCTTAGTCAGCGCCCACCAGAATTGGCGCCATCTAATCTCTCCATTCATCTTTCCTGCCACAAACGCTCTTCAGTTAGAAGACACATGTCACGGTGACGTCACACGATCGCATAAATTGCTCGAGTAATCTAACGGAGTTATATATCTCGGCCATTCGAAAAGTTCGTATAGAATTTGTTAAGATTTGTTCTATAATATTTATTATTGAATGTGATTTTTGAGTTTTTTATGTAATCTACCATTTTCTACGCTTCCGAAAAAGTAGTAATTAACAATACAGAAACCTCAAACGGCGGAAATACAACAACGTTATTGGGATTTATAATATGTTTGAGCCGTTTGGGGTTGAAACACTAGCCTAGTGGCCTTAAGGTCCGAGTGATCATCGAGTATTTCGGGACATCGCGAAGCGGTTGGTGGACTCTTCACGTGACCGGAAGGCTGGCCTATGTTTATCCCATAGAATCAACATTGTCATTCAACGTTGCCAGCCTTTTGGGCACTTTTCCCATTGACAGCGATGCGGACGAATTTTTGATGCCCAATGACCCCTTCCCCTTTTTAAAGTTTTGTTATAATATATTATACTTGCAGGTACATACCATATATATTTTAATACTAGTTTGTATTATTAAGGTTTATAATTGAGTAAGTAAAGATAACCCAATTGGAGAGAAACAAACGTCAAATTATTTCAAAGGTATCTATCACACCATTTATATAAATTCTAAAACCCAAGAAACAATCGTTCCTACCGAAACATTTACAAAACAATGCAACAATTAAGGGGACAGGACCCGTCACTACGGAACACCAAAAGCGTTTTGTTCTAAGCCACAAATCCACGGGCCTTTGAAGGAATGCACCAAGTCAAAGGCGCATCGAGCGTAACGTCAAAAGGAAATACAGTATAATTCAAACTAGAAACACCGCTTTCTGAAAAGCGAAGAAAGATTCGCGCATGCGTGGTTTGGAACCCTCAGCCTCCGTTCAACCGTTCCGTCAGAACAGTTGCTTCACGATCGCCGCACCGAATCAAACCCGAGCTAATTGTAACCGTCGTCGCTCCCGCGTTCGATTTACGAAAACTTTTTTGAAAATGCGACGTTCTAGAATTTGGAACGTTTTTTGAATTTTTGTTTTATGTATTTGGTGAAGATGAGTTTGTTGCAAAACTTTGTGATGAAGTGGTCACAGTTGTTTGTACTCGGAGTTTCAGTGTTGTTTCGGTGTACGGATTCTGTCGGTAAGTTGTAGAAAATGTAAGAAATATACATACAAAACGTATAATATTATAATAATTATTCAATTTACACAAACTACCAGGTTAATTTAATTTAAGGTAGCACCCGTGTATTTAATAAACGTCCCTTATTTCGTCGTCAGTATATTTTTCACCCGTCGACGCTAATTAATCGCAAACTTAATTCAAAGTTAACTAACTTAATTTGTCAGCAGTTGCTTCGTCTTTCGTAGTAAATAAATAGCTAACTGCTCCTTAATGAAGTAACGGGACAGATGCAAAATTAGGGAACCACGGTAAAATTTTAATGTTGGTGTTGTAAGGTGAATTTTATTTTCATTTTATAAATAACTGGGTGCCCAGTTTATTCTTTTTCGTAACTAAGCTCAGCAAGAGCAATAAATTGAAATGTGATAATTGCCTTCTACATTTATCAACTTTTTGGTAGCTGAAAATTCGTATCGGTTTTGGATCGATTACGGTGTAAATTCTACCATACAATACCTATACGTATAGGTACACCCATTTTATCACAGAAGAAATTCTTTGATCTGCAGTTAGCCCAGGGCCGGTCCTATTGTAATATTACACACACGTTAAGTTAACTTTATAGGTAATTGACATGAAAGGAAGTTGTTTGTCACGCTTCGCTGTACGATACAAGAATAGCCTGGCACTATGACCGTACAAATACCTTCTATTCGATTAGCGCATGTCGTAAGAGTCGGGTAATGGAAAGGGTTCCAGGAAAGGCAAGTAGGCACCTATCGTATAAGAAGAAAAACACCTGGTACCAAATACAAACTGTACTAGTACTTCGCTTGTTTGAAAAGTGAGAATGTTGTGATGGGTGGCGTCGTCACTCCACGAGACGAAAATTGATAAATTAAGAAATTAGCATGTGCATGGCGCCAGCGACAGAAGAGTCGAAAGGAAATCGTTTGGCTTGCTATGAGGAGGGAGGAAACGTATGTGGCAAAAAATGTTATGAATATATAATATGTGGATGGATGGAGCGGGAGGAAAGGCCAAAGAAAAGATGGATGGATTGTGTGAGGAATGATATTAAAGAGAAGGGAGTGAATGATAGCGTGACGGTTGACAGAGGAGAGTGGAACAAGAAAACCGTGTAGCGCTGACCCCAAGTAACATGGGACAAGGGTAGGGAGATGATGAAATGGTTTGAAGGTTGGTGGTGTTAATAAGACATTTCAGTTTTACCTCAGGGATGACCACGCTCCTTCGAGGCCTCTGGTATATCAGGAACTATGTCGCATTGTCCATTAGATAAAATAGCGCTCGGTCATCACGTAAGATACATAGAACACGAAAAAAGTTACAAGGTTTTTTTATTTAAGATTTTATGATGAAAATCCAATCATGAACTTTTAATGAAACCATTGAATAATCCACCTTGATTAACTTTGAGTATCGAATATTTTTTCATGGATCTCCTATTTTTCTCAGTTTTTATAATATAAAAGTTTTTCCCCAATTAAGATTCAGCTCACACCGTCACAACCCTTTTTAATACCAATAAGGTATTTTCGACAAAATACGCTAAAGGTCGTTGAAGTAATTATGATATCTAAAGTTGCGGAACTTGGGAGTTAGGTACGAAGTGATAAACTGGATCGGCCTAATAACGGTCATTAATGGACTGGGATCGGTAACGTCATTATTAAACTTAAACTATTGTTAGTCACGAGGTTGGTGGCTGGAGATAGGGCACTTCGCATCTTAGTGAGTTAGGAAACTTATTATATGTGGGTTTTGGCGTGATAATAAGTAAATATTGTCTTATAGACTGACATCGAAATAAGGATATCAAAAAGAGGCATTCGGTATTTATATTGTACGCTTATTATTATTTTTTGTAGACGTTAATCGCCCCTTTGTTAACAGTGCTTTATAAATTGCCAAAACCAACAACAAACACTGAATGACTAATAGATCTAGTAAGCATATTGTGAACGGATTAAAACAGAAAAATAGTGTTCACTTTTAATAGGTTTTTATTCGGAATAAAATTCACTATGGGAAAGATGAGCAATCCATATAAAACATGAAACTTTAACATTAATTTAAATAAACATCAATAACTAAATCCTGCTCCATTATAAAATTGACACGACTGTATGTTTCAGTATCTAACTAAATTCACTTATCACCAAACAAAACGATTGAAATGGTTATTCAATATATAGATACAATAATAATATATCAATCACAACTGATTTGTATTAAAATTAATTCATTTATAATAAACACCAATAAAGGGGCAATCGAATAGATATTAGCTGTAAATTCTGAATATTGCTGAGTCATTTTATTCGCGTTTCATTTTCAAACTGTTCTTGTTTGAGCACACTTTAGGAATAAACTTAGGCATGAATTAATAAATGGTTCTTGTTTAGAAAGCTCTTTTTACTAAGACGATGTTTGAATACGACGTCTCGTTTTCGATCATTTTAAATCGACTTCCCAAAAAGGCGGAGGTTATCAATTTGGTTGTATTTTAATTATTTTGCACAACTCCGTCATTTATGAACCGATTTGGAAAATTTCTTTTTTTATTTGAAAGGGTTTACTTTCTATGGTCAGATCGACCAGAAGACCATTGTCTTCAGGTCAGGATCTGACCATGGGATCCTGGAGAAATTGAGGAAACTCTTCAAATATTATAGGCGGTGTGCCTATAATATTTGAAGAGTTCCCTCGATTTCTGTTTTGGCGATTTGGGTATTTCTTATAGTAACTCGTGCATTTGCTCTCGGAAAGCACTATTTGGTGAAGTGGAACTGATGATGAAGACCAAAGATGGCCTCCGGAACTACTCAATAATAAGTTTTTCACGGATTGCGATTCGATTACGTTAATATGGTTGCCAAGCAATTTATGCTAGTCACAATGCATATTATTATGGTGAAGGGGTGCTAATAGTGAAGTACCAGTAGAACTCCTCAACAATGAACGTCCCTGCATTGAGAAAAGCAATATTTTGTAAAAATGTGATGAGCAGTTGCCATTAGGCTATTGTAAGTTAGATAAATTACAAATCGACCCACTAAAAGCGATAAATAAAAACTTATCTACAAAAAAAAAAGCAACCGACTTCCAAAAACACACTGCAAAGTGGAAAATAACCTTAATTTCGGAAGTTGGTGGCAAATAACGAAAGTACAAAACCAAAGACACCGACTTCCGAAATTAAAGTTACTTTTCACGTGTCTTCGGTTGTTTTTTTTTGTAGAAAAGTATTTACCATGTTGTGAAACGTGTGAAATTGAGATTGCTTATCGTTCATTATGAACAGTTTTACAGTGCTTTCATTATAACATGTACCGTGACGCGATGGTAGAATGCTGAATTTTGCAGTCATGTACCTAATTCCCCCCCCCCGCGCGAACGTTGTCGCGAGCAGACGTGTTATTGTCACCTCCCGTACATTTAATTCAATAAAAATAGTTTCTGATACAGAAAACGGACTAAAAACTAAAGTGTTACGTGAACGTCATTACGACAAATATAACAGTGAAAAAACTATAACAGTGCACAAACAATTACCTGAGCTGTTAGCGAAAACATTTTAAAACATAAAGTGAACGTTAATTAGTGTTGCTTTGTGTCGCGGCGCACGGTAAATGACCTTCACAGCCATAGAGGTAGCTCAGTAACCTAAACGGAAGATCTTTAACAACACATCGCCTAATTCGATACGTAAAACTAAGCTCAGGCAGTTTAGAAGCGTAAGCCGTCGTCTGTATTTGATGGTGCGCCCCATGTCGCAAGTTCGAATCCAGCGGTGTATCTCAGTTTTTGGCAGTTTTTTATTTTTTATTTATTTTATTTTTTTAAATTGTTTACACTTTCGCTAAGCTGCATTTTACAACACAGCTGTTGTGAATCAACTCTGGCAGCAGGTTACGTGTTTTTACGCCAATTTATAATATCGCTACTGCATTTTACTTATCTGTGCCGCCACTATGCCACCGATCCGTACTCCGCCCACCTCAACCCCAACGCCGAAGGTTCCTACGGAAAACATACGGGGAGCTACATTGTTTACTTCGTCGGCACTAAACGACTCGCCGTTGCAGCATGCTGGATCTGAGCCTGATCTTCACTCACACGCAAATGTCACTCAGCGAAAAAAAATTAACAGTGGTGAAGATAATGCTGATTTAATGGCCCTTATCAGGGAAATGTTCACGGCCTTTTCGAAAGAGCAGGAAAAGCGCTTTCAAGAACTCAAGACGAGCATGGAAGTTATGTCAACTAAGTATGATGATTTTTTGCTCAAAATTACCTCTCTTGAGAAAGAAAGAAAAGCAGATAAAGTTCTGATTAAAGAGCTTGAGGAAAAATTAGACATATTGGAGCGAAAATCGCGTGGCACTGGCATCGAAATTCGAAATTTGCCGAAACAAAATGATGAGACAAAAGAAACCCTATGTAGCGAAGTTATGCAGCTAGGAAAAACCCTAAATGTCTTTATTGACAGCAACAACATAAAAGATGTTTACCGTCTGAAATCAAAGGACAACTCAAACCCAGTCGTTGTAGAACTGACTACTGTAATAATGAAAGACAAAGTCCTTAGGGCGGTCAAGAGCTTCAACAAGACAAAAGTTAAGGGAGAAAAGCTAAATACTACCCATTTAAACCCTGGATACCAATTAAAGCCACTGTATATAGCGGAAACCCTTACTAACAAAACCCAGAAGCTGTACTTTTTGGCGAGACAATTCAAGAATAGTCACGGTTATAACTTCTGCTGGACATCAAATGGGATTGTATATCTTAAAAAGACCGAGGAGTCAGCACACATCCGCATAAACCATGATACTGACCTGGACAAATTAAGAAACACCATATGACTGTTTTTTGTTTATACTGTCGATTTGAAAAGGTTGTCTATTTTTATACTGCATGTTTTTTTCTCTTTTCAACATTTAAGCTATTGCTATACATACTGTAGTACACTGTACAAAAATTACTCACACATTATTCTTTATATTAATCCACTATCAGAAAATTCTGCTAGAAATAAACTAATAGATCATACATACTCATACTTTCTACTACACAATCTCTCAACCACAAATACACAATACATAATCATTCATACATTAAATTATAATATACTCACCACTATACGACTAAACTACTTTCATACATACTTTACTAAAAAAAAAAACCATTTGGACGCTCTCGTATATCATACAGCTTACCAACAGCAACTTTTTTCAAACGTTGACCACTTTTCACGACATAATTGTCTATTACCCCTAAATTCAATGACTTAATTGTTTTGTCTGAGGACATTGATGGAGTAACTGTATCGAAATCACAAACAGCAGACATTGACGAGTGCCATAAAATAATTTCTCTACCCTCTGAACAGCACTTGCTTATGCTTACGCAGAACATACGCAGCATTGGCTGTAATATGCCGGAACTAGAAGTCCTATTAACGAGAATGCAACTCAAATGTGATATAATTATACTGACGGAATGTTGGCTTTCTTGCACATCAGTTATCCCAGACCTTGCGGGATATAGTCATCTGGGAACTAAAATTAACCCCAAGCAAAATGATGGCGTGGTAATCTACTACGATGAAAACCTTAGTCTTACTATAGATGAACCTGATGTGCAGGAATGCGATTGTCTGGTGGCTGTAATTGACAACCGCATTGCTATAATTGCTTTATATCGCTCTCCATCCTATAAAAATATAGAAGTGTTTCTATCATCGCTAGATAAACTACTACAAACATTATCAGCCCTTCAACATATTATTGTAATGGGTGACATAAATATAGATATAAACCCTAACAAAATCAACATGGGTGGGGAGCGCTACCTTTTTTTTTTTTTTTTTTTGGGTGGGAAATCATCCAATGACTTCTCCCGCTCTGGGCGGAGCGGGAGGGCGTGTCAGACTTTTACTGACTAAAACCCACCCGTGTTCCTTCCCTTGCCATGCCAGGGGCCACGGTTTCCCCTTAGGACTACCCGCAACCCCGGCGGGCAACGGTCCTAGCGGACCCCGTCCGTTTTGCTGACATCTCTTTGAGGCGCGCGTGGAACACGACGCGCCGTCGACCCGGGCCTGGTCCTTATCGGGGGCGAGCTACCCATTGCTCACCGCCCGCAAGCCCGCGCCTACGGTGGCCGGGAATCCTCCAAGGAGTCCCGACGCCCAGGGCGTCTCCTACGGCGGCTAGGCGCGTGAGGGCGCGAACTTTGCCTCTCCCTCACGCGCTCCGCCTCCTCCTTCGCGAGCATTACTGCTTCGCAGAAGGAGGTGACGGCCTGCCATGCCCTCTCGCTCCGCACCATGGCCTGTACCAGGGCCGGACGCGAGAGGTCACTGCCGCCGATCGCCTCCACGAGGACACGGCGGTGCTCTGCCCAAGCCGGGCAGACCTCCACCGTATGCTCCACCGTGTCCTCCGGACGATCCACACAATGGTGACACCCGGGCGTTTCCTCCCGCCTTATGCGAAACAGGTACCTCCCGAAACAACCGTGTCCGGTGAGGACCTGCGTCAGGCGGAAGGTGAGGACGCCGTGGCGCCTCTCTAGCCACTCCTCAAAGAGGGGACTTATCGCCGCGATTGTGGCGTGCCCATATCTGGGTTGCGACAATCGCACACTCCAAGCCGCCATGAGATCCTGCCGGAGCTCTGTCCGCTGAACCGTGATTTCTCGCGGCAGCGGAGTTACACCCCGGCGCTTCATCTCCTCGCGCCACTCCCAGATGTGGGCGAGGACCTTCGCCTCCAGATCCCATGGCGGCGTTCCGGCAAGGAGGCTCGCCGCCTCGCCGGAGACCGTACGGTATCCCCGGACCATCCGGATAGCCATGACCCTTTGGGCTGCATGCAACCGGCGGGCTGGCCGCAACCTTAAGGTTCGCGCCCACACCGGTGCCCCGTAAAGGGCCATGGACCGCACGACCCCCGCGTAGAGCCTCCGGCAGGAGGCGTTTGGACCCCCCAGATTAGGCAGGAGCCGCTTCAAAGCAGCCCCAGCCTTCTCCAGTCTGGGAGCCAAACGTCGGAAATGCTCCACGAAGTTCCACCGGCTGTCGAGGACAAGTCCCAGGTACTTCATCGTCGACTCGACGCCGATGTGAACCCCTCCTACCGTTATTTGGGAATCCAAAGGTGGCGCGTTCCGAGGACCATGAAAACACATGGCCTCGGACTTGTGTAGGGCCACCTCGAGTCCCAATCGCCGGATCCTGTCGACGATTGTCGCAACCCCGCGTGTCGCAATTTCGGCCGCCGCCTGGTGCGACCTCCCCTGCGCCAGGACCAACGTGTCGTCAGCGTAGCAAACCACGCTGACGCCGTCGGGGAGGTCGGCGCGCAGCACCCAGTCGTATCCGATATCCCACAGATACGGCCCCAGGACCGATCCCTGTGGGACACCGCACGACATCCCTCGCCGGTTCCATTCTCCCAGGTGACCGGGGTAGATGACGGCCCTGTCCGTCAGGTAGGCCTCGACCACACGTCGGAGGTAGATCGGCACCCCGTGATACCGAAGTGCCTCTCCAATGCAACTCCAGGGCAGGGTATTGAAGGCATTGGCGATGTCTAAAGACACCGCCAAGACGACCCCACCCCGGGCAACAGCATCCCCCGTCGTGAGGGCCCGCACGCGCATGATGGCGTCCACCGTGGAGCGCCCTCTGCGGAAGCCAAACTGGCTCTCCGTCAAATCCGGCCCCACCCGCACCAGATGCCCGACAAGGCGGTCTGCAATTACTCTTTCAAAGAGCTTGCCCACCTCGTCGAGCAGCACGATGGGCCGGTAGGCAGACGGAGAGTCCGCAGGGCGCCCCGGCTTCTTAATGAGGACCAGTTTCCCCGTCTTCCATCGAAGTGGGAACTGGCCCCTCTCCAAGCATGCGCTTAGTAGCCCTCTTAGTCGAGGCCCGAGAGCCTCCAAGGCCAGGACCCATGCTTTCCCAGGTAAGCCGTCGGGTCCTGGGGCGGTATTCTTGGCATTCAGCCTACGTACCGCCACTCTCATCTCTACCTCGGTCACCTCCGGAGCATCGTCGTCGTCGTCGGCGATGTGGTCCGCAGCGGGCACCGCAGTAGGCGGGGCCATGGGCGGAGCGGTGTGTTCCCCTCTCGAGGGGAACAGAGCGCTCACCACGTCCTCCACAAGCTGAGGCCGGAGACTCTGAGTCAGCGGGGGAGCCCATGGGCGGATTTTCTCCCGCACCAACTTGTATGGGCGTCCCCACGGGTCCCTGTCCAGAGTCGCCAGCGACTCCTCGCGGGCCAGTCCCCTGGCCCGCAGGATCTCCGCTTGGAGGGCGGTCTTCGCCGCTCTGTACCCCTCGTACAACCCCGCCTGAATGGCTTCCGTATCCGGAGGGCGGATACGGAGCCTGCGGTGCCTGGCGTACCGGCGTCGCGCAGCAACGCACGCGGCGCGCAGAGTCGTCAGCTCTTGCGACCACCAGTACACCTGGCGCGAAGCACGGCCGGGCTGGACCCGGGGCATTGCCACGTCACATATGTCGGACATGGCCTCCCGGAACCACTCCGCCTCGTCGTTGATGTCAGCAGGCCTGTCCGGTGATGACACCCAGGCCTGCACGATCGAGGCTTCCAGGATTAGCTCCCGGTCCAGCTGCTTCAGCGCCCATCGCGGACCACTCGGGGCCTGTCGGACCGGCGCGCTCGAGGGCTGGGCGGAGACGTCCAACCGGATGTACCGATGGTCGGAATAGGTCTCCACCCCCTCCATGACGCGCCAGTCGGCAACACGCGGCGACAGAGCGGGGCTGGCGAACGAAAGGTCCACCACTGATTCACCCCGCATCCGCACACACGTGGGGACAGAACCCCGATTAAGGACGACCAGGCCTGTCTCCAGTGCCCAGTCCTCCACCATCCTGCCCCGTGTGTCTGTATACCGGGAACCCCAAGCCACATTCTTGGCATTGAAGTCCCCGAGAACGAGCACCGGGAGGGAACCGAACCCGACGACGACGACTCTCAACTCCGCAAGGGAGTTGTGGAACTCGGCGAGAGTTCGGTTCGGGGAGAAGTACACCCCTACCACGACAATCTCCCCGAACCGTGCTGCCACGCAACCCCGTCCTCTCTTGACAGCCTCGAGGGACGGAGTACCGGCGGCGGCCGACGAAATTAGGGTCACTGAGCCGCTCAGGTCCTCCACCCAGTCATCCCTGGGCGGGACAAAGTACGGCTCAGCGACCACGGCGATGTTAATCGACCACTGCGCCATGCTCTGGAGCAATAGGTCCTGAGCTGCAGCGCAGTGGTTGATGTTCGCCTGGAGGAGGCGTAATGGAGCCGTTATTGGCAGTCCATTTCAGCCCCCTCCCGAGCCCCCTGTGAGGACCCTGCCGCGGCGGCAACGGCAGCGACGCCGACGGTGGAAGCGGCAGCGGCGGCGCTAGTAGTGGCGGCGGCTGCGGCGGTGACGGCGGTGGCGGAGGGCTTGCCCCTGCCTCCGGCTTTGACGGGTTTGGCGCAGGCCTTGCCCCCAATCCGGTGGTCAGCTGGCTTGCCAGCAGCCGCACATACGACGCAGTGCGGCGCGGCAGTGCACGAGCCAGCCTTGTGACCGGGCTGACCACAGCGGTAGCAGTTACCGCTGCGGTCCACCTCCGAGGTGCATTTTACTCCCACGTGGTGACCCACATGGCAGCGGTAGCACCTCAGAGGTCTGGGTTCCAGCAGTTTGACCTGCGCGGAAACCCAGCCCACCAAAAGCCTTCGGCCCTCCTCGGCAACCTTTTTGGCCGCCGACACGGGGCAGCTCACCGTCACGGCTTGCATCCCCGCGAAGTCAGGACGGATGGTGCCCACCTTAACCTGCTCGGCAGAGCACCCCCCCGTCCTAGCGACAGCGGCCACGACCAGTGCCTCCGTCACCGAGTCGTCCAGGCCCGAGATGCGCATGTCAGCGCACCTGGTGGGCCTGGACACCCGGGCCTCGTCCGCGTCTATGGATGCTCTGAGCCTTTCGGCCAGAGCGTCAGCGGCCGGGCCGCTGTCCGCACCAGGGACTTCCAGCATCCGGGCCCCGGTCGCGGTTACCTTCAGCCTGAGGCCATTCTTGGCGCCGAGTGCCTCCAGGTCCACAGCCTGCCCCACCTTGGCGAGCACGCTTTGGTAGGACGCGCCCTTCTTCTCCGCTCCCGGCTGTAGTGTAATCACTACAGCCGCTGACTTCGGGGCGCGGAGCCTAGCCGCGACACTTCGCTCCTTGCGCCGCTGCCGCCTCGCCTTCCTTTTGGCCGCCCTTGCGGCCTTACCCGCCTTCTTCTTTTCTCCGGCTACTTGCCATTCGGCGTCGGCCGGAGAAGAATTAGGAGGCGGGGGCGGCTGTTGGGCTAGGGCCCTCGCCGCCTGTGCCGGTGCCCTAGCAGCCTGGGCCGGTGCCCTCGCCGCCTGGGCCGGTGCACTCGCAGCCTGGGCCGATGCCCTCGCCGCCTCTGTAGCCACCCTGCCCTTGGTCTGCCCCGACGACCCTGGTTTGGTCGGGGCAGCTGCAGTGGTGGCATATGATGCCACCTTCCGCTGGCCCGAGGCCGGCTGGCTCGCCGCTAATGGGGGGCGCAGTACAATGGCCTCTAGGGCGGAAAACCGCGCCCGAAAGGCATCCAGCTCCCGCCGCACCAAAGACAGGACCCGGTCCTCAGCAGGCAGGGGCCGCCCCTGCCCATGCTGCTCTCCCCCCTGCGGAGTCTCTCGAGGGGCGGCTCCGCGGAGCTTAGCCAGTTCAGCTCGGAGCTCCTCATTCTCCTTCCGGAGAAGCTCCATGGCGGCTGTCAGCCTGGCGAGTTCCGCCCGCGTTTCGGACATCCCATCCGACGCTGGCGGAGGCCCAAGGAGGGCCTTCCCTGCCGCCAAGATAGAGGCCGTGGCCTCGGATATGGCCCTGTCCTTAGAGGATTGGAGCCTCTTCAAGGCCACAGCCTTGACAGCGGCTCCCACGACCTCCTTGAACTTAGCCGCTGCGGCGGCGTCCGGCTCACCACTGGAAGACCCCGACAGGACCGCCCAGGTGCTGGTCCCTTCAGGGTGCCCCTCTGTGGCGAGCCTCGTCAGCTCGGCCGAGCTGGTCTGGCTCAGCTCACCGGCCTCCGTGGTGAGCCCCCTACCCGCGCCTTTTTTTCGGGCCCCACCCCGCTGGCTGGAGTGAATTTTGCGCCTCTGCCTCTCATCGGCGGACGACCCCTGGCCATCCGATTTGGAGCGCTTCCGCACAAACTCCTGCCTCCTATGTGTGTTCCCCCCCTTCTCGCGCTCCGAGGGGAGCGCTACCTAACTTTGGCAGCCTCACATGGCCTTTTACCGGCACACACTTTAACAACACGTAGTGGAAGTGACACTTGTTTGGATCATGCTCTAGTAAAAACAAACTACCCCATCACCACTGTCGTACCACACACAACATTAACAGACCATTACCCGGTTCTAGTGAGCATGAATTTTAAGAAAACGCGCAAATTGGCAGCAACTTCAATAACCAAAGTTGACAATGTAGGCTTGGAGCGTGACCTGATGGAGATCGATTTTGGCCCAATTTACCACACAGCAGACCCAAATGTATCCATAAACTACCTTACTGAACATATACAATCCGCAATTGCTAATAATACCAGAAAAAATACTCTTCCTAAACGCCATAGAATTATAAAACCCTGGATAACACAAGGGTTGCTACGTTGTATTAGAAATAGAGACAAGTTACATAAAAAATTGAAAACATGCCCGGAAAATGACATCTTAAAACTAACATACACACGCTATAGGAATTTTTGCAATGCGTTACTAAAAAGAGTAAAACGATCTTTTGAAAAAAACCTACTTAAGTCTGCAAACAAGGACAACAAAAAACTATGGAAAGCAATAAAAGAGATCACTAACACGTCAAAAAAAAAAACCATCCAAAGGAACTGCTAACTATATCAACCTCTCCAGAGACAGCTCTTAGCGAAGTAAATAATTACTTTATAAATGTAGGAAGTTCTTTAGCTAACAAGATTTACCAAAAAAATGCGCAAACCTCTAACATCATGAATATACCCAGTACCGTCACGAGTGTTGTCAACTCGTTTGTCCTAACAGATACTTCACATGAAGAGGTAGAACGTCTTATCCTAAACCAAAAAACCGAATGTGCCAGTGGCTGGGACAATATTAGCTCAAATTTTCTTAAAACGTTTAAAGACTTGCTTGTACCACTCCTAACGAAAATCTTCAACGACTGTCTTCACAATGGAGTGTTTCCTGACGCCCTAAAAAAAGCAGAAGTGTGTCCAATACATAAGAATGGAGACAGAGAGCGTGTCGAAAACTACCGGCCCATTTCTATTTTACCATCCTTATCAAAAATACTGGAAAGAATTATAAATACGAGACTTATAAATTACATAGAGAAAAACAAATTGCTTTCTGTTAACCAATACGGCTTTCGGCAAGGCAAGTCCACTGAACAAGCCGTTAATAAACTAATCGATAGCATTACTTCAAATTTAGATAAAAAGAAAAAATGCCTCACCATCTTCTTAGATCTGGCCAAAGCATTCGACACAATCTCTGTCTCACTCCTATTGGACAAGCTCGAGAGGCTGGGTATAAGAGGTACGCAGCACAAACTCTTATCGAGCTACCTCACTGGGCGTTCTCAATCGGTTCGAGTAGATAAACACAAAAGCTCTTACCTCCCTGTCACTCACGGTGTTCCACAGGGCAGCATTCTGGGGCCTACGTTATTTCTCGTTTATATAAACGGTCTCACAAGTCTTAAACTTGCCCAAGGAGATATCGTATCTTTTGCAGATGATACTGCTCTCTTTTTTTCCGGTGATACATGGGATGAGGTTTTTGGTGCTGCACAACTGGGTTTTAACGTTGTTGGAATGTGGCTCCAGAGTAACATCCTGACATTAAATGTAGAGAAGACCAAATACATCTGTTTCGGTATAAGGAGTGTAAATTTGGATACAACTAACAGTCATTTTAGCCAAGATATCATAGCACATGAGTGTTACTCTAGAGTTGACTGCGCGTGCCGTTCACTGGAGCGTGTGCCAAATATTAGATATCTTGGTGTTACAATAGATAGCTGCCTCAGCTTCAAAGAGCACATACGACTCCTGAGCGGTAGGATAAGAAAGCTCATATATATTTTTAAAAATCTGAGGCACGTTGCAGATCCTGTACTGCTGAAGCAAATTTATTACGCACTCTGTCAGTCGCTTCTTGCGTACTGTATATCTTCATGGGGAGGTGCGTTAAAGACGGCGCTGAAGCCATTAGAGATCGCCCAACGTGCAATTCTAAAGGTGATCCATTTTAAACCACTGTATTTTCCAACTGCCACACTGTATCAACTTTGTGGAGTAATGACTGTTAGACAGTTATTTATTTTAAGTATCACTCTGATACAGCATAGCAAACAGGTATATGACCCACGAATCCTCCAAAAACGAAGAGCAGACTTGGTTTGTGGCAGAATGACCCCCTTTAGAAGTAAATTTAGCCGACGTTTCGCGAACTTCATTGGACCCCATCTTTACAATAAATTAAACAGGGCTATAAATATATACCCACTAACAAAAATTCAATGTAAAGAAAAGGTGTCTGAATACCTAAAAAAACTAAATTATGAAGAGACTGAACTTCTACTGCATATAGCACAATGATCACGTTAGCATTAACTTGTTGGATTGATTGACAAAATTCGCACAGATCACACGCATAAACTTCCAAATTTTAAATTCTCATGGACTACACATAAACACACACACCCCCACACACACCCTCTCAATTCAGACACACACAACTCATTCCACTCAATGAGAGGTCACGCATTCATACTCTACATATTAAAATGTAATATAATATAAATGTGTACAATAACACTCCTGTAAATAAATAAAAAGAAAATAGCTATGATAAATGTAAAATCTATCCGAGGGGATTGGCGCTGATAGCCGAAATACAGGTTCTTGCCTAGTTCGACTACAGATGCTTAACTCAGTTGTACTAAAAACTAGCTAGCTTTTTGTAAAACGTTTATTGTAAAAAAATTATGTGAAATAAATAATTTTGTATTTTTGTATTTGTATTGTAATTGGTACTACTGTGTTAGTCTGTGTCAAATCTACTACGAATTTTGCAGTTTTAGTTTAAATACATACCTATCATTATTGTATTGAAACTAAAACTGCAAAATTTAGTGCTACCAATCGCGGCACGGGCAAGTTATAATAAACGCATGTATAAGTGACGTTTTGTCTATTATTTATTTTTATCATTGTGTTCCCAGTAGCAGTAGTTACAGTAGATCAGAAAATTATAAAATAAGAGTCATTGATTTAGATGTTTTCTAAGTACCTACAGATGTGTACCTATGTCAACTTCTATTTCCGACCGTACCGAGCCACATGCTATTTCTATCAGCACCTATTATTATCTCTCAACCACAAAGTTTATAACACTCTAATAAATAACCATTTCCGTGCTAAGCTTAGGGTCTCAACAGACATTCAAGTTAATATCAGTTCAATACTGCGGCGAAGTTCGGCGGTACAGTTAATAAATTGTTAATATGTTTCTCCCGGGAACCGCACGGTATCGCACGGATCGGTACGGCACCGCACGACTAAGTGTGGCGAAGAACGAAGGTGTTCGCGTAAGTACAAGTTCTGGTTACGTGCAAGTTTCCTTTGGTACTTTATCTTCGTGTTCTGCTGTCTTGGGAATGTGTTTACATATTTTTTTCCTCATTAATTGTCACTACATATTTGACTCCATTTATGACGTGTAATGTACTGCACGTTAGGCTCCTTCACTATTTTCTAAGTCTTTGTGTCAAATGGCGTTGAGGCCAGATGTTTGTGAAGGGAGAACGAAATATCAAGAATATAACCTAACCAGTATTATTGAAGGAATGATATAGCTACTCTAATGAGGAGCAAACTTTGTTTCTGGAGACGTCGAATTATTTTAGAACAAACTTGCGTGACAAAGTCTCTGAAATCCTGTTTAGAATTCCGTAAACTAATTGAATGTTATCAATTTATTGTATTACGCAACATTAACAAGCTCTGCCTAATCCGCACACTTAACGCTAACAAAATCAAGCGCGTTCAATACAGCGAATACTCGATTTAATCAAAGAAAAATACATTTTCGATCTCAAGTTTCTTTTGAAAGTCCCCATCGGTGTGGATGCCGGGTATAATTGGGTTCCATTGAAGGCGGGTCGCTTTTCGAGGATTGAAGCAATTAGGTATTAATTTGTTTAGAAGCGCCGTCCGAATGAACAATTGATGTGGTTACTGGGAGCGCAGCCATATTGGATCCGCCCGTTGTGTTGGATTAGGCGTAAGTACCTGTGACGTCATCCGGACCTCCTGTTATTTGATTGGCGGTAAGAAGGGATGTGTGTTTAGAAATATGGCAAGTGAATTGCCATGAAAAGAGAATCGTCAGAGATCTGTCTGTTTGTGACAGATCAATAGAATGTTATTTGTGTAACACACCAAATAACTCAGAGTCTCAGTGAATATTTGAAGGTTTCATAAAAGTTTATTGAATTTTTCGTCCACAAAAATTATTTTATGCAACATTTAAGGTTTAAGCTATAAGGCAGACCATTTATTTATATGAGTAATGTCCATGAACCGCTTAAACAAAACCTCTATATTAAAACTACAGAAAGAAATGGCCACAAAAGAGTTATAGTTTTAATTTCAGTAAAATTTTATCTGGATAAAAAATGGTCTAGGTACCTGCCATTTTATTTATATTTTTCATTTAGAATCTTAGAAGGCATCTTTTGATGTTTATTTTTTACTTTACGTTATAAATCATTTTAGACACGGTGGAGTTACATCAAAAATGTATTTCTAAATTGAAAAAAATATTCCAAGTTGTATGCCTGTAGCATTATAATTAATGCACGTTCAATCAAGCAAGCTCAATCAATCAACAGTGCACTGATGGGTTTTTCCAAAAAAGAGTGCTTTACCCTTTTCAAACGTGTTATTGAGCACATAATACTTAATTTAAAATAATGCCATATTAATCTTGTCGTACCCCACATGATTTTATAATGCTTACCTATACGCTTACAAATCACCTTTTTTATGAAATTGATAAAAGCAGGTGCCATCTGATGGTAAATGGCAGAGGGATCTCAGTTCTTTGTCCACCATATACACAAATCTGAAATGTCATATTATGTCGCTTACAACTGAATCACAGCAATGAGCTAAGCATAGCGCCAGAAATTGGTTAGACCATACACAGTAGTAATACTTCTTGCTAGATTGTTAAAAGTGCAGGCATCTCAAAGAATCAAAGAATAGGATTCGAATAAACGGACAATTGCAGCTGCTAGTCAATTTGGTAAAGAATTCTTTTCTCTATGCCATTTAGATAACAGTTTATTTATGTGTTTTTTTTTACGTAATAAATATGTGTAGCTTTATAATCTTCTGGTTTCAGCAGAGGGGTGATCAGTATCCCAAACACATTTTATGTATTAATTTAATTTTATGATTACATCTCAATCAATCTGCCTAGCCTTTTCCCAACTACGTTGGGGTCGGCTTCCAGTCTAACCGGATGCAGCTAAATACCATTATTTTACATGGAGCTACTGCCTATCTGAGCTCCACAACCCAGTAACTGAGTAATACGATACCCCTTGGTAAGACTGGTTGTAAGACTGTCGGGCTTCTGACGACCCGTAACGACTGTCAAAGATCCACGAATGACAACCAAAGGCTTAACGTGCTTTCCGAGGCACGGAGGGGCATCGGTATGTAAAGATTATCACCCATCCACGGACCAACCCCGCCAAGCAACCTGATGAATCGACCCGTGCAGCTGTTAATACTTAGCCATATATGATTACATCTATTGGGTTGAAATCACACTTCAGGGAGCGATAAGTCTTTTAAAACAGTAGCAAATGCAACATAAAAGTACGTTTCCACCGTGCAAGCACCGTTGTCCGCACGTATGTGTAATAAATGACTTGCCTACGTGCTGGATGTTGGAGCAAACACACTTTCAATGCGTTTTCTTCTATTTTTAATTACGAAGAACCCTGAAAAACGGTGTATCTGTAGAATATTTTATATTATCACTAGCGACCTGACCCTGCATCGCACGGTTTTTACGACTTGACACAACATCAAGATTCTTCTTCAGCAAGTTCTTTGTTATTTTTTAAGTTTTCATATAAACTCTGCAAATGATAGTGAAAACTGAACAAAACGCGTAGTTTAGAAGAACAACGCGATCACTTACACGACTTTAATTTAATTTTTTTATCGTCATGAGCCTAGATGATTTCGTCGCACTCTTTTCAGAGCGGTCGTGGTTTTCTTATAATTACTTGTTTAGGGGCTGATGTGATTTGCTTCAAGATTTCTAGCCATCTACTTTTGGTATTTTAGCGCACTCACACAAGGTATCTGCCACTGCGGATTGGTCAGGCCGTCTCATGGGTGAGCGACCGCGTGGTCTAGTGCCCTCCACCGTACCGTCACGTCAAGGCGCTCTATGGAGTCACCCTCACGCTTCGAGACGTATCAGAAGTATTTGAGGATACACGTTTGGACAAGAACAGATACGACTTGATTACTTACGACAGATTTTTGATGCCGAGTTCGCGGTTCGCGCTTTGTGGTATAGAGCTGTTGGTGCGAAACACGATCCACGATACCCCAAGCATTCTTCTCCTGCACCACATTTCCAGAACGTCTATCTTCTTCTTCACGATGTTACGCAGCATCCATGTCTCAGCAGCGTAGACGAACATAGGGAAAACCAGTGTTTAAACAAGCCGGATCTTGGTGGCTTTTGTAAGATCTCTAGACAGTTATTGTTTCGATAGGTGATATTAAGACAAGTCTCAATCCCGAAAGATTGATCACGATCCTAAGAATTTATGAACCACAAACTAAATCTTTTAAAATTACAGGATCTGCTATAACAGCAAAGAAAATTGCCCAACCATTTTAAAACCCTATCTAATCTAACCCGAAACTCGACACGTCTAACCCTCGCAAGCCGTACCTGTTTAGTAGACACCAGGATCACATAACACCGTAGATAATGACATCGATAACCGCAGACAGGATGCGATACCGCCTCGGAGTGATAGCGACCGATACCGCAGCAGGGGGTTTATACGCCACGGCGATGACAACGCGGGAAAATGGAGGATATATGTTGTTTATTGGATTAGTTTTAAAATAAAATAATATAAAGCTAAAATACAAGATGGGTCTCTACGAGCGGGCTCATTTCATTTATATAATTGTGATTTTGGTTTAAACTCAACCCTTTGATGATTATGTCATTATTTTCCGGAGATAAAGCACTCCAACCAAAGCACCAGTACCTTTTTTCTATCTTTTATGAGCCAACTCTTTGAAACCTGCGACCAAAACCTTCTTAAATTACTACCAGTAAATGAGTTTATAATCAGGAATACACAATTAGGTTCACAAACTGTCAAGGGATTTAAATCCAGGGGATCACAGGAAACCGCAGCAACCACCGACCTAAAATTCATATCAAATAAAATTACTGAGAACTCGGCATAAAATATCGCTTCGAAATCGGTAAAAGAGACCACAGGCCGCGGGCGCTACTTGTTAATATCACATCGATGACATCGGTACAACCGGGATCAAAATTGAGGAAGGCAACAGTTATTACAAATAGAATCTTTGTTTATACGCTTTTTTGTTTATCTTTGTCTACGTTATAGAATAGGAACGGTTGGGTTATTGTTGGTTAACATTAACGTCATAAATATTTTCTGCAAACCATTTTTAACCGACTTCGAAAAGGACGAAGTTCTATGTTCGTAGCGTATGTATGGTTTTTTTATATTTATTTATGCGCATCCATATTTTCATCAATTTTGGACGGATTTTGAATAGTCTTTTTTAATTTGCGCAAAGGTCCCATATAAATTTTATTAACTTTGCTTGGGTAGTTTTTGAGTTAGCTTCAATAATACGTATTTTTCCACTTAGCCGTGGATGATGTTATGATAAGTTCCTGTCACTGTTATTTACGTATCAGGTTGTGGTCGCTACTCGCTGCGCAGTACCCCACCCCTCACCCCCATTGACACATGAAATTGTTACTGCGCAACGACTCTCCTCATGTTCCGAGCCGCCATTAAGTTTGAATCGAACTGTACCTTATTCGTAAACTTACCTATTCTATGATGTGTGTTCTCAATTTACCTATTAGTTTAGTTTTGCTAGTTATAATACGTTATAGAACGATGTTACGTCTTGATAAGTGAAGACGGAAACTTCTCTACACAATATTAAATTAGTATCGACTCCTGTACATAAGCTAATACGATCAGTGAGTCGCGTTACCTTGTAATTAACGGTAGGTTATTTTGAGATGTTTGCTTGAGACATATTACTACTTGCGCCCCACGGTTTAACCCGCATAAGTCTCGATTTCGTGGGAACGTGGACATAAAAAGAATCCTATGTCCTAACCCAGGTCCTGGTCTACCTATGTGCCAAACTTCATCCAAATCCGTTTAGCTGTTTTAGCGTGAAAGCGTAACAAACAAACATACAAACATTAAAAATCAAAATAAGTGTAGTAAAGCCATTCAGATTTACGTAAAACACCTACATTTTTCGTTCAAATGACTTATCTTGACAGATCCTGTACAGGATCGCATAGATGCACGAGAGACAAAATGGCTTATTGGTTTTTAAAAAACTCGTTACTATTTTGTCAATCTGAGCATGGGGCTAGACTAGCATAACCATTTTCATGAAACTGGAATTTACACCACACTTGACTTTACCTACACTAATTCCCTCCACTCACTTTCAGCCACATACGCTGAGTTTCGCTCATCTCGTCTTACCCTAAAATATGTACAAACATACACAACTTCCTACTCTTAAACAAAAGGCAACACGATCAGTGAGTCGCGTTACCTTCCTATAGGTAATTAACGGCAGGTAATCTTGACATGTTTGCACATTGCTCAATGGGCCGCGCTCGCTTACCGACTCGATTACACGTCGAATTTATGACGTGTTACTAACTGAGAATGTATTGAACAATGACGAACGATGCTGGGGATAGTGAAATGTATGGAGAGGATTTGTGATAAAATTATTGATGACATATTCTGAATGCCTGTAAATGGTCTTGCGTTTGACTAGTAGTTACAAAATGGATTTAAGTAAGTAAATAGGTTCTCTTAATAGTTTAATTTTTATTTATTTTAAAACAAATAGCGTTCATGTTTATAATATTTATATTTCTGTGAGAATATTATTTTAATAATAAAATGATTGATTTTTTCAAGTTAATGAATATAGTATAAACTAGTAGTACTGCGAACAGTAGACCTCGCAAGCACAAACTTTTTTGCAACAATTAAATTTTAATAATATACCACTAAAGTTAATAATTAAAACCGGATATTTACCATCTTTTTTGTTTTTAAAAACATGGTGAATATCCGGGTTTAGATAACTTTAGTAAGGTGTAAAAATAACCATATCAGTTTAAAATCCTATAATTGATATACCTATCCAACTTAATAAAAAACCCGACATTGGCTGCAGGTTTTAAAAAGCATAAAATAAGCTCAGGTAACTAGTACTAAGTACACACGAAAGCAAATTTTGCCAGACTTGAAGCAGAGACGTTATGAATATTATTATAATAAAGTCTATATTATAATGTCTTATTACAATAACGAACGAACACCCAATACATTCTGAAAAAACACTAATATGTTAAAGAGGATCTCCATAAAGGGGTAATATTGAGCGGGTAATATTGAGGCACTACTGAATCCGTATTATTCCGTAATTTACATATTAAACGAAAAATCACATTTATTTTGTTGATAACACTCTGCTATGAGTATTAATTGAGTATGAATTTATTATGTGGCGACTCGCAATAGCAATTACATCAATTGTCGTGTGATAAATAAATGACATACAATTAGCGCGTGGAATCGTGTTGAAACTTGAAATGCCATGTTGTTGTATTGAGTTTAATTTAACAAAATAATGAATATGGCCTATTAATATCTTCATTCCTGTTATTGTATATTTCGTGGTTTTTTATTGACAGCCAATTGAGCAAGTGACGGTTTTTGCGCAGTATTGGTTTCATTTTGTGGGAAGAGTGTTCGTGGTTTAAAAACGATCACACGGATCAATCCGATTAAACGATCTACTGGGTTAAGCTGCGCTTAATTGGGATCATTCTGTGGATGTGTGTGTGTGTGGTGACACACCGAGAACCTTCAGATAGAGCACGTTATGTCGTTCATTTAACTTGACTACTTGCAACAATGACGGTCAAATCTATTCGTACGACTTTTTACATTATTTACAGGTAGTCGAGCTTAGAATACAATAGTCTAAATAAAGGCTTGCACCTAACACATCACATTGGTCTCAAAATTAAGACTCTCAACTTTATCCTCAGTCAACTCAAACAAAGTCCCTTTTAAAACGGACAGAGATTTGATCGATTTTTTCGGACTTTTTATCGACGTACCCCATCACACACTTGATTTATAACCATGAGTCTTTCTTTAAGTCAATTAAAACATAAAATGAAGACATACGTACCTTTTATATCTCCAAAAAACCTTAATTTACAAGCATGAGTCGACATTATCTGAGATCATAAATCAAAGTGACGCGCTATGAGGTAACACCTCTACTTGGCTCAAGTTTTTTGTAAACATTTGTAAGAATAAAAGTAAAAAAAGTAATCTAGATGTCCGTCTGTGTAGACTTGGTTTGAGGATAATGTTGAGACTGTAAAATATGTGGTGTTTGATTTGTTTTGAAGTAAGCCCCTTACTACGTAAGTAACTACCTTGCTTCACACATTATTTGGGAAGTTAGTTTTTAGTTTTGTTTCAAGATTATTTCATTAAGATTCTTTCTATTCTCTATTTTGTGTGCCATAAACAATATAATTATAGGCTGGCTATTGCAGCAATCTTAGGTGATTTCTTTTAAAGGGTTTCTCTAAAAATAGTTATTTTAGCGATAAGACGGCCCCTTGTATCACCTTCTGTAAAACTTCGTTTATATCTTGAATCCATACGGTGTACATATTAAAGAGTGCTGTAGCTATTCTATTCTACTTTCCTATTTTGATTTCGGTGTATTAATGCAGGTATTTATGATGTATTTTGTCAGAAATCCCTCTCTACCAATAGGGATGATAGGTAGTGGTAACCTGCAACTGCAGTGTATATTTTCCATTTATAATACATTCAAGCCTTGACCCACAAAGCAATTCGGTCAACGGAAACCTCATAAAAGAAGTAAAAACATTTCGAAGTTTAATTATGTCAAGGGATGCCCAATGAATGGCGCAATCCAATTAGTCAGTTCTGTAGAGATATGGAAGAGGAAATCGTGAATATGCAACGTCTGTCAGATTTTAAATTATTGCTTTCGACAGACACATCAGGCAATTCGAAAAGAAGAACGAAAAAAACACTGTAATTAAGAATTTATTTGTATTATAATTTCATTTATTTTTCAAATAATATTCTATTGCAAATAAATTGAATGGAATTTGGTCTGTTTTCGTTTTAAAATTAGATAATAATAATAAGGTACAGTCACGAGCATTAATACCTATATTACTATGAACAGCTCGACAGTAATATCTGATTTAATGATTCATCAATTAATATAATGATGACGGCAAATATATCCGATCATTTTGTTGAAGGCATATACAAGAGGCAGCACAAATATGTGACATCGATGGAACACTAAAACTATCTGGCGAGACAAGCGACGCCAAAATATAGAATGGTGCATCTGCATCAAAAATATGGCAATGCAATATTAACGAACATGGCGTCATAAATATCTGCCAACTCAGTTAAATTCAGAAGAATGCAATAGTTCGTTGTGATCAAAAATATTTGACATAACATCGGCAGCATAGAAACTTTACCTACCACTTGTATATACCATCCAAGGTATGATCACATATATTTGCCGTCATATATATTATTATATCAGCTACCCAGATCGAGGCCCCGTAAAGGGCCGTCGACCACACGATCCCTACGTAGAGCCAGCTACAAGCGGCGCTCGGGCCCCCCAGATTGGGAAGCAGCGTTGACAGCTCCCCAGCAGCGCCCAACAACTTGGGTGCCAGCTCCGGAATGAATCATGAAATCAGATATTATTGCCAAGCTGTATTGATTGTACTTTATTAGGTGATGTCACCAGGCAACTTCAAATTGGGTTTTCTAAAAGTAAAACAAATATAAAATATTCAATTATCGTGTAGTTTGAACGGTTTCGTAAAACTGTCATTTGTCAAAACTAGAAGTCAGCTTAATTTTGTTTTGCAGATTATTAGACAGAAACCATAGGAATGTCTGATCAATTCTGTTTACGTTGGAACAACTTCCAGTCAAACATAGTGAGTGCCTTGGATTCATTGAAGTGTTCAGAAGATTTGGTCGACGTTACGCTCACCTGTGAAGGCAGAAATATCAAGGCCCACAAAGTCATACTGTCAGCGTACAGTACCGTACTTCAGGAATGTGTTCAAGGTGAATGACTTAGGACAATAAATAGTTTCAGTGTTTACTAATTACAAAAAATACTATAACTAAGACAGAAACAGAGTAGATATTATAGGTAGGTACTTAATTAAAGAATTGTTAGCGGTTACTAAAAAGCTATAAAAATCTGAGTACAATAAACTCTACACGTAAATAAATAGATATTTACGTCTTCAAATTGAGCATCGAATGAATCAAAATTATAATTGACGCACCAGTCGTAAAACATTTATATACATTAATTAATTGCTTCACATTTAGCTAGCAAAACTTTTAAAATAAATATCTATTTGTATTCTGAAACAAATATTTATCATTTTATGGCGACGTGATCGTTTTTCATAAAATAAAACGGCTGGATTTAATAAAGAAATGCCTTTTTGAAAAATACTACAAACAAGACTTGAAATCTAAGCTGAGATTATTTTGTAATATACACACGTCTGTCTGCTAAAATATAGCGAATAAAAACTCGTAACTTAATAGACTAATAAAATAAAACACAAAGTAGGCATAAAACGTATTGGCCCATAATTCTTTGATGCGATTGCTTTAAATTCTGTCTGTACACAGGCTAGGTCCACAATCCCGGTAAAAAGGACTGGGCAGGCCTATTGTGTGGCAGTCCATTATTACGGGGTCCTATTGTGGCCCCGCGAGCCACAATGCCACGATTATTGCTAATAATAAGATTTACCGGCGAGTGGCTCTCTTCTAGGCGGATTTTTTATACACTTAGGTACTTGGCATTGGTTTGTAAAGGTTTTTCTTTAAATAGTAAATGGATTTTTCGGGAGAGGTGGACCCCGTGGACCAAGTTAATTTGAAAATCTGCTAAAAGGTTTTTATTTGGAATTTTGTCGAACCGCAGCAAGCACGCGTTTTGTGGGCTTTGAGTTGATTGACGGGTGGTTTCATCTCGTTTCATTTTGAAGTTCTAAATCGAGTGTCAGACTTTATGATTAATTGTCTGTTATTCTGCTTACCATCTCATCGTACTCCGCCTTTGAGAGGATAGAAAGAGCTTATATGAAGATGACTGACTAAACTATACTATTTCATAACTATTTGTTATGTGAATGATGTGTTTGCAGAGGGCAAAGTCCACAGAGAGGTCCAGTCAGCTCTCAAGACCTGTGTTGACCTTGCAAAACTAACACAGCCCGCGTTTGGTCAAATTTCGGATAAATACGAAAAACATTTACTGTGTGTCAACAAAAGTTTATCGACGGATCCTGTAGAAACTGTAGCTTACTTATCCCAATACAGTGGCCTTAATCATCTATTAAAATCTTCGTGGAACTGTAACTATCACCTTTTTAATAACACTTCCATTCACTGCTAATTCTGACATTTACCCCTTAGCCTTTTACAAATTACTTCACCTGAACGGATCTTAACAATAAAACGTGGAAACGAAATACGTATGTTATCGAAATAACAATAGCAAGGAGAACGTCAAGATCCTTTGTTGCTCACAATAAGGTGGGAAATACGGAAAATAGGAGAAATGGAGAAAATGTCGTATTATTCGGAAATAAGAATGATTAAATACGATCGTTGCAAGTCGTTCGGGCGGATGAGGAGTGACGTCGCGAAGTTGACTGCGTCACATGTGGAAAGGACATGTAAGGGAAATATCTTTCATTTCTGTTTAACGGGGATTTCGAAAAGATAATATATTGTTACTCATGTGACATGGTACATTTTATGATACTTTCATTTTGACGTGTCAGCGTATCAGGGGAGCATTGGACGTTTTCTTTTGTTTTGTCTAAGTTTTTTTTATTTGAGTGGACTCCTGTCAGTATTTAGGAGTATTATACATACGTGCCACAAAATGTGGGCTAAAATAAAATAACCATCAGCACACTATCGCAAAATAAATAATATTGTGATCAAAGGGAAAGAGAAATTACCACAATAAAAAAATTAACAGCAGTGATAGCCTAGTGGTGTAACCGTTGGACTGCCAGGTCTCCAGTTCGAACCCAAGGCACGCACCTCTGACTTTTCGGATTCATTCGTATAATTAACAGAATACCTGAAAAATTACGCTTTGTTGCATAACTTTTAAATTGGTCGAGATTTTTAATTCGTATTCTTTATGATAAATACTTCTTTAGGTCATGAGTTATCCGAATATCAAGAAATATTTGGTTTAGGTCCTAAGGGGGTGGCGTGAAAGTTGATTCGCTGTCACAATGTATAGTAGATCACCGGTATGCGTGAGAGATATTTGTCGACAGAATTTGAAGCAAACTCAGAGGTCCAGGCGCGGCCTAAAAACTAACCACACGAAAAAGAAAAAAATAGCCTAAATGCAAAATCATCATCAGCTCTCTACCTAAGCATCTCCAAGATTTGACCATTTCCTCAAAATACTGTACCTAACTGTGTAAACAGCTGAAAGATATAATACCTGTTATTTATATTTCTATGTATAATACTGAATAAAGTATAAGTAATAAAGAAAGATAAAATACTCAAAACGTATCTTCAAAAAAAAAACACATACCACATTGGAAGTGTCGTGTCGACCATAACTCCTTAACCTTATTTCAAAAATATTCTGAAATGGCACATCTTGAAACGCCATACATTTCCTGGCATCATTTACTTACCTTCATCTGTCTAATTTAAGCGGAACTCCGGTATCCTGAGTTATTGGCATGTCCCGCCTACCGCTAATTGAAGGCGAAATTACGCCAAGAATTAATGACAGGCCGCACACGAGGCGCGCAACAATCCGTTTAACTTATCATTGCGGTTCGCCAAGTTTGGTGTGTATCTGGCAGGCAAGGTAGAAGCGGACAGCGAATTGGTTCACGTTCACTCGTCATCATCATACTCTGGCTAGGCTTTTCCCAACTGTGTCGTGGCCGGCTTTCAGTCTTACCGGATGCACCTGAATACCAGTTATTATATGGAGAGAAAGAAAAACTGATCTCTATTACCCAGTTACTGTGTATCGTGTACCGATACGGGTATTCATTGTTGCATGTAAACATGTGTCCTTTTGTTAACAGGTTACTCGTATCATGAAGATAACGAGTGAAAAGTGATCATGAGAATAAGCAATCGCTACAATCTTAAATTATTATTCCACTGTTATATTTTTTTAAACAATTTTCATCCTGGTGCATGTTTAACCAGTTTCATGTAGTGCAGTGACAGATAACGGGCTAATAATAATATTATACCTAAGTGAAGACCTTTATTTACAAGCCATTAAGTAACAAAGGACATCCTTTTCATGGCATGTTCTGCTCATTCTATTCTCATCTTAAGATAAATTTGAAAATCTATCAGTATAAGATATCTCGACTGTATTGCACCAGTCTCTATTCCTATATGTCTATGTTTGTCACCAATCTCTTTCATCACGCGTACATACGATGCGTCGTGTGTCGGACGGTTGTGTGCCAGACGGATTGCGACCATTCTACATTGTAACTTTAACATATACTGCTGCATAATAGTTACCATTTGTCTGCCACTTCACGAATTCAAGCTTTGTTACTGCTGTTAGTCTTCCGGGATTTGTTTCTTGTAAACTTCCAAGATTTTGTAGTTTAGCAAGTAATGTCCTGGATTTAATTTCATTGTTTTTCGTACAATAATTCTCAATAGCAGCCTGGCAATGGTTGCTTGTTGTATTCTTAGTAAATTAGTGTAATAAACAGTTAGCTTAAGAAATTGTGTTTTACTTACCGTTCGCAATCCTTCTTATTTGATACTATGTAGTATTTTCACGTTTGTGCAAGTTTGAATAACATTTTCTCTCAATCTTTTGATGGCTGTACAGCGTAGGGATCTATTATGGCATTAAAATAATTACTAACTGTACGACGTGTACCGTAAACTATCTTTATTATTATTAAAACTTCGTTGTGATAATGTGAATCTTTGAGAAATTAACCCTATTTCATTTAGTCAGTATTAAAATATATAAACCGTATGTACACAATAATAAAGGCTAGCATCAAATTTTCATTCATCGTTTTCTTTTCCTTTTTCTTCCCCCAGTTTCAGAAACATGACACCGTAGAAACGATTACCTGTCAGCGTGAGATGGTCGGTTTTGTACTCAGGTGGATTGCTGTCACACTTGAGTGTTTACCTCCCAATGCAACTTTATTTATTCATGTGCAAGGTTGTAAGTGAATGTTTTCTAATAATAATATATATTCAGTCAAGAAATAAAATATATATATTTAGCATAGTATTAAATGCACACAACATATTTATAGAAGTAGATAGATTAGGCAGGTTAATGGTTAAGAAGGTAGATTGCAGTAGTTTGGTGATAGAGTTTTGGCTGCCGACACGCACGAGACAAGCATCAATAGAAAGGGTCTGGGCTAGAAATATTCAGATTGACTCTGATCATAATCTAAGTATAAATTCAAAGGTCCTATTACTGTTACTTACAGTGATGACCGATTATTATTCGTTAAAGCCTATAAAGAAGTAGTTAAGTGCCTATCCCTGGCCCTCTTACTACTAAAGTCATTTTTTTATTTTTTATAATTTGTTTTATAAGTATTATTTTGTACAGACTATATGTAACACGTACTATTTTAAGACAACCACTTACGACGAGGATCGGAACTGTTTCTCCTAAACACAGGTTATTTTATAACATAACTAGGAACACAGTACGGCACCCACTAACTAGATTAAGCCTTTTTTCTTGTGCTTTATATAATTATTACCTTGCTATGTAATCTAGTCATAGTTGAACAATAAATAAAAATCTTAAAATGTGGTATTACAAAAGCTAGGAGGCTCGTCGCTAGTTTCTTATGCCTTAGCCCGTATGAGAGCGATTGCCCTCGTGTCGGTCAGAGTGACAGACGGTGGTGTTGTCAGATGGATCGCTGCCATCGCTTCCTGGAATACCGCCTACATTACGAGCAAAACCATTTATCGTTTCTGTTAATTAGCCTGAGAGGCTTAAAGATCTCTGCAATTACTAGTTATATTTTACTTTGGTTTGATGAAGAGTCTTCCAGATAATTGGGCTTTACAATGCTAGCCGCCAAATTCCCCGTATTGTTTTTATTTGATCTGCGTATGTATGAGAAATGTTTTCTTTATCAGTTAACACTGTCTGTTTTCTCCCATAAAAATATGCTTTTCACCTCACAAGCTCGGAAAGATTCTGTTTGTCATTCGAAATCTGAGTGCAAAAGTGCATTTTATCCGCTAGCGTGGAAAGAGTTTTTAAAATTCGAACCTTTCTATTCAATAATTTTCTATACCGCCGGGTCCACTGAACATGCATAAATACTTATTTCATGTCAACGCGCCAACGTCATTTTTAGAATAATCGCACTGGCCAGTAAGACGACTGCATGATATGTTTTTCTTGCACCTAGCATTTTCCTCGCTGTAGTGAGGTGAAAAGTTGTGTGTTTCGCTCGGCAGCAAATTTATTCTGCGTCTCGTACCTTTGAAACCTTCGCAACGCTCAGGATTCTATATTTGAACCATTCGCTTCGCTCATGGTTCAATCCTAGAATCCTTCGCTTGCTTAGGTTTCAATACAAGTACTCGCGCCAAAAAACAACTTTGCAGCCTTGCATAACAAATAACTATTTCTTGCACCTAGCATTTTCCTCGCTGTAGTGAGGTGAAAAGTTGTGTGTTTCGCTCGGCAGCAAAGTTGTTCTGGGTCTCGTACCTTTGAAACCTCCGCAACGCTCAGGTTTCAATATAAGTACTCGCACCAAAAAACAACTTTGCAGCCTTGCATAACAAATAACTATTGTTAGTGGAGCAAACGTACTTAAAGAATGCACAAATTCGTTTCATGTTCCATGATACATTATTCAATGTATTTTATGATGAGTAAGCTTAGAGTAGCAGCTTTTGTATTAAATCTACAAACGAAACAAAACCAGATCCCGTCATACACACAAGAAGCACAAACCACCGTATTAGTATCTTATTCCGTCTCATATTCTGTCTACAGAATCAAATGTGGATCCTAAGACAACACAATATGTCGTTCATAAATAACGCGCGTTACAGCCACATAAAAGCGAACTACGTTAAGCGTAGCCAACCTCGGGTTTTCTTATAGCAGTATTTTCATAAAAAATGTAAGTGACACGACGGCAGCGATTTTTCCGCTTAAAGCCGACATTTGTCACGCGTCACCAGCGTATGAAGTCACCGCCAAATAAACACAACTATTATTTGTCAACGACCTGCTGGTCCGGGCCTGAAAAGAGAGAAATAGTAAGGATGAAATGTAATGGACATGGTTTAGTGGTTTGGCTTTACGGGAGTTTGTTTACAGCAAAGGTTTAGGGAAACTTATAGAAAAGTATTTGTTTTGTTACGTTTTCCTTTGAATTCTGTGCGTTTTGTGTTAGGCCACCATTATGTCAGATTTCTATAAAAGACCAGCTTTAGAAAATGATGTTCAGAATAGGTAAGTATTATCCTGAAATAGGTGTTAAATTCTCTTGATAAAAAAAAAATTAACGAGCCCAAAAATTGTTCCAGTATCAATTTTAAAAAGTATCCTCCCTATCTCAGTAAATCAAGTGTACACGCGCTGGTGGACTATCTAACGCGTTCCTCTCTCATAAAAAGCGTCTTTTATCAAATGGCCGGTCCCACCCTTTCTCTGTCGCCAAATTACCAGCCATTCGACGTTCGCACATACTGCGGGCTAAAGGGCGCTAGATACGATAGTTTGGATGTGTCGCCGCTAACAAAGTGCTTGTACTCCGGAATGTCCTAGTTTTACGAGGCGGTTTGCTCTGTTATTGCATCTTGATGGCCTACTGAACTTGAATTGAAGGCTCCATTTTTAGGTCTCGTTCGACAAACGATTGTAAACAACGATCATTCATCTCCAATAAAAATAAGATGGGTTAGACATCAATAATTTTATTCGATATCATAAAAGCCTTGAAATAAAATTTTGCATTGATGGCAAGTTCGATACAAATAATTTGGTAGCAGACACAGCTTCCAATTTCTCCGAAGTGCCTCATCAAAATCTTAATACCACAGGCTTAATGAGGGTGGCATGACAAGAGCAGATCATAAAACAGATACGGACCACATTGACCCAATTACTCTACGAGTATGCACCCCGGATCACTCATCACAAAGTGGCCTATTACTGGAGATTGTGCCAGGATAGCCACTGTAGTGCGAACAATTAATGGAGTCAATGGCATCCGGTTGCTGAGCTGACAGAGAATGTTCCAAACGTTTTGTAATGGGACTTAATATTTCTGTCAAAGATAAAACTTTTGATTATTTAACTCAAAACATGACAACCTTTGTGTGCCTTTGTGTGAGCAATCTTTAGGTAGAAGTAAAACCCAAAAAATTAAAAAATACTTACCAAAATGTATTTCAGACATTCCCTATTTTCTCGTGAGACGCTTTGTGATCAGTGTACCGTGAACGAATAACATTTAATATAAGGGCTCTCCGATTTTCTCCAGGAAAAGCGGAAATATCGGAGGGGCCGTCAAAATCGGCAATTTATTTACGCACTGAGTTCATTCATTGAGCTGACTCCTCCTACACTTAATGTAATTTTCCCGAAATAAAAAGTATAATTTTCTAGCAAAACGTTCACACCTTGGATTCCCCTCTTGTTTTTTCAAGCAAATGGTCCAGAACAATGCGGGGCCGCATTTCGTGGCCATCTTTTAAAACTTAATCGCTTGTCTCAGGCGTCGGGCCGCGACGTTCATCGTTTTCCGATATTCCGATTCGGTACACTTCGGCCGACTTCGGATATCCTCGTATCGAGTTCGTAAAACTTCCCCGATGTACATCGTATTTCGGAAACTTTGAAATCTTACGAATATTCTGAATTAATTTTCTCAGTCCCCATCTCGCAAAGTGCTAAGACCTTTGGCAAATTAATTAAAAATATTTCAAGCTTATTAAACTAAATTAAGTACGGGGAATAATTTTGTACAAGTTGAGGAGTAGATCGGTGAGCTTTATGTAAATTTCGTAATATTTTACATAAAAGTCACCGGAAAGTATTATTATGAAACAATTACTTTCAAGTATTTTCGTAACACTGGCTGTTTTGTAGAGTTATTAAGAGGTCTTATTCTCTCAAATTAGGTATTAACGTTAGCCATATTAAGCTTAACAACAACTACAAATAAGGTACTTTCACTTATGATACTATTACTGGGAGCTTTTAGATGGATCATTGATACAGACCTATTCATATTCTATGTAGTTAGCAGCAGTCGACATGCCTTGACCGCCTCAATCACGCTTATGAAATATTTTCGCGGTGACTTCACTGCATATAAAAAAAATAAAGACTGAAGTTTTATGTATAGAATAATTAATATCACATCCAGAGCTCCAAGGCACATCGAACATATAGGAAAGTCTCATCATACATCCATTCTACTTCAAAGTTTCGTCACATCTGAGCGAAAAGCCTTACTACTTAAGACTTGATATCATTATTCTCATCTAAACCTTCTAGTTTCAAAGAGCTTAGTTATAAATCCGAAAGTTCCCGAACAATTCCGAATAATTATGGCGGCTGACGATTAAACATCTCACACAATTAAGCTGACAATAGCGTCCCTTGATTAAAAGGAGACGGATTAAAATGGCTCTGAGTCGTTTGATTTCAAGATTATGTTGATGAGTATCGTTTGTTTGTCTGTCTTCATAATGGCTGAATGCTTATTGTCCGGAGTCACCAAGTGAACAATAATGGATCGACAGTGGATCATCTTTTATTCATCCTGCCATTGAGGCTTCTTCCTTCCTTTTTTGGATCGTTACGAGTTTGTTTGTATTAAAGCTTGTTAAAAATTTAGGTGAGAGTCTCGTTGTGAATTTTGTTTTTAGTTATTTTTGGGAGCTGTAATTGGGTGGGTACTAGACAAGTTTTAAGTATTTTAAGGACCTTGATAATTAATTATTAATGGGGTTATTTGAGATGACAAGGATATTTGCACTTTTTTCTATTATAATTTGTAACGTGGATTTGACATTTAAAACTAATTGCTTCGACAGAGTTGTCGGTCGTAATTAATTAAATTTCCTATGTCGTGGATGTTTGTACAGACGTTAATCTCATATTATACGTAAGCACTTACGTTTGAGAACAATTTTGTAGGCTTTAATATTAAGGGTAGTATTATGTTTAATAATAATTATATCTAATAATTCACTATACTATCGCTTAATTATATATTTTGACGAGTATTCTAAGAAGCCTTGAATTTATTCCTGCAAAAAGATTGGTTTAATTTTCAATCTAATTAAATATTCAACTATTAAATGAGCAGTGGAGCTGGCTGCTCAGGTTATATTCACGAGCGGTATCGTAATTAGGATAACCTAGAATCAAAAATATAGCCATGATATATATATATAAATATGAGCCAAAAATACAAACAAACCGTTGAGCTTTCTGCCCCAACCCGATGAGTCGAAAGAATTACTTAACAAGTTTATACTAAAAGCATTTGGTACACTTGGAACTTGTTTCAACATGTTCTCTCTGTTCCTTAACTTGATTTACTTGAGCTTAACTATTAAATCTGACACTCGGTGCAGACAGGACTTGTAGCACACACAGTGCTGGCTGCACCGAGTTCAGCTCATGATTAGTTTTACTCTGATAACTTACCCTCAGCATTATTCTAAGTCATTGTAACGTTGTAAGGTTAAGACCCATAACAATGGATGAACATCGTAAGGAAAGAGTAACGGTAAAACTTTTGTATATAAAATCAATCTGCCGAGCCTTTTCTCAACTATATTGTTCACAGCTTCCAGTCTGACCGGATGCAGCTGAATACCAGTGTTTTACATGAAGCGACTGCCTATCTGACCTCCACAGCCCAGTTACTGGGTAACACGATAGGTATCCCTTGGTAAGACTTGGTAAGACTTTTCTATATAACGGTTAGGACGATTAACAAAGCTGAGAGTTACTTGTTCTCCCCGTCGTTATGATCATTTTTATGTACTGGACCATACCTGGGAACCTTCTGGTTACGGAGACATTGAAGGCCAAAGTTTTTTTTTTTACTTTTTTCATAAAAACTAGTTTTACATGGCATGACTTAGCTTTAGACACCGCTTTATGTACCGTTGCATGCTGAGTGCATGCAACGGAACATATGGCGTGGGGGTAAGCATAATGTTTTACGTGCTTTTACTTTTTTTTTCTCACAGAAAATAAAAGTCGAGTCCCAACAATAATTTTTGACCCACGTTACTTAGTTTGATGTACAGAATGCGTAGATAACGGCTAGGGCACCCTTGTATATTATATCCTTAAATTATTGAGATATGCCACAGCGTAAGAAGATGTTTAATAAAAAATGGAAACGTCAATTAATTGAACTTCGATCTTAATATCATCATTCCGCCTTATCTGTCACGTGTAACGTAATATAGGAACAACCAGCTCCTAAAGTACACAGATTAGGTGCGAAATAAAAATAAGTAAAAGCAACCAGTCAGAACGATACGACAACTAAAAGAACCCCAAACTTCCCAAAGCATCTATGATAACGTTAAGATAAATATCAGCAAACTTGAATAACAGACAAGTCTTGTTTTTTTTAGTTCTTTTATTTATTTTTTGCTGTAGTGTTTTTTTAATCAGTGTATCGTGTGACATCAGACTTGATGACGTAGGTGTCTGGTATTAGGTGGTCACTGAATTAGACTATCAATCGATATAGCGGCCCATCTCACTCATTATTTATGTATATTGGTTCGCCCACAAACTTTACTTAGCTAAAGTTATTTTTAAGCTTATATCGGTTAATTGTAAATAAATACCAATATTTTACACCTGGTCACTTTTTGTGCTGCTGGGGAGTTTGTTGCGCCACTTTTTCTTGCCAGCCAAAGCACTAGGAAGTGGTGAAGGGTGGGCGTTCAAAAAGTGCTGATTCTCAGCCTAGTTTGAATAAATGACTTTAGATTTTGATTTTATACTGCATAGTTTTTTTTTTTACTCACAAAATATATCAAACCCCAAAATCTAATCTAGACAAGTGGGCGATCGATCAGGGTAAGCTACGCTTGCCGCGGCAGTCATTCGTGTTTCTTTGCCAGTCGTTACGGGTCGTCAAAATCCCTAAAGTCTAACAACCAGTCTTACCAAGGGGTATCTTATTGCCCAGTACATGGGTTGTGGAGGTCAGTTAGGCAGTCGGTTCATGTAAAATACTGCCGGTTAGACTGGTGGCTGACCCCAACATAGTTGAGAAAAAGCTAGCTAGGATGATGATGACATACCAATAATAATTTTGAATCATAATTTCTCTTAACCGCTCACCGCTCACTAATAACATGACATCCCTAAACAGAAAACCGATACAAATATCCTTCCCATTATAAAATCATCCTTTTCTCCTTTCAGCAAAATGATACATGGAATATTCAGCAAAAACTTAATCAAGAAACAAACATAATCAAAGGCAGCTGTTTCAGCGTATCAGCGTATTCAGCTCTGAATTTTATCATTTTATCGTACGATCGACGCGATACCGGATTATTTTCTCATTATTGTCATTCTGGGTAATATGCCCGGCGAAGAAAAGCGGAGATAGGTTTCTTTTTTATTTCAAATATTCTAGATTAAAAAACGTTTTTGTTTGATGAAAAAACGCACGTACTTTTTTAAATATAAAGGCTCGTCCAGATTGGCGCGCTATCCCGGTCGCACCGGGACGAGTTGCGCTGCCTGTCGCGCCGGCGATATCGCGCCCGTCTGTACGAGCTGTAACTACAAAGTTACTTTATTAATTTGTATAAGAATTCGGAACCTCGAAAAGCTAAATGATTTATTAATCCATTGGCCTGACATTCACGCGCGGGATCGATGTTCTCACAAAATTAACAGAATGGCCTACAGTAGTTGTTCCTGTTCCAGGTGTTGACTATGTGAAATTTCAGGATAATGCAGGCGATTTAATACGTATTCTTATCATACACTGGTCATGAACAAAATAAAAAGATAAAGTAGGTATACCTAAACAACACAACCCCGACACTATTAATTAAAGCACGTAAGTGTTCCAGGCCCGATCAAGTGATAATCCCGATCCAATCCAAAGTAAATCCTGATTAAATCCAACTAGAACAAAATATCCAACTAAGAAGCCTTAGACTTTGTCATCAAAAAGTTTTTGATGAGGCTTCGTTCGGATTAAAATATTTCCCTCGTCGGTTCATTAACCCTGCAAGTGAGGTTGTTACGAGAACTAATAAAGAGAGCCTTATATTAATTTCAGTCGACAGCCGGTCTCCGAGATTATCAAACAAAAGTAGATATATTACACAAAGGGATTTAGCAGCGATTCTCCATTTTAATGAAGCTTAGAAACCAGAAAACGACAGATTATGAGAACGGGAACGTTTGAGTATAATAAGACACTCGTTAAGTTTTTTTGTTGAAAGAAATTGAAGATTTTACCAGCGAGAGGGCTGTTAACATTGAAGATCGTATAGATTTGTGTTATACAGTACTCTCGGCGTAATTGATTCAGCATTCATGTATTTAAATTATATGTAAATGTATGTATAGTCGTAAATTGACGTGAGTTTGAAGATGTAAAGGGTTTTCACGACAGAATTTGCGAAACAAGTGTGGGATTTTTCCTTCGCTTTGTTTTACGCTGTTCATGAAAGAAGATATGAGAAATTGTGAGATACTTGTTATAAATGTTGAGCTCCGGCACGTTAGGTTTATGCAAAGTGTATGGTAAATAGTAGTACTATTTACTGTAGTGATTTAGTGTAAGGTTTATGTTCAGAAGTCGTTGTTTACGGGCGCGATGTTCATGATATTAAATTGCGACAAGTAGTACAATTAATTTCTTTCTTGTGACATACTAAAAATCTACTAAAACACAAATACACTCAAAAACACTACATAAATACTTAATTTTTCGTCAGTAGGTACAATTTACAAGAGGTAAATGGAGGAATTACCTATGTATAAGTAATTCCATATATTTTTCTGTAAGTTAAACATTTCTTCTCACAGTTTTTTTCACTTTTCACTAGACCCGAAACAGCGATGTGTAGACCATACACATATTGGTCCATGTGGGAATCAAACCACGAACTGTGACGAAGCCAATCACTCAGCCGAGCTAGTACCTACACCAATAGTCATCTAGATATTGATATTACCTATCTATCGAAAGCGAAATGTTGCTGACTATGGATGCACCTCTACTACTAACCCATCGGAAAAAACAGACGTATGTTTGTTTTGTATTTTCATATGCTTGTTTCGTTAGTTTGTGTTTCCGGTTACTCGTATTGTCATAAATTTTTCAAAAACTTCCATTTTTCAAGTGGAGGGCATTATTTGTTTTTCAAAATTAGACTTTTTTTTCTCGGAAATGCCTATATCCAAACTCTCCCATACATTCGTTCCACTGTGAGCCGCGATAATGCTTAGCGTCCTTTGTGGTTATTTTAGCCCATTTTGATAATACCGTACCGTCAACAAACTTAATGAGTGTTTTAATATTTTTAAAAGTGATAGACTCCAATGAGAAAATATATTATTTCATTTTCCACAGCCCCCATCGATACAAACCACATAAAAAACCCATAAGTGCCGATGTCATTACATACAGTTCAGTTTATCTGATGAGAACAATTTTTTTATCCCATCCTAGAACGTTTTATGGGGCACCCCTCGATATTATCGAAAGGGGTTTGTGGGAAGATTGCAGGAAAGTACAGCATGAGATAAGGACTATCTGTGTGATATTGAGTATCAACTCTCTCAAATGTTTTATGGATTTGGCGTGCGGAAAGCAAAGTTGGCGTATTTATGACTGAAGCCGTTTAAGCAAATCGGAATAAACACTGACAAAACCATGATCCTGTAGTAAAGATAATTACAGAATCTTTTTAGTTAATCAGGGTTCAGTACCCAAAAGTTGCCGACGAGACCTTATGACGCCTTCTCTACGGACGAGAGCATCGCGGCGATAATAACGCTGTACCATCAAACTATCGCCGCGGTGATATTGCGGCGATTATTTGACTTATGGAGATTGATTGCGATTTTCTCGCACGTGTAGATGGTGCCTAAAGCTCCACTATCAGTTCGTCCGTCCGTCTGTCACAGGTAGTTTTGAACCGTAATAGAGCGTGTATTACTATGGGAGTTACAACATCAAAATTAAATTAAGTTCAATATTAAAGGGGGCTCTCATACAAAAAACGTGTAAAATACAATAGACGTAGATATATTTAGTAACCTGTTCCGCTTAACTATTCTTAAAGAGTCTTAAAAAACGTGTAAGAAATCGACACGTGTTTCACCTATCAACGAGGCTACTAAATATATCTACGTCTATTGTATTTTATTTACAATGGATTTCCGCTAAGTCAAGCCTGAATCAATTACCTATCTTAACAAAAAAACGTGTAAACAAACTAAAGTATTAAAAAATATAAATGTCATTTAATATAAATATCACGGGTCTCAAACCATAGGGGTACCTAATCATTATATTTATGCAAAAATGCAATTTTTCGTTTATAATGCCATTGGATTTTACTATAAGCAATACGTAACCAATTTTTTTTTATTCTATGTTTTGCCGTCATTAAACTACACATATCCTAAAATATTTACTAAGTTTAGACATATAAAAGCTTCTTAGGACTTACGAAGCCAATTTTCCTTTCACTAACGTTTTGGCCACTTCTTCTCACTCCTAGCGTTGGCAAGAGCAATATTAAAACTGTTATGGTCGAAAGAAAGATTGGCCAGTCAGCCAAGCTGTTAGTGAATCCTAAACACTTAAGTGCCGTCACACACTGAGAACCTTTGAATGCACTCTTAGACAAGCACTTATTTCTTTCATTGAAAGATACAAGATATATCGAAAGCCAAGTATTTCTCAACGGAAACATTAAACTATTCAACGTTCCTGCACTATTACACATAAATTTCCTGGTCCGTTCATTTATTTACTTTTTATCATAGATACGATAACAAATCGTTTGCGGCACTTACTCGTGGTTTGTGTTTTATCACATATTATAACTTTAAAGAGGAGAGGTAGCTAGCAGGTTAACTGTCTGCCACTGAATGTGGGCCTGTGTTTGAGCCTGTGTTCTAGCTTAGAACAATATGTCATACAGATAAGTGATAACGGCCTAATATTATCGGCTAGAAGATCACTTCTACTCATCATATGAGATAATCTGCTTGTCTTTTTTTACGTCAAACAATTCTTATTTGATTAGAGGCTGGCTAATTCCTTGATAACAGAAGTAATTTGGTCAAACAGCAGTAGACCAGCTAAATTTAGACACTAACAGATTACAGAGTCGTTTGTAACACTATGTCCTTAATAATTAGTAACGACATAAGAGCCAATGCTGGTCAGTTAGATAATAGGAACGGAACATTAGTGTCGCGGGCATCGGTTAAATGTTATCTATCGATACGGATGTTCCAAGTTTATCTAAAGTAGGTCAATGGGTGAAAGGTATATTCAATCGATCTGCAGTCCATTGTTTTATACTATGTTTTGTATAGAAAAGAGTTTTATTTAGTTCAGGTGTTATGTTTTGTATTCTTTTTTGTAAATACATATTATTATTTACCAATTTTCTAGTAGACATAAAGGAATTTAATATAAATACCTTTGCCCGGTGATACGGGCACGCTAAAAATCTTAAGAGAGATCGCGTAACAATAAATAAGACTTCAACTTATATCAACACCCATTACCGTAACTCTGAAATTATTCCATTGTTATGTCCAACCCCACTATCCATAATGACTCATAATCATTTTTGGAAACGAGGTATTGTCATCTTAACCTTGTTATTTAAATTATTAAGACTGAAGTTGTTATGATTAATGAATTGCTGATTCTGTAAAATGAATGTTGCAACCTATTCACTTATCAAAACCGGCCAAGTGGGTGTCGGACTACGCACAATGAAGGGTTTTGTAGCTGGGATGAATATATCCCAAGAACAAACTTAACATTGTAGTTGAAAAACATGTTCTACCATTCGAATTGTATGGGAGAACATGTTTTTGCAAATGCAAATGTAAGTTGGTCGATAATTACTCGTTAACTTGTAGAGCCTACTAAGCTGTGATATATTTTTCTTTTTAATTTCGTAATATAACGAATTGTGTGAATTTTTCCACATATCCAGAACTTACCATTTAGCTGGCAGGACACACTTGACTCTAACAAAAATTAGCACTTTAAAGGTTAATATTTAGTAAACGGATCCTTCAATCCAAAAATGGCTTTAACAAATTCACAATATTTTTAAACGAACTTTCTAAAGATAACCCACACCATGAGATAAATTCAAAAAAAAAAAAACCTTATGATTTTATTTTACCACTTTGTCGGCGTCATTAATATGTACCGATACTCATGCCAAATTACAGCTTGCTAGTACTAACAGTCTCTGCGCTAAACCGGGGACAGACAGACAGACGGACATGGCGAAACTATATGGGTTCCTTGTTGACTACGGAACCCAAAAAACCAATATTTCCATTATAACTAACAAAATAAACACCGAAGAAAATCATAGCAAGTAAGTCTAACATGATTTGTCCAAAGGTAACTATTGTAAGGGTACTCGAATCTTTTACGATATACCCTATTATATGGTCCCGTTAGATGTCTGTAACAGGCAATTTGGAGATTGCTTACTTTGATAACCGATATGGAATGAGGCTAAATGGCTATTTCAATTTCTAAGAGCCGAGCAGTCAAATAATTCTATATTACGGACCATGCTGGGATATTATTAAATATTCTTCTATTAGTCTTTCTACTTGTTTGATATATTCAAACTGACTTTAATAATTATTATTATGAATTTACCTACCTATAAATACATGTTTTTGTGACAGTACAAACCACACTTTTCATAGTTTAAAATGATGCATCTTTTTTTTTACCCGACTGCCCCTGGAAGTAATATTTATCGTTGTGTAAAATTATAATATTATTCTGCAAAAAGTAAAATAAAGATCAACTAAAGCTTGCATCAACAATTTTTTATATTTTTTAGAACAATTTATAAATGTTCTAAAACCTTTTCATTCGTTTTAATATTTTAAGTAATAATCTACCAAAATTACAAAAAAACATGGAACAGAAAAACTTCAATTATCCATTTGAAGCCATGATACAATGATAAGATAACATAACGGGTACATTAATAAAATAATAACATTTCATGTTTATTCAGGATGTTAACCATGTAATAGTAGGCGAATAAACTCTATTATAATGTATGAACATGCAATAAAAGCGGTCAAGTGCGAGTCGGACTCGTATACGAAGGGTTCCGTACCAACAAAATGAAAAATCCAATAATTCATTTGCTTAAATAAGGTATAGATAGTTCTTAAAGATAATTACATCGATCTCTTATTACGCCAAAATGTTGGTGCTAATTTCTCATACCTTAATTATTATTTAGAAATTAAGTAACTTAAATAATGCAGTAAGTCAGAGCCTTTGTAAAAGGTTGGCAACCTTTGGGTACAGAACCCTAAAACAATACACTTGGTAAAACGTATTTTAAGTTTGCTGATAAAGTGTTTTTACAGGTGCACAAAATATTTTTTTATAATTTTTTTATGAGTCCTTAAAAAACATGGCAACACTATGACAGTTATGCGGCCGACTGTGGGAAGTAGAAAGATTTGATATTACAAATTGAACTAGTATTTTATTTTAGTCGTACCTGTTGTAAATAATTTAAAAAATATAGGATGAAGTGAAAAAAAAAGGAGACCAACTTTTTCCTCCAAAATGGAAGCTGTAGTAGAAAAAAAAAATTGTTAAGATCAAATGGATGAAAATCTAAAATATTATCTAGATTTTATAGATACAAGCACTTTATAGTAACAGCAAAAAAATCTCATAAAATATATTGCCATAAAGAGTAGAGCGGTATGCAATAACCACATTAACCGCTCATGGTGGTTTATTAAATATTGAAGCACTTTAATAAAACCAAGCGCAATGAAAACAGTGCGGCAAGCCGCCATCGCCGCTAAACTTGTGTCATACCGGAAAATTTACATTTTATAAAGCTTATTTTGGCAACATTTAAATATTGTTTGTTGAATTTGTTAACAAATTGGTAGCGTGGTAACAGTCAATATTGAAATATTTACATTCTGTTCTAAAAAAAAAACTTGCCCCAATCTCACTGGATAATATAAAGAACAAATAATTCCACCAAAAAAAAATCATGTAAAATGTTCCCAAGACGAGACCATGCAGCTCGCACTGTCAAAACGTTATCATCATCAAAACAAGGTGTATACATTCAAATTGGCCATTCTATGTTTAATTACACGTTATTTAAACGACTGTGATTCTAATAGAATAATTATGTTTATGAGAGTAGAATAGATTTAAAATAAAACGAAATGATTAAAATAAAAATGCAATTACCTTCAACTTACGCTTCACTCCTATGTACTTCTCTTTTATACGTTTTAAAACGCAGTTATTATCTACGAGAAGCAATTATTTGCTACGAGCCTGTGCTACGTGCAACGTCACGTACTACCTATGGAAAGTTCTACGTGCTACGTGCTACACAATCAATGCACCTATGCGCTACGCCGTTCACTTTTGTACTGTATTCGTCAATAATTCGAAGGCAATTCCCATGTTTTTGAGAACATTTGAATTCTATTTTCAGTCTTAAGCCGCGTCCAGACTAGCTGTAACGTAATTGTTCGCGAACTCATTAAATTGTTTGGGAAATGTTACATTACATGCTACGTTACACCTAGTCTGGACGTAGCTTTAATCTGTCAAAAAATCTCTAATTTGAAAGTTTAGTTAGTTATATTTTTGAGCAGTTTTTGATATTGATTAAATTAATAATAGGGAAAAAAAACGTGAGTTGTGTTTTTTATTAAAATAATTAGATAATAAAAAAAACAAATAAACAAACCAGTCGTAACTACGAGGTAGTGAAAACATCACTAAAATACTTCACAAACAATATCAATTTAAAACCGATAAATTCTTTACACCATCCAACTGAACTACAAAATCCTTGCAAAACTTTTCCAGCCATTCTCACATGAATCACTTTACAGTAAAATGATTTTAATGACAAATTGGCACAATTCATTATCAGTTCACCGGGGACTAATAAGTCATTGTGTGTGGAATTAAAGTCACATGTATTATACTCGTGTGGTGAGTCCGTAATTGAATTGTTAAAATTGCCTCCACCTGCAGCCAGGGTTGGCCAAGCTGGAATGCTGGAGAATCCTGGCCGTATTCGCTGAATTAGTAGTAGAAGAAGTGAATTAGTAGTAGTAGAATTGTAGTATCGTATTGTAATATCATTATCACAGTGTTTTAAGGTCTGTAACTAGCATAACCTGTGGCTGGACACCAAATTTAGAACTTCTTACAACTGTTAAATATTATGTGCTAACATGTGTTTTCGTATGAATTGAGGAGTCATGTCTCATGTTCCAACGCGGGTACTACCAATATTAATTTATACGGACAATTAATTGTTGCACAAAACAATGCAGATTATATACTTATCTCAGTCTTGCTGCCAGATTGGCAGCAAATACCGTAAAACTAACATCTATTCCAGACTTCCCCACATATATTTCATCGTAGTATTAACGTATATTGCATAAAATTAAATCCTCATCACATTCGGTGAAAACCATGACTGTGTTGCAGCCCTAACAGCAGCGACCACGCTGCAGAGGTTCAGAACAAAAGGTAAATTATTTAAACGCCCGTGTAAATCACTATTAGTGGGTCTTGGGAGAGAATAGCTGGTTTCTTTACAATTGTGAATGGGAGTTACCATCCGGATAATTGTGAAAACCTTGCATTTTTCAACGGATTTTACAGATTTTAGAAGCTTTATGTGCAGTTTTAATGGGTTTCTTCTACTGCAGAAATCTGTGGCCCGTAAAAACTTTGTTCTCATTTTTGGCCAATAAAAATGGTGCAACTAAGTTCCTCGTGAAGCAAACGACAAAATTTAATAAACATCCCCGTCATAAGTTTCATTGTACTAAAACAATATTCCTCATAATCTCGCTCTCTCGAAGTCAGAAAATATGTGCTGTGTTTGAAAAAGGCTTCATAAGACGCTAATGAAATGGAATCACTATCTGTTTTTATCCGGACCCACGCGACACATAAACTGAAATTCTACCCCACAAAAGGTCACCACAGTTCATTTACCCCTTTCAGCCAAGATACATAGAAGAATATTCATCGCAGAAAAGGCAAGAAAAATCAGTTTTCATTTCGCTGCAACGTACGGCCATATTTAACGCGTTGATGTGTTTCGGTGGCTGCCAAGTTTGCACTCTTCCTCGCGTGTAGGAGACATTAGTAAAGTATGTTATGAATGACTCTGTGCTTATGCCGCGCGTATGTATGTAGGATACTTGGAAGATGGGTCATGTTTGAATAGTTCTACATTGTTTGGGTCAAAAATGTCAATGTTATTCGAGTGCATTTGAAATGAGTATTCAACATCTTTGAATTTGTTCAGCGTTTTAGAAAGTTAATTTGTTCATTGAATGAGCAACTTAGAATTAGTAAAAAAAAAATAGTTTCCTCGAAAAGCAAAAAAGTTTTTAGGAGTCTGTACGGGTGAAGTAATTATGTGCTCAGCCTTTTTAAAAGCTGATTATGTAATGGAAGGTTTCATAATACGTTTATACTTGCGGTGTTGTAAAATATATTCATAAAATATTCACAGAAGGGACTGCGCAATCATTTGCAAAATGTCTTCTTAAACACAGTTAAGAGGATTATCATTACACACCCAGGCCTTACACAATTTATTTTATCATGTTATATAAAATAAAAAATGTCCCGAACATCTCTGTAATATAAATAAAGGTTGTTTCGCATCCCAGTAGTACTTAGCAGTAAAAGTATAATTTACAAGTTAAGTTATAAACATCTCTTATTCACTGGCGTTGTTATTGGCAGACGTTTTCGTATTTCTTTCGACTTTTACTATCGTACAGACAGTTATTCTGTTTTGTAACGGTTATTTTATGATACTATATAAATATGAACGTAAAAAATAGAAATAAATTTTACGTCACTCTTTCTGGTTGTATGAGAATATTTTGTACATATTTAGATTATTATGATGAATTTCGTTATACGTTTTGCTGTAAAAATTAACTCCAATTTAAGCGTGCATACTGATGTACATATTATGCTCGCGTATACAATTTTGGTATCAGTTCCTAGAGAAAAGTTAGAGTGGGTACTAAAAGTTTTATACCGATATCAACTTTTCATATTTCTAAAACCAGTTTTATGGAACAACTTGTATTGTTTTCTAAACATTGGACGTTGAATTTCGAATACATTTGTGGTAAGAACTTTGAGCCATTTCTATAAATAAGAAAATACTAAGATGAGTATTTTACATCTCTGTAGGCATTTGGTGTTTATTTAATAACTGCTGAAAAATAAACAGTACCTATATCTGCAGAGACATAAATATTAAATAAAATGTGGCATTTGAACGTACATTTTGTCAAAGCTTCGGGCGTCGCATGAAATTAGGTTAAATTCAAAACCGATATTAAGTCTCCATATTATATAATGACATTGGATATAGACAATTTCCATTGGGCAGTCTGTAAGACCATGGATCAACGCCTGATTTTTTGTAATTTTATCCTGAAGTTCTTGAACAGATAACAAATAACCCATTTTCTTTAAAAAAATATTAATGATTTTTTATTTCTTTATGTAGATTTGTACAAACACTTTTACACCTCAATTATATTTTAATATCTAGATGAGGTCGGCATTTCCTATCTGACTACTCTGAGAAGAAAGGCCGAAACAAACTCACAGATAGTATCATGTAGATCATGTAGATTGAGATTGAAAGAAAGAAAGAAAGAAAAATAGGTTTATTGGTTCGGGTGTTAGGTTTAGATTGAGTGGATCTGTCCAGTTAGTGCACGCATTTGTATAAAATATACATTATTATGTAATAAATCATTATGAGTAAGAATACTGTTATTATCACAAAGGATGTGTCCCAATTTTGTTTCTGTGCGGTTGTCTAAAGGAATGTGTAGACCACCACAATCTTGAACACTAAAATCAAAATTTGTGACCTTGTTAGTGGGATACCCTGTAAAGTACTCTAAAATTTGATGATGTTTTCATAAAATTTTAGCGTACTTTTTTATATTTTTTTATTTTACGCATGATAAGCGATCGCATTTTTAAAGAGCAAAAAGTTGCATACAAAATTGCCAAGCCTGAACAATTTAGTTAGGTTATGGTAATTTTCGTTTGTAATGAAACAAAATAATGTTTATTTAAAGTTGTAGACCTTCAGGTTGGCCACCGTGTATTTCAAATATCTTTTTCTATCTTATATTTTAGTATACTCGAATTATAGATTTCTACCTCATCAAATACGTTTTCAGTTACAGTTTCCTCGTATCAAGTCCCAAACAAATTCACCATTCAACGCAGAATGCGCACTCACAGTACACAAATCACACCAAATACATGAAGCAACGTAACCTCACTCATACTACGTACGCAGTATTTGACGGATGGAATAAATTATACCTTTGTCTGACTTTATGACAACCATATTTCTGTTTACGAATAATTTAGGAGGACCACTCGAATATCTTTTTACGTAACCCGCTGGAATGTGGGTCTCACGTGAATTTGTATGTTTGATGAATATTTTTGCGTGAAAAGGTCTGCTTTTGATTGCTGCTGAGATTAATGTACTACGGTCTTATTACAAAACCAAATTTTTCTTTAGACATGGTGTAAACCAGTGAGCCAGTTTTTGGCATAATAACCACACTGTTATCGAAATACAGTTTTGTATTCGATATTGGCACTGCATTCGCAACTAACGTTATTCCTCAAAAATTGAGCCGTCACTCTTTCAGGATTAAAAAAAACAGAATTATTTTTAGCAGATGTTTCGACCCTCACAAACATATTTTTACATGAAAACCGATACGCTACTGTACCAAGTGGACCAATTTAAAAATGAATACAGCCACCACTATTTTATACAAACGGATTATGCACCTATTATACGAACTCCCTTTCACCTCGGATGAATTCCGTAAAACAATTAAGTACCAAGGCTTCCAATCTGTAAATGATGTTGTAATGATGATGGTCATTAACCCTTCCAACATTCCTGAAAGAAAAGAGACTCATTTAAATATTCGACAACAAAATACAAAATAGAAATATGAAGAAGAAATAGTACATACTGTCGCGGCCTGCAACATAGGCATTGATGGACGATCGTAAAAATATGGGCCGAGGCGAAACCAAAGGCACACATACTCATCATTCTCTCTACTCAATCATTTCCTCTTTACAGTAACACCGTAAAATGAAATTCAATGAAATTATACAAGAAATCGGAATCACTCTTAAACTTCATATAAAAACAATGCTAGATGGAGTCAACATTTCCTATCTATCTAAATGGCGAAACAAACTCAGGTAGTCAATGATTCCTGCACCAATTACTTATAATAACTAGATGTTCCACCATAAAGACTTCAGTACAACAGTCTGTTGGCACTATAAACGATTGCTTGGCTCACTGACTCGTATTTATTTGCCAAAGGACCTAGATTCGAGTCAAGTTGATGAATATTCCTTGTTGGCAAGTATCTTAAAATTAAACTGGATTAAACTCGATTGTACTGGATTCTGTGAGGGTATTGAATCGCTCTTACTAATTAAATAGTAGTTTATTGCTACTGTAATTAAACGAAAAAGTAGAAATGGGTATTCAATTCGGGTGATACAACCTTTATGGGGTTTTAAAAAGTTGGTTTTACTTTTTAGGTAACAATGAAAACAACATTTTATTACGATTGTCTTGGGGAAGATTTTCATGAACAGATACTAAATCATTCTTATATTGGAAAAGAGTTTAATTAAAAAAAACTCAGTTGAAAATATTTTTTTTGTAACGAAGCAATTTCCATGGAACACATCGCGTTTCATTTATTTTACATTTTTCCATAACTTAAATTTTCTTACATTGAATAATTTTCAGTCTCGTCCATCTGTTACCATCCGATTAATCAAATATGATTTATTTTGTTCAACGTCTTATTTTAATCAAATATCCCGTGTGTATTATTAATCTGAGAGATTGTTCAAACGTAAAAAAACCGACCAAGTGCGTGTCGGACCACGCACACTGAAGGGTTCCGTAGTTAAGATGAATTTATCTTAAGAAAAAAGTTAACATTGTAGTTGAATTTTGAGACCATAGACTTTTTATAGATTTTTCTGTAATCTTTAAGTACCTATAGAACTATTCTCTGTGTAATTTTTCAAAGTTTTAGCCTCCAATGGTCAATTTGCACCTATTTCAACTAAATTGGTCCTGTAGATTCGGAGCAAATTGGCTGTGACAGACGGACAGAACAGACGCACGTTTTTTCCTTCAGACGTACGGAGCCCCTAAAAACATCTATACCTAGGATTATAAAGTAAGAACGCTTCATTTCAATCATCAATTAAAATATTTATTTCATTTTATTTTACAGAAATTTTCAATCAAAATCTTCTTCATATTAATCCAACCTCCGTCACATGGAGCCTCCACGGGTAAAGAAATCAATCTATCCACCAGTGAATCACATCACCGAATACATTCATAATCGTAAAATACTTCCGGAATAAAATCCGTCAGCAAAACAAGCGAATGCGAATAAGCTTATCAATCAAAGCAACGTATTACACTTTTTATCTGTTATGCTTGTTGAAAGAGGTAATAGTATTCGCCAATAAATTTCCGTGTTTGTATGGAATGAAATAAAACCTCCTACAAGCAGTAGATGTTATAAGTAATGATGTAACGGATCAATTGACGGATGTTTAGTAAAAAATAAGAAGAGAGAGGAGAGGGAAGGGATTGCCGTTCTAAACAAATGTTTGTATGGTTTATCAGACAGTTTGTTGGTTGTTTATTTGTACAAAGTGAATGTGCCATTGTATTGTTTTCTATACATATAAAAAAAAAAAAAAAACCCGATTTACGTGATTATTTCTGTACTTAATCGTTTGCACAAGGGTACCCGGAACACACCTATAATAAAAATTATGACGTTAACCTAACCATTTCCCTCATCCATCATCCGGATAACATCACTCAAAACTAATCCAAATACATCTTAAACAGTTTCACCCTATTCTGTCATTTCACAGCGTGATTACCATAACCAGGTAGACGTCACAGAAACTAATCTTGACTCGATTCACCGAAGTTATTTCAAATTGTAACTAAGTAATTTCCATTTACGAGTCGTGCCCCTAATTAAAACGGATAGCCTTTAGGGATACGCTCGCTAAAACTACGGAGTACGGAGTAGGGGACCTTGAGGGCTACCTTCGAATCAATTCTAATAATCGGGCCTTGTTAGAAATTTCCTAATTGTAAGGGACGTTGGAAATTAATGCTGTTGTGGGAATTAAATGGCAGTTCTTTAGTTCTTTGTTCGAGGGTTTTTCTGTTGTGAATGTATTGCTGTACTTTGTGGTAAATAAATGAAAGCGGGTTGGTTAATTTATGTATTATTTCATCGGTTCTTTGAAAGAAAAAGTTTTTGGACTTGTGATTAATGCTATTTGTTCGAAATCTCAACTGATACTTGGTATAATTAGAGCCAAGCAAACACGTATTTTTACCAAGATGTTCAAGACTTCGTAAATAATAATTTCAACTGGATATAATAAACAAACCAAGACGACACCAATAAGAGAACTTGGCGACAAATAGTAATAAGAAATAACTTGTCAACATAAGAATCAATCTTGTTTCTATTTAAACTTGTATTACAATGATAAACTGAACATTACTTGAAATACTGAAATAGACTCGCCAATTCAAAATGGTGAAGCTTTGAACCAGTTTGAACCATCTTGATTTTGTTTGTGGTCCACAATGGGACGATGGTAATGTTTCGTATTTCAATTGTTTACAGGTGTTCATAGAGTCTGTTTACGATGGAATAGTTGTTGGAGTCGGGCAAGGGAGTGGTGATGTGTGTAGGAAGGGTTGTATAATTGTCTTTGCATTGTTGTGAATTTGAAGGACTGAAGTTCTGTTGTATTCATATTTGTTAATCATTACCTACATGTGTTCGCCAAACTTCTGAATAAGATAGTGTTTTAAAAATAAAATTGCTTATTTACAACAAATCTGGAGAAATGGCTACACTTTGCATGTAAGTAGTTTGTTTATTCTACGTCTTTCAATAAAAATGTTGAAATATTTCTTGCAAAAAATCGCAAATGACAATGTAAAAAATAAAAATCTGTGCATTTATCTGCTATTTGCGCAAGAAACTCGGAGAATGACGCAACTCGACAACATTCCCGCATCCCTTTTGACGCTGAGCGAAGCGATTACGCACTTTCATCCAAACAAGCTTACTCAGAGTTAAAAGCCAATTTATCAGCGCGTCTCAAATTGTGCATTATCATTTATACTCGTCCTTACACGTGTCCATGTGTGCGTAGGAACGGCGTTCGAATTCGAATTGTGCTTTCAATGTGTGTCTAAAAATGTGTCAGTGTGTGCGTATCGGGATGTGTTGATGTATGAGTGTAGAATAATGCTAATGTACGTGTCATGTGATGTGGTCGGGTACGTTACACGTGAAATGTGTCGATGTTGTATTCAGTAGATCTCTCTGAAGGTATTTGTTGTGGCAAATACGAGAACTATGATGGTTTTCGTTTATAATATTTCTAAGAAATTGAAGTGCTAATTTAGTAGTATATTGTGAAATGTTAATATTGCGGAGAATATTCCTGGTAATACAGAATATGTTATAGTTATTATTTCCTTTAATTAGGCTGCCAATATGCTAGGATCAGAGTGTTTACCACAATTACTCGACGGTGAGCTAACATCTCGATTACCAGTCATTACCAGAACTAACTAACCAACACACACATTACATAGAAGCACTAGCCTTTTGTTTACATGATTCACTAAAAACCCTTCCAGAAATCGTGATTGATGGATTCCTAATAATAATTCTACTAAGTTATCGCGTCGTTTCCGATGAGAAGTAAAATTATTTAAGAGGTGTCCTTGTTGTGAATTGAAATGGAAAGGATTCATGTTGCTACACGTATGGGTAACATCTTTTTCGAAAAATCATCCATGATACGTTCATTGTAGATGAGTGTGAGAGCTACATAATCTACATCTATACTTATAATAAATCTGTAGAAGTGAAAATTCTGTACATTGAAAATATCAAAAAAATAAATGGCAGGTTGCGTTACTAGACCGTCACCGAACCCAAAAATTTGATTACATTTTTTTTTGTCTGTCTGTCTGTCTGTCTGTCTGTCTGTCTGTCTGTCTGTTTGTTCAGGCATCACGCAAAAACTACCGGTTCGATTACGATGAAACTTGGTATAATTATTCTTCAATATCCTGGGCACCACACTGGGTACTTTTTATCCCGGAAAAGTATCCTATCCTACGGTTGGGGGGTGTCAAAGTTTGTATGGAAGAATTTTAACGCGCTGTCCGATTAACTCGAAACTCAATATTTATACTTAAACCCAAAAATTAAGAATAAGGTGTATCAGGATTTTTCGAAATTCAACCCCTAAGGGGGTAAAATAAGGGATGAAAGTTTGTATGAAAAATCTTATTCCTTGAGGTAATAAACATGAAACTTCGCACGAATAGTTATCTAAATAAATTATAAAGTTTGTAGTTTTTTGTTTTTCTAAATTACCCCCCAAAGGGGGGTTGGGGGGTGTCAGTGTTTGTATGGAAGAATTTTAACGCTCTGTCTGATTAACTTGATATTTATACTTAAAACCCATGGGGATGTATGGGGTAATTTCCGACACTCACGCGGGCGAAGCCGCGGGCAGCAGCTAGTATAATATAAATTTATAGACTTTTCAATGCACTAAACATACGCTAAACTTGTTTATGGTATGTACGGTCAGTACTCTTCTTTACCTGACCCCTCTTACAAAGAAGAAGTACGAAAGGGGGTTCGGGTAATGCAGGTCACAAAATACAATAGACGTCGATATATTTAGTAACCGTTTCCGTCTATTGTATTTAATAATGGATTTCCGCCAAATCATGCCTGAATCAATTTACTATGACTGAACATGCATCTTTTGAAACGTGTAAATGCACTATAAAGCCTAAACGAAAAGAGTCAAAGGACATTATTAAAATTAAAATATACCAACTTTTAGCACTCCCATAATTAGGTATAACCGATAAAAGTGAAAACAAAGTTACAACCAATATGAAGTGTACGTGTGTTGTTTGATCACGAACCGGCAAAATGCGACCAAACTTTGAACGGGAAGTAACATCGCGTTCAAGGACGCGGGCCACTTGTCATCGTACCCTCGGGGGATAGAAAAATATTGTCTTTATAACGGTTCAGCTGATATACTCGTCTTATGATTTCTTGCCTAACATTTTCTTTGCGGCTGTACTTTGACAAAGGGTAGGCGTATAACCAATGTTTTTGCGCACAGGTTTTTGATGGAATCAACGAGTGATGGTAGGCAATATTGCCATAATTAATACGCATTTCAACGATAAGTGGTCAAAAAATGTATAAATATTACTTAGCACTTACTTTAATCAAGTATTACTCCAGACACTGGCGCACAACTATCACCACGAGCTAAGTAACGTTTGTAAATCTCGGCCTTAGACAATTTGTAAATAATGCTACCAATCAGAGTATTCCTCTTCCAACTAAGAAGATTTCGTTTTACCTGATTTCGTTACTGCCTTACTCAAGAACTTCTAAATTCACGTCTGGTTATCCACTAAAATAACTAAAACACGACCGGTAACCCAAAATTACCGGTCCGACCCTTCAAAACTAACCTAACTTACTACAAGTCCTGTCCCTAATACCGGGCACGCCTATACGTTGATACCTATATAACTATCCCTAATTCCGTCACATAAACGTGGGTAGGGTCCAACGAATTTAATCAGAACTAATTCACGACGTGAAGGAAAAGTTTTCGACTTTACTTAGCCGGACCGGGCCTAGGTGCGATTGTATAGAGTTACGACCTTTTGTCTCAGAGCCGTGTGTTGTTTTAAATGTAGGAGAAGTTTTGATTAAATGTTTGTATAAGTTATGTTTATTATTCTTGAATAGACAGATCTCGGTGGTGTTTGTGAATGGAACATTTGGATAATATAAATACAGCCTACATACTGGAGAAAACCTTGTCAGTGCCTTACTGAAAGTAACTTATTAACACGTACCTAGTGAGACAGTAATTTCTGTTCTTACAACTATTTAAAAAGTAAGTTATCCATAGCTAATTAGACTTTCATTATTAAATTAACCAGAAATCCTTTATTAATTGAAACCACCTGGAACACCAACACAAAGGGGTGCCTCACTTTAGCTCACAGACTACCTACTAAATCCCCGCAGCCTTTGAAAAATGACATGTACTTAGTGGACCGTTTGTATTTTAGTAAAGTTGTAGGTACAGCCGGTTTACTAAACCGGGATTAGCGAGTAACTAATGTTCCTAGATTTAATGTGAATAATGAAGTACTGCGTAATAATTAAATTGCTTGCTTTGCTAAGACTTAACTGTTTGAAGATGTGGGTAGAAAAAATGGTTTTATATACAGCCGCGTGTATTAGAAATGTGTGGTTATATTTAACGAAAAAATAATAAACTGTCCCATATAAAACTTTAATACTTACTCGATCAAAATGTATGGGAGAGCTGATAAGTTTTTCGCGATTACGATGTTGGTCTCATTGAGATAGTGGTTCGACACATTTCTGATACACGCTGTAATGTGTTCTTGTGTTCTTAGTTAGGTAGTTAGTATAAGGATCATTTTTAACTTAACGTCTGTAAGTTTTACCTAATTTCTGTGCAAATGAAGAACGATTCTATTGTATTGTATTGTATTCTATTCTTGCTTAGTGGTTTCGTGTAAAAGTTTTGATCTAAGCAAATAATTCAAACCAATAATCAGTTATTCATTAATCTTACGGTGCCGGTGGTTAAAGATAACTGAATTTTCTGTTTGTTTCATAGAATAGTTTGTAGTATAAGCTGTCCAATAAAATCATACAATTATTGAAAAGAGTCATCGATTGGCAATCATTAAAATAATTCACTACCAATAAAGGACATTCTTCATTTAAAATAACAACGGCAACATAACAAAGATTCGACCAGAAAATGTGTCCCTCGCGGACGGACGTCTCGACCAATACCGAGTTGTCCATTATTCCCTACCTTTTGCTTTCTTTTTCTCCCGAATGGCCCCAAATGTCCCGACCGGGACGCTTCCGTCATAACTGTATCTACAAGTTCCGTCTCACGGGACTATTGCCAGCAGACGTTTCGTTTTTATTGTTCTGTCGAAGTTGTTATAAATTAATATGGTACGGGTATATTTTTGATTTGAAATTGAAGATAAAATGTTGCGGGCGGTGAAACAGTTGTAGTGTTCATAAAAAGTACAGAACGCCACCTGCTACGATCCTTACAAACTCCTTTTGCCTCGTTAACGTTCATAACTCTGGTCATACACGCACGCCGGTTGCGAGTACTACGCACCTGACCTTTCCGAAGAACTATACACTATATGTCCTCCTAAGGTGTCCCCTCCCGGCGGTCCCCTGGTCCCGGTCTATCTTTTTCTTATTTTAAATAATGTGCTTTTAATCATAGTTTTTTTTTTGTTTTTTTTTCACTGAATAAACGTTACATATAAATCTTTGTTATCATGAACTCTTCAAAATGGGTGTTGAAATATTTTGTAGTTACCTTCTTGCATTTACTTGTATGCAATGTGTAGGTACATGTCGGGGTTCCCCAACTTGTTTTATACTGAAGTGGAGATTCGGCGATTGACCAGCTAGCGGTTATTTATGGGCTTCGGTTCGAGTCTGAAACTAGTCAGGCTAACTCCAATTAAGTGCATGTCATAAAGGATACTGTGAAGTTTCAGGATCAGATTTAAATGTTGAATATTGAAAGTAAAGCCCACTTGCACAACAAATCACTAAAATACAGTCAGGACAATTAATTATTAAACAAATTGAAAGGTCACGCGTCAATTTGCCGTGTTATAGCCAATTCATAAATTTTAGTTAGTAGTCAATTTGCTTAACAATGAATTTCCCTGCCTTCAAATTTAGCGCTGCATCAATCTATCTCTGTCAAATTCATAAACAGAAAAAAAACAACGTTTTAAATTTGGTCTAGCGGAAAATGTTTCAGTGATTTGTGGTAAAAACGGCCCTGAAATGTTATCAAATAAAGAGCCCGACCACGTTTAACAAATAACTTGCTACGAATGTATCATAAATGAAGACTGCGAGCTCCGTGTCTCATGAATAAACATACGTCTAAAGCGTTCCGAGAAAATACTAGAACAAAAGGTTTTCTGGATTTGATTTGTTTCGGGATATACAGCTGATATTGATGTTTGAATGTTGGTATTTATTCGTAAAAGCTGTCACCGGCAATCTTTGATCAAACATTTGACGGAGGAAAGATGTCGCTCATAATAAAATTATTTATGATGTTTAAATTAAATCCTTTTTCTGTCTTTTGTCTGTTCTAATTAAAGACGTCGACGAACACGAGGCTGAATAAAGTATAAAGGAACAGCAGTCAACAACGAAAGATAGTGAACAGTTTTCGGAACCCGTGTAACTTTAAAATAACAGAAACTCTTGACGCATACACGCATCCTTTGTGACTATTTTTTAATATGGTGTTCTCTTGTTTCAGATTTGCCACGGTTCGTGGGTCCGGGGTCCAATGTCACCGTGGCAGTCGGCAGAGATGCAGCGCTAACCTGTAGGGTTGATAATTTACAGACATTTAAGGTCAGTCAAATGTATCTAAATAATATGCTGGCAAAAATCATAGTAGCTTAGCTAATTTTAATTTATTCATATAAAACCAGCATTATTTCAATCATTGAACAAAATGTTGGTTTTAGGGTTTTTTCTTTCAACATATTATTATAATATTTTTTCTTAGAAAAAATAAACACACCAGAGTTAGATACCTACATAGAAACAATTCACAATAAGCAAAGTTCAAAGAACACTAATGGAAGCAGCCGTGGGCCCCACACCAGGCACAGCCTATCTTGGTGACCCAGGAAAAAGGCGTGAACATTTTTGTTTGAAAAAAAAAATGCGGGTTGAAGTGGCAGGTACAACAATCATTTATCAAATAAATCATCTATAGATAGCACCCACTGAAAATCTCCAACAAAACCACAATTTACCCGATACCGTAAAAAATAGCTGCACACATTCTCCCATTAGTTTCTCGCTCACTTAACCCCTTATCACTCTACGTCTGGTCTCGCAGATAGGCCCCGGTGCCCAACGAGGCTTAGAAAAGTGTTCCGCGTTCCACCCGGTAGGACCCGCTATTAAACGTAGGACGCAATTGTTGGGCCCATGTGGCTTTGAAAATAGAATTTAGCTCTTCTAGGTTTTCATGAGTATTTCTGTGTTGTGAGTTGGTAGGGGCGATAGTGAAGTGGGTGTTAAGTTATCAAATGGCTATTTCACAGCCATTTTGGCAGAAATCAGTCAAGCATTTCCATTTATAAACATTGTTGAATAGACTTATAGTTGGCTAAATTTGTTGTTTGTAGTAACCAAGGCTTTGATTAAAATCCTTGAGTTCTTGTACAGCTATATTTTTTTACTGTGGTCCAAAATTTCCTTTTTGTTGTCTTGGCTTCAGAAAATTAGAGTGATTTAAGGCAGTAATGTTGTCCCAACGAATTCTTTTCATTATTTTTCTCCAAGCTTCCATTATTAAGAGCTGTTCGTGTGAATAAGTCACATTGCTGAATCAGTGAAGGGCCGGAAGCCTCCACAATTAGTGGGACAAGGCTTCGCTATCTTAATTACTACTCGTGATTTTTCCAGCATGATAATGTTGGGTGACTTATCTCTTCTAGAGACTCGGAATGGTTAAATAGCTGAGATGTTGATTTATTCGGTAACGTTTTTGGTGAGAAGAGAATCTTATTGAAAAAAAGTTTCTGTTAAAAATAAAATTGTGAGGATGCAAATAAAAGCTTTTCAAACGTTCGTAATGGAAACGTTACATTTATTTTTAGCAGCCGTTCTCCGTTCTACGTCAATACGTTTTATTTTATTTATATCAAAGTACCTTATTCTGCGAATAACAGATCCCACCACTAATTTAGAAAGAGGAACAAATTGTAAAGTTTTCTCAGAAACGTACCTTTGCTAATTGCTTATTAAAATTGAAATTCCATAAGTTTTAATATTAACCGCAATGAGTTTCAAATCTATTCAATATTTACAACAACTTCTCCACAGGTAATAACACTGTAAACATCAAAAGATAGCAAAACGTTCGTTCTTTTGTAAACTTTGTTTCTTAATTACAAAATTCTTTAGTTTCAAAATTCAGTACTTTCGTATTTCATCATTTAACTTTACCTGTTCTGAGGTGTTACCCAACTTTCTTTGAATCAACTAATTTTATTAGTATTTAATTAGTTGTTAAATTTTTGTGGTACCGCGTTCATTTTCAATTTTCTACGTAGAAAAAGAGATTTTTATACTTTAATGTTTGGATTTATTTCAAAGAGAAAGCGAAGTTGTCAGCCATTGGTTTGACAACTTTAATTAACTTCTTTAATTCTTGGCGTCGAAACGTTTAGGGATAGTTTGTTTTTGATTTTCGTAAAGAATGCCTTTCGTGGAAATGTAAGCGTCACATAACGTTTTCCCAACGTTACTTGAGTATTTTAAGGTAAATGGGGCTTTCGAATAAATGTGCGCCACACAGTTATTGATTCTCAATGTTCAGAGATTTTCTTTCAATATCAACATTGTACCCTTGACGAAAATGTACATGAGTTTGAATAATATGGTGTATAATAGACCTCGTATTTGTTTTAACACTTTTTCAACCTTATGAACTACCTATCACATAGACAAATAGACCTTGTCGTCGTATTATGTGTCTGGTTAAAAGTGATTTAAGGGGTGGTAAAGTAAGTACGAGGTCGAATATACAATAAAGCCTATTCTATTCTGTCTAGGTGGCGTGGCTCCGAGTGGACACACAGACAATCCTGACGATTGCCGGCCACGTCATCACGAAAAATCACCGCGTCAGCGTCAGCCACGGAGACGGAGCATGGACCTTGACGCTCAAGGAGATAGGCCCTTCTGACGGCGGCCGGTACATGTGTCAGGTCAACACCGAGCCGATGATGAGCCAGACTCATCTGCTACAGGTTGTAGGTAAGACTTTATTTGTGAAGAGTGTGATACAATATTTACTTTGTACATTTCACGAAGCGGGGTATGTTTTTTGTCCTTTTATTAACATTAAGTACCTAACACGTACAAGAGTAACACATTAAAAAGCTGTTTTCTCCTAAAGTATTGATAGGTAATATTTTAGGGCGTTACGAACATAATATTATGTAGTATTATCAAAACCGTACTATTATTAAATTATTCCCAATAAATTATTGTCCACATTGGCCATCACACAAACACTTGCGATGGACTAACTAAGGAACAGACGCATAACTCACATGCCGCCAATAGCGGTCTTTTCAGACTATTCAAATATGTAGTAGGTACCTCCACATTTATCTCTCGCCAACAGATCAATTAAGTAATAAATATGACTGCTATATTTTATTTAGAAGAGCTAAGGTTCCTGAATAATGATAGGTATATTATTATTGGGATAACTGTAAGGATTATATTATCCTCAATACAATATTAATTTGGGAGGAGTAGAAAAACAGAAAATGTGTTATCGGTTATCCTGCGTGGATGGATCTCAATCAGAAGGTTATTTTTTTATAGCATTAAAAAGAAAACAAGCAAATATTGCTGTAGCATAAATTGCTTATGCGGGAAATTAGGATATGTAAGAATATCAGATTAAATACAAAGGTTACGAGATCCCTGTGACCGTTTTTTGGAAGATGAGGTAATGGAAAAGTCGATGGAGTAATGGAGAAGATAATGTATTAAAATACTTGAAAATCAGCAGAACCAAAACGGAATATAAATGTTCTGCGATTTCGGCGGTCTCTCTAGTTCTGGAGGCATAGAGCTTGATGGCGCGATTCTCCCAGTCTGCTCCGACTTTCGGTACCTCGGTTCACTCGTGCAAAACGATGACGAAGTAGATCGGACGGTTAAGCACAGAATTAACACTGGATGGATGAAATGGCGGCAGGTCACAGGAACAATCTGCGACTCCCGCATTCCAGGGCATTCGCATTAAAGGGAAGATATTATATAAAACAATGGTTAGACCTGCTGTCTTGTATGAGTCAGAATGTTGGGCCACAAAAGGGATGAATGAAAGGCAATTGCATGCAGCTGTGATGAGAATGCTAAGAGGGATGTGCGGTGTTACACGAATTGATAGAATAAGAAATGAGTACATGAGAGGAAGTCTGAAAGCGGCACCGGTGACTGAAACGTTGTGCGGAAATCGGGTATGGGCATGTGATGCGGAGGAATGAGGAAAATGTCGCGAGGAAAGTTTTTAGTCTGAATGTCGATGGCTATAAGACAGGGGGAAGACCAAAGAAACGATGGACGGCCTGTGTGAAAGAGGATATGGCTAGAAAGGGGGTGACTACTGAGATTACGACTAAGTATGGAAGAAAAAGACAAGTTGCACCGACCCCAAATAAATTGGGATAAGGGCAAAAGAATGAATGATAATGTATTAAAATATATAATAATTATTTTTGTCAAATCCAACAGTTCCACCAGACATCGATGATGACGCCAGCAGCGGTGAGGTGCTTGTTAAAGAGGGTGATGACGCGGCACTGAGGTGTGCAGCCTCAGGAACACCACCACCCATCATAGCCTGGAGGAGAGAAGACTCCAGGCACTTCAAGATTGACAACCAGACATTAGGTGAGTAATTCTTAAGGATATTATGCTTCTCAAAGTTTAAATTCAAAATACTTACATAAAAGCCGGCAAGAAACTCCACGGTTTTCAAATTAGACTGATAATAGGTGTAGGGAGGACAGTGTAGGCCTGTCAACAAGTACAAATGACGTTCTTGGCCATTCTAAAGGACTCGTCATATAATATCGTCTACCAACTGACAACTTAAATTCATGTTTAAAAAGCTTGATTCAACTTCGCTGAATTTAAAACATCGACCTTAATTTTAACGCAATATAAAAGCGAACAAAACTAATTTTAGTTTTCTAGCTCAGCCTCTGCCGGAGTTTCGTTTTTCAATTACCACATCGTTACGCCCCCGTCGCGTCGTCAGGAACAACTGTTGACCATAAAAATAATTGGGGAACGGCAATTCCGAAGAAAACAGCCCGACAATGTTGCAGATTTTAGAAAACACGGTATCAGTACAAACAACATCGTATGCATAAACAGGGCAGTAAAAGCAAATTTCGCAGATCCCGTTAATTCCGTTCAAACAATTGTTTTATATAAACTTGAAGTCAGAAATAACCTTTATCTGTTATTCCCACTACCGCACCTAGGACCGCAAACATTATAAAGCGACAGTGTGTAAAAACTGTCACAGTATGCACACAGCCAGTCACCGCCAGAACGAACACAAAGGGAAACTTTGGCGCCCGCGGCTATAAATTGAATGTAAGCTCTCTTATTTGCATTGTGTGCTCAAACGAAGTTGTTATAAAATTGTACAGAGTATCGCCGAGCATTTGGCAACGCCAACTTTACTAAGTTCTAAATAAATTCTTAACTCATTATTGTCTCAAGTTAAATTTGCTTCTGAGTAAGTAGACGGTGCTTGCTTGTGTAAAGTATATATTATTAAGTATTTGAATTTTCGATTTTGTCCGTAAACAATCTGTATACAAACAGTGGGTTGCCTTTGAGTCTAAAATACACAGCAAAAAGCGTGGACGTTCCAATTTCCAATAGACTTTGTAAAAAAGGTGTTCTGTATATTTGACACGAGGACAAAATAAACGCAGCAAGCGAGCAGGAAATGGATCTTACGTAGCTCTTATTAATACGAATTAACTTCTCGAAGAAATTACTTTCCTAAATAAGTCAGACAATGGTCGCTATCAGCAGATCAGCGAGCAAATCGTGGAGGAAGGTTGGAGAATGTAATATCAACGATCTAACGGCGGCTTAGTGGCGTGGCCCTCGTTAGAGCACGTAAAAAGACATAAAAAGTACAAGCTCAGTTTAAGGAAGCGTGTCGAAAGACGGAAGATTTCTCAATTATTTACCAATCATTAGACCTTTTTCTTTGACAAGTGAATTGATGTAATAAAAGTCTTTACACAATCAAAAGTAATTCTATTCTATATATTTGTAAATAAAACTGATTTGTGCCGTGATTCGAGCCTATCTTTACTTAAATTCGGTTAGTACTTGTAGATAAAGGTCCTTAAAAAGATCTTTAAGCCATTAAGTGCGTGTTCAAGAAAAAGATTTTGAAAGAAACCGGGTTTTATGGAAGTTGAAAAATAGTCGGAGATTTTGATCCTGCCATTTTTCTTTGTTTCATGTCCCAATTATTATAAACCTTAATATTTTCTACGTTTACTAAAAAACAGTTTTTAGTCAAAATCAAATTTAAAAAAAATATCATATTTTTTAATTATCGGTAATAAAATTGGCTCCAAATCCCAGTCATTTTGAAAAAAATCTATCTAAACAGATTGATTTTTTTCAAAATGACATGAAATTCATAAATCCTTAGTCTACTAGAATTTAAATTAACTTTAAACCTCCACAGTGTCAAAATGGAGCGGCCCCTGGCTGAACCTGACCGGCGTCGAGCGAGTACTATCAGGTGCCTACCTGTGTATAGCCACCAATGGCGTTCCTCCTTCAGTCAGCAAGAGAATCCAGATTAATGTGATATGTGAGTCGACAGTTGAATTAATTACATCATTTATAACGGGCACAATTAAGAGTGTCCTGGTACTGTCAGTTTGGAGGCTGTAAGATGACGCTCTTCGTCGTCGTCGGGTGACGGATCGGTTTGAGTTATGATGGTTTATTTATTAGGTTAAGGAAGTATTTATAAAATGAGGCAATAGATTAATTTAAATTGAGGCTCCGGTTTTTGACCATAAAGTATATCAAATGGTTTGGTAGAATTGTGTAGCACTTTTTTAAAATTAAAATCCAAAGGATTTTGAGGGAACGTGCGAATCCACTGCTTCGTAAATTATATTTGAAAAATTCGTTTGCTTGATATTGTAAATAATGCAATGAATGTTATTGAACTGTCAAATTGCCATGTAAGTATTACTCCGCAGTTTAGGAATAATGTTTTTTATGTGAGTGGAAACGCCGGGAGGGGACGCCCTAGGAGGACATATAGTGACTTTAATGGTGATGTTCTTCAGAACGGTCAAGTGCGTAGTACTCGCAACCGGCGTGCGTGTATGACCAGATGTATGAACGTAAACGCGACAAAAGCAGTTTGTAAGGATCGTAGCAGGTGGCGTTCTGTAGTTTCTGCCTACCCCCATGGGAAAAAGGCGTGAGTTTATATATGTATGTATGTTTTTATGTAGGTATAATACGTTTATTTCAGATATTATAAACAACTCGAATATCTTTAAATCTTTTAACTACGGTGGAATTTTGAGAGTAGTATTCTGAAAGAGAATACGAAATTGTGTTCATTGAATCAGTAGCCAGATTAGAACTTGTTTTTTTATGAAAGTTAAGAAGTAAAAGCCGTCATTAATCAAAGCCTTGAGAAAGCCAAAAACGTAACTTGAGATTACTAAGCACTTAAATTTTTCTGAAAATCAGGATTCATTCTAAGGACAGACAGGTTCAGACAAACTTCTAAGATTAAGGAAAATCTTTTGTTACGTGAAACCTCAATGAAGTAATGTAGGTACTTTGACCAAAGTGCCCGTTTCCCATTTAAGTTGGTCGTGTGTTACAACTTTCTTGGTTATTTTCTCAAATATTCGCGGATTCGTGGTTCGAGGTTCATTAATAATGAAAAACTTTTAGAGATACTACCCTTTTGAAGTAGGTTTTAGGAAGAAATTGAATTCGAAATTATTTTATGGTCTTAATGGTATTTTATTTAGTAAGAAACTCTGTGTGGTTTATGATGTTATTTTAATTACTTACCTAAAATGCTTTGAGGAATATATATTTAAACTTCATATTAAAGTCAGACATAAATGGAAACGGATTTTTCTGCCATTCATTTCTATTTCAAAGATATATTTCCACTTAGGTTCAATATTTTCTTTCACAACAGATTTCTATTTATCTAAAACCCGAACTCATTACTGTAGGGAGGTATGCTTTGAAGCCCTACATTTACTTAACCTAACAGAGTGAAATTCTATAGGTACCAAAATATCCACACTTATAATACTCTTTCGTTCCTACAGTTTCTCCGACAGTGTGGGCTGGCCGGGTCGCGATACGTGCGCCATCTGGTGGCTCTGTCACTCTTCAGTGCACTACTGAAGCATACCCAGTCCCACAAGTCCATTGGACTCTTAATGGAGAGCAGAGGCTGGTTAATGGTAAGCTTACTAATTTTAAAGTAAATTTGGCTAAATAGTGAAGTTTTGAAGGAGTATAGTATGTCAGATGAAAAACAAAGACAATGATTTAAAGAATAAAATACAAATTTTGACATGGAAAATTAAAACGGCGATGATGATAAAGACGATGGCTATTCTTTATCCAATGGCAAACGAGAGGAATTTCCGATATAGAAAAAGAAACACTATATTTTATACTTAACGTGGTTATTTAAAAGTGGTATTATACATTTTTAAACTAGTATTTGCAGTAACTATTAAATGTACGATGCTTCCATGGAAATCGTAAATAAAATACCTCTTTTATGTCACACAAGAAATACGCTAACCTTTTCCGAGCCCGAGGTAAAACTTCCTTACCGCAAAATTATATAAAGTTAAACAAATTGCTAGCTGCAACAGTTAGAAAATGAAGGAAAGAAAATAAAGCAATGAAATAAAAATAAAACGAACTAACATTGTATATAATTGCAGTCTTTTGTTCTCATTTACGCTACAATCACTTAAGTTTGTTCTGCAAGGATACGTATTTCTAAGTAGATCGTAAAGGCACCTTGGCGGGATATTAAATGTTTTTGAAGACATTCGTTCTAATTGAACGTTGAGACAGAAAACATTTTAAACATGCGTCATTAAAATGTATACGAATGCCCTATCAGCATTTACTAAACAACGTCTGGCTACTATACTACGAAACTTAGATAGATCTCTGTGTTTTTTCTTACCTACCTCCCTACCATTACGATGAACTCAATTTATCAAAATTCAACCAAAACGCAAAGTAGAAATAAACAGATTTTTATGGTTTTTTTTAAAGTCATTTTTACATGTAAAAACGATTTGCAAACTTCATGCGAAATAAGGAATACTTTTCAGCGCAGCTTTAAATGGATTTCTGAAAACTAGAATAATTTATTTAATCTGCAGTGTAAATGACGACTATTTCGTTTAAAGGAATAAATTAATATTATAATTACAATCACAAATAATTGTAGATCTATATTTTTAACAAACTACATTTCTTACTAAGTCCCAGTAACTTTATAAGGAACAATGTGAATAATACGCGAAAGTAGTAGAAATTCAATCATCCGAGACGACAAACGGAAATTTGATAAATAATTTAACCTTAAATAACTAAGTACGAAGTGAAATAGATTGCGCCACAACTCATAGTTAAAGGATCTTTCAATTAGGGCTTATGAAACTTCAAAGCAGTCACAAAGGAGCCATTTTATATCTATATTGTAGTTTTTCAAAGCCAACAAATAACATATACTCTAAGGATGATAAAAGACAGTCTCAAGTAATCATGTCGTCAAAAATCATACAATTTTGCTCAAAAAGTTTTTAATTACAATTATTATTTAAGATTTTAGTTAATTACTCTTTGATGTATCAGTTAATGAGTGCTACAGAGTTCTGAAAGTTTTCCTCTCAAGAATTATGACTTAGTTATTTTTATTATGAAAGCGCTTTAAGATTTAGAACTTTATGTGAAGCCTTGAAGAAAAGTAAATTGATAATAAGGAAGTTGTGGGTTAATTAATTTAAATAGAACCGTTTTAATGACACTGCATTTCTTAAGCAATTTGGATTTAATTTGAATAAATTACTGCTCCTGTTCCTGTTATTTTCTGCTTAATATTCAATTATTCCTATAATAGTTTATATGAATGAGTGCAAATTATTGAAAATTATAAACCAGTAAAACCCATAAATTAATTTCAACGCTGAAATAAAGACACAAAAAAGTTATAATTTAACATTTTTTGTACTTAAAGCTAACTTTAATGATTTCTAATAACTAATGTTTTTATGAATAAAAATATTACAATGGTATTTTCTAAAAATGGATTGAAATTGGAAACCGCAAACCGAGTTTGCAAACAAAGAGAATAATAAAAACAAAAACGCGAGACAACCGCAGAATACTAACAATAGCAAAAACATTGCCGCAGACCGTAAATAATAAAATGTTAAGCCCATTCTCAATTATTTTATCACAAGAAATACAATGTTTTTCACTGCAATTCTATTTACCCGAGTTCCCCAGAAGGAGGGTAATGTTTTTTAATTAATTGTTCAACTTATTATATTTTTGAGCTTAATCCTGTAGTCTCATTTAATCAAAACATGCTTTTTAACCAATTTCAACCAATAATTTAACTTTCTTAGGAACACCTATTTAAATGTTATAATGTTTCAACTAAATTACTTACTAGATACTATCCTACACGTGGAAACAGTAGGTAACACGTCATGTTTAGTTAACTTTAGCAAAGAATATAAAGTAGGTACTGATAATGTGGTTGCTAAGTACCAAATGAACATCAACGGCGAGTACATCTCATATTGAGATTTGCAGATCATATCGTCGTACTGGTTGAATCGCTGCTTGACTTGCAGCATATGCTGGAGGGCCTAGTTAATTCTTCTGTTCGTTTGTGCTGTTCGCATTGGTCTCCGGATGATCTTAGACAAAACCCAGGCTATGTTCAACGAACACGTCACACATGGACCGATTGCTTCCAACGTCGACATAACTCACAGAATAAGCAAGCTGAAGTGAAAATGGGCGAGCCATATTAGCTGTAGAACCGATGATCATTGGGGAAGACGTGTTCTTGAGTGGAGACCGCGAATCGGCAAATGTAAGGTAGGACGCCCTCAGGCTACGTGGGCTTCGCAGCGTGGCTAGTAGCAGCTGCATAAGAGTTGCTGAGAATCGAGCTGAATGGCGTGCAATTGGAGAGGCCTATATCCAGTGTCCAGCAGTGGCCTGCTGGACATAGGGCCCTCCGTGTCTGACGATGATGATGATGAAGAACCAAATTGAAGCTTTATTAGGGTCTTGTCTCCCTGATGTCATTATGAAGAATCGGGAAGATTATTTTTTTAAACACCATCAATTTCATTTTTAGTCCTACCCTTACTTTTACGCAAGACAACATTTTGTAATGAAAAGATCCTTCGACATTGAATAAATAATAAGAAAGTCATGAAAAAAAAAGGTTCTGACTGAAATCCACTGACTATTGGCTTTGAAAACAAAAATTGAAGTGTAACAAATTCTTAGGTACAAAACACAGACTAAGCATGACGTCCAGAGGGTACCGTCACACTGTGAGTCTGATGGTTATGGAGATGTCCCGGGAAGACGCCGGAGCCTACCGGTGTCATGTGGAGAACACACAAGGAAGGGCACAGGCTGAGCTGTTCTTACATTGTAAGTATTAGTTTTGTTTCCTTTACTAAGGCCCTCTTGCACCACAGTTGGTAAATTAATTGACACAGCCTACGTCAATTTGCCGTGTCATAGCCATTTCATACAACTGTCAAAGAATGACAGTTGGGATATGAATTTATGGACAATGTAAGTTGGGAGTCAATTTGTTTGGCAATACATTTCGCGGACTTTATTTAGACAATTTTTTTTTTTTTACAGTTCTTGTTTTTCCATGTCGAAATGAATAATTCGACTCGATTTTTCTCACTAAAGTAAAACATAACTTGCTACATATTTTCCCTTGATCTAAGTTGTATTTTGCGAGCACTAGAAAGTGCAGACAGACGTAAAGACGTAACGTACTGACGGGCTTTTAGTCTACTTCACTTAGTTTAAATTTGTGCATCGTAAGCGGTGAGATAGAATTTAAAGTTGCTTGGCTCTCTTCGGATTTAAGAACATCTAGATTTTGTTCAACATAATATGGCATTTATGTACCTATGTAAAACTGCTTACCTACTAGAAATTAAACGATGAAAATGTCAATTTCATGTTATAGTTAATTATATTATTATATCAGTCTAATCAGAGAAATTAAAATGGCATATTCCTTCCACAATCCTCTAAGTCCACGAGTCTCTCTCTATTCTTCGTAAAACCATCGCGTCACCAGTTCATCTACCACCAGTTTATCTACCAAACGAATCGTTTTAAATTATGATCAGTTATCTTAATCTGTAATTTCTGTCTCCTTAGTATTAACAACTACAACTACTACTACGACGACAACTACAACAACAACGACAACAACTACTACAACATTACCACCACCAACAACAACGCTACTACCATGTAAGTGAAACTATTAAACTATAATCAAAATACAATCATACATTAGATAATATTATTATTTGTTTCTTCTTGACTTTTTGTAAATTTTGCGTTTTAGTATTACATAATTATATTATATGGAAAATGTAAGTTGGGAGTCAATTTGTTTGGCAATACATTTCGCGGACTTTATTTAGACAATTTTTTTTTTTAACAGTTCTTGTTTTTCCATGTCGAAATGAATAATTCGACTCGATTTTTCTCACTAAAGTAAAACATAACTTGCTACATCTTTTCCCTTGATCTAAGTTGTATTCTGCGAGCACTAGAAAGTGCAGACAGACGTAAAGACGTAACGTACTGACGGGCTTTACTAGACTATAACTATAATCAAAATACAATCATACATTAGATAATATTATTATTTGTTTCTTCTTGACTTTTTGTAAATTTTGCGTTTTAGTATTACATAATTATACATGTATTTGAAAATGTAGCCTAAAAGGGTAATGAATGATACATTTAGACGCTAATCTCTTTACTTCAATTCTAATTGTTGCCACATTGTCATTGTAAAGTAGTACTAAGTTTTTGGAAATAAATAAATATTATTAAAAAAAAAAAAAAAAAAAAAAAAAATTCTTGAATGTCAATGTTCTTTGATAATGAGTTAAAAGCATACAATGCTCAATAGCTTAGTCTACATCAATTTATTTACTTTAAATCTAGTCAGACAAATTACCATGATACTGAAATTAACGATAGGAATCCAAATATTCTAATGAATGAAATGAAAATCGAAGTCAAACTGTAACTGTTTATTCATTTAGAACATTGTTTAGCACTTTTCAATTATGTAGAAGTTACGCATTTAGAACTTTTGATAAGCAGTAACACTGTTGTCGAAAATAACTTTATTTGTCTCTATATAACGGATAACCGATCGCTAAGATCCGTAATGGAATTGCTCGGAAATGAAATAAAGTGTTTTATATAAGTTTCCAAGTACCTTTGGTACTTAAGCAGTTTTTGACAATTCAAAAGTGCCTGTAAATGGTTTAATTGAAATAAATGCTTTGAGTTTGAGTTTTTTTCAAACTGATATAGATTTAATGTGTAACTGTTTACGCAGGTAAACAAAAGTGGCATCCAACGAACTGTTATTAAAAAAGTTTATTTTGTATCTCCTAGATGATACAGAGAGACATCTGGAGCAGCTGCATCGAGGGGTGCTAGAAGACCCCGGCCTCGACAACCCGTATATTGTTCTCAGCCAACACCAAATGCAGAACCTTGGTAAATATTTCTACCATTTTTATCATTCATCCGAATGACATCCTCTACTGGACATATGCCACCATAGCCTCTGGTTCTGTGTCTCCCACCATCTTCACACCGTCTTCACCAATAGATTAAAGAATTTTAAATATACTAAACTGTAATAATTTAAACAAAATCTAAAGTAAACTTAAAACGATCTCGACATTATCGTAGTATTACTTTGGATAGTAAAACTTTCAGTTTTTATAAAAAAAAATACGGTTTCAATAAGTTTAAAGAGCTTAGTCGACTTACCGTGGAGATTTCCATCTAAATGTAGGTCATAGTTGAAAACAAAATTTCACGCAAGATAATGGTGATTTCGTAGAGTTCCAGACCAATCTACAGGACTTGTAACAATGTTAATTAAAGTTGTGTTGGTACCATACCTAGTATCTCAGAGAAAGATCTATTTTTGCTTAATTTATCCCCTTAGTGAGCGGAGGACGGTAGTTGTATACCTTTAACTACAGCAAGCGTTTGTAGTCAAACTTTAAAAGCTCGTCGCACATGCTTGCACTCGCACTCTTTCATACTACGCTGATGTGCGCACTGACATTGATCGACACGTGTGCATCAACATCAGTGGCATTCGCCCATATGAACCAAACAACACGAATGTCAATCGAAAACGTGTCTCAGCTAGTAGGGTCACTTTCACGATATGCGCGTTCACGCTTATGTGCGTGCCTGCGTCGACACGTGAGAGCAAATGCGGAGTCAGTACTACGCCATAGGTTTTAAACGCTGCCACTTGCACGTAACTCATGATGACCAACACGAATGTGAGCATGCGCGGTGGGCATTGGTCCCATTAAGAAGACACTGCCATCTTCCGTGTCCTCAGAAATGGTGACGACGATGTGACCGCCGGCGGGGGCGCGCGGCCCCTGGAGCGAGGGCTGGCCGCCGCCGCACGACGCCGCGGGGGTCACCGCGCCCGCCTGCGCGCTCCTCGCGCTCGTGCTAGTGCTGCTCGCGTGACATTCAACCAATCAGTGATAAACACAAACAAAGGTTGTTAACACGGCTTTCAATATTCAACATTCATTTAACACGTTGCAACAAGATAATATAGGTACAGAAGGCCAGCTCCATACGACGAACTCAAACACAATAAAGACGCGTACGGGCGATCGAAACGAAAGTTAATCGCGAGGGAACTTACACACTATGCGTGTGGTTTCTCTCGTTGAATGGAGAAGAACTTCTGTAAATATCTATTCTGTGACGGTAGTGACCCATGGAACTTGACTTGTAAAGTGTAATTGTAATCTAATTAAACAACGACTGCTGATCACAATTTTGTATTGTTTAATGTATATATTTTAGGGTCGATTATAGACGTGGCTGTAAATAATTTTGCACGAAGATAGTCATATCAATTAGGACACGATTTCGAATAAATCGTAATATTTGTTGTTGTAATATTTGAATTGTTTCAAATGAAATAACATTTTCATTAATATTTAGTTTGTGTTTCAATGATTTCTCTTCGATTTCGAATTCTTACAATTCATTTTGCAAATTGAAAACAGAGGTACCTTTGACATGCGGAGTGGAAATCAATAATATATTTACTATAATAAAGGTATATCCTTTGAAGGGCCAATTTGATCTTAGTATTCTGATTAATGTATTATTTATAAAAGGTTTATTATTATAGTCAATATCTTTGAAGGCTTTATTAATTAAGAGAATGTTGGCCTAAGTCCAAAGTGTGGTTGTAAAATTATTGAATAAGTTAAAAACAAACACAATTTTGGGGAATGTTTGGCATGTCACAATGAATTAAGTATTATAAAATATGGGTTCCTTGTTTACTACGGAACCTTAAAAATGATATACCTAATATTATTGTCAATAAGTTTTAACAATACAAGTTGTACTCCGCCCTAAAAATGTTAAATGTTTATACGTAAGTCTTTTGCCTCTATTGGCGTTTAACAACGATCAATAATATTAAAAGACATCAAAAAGCAAAGTAATGGAGAGACATCGCAGAAGAATATTATACTTTTTATCTGTTCGTCTATTATCCTACCAATAAACGATTGTCAGCCTAAGGCTAAGAGACAATAAATCCCCTTCAAAAGGGTCATTTTCATTTTCTACAAAATTATCATCTTATTTTTTTGACGTCACTCCGCAATATCTCAGTCGTGATTTGGCATGTTCCATGATGGATGGTTCCAACCCCTTCTATGATCAGAATAACATCTTTCGTTTCCTTACTTTTAGGAAATTACAGTGTCCAAGAGTATTATAAATACATCCATCTTTCATGAAAAATCCCAATTTTTTTTCCTTAATTTTATGAATAGCCGAACGGTGAATGTAAACTTATTTGTAAATTCCTGTGTAAGTATAATGTAAAGAATTAAATTGTATTAAAATGTTCCGCTGTAAAATATAAAAGTTTGGGAATTGTGAACTTGTTTTATTTCGTTGATTGTATTCTTATAACTGTTACAAACTTTTGAAAACATCTATTTCAGTTTAATACTGGGCAATTTTTGGTACAGTCCTTTAGAGTAATTTTCCAATCAATAATTTCGTAGGGGCTTTTACGTTTACCAATTGAAATGGAAACTGGAGTCCGGGAAAATGCAGCCGTCGGAACAGGCTTGATTCGATCCGATGAGAGGTTTCAGCTATACGTAGTCCTAACTGGAAAGGGTACTAAAAAATCTATTGGCTTTTTCTCTGCCCTAGTTTAGAATCTAACACTGCTTTAGAAAACGGCTAATATGAAGGCTATGAAAACGATGAACAAAAAAAAAAGTAAGTACCTAAGTTCATGCTTTTTATTAACATAACATCACGCCTGTATTCCCGACGGGTAAGACAGAGGTGTACCTTGTACACCCACATTTTGACTTTATGTTTTAGTCGCATGTATTTATGCCTTGGATTTTTTTTTTCTGACTCCGAGCTTCTGCTGAGAAATTCCAGATGGAAAAAACCAATATCTCTTTGCCCGAACCGGGAATCGCACCCAGGACCTCAGGCTCAGCAGCAGATCTTGAGGCCACTAGACTAACGAAGCATTCTTGCTTTCAAATAACATAAAAAACACGATCTATTTTATTCCATCTTTTAGTAGGAATAACTGCCGCAGTGAGTTCCCATTGTCTGTGAAAGCTAAACCACCGGAAGCCGGAACACAAACATGATGACCACAGAATAAATACTACTTACACCACAAACGTAATAACGTTTTAATTAAATGTTCATTTTATATGTTTAGTGGAATGAGGAATTAAAATGTACTGTGCAAGTTGTTTGTTTTTGACTTGTTTTCATCATGGTTCACAATGCTGAACCTTTTGTAGTTATATATAGTAGGTGGTATTTAATGTTAAATACTTCCTTTACCTCTCTTTAGGGTTCCGTAACGGAAAAACGTACAAGGTTTTTTCTTGGGATAAATATATCCTTGGTCTTCTTCTTAGCGTGTCGAGTCAGCCCAGATTTTGGCAACGAGTTTGGCACCTTCAGTAGCTTTCAGCTCCTGCATCGTGCAGGCAACAGGACATGCTGGACACGATATTATTTTTATAAGCTTTATGTTGAAAAAGAGATAAAAGTTGTAACGGATTCTCTTTTCCATCATCTTGCTAATCTGTGAAAATATGATTAAAAAATATAACCTGCTATCACCTTGATATTATGCATGATATCAGAAGGGCAATTCCCGTATTTTTAAGAACGTTCGCATTCTAATCTCATTCGCAATCTGTCAAAAATTCAATCAATTTACCAACATTTTCACAAGTTTGACAGATTGCGACTTGAATGTGAACGTTTTTTAAGTACTAGAATTGGCCTTCAGGTTATTTTCTAATAAGGTTCCACGTACCTACACCAGGTCGGGATTTCGAGTAATTATAATAATTAGACCAACCTTTCATGTTCTAACTCTTATCTTTTTATAAGAGTACGGCAAGGTAACACTTACTTAATTAAAACCGCAATGTTTATCTTTAATCTACTTTTCCATTTCAATATGATTCCATTCACAATAACACATTTCACATTTCTTTTATCGGTCCTTAATAAAATACTATTCTATTTCCTATAGACACTTGATAATATAGTAAATGGAACAGTATTTAGGATACTTATCCTAAAATCCATTATAGCATTACATTGATCCAATACTCCATTACCAACTACGTCCTGGTCAGCACGCCCCTCGAATCTTCCGCATAAAGAACTTCCAACAGTACAAATTACTTCTCCGAAGTGATTCATAGCCCAGATTGTGAACGTTCCCTAATCTCCCTCTTTTACTTAGCCTACTCCAGCCTCCTACTGAATTACAATACTAGAATTAGCAGTTTATAAATCTGCAGAGCTCACGATGATTGCTTTTGAATTAGATTGTAGTTGGCTTTGTGATTCATTGTCTTTGTTCAAATCTGTTGGAAATGGGCTTGTTGCTTTTGCATAGCGGTAATAAAGGCTGGTTTGGTTATAGAGATAATATCGTATAGTCTGGCTTAGAAAGTTTTATCTATGGGATTAAGTCAATGATACTGTCAGGTGTTTGCCATATTCGATTCAAAAATTGTGTTTGCACGTATCGCGCCCTTGTTTCAATTTTATTTTGTAATTTCTTCTCCTTCCAGTTATTCTTTTATCAACAAATTGCTGACGGACGCTGATCTTTTTGACTCTCTTTTAATCCTGTAACATTCTTAGTAAAAAAACTTGATACACATGTCGCATTTTCCTTACTGTCGTTCTGTTTATTAATGCACCTACTTTTTATTTACCTTGCATCTCATATTTTAGGTTTATTCCTTAATTAATCTCCTGGGACATTAACAGTACCTCGATTTTATCAATTCCCAAATCTGAGACTTTAAATCTAAACTTGGTACAAGTCTTTTGCCTGTCCCATAACCGAATAAACCTCCGGAGCGCGTCTCCTAATTAATCTCCAGGGTGGTTTGCATTTTGTACGAAACTCTAGGTGGTAACATCGCGCATAAAATTACAATAAAACAGAGTTATCTCCCGTAATGGCTGCCGCTCTTATTTATAGCACCTGCGTCGATAAATTCAAAGATGTTGGATTCATGGATGTGTTGCTTTTATAGCTTTATTTTCATGGTTGACTTGGTGAAGTGGAAGTAATGGTGTGAGTGTGGGTCGGAATGCTTAAGTGAAAACAGTACGTGTGTCAACATCAATGGTTTATGGACACTGCTAGAGTTATTTTATATATCGTTATAATGAACGTGTTTTCAAAACTGTGGTTCGGTATCAAAATATCACCAACTATTTCATTTCGTTATGCATAGTGTACTTATAGATTATTCAAAAAATTTACAGCTTCTGCACACAGTCCAGCTGTGCACCTTAAAAAATACATACAATAAAACTATTTAGTAATCAAATCGTAGCCCGTGAAATACTTAATAGTTCCGGTAGCCATCTGAGGTCTTCATCATCAGTTATACTTAACCAAATTGTGCTTTCCGAGAGCAAATGCACGAGTTACTATAAACAATACTCAAATCAAAGAGTTTTATCGATTTCTCTAGAATCCCATGATCTGATCCTGACTTGATGACAATGAGACTACCTGGGAAGTATACGTATCAAACAAAAAAAACAATTTCCAAATCGGTTCATAAATGACGCTGTAATCGCGTAACAAACATTAAAAAAAAACATACTGTCGAATTGAGAACCTCCTCCTTTTTGAAGTCAGTTAAAATCCTACTCCACCTATAGATAGATTGTTATGAATCCAGAGTGCGTATTGTGTCCAAGTGTTCTGCCTTCTGTATCATCCTCTTGACCTAACTGATCAAGCTTATTCTCCAGTCACTTCCGAGTGCTAAATAATTTCTAAACTAATTCCATTACCTTCTATTTGACAGTTTCAACTACATGAATAAGTAAACATCTCATACCTACTGAGAAGTTGTGTATGCAATTAGCAGATGAGTGTTGACATAGTAATACACGTTCACGTTATTATCAACACCTTCGTTAATGAATTCAAAGGTGTACTGTGCGTTCTTGGAAATATCAGATGGAAGTTTACATAATCGTTATGGGTTTGAGGCTTGTGTTTATGCACATACTGGTAATTAGAATGAAATATCTATTTTTTATTTTTATTATTACCAAATAATAATATATTGGTGCAAGTTTTTTTTTTGTAAACGGAAGAATAATTTTGAAGGCATTGAGATTTTATTGATTTAATCCTAAAAATATATCTTTGGTTTAAAAATAAATCTAGTTATCCAACACCAAAAAATCTTAACTTTAAAGACTGGCAATATACCTAAGTAGGCGCTCTCTGCAGTTAAAGTGAAACGGTCAAGGTATTCGATACTTTTCATTAAACTACTAGGCATGTAACCGTAAACAGTACGACATAATTTCTAAGACACAGGGGAGGAAAACATTTTTTCACAGATAAAAAACGAAGTTTGACAGATGTCCCACATTTAAATTCGGTCTGCTGAATATCTTTACATAATGCATGAGACAACACGTCAAATGTTTCACTTTCAAACAGGGTTCCAAGAAATATTACAATATTTTTTAGAAAAACTGAGAAACTTTAGCAAGGTAAAAAGTAAGTCAAATTATATTTAATGAATGTAAATAATAACAGAAGGTTGTTTTGTTACTATGTGCTATAGTTATGTACTATTTTCTATACATATTATGAAAAAATCCGCGTTGTTTTTTTTAAATTCGCAACGGATTTTTATGAGGCATTCACCATCATTTATTCTCGGTTCCTATAAATAAAAACGAATCGTTTTACTTACTAAGGGCGGTTGTGCACTACAAGGAAGTTTACGGTCCGGCAGTCCTATGAGATTTTACATCCGGAAGGTTAAATCCGTGTAGTGCACAAACGCCCTAATGGTAGCATTTTATACTGCCAAACGAGGCTTACACACTAAATAGATTTGTAAGCAAATTTTACCTGTGATAGCTACTTCCATATAGGTGGGTCATTATTGGTAAAGATACAAGAGTCTTCATTTTAACAAATAGCTTTCCGTAAATTATAGGAATCGGCATTAGAGAATTTATTCTGGACGGTTAATGTGTATAATTATTATATTCATATAAAACTTACTTATAATTAAGAAATCTCTATTACTTGCCTAGTCGTGTATACCGTGCGAAGTAGAGATGGGACGCTTGTTAATATACCGATGATTTTTTTGAAGAATAATATGTTTTGTAGCTACTCTTAAAGCGCTACGTCCATTAAAGGCTTACCAAACATAAGTTTCACTTAATTGCCTTTACCAGAGTTACGTGCGAAATAAATTACATTTAGCTAAGTATAAAACGTCTGATAAAAGATAACACTGTTACGGCTTCCATTATCTTTCCTTTGTCTTTCCTTAAGTACCTGAGTAATTACTTGTTATAGCTACTAAGTAAAATATTTCTTTGTACCGAACGAAGTTATATTTTGTTTTTAGTTTTAATAACACAAAAGTAACTATTATTTTACTTATATAAAATTGAGAGCATTTTAAAGTATCGAAACGAATTCGATTTCAATACAATACAAATTCGATATAAACGTTACCGAACTCTCATCGATATTCGATATAATTCTTCTGAAACTCGATACAATTGAATCTATAAGTACCGCAGCGGTGTCATTACAGTGAATGCTCATTATTTTACATTTTGTCGTTTCATTGAGCATGAAAATTGCTTGGGACAATTACTTATTATTTGCAGTTGGAAAATTACTGGTTCGTTTCATTAAGGATGTGTTCATTTTCCCACAAATTATGAGTATCTTTACAATAGAGTTTCCATTAAAGTTACTTTTTTCGGGTTGCGTACGTCCGAATGAAAAATCGGAACCCTTATAGACAGGAAAACCAATATAAGAAGTCTATGGTCTTAAAAAAACGCGTAAAAACTTACATTTGCAGTTGGAATGTATGGGAGAACATTTTTTTCACATAAAATGTAAAGTTTAAAAAAAAATATATTATGTGTCATGGCTTTATAAACACGCACTGTTAATATTATATTTAGCCTAGCCATAAATTATTTGTACAAAAAAAAAAACAATTCGCTCCTTTGGCTTCCTGTATATGACGGACCCACACCGGCGCCGCGTAGATTTTACACTCATTCAGATTTTTTTTCATCTTGCGGTCCGGCGCTGGTGTGGCGGCGATGTGATAGCAGCGGCAGTGCGGCGCATGAGTGATAATTATTGGTATACACAAACATGCGGTCCGGCGCCAGCGGGGCTCCTGCGTCATGTACAGGAAGCCACACTGACGTCACGCGAAATTCTGCATCGCACAAGTGGAGTATACCGTGCGATCAGCATATATGTAACTTCCCGACATTAATCATGGGCCAGTTGCTTACCAAACACAACACCCGTCTGGTTGGAGGATCCTCCCTTTTCTATAAAGGATGAGTGAACTTTACACCCTGTTCCTCATAATATCTCTATAGCCTTACCCTTCTCCATACAATCCATAAAACTATCAACGAATTTCTTCCTCTAGTAAGTGATTCAAAAAAGGTTTTATTTTTCCAGTACAACGTTCAATTGACCTTTCACTTACCCGGGTACATCGAATACCCGGGTGTAAGTATGACCGGGGCATTCTACCCGGATAAACGCTATTTTATTTCGGCGAACTCACTTATTTTATTATACAAGATCTGTTTTTCCTTAAAAGGTTTCCCACTTGTGTTACCAATGCTGTTGTTTTTTTTTTCTCGGAAAAAGAGTATGCAAAAAATTATTATTTAAACTAGTGTGTATTGAGTTTATCCTCCCTTGTAAAAGTTTAATTATATTTGCATAAATAAATGAAATAAAAATTGAATTAAATTATCTGCTCGACCAGTTCCGGCACATACGTTGGGAAAATTATTACAATAAGATCGTCGATCTCCGACAATAATAGCGCTTTGACCTTTTCGAGCTTAGTCAAATAAAATAGATAAATCAGAAATGTTTCTATCTGAATTGGCAATTACGTACAGTGTGGGAGAAAAGGCAACTGTCAGTAATCCCTCTCGTCCTGTACAACAAACTTAACATTTAGTTATACTACATTCCAAATATTTGAAAGACTCTGTTTAATATTTACATGTTCCTAAATCTTTGTGCGTTCTAGATTAGGGTAAGCCACCTGATTGTCGTCCTACCTTTTATTTATTAGATTAGTATTTACTATTCAGGTTTGTTTTGGCCCTTACGAATAATACTGGTAATGGTAAACAAAGTGAGTGCGGTTTCGACGCTTTTCAAAAGCCGTATTTTTTTTTTAAACCCGTCAGTCTATTCAAAGTTGCTGATAGAATCGCAAATTGGATAAACGTTTTCTATGGTTATGTTTGCAGCTATTGGTTTTTGCGCTGGAAACCGGACTTAAATAATCGCAGCATACATTCAATGCTCTATTTAGAGCAAGATTTATGTGGTCCATAGATTGGTCGGAGCGAAAGTTTCAACTTTTATACAAATTGCGCTAAAATATGGCTTTTTACAAATAACGGGTAAAGAGTAATCCGCATTGCTCTGTGCTCGTTGTATGTATGATATATTGTTCTATTTTGTTTAAATCACATTCGTAAATGAACTGTTATGTTTAAAATCTTTTGTACAATTTCTGTTACTGCTTCCCGAACAGGTATTGCTGCGTTCTGCTTTCTTCCATTTTCATGAAAATTCTCCGAATACAGACAGCGTTAGAAATTGCACTTTTTCGATTTTGTTCTTCGCGTTAGGTTGGGTTTCGTCATATTGGAAGCTTTTACATACTTGAGAATTTGAACATTGTCAGTCTATTATCAGGAGGTATGATCGCGCTGTATGCCCAGATACAGGTTTTTCACCCACTCGTTACCCGTGGTCTCGGTGGGTCAACCCATTACCGGATCCATGTGTAATTTTAATTACCCGTGGTTCCATGGCATTAGGTATTGTTCCCGGACTTCTGACTATATCGATAGAAAATTAATTACAGCAATGGAATAACCTACTTATGATTAAATACAAATCCATAATAACAGCATATTAGGTGCGTCAAAAGAGATCACCATGTCATAATGGCCGCTCGTATCGCTGGCTGTTTAGCCGCGACGCGACATTCCGGTTTGGGATTAATTGTTCCCAGAGACTTACGGGTCGCGTACACCTAATCCGTCATCGGCTGAAGTTTGCTCGGGCGACGACGGCCGAACTCGGACGATTGAATCAAATACTTGTAAAAGAAAGAGACCGCGTACACAAACAATACCGTCATCGTCCGATGATGCCCGAAAGCGGCCGATCAACCGTCGAGTCCGAACTTGTTGGGATTTCTCGCCAGTCTATAGTGCAAATTGAGTGTATTTATAGTTCAATTTAATCATTCTGTCTTTATTCTGTTGTTTCTGTCAGTATTGTTATCTACCTAAACAACTATGGATATAGAAAAAATAATTAGTTGTGTTTATAATAGACCAACCCTGTAAGATAAACATTAAAAACATTACAATAATCGAGATGTTTCTAAAAGATATATTTCTTCGAATTCCTCCATTTTCAACCAACCAAACCAACCAAGTCAACTACAGAATACCGGCAGCGTCCAATGACGGCACAAGTGGTACACTGTCGCAGTGTAAGCACATACACGTCCGAGTTACTCGTCCGGGTAGTTCTGTCCGCCAGGTGTGAAATCATAATTTTATTCGTTCGAATGTAATTTTTTATACTTATCCAAATTAATAACGTGTAAGCAGAGAAATTTTTGTTTAATGACGCTGTACGCACAAGTATCTAGGTATTTGTGCTCTTTTAGGGGAGACGTAAATATTTATTCAAATCAATTTAATGTTCAATATTTTTAATAACATTCAATTCAATCAAAGATCAAAATATTTTATTTCACATAAACCTACATGGGCACTTAAGAAACATCAAAAGCTAGGTGCACGTTTCCAATTGGTCTTTTCCTATGGAGAAGAGCCGGCAAACAACTACTACTCTTTAAAAAAAAATGATTTGAGAGCTCGGAAAGAATCTCTAACAAAAAAACTAGCATACAATAAAGTATGTGTCAAATAAATACTTCCAACAAAAGCAATATCGATTTACACGCACATACCACAGACTGAGTTAGTCCCAACAGGCGGAAAAAGGCACAGTACACCTACGTGGGTACTACCAATGTAATCAAACGGTGTCCTAATTAAGGGCCGTGTAGCATCCCCCGCAGCCAGGTCATGTTTAGCTAAACGGACAATGCGACAATTTTATGAAATGCCCCTTTTTACGTCCGAGTATCTAAAAACATTACGAACAATTCTGTTCGCGGGGACAAATGGAGAGATGACGTAAAAAGTTCATCGTGGAGATATAAAAATTGTTTTTGGTACGGTTGTTACTGAATTGGCAATGAGTGTTATCGGTTGCCTTTCTTTATAAATCGATCTTTAAAATAATGTTGTAAGAAAAAATATCACTCTGGCAGTCCTGAATTTGTAAGACATTATCTGCGACATATTTGCGAAAAGTCGGAAAGGAAATTAGGCTCTAGAGAAATCCTTATATTCGGTTAAGGTAAAGTCTGAAGATGACATACAATTATTGTCCGTCTATATAATGTTCATGTCATGAAAAAATATTTAAATAATATAGCTAACGAGGTCTGTCTGTGGCTTCATACAGATATATTACTCAAAGTAATCTTTCTGGAAAATTACTTGGCTGGCAGGAATTAGGTTAAGTAATTACCACGGTGTCTGTAGTGCCAGGGCCAACGTATTACCAGCTTACTAATTAGAATTCAAGAAGCAGTGTATTATGTAGCATAAAATGTAATATTCCCTTTTAAAGTTATATCCTAAAGATTATTAATACTATTCAAAATCTAGTATTTTCCTGAGTGACTTTGAGACAAACAGAAGCCGCTGAATATCTCCGTCATTATGTGCCAAAAGTATTCCCTCAACAGACAAAATCTACAACACAGAGAATAACAAACAAACTTTGATTAGATTCGTTTCATTTCCTCGAATTCGCTTCGAAGAACTTACTACAGATTACAAATTACTGTCATTTCGGATGTTAATTCGCCCTCATAATACGTTTCTTATCACGTCACTGAAATGTAGGTATGTATAGTGAATTGACGAAATTAAAATTCTAATTGAAAGGCTTACAACACAAAGAGATACACCCATCAAATACCAACAACAATATCAAATTGAAATCGGATTCCTTTTACAAAGCAATTATGAAAAACAAGCGAACGAGCCAATTGACGATAAAAGGAGAATTAATTCGGCATTCGACGAATTGGACTCCTGAACGGAATTCTGATGCCTCACCTATGACCTTTTTGTGGAATTTGAGGGTTAAGTTGACCCTTTCTCTGACGCTCTAGTTCACTTTTGTTATTAAAATCGACATTTCCTTATTGATATTGACTTGAATGGTGCTTGATTTTTGAATTGTTTATTAAATGAACAATTATGCAAGATTATTTTTGGAACAACATTTTTTTTAAAGACATAGAACAAACGGGGTTAACGTTATGATCTTCATTAAATTACTCCACCAAGACGACAATACGTGCTTTTAACTCTACGACATGTACTTGACTCGCTAGATATCTTTCGCGAGGCATGACACAATGTCAAATAGCAGCCTTTCCGTGGGTGGATTCTATTATCCCTCAAAATAACTGTTACTTCTACAATAAACTATTGTAGGTATTTCTAAGAAAAGATCTGGGATCGGATAAATAGAGTAATGTCGGCTTCTGCGACTGAAACCCAATCGTATTACTTACCTATGTCATCTTTATTGCGAAATTGGGTCTCTAAAAATTCTTATTAGGTATAACAGGTGAAGTATCCTAACGAGCAGAGGTCGTAGGCGTAAACTTCACGAAAATTAGAAAGATTCTTGAATCGAAATCCAATTTTTGCGACAAGCACAATAGTATCAGTCAAAGATATAAATAAAGTCTTAGAGTCTACAAAAGCTCTTTAGATAAATACACGACAAGTAGGGAGTCGTCTTAAATTCACTAGGCACTAACTAATTTAATTTGGATCAGACCATTCACACAGAAAAGCAAAAACAGATTCCAAAAAACAGGGCCTTTATAGTCCCCTCCGGCTAACGATCAAATAAATAATTAAATCAAAAACAGTCCTTCCGAAATCTCAAATAATCAAGACTGCGTACCGAGCTACCTTTATATATCACAACAATGCCGACAATGTAAGGGTCCAGGTCCATCGAGCCGTTCCTTAAAAGGTCTTTGATCTTGCTATTAGTTTAGGAGCGTCTACCCAATTACTCGTCACAGTGCAGGTATATGTAAGTAATCTGTTTCAGGATTAATTCAATGACGTTGAGGAGACTGGCTTTTAGCTAGGCTGTTGATAGTTAAGGTGAGTATTCAGTTTTGAGTCTAGAGGGACTAATTCACATAAAATGATATAATTGCATAGCACATGTGTGAGTACTATGTACTATAGAGCTACCATTTACCGGGTAATACTATGTCTTTCATTGACTTGAATGCGCCCTGGCGGCTGTGTTTCGCTGATGGTGGCGTGTGTGTTGGATCATTTAACTCCCTTCAAAATGGCGACCCGTCCCGCGCAGCCGGCCTCTGGGCACCAAACTCCTTTGGCGATGTCCGGGCTCACCTGAGACAGCACCACCACTCATCACTGACCCAACTCTGGATAACCATTTCTGGTTTAATGGTACAAAACAAACATGAACCTGTATTATGACTGTATGCATAAATAAATAGATATAAAAAAAATGTATATATATACACGGGTTAAACACAAAAACAAAAAAATCTACGATAAATCAGTATTCTTGAAAGAAACTGATTGTTTGTCTTTCAAAAACTTTTGACTTTCAAAACAAAGTTGGCCTGTTACTCAGACTAGATGCTGAGTATTTGATGTATTTATTTTGGAATCCTCAGAGACCTAATATTTTATTCCTGAGTACGAAACATAGAAAACCAACTTTAGAATTATTTTATTCGACTGAGCATCGTAAAAACCTCAGAGAAATAGAATAAAAAAAATATAAACGTGTTATAATACTTTTTATTTCAATAGTACACTTTGGTGAAACTCTACACTTTAGTTAGGTTCAAGGTTCAAGTATATGCAAATTCGTCGATATTAAAATAGTAAAACACTTGAAATAAAATCTTGCAAGAAAATAAAAAAGCTATTTCTATAGAAGACTGAATTATAAAATATTGGATTAGGTATGTAAGAAGATAAGATTTTACAAATGCACCTACAGATTCTCTGTTCCCATTATAATCATTGTCAAGCTTTTGTTTTCTATATCTCTAACAGAGAGTAATTTTATCGTCTAAAATTATGTTTTAGTTTCTGTATATTTTAAACCAATTTTAAACATCTGTGTGAATAGAATAGAATTTCTTTATTCGCGAGTAACCAAGGCTCAACAAAAGTGTTAGTAAAACTTACGACTACGTTAGTAAGCACAGACAACAAAATTCAAGGAAAACAACACAAGAAATAACGGTTGGTCACCGTTGCGACATCCCATGACAGACGACAACAGTGACCCAGGTGACCCTCGTATACACAGTCCAGGCGACTCGCAACTATGCTTAAGACACTGTTAAAGCTGCACCACACCCTGCGCACCAGGGGAGCGCACCTTTTACGCATTTTTGCGTAAAAGCAATCTACATGCGCATCTGCGAACATAAGCTCCTATAAGTTACCTTCGGGAAAAACCGGCATGATGCTATGTTAGTTTATCACAACTGCTTTGAATAGACCGCTTAATTTGACTATCAAAAGGAAGTCATTAGTTTACACTCTCATGATCAATTACTAATGTGTTCATGATTGCAATCAAAGGTAGGTAAAAAATATTAATATTCACAGAAGCACAACAAAACAAAATGGCTTAAGAAACTGAAGCTGCAGAAGTGTTAGGGCGGGTAGCACACCTCCGCCGCGAAACCATAGCAGCGAAACCGCAGTAGTTCAATTGAACTGACTCGCGGCATGTTTCGCTGCTCACATCTGATTAGACTAGCGAAACATGACGCGAGCCAGTTGAATTGAACTACTGCGGTTTCGCTGCTATGGTTTCGCGGCGGAGATGTGCTAAAATCCTAAAAGCAAACGAATCTCTAGTTAATGACGTGAGAAGCGTAGAACAATGTGTGCCACATAAACGCACGCCGTTTGTTTTAAAGCACCCCGTTTTAGTTTTGTCTCCGTCGGTGCGTGTGGAAACGTGGGCGAGGAGCCGTAGATCAACTTTGTGCTGGTTGATGAAATTGCTTTGTTTAAGGACGTAGGAATCTAAACATTTAAAATTCCGCCCATGATTTTTCTTGGCTTGTAAAGAATGAATATCCTGTCACAAATCTCGAAAAACAGAATAGATAGTAGCCGCTTCCACTACCAAAATCAGGTGCAAAATTATAACCATCCCTTAGATTATAACAAACCTTATAAATTCTCATTACTATCAACAAACTTAAAACATAATTTTCAACCCTTAATTACTTGACTTTCTGTAACCCGCCTACTATATTCTCATATTTAATGTCTCCAATCCACATGAGCTATACGGTTCCCTAAAAAGGGACCGAAATATGTCGTTAACGTTCAAGCGGAGAATTTTGCGAGAGGATTTTAAAGACCCTTTAATATGTAGCCAGGTGATAGTAGTTGTATCGGAGCTAATTTATAGGTGCGGCCATTAATTTGAACGCATGAATATTTCAAATTTACGCCTGTTAAATCGGGTAGCGGTTAATGCGTTTTACGTCCTGTTAATTTGGTGGAGGGATTCTGTAGGAACCTTCTTGGGTGTGAATATGTTTGAAGGTGTTCGGAATTGAAACGCGGTGTGTGTAATTATACATGTGATAGTGAAATATATTTGGGATATTAAGTTGAATTTAGGTATTGATTTATTTTATTCATTTATGACTGTGTAGAATATTGAGAATGTTGATAAGCCTGGATGACCAATCTCTCTCCAAATCTAGATGTGTGTGATTTTGTTCAAACTTTTGTCCTTTTACCTTATCGACTAGTCTAGAGTTACTATCTGGATTCTCAAAAAGGTAATACCTAAAATCACCATAATGGCCAAATACGTTACTAATCCGTTTAGCGCACAAGTCAATCACAGGAGTTCAAAATTAACCACTCAAATTAATTACAACGACTAATTCAACTGAAATCGATTGCAGCAAATCCGCAGGAAATTCTATGAAATAACAATGTGTAGTGACGAGCACAATTTCAAATGAAAATCAAACAACACAATACGAATCGCAATCACCCGATATATGACCCGCTCTGACACTTGGCTTTCCATAATCTATGCTTTAGTAATGTGTTTTGTTAGTTCAATTTAGTTATTTATGTCACGATTTAGTCCAACATTGGTTTAAGTATCTTAATATTTAATGCCATCATCATTTTTAATATTATTATAACCTCCACGTGTCCCAAAAAGGTCCTCAGGGAGTGATGCCATAATCCGTTGGCGTTAGAGGGAGATTAGCGTTTGTTGCCAATAAACAACATTTTAAAAAAACCTGTCCGATCCGGTCAGTGAGGGTGTAGTTAGGTAGTTATTAATTTATTGACACACCAACGACTTATTCACTAAATCACTACATTAAAAAGATATTGTATTTCGACAGTTTTGCGGTGAATTCATCACTTATAGGCGTGCGCAGCACTTGTATAATCAATAATAAAGAATAAAATGGAATTATAATTATGATAATAACAAAATTAAAATTTACATTGAATTTAAAGTGTCACGTAGTAATTAAACTACAAAAAACATCAATTAAATTGGAATAGAAAAATAATTATAAATTAAAACTATAAAAATATAAAAAGGTAAGGTCATATTGACAGTCTATTATCTGATAATCTAAAGGAAAAAAGATTTTTCAATGGGGAATTTTACCATAATTATTGTTATAACATGGAACGCGGGCGGCCGTCATTAAGAGGGTTTATTCTGAAAGTTGGCAACGTCGCAAATAGATGTCAAATATTTCGCTGTTTTGATTAATTTGATAATATTTCTGTATGGAAATAAAAAATGTGGCTAACTAGCGAACTAGAATATTGATTATGAAATGCAATAATTAATATCGTAACACCGAATAGTTAGTTTTAGATGTAAAAAAAGTATTTGGTAACGTTCCAAATGCCTTTTTTTCACCTAAAACGGGTACAACATCAAATTAAATGTTATAATTGCAATTCATTATTAATATTCTAGTCAATTGGTTAGCCACATTTTTATTTCCATACAGTATTATTTCCAAATTAATCAAAACAGGTAAATATTTGACAGCTATTTACGACGTTGCCAACTTTTAGGATGCACCCTCTTAAGCAGTACAGATATCTACCGTTGTCTACAAGTCATAAATTATGATCCCTGTTCAATATTTGCAAATTTTTAATGGATTTGGTGTAATATTGGTACAAAAAAGGTGAATTTTAAATAGCAATAACTTTTTTATTTTCAATAATAATAAGATTTTTTGTTACTACTTGGTAATGTTATTGCAGTATCTACCTATCGGATCAGACATAGTTTTTTACATAATTATCATCTCAATTTACGCCTTGAGGAAACACACTTTTAACATTTCACTCATGATAACAATATATTTTTTATATTATTCTTAAAATCTTTAGAAACTTTAATAAATAAAGGTGTGCACGTTCTTCCAGGAAAGTAGAATGAAAGCGCCAACAAAGTAAAGACGTTGGAGATCCTGCACTCAATGTGCAGGAAACAGATAAATGGATCGTTATGTAACCTGTGTGACATACTTAGTTCTGCAAAGAGACAGCAGACAGTAAGTTTATAATATAATTCTACTCATAGTGGCCTTATTAGCGAATGGTGGTAGTGTGGTCTATCCCTATTATGAGAGGGACAGTCTGAAAAATGGCACTCATTTATGAATGGTCCAGTACCTAGTAGCAATTAAAGACTTATTTATCTGCAAGTAGCAGCAGGCTATAAATCCTTCATCCAATGCCATGCAGCCTATGAGACGGTAGAATATGGAGGACTACTTTTTTTAAGAAAACATCTATGTACCAATTACTCATGTTTGCAAAAATAAATGATTTGATTTGATTTTGATTTAATCTAATCCTCCCATCCTGAATACTAAAACAGAATCAGAAAACAAACCAATCTTTTAAATTCCATTTGAAATTTTCAAAGCTTTCCTTATCGCAAGCGAAATTAGAAGACCTTAACTAGATAAAATAGACGCTCTAAAGTACTAAGCACCGACACACACATCACGACTAATCCAATACATTAAACGTCGCAGGTACCGTCTAAACACGAAGCGCGAACCGATACGTTCTCGGACATTAATTCTGAACGTGACCCAAATGCCGACTCGATTTAATTGCTTCAGGATAACAAGTTGCCAAGTCGCGTTGTGTGCGCTCGATTGTTGGAATTTGACGTGTTTCGACTCGCTGTTAAATGCTGGGTGGAAAGTCAAATAGTAACATTTTTGGCACGTGGAAAATAGTTCATGGGTAGATAACAGTACCTATGTTATATTGGGTAACAATAAGCCTATATGGGTTTATGACTTTACGCATTTGGGCTGCATGTATGGGTTTCTATAAACAATGGAACTCTTTACAAAAATTCACTACCTATCCTAAGAAGGAATGTTATACCTACTTCATAAACAAAACAGGACTCCACAAGATAACATTAACAGACAAAATAGCAATTTAACCTATAAAAGCACACACAATAATAAAATTTATCCATTCCCCTCTATTTCCTACTCGTGCCATTTTAGGCTTCGATTCTTATACTCTGTTTTTTCCTTAAGCAACCAATTCAACGTAAAAAGTGTTTTCTGACTTGGTGTGTGTGTTATGACAGTCATAAGTTCATAACATACATACCAAGTAGAAAACACGTCGCAACTATCCGAACAACATGGGCCCCATGGCAATCCCTTTCTTCGAAAACTTTTTTACGTGAGAACTTCACAGCAATTTTCATTTAATATCAGCTGCTATTCGGGACCTCACAATAGCGTGGTGGTTCTTCCGGTCCGTTTTTTGTTATTGCCTGAAATACACGCTACTTCCGGTCGGACATGACACAGGGTTCTGTCTCTGGAACAATTCCGCCCTTAATGACAATATTAGCTGAAGCCAGGGAAGGTTTTGGGGGACGCAACATGTTAATCATATTATTCTTTTATGGTTTTTTATTTGTGACTGTACCGGTATCATTTTTAAGCTAAACAATTAAATGACAACACCCGCGCCGGGTAGGAATGTAATTATTTAGAATTAATTCAAATGATGTTTTTATTGAATCAATAGACGGTAACTAATAGTTTTATTTGTTGTGATATCATTGAAGTAGAATTTATTGTATAATGGGCCGAAACCTGACAAGCTAAGACGATAAAATTCCATTCTCTGAAATATAAAATAACCTCAAGAGTCCGCGCCACCACTGAAGTCTTTTTGACGCGGCGCGGCGCTAGTGTCTATGTTATTGCACCAAATTGCATTAAAAAAAATGTAGATCCACAATTTTCCGCCGGACTTAAGTGGTGGCGCGGACTCTACAATCATCGGGCGCTTTTAAAACGTCAAAATGAAAACAGTTAACTCCAAAATCAGCCAAATGTCAAAGAACCATTACCTAGCATTATTTTGTAATGTCGTAGGAAGATTTGATAATTCAAATTTTCGCGAAAACCCTAGAGATATTGCGAAAACACGGAGTGCTCCGACCGGCCAATCAGCGTTCTTATTTCATAATAGCTAACGTTTCGTTTCGCAATATTACTAGAGCGACTCGTATTTTGAAAAAACCCTATCTTTTTCCAGTAAGATCGAGAAATGTTTTCACCATTGTCTAACTATCCGTGTTTTCGCAATATCCCTAGGGTTTTCGCAAAAATTCTAATGATCAAATCTTCCTACGACATAATATATTATATCCAATCACTATGTTTACCTACCCCCAGAAATTAGAGGCACACGTCAAATCAAAATCAGCATTCAAATAAATTAGTCGGCTGCGATTAATTTCGGTCTAATAACTCGCTATGTTCTATATTAATGCGTGGTCACTTAAACCCATCGGCGGTCGGTTTCGATTCGGATCGAGCGAATTATGTTCGGGTTTAGCGATTAGCAATAAATTGTGGGTAATGCGGTGCCCAGTTATCTCATTCGGTTTTACCTTTGCGTTGTTTTGTGTGTAGTTTCGGTTTTAGAATAGCTTGGAGGTTTTGTGGAACGATTTGGTCTTAGGTTATTATTTAAGTTCGTTTTTTTTTTCTTTGAAATACATGCTCTCGACAAACATTACTCTACTTCTAGGGCATTCGGGTAAAAAATATGATACGCTTGATGACTTGAATATTTGGAGTCTTTGATTAATTATTCTTCGAATGCTTTCATTGCTAATTAAAATGTCATAGGTATTCGGTTTGAATTCTCAAGTGTATTATGTAACCACATAAGTTTGATATGCTTAGCCCAAGTAAGCCTACTCCACGGGATTCCATTAGGCCCCTATAAATTGGAACAACCACCGATAAGGCGAGGACTACTTTCTGAAAGTTTGTCCTCATTCAAAACTACCAAAGTTCATCCTCTTAGGTGTCCCACAAAGAAATGTTTCCATTTCTTGAGCAAACAGATTCTATTCATGTATATTTGTCTTTCTTTCTTCCCATCATTCGGAAGTTTTCTCATCAAAAAAAGTTATTTGGTTACTCTCGCTTCATGAATATAGAATTACTATTCTAATTTTTAGACGCCTTTAGATTTCTTGAAGTAGAAAATAAAAAATGTGTTTTTATGTCAACCTGACGTGAAAACAAAGTTAGTTTGACAATCATTATTTATATTCAGTGAACTTCGTTCGCCAATGCGCGTGACATCCCGGACAGATTTTTTTGTTTAAAAATACAAATCGTGGTATATTTTTATAATATCCAGCTACTGGCTGTTACTGTGCGAAAATGATACTATGATTTTTATGTTAGTCTCGTCATAAGTATTCAATTATGTCAGGGAGCTGAACATGTTTAAAGTTATCTTTATTCAGTACAGTTTTGTGCAACGATCATTTCAGAGTTCAATAAGTAAAGTTGAGGAAATTGTCAAAAATTTAAAACAAAAAAAAAATGTCCCGTGATTTTTTTCGTCTTTGAACATAATATAGTAACTAGTAGGTAAGTTCTATTTGTATTGATATCAACAAACGAGAGCAAAGCGATAATTAAAAGAGCTTCATCAATTATTTTTATTTCGTTATAATAACGTAGGTAATCTTAGTCTTACATTACCTACTATTATAACTTATTAACAGTAATCCACAAAAGGGCAAAAAGAAACTCAAGCAACATCAAATATTAATACATGAACACCACTCGAATCCCATAATGGTATTACGGGCATTAATACAGAATTAATCTCCTGTTGATATAGCTTCGAGCTCCTAATCCTTGGGGGAAGAACATTAGCGATAGAAAACCGAGATATTTATTGGATCATTATTACGTGGCTGATCTCTTCCGCTTTGGGAACGGTTAAACCTTGCTGGGTGGAAATAATTGTTTCGATAATGTTTCTTAGAGAATTTGTTGTAAAATATAACAGGTAATAAACCAAAGTAGATGAGTAATGGAGGTAGGCAATATGGAAGGACGAGAAGCTGCAGAAACCGATAAGGAGACACTGGATGAGGAAGGCAAAAAATTGGATGCTGTTTCGAAATTTGAAAAAAAGTTAAGACTAGTAAAAAAGTCTTGAAATCGGGTCGAATCGAGTCTTGGTTCTAGTGTATAAATGTGATATTGATGGATTGATATTAACAGGCACAAATCTCATAATAAAGCATTAATGGTAACGCATAGAAAATGTCACCCCAAAGTATTCCAATCGAGTTTACCTACATAATTCTTTAGAAAATTGTAAATGTCTAATTTTTAAAAAACTTTTGTAACAATAAAAAAATATCCATCAGAACTCTTTTGACCGCAAAAATTAATAAACAACTCAGTCATCAACTTCCTAAAACAATTTTTATTTTTACTTTAACTCATAATGACTTTCGAGTGAAAAAGCACCAGGACTTTGACCCACTTCGCTACCAACGGATGGTCGGTTTGAAGTAACGAGGCGTAGACGGAAATGTACAGGCCGCCCGTCATGACGTGAATGTTCATCAACGTTTAATAGCTGCAGTTTATAAATATGAAAGCTTTTCAACCATGTTTTCTATTGTGAAACGAACCGTGGTATAAACTATGGCTAGGCGTTTTTATGCTTAGAGTACTGCGGGTATTGAGTTTATTTTTTAATCTGTAGAGCGGATTCGGTTAAAGGACTTTTGAAACATTAATTTATAGTACTATTCAGTATGCTTTTAACTTTGGTAAGTTCCATGAAATACTTTATTCGGCTTTAAAACCTTCAAGAACCGTATGAGAGATTAATTTAAACAAAGCTACCAATTCACAAGTTTTGGTTTTACACCCAGGGTGTAAACGGTATAAAAAAACAACAAATATTAATAAACAGTTGGTACCTCTTAGTATGGTTTTCATTTTAAATGGATGATTAATGTATTTATCTTTGTAGTATTAACTTTTTTTTAAACAAGTTTTTAAATAAATATACAGCACGTTCAATTACTTATCTATATTTACAGAGCTTCGCGTATACAGAAACAGCTGCCTCGGTCCGCACAAAAAACGTAATTAAGCCTGGACCAATTAAACTCACGAATCCAGTTCCATCAAGTTTAAATAGTAATGCAACGTAAATCCCATACAAATAGCGGCTTTTTTAAACGTAATACATTTTGAAGGATGGAACTACCCTGTGGATCTCAGTAATGAAGTTTGCCAAAGTGGTTTGAAAGTTTTTTAATTTCCCGGTGAGTGAGATTTCAAATCCCCTGCAGGAACGTTTTTCCTATTTGGATGTAGATCGTCAGGAATTCAAAGTAATTTCGCTTTTCTATTTAGATATTTCTTCGGTTAATTGGAATAGTTTCAATGATTAGGGAAGTTTGTATAAATAGACAAAGTTATTAATTTTCCAAGAGTTCAAGGTTTTAGTGAATAAGTAATGTCGAAATGTTTTTTTTTCTTAAGACAAATTGAAACTTTCAGCTGTCAAATTATTAGGTTTTTTTTATAAAACTTTGGGGGTTGAATAATTGCTTCTTTTTCAGATTATTCAATTTTTTTATTATTTTTTACCACTACGGGGAAGCTCTTGGCATGAATCTTACCTGATGGTAAGTGATGATCAAGCTGAAGGTGGAAGCGAGCTTCTCCCGGAATCCTCAATCACAGAGGAACTGACTTAAGACATTTAGTTAAAGACATGTTTAGAATACAAAATAAAATAAAACACTACCTACACGACAGTCCTTTATACACACAATACTCCAGACATTATGACCAGATCATCCTCCATTCGTCCGCGAACACATCACAGCCAGGTTATAAAAATTAATATGTTAAATGTGTGCCCCCCTGAGTGATTATTTTGGATGTATAAATTACAAATATCTTTCTGTTCATCAGTAACTTTTCTGACACTTTATTTAATAATTTCTCCGTTAATTTTAGAATAGGAACACAAGCAAAGCTAGTCGTACTACGCAAGCATTTCAGTCAACTAAGGCAGGGGCTTAGAAGTTCGCAAGTAGATACTCTGTGAATAGAAAATTCCTTGTAACTATAAACCATTGTTAGCATACGGCCATGTTGAGAGATTCTTAAAGTATTATTACATTCTGCTACGTCATGGATGTTATTAATGAGAATGACGTCGCTGAAGATTATAGTCCCTTTTATTATGACTTATTTTATGATCGGGTTCAGGGTTCTTGTGTCGTTAAATGTCCGGGAAACAGATCAAGGTCAGTAATATTCATGTCAAGTTGAACAGAACACTCAAAAAATCTTTCTTTTAGAGGCGATTCTTTATAAAATCAGAAGTGAGCTGTTGGTAAACTTAAAACCTATTTTGGTAAACTGGAAATACGAAATGTGGCATAAACTATGTCACCCTTTTAAATCGTTCTGATCCATGAAAACACTCAAAAATAAGCTAAGCCTAAATCAGGGTAAGTATACTGATGATAATATCGTTGAAACAACTTATGTTACGTCTAATGACGTGAATAGCGTACAAATTCAACCATAAATGAAACTAATCTTAGAAAACTTCCATCCATGATAGAATAAAGATACAATAACGATAAGGCCCGGAAAAACTTTTTTTCTTAAATTGGTTTTGACGAATACTAATTATTTATTTAGAATTTTTTAACGTCAGACCTATTTTACATCTCAACCTGGACGAAACTGGTGGTACTGACCACCAGTTTAAAACCTAAAGCCCAGAATAACATAAAAGTAAACAAATGTATTGTGTGCTCGTAAAATCCTTTATAAAAATACGTCGGTTTGTAATAACAGAGCGTTTCCATACCTAAAAGTTACAATAACAAAAGGAGGGGCCGACACAACACTGTATTTGTTCTCGCTTAGGGCGGTCGAGGTGAAGCGAGGTCTATGTGAGAGCGATAAGCTGGTGAATTAAGAAAGGATAATTAAAAAAAAATAAAAATGAAACTTGTGAAAACAAGGGAAGCAGATGTTTTTGTGTTTTTTAAGATCCCATTAATTATTATAGAGATCCTAAAAAACAGAAAATATTGATACATTATAATACAGGTTAATACAGGTTACCATGTAACCTAGCTAGGACGCCAGATCCAATTCTATTTATTGTTACTCTTTTGTTATTATCCGAAAATTGTAAATTTATATTTATCGTAACAGACTGTGCCACACTTTTTTGAAATAAATAAATTTTATTATTTATTATTATTATTATAATAAAGTATAATGTATCAATATTTTTTGCAAGTCGAAATACAAAGAGAAGAAGAACTCGGGCTAAAACCAATATTTCATTTTTGTCACAATGAACATTTACCAATTAATCAGAAAATTCAAATAGAAACGGTCCAGATTGTTGATAGGGAAACATTATGACAAAAATTCAAAAGAGATGGAGGCTTAAACATAGCCTCAAAAACGGACTGACTACTAATTAAAGGAACTCAAATCTAAAAAAAGCTATAGATCATTTTGAAACATTTCAATTAAATAAACACTCCCCGCGCACACAAAGACCATGTTCCACTATAATTTTTATGATGGACATAGGCCAAGATAAATGCACGCAGCTTTGGATTCGTCACTGGCGCACATTTGCCAAAATGATACCCAATAGGACATTGTTACGTTGAACGACGTTCGGTTATTATGTTAGGATGAACGCACTGAAATATTTGGAGATGCTATGATTTTGGGATGAGTGAGATAGTTTTGGTTAAAAGATGAATATGGAGAGGCGGAAATTGTTTGTGATGCGTGGACGAGAAGAGGGCAGCACTGATTAATATGTAGATAAGGTGAATGACGATGTGGATATTTTTTGATGTTGTTGACATTACAACATTGTTAAAATATTAGTGATCTACTTCATGTTATTTTCTGGTGTGGTAATGCATAGCACGTTATGGTTTTTTATTATTTTATTTTGTTTTTAAATATGGATGTTACTGTAAAGTATTGTGTTTTTGTTGTAGTTTTTGTCAGAGAGAAAACAGAGTTTTTTTTGTACGTCTGCGTTCCAAATATATGTCTTTATTGATACGTAAAATTGCTACTAACCCGATGGACTTTGACTGAAATAAAGTTTTTTATTCTATTCTATTGTACACATTACATACATAAAATCACGCCTTCTTCCCATGGGGGTTAGACAGAAACTACAGAACGATCACCTGCTACGATCCTTATACTCTTTTTACTACGTAAAGTCAGAAAAAAAAAATGTGGTAGAAAAAGTGTAAATATAAACGAAACTAAGCAAATTGCTGGCAGCATGTTTTAAAGCTAATTCATAGAGACCTTGTGAAAGGGCCTCTGACGCACGTACTGCTAAAATGACTCGAACACGTAAATGAAGGAAGTTTGGACACATTCCCCGTTCCTGTTATTTTGTGCTAAGTTGGAAACTGGCGCATTGGGGAGGTAAACAGTAATTCGTACGAGGTTTGTTCGAAATGCTATTATAGTAACTCGATCAAACTGTTTCCTCCTAAATAAGTCTATTTGTTTTGCCGGCAAATTCGGCATTCCCTTTGAAACCTTAACAACATATTTATGCTAGTTATGGTGACAAAAGTGAGCATGACAATGGAAGATAAGACATTTTTACTCGTAATGTGCCATTTACTATAGACCAGCATGCAGCACCCTAATTGCGTAACACATGATCAATCACAATCTGAATCATTTTGAAGGATATTCCATTGCTTCATATATTCGAACAATTTCAACTCAACAACTGAAATAACGCAATGATTGTTGTTCAATATTATCACAATGAAACTGATTGTGATTAATCGTGCATTACGCTATTAGGGTGCAGATTCTGTCTTATTAAAAATGATTGCGATACTAACACAACATTTCCATTTTGTTTTTCAGCTATAAAACGTGTGAACTCTAATGGCTTTATAATAAATAAACGATGTAAAAGTGTAAACTTCGTTACAAAGGTCACGGAACATTAATTAGTAGCAATTAAGATTAATGTACAATTACATTCTGAATTGAAGAGAAAATTACAAAGAGTGGCCCTTGAAAAACAATCGTTAAAAATTCATGACTCTTGGGGACAGAACGACGGCTAAAAGTTTTTAACAATTATTCGTTTCTAAATAAAAAGTACAAGTTGCTTGACGTCTTGAGAAAAATAAACGTGGTTTATAAATTGGGCAGGTCGAAAATTGTCAAAAAATCAGAAAAAAATCATAACTCGAAAACTATGAAAAGTCGTGGAACATACAATGGGGGTGATTCGGATACCCCACGATACGAGGGACCTAAATTTTATTTTTTTACATAAGATTAAAAATCTTTATTGTTACAAAAAAAAAAAAAAAAAAAAAAAAATTGCTTAAAACTAGGATACATAACTTGGTTAAAGGTCATACTTATAGTTTAAACCTTAGATTCGTTAGTTAGTAGAGGCCCTGAAGAGGATTTCTGTGCCCCTTCAAGAATTCCTCGCAGTGTAATAACACCATTCTGCCCACCGCAGAGGAAAACGGTTCCAGGCGCCAATTCCCCCTATGCAAGGTTTTGCAAGGTTGTAGCTGCTGTGATCGAATCGATTAGTAATTCAAAAGTTTTTGCAAACTGAAAGCCAATGTTCCTAAGTACCTATACTACCTATATTCTTAAATAGATTCAAGCGAGACAAAGAAATGGTTCTCTGAATAAATTCAGTACTTAAAAATAAATTTGTATCAGTTCTTTGATAAAACAAAATTCTGGGAAGTACGTTAATGATTCATAACTGAAAAAAACTCGAAAGGAAATAATGACGTCAAATAGCACTCTATAATAATATAACAGTTATCATGATTTTGATATAATTCCGGTCCGGATCCTGTGAAACAATTATTGATTTTAGTATGATATTTTCTTTTAATTGCAGATTCAGAAACATAGAGAAACATTGAAACCGGTGGTGATCATGCATATACCGTCAAAATCCAGCAAGTGATAGGATGATGCATATCCATGGCAGTGATTCTGAAGTGATAGTGTAATGCATCGTAAATATAGATAATATCGTAATCGTGACACTTGACTTTACCTTTATATTTTTGAGAAATGGTTGTGATACAATGACACAGAAATCTTACCTCAGATATATGATGTGGCTTATGAAGTGTTGCGGATTTATGCTCCTGTGATTTTGAATAGGGACGTAACGTTGCTTATGTTGAACGACAATAGGAAGAAATCCCATGGGAAAAGAATGAATGCCAACAATATTAGATCAAGAAATCACTCAACAGTCAGCCAGTGACAAATCACCAACATGTTTACGACTAAACCCAATATATTGAAACTTTTACTTACACTCCAGAAATATTTATTTTCCATTCTCGACATTCTAAAAAAAGGTAATCTGTCGTTGTAAAAGATCTGAAGAAAGGAACTTTAATCTGGCCGGAGGCGGCGGGCTCACGTTCCGCTGTCAAATAAATAAGATTCCGCGCCGGTAATTTAACGTGCTCTAACGTCAAACGTGAACGATTACGTTTCGGTTTTTGTTTGGCGATGGTGCGAGTTTCAAGTTGCTGGTGACTGATGATTTTTTGTTATTAGATGATTTTTTTAATAAGGTCCAAAATGTTGACCATGTGTTGACCGTTTAGCCGAGTTTCAATCGAATGTGAGGCCAGCTTACACTGGTTTTGTTACCACTGACATGCGGCCTTCTTATTGTACAATATCAAAGTGTCAAAATTGTGACAATGTGTGACAGAGTTAAATATTGCGGTTTGCGGCATGCAGTGAGTTCTGGTTCATGTGGATTTTCCCCGTTGACAATATTCCTAATATTCGCACTTCTACCATTTGATTAATCTGTGTAATAAACAACATCTCCGTGTCGAAATAACTGTAGATTCGTCTGGATAAAATGTTTGAATGAAACAACGTTTTACAAAGCCGAAATTATTCTAAAACTCGATATGCCATATTTACGAATGGATACTGTACTTCTGTAATTCCTAGTGGCAAAAAAATATTAATTGTAAGAATCCTAGCCATGTTCACATTAAATTGTCCTGGGTTTTCTAAATTCCTGAGGTTGATAATTATTACCTATCGCATTACATAATTTTCTAATTTTTTTGAATCTCTCTTCGCTTCCTCTTACAACTTACACCAACCCAGTCCATGTCTTGGAAAGGAAACCGTTGTCATTATTGTCAATCCGTCGGACCCACGTACGTCAGTGGCTACAGTTGTGACCGGCGAGTATAATACGTGGCATCCACCAGCGCCTGTGTGAAACCCTCGTAATAAGGGTTTAGATGTATTATATTTACCGGTTTTGAATAGAATACGAATACTTATATTTTGCAGAGTTTTATTAGAATGTATTTCAAAATATTTTTATTTTCAAAGAATAACCTTCAACTCCCATCCTTTACTTTTATTTCTGCTGCTTGCTTACTTTCTTTGATATATCATACTATTCACTTCAAGAGTACCTACTTGTTATTTAGGAATGATTTAAGATTTAAGTATAGGTACATTATTTTACCAATTTAATAAAAAAAAATATTTTTTATTATTTATATTTTATTTATCAGCATTATGCGCTTTTATAACTCTGACGTCATAGTTATCGTGGACGGAAATTCAAAAAAATCCTCATACAGCAGCCGCTATAATGGCGACATTAATTTAACACACGTTCACGATTTCGCGTTTTCATTTTATGAAGTTATTTTAATGTTATTGATTAATTTATTGATTTATTTACAAATTTATAAATTACGCAGCGCAGAGATTATTTGCCGGGGTCACTGAGCATAAAATCGAATGAATAAAGTTAAAACGAAGAACGTGCAAAGAGTAGGCGCTTTGAAGGAAAGAGTTTAAATTTTTCAATTTACGAATTATTTTATCTTATTATAATTTTTGTGATCTCTGGCCACTAGTTAAAGTTATGTCGCCATTGTGTTGGCACGTTGTATATTTCCATGCATTTTACCTCCCTCAATGATTTTGAGCCCGTGGCCGTCGACGATAAAATCGTCACATTTGAATTTTTTTAAACGCCGAATCATATTAATCGAATAAACAATATGGTTTTATATCAAATTCCGATCAACACAAAATAATCTAATATCCGACAACCTTCTCAAACAAAAAAGCCTCAATAATCAATCACTCGAAACTGAAAAGAAGTTGACAAATCAAATTACAATAAACTTCACAAAATTCTTTCCGAGTTAACTGGTTATTTACATTTTGTTCGTGAAAGTTACAGCTACAAATTGTATGGAGGCAGGCTGGTGGAATATTAACAGGGAATGGGTACGGTTATGACCTGGCAACCTGACAATCTGTGCACTATATGAACCATAAACCTTACGAGTTAATGCCCTCTGTGCGTGTAGAGAAAGAAACATCATGATATTACATGCGGAAATAGATTCCTGGCTAGTAACTAATTGGGAAATTTTCGATAAGGTGGTTGTATTCTTAAGTAGTAACGCCTTTAGGAGACAATGTTTTAGATTGAATTGAATCTGTTTATGGCAATATTTCATTGTCATTGCAAGCAACACATGCAACAACATGGATGTTCAAACACGAACTCAAACTATATATTTCAATTAAACCATTTAATGTTTGATGAAGCCCATTTCAAAGCGTAGTAGGTCCATATGGAGAAGAACGGGCAAGAAAATCTATGGACACCCTTTTAAATCAAAATCAAAATATTTTATTTCACATAAACCTACATGGGCACTTATGAAACGTCAGAATCTAGGTGCACGGTTCCAATTGGTCGTTTCCTATGGAGAAGAGCCGGCAAGAAACTCCACGGTTACTCTTTTAAAAATAAATGGGTTTTACAATGCTTTAAAAAATGTACAGTTTGAATAGGTATGCGAGGACAGCGTAGGCCTGTCAACAAGATACTTAAAAAAATAGAAAATAGTCTGCAAATCGACAGTCTGTTGTGCCTACAACGTTCTCACATTCACAAAATATAAAGGAATCTATATAAAGGTCGAATAAAATAATAAAAACCAATTTAACCCAAATGGTTGTCACTACAACTTTAACCAATCCGAATGAGAACCCTACAAATCAAAATATTTTTACAAAATATTTGTGTCAAATACAACGACATGTTGACATTGACGATGAGTGGAAATGCCAAAACATAGCTCTGCTGCTGCTCGTCAGAAATAGTTAAACGTACTGGAATTATTTCGAAGACAAACTTTTCACAAGAATTCTACTATATGTATTAATACAACAGCTGGTTTAACAAAAAACCATCTACAACTTTGTCCACCTTTTAAGTAAGTACTCATGTCCACTTAATTTCAACAATATGATTTATTTATTACTGTTTCCCGAGACAGGTACAAACAAAATACTGAGAAATCTTTTTTTGCCATCTGTACGGCTCAGCACTCCGGCACAATCAACAAAAAAGAATTTTTGAACCCTTCATAAATTAATTACGAGTACTACAATTTGCCCACTCCATTTTAAGAGCGGCCATGATTTTATGGAAATGGAACAAAAAGATTTTTGAAGCGTATGAAAAACGTTATATCGACCCTTTGACGGACCCCCAGTGGTTCCGTACAAAGGAATTTTTAATTCAACTTTTTCACAGTTAGTTACATAACATAGCTGGTGGAATAAAGCTTGGTCGAGGTTTTATTGAATTTTGTAACGAAGTAGTGACCAGCGATGAAACTAGACACAATTTCAAACAGTGATACAGTCACGGTCAACGAGAACAAAAATGAATCTACACGCGATATTGAAAAATTGTTTTTTGTCTAAAAACATTTTGTTCCACAGTAAAAATACCCGTGGCGATCGAGCTTTAACATTTTGTTTTTTTGCAATACCTACTTGATTTGACAGTATTCATTTTCGTACAAGTAGTAGTAGTAGTAGTAAGAGCATAGGAATTTGACGAAAAAGAGCACTTCACCGTTTTTCAAAAACCTAATTCAAAACGTCATCATTATTTTAACGAATTTTATTTTATTTTTTAAGTATTTTACTGTGTGTACATGTTTTTTGTTAAAAAATCATATTTAAAATCATGTTCTTTATTTAATTCGTATTGGTTCCAAGTTTGGTACATTTTCTGTCATCTCAATATCCTATGACTTTTACTTGGCGCTTCTAAAATAACTACTGCAAACATTTCGATAGCTGTTACCACAAGAGAAGGTTATCAAAAAAATATAAGTGTGGGTAACTCGGGGTTGTCGTCAGCCCCTCAGCGAAAGTATCACTGAACGAAGTGGTTAGAGGTAGGTTTCGATATCGCGACAATGCTTTAGTCGAAATTATCTTTGGTCATATCGCTAACTAATAAAGACTTCACAATCGACTTTTGAAAATTAGGTACTTCAATCCTCAAGCCATGCGTGGAACATGGACTAATAAACTACCTAACCATGTTTGTTGAAATAGCTTAGAAGAAAATACACTCAGCCAACTGGTGATTGCCATTTTCTTGGCAGTAGACAATACTGGAAGTCCTCGTATTTAACCAAGATGACGATTGTAATGTAAGGCTCCGTTCGCCTCGAGCGATGCGACTTGCAACGCGAATGCGTCAAGCGGCGCGCGCGCGTCACCTTTTTCCGTTCGTCGTACCGCAAGTCGCGTCGCGGTGACCCGTGGCACGCTCTAAACAAATTGTTTCATTTGTTTTCTCCGCAGTCGCTGTCGCAAGACGCGAGTCGCTTAAGCGTGTAAGTCTTGGCCACGGGGTATACTCGAGCTTACGAACAGTTGCAAGATGTGCTGCGGGATTTATCCTTCGCGTGTTGTGCGGTTGCCGTTGGTCCCGGCTGTCATTCGTGGATTTTTGACAGTCGTTACGAGTCGTCAGAAGCCCAAAAGCCTGACAACCAGTCTTACCAAGGGGTATTGTATTACCTAGTTACTGGGTTGTGGAGCTCAGATAGGCAGTCGCTCCATGTAAAATACAGGTATTCAGCTGCATCCGGTTAGACTGGAACCCGATCCCAACATAGCTGGGAAAAGGGCAGATTGTGTTGTGTGGTTGCGCTATAGAAACGAGACCTTAGTATTCCGCGGCGCAACCCGTGATTGCCGAGATCAAGGGAATTGCTTAGTAATTCCCTTGCAATATTCCGCTCTAATACCGCACTGTGGGGAGTGTAATATAAGGATTTTTTTCCTTCAGCATACAGAAATGTTCTAGTAAAAGACAATTTAAGAAATACCTTGTGTGTTTTTTATGTTGGGTTGAAATAGCATCGGTTGGCGTATTTGGATTAGTTTTGTCTTAATCATCGTTGGTGTTTTAGACGTTAATAGATAAGGTATTATTAATAAGGATTTTATGACATTGTATAGAGTAGGTACTAATTGTAATTTATGACATTTTTGAGGTATTCATTGGAATTTATGACATGGTATAATTTTAATGATAATTTTGCATGCCTGAATTGGTGCAACACAGTGCACGACGCATGCACTTGGTATCTATAAATGTATGATGTTGTACTGTGTTGAGCAACAAACATTTTGATTGTTATTATGTATTATGACTTTATGAGGTATTCAAATTTGGTAATAAAAGCAAAAGCATTTTTAAGTTTAATAAAATAGGTAATCAGGAAAAAAAGGGGTAAAAAAAACCAATCATTATTTAATTTTCGCAAACAATAAAAATATTAGAATACTCTTTCCATTTTATCATAAAACAATGACCCCTTATAAATTTCAGCCAAACCAGCTAACATAGCCTACACAAATGTACCTATACGTACCTAACTAATTTCTCTTCATCCCATTCACCCGTCCGAGCGTCCGAAATATTATTCCTGAATGTAATAAATATGAAAAATAAGTCTACAAAAACATTCCCATTTAGGTACGCCATCATGGCCAATGGCAATGTATTTGGTTGGCGAGGTTGGCGAGCTGCGTTGGCAGGTACAATGAAGGGAAAAAATAGGTAGGTATGTTAGTGTTTCTCTCCTCTCGTAGACAATCGCTTGGATTGCTCAAATGTGACACAATCCACGAAAGTGCGAAGATGCTTTTGGCACAATACCTCCAAATTGCAAATCCTTCTTCAAGCTCATTAAGGCCCGTTTTCACCACAAATCACTATGTTTTTGCCCTTGACTATACATTATTTGTTAAATATAGGTACATTCTTTATTAATTGACTATACATTATATTGAAAAAAAAAAATTGTATGAGTAGGTAGTAGTAATTTTTAGCCTTGAGAGGTTACTTTTCGTTGAAAACGTCTGTAGTACCCCTGGGTCTAGTTTTATGTGGAAGCCTTTTACACCTTTGAAAAAATCTGTTTCGTTATGGCCTTTAGGGATCTTAGTGTTGGGCTGAAGGCTAGCCAAGTGCTATTCAAACTCTTGTGTGACGCATAATGTATCTACCACGTGAAGGCTCCCGCAAACAGGCGTCATGCGACGCTAGTAGAACAATTTCTATGAAAACTTCATGGAAATTGTCCTATAAGAATCGTGTCGCACCGTCGTGTCACACCTGTCTTTTGGGGCCTTTAATCTGGCTATTCACAGGCATTTGCAGGAATTTAATAGCTGTATACAAACTTTCTTCAGCCTATATTTGTTTTAATTTTCCGAGAGAGTACTGACCCTTTCAATAGTCTATGAAGCGGCTTATTATCCCTTTCAATAGTCTATGAAGCGGCTTATTATCTGTTAAGTTTGTAACCAGTTAATGTCCTGTAAAAGACGATGCTAATTGCTACGATGTAAATAAATAACAACGAATCAAAATTTAATGAGAAATTGTATTTTCCTAAACATTTAAAAAATGATTACATAGATTTATTACCAGCTTTCGTTACGAAATTCTCAGAAAAAGCTCAGCGCACGGATTTTTTCTATAAATGACAACAGGCACATTTGACCTTTTGAACAAAACAAGCAAGATCCTATAGAAATTCTAAGATTAGAATTGTATGGATAAAGGAAAGTACTACCCACGGCATCTAATTCTGTCAATGGGTCTATAAGAATGTACAGTTGTGATTTTTTTTTATTAACTTCTTCTACACTGTATTTTTTCCCAATATATTAAGCGGATTCCAATGAAATAAACGGGCACATGCCTAGATTACGTAATCTCATTTCCATTCGTAGAAAAGTCCCATGCATGATGCAAAACGAAAAAGGGTTAAAAATTACTACAAAGATGGTGGGTAAATAAATATTATTGTGCGATGACACATTTCGCTATAATTTGGCATGCAAATACCAAGGTGCTTATTTAAATAAGCCATTATCTATACCAATAGTTGAAAATATTTAAAGTAAATCTTCAATGTAGACAACTACCTAATTTAAAAAAAAATATACAAAGTGTTTTTTTTAATATCCTTTATCTTTCGAATGAGCCATTATTTAATACTATGCAGAATTTTCTTTAAGAAAATCAGTTATGTTCTATGTTCTATGTTAGGGGTTTTGGTTTGGTAGGAATCAGTTAAATGAATTCAACTATAAACTCTTTCAAAGAGCTTACTTTTTTTTCGCCAAAGCAAACGTCACGGGTTTCTAAACCAATTAGAATCAATTATCGTAACAGTGCGTAGGTATTTAGTTAGTTCGTTACTTGCTCATTAGCCAGAACAATGCTTGACAGTAATTTTCTTTAAGCTAATTATGGTAAAACGCAATATAGATAAAGGGTTTTGTTGATACGTTATTGATTCGTGTAATACGAATCAATATAAAAAAATATATAGTATGATAAAAATTATTGTTTAAAATTTTAATCATTTTACATGAAATAGTAATAAACTTTATGGAACGTGATTGTTCCATCAAGGGCGAATATATTGAATTCCCGACTAAAATAATTATACATTTCGTAAAAAAATATTCTATTTAAACACCGAAATTCACAACGCTCAATCATGCAATCGTGCCCCAATTCAGCATTTCCGCATAAAAAATCCAATATCGTAATAAATCACAATATCATTTTCTCATTTGAAGACGTATAGAAGTAAAATTCTACTAGACTTTTTCAAGCGTACTTTTTCTTGATAAAGTCTCATAGCTTTCAGGCATTTTTCAGCGGTGCGTTGTCGCTTTTCAGGCGGGATTATGAAATGGTGGAGTGCTTATGAAACTTGTTTTGCGCGATGCGTCTCTTGAGTGCTTTACGTTTGTGTCTACGTGAAGACGTTGGCTGCGTGTGCGATTTAATGAACAGAGTGCGCTGAGGTTGGGTAGGGTTTTCTTTGCGGTTCAGGTAGGATGGGTAGGTTTCATAGACAGTACGGGATAGTTTCACGTTTTTGTCTATGTACTTACTTTTATGAATTTTGAGGATAAAATGTAGGTATTTTTATGAGTAGTTCATAAACAGAACGATAAATTTATTCAATATACAAAATATACATATTTATTCTAAAATATGTCACTAACCTGTACCTCGCCAATTCAATTCATCCAGAGAGTATTTCTTTTAACACAACCAGTTTTGAAAGCTTTCTAATATACCCCATTTCACAACTTACCACAATGATCCCTTATCACATGCACCAGCAACCAAAAATTATGCATCATGCAATAAATCCCGCTAACTTCCTGAACTAACTCGAGTGAATATTCAGAATCCAGTATTTTATAAGAAAACTCGTGCCCGAAAGTCCGCGAGGTCTTGGTAATGAAAACTTAATTCGTAAGACGATGACTAATTGCACTCTTAATGTTTGCGGGATAAAATGTTGGCTATTTTGGGAATAGAAGCCTTCTTATTTGGTTTACAGGATGATTTTTTATTTGCAGGTTGCAATGTCTTACTGTTGATTAATAAATTCTAGTTATAAATGGGAAAAAATTGTATCACTTCAACTATTTAATAACAAAAGTTGACACCTTCCGGTAAACGTTCAAACACAATAACTTTATTTAGTAGTTAAGTGATTCAGGCGTGACTTGGCGGAAATCGATTATAAAATAGTAAAAAATAGACCTAGATACATTTAGTTACAAACTATTTTATACAAAATGAACTGCTGTCACAAAAGCAGCATGACTTCCCGAATTTTCGACGCAACTCACGCTTCGTGCAATATTAGAAAGAAATGCAAATAATAATATGTGGACTCACAAATATAACTTGAGCTCAAAAAGCCAAGACGAATGGTAGAAACCGAAGTCAAAAGATTTTTAAGGACGGATACGACATGCTTTGGCTTAAACATGTTCCCGTCTTTATCGTGCACGTGTAGTTTAACAGTTGTGCGAGTGAAAGGAATTATAACGCTTAACCAAAGTACGTGGTAAGTTACGTTTTTTAGATCCCGAGATCTTTAAACGTAACTTAGCAAGTACTTTAAGACAAAATATTGGGACCTGCAAAAATAAAAGAATAATACATTGACACGTTAGGGTAATCAAGTTACCTCTAACGTACACTGATCATCAAATCACACTCACTTTTCACTTTTTACTTTGTTTTTTGTATGTGTTTTACGAACTGTGACCAAATAAACGTTATTCTTTCTTTCTAAATAGCTCCAATCTAGATATAATTGCCTACATAATTATATCCAACGGCTCAAAGGCATTATTAGTAAAACATTGAAGGAAAACTTTAAAACCATCTCCAGCCAGATAATAACTGTCTAGCTCGAACATAATAAAAAGCTTAAGTTTCAAATTATACCAAAATCAAATTATTATGAAGGTTATGTAATTAAATTAATAACGGTTTAATTATGAGTAACAAGCAACCAGGTTTTTATCTTTTGTGTTCTTTTGAATTTCACTAACATTTTATATTTGCATAACATTTTTCAGAACATGGCCGTAGATCTTCCAATTACTGTTTTAATGATCTGCCAAAACAAAATACACGCCTTCATGAGTTCTAAATGGTGTATGCCATATTGTTAGAGTATATATAGCTCCTTCTATATTTATGTCATAAACATGACAACGAAATAAGACATCTCATTACAACAAACGTGACGAGAACCTACTCTTTCTTCCATATCTCTCAAACTTCAAAGCAATACTACGAAGGTTTATATCTCCTTACATAGCTCCCTCCGAGATTCAACTTCAAGTTTCATTTACTTCACGGACGCTAGAGTAAAACTTATCTGAGAATCCAAGACTTGTGCAAAGCATAACTTGTGCAAGTATGCGACAGTGACACCTCTAGCAAGTCCTCATATTGAGCTCAGCTGAAGAATTGGCGGAATTTCATTTGTTAGTTTTCTTGTTGCAGAAATTGTTTCAAAGTGTTCAGATTGAGTTTCAGAGAGTTGAGTAAGTGCATCTCACTGGAATTGAGAAAAGAGAAGATTTATTTTTGCGAAAACAAATGAAGGGCGGAGTTTTCTTTTTCTAATTGAATTTTTTTGTGTCAGGGTTATGACTTATTCCCAACTAGATGGAAGTATGGACCCTGCACCACATCAAGCTGGGCATATAAATCAATTAGGATATTTAACAAAAAGTTTTCAAAAACAGCTGAAAGTTTCGTAAAACAAAAAATATTTAGTTACATACAATCATTAGTTTGATGCTGTATACATACATATAATCATTAGTTTGGTGCTGTGTGCATTAAAACATAACGCTCACAATAAAAGATAGGATGGGCACAAACTAGGAAACTAAGAAAGTTATAACCATAATGAGGCTAAAAGCATTTTCTTTTCTCAAAATGTAGAGATTCTACATCTTAGGAGCAGGCGGCAGTTACTAAGCTTTGTCACCCGCTGGGAAATCTTTTGTTCGGCCACAGGTTTATAAAGGCTAAGAATTTAAACTAAACTTAATAATATCATCATGGTTAGTTGGAAAAGGTAAGCATCGCGGTAAGGTAACCAACTTTACAAAATGAAATATAACTGAAAATGAAAAAGCTGAATGTAACAAATCTTAAGAATTTATTTAGTTCAAGATTAACAATCACTTTAAAAAATGATAAAGATTATAATATTGATACAAGTGTTTTAATTATGATTAAATCGAAGTAATTTATATTTGAGCCAAGTAATAAAAACACCAGTAAACTCAGTGTTTGATATTTATGACTGAGGGTCCAATTAGTATTAAACCCAAACATTCCTTAGAAATCTATGAATGATAATTAAATACACGTTCAAAGCTCTTTGCCATTATTACGCGCCATTAAAACACAACGCCAGCAAAGTAGAAAGAAAGTTCAATGTTTAACATAAGTTACTGTATACGTACAGAGTTGATTGTACGCATTGTGTGGATCTGGACAGGGCTTTTCACCAAATTAATGTAACGACAGAAATATCACTACAGCGTTACTGACTGAGGTTAGCAATATTTTTCGGTCGCCGCCCGTGAGTCTGCATCGCCTATAAACTTCAGTTATCTCTTGTGAACAATTTTATTACATGTTTTGCTACAAGTTTGTGTGTGATTTATATAGATGAATCGTTCAGTTTCAGCTACTGATCGGTTCGTTGACTCGTCTCGGCAACTAGTCGAGACAGCTTTACAAGTGATCAATTGGAAAATGTTATTTCTGAGACTGCAATATATCGTATGTACAAAGTTTACGATGTCTTTAAAAACACTTATAACAGTTTAACTCCCTAGTATCGTCCCTGCGAAATCTTTACGGGCGTATAGTATAATATTATATTGTATCAAACTATTCTTTTGGGCGAGATAGGTCGTCAATAAATTATACATACAAAATCAATCACTCTAGCCTTTTCCCAACTATGTTGGAGTCGGCTTCCAGTCTAACCGGATGCAGCTGAATACCAGTATTTTACATGGAGCGACTGCCTTTCTGACTTCCACAGCCCAGTAAATAAATACTTTCAGATTAGACAAGATTTCTTTATTTGTTTAAACATTGTTTATATACAAGAGCATGCAAGATATTACATTGTTTGAGTCCAATCATGTTTAGCCGTAAGTATCGGCGTACAAATATTTCCATAACATTGAAAAGAATTAACAATAAGAAAAATCAAAAAAGTACGTAAAAATGCACTATATAAACAAACTTTTTTTTTTTTTTTTTTTTTTTATTTAACCATTTATGCACACACATACAAACAGACAAGAAGAAAGGAACAGAAAAATACGTACAAAGGCAATGCTTATTTCTAAAGAAATCTCTTCCAGCATACCTGCGATAGGAAAGTACATAAAAGAGATGTAGACAACGAGTGTAACAGTAGAATAGAAAAAAAAAAAACAATTCACTAATTTAAAACTAATTTAAAACATACCTACATTATGAGAATATACTTACATAAATACTTCTAAAATACATATACTATAATAAATACATAAATATATACTTAAATATAATGTAATTTAAAATAACTATGCAACTATGACGAAATGGAAAGATAGTGTTCTTTCACTCTTCTTTTAAATACTGCAACAGTTTGGCAGTCCCTAATGTCAGGCGGAAGTGAATTCCACAACCGAACCGCGTGCACTGTGAAGGAGTAGGAATAGAAGTCGGTTGAGTGCGGAGGGGATTTAAGGAGGTTTCTAAGATGCGACCTGCAAGGTGCATCAAAAGGACGGGCGTAGGAAAAGCGTTCCCGCAGATACAATGGGGTTTTAGGTTTTACTTTGTATTATTATAATAGAAATTATTTTTATAATATCAAAATTCAAGATACGTCAAAAACTATAACGTCAAAGTTACTAAAAGTATGTCAAAATAGAAAGGTTTATGTCAAAAATACAACCATATTCATATAAATTTAATATTAGTGTCAGAAAAAATTATACAAAAACATCTTTTTCGGCTAGAAATTTGAAGACACTATAATATACCTTTTGCGAAAGAAACCTTTTTAATTGACGCTTGTATGCATTACTTGGTAATATGATACCCCTTGGTAAGACTGGTTGGCAGACTTTCAGGCTTCTGACGAGCCGTAACGACTGTCAAAGATCCACGAATGGCAGGTGGGACCAACGGCTTAACGTGCCTTCAGAGGCAAGGAGGAATAAAATTGCCGTATGTAAAGATGGTTTCCCATCTACGGACCAACCCCGGCAAGCGTAGCTTAAGGCGGCTGATTACTTAGCCACGAACTCCTCCTACTTTTATACACACATGTTACCTTATGTTATAGTATACATGCTTTACCTAAATTTTCGCAGACACCATCTTTATTCTATCCTGTTTCAGATAGCATCTAGTCTGCAAACTAGTATATCTTATCGCACCGCAGCTGAACAAACTGTTCGTCTAGAATTGAATCCGCAACAAGAAACTATACCCTGTATGTGAAGCGCTATGTCACAGAATAGAAAAGTGCAGTAGTCGCACTTATGTCAATAAATTATGCTGACAAGAGAAGAGAAGAAGCGGCTATGGGACATATTAACTGAGAAAGTGGTACCTGCCTAATTTTTGGTGTCTCTGAAAATACGTTTGTTAGCGAGAACAACCAGCATATTTTGATTATTATTAAAGTTTTTCACAGCCTAGTCCTGATTTTTTAGCCGCCATTCCAGGATTGTTTTGTTGATAAGATTGATAAATAAAGATAACGGCAGTACCGTTTTTCTAAGTTTTGTTAACAGATTGGTGATCGCAGAATATAATTGTAAAATTTTTTTTAAATCAAAACTACTGCATAGGATGGATCAGTATCTAAGATGAAAATCGAACACTGCCTGGGAATTAAAAGACCTTCTGATCCTTCTATCTACGTGATCCGGTCGAGGATCCAATCTCGTGGCGGATTTCCATCGCTGTTCCAAACATCCGCGCGCATTCGCGGATTTAACACAATTACTTGTGCGTACAACATGGGCGATGTTTAACGAACTTTGAAACATGTACATGAATTCACTTATCCAACATTGTTACAAACTAATTTGGGTGCAAACCTTACACCGTTTGCTGCATCTCGGTATAAATTGCAACGAGTTTGCTTGTAGATTTTAATTGTAGTCGTGACTCGAGAACTTTATATTATTGAAGTGCAGCCATTTTGTTTTGTATAACGTTGTTGACTGCTAAAGTAACAACCATCAGAGTTTGTAGCATAGTGTGTTTGTTTGAAGATTCGTTTTGTACAACAATAAAGACGGAGAATTAAAAAAAACATTGTAGTTAATTAGTTTCAAATAAATCGTGGCTGGACATAAGACAATATCACTTTCGCTGGCATTACAGTCCAATGATTTAGAATGCTTATGCCTAATCAATCAATCGAAAAAGGTGTAGTACCTTTATAGATTGATTGCTAAGGCGTGAGCACTCTATATTCTATAATATATTCAAAAGTAAAGGTCTACAGACCCGGCTGACTCACCGAAATTAAAGGTCACTGCCTACGAAGTTAGGATTCTTACCATTTATATCTTTTACGTAAAGTATTAAAGTATTATTACAACCTATGGAACACTTAAAGCGCCAGAGCTGCAGTTGATTGGATCTCACGCAACGCACGTGCTTATCTCTATAGAGTTGTTATTTAACAACTTCGCATGAACCCCCAATTTTCTTATCAGCTTGTAGTACCGAAATAATTTATTGATATCTTTAGTAAATTATCAGCGTGTGTAGGTAAATATATTATTAAATATTATAATATAACCATTAATAATGATGATAGGGTAATATGTAGTGTAAACTCTTTACAAGGTGTTCAAGTATAGCTTACTAGATAGAACGTTTGACATAAGCTTGGATTTATTTTATGGAAAGTAGGTTTGAAACTGCGTATTAAAGTATTCAACACAAAATTGAGCTCCAAATAAAGGCCAAAAACTAAATTTGCTTTGTTCTATCTTCTGAGAATCAGAAGGTTAGGGTATCATAAGGTTTATGCAAATTGAATATTGTTGCTAGAACTTCCTTAGATCTTGTTTCTCTTTCGCTGCTTCCTTTTCTTGTTTACGATCTGCTTTTAATACACAGCAAACCCTGAAAAAAGAAACAATATTAAACTGTTTACTAAATTATTATAATTTAGTTGTTTTCTATTTCAGGCCACAACTTTTCAAAACCCGTTCGGTTACAGCTCAAACTACAAATTATATATTATATTATATTATTTCTGATGTTTTTTCGAAACGTTTAAGTCTTTTCTACGAATGTTATGGCAAGTAAGGAAGGGTGGTTTCATTAAAAAATTACTAGGTAGGTATCTACTTCCTTTTGTCAGCAACTTTACCTTTTGTATGAAACACACTCCCAGTACAATCTCTTTCGAGTAAATTAGTTTAATTGAATTGTAGGCTCTTATTAATAATTTTATTCCAATTTTTTCTAATTATTTTTCTTATTATATTTTACTAATATTATCTAATCATGTCTAAATTTATCCAATTGTATCTACTTTGCCTGATCTCGTTGAATTTCATCAAATTGTGTCTAGTTTTATGTATCCTAATCTAATTTATGATTGTATATCTAATTATAATAAATATTGACCGATAACTTGTATGTGTGGTGCAGACTGTAAATATAAGTTGGTTTAAATAAATAAATAAACCTACCTAGGTAGGATGGTAGATCGGGATGTAAATAGGTAGTTATGTAGGTAGGTAGGGTAGGTGGGGTAGGTAGGGAAGGTGGGGTAGGTAGGTAAAAAAACAAATGGCGCGCATTTTGTACTATTGTAAAACTTTGATACTTCTTAATTAGCAAGAAAAGTTTAAAAAAATGGAAATAGACAGCGATAGCGATATAAAATATGAATTCAACTTCAGAAAATATAAAAACAGCTGTAAATGAAATTGCTAATAACCTTTTGCCGCAAAAGCCGCGGGATAAATATTTATTAATTTGAGTAGGTATATTTTATCACGGTAGGTAGATTGATCGTTGAAAGAAAAGTAGATTACGCAACTTGCTTAAATTGGTAATTAATGCACTCGTGTTAATTTAGTAACATAACTCTCGTGGATTGATTACTCACTTTGCGCTCGATGCAAGAATCTACTATTACTGCATTTCACAATAGTTTGGTTCTTTCCATAAGATTTTACATCGAAGTTACTGTAGACACGCAGAATTATAATTAACCTTACAATAAAACAAAGTTCGATGAAAAACCATTAAGTATTAAATTCTCTTCATTTAAATTCGTTTGTTTTCTTGTGGTTATTGGAAAATCTCAAGTTTTACAAAGTAAACGGACTCTGAATAGATCTTAAGTAAGTATTAAACAATCACGAGGACTTTATTTGGGTACCCAGGGGAGACCGAGGAGAGTTGTTACAATGTCCATTTAGGGTAAGGTATTTTTCTATAGGCCTGTGTCGCCTGAAATAAATGTTATTATTATTTAATATTATTTCTCAGATTCTATAATCGTTAGCGAGCTGGCAACATCGCATTATGTCTCTTTGGTCTTCGCTAGCCGATGCGGCGGCTTACCGGGATGTGACTGTCCGACGATGGCAAAAAAATCACGAAAGTAAGTGTTTGACTATAATTATTTTTACAAATATTTTTATAAAATTGACCATTTAAATTTAATTTCTTTCCTTTACATCCAAAAACCACCTGTGTAAAATACTGGTATTCAGCTGCATCTGGTTAGACTGGAAGCCGACCCCAACATGATTGGGAAAAGGCTAAGCGGGGAGAATGACATCCAAAAACCACCTGTGTCACAACCTACCTTGGTAAATAGAAGAGTTGTGACATAATGACTCATTTCAGTTTATGTCATTTTTTATCAAATCTAGATAGTTGGTAAAAAAAAACCCATAGAAGAAAGAACTAGCTATTAGACTGTTTTCGGCTGAGATATTTGGTGTGAGAATAGTTACAACCCTCCTCGGTATCCCCTACTATCTATTTATATATAAACAAAATAAAACAAATATTGATTGTGTAGGGTTTTTTGTAATGTTTATCTCATTAGGTACACAAAGGGTTGAATTCCAAACACTTCAATGATTTCAAAAGTTTACACGTCATACATATTTTTTTAATTTTCTAAGGTTACCTAGTCTGTCGGTGTTTTTTTAAATAATTTAAAAAAAACAATCAAAAAACAAACATCGAAGCAAACTCCGAGTTCAGTGTTTTTTAAAGTCCTGATATTATTTTGTTCAGATCATGTGAGGACCATGCAGATTAGCGTCTGAGATGGTTTTTTGAGGAAGGAACCACACAGATTTGAGTAGACCAGTCTAATCAGTGCACGAATATGTCAGTAATCATATAGCTCATATCAATAATAAATAATAGCTTAGTGGTGTGGCCGTCAGACTGCCAATATAGGTCTCGAGTTTGAACCCAAAGCTTCTGGCTTTTTGGATTCATGCGCGTATTGTATAATTATCACTTCCTTAAAAAACGGTGAAGTAAAACATCGTAAGGAAACCGGCATCCCTGAGAGATATTTCTCGACGGCATGTGAAGCCAAGTCAGAAGCCCATGGATGGGCTGCTTAAAAACTCTGTCACCAGGTTAGTCAGTAACCACACGAAAAAGAAAAAGAATCGGAACTTAAAGAGTTCAATTATATTAAATTAATTAAAGAAAAGACGGTGGTTTTCTTATGTCCAACTGAAAAACTATCGCTGGCGGTCTTATCGCTTTTAGCCGCTTATGATCGCTCATTGTGTCACCCTATGTAAACTGTCTAAAGGAGTTCCGCCAAAATTGTCCCAGGTCCGGCGCAAAAGAAATATATCTCAGATTTCAGAGTAATAATAGTAGAAATATTGTAAAGTATCGCTATTGCCATATTCGGTGGCTAACATAGTTTTTTTGCCCGGTGAAGTTTCCTAAGCGCTAGATGTAAAAATATCTGTTTTTTGTGCTTAACTGTCGGAAATACGTCACTGAATTGAGTAATCGGGGCGCCAGCGCCGCCACCGCCAAGCGGCGCTCGACAGATGTCTTTAATTTTTATGGTGTACTTAATAAATAATATTGTATAAATAATTAGGTAGGTGTATTGATTGCATTTACAGTTTTTAATAGGTATTATATTTTTATATTTAAATAAATATGTATTTCTTAATCCTCTTTACCACTGTTTGTCTCTGCATCACCCAAAGGTTGACTGTTAGAAAATGCATACAAACAGTGGTAGGTGCAATAGCGAGAATTAAGAATAAATATTTATTTTTTATGGATATAATACCTATTAAATCCATAAATGTAATATATTATACACCTAATTGTATATATACATATATATTTAAATATAAACACAAATAAATACACATAAATATACTACAACAAATAAGACAAACAATAGGAAAACATTACCGTTGTGATGATACTGCCAGCTTCTTGCGAATATGCTCGCGAACTTTAACTTTAAAGGATAATCGGTTGGTTGTTTTGACGTGTTTAGGTATATCCATCACGTCTACGGAGTTTCTCTAGTTAATTTAATTTGAATAGATTTTAAGTAATTCGTAAAGTTTCTGTTACATTTTTTTTTTTTTTTTTTTAATGTTATCACGAACACTTTCAAATACATTCTGCCACAAAAGAAAACAAATTTTAATACCAACTTCATTAAATACTCAAGCCTCACTTTACAAACATTAGAAAGCTTTCAAACTCAACAAAGGGTATCTTAGTGTTATCAGTAATTGATCGTCACACGTCGACTAATGCAACAATGAAGTTTTTGTCTTTAGCTAATGGATCGAACCTTTTCTTTTACTTTTCTTTTGAACTTGACCATGGAACTAAAGTTCTTGGGACTTCAGGCTGGATAATTAAGTCAATTACCTACATTAAGAAAATATTAATGCAGAAGTTTAACAGCCTTTATAAGATCTAAAACGCCCAGGCCATGTCTGCCTTTTGTTTATAAGTTTTATGCTCTGGCTCCCGCCAGCCGGCCTTAATTACTCAAGTATTCACAAGATAGCCCGGTTAAGCAGCGGACAACCTCCCAGGCTAACATGCGAGATACCTTTCATTAAAAAAGAAACGTGTCTGTCTGTCAGGTGTTTTAGCATTAGGCCTTTTATAATATACTATACAGCGAAGATTAATATCAACTTGATACTTCCACGCGTTCCTGAGAAAAAGGGTCTTGATAGATAGACAGACGGATAGACAATAAAATGGTCCTATAAAGGTCTTATTATTACCCTATTTATTATCTACTACCCTAATTATTGGTTATATTTTTACCCTATTTAGCCCGTAGATGGATTCACTACAGCGCGCTGTGCCTCGTATTTGTACTTCTGTTCGTTTTATTTTATGTTTTTGTAACATTATTTGATTGATTTAGTACTCGAGTTTACTCTTATAAGGTTCGATGACTTTGGTATTATCTTAAACTAGCTTCAGCCCGCGACTCGTGAAAAATTCACTAGTGTGAAATTTCTTGTTACCTCGACCCACCCTGTCGCATCGCATCGCCTGTCCGCGCTATAACTTCGTCTTCGCTTAGCATTTTTTCGTTTTTTTTTGGTCAGCTCCAAAGGGCCCTAGACGATGTTAAATAGATCAGCGGGATGTTCTCAAGGTTTTTAAAAGGTAAAATAATAAAAATAAACTCAAATTCGACTGGTAGTTCCCGAGATTACGGCGTTCACGGCGTCACAAACAAAACAAACCTGCTTTATTATTAGTATATAGAAAGCTAGTTAGTTTGCAAAGGTCAGCGTAACAGCAATATAGATTAGTAACATATAATCTCTAAAGTTCCGGGCACGAAACCAGCGACGAGGAACGATGGCCGAGCGGGGCGGTGGCATCATTTTCATTTTTTTTTAATGATGCTACCGCCCCGCTCGGCCTAGTGGACTTGGAACTAGTGGCAACGAAGCGCCTGAAGGACACATGATCAGGGAAAATTATAGCTGTGTAGGAGCGAATCAACTTAAATTGCCCGTTAAAGGCTCCCACGGACAAGCGCGACGCGACACCGGAAGAAATTTTTTTTTGAAGTTTGCATAGATTCATAGTTCCACCAGAGTCACATCGCGCCTGTCTGCCCTTGATTAAATTCACAACGGTCATTACTTGGCGGTCGTGTGAAATGGCTGTAACACAAAAAAATTGTCAAAAGTGTTAATTATCTCAGCAATTAATTTCCCTTACAGGCCTTTTCTCAGCAATATCTATTCAAATAAAAAAATAAAATCCCTGAACTATCGCGAACACTATCGGGCATTGACAGTGTGTGGCCTTGCGGTACTCCAGAGCCACGGGTAGGTATTCATTAACCATTTATCATTTATTTGGTCTAATTAGGACGGCTGCGGGCACTTTCAGTAATTAGAGCTTGTAGGTTTGTGTTTCAGAGAAACGCAGAAACTTGATAATGCTGTTTCCACCGACTTTGTCTAGAGTAAGATTATGTAAGAAGAGAATGTATGATTTCGATTAAAACAAATAATTAGAATGCCTATAAATAATCGTGTCAAAAATGCTGAAATGAACCTTTTTGGCGAAGCCGTGAGGCACACACTATTGTTGTTAAACATTATTTTAATTATTTTTTTGTGTTTCACCAACTGTGGCCAAGTAAAGGTTATTCTTTCTTTCTTTTCTTTTTCTTTCAATAAAAAAAAACTTTATTGGTCGAAGAAAATATCACATTTCAAGATATAATTGTACTCATTATTTCATCTACAGCACTGAAAAATTCTGTTCTCCATTCCAAGTATGAACCATTAAAACGATTATTTGCCAACAAGAACACAGTTTTATATCCAATGAAACGGCTCCCTAATGGAAATTAGAAAGCGTCTTCTTCAAATTACTTAGAGTAATTGGACCAGCGCTAAATAATATGAACACAAATTAGGTGTACCGACATAATAACAAAATTATTCGTGTTTTATGAGCTGCCGGTCTTGTTGTATTCGTAAATTATTAGCATATCAATTAGGGAAGTAGATAATTTATTTGTGGAAGCGAAGTAAAAAAAATTGGGTTCCGTAACAAGTGAAAACGGGATCCTGTTACTAAAGCCTTCGTAATCTGTCAGTCCGTCGCTGCGGCGTCGGCACGTCTGCCTGTAAAAAAGACGATAGGCAAATTTTTACCATTAAAAAAAAAAACTTGCTAAATGTCAAACTTGTTAATGTACATTAAAATAGAGCTTAATCTTTTCAAATAAGAGCAAGTAGGTACACTAATCGGTACTTAGCTAGTTGAATGATTGAAATACGGTGATTAAGATTTCTAGTAAGGCTAGAAGAAGGTAAAATAGAACAGTTTTGGTGGTACGGAACCCAAAGTGTACGGTTTTTAGGGTTCCGTAGTCAACAAGGAACCCTTATAGTGTCCGTCTGTCTGTCTATCTGTCTATCCCCGGCTTAGCGCAGAGACTGTTAGTACCTACTAGAGAGCTGTAATTTGGCATGAGTATACATATTGATTATGCCGACAAAGTGGTAAAATAAAATCATGAAAAAATCTTCCCGACTCCCCTACACGTAAAGTGGGGATATATGTTTTTCTTGTCATCCATCCGATGGTGTGGTTTGGAAAGGTAGTTAAAAAATATTGTGAGTTTGTAAAAACCATTTTTGGATTGAAGGACCCGCTTGCGAAATAATAAGCTTTAAAATGCTAATTTTTGTTAGAGTCAAGTCCCCCCCCCCCCCCTTCCAGCTAAATGGTAAGTTATGGATATGTGGAAAAACATGTTTTACAACTACAATGTTAAGTCTGTTCTTGGGATAAATTCATCCCAGCTACGGAAACCTTCATTGTGCGTGGTTCGACACGCACTTGGCCGGTTTTATTAAAAATAATATATCAGAATCAGATTATCCTATCCATTCTTATTCAAACAACCTATTCCCTATTTGTTGGTTCAGTAAATCGACCGACGATAATCAAATTATTCGAACAACAATTTTACATTAGCTATTTCAACGACGGTTAGAAATTATGCTAATAACTCAATTTCCATAATATTTATTTTATGAGATTGGGAGCTTTAGTTGTTTTCCTCACGATATCGGTATTACTAGTAACTAAAATAACGAGAAGGAACTACACGCTTGATGGAGCTGAAGAGAATTTATTGAGAATAATTCCAGAAAATTGACTTTGGGCACTGCCTGTTAAAATACTTTTTATAGGGACTAATCTGGGAAATTATGTTTAATTCCTGCAATTATTATATGACAGAAATTGACAAATATTGTATTGACCTCGAAAAATTTAAATTCTAATGGAAAAGTCAAAAATGTATTGCATAATATTATGCTACCGAAAGGCTTAATTAATTCAATTATTTTGAAAGTTGTTCTAGAAATACGAAACGCTTTGAAAGTGATTGCCACTCGTCTAGGCTACTCAGTTCTTATCATCAATCCATGGTTCACACTTTCGTGCAATTTATCAAAAAATAAAATGTGTAGCAACCACCGATTTGCGCACCACGTCCCTTAAACAACTGATAGCATCTATACCCAAAGGAGTTCAAACAGATTAAAATCTTGTATTTTTTGCGTCGTAACTTTAAAACTGCTGAAAATTCACAGGAAAGCTCCGGAGAGGTCTATCTCAAGAAATATCTTAATTAAGGGCGACAGTTCCACCTTAACTTAATTTGGTCCGACTTCGCCCGAAAAAAATTGCATTATAAATGAATGCCTAATTAATTTTGTAAAGATAATAATTACATACTTTTAATTGGCTTTTGCACGTTTTTACATAATTTGTTTTATATTGAAAATGAGATGTAGAAAAATATGAAAAATAAATGAGTTTGTTTCCAACGTCAACCTTCCGTTTTTTTTTCAACCCTTATATAAATATGAACCGTAGGTAGTATAATTCGGCCATCTTGCTTTCTGCTTCCAATTCGCATGCCGAAGTGCTGAAAAAATTATGCTCCATCTCTATAATAAGAATCTATCATAATTGACATAAAATGAATCTTGAATGTTCACAAATTGTTTGTCAATTAACACTGTAATCGCATTAGAGTTACGTCACGCATAATTATGTCCCTCCAATTATATGGCGGGCGCTTCCATTAAAGTCCTAAATTTTCAAATACGTTTATTCGATTATAATAAGCATTTAATTTAAGAGAGACCGATGACCTGAGTCCCGAATAGACCTACAACAGACAGCTAAAAATAAATATATTTACACAGTAATATATTTATACAGTTTTGTTGATCATTCTGCAAGTTGGCCACGTCGCAATACTTTCAACTGCTTGTTATGTTAGTGCACTGCAGAACAATATTACATAATTTCATTTAATAGATAACACAATAAAATCAGTCAAGTTTAATGTTCCCTGTTCCCACTGCTGGGAGATAAGCCTCCTCCATTTCAGAGCGCCGTAATCCACCACGCGGACCCGCAGCGGGTTGGTGGATGACACATGTCTTAGTAGATAATAATGAGAAATTAATCAAAACATCGAAATATTTATGGTACAAGAGTGACTATAGCAATATCCTAACCTCCTAAATCTTGAAAAAAAAAAATCCTAGGTTTTCAAAACTGGAATGAATAAGGAGCATCACATTGCTCCACACAGATGTCTCCAAAGCGAACTGCAGTTGTAAACCGCTCAAAAATAAAATACCTGGGTATTACAGTTGACTGCTATTTCAGCTTTAAATATTATAATAAAATGTTGTCTTCTACGGTGCGTAAACTTATCTACGTTTTAAAATAACTTAGGCACGTCACAGATATGACTCTATTAACAAAGATATACCATGCTTTGCGCCGGTATATCATTTCATGCTGCATATTATCCTGGGATGGAGCTCCTAAAACCACCATCAAGAGCTTTTTTAATGATCTCATAAATTGCTCAATGCATGGTACTGAAAGTGAGCAAATTTTAACTGATATTGTTCCCGACAAGAACACTAAATCTCTACTGTTAGGCAATTGTTCATAGAAAGAATTGTTTTGAAGAAACACAGCGAACTCGTGTATCACCCAATAGTGACCAACAAGCGCCGAAAGCTCGAGGTACATACATGTATTAAAATTATAAAATTATTTAACAAGTATATTTCTGTCGTTACCAATTTTCAAAATGCATTCTCTTAATACTCTAAGGGCGGATTCGACCAGACAAGAATAAATTTTATCCGTGGAATAAGATTTACTCATACAGTTTTCGTATAGAGAAACTGTCAAAAAATATTAAAAAAATCGGAAGAGGGGTTATTCCGCGGTTAAAATTTATTCGTGTTTGGTCGAATCCGCCCTAAATCAATTTTCATGTATCTCTTTAAATACCTTATGTATGGAGGTACATGAAAACATTACTCAAGAAGTCGGTTATCAAGGATAACATTGGTTAGACTAAAATAATTTCACTTTCAAGTATTCATAACGTGAGGCAAAACTTTTCCAAGTAACTGGATCTACTTCCTTCAACATATCCCAGTAGAATACTTCTTAGACAGACACCCCACTATCATCTTCCTAAAGAAAAAACAACAGTTACGTAGGTATTGAATCCATTCTCATTCATTTACAAATCCAGCCACTGAATTCGGATTTGTAAGCCACAGTCAGACTCAGAGCAAAAATGTATGAGAATAAGTTCAATACTAGCTGCAGCTTTGTTTCGACGACGAACAATGAAGGTAGCTAGGTACTGATGTATTTATGAGATAGATATTCTACAAAGCTAGTCCTTTTTGCTAATAGTAGAAACATTACTAGAAGTTATGCAATGAGTTTATTAAATGTTAAGTTAATTTTTATTTAAAATTTATTATGTATCAATGATAGCTCTATGTACAGTAACATAATAGTCCACTGAATCACTCAGCGTTGTTAAGTGATGGCCTGAAACACAGGTTTGAATAAACTTACATCAGGCAGGTCGCTATTGTATTCATTGGGCTTTTAATCAATATCATATAAGTTATACACTAGATTTATTTTAGGCATAGTTAAATTTTTTCTACATTTCTACTATTAATATGTAACTTTGTTATGATGTAACTTTTATGTAATTTATATGTGAACTTATGAATAAATGATTGATTGATTGATTACCCTCCTTTTATGCTTCGCTGCAGATGAATATTTAATGCTTTTTGTAATGCCGTGTTAAAAAATTTGGGTGTTATCATCTTCCTGCCCTTGTCCCTTGTTCCTTGAGGTCGGCGCAAGGGTTTTCTTCTTCCATTCTCACGCTATCATTGACTCCCTTTTCTTTTATATGCCTTCCTCTCCCTCGCCATCCATATCCGTTATGTTACTGTGAAAATATGACTATTATTTAAATTTTGATGAAAAACATAATTGATAAATCAGCAATGCATTTCAGATCGAGCAACGATACACGTCTTTGAGGAAAAGCTATGCCAATACGAGTCATTTCTGCCTTCAGATTAATCTGACATGACCAAGTGCGACTGGACCTCAATATCGATAGATTACTTTCAATAGCCTACCCGGTTTAGCAGCCAACAACCTCCTAAGTAGACCTGCGAGATGCTATAAAGAAAAAAAAACTAGTCTAATCGTTTCGTTTCATATTTTCATATTGGTCTGACTGGATGCGTGCAGACGCATTATGTGTTCATCCATTCATCCATCCTTTATCTCAAACTAATCCTGAGCAAACCCACAGCCGAAACCTTGTTAGAACTAACAAGATATTTGATTAATATGAAAGTTGTTCGTTGCACACGACTGCGCCATTATTAGGCCGTGATCACCGATACACATAACAACTTCGCCAACTTTAATTAAGTTTCTTCGTAGAACAAAATAATATTCTAAGGTCTGGTAGTACACAAAGTTAAGGTATAGAATAGATAGGTACAGAAGGTCGGCTTACAGCGCTTGCTATAGCTTGTCCTAAAAGTCATAATTATTATTCTCCTGCCCTTATCCCAATTTATTTGGAGTCGTAGCAGCATGTCTTTTACTTCCATACTTCACTATTAGTCGCCATCTCGGTAGTCACCCCCTATCTAGCCATATCATCTTTCACACAGTCCATCCATCTTTTCATACTCCTCTGCTCATAAAGTCATCCACATTCAACTCAAAACTTGGCTCACTTTCCTCATTCAATCTCAATTTTTGTCGATGATTTTTCAAATACAATTTAATAATGTTACAAACAATTATTGTTAAAAAGTGGTGAGATGTAAAGTTGAAACTAAAGTTGAACTAATTCCCTTTAGTGAGTGATTGCGTAAGAATTTAACCTGGATAGGGTTTGTTTACACTTTCGTCAGATATTTTTGGAACAGACTTTACATAGCGCACTAGCAAGTGGGAGGTATTTGTTTAAGATCGCCTTACTTATATGTAGGTATATGTGTGTGTGTGCCCGTTTTCAGCCATAGATACAGCTGCCCTTCTGTACCTATTTATTTTGTGATTTGAGTTCAGAGATTGATAAGCTTTGATTCTTGAGCGATAGATTAAATCTCTTGCGATAGGTTTATAGAATTTTCGGTTTTGTACTCATTTCGAGTAATTTGAATTTTGATAGTAAGGCGCTATGATCCTTAATGATGATTAAGTTGGAGTTAATGTACTAGAACTCAGCAAGGTGAGTTGAAAGTTAATGAAATTGCACAAACAAAAGAAGTGAAGTAAGTAGTTGGTCACAAAACAATGCCTGTATTTTTTTAAGCTTTCAAGTCCTTTTTGTCGGTCGATATCATTTTATTTTTATTTATTTATTAATCACCAACTAATATGAGGATATTATCTCGTCGGTGAAGGCTTAGCCATTATAAATAACACTTATTTCTGTAAGTAGGTTTATACTACAAACACTTTTACAGGTCAAATTTTTTGAACGTAAATGAGGTCAGCGTTTTCCCTCCGACTACTCTGAAAAGAACCACCAAAACATTATTCAGAGGGCACAGTAGCTTTATCAGTAATAAGCATAAAGCAGTGGTGGTATAGTAGAAACGGGCGCGTCTTACGAGTTGTAGGTCGTAAGTTCGAACCCAGGCAGGCATTGTGTGTACATGACTTAATCACCACTGCTCTCAAAACGGTGAGAAAATCCACCGTTAGGAAATCGGCATGCCCTAGAACTGAAACTTTGAAGACATGTGAAATGAAATGATTTTATTTTCTGTAAATAGGTTTGTAGAAACACTTTTACACGTCAATAATATTTTAAGTACTAGATGAGGTCGGCGTTTTCTATCTGACTACTCTGAGAAGAAAGGCCGAAACAAACTCAGAGGTCACAGTCTCTTTTAAAGTCCAGACATATTGTTTGGATCATATGAAGACCATGTAGATTAGTGTCTGAGATGGTCTTTTGAGGAAAGAACCACACAGATTGAGTGGACCTGTCCAGTCAGTGCACGCATTTGTCAGTAATCGTGCAGCTCAACTCAGAACTTAAGGAGCTCAACGATTCGACGAACAATACCAAAGAAAGGACATTTGGGTAGGCCGAATAAAGCACTCAAACTGTCAGACCATGATTAAAAGTAACTGCAAAAAGGAAAAAAAACAAAAATAAAGAAAAAAATACCCACACAGTCTTCACATTCACAATAATTAAAGTAATATAATACTTTACGAAGTAAATATTCACGTCGTTATACACATATAATTTGATCAACGTTAATGTCTTAAAAATCTAGAAATAATCTTGGTCCGATCATTTGAGGACCATGCACATTGGTGCCTGAAATGGTCTTTTGAGGAAAGAACCATACAGATTTGAGTGGACCTGTCCAGTCAGTGCACGCATTTGTCAGTACTCGTGTAGCTCAGAGAACTTAAGGAGCTCAACGACTCGACGAACAATACCAAACATTTGGGTAGGCCGCATAGAGTACTCAAACTGTGGCGATTGTCATTAAAACTAGCTGAGAAAAGAAAAAATAAATAATGTAGATCCACATAGTCCTCAAATATATTAAATGTCACGTAAATCAATAAAAATAAAAATGTCACTAATAAAACAATTAGTATAACATTGTTTGTTGCTTGGGGTACATTGGAGTAGCTTAATTAGTCCCAAGCCTTTTTGTCGTCCAAGTAATCTTTAACTTTATAGAAACCTTTTTGACAGAGTTTCTGTTTAATAAATAATTTAAATTTATTGAGGCTCAGTTCTTTAATATGGCTTGGGAGTTTGTTATAAAAACGTATACTTTGGCACTTAAATGAATTACTAATTTTTTGGAGCCTAGTCGTGGGCACAATAAGTAGATCTTTGTTTCTAGTATTTATGCTATGAATGTCGCTGTGTTTAGAATATAGTTTAATATTCTTTTTTACATAAATCAGGTTCTCATATATATATTGAGATGCGACTGTCATTATGTTTATAATGTGACATCCATCAACCCGCCCTGGGCCCGCGTGGTGGATTACGGCACAGTCCCCCTCATAGCCCGTGTCCCAGATGTGGGAACATGTCATTATAGGCTGATTAGGACCATGCAGAATAGTATTTGTAATGGTCTTTTGAGGAAAGAACCACACAGAGTTGAGTCAATTTGGTGCTTTGCGATACAGTCGCTTAATTTTTTCTCCAACTACTTAATTCACATCTTTATCTGCAGTACTCTAATGTCTTATTCGTAAATGTCTAGCTACAGTATCATTTAATTTGAGAGTACTAATACATATTCAGCGTGGAGCCGTGGAAGCAGCAGTAAGGCTAATTTATCACCTCGCTACAGAACAAGCGTGAAAAGGAAGGAATTCGAGGTAGTTCTGAAATCAAAATGGGTTCATGGGAATATTGGGTGTGGAAACTTTGAGACCTTTTACTGATAAGGTTTTTTTGAGCAGGAAATGAACTACCAGTATGTAAATTGTTATTTGGGGAAAACTCAATGCGTGATGTTAAAACCTTAGTTTAATAAGTTGTCTGAAATTGACTCAGGTTTGGCAAACTTTCTTAAAAGAAGTGTAAGTACTTACTTGGTGTTGCATCTGGACAGTGATGAATTGGAAATTAATATAAAACACTTTTTGGCCGTCACTACTTTTAATAAACAAACATCAACAAAGTCTCACAAATCCCTTTGCCAAGCACAACGATCTCATTTCAAGATTGCGCAGCTTTTAAGAAAGCTTACTTTTGCAGTGGACGATTCCGAATCCATCCGAATTACGGATGATGACAGCTTCTTCAACCATTTATAAACGTAAAAGGAAAAACCAATTTAAGTTGGAACGTCAATTTGATACCAAACAAACGTGAAAAGACCGAAATAATAATGAATCGGGAAACTATGTTTGTAAGGTACACGATTTATTACTAACAAAACGAATATACATTGGTCTGTTAGAATTAGTTTTTGGTAAACAATCTTCGGCGGTCTAGACTTGTTAATTATTATAGTATGCACAATTTTTTTTCGTCTTAAATTGTGATTTATTTGTTTACGAGGCTGTTAATTGAATTTAAGTTAAGTTTTTTACGTTGTTTTTTGTCTAAAGTTTATTCTTCTAAACTTCTTGCCAAAGTGCTTTGGAATGTATTTTATTACTGTCATTTGTTCGAAAAACCTTGAGCCTAATATTAAATTATCTTTTGAATGTGAAGCTTCTCTTTTTATATAACAGAAAGTAGCGTCTACAACAATAACATGTTTGTTGTTGTAGACTCATTGAAACAACAATCTATCTAGCAGCCAATTCCAATACCTGTCACATTAACCTTAATAGAAATTAAGCTCCCCAATCAGCGGACTGACAGCTGCCAATCCAAAAGTTCCCTAACAAAGGGTCCAAAAAATGCCCCAAAAAGGCCCCTGTATTTTTCATTTAATGGAATTACACCTGTAATCGTGGTGCCGATGTCGGTCGGAGTTACGCCAACTAATTTCGCAACTTTTATTTACCTGCCCGCCTGTTGTTACCAACATAACGGGTGAAACAATGCCAAAAAGTTTGTTCTGGTGCCAAAACATGGATAACTTGATGAAGCCTCGTTTTGTGGCAGCGCGGTACATTAGTTAATTAATCGAAGTTTATATTGCTTCATTTCGGTTTGTCGGGAGTGAAGGGAATTTTTTCGGTTGTAGTAAATAAAATTGGATTGAGTAAGCAGATGAAATTGGATTGCGTTTTTGGACGGAAGTTGAGGAAATTAAGAGGGGTGGTTTGGGGTTGCAATTTTTAACCCCTAGTTGTTTACTGTTATCCTGTTACTGGGAAGAGGAGATCAGCATAACAAAAATTTCTTACAAACATAGTTACATTTCACACAAAAGGTCACGCCTTGTTCCCATGGAGGTAGGCAGAAACTACTGATTCCAACCTGCTACTATCCTTGCATACTCTTTTTACCTCATTTACGTTCATAAATCTGGTCATACGCGCATCCATTTTTGAAGAACATTACCAATAACATCACCCTCTTAAGAGGGTTTATTCTGAAAGTTGGCAACGTCGCAAATAGATGTCAAATATTTCGCTGTTTTGATTAATTTGATAATATTTCTGTATGGAAATAAAAAATGTGGCTAACTAGCGAACTAGAATATTGATTATGAAATGCAATAATTAATATCGTAACACCGAATAGTTAGTTTTAGATGTAAAAAAAGTATTTGGTAACTTTCCAAATGCCTTTTTTTCACCTAAAACGGTTACAACATCAAATTCAATGTTATAATTGCAATTCATTATTAATATTCTAGTCAATTGGTTAGCCACATTTCTTATTTCCATACAGTATTATTTCCAAATTAATCGAAACAGGTAAATATTTGACAGCTATTTACGACGTTGCCAACTTTTAGGATGCACCCTCTTAAGGCGTGAATTATACAGAGACGGCGTAAGGTGAAGGCGCGGCGCAGGCATGATGCCCCTTCAAAACGTGTTTGAGACGAAGACGACGTGCGCCTGTGCCGCGCCTTCACTTTACGCCGTCTGTGTGTATTCGCGCCTTAGGGCGTTCCCGGCGTTTCCACTCACATCTGCCTTGAATTACAAGCAACCTTTTGTTAGTCACCTAAGTACAATAAAGTTACGTATAAACGCTAACTATTGTCAGAAAAATGAAAATGTGGACTTATATCGCATATGTTAATAAAATGCAAATTATAGTTTCCTCACCCGCATTTGCTAGCCGCCATTAATCAGTCCTAAGTACTCGTCTTTATAATAGATTGACCAAGTTTGCACTAAAAGCAAAACTAACTTATGGGTTGCAGAATTTTTCTTACGACGATACCGAAGATCTTCTAACGATCACCTCATGAATACCTTTCTCAATACTGATACCTGTATTACTTGAGTCACTTTAATCCGATTGCATTTAAGTCATAATAATCAATGTTTGTGAGGAACTTTGGCTCCTGAGATACAAGTATCTTTTCACTTAGTTCAGGACCCACCTGTACCCACGGCTACGTATCAAGCTATACATTTCCAGTATAAGCTGACCTCTATTATACGGAAGTCCTATACAAGGCGAGATCAGTTGCGTGTGCTACCTGATTTTGACCACCACTTGTACAATCATGTTTAGTGTATGAATAACTTTATATATTTCTCTTTGTACATTAAACGTATTATTTATTTATATTTCATTAGAAAGAACTATGAAAACCTTAAAACTTAGATACGGTACTAAGAAAATCTTCCGCATAATTCATTCTCTTCATTCTCCACGAAACACACCAAGTAAGCACTTCGAAGTTTGTACTTCGTGATCCATAAAATAATGAATCCCGTCGCCCGTCCTGACAGAGCAGGGTCGCCTGTTAATCTTCTTAACGCCTACCCGTATCCAGCACCAATATACATCTAATAGTCGCTAATAAAAGTCTGTAGACACCCTTATTGGGGGTGTTGAATGATTTTTTGAATGGATAGATAAGATTTGGGATAGGTGAAGAAATAGAGTACCTACCTAGTTGCTTTTTAGGGTTCTGAACCTCAATAGGAAAAACAGAACCATTATAGGATTAGTTTCTTGTCCGTCTGTCTGTCTGTCAAGACCCTTATTATCAGTAACACGTGGAGTTATCAAGTTGAAATTAATCCCAAATACATAAGACTACAGCCCTTTGGAGCTCTAAAAAAGTCAAGCTTGTAAGTCAACGCAATAAAAAAATACAACCATTAATGTGACATATTTTGGCAGTCGCAAATAAGTAAATACCTATACGGTACTTCCCGTTGACTTAGAATCATGAAATTTTGACAAGAAGCGGTCTCGCAACACAAATAAAGCCAAAAATCGTTAATTTCTAGTATTATATTTAAAAAAATACGATTGCAATCTTACATTTGCTTTGGAGAATTGACCGTGACGAATATCGATATAAGGAAGAACATTTTTTTCAAATACAATATTAAGTTTGTTTTTGGGATAAATTCATGCCAACTACGGAACCTTTCATTGTGCGTGGTCCGACACACACTTGGCCGGTTTTCATGATACATTCGTTATACAGTTATTATTTACTTGGGCACTTTGAACTCCACTTCACTACCTATACAACCTTAGTTTTTGTTTATTCTAAACCTCTTAAGGGGTCATCGTACTCATTCATCACTATGAACACGTTGATAATATGATCAAACCCAGAAATCGTGAAAAAGAAATCAGCTGTTACATATGTGTTCTCATAAGTAAACAAAATGTAGAGGAAAACGAGACTTTTTTTTTAAAGTCCTCCTCAAAACGTTTATAGCCAGTAACTTTCTTACTGCTACTCAAATAAAAAATGGTTGATTGTATAGTGATTAAAACATTATTTGCGACATCTTGAGCCACGCAATAAATAGTCTTGAACTGTAACAATGTGCAACGCTTTCAGGGATTTCTTAATCTGTGTCTTTATCTGTATATCTGTACCTGGGTGCAGAATATAAATATTATGGCGACTATTTGTAGCTGAGTCCAAGGGGATTATCCCCATAAATTAGTGAACTTAATATAGCTCTACGATACCCATCAGCTGATGCAGATCTTTTAGAATCCAGACAAAAATAAACCAATTTAGCCAGTTTAACCAGTGCTGAAAATAAACCAATTTATATACACGACGATATTTTTATGACTACAATTTGAAAACTTTAATATAGCGAGCAACGTCAAATGATAGCATTCCAATATGGCGACCGCTGGAACTCGACGGTTATTCCCATAATATTACGGTTAAATAAAATTTTCTTCGCGTCACGTTTGGGATTTATAGCCTTTTTTGTGAAATGATTTATTTTTTGACCTTACTTTGTGAGGTAAGTTGGTATCTCGTTCAATTAAGCTGCGTATTGTTAGGCGACAGTGATAAACTGCGCCACTAACCGGTGTAAAGAGATGGTAGTCATATTATCACCGAATAAAGGCGAGCTAGTGATGATGAATTTGAAGCCATCAGTAGATGCTATGAGTAGGTTAAAAGAGACATAATAATAATAAAATAATAATAAAAATCTTTATTGTTACAAAAAACCTTAGACATTGCTTAAAACTAGGATACATAACTTGGTAAAAGGTCATACTTATAGTTTAAACCCTGCCTCCTAAACTAGGTGATCCTGTGACTTAGGAGTCAGTGTTCTGCTGTCACTGTGATACTAGAAACCTTTTATGTTGTGTTCCAACATTACAAAAGCAGTCACAAAGTAAGTATATAAAATTAAAAAGTAAAAGTAACTATGTATAATTATCAAATTTAACTATGAAGGTACTAAGGATATTGAAGACGACTTCTTAAAAGTGTATATGTGTGTGTATGTTAGAGTAAGGATGTGTATTTAGAATGAGGGATGTATGTGAGGGTGTGTAAGTAAGAGTGTGTTTAGTAGTATTTAGCGTTTGCGTGACGGTGTTTAAATGTTTAAGATTATGTAGTGTATATGTGCTGCTGATAATTATGTTCCAAAATGAAGAGAAAAATTGCAAACACCAGAACAACAGGTTACAGGCCTACTGCTGGTGGTGCAATAGTTCCTCTGTTCGAGCGTAGTCTTGATCCTGCAGCCAACTTTGTACTTTAATCTTAACTTCGTGGTTGTTTAGCCCAGCTAATTGAATGGCTTTATGTATATTCCTATAAATTATTGTACCTAGAACGTACAGCTGGCGCCTAGCGAATGCAGTTTTGTGGCTTACTGTCGGGCATACATTTTTTGCTTTGCGCTTAGTAGGACCTGATGGGGGAGTATATTTATGCATTCTGAGAGTGGCACGAAGGACAAAGAGCTGCCTCACAGTAAGTAATTTGCAGTCTGCATATAATTTAGTAGTAGGGAATCTGTATGGTCTTCCAAGCATAACCTTCAGGACAGCTCTCTGTGCTCGCTCCACTACAATAAACTTGGTTTTAGCGGCCCCTCCCCATACCGGGAGACAGTAGGTGATAACGGACTGACAGAGTGCTAGATAAACCATTTTTAGGATATTAATGTCTGCGCAATGTCTCAGAGATTTAAAAATATAGATAAGTCTTCTGACTCTCGAAGCCGTGTTATCTATTTGGTTGTACCACCTCAGTCCGTCATCAATCAATACACCCAGGTACTTCGTATGATTAACACGGGTAAGCGTCGAACATGAGCAAGAACTGAGATCAGAGCACGCGTGTGCCGTGATTAAAAATTCTGGTGGAAGACAAAATATTCTTTGCCATTTTGTGCTCTTGAACAGCGAACATTATGCATGAATGGGTCAAGCGCATTCCTGGCAAATAGTATGACGTCAGGAGCTTCAACGTTTTGTGTTTATGGTAATGGTTATCATTCTTGAACATTTTTTTTATACATATTTATTTAATTTCTTGCCCATTTAATGAACTACTTTAAATAGTGAACCTAGTTTTATTTATAGGCAAAATATTTTACTGTTAAAAACATTTCATAGTTGCAGTAGTTGGAAACTTTACACCTGACTAGAATCTAAACTAACGAAACAATATTGCCAAATCAAAACAAAGAACCGCTGTTAAAATAAATCAACATCACACTAAATTAAACTATGACTGCGACACAAACAAACTCACAGGTTTAACAAACTAAAGGCAACTTCGCTGAGTAAGCTGCAGCAAAAATATGAAACCGGACATTCATGAGAGAAACAAGAATTTATAGCGGCCAGCAAAGTCTCCACGACTTGATGTTTATTTATACAGTTCAACCTGTCCGCGGTAATACGGAGTTTTATCCTTTTTATTTGAAGTAAAAAGTAGTTGGAAATGGGAGGTATGAGGTGTTTTTTATAGCGTTTGGTCTTGCACTGCGCTTTAATAAATTACTTTTCACACACTAGTGTTAGAACATTGAAAATGGATTACTAGTGCAGCGATTAATGAAAAAGTGGAAGGTATTTGCTAATAACAACATTTTGGTAATACTAATTGACTACACGTAGTAAAGGGATATCCTACCCGACACTATTTATAGTCTTGAAAATACCACAAAGGCTATGTAGGTATGTATTTTAAGATACACAAACACGTACTTACTCTTTTTGTTTTATCTATGTTCATACATCTCCTCATACAGAGCAACTGAAAGTAAATTATACGTAAAATATTCCCACAATATCTGTGAATATTCCCTTTTGTGACATTTAGGTCATATTTAACGTGAGGATAGTCATAAATAAAAGAAATTAAGACTAAACGGTTAAACAATCGTATTTTATAGTCCATAAACTTCATTGTGTTTGTGTAGGCCCACTGAGCTAAATATTGGATTCAACTTTCTGGCTAAATGCCAAACATATCTGCTACTACGTAAATTAGATATTGGCAGTAGGTAAAAATAATAAAATAGTTTCGTGAGGAAACCAATAATGAAAAATACGTTAAATCCATAGGACTATTACGATTATCTCGCTCGATTACGATTATGTCTGAAAAGCCTAGATCAGTAACTAGACCAGCGCTTGTTTGGAATTACTATGAATACCGACCGTGTATGTTTATTACTAAATATTCACATTTATAAATCGGCTTGTTTCTTATGTGTTTTAGGTAAAGAATAATCTCACTTTGGAGGTCTACCTATGCGTGGATTTGTTCTGAATCACATAAAACCACGCAGAGTCGACACTCGTTGAGCAGTTTCAAAAGCAAATCGATCACCCACTTATCCAATCGAAAAATCTAAATATAGCACTGAGAAGGTGAAACTAATATGCTTTGAGGTCATAAAAATAAATTGAAATACATGAGTCTTTATCTGAACATCTTACCGCGACAATCTCAAAATAACGCAAAGGTATTTAATAAATATTTTCTTCATCGTTATTCCTTAAAATATCTGACAATAAATCCTGTGTAAAATTAAATATCATTCATCATTTTGTTTGGATATTTTTTAACAATAGGTACGTCATTATATGCAGTAATAAGAGCTTCTTCTAATAGGATGCTGATAATGATCCATTTCATATATTTACAAATTAATAAAATTGAAGTGTTTGTTTGTAATGTCAAAGTAGATCTTTACTAAATGCATATATGAAAGTTATGGTACGTATATATTTATTTTTATTTTTGTCTGTCGGTCAGTTTGTTCAGGCTAATCTCCGAAACGGCTGAACCGATGTTTACGGGACTTTCACTGGAAGATACCGGATGTTATAGGAACGAACTCAGGCTACTTTTTTTTAATTCTAGAAACGAATTAGGGTCCACGCGCTTCAGCTTTGCTTCAGAAGATAGTTGAAACTGTATATGCACTATTATTAAACAATTAATATCCGGCGCACCTTGCCTATATTTTTCATCATTGCAATACCATTTGTGCTGGTAACAAGGAAAAAGAAGATCACACACAATCTCAAAACCCCATTAAAAGAAAACAACCAACTCAATTCCAATGTAACACGCAAACAGAATAATCGAAAGCAAGTGAAGCAACAAATCCACATATGCTAATACCACGTATATAACCATCTATTCCGATAATGTATATCCATCTAATGTATTCGTATAATCGGATCGGTTCCCATTCTCTTCTCGCTGAGAATCGATAAGATTAGCCGGAGGCAGGAAGAAAACAAACGCGAAGGTACGAAAGTGTTTATATGTATGTAGTGAGACCTATTTGTATGGACGAGCAGGTTGTCAGGCCGACGGCTTCAAATGATTGAAATTCTGAGTAGCACCTGGCTTTTTTTTGTTCTGTTTGCAACTTTCTTTGTAAATTCTATTTGCAGTGTAGTATACGACCCAGATCTTATACTACACTGCTAAGAGAATGTATGTATATTGGAGAAAAATTATTAGCGTTATGTATTCTCCGTAAAAAAAATTGCACTTTTCTACGCTCCTTATACCATAAGCACAGAAAAGTACCAACCATAGGTGCATTTTTTTTTTAACCACAACGGTTAAGCTCTTTGCCTGAATCTCACTTGATGGTAAGTGATAATCAGGCCGAAGGTGGAAGCGAGCTTCACCCGGAATCCTCTACCACAGAGGAACTGGCTATCTTACCACTTACTGCCGGAACACAATAATGCTGGTAACATTGTTGTTATGGCGACAGACATAGATAAGATGGTGGTAGCTAGCCAGGCGGACTTAAAACAAGCCCTACCACCAACCAAACCGATCAGAAAATTTTGCCCCCACTGGGAATCGAACCAGGGACCTCTGGGTCTGAGACAGGTGGTCTAACCACTAGACCACAGAGGCGGTTATGCATTTACATTATTACCGAAACAAAACAACTATAAAATTAGTAGTGAAGCTACATTAATTCGCATAGAGCAAAAAATTGGTAGGAATGTTCAGAGCACCATTACATGTGAAATCTGAAAAGTCCCCATCGATACCGAACCTGGAACTTTTTTTATTCAAGGTCAAAGGTCACAAAAACGGGTTTTTCGCATTTTTTGAGATAGAGCATGAGCTTGTTCTTGAGTTTAAACCAACGAAAGACATAAACCTTTTCATCATTAACGGTTTAAACACCTTCAACGATACCAAATTTTAGTGTGAGGTTTATGTTCATAATGAATTTTACAAAATTATCTACAATAAGTCACCACACATAAAACTATGCCCAACTTACGAATAATTATCTCAATATTATCCAAAACTATTTCAAACAGAGATCTTGATAGTGGAACCTTTGAAAATAATTGGTTTCGGCCTTTCGGCATTAACTATATTCAAATAATCCCGAGCTATCTGATCTTTTAACTAATTAACTATTTATTTAAACTCCATCAGATTCTTGTGAAGGTGACCCTGGGGTAATAAAACTACTATTAGTTAATTTTAACTAGGACTATAAATAAAAATTTGGGTCTAGCCTAAGATTAAGTTGCATCAGTTTATCTTAATAATGCTTTGTAATTGAGCTTGTGTAATTTAAAACCTCATTTGAACTGGTAAACAAAATAAAATGCTGTATAAGCTTGTTACTTTTTTGCTCTAATTTGCCTCGTTACTTTTGGTCGACTATACTTTGGATTTCTAAGGTTAAAGCTGGCAACACATCGGTAAATAGCCTTCGTCTTACAAGTTTGGACCGTACGTTAATCTGCTTACTAAATAGGTATTTAAAAAAAAAATTGCCTCTGTACTATCGTTTTTCAGCCCAAAGCAGGTTAAAAATACTCTAAGAAAAGCATTTTATTGCCTATAGCCCTGTTGAAGTCTTGAAGAATTGAATATAAAATGCCCGTAACTGTTATATTTCATTTCTGTCGGGGTTTTATATAATATTTATAAAATAAACGTAGTAATGAAGTATGTTCTAGACGGCCGGCTATCAAAATATTTTTGAACGTCCTGAAATGGAATGAAGTCTGTTACTATATTTTTCTCAAACATGCTTGGATATTTGAGCATTATTTTGACAACCTTCTTCGAGATAAATCTAAATTGACAAATGATTATGCGGCCGGCAATGTTACTATGAAAATCCATAACTGTCCATCCATATCTGAAAGTTACCCTAAGAATATTGTAAGTCTACTGCAGCGACATTCAAACTAATGTAAAAGTATTTTATTATGTGCTTTTTGGGAATCAGTAACAGTACCTTTGTGCAATACATTAATACGATGCATAATGTTAGATTAATCTAAGATAAGATGAATGTATTAACAGGCGACAATTTTTTTTTTTACTCAATTTTCACACCAATATCAAAAATAGATTGATATATTATACCTACTTCGGTACAAAATGAAAATCACCAATGCATTTGCTAAAGTTTCTAGATAGAAAACTAGATTAATTATATTAAGACAAATTCGGACAGCCAAATTCCACCATTCCTGTCAAGCTCTTCTTTCCAATCGTAGATTTGCCACAGTCCACTCACCCATGTTGTAGAAATTATCGGGATAAACACGACGTAACACGGCGAATGACGCGACAATGGAGGCAGCAACAAAGCGTCCTTTGTTCCGATCCATTGTCGCGCCAATGGAACATGTTGCCAGCGTGCTTTTAACGTAACCTGACTAACTTTTTTTAAAGGTAGCAAATAGGAAGCGGTCATTTGACGGCCATTGTTGGAGCTATTTATTATTTATTAAGACTGCCTTTAGGTTTTATTTTTAAAGTTAATCTGTGACGTTTTGTGGATCTCGTCACTCACTGAATAGTTGTTTCTTGTATCAGACAACCAAATAAAAAAATCACGTTAGCTTATAAGAGAGGTTGTCAGAAATAACGATAGCCAATCAAATTACTACTTTTCATGAGAAATAACAAGAAATGAAACTTTATTGAACAGCTCACCCTATTGAGTAACAGACGATCATAGTCAATCTGTTTCATTTTGACAGTTCAACAACATTCATTACGTTATTGTATATCAGACATGCGTTGTTGAACAGACAATTTTTTCGAACATATGAAGCAATGGATTAGCGATAACCTTCAAAATGATTCAGATTGTGATAGATCGTGTGTTATGCAATTAGGGTGGTAGTTAAATAAAAGCGATCCACTAGGAACTGTGTATCCTCTAGATACCGTTTTCTTACTTTACCATTTATTACGTTGTTATAATAATTATTATTGTAATAAGTTTTTAATTAAATACTGCAGGGTTTCTGTTAAATCATAATTAAATTTTGACAAGCACGCTTTGCTCTCTGTGCTTTCATTTCCTCTTTCTCAGAACAGCAATAAAGTCGTTTTACACTAACATTTTGTTTCAGAATAATGAAAATTACTTATAAAACAAAGAACATATAAAAGGAACTATTCAGTATTGTATCAAGGCGACATTGTCGACAGCGCTAATGGCGGGATGGTACTTATAGTACCTACTTTGACTTTTTGCTAAACCCGAGCGAAGCAGTGCTATTAGTTAGTTCATTAATCTTCCCTTACATATTAATGAGGGTATTTTAATTTTAATTCCGTTAATGGAATTTGTGTTGAAAGTTTTCGAGTGAAAAGGTTCCCGTATCCTCGACTAAAGATGATGAAGGACAAGCGAATAGCAACCTTAATACTGTCGAGGAAAGTTGACAATCATTGTGTGCATAGGTGGTCATAGAAGGAATTAAGTGGCTCCTTAATAAATAGATACCACATATTCCTTGTTGGAAAATGTTTTTAAAACCTTTAATTAGAGAGAGAGATGGTAGTTTTACTATTTTTAAACAATTTCGTGAAACGTTTCACTCTATATGTTTAACACTCTCCCTGCCGACAATATAAAACTTTTTAAGTCCAGGAGGTCATGGGCGCCGCCGGTGGGTCAAAGTTTCGTTCTGCTTGTGAACGCCGTGAGTCAAAAGTCAAAATTATTACAAGAGGCCTTGGAATACGCAGGCGGGTCCAAAAATAAAAATCTTTCAGAATTCTAATAGTTTATACAACTATAACTGGCGTGCTGTTATGGGAAATGTGATACTTCTGTCAAAAATGTGCTTTGGCTTACTTGAACAAACATTTTTGGGGGTCGCTGGCGGTTCTCTTGGCAGGGAGAGTGTTAAGAAATAGTAAATGAACTAAGTTTGTGTTACAATAAAATACCTTGAGATTACCAACCTGCTTATAAGAAGGTTTCTTAGCCGAGATAAGCAACCTCTATCCAAAAAAAAGGATACTTTGTTACACCCTTTTAATCTACACCCGCAGACGATTTATATTACTGACACCAGACTAGGTGTGGGCAAACAGTGTAAGTTGATAGTATGACGATGGATAGTTTCTGACACAGGCAGGTATTGAAAGTTAGCCTTGAACCTTAGATGATTTTAAAAGTACACAATATTTACCTACCTTTACAAGTGAACAGTGTCTTTAAACATTCAACTAAAACATTTTATTACTTTTACTGTCGTAGTATACGGACGAAGGGAGTTCTTGTTGCTTCGAATAACAAATAAAGATAATAATATGAATACGATGTTGCTACGGCGTAGCCGCTGTTGCTACGCCATCGAGTATTCGTAGCAGTCCGCTACGCGTGGACTAAAGTCTGTTATCCACTCTACAACAGCAATGAGAAAATAAATTCTTCAGTCTTTAACGACAATCTCTCTTCTCCTTTATATGTGACTATCCTAATGGATGACGGCCTTAACAATTCCTGAATCTGGTTGGGCATTGAACGTGTTTCTTTAATGTTGAATCTGAAAAATAAAAATATACGTGTTTCTGTAATGTTGAATCTGAAAAATAAATTATTTTACATTTTGACGAAGTGACTTTATTTTTTAGGTAACATAAAATATTTTTTAATTGAATTGCTGCAAGTATCTCGAATTTTATTGGTGCTGTTTTCTTTATTTTATGATACCTTTTATCTCACACTTACTTAACCTAACTCTTACTTTTCAAGGCTGTGGCATAGCTACATGAATATTCAAATTTCGTTCAATAAATATGACTGAATATTCCAGAATTTCAATATAACTAGCTAGTAATCGTATCTTTAGCAACTGAAAGTAATCAAACATTGCTAATGATTGTATTCAGATATCCAGCTGTTTACTTTAGAAACAATTGATTTTAATTAAAGCGTGTCTTGAATTTTAACTAATGCATTGACTTTACCTTGAGCAGAATCAGAATTATAGTTTCTCGAATCGTTATCGAAACTTCAACATTATTATGTATGTAAATACGTATAATATTTCTTGTAAAAGCAGTGAGCGTAGGACTCAGTTTAAATATAATATTACGTAACAGGAGACGATAATGCTATCAAATACGTAACCCAAGAGACTTTTGGTTGAGTTTTTGCGATTATTTTGAAAATGTTGATTTAAAAATACTCCCACCGCACCAGTTATTTAAAAAAAAAGTTATTTATTACTAGCTGTTGCCCGCGGCTTCGCCCGCGTGAGTGTCGGAAATTACCCCATACATCCCCATGGGTTTTAAGTATAAATATTGAGTTTCGAGTTAATCGGACAGCGCGTTAAAATTCTTCCATACAAACACTGACACCCCCCCATACAAACTTTCATCCCCTATTTGACCCCCTTAAGGGTTGAATTTCGAAAAATGCTTCCTTATTCCTTGCCTACATTATAAAGGGAACCTCTGTGCAAAATTTCAGCTTTCAAGGGTTTGGGCTGGGTGTTGATGAGTCAGTCAGTCAGGACTTGTCTTTTTATTTATAGGTATAGATATAGATAGTAGGATAGGATACTTATCCGGGATAAAAAGTACCCAGTGTGGTGCCCAGGATATTAAAGAATAATTATACCAAATTTCATCGTTATCGAACCGGTAGTTTTTGCGTGATGCCCGAACAAACAGAGAGACAGACAAAAAAAAAATTTATCAAATTTTTGGGTTCGGTGTCGGTCTTGTAACACCCCTGCCATTTATTTTTTTGATATTTTCAATGTACAGAATTTTCACTTCTACAGACTTATTATAAGTAGGTATAGAAGATTTATTTATTTTTAAAGTCATCATCACTATCATTACAGTTTTATTATTTACCATATTATGTCTAATGTTTTTTGTTTATGTCTCAAAATAATCTCTAGTAAAAACTCCAATGCTATAACTTACCATTGATGATAATTTCGCCGATCACAGCAGAACTTAAAGGACTATCTCGATGATACATCGTCCAAGACGTATCTCTGTGTACTCGTTGTACTCGGATCCTGGACATTATAACTTATCAGAACAGTTAATCTAATGTACGGGCTTCTTTGACCTTTATACGCTCTTTAATTTTTATTATTTTGCTAAACCACAGGACTGAATTTCTTTTGCAACGTAAAACTTTATTACTGTGAGATGCGAGGATTTTGAGACACTTTTTTATCTTTACACTTTTAATTTTTAGCACTAAGTTAATCACATAGTTTAGTTTAAGTAAAGACCCCCTACGTATACTGTCCTTTTTCAAGGAACGTGCAAAAAACAGAATACTTTTGATGAGCGATCAAATAAACAGACAAGCCGATAAACAGACAAACAAACAAGCAGACAAAAAACTGTTGGAACGTGTACTGTTATCGATTCTAAGTATCCTCAGACAACTTTTTTTACGTGAACAGACTTTCGACCCTCTTCAGCTTTAATAAATGTATAGAATACTGATCAAGTACAGTGCAGATAACTTAATGCGGCCTCTAACCCATGTATTTTATTTCTGCTTTTGAACTAAAACAAACCGATACTATTCATCAAACAGCTCATCTCGAAAAAAGTTTATTCAAAAAGTGGAAAGACAGACACTTTTAAATTCCTGCAACTTCGATCTTAGCTCAGAATGATTCCGTAATTTTTCCCTCAATGTTGCCTGACGAACTTTTCTAGCGTATGAACTCATTTTACCGCTGGCAACTCCACCGGCTTCAATAGTGCTGTATAGTTCTTTTCACAAAGAAAGTAATATAGTTGTTTAATTTTCTCAGTTTTATTGAATGTCTGGGTTGAGTTTTAAAATAGTTACGAGTCTGAGATTTTAATGAGATGGACGTAAAAAGTAAGCATTCAGTCTTTTAGTGAAGATCTTTTAGAGCTTTCTTGTTGAAGAAAGAAACGTTTAAGTGGCTGTACTTCTATAATGAGGTCTTTTTACGTGATGAGAAAATTACTTGGTTTTTAGTATAATAATTCGGTGTAACCGTGAATTCATTTGTTTTTATTATAATTATGTTTAGTGTAATTCCTAAGATCATAGAAGTTAATTTATAAATTATATATTGATAATTATATTAAAAGGAGGAAGATTTAATCGCAATTAGTTAACCTGGGCTCGGCCCCCGACTACATGCACCAAATCTCACACATCTGTGATCAGTGTGATCATAGTCGCAAACCTACAGTTACCGATAGACAAGAACAGAGATAGGAAACAGCGCTGTCGTGCGAGCGCAATCGCGTTAGCTGCCGAATATTCTTCGTAAGTACTCGCCGCCAATAAGTCTTGTTTGTAATATCTATCTCGCTCTCACAAACATGGCGAAGTAAACATTAAATTTAATATTATTATAACTTTCAGCAAATTAGCATTTTTGGCTGTCCTTACGAGTGGCAAGTAATTCCGTGTGTCTTATTTTTCTTCCTTGTATTATTAAAACACTGTTTAGCTGCATAAGAAGTCATTTTGATGCGTAGGTATTTATCACACAAAAAACTGTAATTATGGAGCTGTTTGATCAACGATATCCCGTGCGCGACTGAGTGCAAACTACGGGCCATCACTTAGTTTGATAGGACCAGGCGCTGTTACTAAGCCCGTATCTACCGCTTTTAATACATCAATGAAAAAAAAAAAAACCACCACCACCACCATTATTAAAATACCTATTGATTTTGTATTCTTTTACAAATGATGAGAAAAAACTATGCAAGCACATACTGCGTTTGAATCGAGCATCATTCAGTAAGATGCGTGTGTGTGGCTTATTCCACGTAAATGTTGCCTTACAACTGAGTATGAGTCTTCGAACGAACTACACTTTTGTGTTGCTACAGTTCACTTTTTTGTAAACAATCGAATTTGAAGTTTAATTCTGAAGAATTATTGTAGGAACTGAAGTAACATAGATTACCTAAGAAATTTCAGTTCTATCACGATTTCTCCTTTCAGCATGTGGTTTAATTTTTAATTAAGACTCATAACAAGTCTCATTTTATTTTCAATTAATTGCAAGATTTTGGTAGGTACCACAACGCTCCTTCAAAAATAATATTGTAGGTAGGTAATCCTCTGGGCGGCAGTCTCTTAAAAATACATCATTTTATAATTGAACAGGGTTTCTTTGATATAACATTAAGGATTTTTATTTCCCCCAAATAAAAAACGTCACAAAAATTAGGGTATTACCCCTGGGGGTAGGTACCCCTTTCTTACGGCTGCTAATGCACGTATGGCCTTCTTCATACATTCCTTATGATCCTCCTCAAGAGTGAAAGACCTCTGAAAGCCGCTTATTTTTGGGAGTCTTTGATCTGAAGCATGAATGGGATATAAGTGAAATATATTATTATGTGTTCATATAATATGTAATTACGGTAACAGTTTCTGTAGGTTCAAATGAGGAAAACCTATTTTGTGTTGGACATGTTGTACGTTTTATTAAAGATAATCTTACTTCTAAACTAAAAAAATACAATAGACGATAGTAATCTATTCCGCTTAACTACGCTTAGTTAAGCGGAATAGGTAACGAAATATATCTACGTCTATTGTATTTTATAATGGATTCTAACCTAAAGGTAATAACGTATCTAAAAAAGCATGGTCCGAGTAAATAAATACATTTAAACAATACATTGCTAGTATTATTCCGTAAACCACCGCTCGTAACACTAAATGCTTTAAATAATGAAACACATTTTATTTCAACTCCAAACTGAAACTATTCTGCCCGCTTTTAGTTCCAGTTTCATTACACATTCGGCCGATGAAATCCTCCACAACTCGCCAGAATTAGTAGCAAACTGCTGTACAAAGTACGAAATTATTTCTCATCAGTATCGGAATATGGTTGCAAATATACGATTGTTTTGCAACACTTCCATTATTAATTCCGCCAGAAGTTCGGAATTTCCGAGTTTAATAATATACGATAGGAAAATAGCAATAGTTTATGTGTAACTTTCGACCGTCATTTGGAGTTTGACTGTGGTTACGTGTTCCCGATAAATAAATGTCCGGGATTTAAATTCGTACGAAATCGCGGTATTTCCGTAACAGATTACACGTAGGTTCAGTAAAATTGGCGCGTTTTGTTACGTGTGTGTATCTTGTTGTTTCAGTGCTTGCGTTGTCATAATACGACTCATTTTAATTTACCTGAAACAAAGAAAAAAATAAGGGAAGGAATCAAGATACGAAATAATTTATTTGATTAAGTAGTTATAAGAGCTTTTAAGAAAATTTGGATAATTATGATGAACATAAATTAAAATTCTCAAAAAGTATCTTTCACACTGTCTTTTAAATCTCGCAGTCATTGACAGACCTGAACAGAAAATTCTTATACAAAAGTGAATCTCAAATAGGTACGAATATTCTTACTACTTTGCTATTTTAAGCTAGAACGCTATCCGCTAGTATACCGTGCACATAATTATATGTAAAGTATATGTAAATCTGTGAACTCGTAGACTGAAATGTAGGCAGGCATCAAATTGAATGTGAAAACCGCCCCACTACCTGCAGCCAATTTGAATTTAAAAATAACCACCACTTTAGTTATTATAATGTTTAAAAATATATGCTGGTAATCTACTAAAATATTGGAGTTTCAGACTATGTAAATCTCTATAGGTGGTAAAATAAAGTCACCTTTAAAACTATCAAATTTTCTTGCACTAAATGGATGTCCATGTGATGATGCTGGCAATAATGTAGTATGGTGACGTTGGCTTTATACTTGATTGAATTTAAGGGTAACTTTGAGCAAGCTTTTATATCTAGCCTTCAAATAACTTGATAGTTTTTCTATGCAACACTGACAGAAATCAGTTTTGTTTTATTCCGCTCATAAAATATATCTGTTTTTGGGTAAATCAATAGTTTCAGAAATAATTGTAATTGCCACAAACTAATTAAATCCAAACAAGTAGTCAGCCGAAGCAAAAAGAGTATGTAATGATCGCAGCAGCCGGCGTTCTGTAGTTTCTGCCTACGCGAGAAACTATATAACGCCACCTGCTACGTGAATTTATGTATTTATGCATGAGTAATCAGTCAATTTTAATTTTCTTTACTGTTTATTACAATATCTCGACAATTACAATAACTCGATTAGCACAGTCTATAGCAAATTCCAAGTTTTTCAATTGATTTTCATCGCCGAGACCCTCAAGACTAGGCATTTCCGTCAACTGTACAAAAAAACTATTCATGGAGAAGTATTATTATAAGTTAACCTCCCTCCTAAGCCTCTTCGGATAAATCTGGTTCCACGCGAAAGTGGATTTCAATAACCTGGAACTATGTCTTTTAAGAATACAATCTTTATTCAATCAATCCTTTGAACCCTTCACCCACCTTTAGATTTTCCTTATATTTTCTTTCCGGAATCCTTTCTACACATTCCTGGTTCCATTCATCATAATCCTTACGTTATAAAATCTGAACCAATCCTTTTATTGGATAAAATTTTGTATAACATACGCGAAATAAATTGTTACTAAGTGCTTTTCAGCGACGCAGCCGATAAGGAAGGTGATGTTTTTATTTACGAGTAATTTTCTAAATGTTTTAAGTTCACCCATCGTCTTTCTGAGTTGAGTAAGCTACTTTCAATGGGGTCTAACACAAGCGTTTGAATACTCATAATCTAACTACAACAAACTGCTGTACCTACTCAAAGCCACATAAATTATTTCTCAGTCAAGTCTTGGTTTCTGAATAGTGGACGTCATGCAGAACCAATCGACACGGTAGTAGATTACCACAGAATTAATAATCTACACAAATAATGACATCATCAATATAGACTACAGCGACCGCAGCGCACAGATTGTTCGCGTTATTGATGAACAATAAATTCAAGTACCTTCAATAATGATTGACAGTAGCGCCACGGTTCGCAATCATGTAGTGCTCTAAGACACAAGAGCTTGGTGGAAAAAGTTTAATGGAAAACAATCATACACTGATATTTGCATGTTAAACTAAACCAGACGGTATTTCCTCTTCAAATAGCATAAATCCATCATGATTGTCTAGTCTCAATTAAGTTGTAAGGATCTATAGCTGGACTGTCTATATAACTAACATGGCCTTTTTCATTATCTACCATAAATTGGGCCTAATACGTTAAGATGTTTGTTAAGAAGAAATTATTAATTTGATAAGTTTAGCAAGGACTTAGAAACCACGTAAAGAAGGAGAAGGAAGAATGAAGGTCATTAAATTCGTTGACTGACAGTAAAACATTTGGCATTCAAGTTTCTCGTGACTTGTACCACGTCACAAGCAAGCCCGGTAATCACATGGATCATTGCGGAGCTAACTCATCAGCCACGAATGACGAACTGGGGATCACGCCGCGTCATCTACCAGATACACTCCTATATGCTTTTGTTTTCGAAAATCCTTTTTTTCGCTTTTCTTGTATAGAAGTTTCGGAGTTGGCCAATTTGTTGAATAGTCTCCAGAAGATTCTGGGCCTTATTTGTTTTCGAAATCGAGGGATCAGAAATGATAGTGATCCAAGATTTGATGCGGTGGATGTCTTATTATTTTATATAGGTTTCTTATTATTTTTGCCCGACGGATAATATTGTACAAAGGATTTCATTTACTTGCAACAAGCAAGATTGATAATAATCCATTTACATACTCATAGACTATTTCACCGGTTCAGACCTAACCTAAATTCACAAACATTAATTTAAGCGTCTTTACTGCTGGCTGTGCACTATTTCATTTAAATAAATTCCCTTCCCCAGTATCCGTCTAGAATTAAATTAATTTAAAAGAAGCACTGTCTAACAAAAGGTTTCTTTCATTTGCAGACCATCTTAGACAAACACTTGGAATTTAATTTAAATACTACAAAAACAAAGTAGATAACAATGAATTTACAAACATTCACTTTCCTTGTGAGTTTTCCACCAAGAGAACTCACAAGGCAGGTGAGTGAGAGAGTAACAGGATAACATACCTTGAAAGGAGCTAACAAAGACAAAGTTTAAATCCTGGAAGAATGCTTTGTTTGATTGAGGCAGCAGACAATAGTGAGGAACTATAGACTAGTTTGGAATATTTTTGTAAAAGAACACAATATTGTTTACTGACAGACAAGTACTAGGACGACATAGTTTTGAACGTTTCATGCTCTAGTCTTAGTGTCGGCACAAAACATCAAGCTGTAGGTTCTTTTTTGCTATGTCAACGTCATAAGATTGAAGGCAATCATTACTATCGCGGCTTGCAACTGGGGCATTGATGGACAATGGTGAAAATGTGGGTCGAGGCGAAGCCGAGGCACACATACGTGAGTACATCAATGCCTCGTTGCCGCCAAGGCTAGTATAATACTTTTCTCAAATAAGGCGCGCAAATTCAAACTGAGTAAATTAATTATAAATTCCAGAATCAATGACGGACAACGATATTTTTTCACGCGCCAATTTGTATCGTTTAAACAAAATATTTTGTTGGTTGCCATAATAATTTGGTGTAAAAAGTTCATTCCATTTTTAAATAACACGATAGATATGAGTTATCATAGTAATTGATTTGGCCGCTTTACACGACAGATATTGATTTTGATATATAAAAAAGCTGGCCGGGCGCTCGCATGAATTCGACCAGTACAGCTAATTTGATTTATCTCGAAGAAGGTTGTCAAAATAATTTTCGAATTTCCAAGCATGTTTGACAATGTTTGAAAATTAAAACAATCTATATTGTTTTAATTTTAAAACTATTAGTATTGAAGGAATTTGCCCCCTGTTTTTTAACAATAAAAACGTTTGACGTTTTGATTCTAAGTATATTTATTTATTTTATAGACACGATTATAAAAAACATCATGAATTTTTAGTAAATGATTTTAGGATAATAAACTAACAAATTTCGCAATAGTCATTCCTAAATTTTTTGGTTTATTACAATTAGAATTACAAAGATGCATAAGATCCTACTGAAAATGAGTTAGAAACTAGACTACTAATCTCCGTTATACTTTGGCTAGTCAGCGAAAACATAATTCGTAAAAGTTCTAAGTAGATTAATGCATTAAGGCACTGAAGTTGTTATGTGTTGTGATGAGAACAATATAGTGAAAAGGTGTGACTGAAATGTTTTGATAGTTTTTTATGGGATATCATTTTAGTGAGGATGAACGGAGTAGTGATCTAAATGAATGATTATCAACTAACACTGCCTTAAATTCAGATAATCTCAAAATGGTCCTGTAGATATTTGTAATGGTCGTTCAATAGGTAGCTTGGATTTCCAATTTCGGTGACAATAAAAAACAATTAGATTCCAGTAAGAGGTCGAGATCTAAACAATGAAAAACACAAGGATGAGCAAGGAAGTGCTCAACAAAAACATTACCTCCTTAATGAAACAACAATTAAACACGAACATCGCTCTATCGCATCTAAACAATTCTTTTTATATTCTAAAGAGTCCTTCACACGAGTCTCTCCGTACGTCGTCACAAAGAGCTGAGCGCTCGTCTCCCCTTTGTTGCGACCGTGTGACGCGGCTTTTGACTGACATAGCATCGTGGAGTGGCACGTTATGTCTTCGTATAAAATATTCGGAACAATACACTCTGTGTTGTGTTTTGTTTTGAGTTTTACGTTAGTGTTTGTTAGTGATTAGGATGTATGAGGACGATTGTCGCTATGATGCGATGACGCTAAGATGGCTAACATGGGCATTTTGATAGAACGTATTGGATATTGTCGAATTTAACAAAAACTATTCGCCGTATAAGCAATTCGCTTGAAGATTATCACTGAAAGTAAATAATTATACAATCAGATGTAGGATTTGAAATAATTGTTTCACTGGTAATTGCCTCAAAGTTCCCGCCGTCGACCTGCATTTCCACTCTATACTTGACATTTTAATTTAACACTAGTCATGAGTGTGATCATAAACAAGTAGCAGTGTCACATTCCAAGTTTATGAACTTACAACCTTGAGATTGAGCTCAAGAACTGACCCTGTAAATCTTCAAACCGTCTTCAAACAGGCACATCGCATTGTCACGATGATGACATAATAATGTAAAGACATAAAACTGTCAAACTTATTGTTCATTGTACGATCCTCCTAAGTCCTCCCGTCTGTTACCAAGGACGTCTTACGTTCAGGAACCGTTTGAACTTCAATTAGCAAGAAGCCTGGCAATTTTAATGTGAGTTTCTGAATCAATAGCAGCCCAGAGTCAGGGTAGGTTTTAAGCTGTTTAAAGCATCGGCAGATTTGTTTTTTATAAACTCAAACTCAAACTCAAAGCATTTATTTCAGTAATACCATTTACAGGCACTTTTGAATTGTCAAGGAGTCGGTCAGTCAGAAAATATGAAGCTAGTTGCCCATTCCAAGGCGTAGTAGGTTCCTATGGAGAAGAACGGGCAAGAAACTCCACGGACACACTTTTAAACCAAAAAATTGTTACAAAAATTGTTTACATCATAATGAAGCTTTATCGTTTCCACAAAGCTAAAAAGGAGCTCGTGGCTAAGCTATAACAGCTGCAGGGGTCGATCGAAGGTTAAGCTACGCTAGTCGCTGTCGGTTCGTGGATGGGTAACCAACCTTTACATATCGAGACCCTTCCGTGCCTCGGAAAGCACGTTAAGCCGTTGGTCCCAGCTGTCATTCGCAAATCTTTGACGGTCGTTACGGGTAGTCAAAACCCCTGACAAAAAGTCTTACCAAGAGGTATCGTGTAACCCAGTAGACTGGAAGCTGACCCGTAAAATATAATAGCGTATCTAAATGATTGAGCTAAATATTTTATTAAAATCGGAGCAGAAGCAAAATTAAAAGAAAATAACTCTTAGCTATGAAATGTTGAAATATGTTTAATGTATCGAATAATTTTTGTGTCGATTTATAATAATATGATGTGTCAAAGTAACAGGGTTATTCAACTTTTGTCGCAGACCGTAGGCGTAACCTACCCATGTTAGAATGAGGAAAAAAAAATACGTTTTGTTACGTCACTCCATTTGGAACAACCGTTCTCAGCATGCTAAGGCACTGTTCGTTTTTAGAACTACAACAAAATAGGTACCATAATCTGATAGTGCCAAAATATCTCCAATAGCTTGTTCAAACACATAAAACGGTTAACACCTTACACAAGACGTCAAGTCCATCGACCGCAATATGTGGGCCATGTTAGCCTATAGCCTGCTAGCATGTTAACTTGGGCATTAATACTCGACCCTTGTAGTATAATTACGCCAGGGTTATGTTATAATATCGAAGGTATCGACATTTTGACCAACGTAACAAAAGTATCGACCAACTTCACTGGATACAAGAATGGATTATTCTGATTCCTGATTACCTAAATTGTGTAGTTCGACTAAGAAAATTGTACTTCACAGAGACATTAATCAATGTAGGAAAAGGGTTCAAAATGAAATGCGGTTTCTTCAGTAAAATGTTTCTTCTTTATTATAACTTTCACAGTCTTTTTCTTCGTACAATCCAGTGTCCACCATATTCTATTATATATACCCCTTCCTATCTCGTTCCGCCTTCACTCCCTCACTCTCTCCTTTCACTCAATGCTTCGTTCATAAATCCATCACAATCATTCCGTTCAGAAACATAAAACAACTTTTTAACATTTAATTATTATAAAATCCTACATCAATATGTATGTGTTTTCATTATTGGATGACGGTCGTTGTGACGATTCTTGTGGAATATCTGTGTTCAGCAATGGTCTTCTCTCGGATGACCCCTGCTGAACTTAGGATCCTTTACAGCCTCCCCAGTGTTGTGACTTAACAGGCGTTACACAGACGAGGCTCCGAAGAGTTATTTTAAGAACACACGGTGCCTTCCATGTGGTGATGGTGATCACGGGGGTGCTTTTAGTGGAAGTCATCTTTTGAATAATATGATGATGATTGGATAATGTAATAATTACATTACAGGTAGGTAACATTACATTACAGGTAGGTAACATTACATTACTTTGTTGAAACCCTGTTTATCTTGTCTTTGGAAAAAATTAAGAGCAATGTATATCCCACCAACAATATTTTCATGTAAAATGTGACCAAGACGAGACAATGCGGCTCGCACTATCAAAAAGTTATCGGATCTCATGTAGAACCAAGCTTCTAACTCTACCCACCCTAACTGTACAAGCTCTAACTTCATAAGCTCTACCTTAGTTGCTTTTCATTTCATTACTACAAGAACCTTACACCCATGTGAATGTAGCGAAATGGCCGTTGCCCATGCTTTTGCACTTCGCTTGGCTCGTCTTGGCGATTTGACAAGTACTGTGCGGAAGGAACACATTTGAACAAATTAAAAACGAACATAAAAATATCAATAAAGTATCATAATAATATTGTGTCGTACGTTGTACGGCCGCGCCGAATAGGGATGCTGTCTGACTCTGATTTTAAATAAACCTTTACGGAGGAGTGACGTATGATAGTTTCGAACATCGTGCATCATTTGGTCAGAATTGACAAGGATTCAACAATCTTACACTATACTACCGTTATTCCCTAAACAATGTCCGATAGTATTGCTTTCTAATTCATTAATTCTATTATACATATTATAATAATTTCTAATTAATTAATTAATTGCCATGCATGTCCATTGTATCACCATTACCTTTGAAATTGGGAAATTATTACACAGTTATGCAAATTACTGTCTACACATTCTACCGATATTGCAGTAGGTATTACCTATATTCTAAGTAGGTAACAGGAGGCTTGATGTAATTGCCATTTACCGACACTATTTCGTAATGGCTTTAACTGATAATTATCGGCTTAAAGATAAACTCAATCATTCTAAACTTTATCTGGAAATTAATCACCTTATTATTAATAATCTTTGTCAGTTGCTACTTCAATTATTAGTCCTTTATAATTATTACAATTTTTACTCTAAATTTTTATTTTTCTGGAAAAGATTCTTATCAGTATTCCAGCATTCAATTTATCGATGATGTTATTGCAGAATACAGCGATCATCTGAAGCAGTAAAACAAACACACGTTAAGCATAATCTGTTGTACAACATACTAATAATATTTCATGTTGTAGCATATTCCCGTTAGTCGCAAACAGATGTCTTAATCGATTCTATACGCTTCATACTAAGAGCAAACATACAGAATACTGCAGCATAAAATAGGAATTTGTAGATGCGACACTCACGCTCCAAACGCAATAGCAAGAACGATTTGATTGCCTTTGACATACCATTAGTTGAGGCAAAGTAACAGTAACACTGTCTGTGTTTAGACGATGTTTGTTGCTTCAATTTTATAAATGAAACATACATAGTGTAAATAGGCTTAAGCTGCCTGTCTGTCTTAGCCAATAAGCGGAAACAACGAGCTATTATTATATATAAGTTGCTTAATAGTTTACTCGAGGTCATGCCCTTCTATTGTTTGTTTTTTTCAGAGCTTTGCTCTTCTCTGTTCCCCTCGATTTAAAAAAAAAACCAGAAGCTGAAGTCTAGAGACAAACTCTAAGTAGAAAAACACTGCGTGAATCTGTGCGCGAAATTCCTCTCCAGCGTAGCAAGATAAAATTAATGTCCTGAAAACATCTGGGAGGAAAAAACGTGCGTATGTTGGAAACATTAGGTACTTTCGAAAGATTGACTCCGCGTCCTAACCAATGCGATCGATCGTGCGAATATCGCGATATTCGCATTCATATAACGTCACTCATTTGTTCGAAAAACTGGAAGGCGTGATCACGCATTCGGGTTTGTTAAATAAAATAAACGTGACGCTCGAGTGTTGGTTTATTATCGCGACTATTGCTTTAACGTGTTACAATTATTTCGGCAACACCAGCTAAGTTTCACTTCTACTCGATTTCCTTAATCCATGACCAGTGCACGTTACATTAGACGACCGCAATACGGTAGGTAATATTAGGTAAATTCGCACTAAGCAGTCGAGTCGGCTAACAGAGTGTTGAGTCGATAGCTCTCGTGAATTCGATATGTGTACGATTGGCTGCCCTACTTAGAACTTGGTTGGTTCTGTATATAAGTTTTGTATCAGGTTCGCTTTTAGCAAACTAGAAGGTACAGTGGCTTTGAAGGTATTTTGGCCCCTGTCAACCGTCACCTTATCATTCCCCACCACTCCCTTCTCTTTCATATCATTCCTCACACAGTCCATCTTTTCTTTGGCCTTCCTCCCCCGCTCTATCCATCAACATTAATATTCGTAACTCTTTTAATCACATGCGTTTCCTCCCTTCTCATCACATGCCCATACCAGGTCAAACGATTTCCTTTCAACATTTCTGTCACTGGCGCCACTAAAGTAAGAAAAAGTAAGAAATTTCTTACTTTATCCAATTTCGGTCACTCCACACATCCATCTCAATATGCTCATCCCAGAACAGACCAGTGAGTAATCGACTACCAAAATATTTCTGTAACCAAAAATAAAATCCCACTTTGAAAAAGGTTTTTTGTCATGTAACCTCAATAACCCCTCCAAAAACCAGTCTTCCGCAGTATATTCTAACAAATCTCCTGTCCGTCTCGCGTCTGCCGGATTTAATCCCTCACTATTCGTTGAACCAGCAAACTGTCAATTCAAAGGAAAAATAACCTGTAACTTAAGGCGGAACAGGAATGTACCCAACGAACCTCAACCGGCGACCTGTGCTCGCACGAGGAAAACTCTAACATCTCAATATTATCGTCCCAGAAACAAATGATAACATAAAGGTAAATTTACACGGAGAGAGATTTTTGACTTTCGAAAAAATGTCCTTGCGAGACACGTTGACCAGAAATGTCAGGCAATTTATCTTTACCCATTTGGTTATGCCTGCATACCTGCTATGTCCCTCACATTCTCGCCTCTCCAGTTGACAAACTCTCCTTGTGTAAACGCGCCTCAATATTATGTACAACCGAACAGCACTTAAAGCTTTTTATATTCCTAATATTTCAGAGAAAATACTCTCCAATAACTGTATAACAAAGAAAATGAGTCTTTCGTGTTTTGGGAATAAAATTCGGCTGGTAGACAAAGGGTTAGTTCCATATTGCAGTAATGGGTACCGATTGGGGTCAATTGAGTTATTCCTTGGATGTCATCTCATGTACCTACCTATTGGGCCGAACTAAGTGAAGGCTCGATGGCAATGGATGGCCGCTAGTCGCTATATGTTTATGAGATTCTGACTTTGACGAACTGCTTTTGCTGTGATTCGATTTGCTTGTTAACGTTTCGTAGTTTATTAAAGGGACTCCATTAAAGGCTTTATATTGGTTAAGAGATGAAAGGTAACTAGCCACCTTCTTAGTTTTCTCTATGTGAAGGGAACAAGAAGCAGTGCAAGAGAATTAATTGAATACGTTGTATTAAAAATTCTTGAACTGGTTTCAGTATTGATCCTTGACCACCTTTGGTATCTTAACTATCTAGCTTTTCCGAAAAATACTACCATATACAACAGGGTGCGTGTATGACCACGAAGCAAAAGGAGTATCTAAGGATCGTAGCAAGTCGTTTCTGCCTTCCCCCATGGTAAGTAGGCGTGAGTGAGATTATGTATGTACGACTACAGTTTGGAAATTACGTAAAAATATACCCAGGCCAAACCTTTTTTTTTATCCAACACTACGAGCCAAAACTCTTTTTACCTAATAAAAAGAAACATATTTTATCAAATGGAATATAAGGTGGTGTTCCCGACTTGAAAGCTAGTACAAAATACAGGCAGAAAATTAAGTCAAATTTTTTCCTAAATCGAATCTAGCTATGCTTTTAGCGTGCTCCATTTACATTCAAATGTACAAATTATGAATCTGCTAAAAATATTTATATACATTCTTAAAAATATGGACAAATAAAATTATATCTCATGACTCCCTTGATTTTGTTATAATTTTTTTGGCACATTGATTTAATTTTAATTTCTAATTATGGAGGTCATAACTGTTTATTCCTATTGTACATTTCGACCTTATCTCTTCCTATCTTATTATTTTTACCCGAATACGGCGAAGCAAAAAGGAGGGTTAAGATTTTGACCGGTATGTATGTATCTATACACCTTTTTAGGGTTCCGTAGTAAACAAGGAACCCTTATAGTTTCGCCATGTCCGTCTGTCTGTCTGTCCCCTGCTTAGCGCAGAGACTGTTAGTACTAGGAAGCTGTAATTTGGCATGAGTATACTATAATATACATATTAACTACGCTGACAAAGTGGTAAAATAAAATCATAAAAAAAAAATATCCGTTTGCGAAATATTAAGCTTTAAAGTGCTAATTTTTGTTAGAGTCAAGTGTGTGTCCCCCCTGTCAGCTAAATGGTAAGTTCTGGTGTGGAAAAATTCACAGCAGTAATGTATATAACGAAATTAAAAGGAAAACTATCACAGCTAAGTAGGCTCTACAAGTGAACGAGTAATTATCGACCAACTTACATTTGCAGTTGCAAAAACATGTTCTCCCATACATTTTGTATGGGAGAACATGTTTTTCAACTACAATGTTAAGTTTGTTCTTCGGATAAATACATCCCAGCTACGGAACCCTTCATTGTGCTTGGTCCGACATGCACTTGGCCGGTTTTAGTAGACTTTTTGTCGTAGTTGGGTTTTATTTTTTTAACCGACTTCCCAAAAAAGAGGAGGTTATCAATTCGGTTGTATTCTTTTTGTATGTGACAGCTCTGTCCTTTATGAACTGTTTCGGAAATTAGGGTTCTACTTCCCAGGTGGGCCCATTTTCATCAAGTCAGGATCTGATCATGGGATCGTGGAAAAATAGAGGGAACCCTTCAAATATTATAGGCGCACTTCAAATATTATTTTTATAGTAACTCGTACATTTGCTCTCGGAAGGCACCATTTGGTGAAATGGAACTGATGATGAAGACCACAGTTGGCCACCGAAACTACTCAATAATAAGTTTTTCACGGGTTGCGATTCGATTACTTTAATATGGGTGCCAAGCTAATTTATGCTAGTCACAATGCATATTATTATGGTGAAGTGGTGCTGATGGTGAAGTAACAGGAGAACTCCTCAATAATTAACATGCTGCATCGATTAAAAATCCGGAGTCACACGTAATCTATTCGATTTATCCCCTAACACGTGTGACTCCGGACTTTTAATTTGTCTGTCCTTGATGACTTGTTTATACCTACCTTTTTAGTTGACTTTTTGCCGTAGTTGGGTTTTAGTTTTTATACTTTTATATTTATTATAAACAAAAACTAGAAATAGTTATTCATTAATTATTCAACGACCGTGTGAGAGCAATTAGACAAACAATAGCTTCAAAAATCATAATTAAAGAACAAAAAAAGAACAGTAAAGTTCCTGTAGCTATCATTGTTTCCATTGTAATTATGTTTTGTTGTCGTTACAGCATAAAACCATTTTACTTTTCTTACTTTTTACCTTAATTACCGAAAATTAAGAATACTGCACTTTAATTTATAATTTTTATTAATTTTCTTTTCTTAAAGTTTTTATCAGCTAGTGTTGACGGGATTGTTGAATAATAAATTAATAACTTCTAGGTTCTCAAAACCTACCTACAGCACCAGTCTCTTACAATGGTAGCATTAGTCACAAATAATGTTCACTTTTGAGGCATAAATTGTGAAGGGAGAATAAATTACTTGTTTTTTGTTAAGTAACCACAAGGGTTTGGCCTTCATCTCACCTGATGGTACATGATGATCAGGCTGAAGGAGGAAACGAGCTTCACTCGGAATCCTCTACCACAGATGAACTAGCTATCTTACCTCTAAATGCCGAAACAATGCTGTTAACATTCTTGTTATGGAGACAGGCTTAGATAAGGTGGTGGTAGCTAGCCACTAGCCAGGCGGACTTAGGACAAGCCCAACCACCAACCAAACTGAGCAGAAATTTTGCCTACGCTGGGAATTGAACCCGGGACCTCTGGGTCTGAGGCAAATGGTCTTACCACTAGACCACAGAGGCGGATAAAACTTGATTGAGCAACTTGTAAATGTTGAGCCAAGTTTTGCGATTCCCTTTACGTAGTGTGTACTTTACGATACATTTCCCTGACTGCACATGACTTTGTAATACATGACATTGTAAAATAAATAAAAAGTTAATTACAATTTATGATCAATTGTCGAGGTCGCTAGCTAACCACATTGCAATTCAACTCTTAAAAAATTTATAATAGCTGTTAGCGTCAGAACATTTAATTGCAATGAATGCATGAATATTAAAGTCATAATTTTATTTTATTTTGATTAAACATTTTATTAACGAAATTCTCATGACCTTGAACAATGAATTAAACTTAAACTTTGTGGAAATCCATGACAGTAAAATGTTAAATCCATGACCAATAGAGAAGTATGGAAGAAAAAGAAATGTTGCGCGGACCCTAAATGGGATATTATGATGAATGATGGTGAATTCGACAAGAAAGCGGGCCAGAGGGCGGCGCGGCAGCGCAAAGTTTAATTCCAATATTAAAACTAGCAGCTATACTGTGTGTATGATAAATTGATTGATAATACTCTCAGAAACAGTTGGGGAAATCTAGGCATATAGGAAGTAAGTCCTATTTTACATACATTGCAGTTGATAGAAGGCTGGAGGGGGAGGGGGGTAGCTTAATATAAAAAAATACGTAAGTACATGTACACGAACATAGAACCTCCTCCTTTTTGGAAGTCGGTTAAAAACAAGCTTCTGCCCGCGACTTCATCCGCGTGAAATTTCGCCCACCGCAAGGCATTCCATCGCCCGCCCGCGCTGTTACTTCGTTTTCGCTTAGCGTTCTTTACGATTTTTTTATGTTTTGCTCGGCTCCTAAGAGCCGTAGCGTGATGTTACATACCTTCCTCAACAATTGGATTATCCAATGCAAAAAGATTTTTTCAAATCCGACTGGTAGTTCCGGAGATTACATACAAACAAATAAACCATCCATCCATTGCCATCAATTTGTATTGTAGTAATATTGTCAATCGCTTCAATTGCATCAATGTGTATCAATCACGTAAAAATTGACAATTGCAATTGATCCATGATTGATTGATTGATACACGAATGATATAACTAATTTTTGTAACAATTTTATTGATTTAATAGAGTGTCTGTGGAGTTTCTTTCCCGTTCTTCTCCATAGGTACCTACTAAGCTTAAGAATGGGCAACTAGCTTCATATTTCTGACTGACCGATTCCTTGACAATTCAAAAGTGTCTGTAAATGGTTTAATTGAAATAAATGCTTGGAGTTTACTATGAGTTTGAGATGGCAAACGCTAAACTGTTTGTGTACGTATGATATACCCACATATACCAATAACTAATAACCAATGTATACTAATTATAATTTAATGAGTTCCAATATTTCAATATTGTAAATAATTATAGATCGGTAGCTGGTCGGTAAAAGCACCTGGCATAGATAACGACTTAAACTTCGTAAGAACAAACCCGTAATTGTCGTAAGAAGAATATTGTTTTGCAGGTTTTAATTTTTTGGGTTATATGACATCAATTTTGTGTCAAATAAAATTACTCAAGCAAAAAATTTAAAAGTAATTTAATAAAACCAATAAAATAAATTGAAATATTTTATTTAATAAATTAGGCGTTGGAATGCGAAACCCTATTGTTCCAGATCCTATTGTTCCAAATGAACAAGTGCGAAATATTATAACTCATTCAATTACATAAATTAATGATTTCTGTTCATTGGTCATAAAGTTATTGCCCATTGGTTCGATATACGCTCACTAATAAAAACAGAGCTCACTCGTTGTATTTAACGTTTGTGTGCGTAACTATTCATACCGACACAGCTATCCGTATGTGGGATGTAAACCGAATAGTTTTGCAGAGTGTACCTTAATCAAAGGAGATATAATTTGCCGAAGGCTATGTAGTTTTCATATATATAATTAAAGCTCCACTTCGCTTCTTAGTCAACACGTTACAGTCATCCAGAGATCTTCAGGATGATCTATCTTGTATTATTCTGTGTTCTAACGTGCCTATGCACAATTTGGGGATGGATGGTGTATGTGAAGGGTGGGAAACACGAGCTACCCCCTTTTTACCCGGGACTGTTGCCCATTGTGGGTCATTTTCATTTGCTGATCGGTGATGATATAAGTAAGTTTTTTTTAAATACTTTTAAATCCTTTTTTTTGGAAATTTTTCGCTGCCTATGTATTTTGTAATAAAGGTTCTAATTATAAGAAAAAAATATATTTTAAAGATATTATAAGTGGGATGATATGAAAGAAAAAGTAAATAGTGGCGTGACGGCTGACAGGGGAGAATGGAAGAAATAATCGTTTTGCGCCTACTCCAAGTATTATAAGACAGGGCTGCAATATGAAGATAGTTTTAATTTTCATCAAGAATTTGAAATCTGAACATTTACCTTGATTAAATTCAGGTGGATATTCATAGACGAGTCTCATCAATTCTTCTTTGGCAGGTTTCTGGCGGTTTACAAAGAATCTTGTCGCAGAAGCAATGAAACATGGCGGAGTCATCACCGTTGTGTTAGGATACAGGGTGTACTACAGTAAGTGTCATTATATCAAACCTTATTACCTTAACATACTTATTAACATGGCGAAGGGTGATTGATTTGCTAGACCGTTAAGACCCAGCCGGTAATGTCTTGCCTCTCATGGACGAGGTTGTGGGTTCAAATCCAGCCAAGTACCAATGTGACTTTATCAATCCATAAATAATATGTAAGTACTTTTAAAGTTACTGTTTATTTTGAACATCACTGACATCAGTGAACGAAAACATCGCGAGGAAACTTTAACTTAATTAATATAAGTCTGATATCGCCAACCGGCCATGAGCGAGCTTGGTGAGCACTGCTTATGCCTTCTCTCTATAAGAAGAGGCGTATGCCATGCAGTGGCACTATAATTGCTGGTATTATAATATTATATAGACCATTAGTGTTTGTAGGTTCCAGATTATCAAACCTTCTAAAACAGAAATTAAATCTTTTGATATTCATGAATCCCTATCATTCGGATGTTGTCAAAAAAATTCACGAAGTTATAACAAACGTTAGGTACGGTCATAGAGCGAAAACGTTGAGCAATTTTCAAACAATTTCCTTTTCGCCCTTTCGAACTGTGATTTTCATTCAAAACATTTTCAACACGTAGTCGGAGAAAAACTAAATAAATAAATAAATAAAGAATTTTTTGCATAAAACAAAATCACATTGCACTGCATACATTCAGTTGACGCATACTATAAGGTGCGAGTAAATTAACTATGAAAAGCTCAACATTTTCATTCCTTTACTGTACAGTTTGAAATTAAATGAAATTGTTTATTCTGTAAATAGAATATCGGAATCACTTTCGTCATATGAAAAAAAATTATTAGAACTAAGCTAGATGAGGTCGGTGTTCCTATCTGACTAATCTGAGAAGAAAAGCTGCAGGAAACTCAGAGGTCACAGTCTCTTTTAAATTCCAGAATAATCTTGGTCAGGCCATATTTTATGAGAACCATGTAGATTAGTGTCTGAAATGGTCTTTTGAGGAAAGAACCGCACAGATTTGAGTGGACCTGTCCAGTCAATGCAAGTATTTGTCAGTAATCGAGGAGCTCAACTCAGAACTTAAGGAGCTCAGCGACTCGACGAACAAAACCAAAGAAAGGACATTTGAGTAGGACGCATAAAATACTCAAACTGCCAGACCATCATTAACACTAACTGAGAAATAAAAGAAAACAAGAAAAAAAAATATCCACATAGTCCTCACGTTCATAATAATTAAAATAATATATGTAAATATTTTCCTGATGCCGATGGACCACTATTTTTTATATTCTTGAATGTTTTGTTTTGAAAATATTTAAAAATGTAAATTATATGTTCAAAAATGAAATAAAAGAAAAAAAAATATAGGTAATACTTTACAAAGTAATCATGTCAGTTTGTAATATTCAAAAATGTCGGTACATATAAAACGGATATTTTTTCATGAGTTTACATAATAATTAAAGTGTCAAGTTTTTATGGTTTTATCACAAGTTATAGTATCCCAAGCTTTTTTGTCTTATAAATAATCAGAAATGTTCCTTATTGACTAGGGTACCTTTTTAGGGTTCCGAAGTCAATAAGGAACCCTTCGGTTCTTTTTAGTGTGCTGTATGTTATATTATGTGCCTTTTAGTCTGTGTTAAATAAATGTATTTTCTTTTTTTCTTTTTAATAGTTTCGCCATGCCCGTCTGTCTGTCTGTCCGCGGCTTAGCTCAGAGACTATTAGTACTAGAAAGCGTAATTTGGCATAAGTATACATATCAATCACGCCGACAAAGTGGTAAAATAAAATCATGAAAAAAAATATTTTAGGGTACCTTCCCTACACGAAAAGTGGGGATTTCTCTCTCTGCCTACTTTTGTAAATACCTAGTATTGCCCAATCACTAAATTAATAAGCGGTCAGAAACAGGTAATGTTTTTGATGAGGTTAAATATTAAAGTATAAGCTTGATCATTGGGTCATTGTGATAAGGCAAACCCGATAGCTTTTCGATTAAATTATTTCTTAATTGTTTAAGACCTTCTACCCCTTTAATTATAAATGAGTTGAACTCTGATCACTGTCACCAGATAGTCAATTTCCCTCAGAAAATAGTCATATCTTATTTGGCACCAAGTAATGCTCTTTTTAACGGTCGAAAAAACGACGAGGTTCTCAAGGTGACGCGTCGTTTTATTTTTATGTATCTCCCGCGAGTATCTTTTTTTATTGATTAGTCCTATTTAAACGATTTTCTTTTTCGATAGCGAGAATTCAAGAGATACATATTTCTTTAAATATATGGATTTAATCCCTATTAAACTATGAATGTAATATATACACCTAATTATATACATTCATATATATTTATATAAAAATACACATAAATATACTAAAACAAATAAGACAAACAATGGGAAAATATTACCGTTGTGATGATACTGCCAGCTTCTTGCGAATATGCTCGCGAACTTTAACTTTAAAGGATAATCGGTTTTATAATTGACACCTTTTCTATTTATCTTAGTAATAACAGATCCTGAGGACGCTCTAACAGCTGCGAACGCTTGTCTACAGAAACATTTCGCGTACGATTATGCCAAATCTTGGCTGGGAGACGGACTGATCACATCTTCGGGTTAGTAAAAGCAATATTAGTGATGAAATGAAAAATGAAATGAAATGAAATGAAATAAATTTATTTGCTTTGAATGCAGGTATTTACAATTTGGTGTTAGAATATTGGGTGGAATTTTGGTGAATATGGTGACGTCCCAACTTACACATAAGTGTGTTGTTATCCTGCTCTGCTTACGATTATTAATTACAAGCAGATATCGCCGCCCCCGCAGAATAAACGCGCAAGTGCAAAAAGTTAAATTTACAGGAAAAATAAAACACCTAAATTGATCTATAACTTTATGACTACACATAATAGAAGTTTGATTTTTATGTCGTTTACAAGATTATTTTTTTTGTAGATAGTCTAATTAATATTAAATGTTAAACAGGTACCGTTTTTGAGTTATTGTTAAAAAAACATTTTACAGAAATGTTTTAGTTTTTTTTAATCGTTAATGTTGTTTTGAGTTTTTTTTCTTGTCAACTATTGTTTTTTTTTGTTTTGCAATGTAATATAACTTGAATTTTCTTTGCGTTTTTCTCAGTACAGTGATACAGTTAATGGGCTATTACGCGTTTATTCTGGTGCAGTCAAAAAGTTTCTGATAATGTAATAGGTGATTAAGTTTTTGTACTGGATAATATATCATCAAGGTCGAAATTACAACATTATGTTACGGTTTATCGGTAGGAATATAACTATAAATGAATAAAGCAACAAAAAATCCGTAAAAAAAGAAATCTTTCCTTTAATAATATTAGATAGTCAAACATAAACATTTCTCACACTTAATTAATCAGCCTTCAGAAAACTCTATAATTATACAAAAATTAGCTTTTAACAATCATTTTTAATACTAATTATTGGCTTTTTTATCTGTCTACCTTAATATTAGATATAATATCTAGTTGAACAATATTATTGTGCATGTACAGCTTAATTGTGACAAAACGAACAACTTTACCAATTAAGGTAATATTAAATCTACTTAAAAACATAATAACAATCATGATAGGGTGTTTTTTGGTACATTAGTTTAATTTGAGATCAATATTTTACGATAATCTGAAAGGAACTTATTGTTTTATTTCTTAAACGATCATACTTTTTCTTAAAAGGCACTTTTTTTAATTAACTTAAATTTCTAAGACAATACAGGTGATTAAAATATACTCTACTATGATTAAAGTCTTTAACTCTCGAAATTAAAGTTTTAACTCTCTTCTTCATCAGAATCAGCCTCTTCGGTATTGATATCACAATTTAAAGATTTATAAAATCCTTGATAGTGTCGAGGAATAGCTTCAGTACGACACAAACTCATTAAATCATTATAGAGGGCTTTTGGCACGGGAAGGAGCTGGCTATAAGCTGGTTTTAAACTTTGCAAGAAACCAGTACCTTCGGTGTCTGAACCCAAACCAGCTGAAGTGCTGGTATTAGTTGTAGCTATTCTTCCACGGGGTAATCTTGCGCTGCCTCTTGAGGGTCTAGTAGCTATCTCGGTGTTGACCGTGCGATAGTTTTCAGTAAAATCGTATTTGAACATGAGTTGGTCTGGTGTTGTGCTTGATACACTTACCTCTTTTACTAGGGACCATTTAACTTTCTCGTTAGTACTGTCACGATCCCAATTTTTGCCGTCCACTAACAGTTTGATATCAAAGAAGTCCGCCTGTTGCATCTCTTTCAAATCATACTTTTGCCCCTCTGTCTTAGCGTTCATTATGATTCCGTACATTTGATCAGGTGTGTATATAATTTTTTTATTTTTGGCTCGCTCTATACATGAATGCATCGAGTCTACTTCGGACTGGCTATGCCCCACTTCAAAAAATCGATGAGTAATATTTACATTTATTTTTTTTGAAAGGTGCAGATAGAGGGCAAAAATAAATCTATTTTTATTTTGTCCGGGGCAGCTATCGGAATAAAAAGAAAATAAATTGATGCCTCTGTTATGTTCCTGCTGAATAAAATTAAGAAGGCAACTTCCGATTTCATTGGCACCTCGTTTGGCTATTTGAAAATGCCATACGTAACAGTAACCTTTTTTTGTTAAACTATTATGGATTGTGAAGTTATACACTGGGTATTTTCGTTTATAATGGAAGACACCAACGTTAGATTGAGGAATGTTCAGCACTTTTTCTAGATCAAACGATGCTACTGTTATAGTCGTGGGATTTGATTGTTCTTTTTCCGTTTTCTTAATGTCACGTATATATTCTTTTCTTAATATGTGTGCCTTGTAATTTTCTTCTAGAGTCACTTTTCTTGCTTCATCAGCTTCATAATATAGTGCACAGGTCGAACACATATCTTTTTTTGGCTTAAAAAATGAATAATTATATCGGGTGTTAAATATAGTCTCGTATTGCCTTCTTGAAGCCTCATTGACTTCCGGATGTTCTTTGCTAAATTCTATGAACCATTCTTTGTATAGACGGTACATATTCCTAATACTTTTAACGTCTTCGTGTAAATATAGCCTCTTAGTCTCTTTTCTCACATAGTGCGACTCCTTTACGGGAAATAGACTGATGTGCATTATTATACTCTGTTCAGTGTCTTCCTTCATCTTACGTGGCCGATTGTTATGAATACCTCTATTATCTGTGATGTTTGAATCTGCCTTTCCTTTTTCAAGAGCAGTATAAACAAATGTGTCACCAATACTTAAAGTATTTAGAAAAAACTTTTTGCAAACCACAACAAGCTCACCATGAAGAGGCAATCTGTATGAAAGTGTTTGTGTACGGTTATTGCGTCTAGTTAAAGACATTCTTTTGATATCCTTTGATTCAACATATCTTAAAATATAAAGCCATTGGCGTTCATGGTCTCCATTATTCCAGAATTGATTAAAAACAGCCACTCTTTCTTCATCTGTAAATGCCTCATAACATTTTTTCTTACAAGAGCATACTTCACGAATAGTTTTAGCAGGCCGGGGTACTTTCGAGCGAATAGATACGTAAGCTTTTCCTGTGTTCTTTAACTTCTTATTTTTCCCATCCTGCCAATCGTTTGTATTGCGTTTTCTTTTTCTTGTAAGTGTTTTAGGTGTTTCATTGGAATTCAATTGTATTATGTTTAATTGAGTATCCACACTAATTAAATTGTCTGAATATATTGGTGGTTCAAAATTAGCGACATTACATGCACCTAAATCGTGAACAGCTCGCAACGTGGATGTTTCTTGTGTATCTAAGTCTAAAAATGTTTTAGGGGACTCCTGAGTTTCTACATTCACACTTACAGATTGTCTCGGCGTACCAGTTTTGCTATTTGAAATATTTAGTGCAGGAGGAGTAGCCATTTTATCAAAAAAGTTAGAAATATTAGAAATTGCTGAAGGAGTTTGCATATTGTCATCAATTAGCTCACCAAATAAAGAGTCTGCTCTTTCAGGGCTAGGTAGATATTCAGATACATCTGGTGAAAAGTCTCCATCTACACTGTCATCCGAATCTTCTACGGTGTGATTTTGAATGTTGAGGGAACGTAGATTATGACCAGACTTAACATTGGTTAACTCCAAAGATTCTGAAAAAAAAAAGTATTGAATTACATCAAAATCGTAAAAAAAAATTACATTAACCTAATGTTTTACTCATTGAATTTTACTCTCTGTCTTATTAACATAGCTGTTAATTGGGCACGAAATGTTCGAAGGCCGATTTGTTTAAACCGTCGTAAACTCTAAACCAGGTTCTGAAGGTAAATAAATAATTGTTAACAGTTTACTATTATGATTTTTTTAATCGATTGATATGAGGTCTGAAAACGAATACATAATTTTCATAAGTATAGTTAAATGACGGCATAACAAAATAAGTGGAATCGGTTATAGCGTGGTTTCGGAGGGAATAGTGTCGTATGATAGTATACCAAATTTCTTCTAATTTGGTTAAGCGGTTTAACCGTGAAACCGCGAAACAGATAGACCGATTTACTTTCGCATTTATAATATTAGTAAATAAAGATGAATTACCTTCACGAGAATCACTGATGTGGCTGTTCGAACAAGTATTAATGGAATCGTCCCGATTCTCTGAAATTTTTGATAAATTACTTTCATTTGATACTTCAAGCACGACGTTTTTGTTTAGTATCGGTGATGTAGGTAAAACTGAAACAAAACACATGTAAGTATTAAAATACTTACTTCACTCTCAACTATTCAAATACAACTAGGTTAAGTGCATGAACAGACGGACAGACAGGCTGAGGCTTAGCAATCGAGTACTCTTTAGGTACGGAACCCTCAAAAACTTACCCAATGCCAGCGAAGTGTTCTCGCCATTATGTTGCAATATTTTGCAATCCCCTTCGTTGATTCTTGATTCAGGCAAATTATTGTCTTCTGAAAAGTAAATAATTGTCTGACATTTTGCGGCAAAGCTATATAAAAGCTCAATCATTAAACTAGTAGATCGCATAGGCAGACCCCACCGAAGTAGGTACGCGATCACCCCGCGCGGCACCGTCCGCGTCGTCGCGCTTGTCAGCTGTATGAAGTAGGCACGATTCGCTCTTATTAATGTGTATATTGTTAGGTATTTAAGAGAATGTAATCAAACAAATCCATATTTACCTAGTAAAATGGGAGTACTGACATATGAAAATTGTTAAGAACGGCTTTGATTAGGTGATAAACAGAGAGTGACGTGATCTGGTTTGTTTACATTCTTTGAAATTTCAAAGATGCTATTCTAACAATAATACGTTACAGGGACTGAGTTTGAGAGACATCAAATATCCGGGATCCGATTCGTGTGATGAACGTGCCTACTTCACTTGTGTTTGTGTGCCGTGTTTTATAAAAAATATGTATTGTACAAGAGTTAAAATAAATAAAAAGGGACTAAGTTAGGTATGTAGTAGGTACCTACTGAATATGAAAATATGGATATGTAAATAAGTAATAAGGTAAATAATTTATCTTAAGTACCTTGCTCCTCTGGTCCACATGACATTATCAACATCCTTTTTGTTCGTGGGTTTATGTTGCGATAACATAGTTTTCGTTGTTTATCCATTGCACTTGTTAAAAATGATAATTATTACAATACATAATTAGGTAACTTTCTACGAAATGGACTCAATAGCTGTTATCGTTGACCACAAACTCCAAAGCACAACAGACCCCGCCTACCAGCTGCGAGCGAATGAAGTTTAAGGTCATTTGCGAATAGCCAAAGAGTTTGTACCACAATAGAAAGAGAGAACGATATCACTTGCGTAGTCTAAAATACGATTATTCGGTTGGCAACTACGTTTACAATAACAATTAAGACGGAAACAAAATGTAAAGGATATTATCGTACTATTAATTTCTTGAAGTGTTCTGCAACTGCACGTTACGGAATTATAGTATTAAAATCTGGACCAGAACAAACGCGCAATGGACAATGCCGTTAAAGTGATTTCTCAGTTGCACCTGATAAGTATGGTAATATACTTTACACAAAGTAAGGCTTAAATTATGGTACGCATATATATATCGCAGATTTATTTATTTTGGTTTTAAATAAAGAATAAAGTAATAACTTTTCGTAACATCGTAAATACTTTACATAAAAATCTGGAAAAAATTGAGGTGATGTATTTTGACCTATACATTACGAATATCGATTAACATCAAAACCGCCGCAATAGCACTTACGCGTTTATTCTGCGGGGGCGGCGATATCTTTTTATCCTAATATTTATGACCAGGTGAAGTTTGGAGACGCCATCGCAAATTACTGACCCCTGCATTCAGCCTGCCAATGACGCTCAACTTTTTGGAGGTGTTCAACAGCCAGTCAAGAAAATTGGTCGAAAGTTTGAAAGTTCACGTATCCAAAGACCCCTTTGATCATACTAAGTATTTCAGGAGCAATGCATTGGAGACATTTTGCTGTAAGTATGACACTGTGTAGGCTAATCTCAATCATTTGAGTGAAATTCGATCTGGAGGTTTATCTTAAAACAAACTCATAATAGTCTGGCTAAAAAAAGGTTAAAAAAATGAACTGATAAAATTATTGAATCAAGTTTTTCTTACTGAATAGACAGCTGTGCTGCTAGCACTAGGAAGTGGTGACGGGCGGGCGTTTTGGGGAACTGTATTATGTAATTTTGAAATTCGAAAATTGCTGATTTTCAGCCGTTTTGGATAAATGACGTTTGATTTTGATTGATTATAAAACTAAAGAATATTTTTTTTTTATTTTTTTTTACTGTTTAATTTTAGTGACTTCATTTGGATTAACTGGGTTCGAAGACTCGCACTACATCCAAAAATACATGCATGCTGTAGACGAGATTTTGAGTATTATAACTCAAAGGTTCCAAAAGTTTTGGCTCCAAAGTGACACAATATTTAACTTGTGTGGCTTTCAGAAACGGCATGATGAACTAGTGAAGATTCTCAATGATATGTCTGATAAGGTAAGTTTTTTTTTTGTAATCATAATTTTACGTTGCCTTACCTAAAGACTAGTCTTTTAAACTTATAAACCAAGTAAAAATAGATTTATGCAAATAGTGATTTTTTTAAATATTATTCATATATATTTTCTATTTAAGGTAATACAAAGGAAGAAAGCGGCTAGAAGTAACGGTGAATATACTTCTGGTAAGATGCCACATTGCCTACAAAGTGTATGTACCATCTCATACATGGGGAATGAACAGGGGCCTAAGTCTACTAATTTAAAAACGGTACAATGGTCTCTCAATGGTGAGTTTTTGACAGTTGTTCTATGGCAAATCTGTCAAAAACTCACCATTGAGAGTCCATTGTAACGTTTATAAATTAGTAGACTTAGGCACCAGATCGATTTGTATAATTGACTACTTTTTTACTGTTTTACTTATCGGGCAGTTACCTTTAATAATAATAATCATTTATTTTGCAGAAAATACAATCCAATTAGTTAATTACATAAACACATAACAACTTAAACACTACCTTCTACTATTAGAAACCCAAGTTTTTGCAACAAGTTTCCTCGTATCTCTTTTTCTGAAATCCGAATTTCTGATTCGAAATGGAACGGGAGTTAAGGTAAAAACATGAAAAAAAAAAGGGCAATGTCAGGGGGTTCGGTGTATCGGAAGAGGAATCCCACGTTTTGTCTCGATTTTTAAGGAGCTGTTAAAGTTGCCGGTTACCTCCTCAGTGCCACACTGGCGCGATATCGCGGGCGAGACAAGGGTTGCGCTGCCTGTCGCGCCCGCGATATCGCGCCGGTCTGCACGAGCTGTAATACGGTCTTCACAACATGTCGTCTCCACAGTACTGTCTTATTATTCGTTAAGTTGTTATTGTTATTAATTAAACCACATGAACTATATTATTTTGACTTTGACAGGCGCACAGTTATAAAAATACTATTCCACATTTACCTACCACCTTTTCCTTCATTAGTTACACTTATCAAATTAAGAAAATTGTGATACTCACTTTGTTCCTCATCATAGACACAAAATACAAGCCTTTCCTGGACCTTCTTCTGGAATCATCAGAAGATAACGCGTTGACTGATAAGGAGATTAGGGAAGAGGTGGACACTGCCATCGTGGCCGGCTTTGACACGTCATCGGGCTTGCTGAGTTATATGATGATACTGTTGGGCACACACCCTGAAGTGCAGGACAAGATATATCAAGAGTAAGTTTAACTTAATTGTAGGTTGTTTATGCCTGTTTGCACTCATTATAAGCTTGCTGATAGATGTTCAACGTAGGTCGGCTCAGCGCGAAAACTTGAAAACCCAACAGCGTGCTTTTGTTTAGGTTTATTATTTTCCAGGCGACTAACAACTTAAAGGGTGACTAACTAGCTAGTCACTAACATAATATAACGATAAGTATCAAGTAAGTCGGAGAAAATTCTACCCCCTGAGAGCTATCTTGGCGTGCGCTGCCTGAACCGTTAGAGTTAACATAGTTCCTAGCGGTGTCGCTTGGGAATGAATGAATGTGAATTAGGCTTGTGCTAAAATTTGCACCCTACATTCTCCTACTTTGACTTCTATTTTCGGAAGTCGGAGTGAGGGTCCCTATTTAGTTTGGCGGCGCCGGGCCTCAGACAGGCTAAGTCCGTCACTGAGAGCTTCCTGTCCTGAAAGAGATCACTCAGTAAGCTCAAGATGACAAAGATACACGTCTGCGCTCGACGAAAAACCAAAAAAGATTGTATGACTTAGCAATATTGTCGTTGTATGAAAACAATGTTCTGCTTTCAGAATCAAAGAAGTCTTCGCTACAGACAGAGATGTCGAGAAGGAAGACCTACAGAAGCTGGTCTATACCGAGGCGGTGATTAAAGAGAGTCTGCGAATCTTCCCAATAGGACCCAGTACCCTGAGATACGTTGACAAGGACGTCAGGCTAAGTAAGCTTACCCTTATTGGTAAAACTTCATATTAATTGTAAAATCTTTCCTCCCGATTTTTTTTCCTGATTAGCTTTCCATGACAAAACAAAAAAAGAATTACTCTTTTTCATCGTTTCCATCGACAGTCAGAATAGTCTTAAAATCCCATAAAAAACGAACGTTCAGTTTTTCCCTAATTTGAAAATGTTCGAAAAAATAGCCAAGGCGTTCCAACCGTTCTCAAGTGATGCGCGACCAACGAACAGCATTTCCATAGATAGATTTCAACGGGACGATACAAAATGTCCCCAATTCAAAATACCCAGCTCCGGTGGGCGCTAGTGATTTCAGAGTCTGTCGCTATCCTAACTTATTTATATGAAAGTGAGTTTGCTTATTTTGTTTTTGTTACGCTTTCATGCTAAAACGGCTGAATGGATTTGAATTAAATTTGGCACATCGGTAGACCATGACCTGGGTTAGGACATAGGATACGTTTTATCGCGATAGTTTGCGCATGAGATAATTTCCGAACTCCACGCGCGGGCTAAGCCACGGGCATAAGATGGGAAGAGTCGTTTTTTGGTGTCTGTATGTGTGTGACCGCGTTTTTTTCAAAAACTAATGTTGATGCGCTTTTCACCATCATTTAGAAATTTTATTCCTGGAGGATTATTTTTATAATTAATTTAATATTAAATTACATAATACCTAATTAAAAAGTTCAGATGTTTTGTCAACTCGTAAAACCCTACGAAGCAGGGGCGGGTCGAAAGTAAATAAAAACTAAAACGTGTTTTTTTCTCTCTAGAAAACTTCACGATGCGCGCAGGCAGTCAATGCGCGATTATGCTCTTTGGGGCCCATCAGCAACCTGTGTGGGGCAAGGACGTGGAGCAGTTCCGACCAGAGAGATGGCTGGACCCAGGGATGCCTGCCAACCCTGGTGCCTTCCTCGGCTTCAGTCTGGGAAAACGATCCTGTTTGGGTGAGTTTATTAAGTCGAACAGCATTTGAGATAAACGGCTTAGCAGCATAATATAATAATCTAAAATTATATTATTGTTGAAAAGGAAAACTATATTTTTGCAAATCGGCATCTATGTAAAATTATGATTTTCACAAACCGTTATAATGGGTAGGTATTACACGAAATGCTGAGCAATAGTGTAAGTAGGGAACAATGTTATATCAATTCTTTATACCTAAACTGAATGGACGAACCTCAGGACACAATATCAGCATCCTATTTGCGTAACACCAATCAAAATCTGAATAATTTTAAATGACATTGGGAATCCATTGATTGTGAATGTTGTTGAAATGTCAAAATGAAACAGATTGTGATTGATCGTGTGTTACGCAATTAGGGTGCAGGTTAATTTGGATGATAGAAAGAAAGAAGAAAGTAGAATTGTGAAATAACTTGCAAACAAAGATTAAAATAGCATACACCTTGACCAATGACGAGTCGACATCTACCTATACAAATGAGACACTCATTATACCCTACCCATAGTACTGTTAATAATAATAAAAACAAAAAGAGAAGGTGAAAAGTCTTACAATGTAAGGTACAAGCACAAGCACTTTAGTAATGTCAGTCAAAATATATAATAAACTACCTGATGAAATTAAAAATGAACAAAAATTTAATATCTTTATAAATAAATTAAAACAATTTCTAATCTGTAAATGTTATTATAATGTACATGAATATTTAAATGACAAATTTAATAAATAAACAATAATATCACAAAAAAAGAAAAAAAACGCAATAATAATTAATTTATAATTACCAATGATAATAATAATATAATTATATGTAGTCTTCTTTCGGGCGGAAACAAGGTGCGCGCCTTCAACGGTTGGGTCATGCCGGTTTTGATGTACTCTTTCGGCATACTCAAATGGACTCAGACTGAACTCGACACCCTGGACAGGCGGGTCCGTACACTACTGACCGCAAACCGGATGCATCACCCACGTTCATCGGTGATGAGACTGTACATCCCGCGGAAGTGCGGGGGTCGGGGCTTTTTAAATGCAAAGACCCTCCACAACCGCGAGGTGTGCAGCCTCAGGGAATATTTTTTAAAAACCGAAGAGGGTATGCACCGTGATGCAGTCGCAGTGGACAAGGGGCTCACCCCGCTCTCCATGGCTAAAGAGAACTGGCGCAAACCTGTGGTACTCACCACAGATGACCGCAAGGAGGTATGGCAAAGCAAGGAGCTCCACGGGCGCTTCTATCGGGTTCTTCACGAGCCCGGTGTAGATTTCTTAGCGTCCGTATCCTGGCTACGTTTCGGTGACCTTTTCGGAGAAACTGAAGGTTTCGTCTGTGCAATTATGGACGAAGTTATCCTAACGAATAACTACCGGAGACATATTATGAAGGATGGGACGGTTGACGTGTGTCGGGCATGCCACCGTCCGGGTGAATCCATCAGACATATTATCTCTGGTTGTTCGCGTCTGGCTAACGGCGAGTACTTGCACAGACATAACCAAGTGGCCAGGATTATTCACCAGCAACTTGCTTTGAAATATAAACTTGCGGACTCTGAGGTACCGTACTACAAGTATGTGCCCGACCCAGTTCTCGAAAATGACCATGTTACGTTGTACTGGGATCGGTCTATCATCACTGACAGGACTATTGTAGCCAATAAGCCTGATATAGTGGTGATAGATCGATTAGCGCGCCGCGCAATGATAGTCGATGTTACCATTCCACATGACGAGAACCTCGTGAAAGCTGAGAAAGAGAAACAAATTAAGTATCTAGATTTAGCACACGAGGTTGTTGACATGTGGAATGTGAGCTCGGCTATCATTGTGCCGATTGTCGTAACGGCCAATGGCCTGATGGCCGAAAGCCTCGACCAACATCTTTTGAGGCTCTCGTTAGGCGGTTGGATCAAGGGCCTGATTCAGAAGGCAGTTCTCCTCGATACGGCTCGCATTGTGAGGAGGTTCCTGTCTCTGCAGCCCTAACCACCGGTAGCTTGGACCCTGCTCCCGACACCGGCGGAACACTATTTTTTATATTTTTAAATGTTTTTTTTACATATTTTTTTAAGAAATATTTAAAAATGTGTAAAATAAGAAAGAAAAATAATAAACGAAATATAATTATGTATAATTTAAATAAATATTAATGTTTAAATCCAAATATGAGTGGTAAAAATTATATGTACACAATTAGTTATCAGCCTACCTACCTACACAAAATGAAAGAGTAGATTAATATTAAAATTGTTAATAAATATCTATAATAGCCCTCCTCCTAATTTTTATGTTGTTATGCCCGACAGGGCCCACAATGCTCCAAAACGAATGTATGTCTTTATGTACCTACCACCTAAGTTCACATTGTGGAATGCAATAAACGTATTGAGTATTGAGTATTGGGTATGAAAAGTAACTTTATCTCGTAACAGTAAGAACGGATTTTGTAATTCGACATGTCTCTACTGACGTGTGGTTGACCAGTGGTAGTCTGGAACTTAAGGGGTACACACACATGTTCGAGTCCGCACATCCGATTTGGCGGTAATATTTATTGAACAACAAAACCGACCCGAAGCAATTAGTACATGTCATAATCGTCGCATGCCGATCGGCAAACTCCGTTTGGCATCTACCCTCGCATTATCATGTTCGGGTGGACACGGCAGAATTTAAGCTAAGTGGAGCGGCTTTTTCCCGAACTTATATTATGTACATAAATATATTCGATTTTGCCCGGCTGTACCGATTCTCACTGATCCTAACATGTGTGTAGCACCCCTATATAACTAAAAGCAGGTCGAGATTAGTATTAATCATCCTACAAAATCTTACATATAAATCTCTTTACAGGTAAAGCCTACGCCATGATATCAATGAAAGCAACTCTAGTACATTTCCTGAGGAAATACAAAGTGACAGCTGATGACAGCAATCTGCAGCTGAGATTAGTCTTCATGTTGAAACCAGTGTCGGGACACGAAATCACCGTAGAAGAAAGAATGTAGACGTCACCTGAGGACCTAAACAAAGTGACATTCTATCATAATGATGATGGAAAAGTCTAAAATGTATTGAGTTGACATCAATCCTGTTCAAAGTTGCTGTAGAAATACGAAACGCTTTGAAAGTGATTGCCACTTGCCTAGGCCCTCTGTCTAGATACCTACAGCATTTTTGTCCTAATTCTAATCGATTTAGACTTTATTTATTATCAGAAATGGAATAATAGTTGAATTGTTGTCACGCTCGCTCTTGCGTTCAGCAATCTCTCAATTCTAAAGCTTCTGTACATTAGTCGACAAAGTACCGAACTCCTATTTCTGAAAATCTAATCGGCCCTCGACGGTGCTAACATTATCGAGCTCGCTTCGCTCGCTCTTGCATCTTACTCTATCTTAATTCTTAAGCTTCTCTGTATAAATTGACGCAGTTAGTCCTCTTTCTGTATGAATAAACAAAATACAACCATAGATAAATTAAGCTTTACATTCTAAAAGTCAACTACTATCATTTTGCCATATTCATCGTCTTCACCAACCAGTTCAGTTTACAAAGTGTATGTATGTAAAAAAACTACTGAGAAAACAGCCTTGCCTAAAGTATTAGCCAATCAGCAATATACGGTATTGCTGATTGGCTAATATTTTTAATCACGCCATGACCTAAAGTCTTTTATTATAGTTCGTGGCGATACAACATTTGCGCTGTTAATATGAAAAGTGATAATTATTGGTAGTTTATAGGTAGGTTCCTCATATAAAAATTAAATAATAAATACCTACAACAAACCTAAGCCCCTTCTAAAAATCCAACCTTACGATCACCTCTCGAAGGCGATATAAAAATATTTTATGTAAATGCAATCCAATCAGACATGAGCAGCATACCAAGTTCAAAATCAGAACGTGGGACCCCAAATGAGGGTCTGTTTACTGAGGACCTTACGATGTCAGCGACACCTATCATTCCCTTCTTTATTGGAACCTTAAACGTCATGTGTATGGACGTGGGATGATAATTTGCCAACCTTGCAAAACCTTAGTTGATTTTAGTCTTGCAAAACTTAAATTTGTAAATTCTTGGAAAGATGACGCAGTGAAGCAAAAATTTGGGATAAGGTGTTTTGGGGTTTTGCATTTTTGTGTAAGACTTTGCGTGGGTTATTATGAGGGTAAGAGTTTATAATTCATGCCTAGTCAGCTGTTTAGACGCATTGTCAAAAAACTTAGCAGTGCTGAGTTTGTTTATATTTGCATGAAAATTGTATTTAAAAGCTAGCGACCCGCCCCTGCTTTGCACGGTGCAAAGGCGACGTGTCAAAATATCAAGATTTCTGTGCTATATCGAAGTTAAAATAAATGATGGTGAAAACCGCATTAAAACCCATTGTGTAGTGTTCGCGCAAGTGTTCGCGCAAGATAAGTCTAAGCGACTGGTGGCGCTGGCGTGCTTATTATTAAATCTTTATTAATAATTTAATCTTAATATTTAATTGTCTTCAACATTTCTCGGGACCCTTAGGTCCCGGACCTTTGGAAGGCGTACGAGGGGCCGAAGCCAACTCGCAGAGGCATCTTAGACAATTCTAGGTGTTGAGGCATCATAATCTTAATATGTTATTAGTCTTGTATTAGTAATTAATTCATTAAATAATTCTTTACTTAATTTGACTTTACATAAACGACAAGACTGCGGCTTATGATTAGTTCCGATTTCAGCCGCGCGCAGACTTATCTTGCGCGCAGTCTAGTTAAGTTTTGGAAAGTGGTCAGACGCATAGTGACTTTGTTTTATACGAGTATAGATAAATATTATAAGTCCTAACATTTCCATTTCCAGACATTTCCGGGACTATCTTTTTCTCACAAAACTAATAATACTAACTAGTAATGACTTTATTTTCTCACTACTTGTTTATTAAGATACTTGTGTAACTGTTTGTTTCGAAATAAATAAATAAAACGAATTAATTACTTTACCCAGTAAAATACATTCAAATAATATTTTAACTGTTTCATTCCAATCCAAAATCTGTTCAATTCAAACATTGAACATAATGTCTGAATTCGAACCGTCGTAAATCATTACATCACTTGAGGCGAGTGTAGACGTGAATAAGTTAACTTCCCATAAGTGCGTTTGTCCACTGCAGCCGTCAGCGGGACGTCACCGAGGACGAGATGACGCCGCGCGCCGCCAAAGTAGCGCCAGTAGCGGTAGTAATATTTACTATGGCCGCGTGTCCACGTTCGGTACCCCAGCGCCGTCATCTCGACCGCCAAAGTTTCGAGTAGTTTAGTGCGACCGCTAGGACTCGGCCCGAGATTGTCACGGAGTGATGTGCTGGCAACACAAAACAAACAAAACTTTTGATTTTGTGCACACGCTGCCATTGTTTTGTCTATCATATAACATAATGCCGCCAAGTTCGATACCAGTGGACAAACTATGGCTATCACCAGGATGTCACATTCGGTTCGAATACTCTCGGTTCTCGGTGACGTCTCGGTGACGGCGGCGGTGGTGGACAAATGCCTTAAGAAAGTTTTTCCACCGCTACGTCAACGAGAATGAGATGACGGTGTCGCGTGTCCACCATAGCCGTCTATGGGTCGTCACATTCGGTTCCAATCATCTCGTTTTGCGTTGACGTCCCGTTGATGGTGGCGGTGTATAAACTTTGAAAGGGTGGAAGGCTGAAGGGTAATTAATCGGCTCCCCGGCTGAATGGCGGAGAATTACGGTTCCCGGAGTGGCAATAGCCTTGTCAAAATAATAACGGATTCAGTGATTAATTATGACGTTGCAATTACGATTTTATAGAGCCGAGTGATTACTGTAATTTGTTTATTGATTTACTTAAAGCTCGACACAAAACTATTTGTACTAACTTGATGTCACATTGATTTGGCCTTTGGCCAACGAAAACATTTTGACCTTGAGCTGGCCTAGCGTAGTACGAGGTTCCAATAGAATAAGAGGCCAGCTTATACTGGTTTTGTTACCACTGACGTGCGGCCTACCGTACTAGACCTGTAGATATAGGTAATTCTCACCCAGTAAAGATACTGATGAGTTTCCAAAAGTAACAGTGTTTGCTATATTTACCGGATCTCACAATCACGGCTGGCGAGTCATTTCCATGGAATATAATCGTTATGCACCTGTAAATAAGAATCTTTCTCGTAACACAGGAAACCTAGTTGTAGTAAAAAATAATGCACAATTATGATAGCCCGTTCTAAAGTTTACCATGATCCGGCTGCTGCACCTGGGGTTGGTTCCAGAAGAGGGAACTCCTCAGCGGTGAACAGCATAGACACAAATGTTTATAATCGTGTCCAATTATGATAATTATCCCATTCTAAAGTCCACTAATACCTTGGTGCTGCATACAGGGATGGCTCTAGACGAGGCTCCTCCTAACAGTCAACAGCATAAACAGTAAATATATGCATTTATATACCATGGCTTGTCTGCTGATCCCTCAGCGGTCACAAGCACAGGCACGAAATTTTGTATACGCATTCAATTGTGATAGCCCGTTTTGAAGTATAGCATGACTTGGATAGTGCTACTTTGTTGGGTTCACACCATGACATTCGTTGAATGTTTCTTTACAAGTACCATTCATGTGAAGGTGATAGAACAGATATAATATTTACAAACTCTAACGCTAAAAAGTACAAAATAAAATTTAAGTAAAATACTTTTTTTAAACAAGCTTTTAATGAATCCATAATAGTTTCCATTACAACCCAATACTCTCAAAAGAATCACAAAGAAGGCACTATTATTTACATGCAAGTAAAACAAAAAAGCAATTCTGCTGAGCAAAACCGTGTAACAATAGTGGTTTTAACAGTACCCGTACAGTCGCAAGCGGTATTGGATCGATTATCGTCGGATCACGTCCCGTCGAAGAGCCGACTTGTTCTGTACACCTGAACGCTACTGAGGATTATGTTGGCAGCGTAGGCGAGAAATAATAAAGGGCTTATTTTTGTAATTACTTTTCTACGAAATAATGATGGAATTATATTCCCGCCTGTCTGTGGATGGTTGTCACTTTTCATAAATTTTCTAGTCAAAAAAGTTGTTAAAAAACAGCAATTCTTTTAAAATAATTGTTATTTTTCTCCAACAAGTTTTTATTAAAGGCTAGATGGCTGGGTCTATTTAAGCACACAGAAAAGTTACTATTATTTATATTATTCCAAATAATCCCACAGTTAGATGGTGGCGATGGTGGAATTTTTTGGCATACAAATGACTATCGTAAGTTGCTTATCCACAAAAAAGGATTTAAACGTTAACACCGCCATCTTGTTCACAAAACAATTACACAAATGTTTACGTATATGTTTAAACGGCGCCCCCTGTCATTGTCATTAGACCGCCAAAAGATTCTTGTATAGCTGTACCACACCACAACCGTAATCACACCACAACAACAAAACGTGGTCGGGCGCTTATTTGTATAAAAATGAATATTTTATTCCCACAGACCACATTTTGCCGTCATAATCAACCGTGTCAGCGATCGATACCGACCACGTCACATCCACAATGCAACCACAACGACCTGTCTGTTGGCTAACACTAGCCACAACGTAACCACATCGCAACTACTAGCGGTAACGCAACTGCAAAAAGTTGCAGCAATACTATTCACACATAGCCACTGCTTGCCTACATTTTCTCGCTTCGATGTGCTGTGGTTGTGCTAGGTCTGAACGGCCCCTTTGGGCAAAAAGGTTTTTTCACTGATAAAAACAAGTCCGCTACAAGCTTACCTCCTACAAACAAAACCAACACTATCAGAATACACTTCACAGCAATCTTAGACTAGCAAGTTCTGAATCAATATCTCGTCGTCGGCTAAGTCTGCTTAATTCATCACGCGCCAACACCGACTCAGGAATACAAAACTAATCCCGTTTCGGGTTAGCCCTACATAATAATACCGTTTTATTGACGTTAACTTATAGGGTTTGGCGTGTGTCTCTAAGTTGGTTATCAAACGTCTACAGGCTGTCCTCGTTATTCAAATTAATTGCTAGTTTAAACGTTAGGTACATTGAAAGGGTTTAAATTATTCTGAGCCTGAGTTCGCGACTGTTTGGTTAGTTTGCTCAATCAAGTTTAACAGAATTGTAGTGTAAGTTTTCAGTAAAATATAGTTGAAATCAAGCTTGGAAAAAGCAATAAATTATAAATAGTAGTAACTAACTTACTTTATGACAATAACGTCTGTTGTTGCGTCTGTTGTTACTAGAAACAATATATTATTATTTAAAATAAATAAACAAATGTTTTCAGAATAACAGACATGGTTACGCTGTCTTTAATATGCATGAATCAGTTCAACGATAGCCATTTCTTTTAGGAATCTTATTAAATGTCGATAAGAATAAAACAAACGTTCAAATCACCTATTACTACAAGCTCATCAAAAGAAAAGAAACCTCTTACCGTGTCCCCAATTCAGCTAGTAAAGTATTCACAATAAAGAATAATAATAACAGCCTTTATATTAATAACGTGCAGGAACAATATTGTCTCAAAAGAAAAAATTGTCGTAGGAAAAATTTAATATCGACAAGTCCCTTTGACTGGGGAACTGTTAAGAAATTCGCTGATTTCCAAAACTTACCTCGTTTTTATGTACAAATTGAAATATATTGTGTTCAAGAGGAAGATATCAAATCTTCTTTTTTGGAACAGAAAATGTGTGGAGGCAAGGGTACGTGCAAAATGATATTTTGTTGAACGATATGAAAAACTTTGATGTACGACCTACTTACTTACTTTGAAAAGTAAGTAACTATAACACTCAGAATGATATATTATTCAAATATCTTACAGTCTACAATTTCATTATATTATGACAAATTCTTCATAATAGTTTCGTAGTTAGAAAAAACCCAGTTATGTACCTAGTTATAAAAAATACTTTTAATACCTACTATTTCATTAAGATAATTAGAAGAAAATGAAGATTCAAACTTCAAGTTGCGTATTTTATTTTACTATTTTTAACTTTCGTTTGGAGGAAAGCAAATAACAATAATGTGTGCATTTTGCGAGATTGCTTGAATCTGAATGTTGGTGCAGTGCGATCGTGGATATTTTCAGGTTGTTACCCGTCTGAAGAACTGAGACTGGTTACTTTGTTTTATGAAGGTCTTCGTACTGACGTCCAAAAACAACTGCTTTGTTTTTGTTTAAGATACTTTTGAAACTTAAATAATAAGAGGACAGTTCCACACGATTATTCTAGTAACGTGGTACAGTCAGCCCTAAAAAAATATACTTATACATGGACAAGAATTAATCATTTGACGGTCTACAATTGGTGTTCCATAGTACTAACCACCCGCCCTCCCACCTACACCCACTGTGTAATATTGATGTCGGAAATACGTCAGTGATTTGACTAATCGGGGCGCCAGCGCCGCCTAGCCGCATTCGACAGAGTCTACAACATAATGCTGGACCAGGTTTAGAAACTGACAATACGTTTACATATATTTAAAACAACGCACAGCGGGCAACACAGATCTATAATAGTGCTGATGCTGATCAATTAGCCTGCACCCGCATCAATCTATTTTTTTTCTTTTAATTGGATAGACGATGAACTAACATAAGTTAAGAAAAGGATCTATCAATAAAATACAAGTTAAAATTAAAAAATTAAATAACCCTCGATACAAACAAAGACCTTTAAAAAGAAAAAAAACCCCTACTCCATCATTAAGAAAGAAAGAAAGAAAGAAAAATGCGTATATTGGCAAAATAGGTACACCTTAAAACTAAAAAAAACAGAAAATAATGATTATAATGCCAAAAGGGCCATTAGACCCTGTCCACGATCTATCTATACCTAACCTATTCATTGAGACCATTCCAATGAGGTATCGTGCGAATTCCAGGTGATGCTGCAGTATCAGTTCAAGGTTACTATGTTCTTCTAATATAATTGATGTAACAGTATACTAAATTTCGAATCAATCAGACCTGTGGAAGATGCGCACATCCATTCGTCAACCAGAAAAAAGAATAGAGCTGATAATCTTGAAACGGCTGACCAATTTTCTTGAATTGTAACTAAGAACACTCTCGATCTTCGATCGACACCTTTCAGCCGTTTTCGGTTCAGCCGTTTGGGAGCTACGAGGGAAAAACAGATACACAGATACACACGTTAAACTAATAAAACCCCTCTGTTTCCGTCGGGGATTAAAAAGATATTATAATATACTATCCTAAAAAAGAAGTTCTTATATTTTCCTTCGATTCTTAGAAGACCTTTAATTGAAATAAGCTGCTTGTAAAAATACTAACTGTATTATTTTAGGCATAGGGATTACGTTAAAAAAAATGGAAATTTTATTCGGAAAAGCAAGGTCCCTGCAACCTTGCCTGTCTTAATTTAATCACGATTCCTTTTTTAGTTCCTTAATATAATTATGAATGAAAATAAAGTTAGAATGACATGTCGTAAGGAAACCACCATGACAGACTAGTTCTATGTTGGGACTAGGGTCTATGCCCTATGTCGTGTGGAATAAAACATGTCTGTATTAAAATAATACCAAAGCTACATATTTCTGGAACATCTCCCTAATTCCATATGCCTCCCCTAATTCCAATTATGTTGGCGTATTGGGACGCCAACATAATCAAAGTTGGTGTTAGGCCGCCCCCATGCGAGCATTCGTTCGGAGACACGTTTATTGAATTAAAACTTTCCTCGTTACCCTAGTGTGCAGATGACTGATTACTCGGAACTACACGAATCGTTTGTGAATCGTACCAAAGTTTTATGTTTACTCGGCTGTAATTTACTTTGCTAGGAAATGTTTGGGTATGACAATTACTTATTTGTTTATGTTAATTGCTTTTACGTGTATTTATGTAACGTAATGTCATTAAGGAAATGGTAGGTTTAGGTATAATTTGTGTAATCTCTTCTGTTCAAATAAAATTAAAATGCTGTTCGTCGTCGGTAAGCGCATTGCATCACAACGACTGGACCGATTTGTCTTTTTTAAATTTAAAAATGTTTGTAATACAATTAGGTATCAACAGAAAGTTTTTTTTTTAAATTGCCCGAAAAATGATCAAATTCGGGAAAAATTAAAGGTCCTTTTTAGCATTTTTGTATGACCTCAAGATCATAGGACACGTCTCTCGAGTCAGCTGTTATCAAAATCAACAAAAAACATAACTTCAAAATAAGGGCGTGGGTAGAATTTGCTAGTCTTTCTACAATAATATTTTTAGTATTCCTAGTAGTACCGGATTAATCTAAGGACAGGTTCAGAAAAAATAAAGTTTTCTCCAACATGCTTTGAATTCGAGCATTATTTTGACCACCTTCTTCGAGATAAATCGAAATTGCTGTACTGGTCAAAAACAAGTGACGATGCGGCCAACAATGTTACTATGAAAATCCATAATTATCTGACCTGTGTAGCGGCCAAATAAATTACTATGAAAACTCATATCTGTCGTGTTAAAATGAAACTAACTTTTTACTTAAACACATGACAACCAATGAGGTAACTTATCAAAGATTTTATTTAAATTGCGATCTATAGTAAAGAAGAAACAAATGAACACATCGGCGCGTGAAAAAATATCGTTATCCGTCATTGATTCTGGAATTTATAATTAATTTACTTTGTTTGAATTTCCGCACATTATTTGAGAAAAGCACTGTTCAAGCCTTGGCCGCAGCCAGGCACTGATGGACTCACGTATGTGTGCCGTCCATCGTCCATCAATGTCCGAGTGACGGGCCGCGACAGAAATGTACTATTAATAGAAATCATCCCATTTACAAGCAATAGAAACTTCTTTTTTGAAATCGGTTAAAAGGGTTTTCGGTTTAGACAATTTATTTAAAAACAGGTTGTATAACATCCGCGTCCTAATAGAAAGCAATCGTCGCGGGAATACGCGATTGTCGCGTTCATACGCACGTTCGTTCGCACTTTTTCTTCGGAAAACTGGAAGGCGCCCTCGGTCGGCGCGAGCACGCGTTCCGGTTCACCGAAAAATAAGTGTCATATGAACGATTGAACTTGGGATGGACAAAAATCTTGATATTCACCTTAATAAAATGGGAAGCCGTGGTCAAATATAAGCTAAGAAATAGAACTAACTATTCCTAGTCTATCCTTAATCTTAAAATACCGCACATTTTATAAGAACAAACTCCGCCCCATCCCTGGCGAACAATAAAGGTTTTCATGAAAAATGAACTTGCATGAAAGTGGAGACTCACTGTAGATATCATTAACGGTAACTACAAGTCATGCTGGTAGTATTACATGAGGTTAGGTCATTGTTCAGGTCGCACATCGTTAAGTTAAGTAACGGTTCGAGAGGTCCGGAAACGGATGGGGCTAATGTAATCGGGAACAAATCAAGAAACCAGTCTACAACTAAAAAGTATCATCTGTTTAGCTTTTTCCCAACTTTGTTGGGGTCGGCTTCCAGTCTAACCGAATGCAGCGGACCAGTATGTTACATGGAGTGACTATATCTGAATTCCTCCACAACCCATTTACTTGGTAACACAATACCCCTTGGTAAAACTGGTTATCAGGCTTTCGGTCTACTATATCAATAATTCGACGAATTTCAACAAATATGGAAATGGAAGTTTCATATAAAAGATTTCTCACGTATACCCATTTACATCGCGATATGCAAAAAACCGGTAACACGTGTGTTTTGTGATTCTAAAGGAAATGGAAGAACAACCTGATTTTATAGAAAATGTGTGTTCTAGTTTGTAGTACTTAAGAAATGAAATAAAATTGTTTATTCTGTAAATATGTTATCGGAATCACTTTTATACGGCATTAAAAAAAGTAAGCTGGATGGAATCGACATTTCATAACTGACTATACCCTATTCACAATAAGATTAGACATTTAAACAATCCTTTTTTAACAGTTAGTTCAAGCGATTTTGACTTCTATTGCGTTGGTGGCACGACAATTTGGCAGCTGCAGTAATAAGGTATAAGGTAAGTATAAGGTAAAACGGGCTGGTGTCCGCAACTCCACGTCAATGCGCGTATTTTGCGTCCGGGTGGGAAATCGGTTATTCGATCCACCCCAGCTCCTCAAGAAAGGCCAGCAACGCCTTGATGTTCCTGACAACTTCACAGAGGGTACCTGGGTTACCGAAGTACTTTGCCCTGTAAGTGGCGACCGCCGGGCAGTTTAGGAGCGCATGAGCTGCTGTCTCGTCCTCCTCCATGCAGGCCCTGCACAGCGGACTGTCAGTGACCCCTAAGACAGAGAGGTGTTTATTAAAAGACCCATGGCCAGTTATGGCTGCAGTAACTGTACGCAGCTGTTGTAAACAGGTGGTACCTATTATAATCACGTGTTTGCTCTTAATGCCATCCTTATGCCTACGGATACCTTATACATTTTGACCGCGTAGGTATTGCACTTTTCTATGAGATTTGCAGTTTTTTTTTTTATAACCGACGGAAAATTTGTTGCTCAGTTGGCAGTGTTGTTCAGAATCATGTACTGAATCCATGGTAACAGGTTGTGCGTCGATGTTCCTGGCACATCCTCCCTGTATTAATACTATACTTACATCAAAGAAAAAAACACTATAAACCAGTAAAACCATCCACGAATAGATTTTCCAACAAATACAGTCTTGGTTCGTTTGGCGAACTACTTTCGATTCCTACCCGTTTGCCCAAATAGGCCCATGGGGCGAATACGTTACATATCATGTTATTGCCCAGTATTGTGCTAAGGCTGACATAATATCCTACAAACATGTTGTGCCCTTTGGGGAGACCGGTAGCTGAATTCGAATAGGTACATATATTTATGACTAGCGTAGTTAACCTCGTAAGCCTCGTTGCCACTTTTGACAACAATTCCCAAATAATTTAATCTTCACTAAAGTTGAAACTATCTTACTTTTACACAAAAAGATCTGGACGTTTTATGATGTGCAAGGGATATTCAACCTTCGGGTGATAATGAAATCACGAGGTCGATTGTAAGTACCTTCCTACTTTTGACTATCACATTTGGGTCTTGGCATAGAAAATTCCTTCCCTCATGCTTGGGTCCTTAAGGTCCATTTTAAGAGAATAGGGGTTTTTTTGCGTCTTGAATCATGTTACATCGTAATTTAAATAAATTGAGGTTTGTATTGGAACACATGTATAAGTACGTATACAATGACTTAGAAAAAAGACATATCTGTCAAATGTTGCGATCTTAGCAATATTTCTTATAATCAATTCCATACAAAATTTAACATACATTGCATCTATTATACATTGTAACAGCGAATCTATTTTCACGCCTCCCCCTTAAGCCCTAGGTCAATTATTTTTTGAGATTCGGATAGCATATAACCTAAACAGATGCCATAAAGAATACGAATTAAAAATAAAAATAAAAACGCGAAATTTCGCGGGTTAAATTCAAATTCAAATTCTTTGTTCCAGACATGAATCAGAGATATGAGTAAGTGATTATTAAAGCTAGTGTTCAACAATAAAACAAAACGGGCAGATTTAGTGAAAAAACTATGACGTACAAAAAATACAATTTCAGAATCCAGCAATTCGAGAACAATTTAAAACCCACGTCATGTACTTACAGTAATCTGACATAATTACAGCGTATATTCAGTAGTCAGGCAAATTGTGTCCATTTGGAACGCGATGCAACAATTTAGCGACTATTTACGGCATTTTAACGACCTCGGCTTAACTAGGATTTCCAGTTTAGGAGTAATTTCCTAACGTGATGATTTAATGCTTTATCTATTGGCGCTGTTGTTTATTTGTTGTTTTGTGCTGTTGTTCGTTGTTGTTATGGATATTGATACGATAGGAAATGTTGTTCGTTCTAAAGCAGTTTGTTCAAAGCATTTTTTACTAATAGAAGAGGTTTTCTTATGTTATTTGCTACTGCAGGAGATGTGTATGACACATTTGAGCTGTCATCATGACTTCGAAATCAACAGTCTTACGTACAATTATTAATAATTATTAAACTCAAACTTTAATAATCGAGAATCTGTGATATTACAACACAAGTTTCGGGACAGGTATAACTTTACCTCATAATATAGGTATGAAGTAAAACTGATTCCCTACCTCTCGAGGCTATGCCAAGACCAACAGTAAACATCAAATAGTCCAAGCTAACATTATTTGTTCCGGCTCTAAAATAAACCAGCCGAAGTAACTGAGCAATTTGAACCTTCCAAATATCAAGAAATTATCACTCCGCTCACTTCCGACCTCTAACCTAATTTATTGTTAGTAGCCAGGAAGTCATCAATGTCAAAATCTAAATTAATAATTCAGGGCGGACTGAAGAGTTTAGAGTTCATCTGTTTATGTAATAAAATGGTTCAGGATGTAGGTTTGTAAATAAAAATTATTGAATTATTTTAGAATTAATCTAATTTTAATGATTAATCAAGAGTGCTATGGTAAGTGCTTTTCAAAAAGAATCTAAGTAACAGTATAAAAACAATATTAAAAATCTTTAGTAATACCAGTATAAGAATTTCGAGAAACGTTTTTCACTATACGGTTTTTTAAATTTACTGAAATATTACTGTTATCAGAAATACTTCTAGTTTTTAAACATAAATTATTGCTTTATTGCGTTGCGTTGCGTTGCGCATACACCTTAATAATAATCCCAAGTAAAGTAGTTCCTATTGTAAACGTAGGTAACAATCTCAACTTCATCACAAACAACGCCGCAGGCAAAACACAGTTTCATCCTGAATAAATCGTGATTCAAACGAGCTTTCAGTTTGCCGACTTGGAAGTGGCTTAGATAAGTGATGGGATTCGTCTTTGTGAGAGGGTAATTCGGGAATTTTTCATCTTGAAAGCCAAGTTTGTGGTAAGCCCTTGGCAGACAAAGTGAAATAAATAGCTAGGCAAAGGATTGACATTGGGGGCTTACTTTGGACTTTTGGACGTATTTTCTTTGCAAATGTTTGGTTATTTAACTTGTTTACGCAGTCTTGTTACAATATTTTATATATACAATAAACATGGACCATAAAACAATGAACAACAACAACTACTCACTGTAACATTCATTGATAAGTTTAACAATATCTTAATCTGTATGATTGATTTCTACAGTGAGCATTTACAAAGGATGAATTGGCCTATCATGAGGGAAGACTGTTTCGTCCTTTTGTAAGTCATATGAAGCTGTAAAGACTATAAATCACTATTAAAGTATCCATTACATAGTTCAGGAAGATGTTATACAAGTTGAGTTAGTTTTTAGTTTAGTTTTAACAAATTAAATACAAGTCGGTGAAACTAACGACAGAATCACTATTTTAAATTTTAACTTGCCTAGTATCCTCTGCAGCGAAAACCAAGACTCTGCATGTTTAAATTCACACAAATCACACTCAAAATTGTTTCAAAAGAAATGAAAAATGGGGTACGTGTCAGCTTCGTTCCGAGTCCTGCTTAAACTGTAAGAAAAGAATTTGATAAGTGCATGATAAATTCAGCTGGCAAGCGACCAAGTGAAACAGCCACGGATGCCTGCCTCTTATATTTTAAATCCTGTTTTTATAGAACGATGTACGGTTTCCACATGGTGCGATAGCAGCCAAGTTTATGCATCCGTTTACACTGAGGATTATTATAAGAATTCTGGTACGACGCCTATCAACGAATGTGTAATATTATCGCACATACTATCAGATAAATTATTTGTTTTTAAAATTTATACTTTATACCATTAGTACGAGAAACGAAGAAAAAAGGAAGGTTAAATTAATTAAAATGCACTTTAAAATTGGCCAATTACTAAAATTAAGAGTAGGTAGGTAATTTTCATATTATTATTATTAGGATGGTCAACTTGTGAAGCGATATTTTTTCGCAAAGAGGTTGTATAGCATTGAGATGGAGGTCGAATATTGGTGTGTTCTAAATTGAAACACCAAAACAGTGATTAAAGTGATTTTTATTCACTGTTTTCAGTGAATAAAATAAGCTTTTTAGAGGGAGACACTCAAATTGTATACAAATAGATATTGGTATTGATCGATACGTGTTGTTTAAGTAAATATTTGATGTCTCGTGAACTAGAACAAAAAGCTACAACTAGAGAACTACCTACCATTTCTTAGAAGTATTTCTTTGTCGCTACGCCAAGTAAAGGTAAAGAAATTATTGTACGAGTATTTGTCGATGTTTCATGGAAAACATATCACACAAACGGTTGAAAATATCGCTCCATTAGATACTTCAAAGAAATTCCGAAGTAAGATATTGATATACACAAATTAGCGTAACATTACACATGATCGACATCTTTAAAACCTTTTTATGTTATATCTTTGTATGCTGCCACACAGGTGAATTCACGAGAATTTTATACACACTTGAATTGAGAAAGAATTATTAAGAATTTTTCCTTTGCAGTGAAATGACTTACGAATCGCGTACACCTAATCCGTCATCGGCCGAAGTATACTCATACAGTAGGCGTCAATAGAAACATTTGACGTAGTACGGGGTTTCAATAGGATAAAGGCCACAAAAAAAATCAATAGGCGAAGATATATTTAGTAACCTATTCCAATGATAAGAGATGATGCTGTTGGTTGTACTGGTTTTGTTATCACTGACGTGCGGCCTACCATACCTTCGGCGATGACCAACCTGGGCCGATCGACCTACAAAATGACTGCTTACATTGCTTCAACCGATATCGTCTGATGACACCCGACAACTATTCACTTTCGTTTACACACATAATATTTAGGTTTATTTCGATCGTTTGAGTTTGGCCAACGACGTACTTGCAATACATCGATACTTCGCTCGATAGCGAACTGCGAGCGACTGCATATCTGTCCTCCACAATCCAGTAACTGACTGGTAATCCAGACTGGTTATCAGACTTTCGGACGACCCTAACGAATGTCAAAGATCCACATCTTTGAAAAACAGCCGGGAACAACGGCTTAACTTTTCGAGGCATGGACGAGTCTCGGTATGTAAAGATGGTCACCCATCCAGGGACCGACCCCGGCAAGCGTATCTAAACCTGATGGATCGACCCGTGCGGCTGTTATTACTTAGCCAAGAGTGCCGCGAACCGATGTTTTGAAATGGCTATTCTACTAATCAATCAATATCATGATATTATCTGGCTGTAGCCTGAATGTTTTTAATAGCACAGTACTACTGAATTTTGAAATACAAATAATCCTAATCTGGGTCATGCTCCTACCATTATGTCGATAATGGAAATTCTATTATCTAAAGTGGTTATTGTGATTTCAATTGACAGATGGATTTGTAGTTATTATCACGCAAGCTGCTGCCTATCCTCTTAGCGACTGCATCTACAAACACAGAGGATCCTAACTATATAATATTATTATTGAAACATATAAATAACATTCAGTAAAACAAAACATTACCTCACAGATACACAAAATGACTTCAAACTGTACTCAACAATTACGAAAACTATTAAACAAAACGTCCAATTACGTTCATAACATTTTGTAAACTCATATAAACAGTACCCTATTACAATATAGTTCTACCTAATTTCGTATTCATATTTCTCGCAACACCTTTGTCGGTGACTCGGTATCAGTCGTGCACACTCGCCGGCAGTTCGGCACTCGTCCCCATCCCGTTTATCCAGTTAATCTCACCCTTCTCGCCCCATCTCGGACCACTCGCCCTGATTACCCCGAATAATCGTATTAAACGCCTTTTAATTTAATGTTAATGTTGTTTACGTTCCTCCGTAACTGTTGTATGGTTGCTAACTGGGTAATATTGAAACAATGGCGGTAATTATCGCGGGCGAGGGTTTTATTAGCGAATGTCTGCCAACATAAATATATTTGTTGGTGAATGTGGAACTATGCTGTTTGTGGGTATTATTACGTAGTTTTGGGTTGAAATCAATAATGCCGTTTCGTTTAGTCATAATTTCAGCCGACATACGTCCAATGCTACACATACTTTACATAGGTATAAATCTACCTGACAACCAACCTCTGGTCCTGTGCTTCCCTCATCCAGTGGATTCCCGCAGTCATCACCAGGTCTTGGCGTACCTTGTAAGCAAACATTTTTATGCTGAAATGTAAATTCGACATGAAATTGCTTAAATGAAACAGAAAATCTTTTAACTAATTTTCTTGAAGAGTTAATCTAATAACTCCCTCATTGGTTTAGGTCGCAAGCGCTACTGCTGACCATGAGGTGCTGGGTGTGATTCCCGGTTGGGCAAAGTGTTATTGGGTTTTTCCATCTGGAATTTCTCAGCAGCAGCCCGAAGCCTGGATATGTACCTGGTTGATGGCAATAAACTCGCTCCCTATTACATATATGGGACTCAAAAGTAACTGGCGAAATGTGGGTGTACTATAAGTATACCTCTGCTCAACCCTTCGGGAAATAAAGTGTGATTTTATGTTACATTAATTTAATAAATCACACCATCCTCCATATTTATGTGTCAAACTTAAATGCGATGCGAACATACATGCTTGAAAATTGCGTCATACATAATGGAGCGAATACATACCTAATATTTTAAATACCCTAATCAATCGTGACGTGTGTTCTCTTCAGAAATTAACGAGATAACAGAGTTTGTCTTTGTTATAACATTATGCAAAATCGTCCAAAGTAAACATGATACATAGGAGTATATTTATTTTGTTTTGGAATTTCAAGCGGCGATATATTTTGTTGTATCATTCATAGCTTAAGTCTGTTATAAATTCTTGAATATGCATGTTGTCTTATCATTTTATTCCAGGTTCTTCACGAAGCACCATTTACTGAGGTTTGGTTAGTTTTTAGTCTAGATCGGTTTAAAAGTAGTTAACACAAAACTAAAATACCCATTATGGTCATGAAAAGAAAAAAAAACAATTTTTGCCGACAAACGAACTTGGTGAATGCGAGGATAGAAGAAAGTAGCAATCAGTAGGTTCTTCTTATACTCGTATTGGTTTAATCTAAGATAGGCCATAGGCTCGTTCCCTATTATATGAGACATCGCCAGTGCTATAGGTACACCTCTTCCTCACCCTTCGGAGATTACAGGCATGATGTTATGGTTCAAATCCTAAATCCTAAATAAAATTCTAAAGGGGAAATTGAGTTTGTTGGTATGCCTGTTTGTTTCGCTGATCAGATTTTGCCACGTGGGTGAACCCGCGGGCTTAAGCTAGTCTAAGATATTCTAAACTGGCGACTAAATACATAGTAGTTGTAAAGGCGTTCAATATTCATAGTTGTACGAGCGAGTCAATAAAGTCGCGTTATGTGTTCGTGTCGCGAAATATGAAAGTGTTCTGAGAGCGCTAACTGATGTTGAGTGTTTCTGCTGGGGACACATGGGGGAAATGGCGGAAGATATTATTTTACATAACATCACTCCTTTTTACTTCCAAAAGAGTTAGGCAGAGGCGTAGGCTGTACAGTGCCTCCACATTTCGAAAGAAGTTTCGTGTAATGACGTACCTATTGAGTACTAACAAATTATGGACATTAATAAAAATATTTTATTATTTATTTATTTATTGAACCGGGCTACAAGGGGTACAAATCAAGACTCCGGGCTGCCCCTGAGAAAGTTTAAAAGAGAGAATCCTATAGATTTTGGCTCGATCTGGGGATTAGCCCCAGGGCCCCAAGCCCCCAAGCTTACAAGTAGATCAAGGAGGCAGTCCATTGATAGCACCAAAAATAAAAGAAAAAGCAGAGAGTAACCAAGGAGAATCACGTTATAAAACAGAATCTATCGTTAACGAGCACAATTTTACTATTGTTAGAACAAATTTTACTATCAGTAAATCCCCATCTTTATCCTACGTCCGGATCAAAGCCCAATGACCCGGTAGCATGTATCCTCATCCTTAAAAACTTAGTTCCTAAGTGTATCGCTACCCTTGCTATCGACAGCTAAACTTAAGCCGTGTTTTAGTAGCGATCTCTTCGCACATGGTCGTAAACTGAGCGAGTTGTGCTTTATGTAACAATACTTAGGAAACAGAGTAACAGACTTTGTTGCCGTGTTTGTGGTTCGTGTTTTATAATGTTGAAGGGTTGTTGTGGTTTAGAATTTAGAAAAGAGAATGGAAAATTGGGTTTTCGGACAAAGTCTTGCGGACTTCTTGCCAGAGTACGTTTTAACCCGAAAGCCTGGCCTGAAAGTTACCAAGACTCAATTATGAAGGTTGAACCTGTGTTACAGCATTATGCTGAGCGATGACCGTTTTGCGTAGTTACATTTACGCAAAACGGCCATCGCTATTTTTATTCCCATATTTTTCCCCAAACTTATGTTATTTTGTGTAAGCGTCATGTGTAGTGCAAATAAATATATTTTATTTCTTCAATTTTTTTTCTATGTTAATATTTTAATTTATGAAAAGTTTATTTAAAACGCAAAAACAATGCCCGAATAAACCGTTTTCACTATTTTTCTGTATATTGCGGATAGTTAAATTATATTGCTAGCTAATTATCATAGGTTGGTTACGTCTAGGCAAGCATACACATTTTTGTGTATGCTTGCCTAGACAAGTGCATCATTACCCATCATTAGTAAAATAGGCATGTAAAAGGTTTTAGCTTCACGCAAATTGGGCTAGAATTTGACCTGAATCAGCCTGCCAAACTAGTCGAACTTTGACATTTCTGCCCAGGTCAAATTCTAATGGGCTAGCATTGTTCACCAAAGTTTATTGGGTACTGGCGAGTTCACAATCGTTGCATTGATTGAATTAGGTACAATAGCTTTTGTTCATGCCAATTTTTGCCGGTCTCAATCAAACAAACGATTCTTCCAATAGCATCTTTTCCTATTATTGCAAGCCTAAAACTAAGAAAAACTATGAAATAACAGTGTCCATGGCCACCCTTATAGCTACAGATATAATGTTAACTTACTATAAACATATTACTACTAGCATGTCAGTGATATAAACCTATAAAATCTTCTAATCCTAATAGAGAATAATACACTATATTGGTCAGCTAAAAACCGAACTTAATAGCGAAAAACATCGTAATAATAATAGTAGGTACCTACATGCGTTTAATATAAAGATGCCTATTAAATTATAACGGTTCAGCTGACATAGAATTCATTCTAACGCGTGATTGAACTAGCCAAATGAAATGCTAGGAACGAAATCACTACTTTCATTTGATATAATATGTGAATATGGATTTTATAAATCATGGTTGGTGAGTAAATATGTATTCTATAGTTGTTACGTCTTGTGTAAATTGAAAAAATATTATAAATTATACTTTGACTAGTTTGAAATTTTCGATAAGTTTATATAATTTTCGTTAAAAATAAATCACTCAGATCGGCTCACTTCAAACCAATAACAAGTTCAAGAACATAACTAGTTACGAGGAAAAACACACTCATCACACGACCCATGCGCTAAAACAAACATTCACGAAAGCAGCAACATTTTGTCAAAACAACACAATTACAATCAAATTCAATACAATAACAGACAACAAACAAAACAGGAAAAACTTTCTCGTAAAGTTCAGCACAAAACCCCGTAATTAAAATTTGAACGTAACCTTTATGGCTTTTAAATTCAAAGACTAAAGTGCGGGGGATGCTCAAGAAAACCCATTAAAAGCGCTTTCCAAAACATTATATAAAATTAATATCTTTTCTTCCTTATTCTGGTTAATTGGTTAAAACAAAAATTCATTATCTTACCCTCATAATGGAGAAGAAACAAATACAAATTAATGGGTGAATTAATCGGGTGACGGTTAAGAGCTTCAAGATAAATGATGGCTGTAAAGTAATGACGAATAGTAAAGTTTATGATATTTGTGGTGAAATTGTTTATGTCCGGATTCTGGTACTTTAGAACTAAAGGTCATTTTTATTGATATGCGTGTAGAGCCCTTTATTTGAAATTAAAAACATCAGATCATCAAAAAAAAAACATGAATGTAGATAAATAAGAGATATTTTTGACAGATTGTGACTGAGATTGGAATGCAACCGTTCTTAAAAATCCGGAAATTGCCCTCTGAAGTTAATAGAAAAATATTCAAGTTTAAAACTAGAACTACCGTTTGGAGTTTTATTCACTAAAAGGCATCTATAGTTTCGTAAAAATAATCTCAATACTGGCATCAAAACAACAAAGCCTTAAGTTTTCCAAATTATTAAGAGCTTATCAATAAAATACAATAGACGAAGACATATTTAGTAACCTATTCCGCTTGACTATTCCTAAAGAGTCATAAAAAATCGTCATCCTGAGGATGCCTCGTTGAGAGGTGAAACACGTGTCGTTTTCTTACAGGGTTTTTATGACTATTTAGGAATACTTAAGCGGAATAGGTTACTAAATATATCTAAGTCTATTGTATTTTATAATGGATTTCCGCCAAGTCACGCCTGAATCAATTAACGAGCTTATCAATAAACAAAAACACTCCGGTCCGATTGCTAGAAAACAACCCTTACAAATTCGTGCAAGTACCAATATCAAAACAAATAAAAAGTAATAGCAACAAAGGTATTATATCAAACGTAGCAGACCCTTTATAAGGTTTATCGAGCCGGCGACCTCCGTCACAGTCTAGATCAAACGACTTAACATATTTACCAAAAATCATTCAACTTGTAGAGCCTAAAAATTGAAAATCATGCCAAAATCAACCTTGAGTCTTAGTAATAGAAGCTAAGAGACAATTAACGAGTTTAAGATGTAGTAGGTGATATAAATCGAATGGCCAATGAAAAAGTGTTTCTCCCGCATTCAATAAGTTATTTTTGTTTGAACGGTCACAAAAGTCACTGCGGAAAATTTGGACGGTCGCTGTGATTCAAAAGACCATTGTTGAAAGTCACCATTCATGGTGCTCGAATCTGTCTCAAGAAAATATTGCCGGAATATAATAAATAAAATGGACAGTCAGTATACAGCGGATCTTTTAAAATTTAAGGCAAATCATAACAATACTTCGACCTAGAATAAAAAGAAAATTTCATGCTCGTGTCAAATTCCGGTCAGCAAGAAAACTTACCTGTTTTTCACACACCTAAATCTTCTTCACACTATTTCTTAAGGCGAAAGCGCCAGGGTACCACACAAAGTTCACATTGTCTTACGTTTTTTGTAATTTGTATGTCAGTATCAGGTTACATGTTAGGTACTCAAAATACCTGAAAAAAACGTAAGAAAATTTGAATTTTTTGGTACCCCTTATAGACATTACAGGACCAAAATAATCAGCAACATTATTAATTTACCTCCATTCCTAATCCATACCAACTAAAAGTTTCAAATCCTCCAAGAAAATCGTTAACCCCGCGTTGCACGTAATCATATTCTGGTCGCGTTTCTTGCCCAAGTCACGCACACCGATGAAAGGTAGCAATGTATTGCAACGCAATCTACGTTGTGATAACCGGTTGGTTCGCACGTGTGGATTCGACATTTTGGTTCCGTCCTTGGTCTGGTATTAAGATAATTTAATTTTCTTCTATTTTTTAATTTTCTTCAAGTTTTATTTTGAAGGTAAACTGAATTGTTTTTGGTTATCCAAGGACAAGGAATTCACTGCGCCATGTCAGCCTATTTTTTATTTATAAACCCTATTCGACTGTCATTAGCAAAATCTTGAAAATCATTCTGTACCTACTATATTATACTTTTTATAAAATTCCATAGTAATACGTACTATCATACTAATATTTTTAATCCGAAAGTCTCCGAAACTCTGCTTGTTACCTTTCCACGTCTAAATAACTAAAAGGATTTGAATTTTCGCACACGGATAGCCCATTACTTAGGTTAGGACATTTGACAATTTTATCCCGGTCGTACACTCCCGTGGGACAGTTTCCGACCACCACGAGGGTGAGGCCGCGTGTAAAAGCTAGTTCAAATTATAAATATTGATGTGCGCAGTAAGTATTTACAGGGTCTTACTTTTATTTCTAGTGCCACGTGTACATAAAAAGTACCTAAGTACCCTTTTTCAACAAAAATACTCTTTGAAGTATTCCATGCAATAAAGCTAGACTTAAGAAAACTAACCTTTAACATTAATTTTTCAACAAAAAGCCGCAAGAAAAGCAGTCTCGTACACATAAGCCTCGTTTACGGAGACGCGGGGCGTCGCGCGTCGCGTTGGGCGGCGCGGCCCGTACTTAATTCAAACATATGGCGTTGTATGAGAGCGTTTACGGAGAAGCGATTATACACGAATTTGTTTGAAATGCAGACGGAGCCCGCAGATGGCACGGATGGCATCGCCGCGTCGCACGCGACTTTTACCGCGGCGGCGCGGCGCACGCAGCGGTGCGGCCAGCATATCCTGCAATTCTCCGTTCACGGTAAAACGTTGCGACACCCGCAGTGGGCGTCGCACGCGCCAACAACATCGTACATTGCCATATGTATGTGATGCATGTGATGATGCGGGCTGCTGCACGCGCCGCCTGCTGTAAACTGAAAAAAAACGTCTGACGTGCCACGAGACGCCACGACGCACGACGCCCCGCGTCTCCGTAAACGTGGCCTTAGTGATTTATTCCTTCTTTACTACCTGAGAGAAATAGGTTGTATCCCAAAATACTGGGTAAAAAGTTACTCACGGTATTTGCGGCTTAGGTTAGGATAAACACTTCTTAGTTCAGCTCAAATATTGTGTGGAAGTCAGAAAGGTTAAAAAAATTTGCTTGGATTTTTCTATAAAGTGTCGAACCATATAATAGTGTCGAACTGTGATCGATGGTCGAACCATATAATAGTATCCAGCGTATTTGTCGGACTAGATAATAGTTTTTTGATCATCCTTTTCCGTTATCTTAGGCCTCCCATTGTGATGTTAACTATAAGATCTAAAGGAAACTTAGTGGTTTATTTGAAAGACTATTTCAATGGTTTTGAAGTAGTTCATCACCTGTAAAAACAAGGACATATGAAACCAGCCACACTGAGCTTAATTAATAGCTTTGCGATAATTCAATGAACCGTTGAACTACAACTTCAACGGTTAATTGAATTATCGCTTTTATTTTCCTCAACAAAATCATTTCTGTTATCAAATAAAACAAAACAAGCATATAGCAAATCTTTGTAAAACACAAATGCAAAATCATTGTCATTTCAGGTTGAAGGAAACCACGTGGAACAGTCGAATTAAAATATGCAGGTGAGAAAAAGAAAACAATATCCTTTAACAAAATGGCCGAATTATAGACATATACGCAAAAGCTGTTACTAACAGGATTCTTTGGGAAAACGTTCATGGTATATAATTGGTATGGTGAAAATAGGAAATTCTGAAAACGATATCCACTTTACGTGAGAAGGAATGTTCTCTTAAATTAGTTTCAAGACGAATTTTGATTGAAAGATTGTTATCAATACATGACATAAGAATATAAAGTTTACTAGCTTCAGCCCGCGACTTTATCTACGAGGAGGATTAACTATACCATACAACATTTCTGTCACTTTGGAATAGTGTGATTTTTTATAATCGATTCAGTACTTCCAGAAATTATTACAAGTACCTAAACAAAAAAGTTTTCTTAGTTTCGATTGGATTTGATGATTAATTGTTTCAGCTGAAACTTAGTTACATAAAAATGGAGTCTTCATTATTTGTAAGTCACCAATGTGAATACAAAACCCTACAAGAGCATACCGCAATAGTGTCCCAGTTTATACCAACACTATCAAAAACCCACCTTTATTCGCAACATGGAAACGCGTTAAACAAAATCTAAAACGACGCACCGTTTGAAGGTACCAATAGAAAGGTATTTGTTCCAAAATCTAAGTAAATCCAGTAAGATTGCGCTGTAATCGTTGTAATGGCAAAACATCTTCTGTCTAGATTCAAATCGACGTGTCTGAAGTAGCATTAAAGATAATAGGATTTTTTCTAACAAAATTATGTGTACTTTTATAGATATTGGATTGGCTCGCGAAATCTCTCTGATGGTATTGTACAGACAAATAGGATTCGATTTGAACGGTTTCGGCTTGAGAAGTATTTTAGATACAAATGTTTCAACATTTCTTTTAGTAAAATATTCTTTATTCTTTAGAAAAGATCTATGTATTTTGAAACTGGTCGTGCGTTTGAAAGTAAATTTGTATTACCTTTGAGATCACTGAAGATGATAATACTAGTTTATGCATGACAAAATAGTAAGATAATAATCGTAACTTACATAAAATTCGATGGAAGAAAAAATATTCTTACCAAGGCCATATTTCGGTCGGTGTCTCTTTAACATTTATTTTTATCCAATCCATAAAAACGTATCTCACTTGTGAGTAAGATAAAATTATTACTTAGGTACTTAGAATTAGTTGCATCGTTGCAAGTTTATGATAGTGCACGTACGTATAACCTATTTTCATTTCACTCTAAAACCTGATGCAAGACATATTTAACTTAACCGGAGTGATAAGAACAATATACTAACATCTTACGAATATGTTTAGGAACTACTCATAAACTGTGGACATGCTAATGAACATGACCAAGGATATGAACACTGAATTAAACCAGGATACGGCAAACATGAAGTTTTAAATGAAATGTAGCTTCCACTAAATTTATTTTAATTTCTCTCCAAACAATATGAAAACTGCAATTTTGTGATAAAAACAGCAAGAGGAAGTAAAATCTCAATTAAAATCTCTTTGTAAAGATGAATTTTGAAACTGATGGCATTCACGATTCCAACACGACCAAAAACTAATTTGACACTAAACAAAACACGAAAATATACCCTGTAGCAATTAACAATCAAACTGAACGAAATGATAGCAAATTAATACAAATTATAACAAAATTTGGTGTAATTTGGCTCTGTGCGGCCATTTGTCGTGTAATGTCTACGGTTATCGCTCGTTAGTGAGTCGCCATTGTCTGTAGACTTCATTAATGTACACCATTATAGCTTGAAATAGTACGCGGTTATTTAGGGGCCTTTAGTAAGCAAATGAAGCAGGCGTGGTTTTAAGTTCGGCTTTGTTTCTTAAATATCATCGTATAAATGTCAAATTCTTAGCACGAGGCTTGTTCGTCGTCATCGAATGATGATCAAATATATTTTTTATAGTTAACGGTAGGAGAATTCCTACCGTTAACTATTAAAAATATATTTGGGTATGGTGACTACGCTTACAACCTTTTATTTGGGACAAGCCCGCCTGCCTCAGTTTTCCTCAGCAACTCGTGTAAGTCAAAATTGATCCACTATAAACCGCCGACACTATGAATCTCAACAACTCATAATATTTGTTTAATATTTGTTTTGGAATCGAAAACGAATTTAATCTTAAACTAACATTGGATACCTTCTTTTCTCCATGTGTCCAATATTAGAATGGGTAATTTCATGAACATATTTATTAACTAAGTTACCAGACCAAACCAGCCTTCCAACCTTCCCAAATTGACATTAGGTATGGAGCTCCTAAAGAAAGTCGTTAAAATCCTTAACCATTGAAACCTTGTCTTCACTAACAGTGTCTTTTAGTCACTTAAAAGCATCGCCATCGCCATCTTGGTTGTTGATTCCATTCGTATGTTTTCTCTCGTAGTGGGTTAATAGAACTGTATCGATAAAATCTCTTCTTGTTAGTGAAGAAACGGGAAATGAATAATGAAAAGAAACTTTATTATTGGGAGCATCAGCCCCAGCTAAAAAAATATTTAGTTTCGTCAAGCAAATTCCAGTTGCAAAGGTTAGATGCAGATGCCCTAAAAGTAAAAACTTGGCAGGATAATGATTAAGATGTCATACTTAATCTAGCTAAACTAACATTATCAAACTGATAATTTGATTCTCTCAATAATTCCCTTTTAAAAGGCAATAATGAAACTGCTTAATGCCAAATCTAGCTCCTCCAACTATATCAGCTATCTTGAAAACTCTGAAACAGCAATTTCACCAACTTCTATTCCTACGGGTCCTAAATGAAAATTAAATGAATTTGAAGAACAATCTAGGTCACCCAGATGTAGTTAACTCAGAACTTTTCCGCGAATAAACTCTTTAACAGGCTTTAGACCAACAATTGTTAGCAACTGTATGGCTTGTTTTGCGTTCATTAAGAAATGTTTGTCTTGTTATAAATATGTACAAATTGTTATAAAACTTGTCATTTAACACAAATGTTTGATTAAGCTACAAGTTTGTTATTTTTCAACCCTATATGAAATTATTTTGCGAACATATAGTTTTTGGATCACATGGTTTCTTTTATAAAATACAATAGACGTAAAACCCTGTAAGAAATCGACACGCTGAGCGTCCAGCGCTCGGCGTGTTAACACGTCGTGTACGGGCTCGCGACAAGTCAATCGTCCTCCTGAGGATGCCTCGTTGAGAGGTGAAACACGTGTCGATTTCTTACAGGGCTTTTTTAAGAGTCTTTAAGAATAGTTAAGAGGAATAGGTTACTAAATATATCTACGTCTATTGTATTTTATAATGGATTTCCGCCAAGTCACGCCTGAATCAATTAACTAAGTTTCTTTTATAACATAATTAAATTATTAAGTTTTATGTGACGGATATAACACTTTTGTATTTCGTTGATTGTTACACTAAAGGATTATCTCTTTCATCTTCAATAAAAAATTGAACCAATGCATAAATATCAAGTACTTTTAATAGTAATGCACACAGTCCCTGCCACATGAATATTGGTTGGTATATTGGCGTGTGCTAGCTGACATATGGCTAATAATTAATGTAAGTTTTGTATTGCGTAATGTAAATGCTTTTGCGTACTATTGTATAGATATTTTTTTCTAACCGAACAGACAGCTGTGCTGCTGGGGAGTTCGTTGCGCCACTTCCCAGCTAAAAAACTAGGAAATGGTGAAGGGTTGGCGTTTTGGGAGACTGTCTTATGTAATCTGACGTTCGAAAAGGGCTGATTCTCAGCCTATAAATGGCTTTTGATTTTGATTTCAATAGACTTTGTCACACTATCATCTCTGTGTACTCCTTCAAGGATGTCAGGTTACATAGATATACCACGTTATTAACTATGTATTACTAGGTACATCAAACAATATCACCACAACATTATTCAGTACACGCATCATAGCATGAAAAACAAGCCTCAAATGTTATTCTTCAATTTGAGACTACTTACGAAAAGATCACACAAAAAGCCAACACTATTTCCTAGCTCCAACAAAATATCAATATTTCTAGTACACAAAGAATAAGAATACATAAGCCTTCTTCTTTGATAGTTGTAAAATAGTAAAAAGTTCTTGTCGTGATGTTAGGAGCACGTTCGAACAAGCTATAAATTGAACACTCTCTGTTACGCAAGTCTAATGCCGATACAACAGGCGACGGCTAACAGTTTTTATTTAACTTTTATCTGCTGTGTTTTAGATTTGTCTCACACATTCTGTTTCAACACTGGACCATGGATTCTTAGTTCTAATAATATTTGGGGTCGCTATTAACTTCTCGAATAGGTACCTAATTACAGAAGACTTTTCCAAGGCTTCACAATATTTATTAAATTGCAATAATGCCTGATAACAATGACCACAAACGCAAGTTAGTATTCAAAGGCTTTGATCCCAAACGGGTAATTGAAATAAAAGTAAATACATTATCTAAACTAGTTACATTTTGACATGACCATAATGTAACTCAACTTACCGACAATCCTTTTAGTCATTTATTTCAATTTAATTTATTCTCAATTATTTATTTATATTGTATGTTTAACCACCTGTTATTGCAGAAATTGATCACCTCGTCATGATGAGACGGTCAAATATCATAAATTATCTTTTAAAGAATTATTAGTCAAGACTAACATAGTCTTAGTTAATTTATTACTAACAAAATATCGTCAGTGGAAATATAGACAAATATCGTAAGTCCAAAATAAACAAATTTCATATATTTTTATTCATATTCTGTCATAAGTATATGTATGAAGTTCAGAACCCAATTGATTAAAAGTCACCCAAAAGATTCTTCAAACACAAAAGCAAATACAAAATGAACCAGAAGCAGCACATGTGAGCCGTCCCCAACACCCGTAGGACGAAGTTTCCACCCGTACGACACAGTCCGGTGAACGACCGTCAATGTTTTATTGTCTTTTTTACGACAACTAGAAAACTCCGCCTTCACTTCTTTTGTGTCATATTCTTAGGGAAAACTTAATAAAATATTTTTTTCTAGTTTATAGTTGGTACGTGCCTCCAACTTTGGTGTGTTACTTAAGTCTTGAAAGTTCAGAATATTGAGGTTATTTGGCTTGGAATATATTATTATGTTACAGATGTAGGTAGTGCAGATAAATATCTATATTTTTAAGGTTACGTAAGTCACTTATTTACCTAGGATGTCCAAAAAAGAGTAAATATGGTGTAAACGTTCGTTACATGGAAAAGGAAAGGGAGGCCCTTGGCCTGCAGTGGGTGGGTACACAGGGTGATTTATTTATTTATTTATACGTTAGTTAATGAGGAGTCCCATTGTATCTCCGAAGGTCTTTATCAGATCTTTACCAAATTTAAACGTGACCACCTCGAGAGAATACTTTCCAAACAAAAATCAGTTTACGTATTAAAGAAAGCATAAACAAAAAAAAACTGTCGAATTAATAACTGTTAAAATAAAAATGTACAAACAATTCTTACTGTTAAAAAATAAAATGATACCTAATGAGTACCTATTTCATCAATTAAAAATTCTCTAAAAATACGCCCCAAAACATCCTTTTCAGAACCGCGAAGCTCTAAGAATGTTCCCTTCGTTCCGCAAGCTATGATTCCAAGAATTTGGGGAAACTCCGGAGTAACTCCGGCGTATAATCCGCCAGTCAAAGGTAGCTGCAGTCACAATGCATTATGCAGGAGGCTTTCGACGCGTTTGACTCCACCCCATTCTGTGCCTCTTTTTGTTCCAGTGGTCCAATTTGCAAGATGGAAAGAAAGGCGGAACTCTTCGTATATGTAAAGTAGGCCCCATTTAAAATGAGAACAAAATCCTTAGTTTAGTAGTCATTGAATATAAACCAGGAATTGCAAGAACATGTTAAAATTCAGTTTTACTGAATGCTAAACAGCAATTTTAAACAGTTACAAAATGTGAAAACTTGTATAAACCTATTGATCAGTCTAGGAGTACCGAAATCTTTTGCACCTACATTTATTAATCCAATCATAAAGTTGTTCAGGTCCAGCATTGAGTGTCAAAGACGCAGTTTTTTCTTACGTTTGATGATTATTTCAAGAAGTAGATGAAAATTATAAAGCTATTTCTTCCGGCTCTCCAAAAATTCCCGCTACTTGCTTCATTCTTAAGCCGTTTTCAAACACCAAAATGGCTATAGCCTCGCATAGCTTGTTATTGTCGTAAGTGCCTCCAACTTAAAGTTTAAGTTCAAAGCTTCATTTTATTTTTAGATTTAAGCGCTATAACGCCGCGCCGCCTCCGTCGCTTTACACGTAATATCAGAAGTTTTGCTGCCATAAAAGAAAAGAAGGACGGAATTTTGATGAACTGTAAATCTTTGAATGGATCTTACATTTTTAATGATGAATATTATATAGGTACTTTAACTTTACTAAAAACGAAAGAAGAACAAAACATGCCAAGTCATACAGTAAGTACCTAAAAGCTCATTATGTTCCACAAACTTTTAGGAGTCAAGGTTTATGAGATTTGAATTTTGAATAAGAAGTCAAGAAGTCCTGACAAATGGCGACAAAGTAAAACTACGATATTAATAAAGTAAAATAACAATTTCCAGAGTGTAATAATGAAACATTTTGATACTTTGTACAACAAGCTTTTACAACCGAACCATCAACCAAATTCGTTCAAACAAAAATCATTCTTGAGCCCTTAAGATAAAAATCAATATTGATACATCCGTATAAGGTCAATCTGGCTCTAACAATTAAATCGGAAGCAATTACAGAAAGTAAATTTAGAAAAAGAATTTACAACTTTTTCTACCGAAAATTATAATGAAGCCTGCTCTTAGAAGGGTAGAGTGTCCAATTAAATTCGATTAATAAAACGGGGGTTGAACAGTCTGTGCCTTGAGTTCGATCAGATAAAAGACTCGGGAGCAATATTTGGACGCGAAAATGTGATTACTCAGCCATTGAAATGACTTAATTAGATATTGATTCTGATTTGAATTGCGTAGTGAAAGAGGTTCCGCTTTTTGTGGTAAGGGTTGCTAAATCAATTAGTAGGTACTCTTGTGTTACCCCAATATTTTATAACATAACATAACATCATTCCCCGAAGGGTTAGGCATAGGCAGAGGTGTACTTATAGTACACCCACATTTCGCCAGTTATGTTTAAGTCCCATGTAATAAGGGGCGAGCCTATTGCCATCAACTGGGCTCAAATCCAGACTGAGCAATTCCAGATGGAAAACCTAATAACACTTTGCTCGACCCGGGAATCAAACCTAGGACCTCAACCTTGGCAGTAGCGCTTGCAACCACTAGACCCGCTGGTCTAGTGGTCGCAAGCGCTTATTCAGAGGATCAAATATTTTATAGAATTACTAAAACTCACTTCTTGAGATTTATAGAATAAAAACTCAACTGTTTGCCTTTATCAGATTTGACCTTTCATTATTCCCAGCTCAACTGACATTAGTCGTAAAGAAACTGTTGAAATCTTCCAAAAAATCCCTAAGAACAAAGAGATATAATTGTACATGGCCCTGGCCCATTGTCTCAAAGTAGTCTGTTACATCAAAGCTTAATTAACGCAATACTCTGAACGGTATAAATCAAATGAAGTTGGCCCCTGTTCTCACATTATTTTCACTTGGCCCTTAAGGCCACAGTATTTTTTTCCTTCTAACGAGAGTGATAAATGGTTTGCGTGAAAAGGCAAAATTCTGTTTTGAACGGTGAATTATTATGATCGCTCGATTGCAGGCGATTTCCCTGTGCTTAAGGAGAGTGAGACCTCTTAGTAGCAGATCATATCTTCCCTGCTGTGGGAATTGACTGGTATGGTGTTGCAGGGAAGGAGGAGCTCGTGGCTAAGTAATAACAGCCTAACGGGTCGATTCATCAGGTTAAGCTACGCTTGCCGGGGTTGGTCCGCGGATGGGTGACCATCTTTACATACCGAGACTCCTCTGTGCCTCGTAAAGCACGTCAAGCCGTTGGTCCTGGGTGTCATTCGTGGATTTTTGACAGTCGTTACGAGTCGTCAGAAGCCCTAAAGTCTGACAACCAGTCTTACCAAGTGGTATCGCCTAAAGTCTGACAACCAGTCTTACCAAGTGGTATCGCCTAAAGTCTGACAACCAGCCTTACCAAGTGGTATCGCCTAAAGTCTGACAACCAGTCTTACCAAGTGGTATATATTACCCAGTTACTGGGTTGTTTAGGTCAGATAGGCAGTCGCTCCATATAAAACACTGGTATTCAGCTGCATCCGATTAGACTGGAAGCCGATCCCACCATAGTTGGGAAAAGGCTAGGCAGATTGATTTCATAGTGATTTTTTGGTGTTGCAGGGAAGGCAATAGGACGATTCTACTTTTATTATGAGAAAATTCGATTTTCAAAAACGTTACAAAGTCACACTTTATAAGATGATACGTGGAAGTAGAACGCATGTCGCTGTCGTAGTTATCAGGAGTGAAAGAGACACAAGACAATATGTAACTTCCCTAACTAGCCAAGTTTTGACGTGCCACTTGCGCAACTAGTATAACCTATAATCTCTGTTTACTTATAATATTGTATGGAACACTCGTTCTGCCTGCAATTCTTTTGTGTAACTTGAGTTATAATGTATGGGGTTGTATCACTGCCCATAATACAAGTTATTTCATAGCTTAGTTAAAGTGCTGCAACACCTACCTGTTTTGTTAACTAGCATAAGTCAAGTGTACCTACAGAAGGGATTATATTATAACACTGTCATTTTATTAGAATAAATGATGTAATTGAAAGTATGACTGCTTCGTTGTCTAGTGGTCGCAAGCGCTACTGCTGAACATGAGGTACTGGGTTCGATTCCCAGGTCGGGCAAAGTGTCATTGGGTTTTTCTATCTGGAATTTTTCAGTAGCAGCCCGGAGTCTGGATATGTGCCTGGTTAATGGCAAAAGGCTCGCCCCCTATTACTTAACTGGCGAAATGTGGGTGTACTTTATGTAGTTACACCTCTGCCCAACCCTTCGGGGAAACAAGGCGTGATGTTATGTTAATAATTTTATAGAACATCAACCACCTCGATTCAACTGTCAAATCAATTTTCAAGAATTACTTCTAATTTAAATTTTATTCAATTTCAATTAATTAAAGGATCAGTTGATTGTAATTCCGATATTCCAGTCTTTCAGGGTACTCTTACACTAACTCTTATTTAGCTTTTCATGCAAAACATTTACATTTAGCAAAATATTCTTTTTTTCAAGCAAGTTGTTTCAATATAGCTCAAGTGAGCTCGCGCAGGAATTAGCTCTCAGTTTGATTATAAAGTCAACGCTTTCAACTTAGTACTTTTGATTTTTAAGTGTACTGCTTAGTTATATACAACATTTCTTGTATACCTACACACGCAATGTATCCTATCTTTTAATGTATGAATAAATCCTTATTCAATAAAATATTGAATGAACGATCCAAATGTTGATGAGGCAAAAAGGGTATGTAAGAATCATAGAAAGTGGCGTTCTGTAGGTTCAGCCACCTTTGGGGTGGCAGAAAAAGCCTTGAGTTTATGTTAAGTATAGTACACTAGATTTTGACTTTTTTTTCGCCCGCTTGGAGGATGGCAATTATACCACGGGTACGGACCACCGGGATAAAAAGTAACCTTTATCCTAAACCAGCTCACTTCTGTGCCAAGTTTCATCTAAATTCATTAAGCCTAGTGACTGACGTCAAAGGGTAACAGACAGACAGGCAGAAAGAATTACTCTTAAGAGGGTGCATCCTAAAAGTTGGCAACGTCGTAAATAGCTGTCAAATATTTACCTGTTTCGATTAATTTGGAAATAATACTGTATGGAAATAAGAAATGTGGCTAACCAATTGACTAGAATATTAATAATGAATTTCAATTATAACATTGAATTTGATGTTGTAACCGTTTTAGGTGAAAAAAAGGCATTTGGAAAGTTACCAAATACTTTTTTTACATCTAAAACTAACTATTCGGTGTTACGATATTAATTATTGCATTTCATAATCAATATTCTAGTTCGCTAGTTAGCCACATTTTTTATTTCCATACAGGAATATTATCAAATTAATCAAAACAGCGAAATATTTGACATCTATTTGCGACGTTGCCAACTTTCAGAATAAACCCTCTTAATATTAATAATATTATTTTAGTCGAAAATGAGTAATATCAGTTCTTTCGAACTCAAAATCTAGTAGGTATGGTAGCTACACAATTTAGTTCACTCACTGCTGGTCAAGCACTTAAAGTCGCCAGCACGTAGCTTGGCAAGGTTCTCGCGTATTAGGAGTAAAGCCTCGTGCAGATTGGCGCGACACCGGTAATTGTTCAACCGTAAAGTTTTCTTAGAAATTGTATTGTTAGAGTCGCATCGCGCCAGTGTACACGAGGCTTACGTTTGCGCATGTACAATTAGTGCAACAAAAAAATTGACACTTTTATTGCATGTCATTATTCTATGCTTATTGCCATAATTTATTTTTGAACATGTCTGTTATCAAATACAAGCCTAAATGAATTCTGCGCATCTACGACTCTTGCCAAGTTACGTGCCGGCAACTGTACCCTGTGTATACGAAAATCACAAAACATATTTCACCTACGTAAGAGGATAAAGGTTGTATATCAAAATGAATTGTTGTTGTTTCACACTCAAAACATACTAAATAAACAACAGCAGCGGACATAAGTACTAGGGCACTAAAATTTATAGGCCTGACAGCGTGGCCAGGCCGTAACTTAGCTTAGACCCGCAAGGCCTAATAACCAAGATGGAAGCATTGTTGTGTACTGAAATACGAGTCCCTTTACGGTTCTAAAATCTTCAAGAAGAGTCGTAAAGACTATCCTTGAATATTTTGCTGCCCATGTAGAAAAAGATAAATGTTGACGCATTTCAATTTCTTGTTCAGATAAACTATTTTAGGCGCAGACAGTGTCTTATAAGCAGGTAGGTATGTATTGTGTCTATGTCAAAACACAATCTTGAGAGCAATTTAGCTCTTATTTCGTTAGTATAGAGTTCAGAAATAGTAACGGGAGTCAAAAATTCCACACGGTTTAATGCAATAATAAAAGTCAGTAATTTTTCCTCGAATACAGAACCCAGAATTTTTGACTCAAACAAATTGCGATTTTAATAATAATTATCTTTGATTTCCAACCTTTAAATGGATATAACTGAATTATGAACACGTATATAAAAAATATCGTAAGCTGCCATAATATAACGAAAAACATATCTATTTTTCAAGAAAAAAATACTTGAGCAGCCTTGAAATGGAAGTGATCCTATTATGTTCCGGCATTGTTTCAATCTGAGGCCAGAACTGAAGACATTGAAATATCCTATTATTGCATTATTACGAGAAATTATTTGCCGTCAAGAACATTATATTGATGGGCGTACAATGGAAAAAGCTGATCATTCAATACTGGAATCGAGAATTTTGATTGTTGAATTGATGAAGATAATTGTGTGTTGATTTTTTTTTTGCATTTTTTAGATTATAAATGAGTCTGGATGTGTTTCTATTTAAGGGGGCAAGAATTTGATAAGATAAGTTCAATCTTTAAGACTGTTCCGCCCAATTTTCTTACAAATTTCCAGAAAAACTTTTATGTAGGTACTTACTTAAATATTTACGAAAATCTGTCTTCTCATAAGAAAAAAGAAACATCGAGGTTTATTGCTCATAAATAACCTGATACCATCATTTAAGTACCAACCTAAAAATAAATCAACAACATTTAATTTATTTCTAACAAATATTTAGAACATCTAAGTACGTAATTAATTATTTTCCGAGAAATCTTGGCATGATGGTTAAGTAATATTGGATGATAGCAAAAACCTCTGCACCAAGACATTGATATGAGATTCTTTAGAAAAGTATTACTTCAGGTAATGATGAATGAAATGCTATTTTCATTTCTTTGAAAAATATAACTGTAACATTTATAGCGAAGTACTGAGATCTCTTAATGACCTGTATCATTATCCATTATTAGAATAAATTCGCACAGCAACAAGGATTTTTTAATAACCAAAAACGTGAGGAGTAGACAACCAAGAAATCAATGATTTCATATTTCAAGAAATGCTTTATTGAATCAAAATTATTAACAATATCACATATCACCGATACTCTTAAAACTATTTTAAATATCAACTCTATCACAATGTCGATAAAGAAAAAAATTAAGTCCGTTAAAATTTTAAGGAATATGAAAATGTATTCCTTTCTCAATATCATTAAGTAAATGCATCTGCATTTGAAATAGTAGCAAACTACTTAAATCCTTCTGTTGTTGATGAAATCATACACCAATGTATTTCTCTTAATCACTGATAAGAAACAAAAGTTTTCGATAAACAATAACTTAGCAAAAACAACGTGACAAATCTTAGTCCACCATTCTGAATGCAAAACCACTAACAAGCTAGCGATTAGGACAGAACTATGATAAACTAGACTTAATTTAACCTGACATTATTTACAAGCTACATCTTACTCCTACGATGATAATTATCAAAAGAGAACGTGTTTTCTAAATCTATAAATTATTACTTATCCTTTTTCTGTTCAGTCTTGGATACATCTGTTTTGATGTTTTGGATAATTTCAGGTATTTCTTCAAGCAAAACTTTGCTGTCTATAAGATCAGGATTCTCAGCTAGAAGGGCCTTGCCTTCAGGAGAGTCGAGGGATGGTGCTTCCCCGTGGTAGGTGTCTTCAGTGTAAGCACGGTGCGTTTTCCTCATTGTACCGTGTATCTGTAAAATTGTGTTTAGATTTAGTAAGTATTTTTTACCGATACAGGGTTCTCACAATATCGTTAAAGTCAAGTCAACCGATCTGATTGGCCATTTTTTTTTCGCAACAAACATAATCTAAAACGAATTCTTGTAAAATTGTTCGATTTATGACTATCAGTTTCAAACTTGTAATTCGATTGTCTAAATTATACTTATAACACAGTGTTAAAATAAAATGCATTTTCATTGATTCAAAAAACAATGAACCATGATCCTACATGACTGACTATCTTAAATAATGTTCCTACTGCTAAGATTTGCAAAATCGAAAGTACTAATTGTTAAAAACCCCTTAAGTTCCCATAATCTACATTATAATAAAAAAAATACTGTAAGCATAAATAAGCGGCTAGGATATATCGCGGTTAAACGCTATCCCATAAATCTTCCACACAGTTATTAATGAAATAAACATTCAAATAGACATGATTTAGACAGATAAAACCCAAGTTATCGAATTACTGTTCATACAATTAAGGTAATGTTTTTATATTAGCAAAGTCAACTTACTTTATCCCAAATAGACATGTTGAAACCGAAGTTGCAGTGGAAGAACTCATGATGCTGGTCGTGGAACTCTGCATCAGGTTGCCATGGCTGCCACCACTGAGCTTTGAAGTTGATGCCGGAGTGGTCAATGATACCGTGGTAGTACACGTAGATAGCAACAGCGTAGAAGGGGACTGAAATATAACGCAAAAATCCTTAGATTTTATGTTTCATACAGTGATTCAGTAATCATTTTTTAGCCGAGTTTGAAGATAAGCAAGAAGCTGTCTTTGTGAGATTGATAAACATTATTACTATTCCTAATGAAGCGGTTGCTAGCAATAACCTCAATCCTTAAGAAATGAGACTTAAACATAACTAGCGAAATGTGGATGTTATTATAGGTATGCTTATGCCCAATCCTTTGAGGAATCCAGGCGTCATATTTGAGTATATAGTCCCAATGATATGTAATCCACGTCTCCCACAGATGTTAAGAACAACTATTATTCGAAAATCTATGTAGGTTATAAAAAGTGTTACTTTGAGTACGAATTAATTTACCAACTACAATTTCATTATCTCTTACTGTTTCTATGTATATTAGCTGTGCAAAAATATGTTGAAGAATTCAAAACTTACGCCAGTGAACAGGGAAGAGGAAGAGGGGCACGCACATAGTAAGCTGGACGTGCATGATCTCGAACGGATGAATGGCAGTGACTGAGAAGGCAGTCGGCTGCTTGTACTTATGGTGTAGCTTGTGGAAGTGCTTGTACAGCCAAGGAGTGTGGTACAGGCGATGGATGATATAAGTCGTATAGTCCTGAAAATAAAAGTGAAGTATGCTTTACTTTAGTCTGATACACGAGCAGAGTATTAAATTATGCAAAGCCATTTCGACCGAATTATATTTAGACGTGGTAAATAAATGGAAAATGTGATCATTTTCCTGTTTTCACAAGAAGAACAGATGATCAAATAGTCTCATAATTTTGTAATTATGTGGGTAATGAATTTACAAAATATTATGCTTGCTAAAAGTGGCACTAACCGAGTAGAGGAAGATAACAGGGAATTGCAGGAAGAACCAAAGCCAGCCGTATTCATCAAACTGATAGTAGACGGTGGAAGGGTTTCCGTTGTAAATGTAGCAGGCGAGGAAGGCGGAGAAGCTGCCAGTGATCAGGAGTGACAGGGTGCCGATCATGATTTCATGGCGCTCCAGCTCAGGGGACAGCCACTTGTCAGGCTGGATCTTCCACTCTTTGGCAAGATGCCTTCTGTTCATGTAGAAGTACCACTGGAAATATAAATAAGAGAACGAATAAAGTGATTTTACAATCTAATGGTTTATATTTGTAATGAGAAAGACAAAAGATTCAAGAAATATTTTCATATATTCTAAAACTTTTTTCTGCTTTGTTACGTGATTAAAAATTATTCATTGTGTAATTAAAGGTATACCAAATACCTATTCTACAACATTGTAATTATCAAGGCAAATGATAATCATTAATCTCGCACGGCCGCGATTAAAACGCTACCAACATTATTGTGAGTACCTATGAAAACACAAAGTCACGTTAAGACACAAATGCTCTGAATGTCTTCGTCATATCAACAGATGTTTCACAACTTTGATAACTCTAAGTACGTATGTGACGAGAGTCAGGTCTACAAATTCTTCAACAAACTTTTGATTAAAACGACAGATAGCAAGCGGATTGTTCCATATCTCAATGACGTAAATATTAATTATTCAAAATTATTAATTACCAAGGAAGCGAGGGATTAGAGATTTTATTAGATTATTGCTTTTGAAAAGGGGAATCTTGAACAGATATTCGAAAGGGCTATTAATAATACAATCATGATAAATGAAGGAAATTAAAAGGAATAAATCAGACACAGATTTCGTTAATTAAAGCTGATAGAACCTATTTTTCCATTGTTTGGTAGGCTATATACAAAATACCCATGTGTAGGTACATAAAATAAACTTTACTGAATAAGGCCGCTAATCCGTACCTACCAAACAAATAAAATCCTTTCATTAATGACCTCGATTAGGTACTATCGCTAATGAAAATTAGAGTGAAACGTCAAAGTCAAAGCGAATTTACTTGTAACAAGTCCTTCTCGGAAATGCTCGAAACCGTTGTCAGCTTAAAATTCTATTTGAAATTGATTTCAGCTAAAACGTTCATATTGTGCGGATTCAAATCTGATGTAATAAGATTTATAATGATTTAGCCGGAAGTTTCCTAGATAACCAATAATAAACCAATTTGTGGTGGTTCATTATGTTTTCAATTTGAAAGTTTTCAGAATAAACGTGTTGTTAAATGTTAATGTAGTAATTTCGAAGTAGATTTAGTGGAAAGCGGTTTTGCGATGTTCAAATGTTTTTGTTATGTTGTCTGGGAAGTTTGTTCCCACAGGTAAAATTGCGGCTCGTCTGACTTAGCTCGGTTTAGAAAAAGGTTACAAGATAATTTGAATTGGTGCCCACACACACGGTATTTTAGACGTGTTTTTAGGATTCATGAAATAATGGGTGTGTTATAAAACATAATGGAAATAAACGATAGCTTACACAACAGTTTTCTACAATTAAAAGTAAAATATTATTAAAAAATATTGTTTTTAAACAAAACTATTTCTTTAATGCTTTTGTTACTTAAATAAGAAGAAAAATATTTTTTTTACATTTAATGAGACATTTTCCAGTAAGGTAAAATCCACTTACATGCAAGAATCCTCCTATCAAGAAGTACATGCTCATAGAGACGGCATGTGCTCCAATGAAGATGGGAGTGAAGTTTTCCATCTTCAAGTTTCTTGAGGAGAATAGCTCTAGAATGTCAGACGATGTATTTGTGCTGTTGTTTGTGTGACCACTCAGCTGCTTCAGCGCTGTCACTAGGATAACCACCCATTCTCCTGGAAATAAAGAAAGAGTCCTTATGTTAATACACGCAGATATACCTATTTGGGACGTTGCACGGTTTGTTTCAAATCATAACAGTTTTTAACAATATAACGTATTCCGATGGTTTTTCATAGATATATTTCTCATAGAATAGCGCGATACTATCTAGTTGTATTTTTAACCCCCGACGGAAAAAGAGGGGTGTTATAAGTTTAACGTGTGTATCTGTGTACCTGTCTGTTCCCTCGTAGCTCCCAAACGGCTGAACCGATTTTGATTATTATTTTTTTTATTTGAAAGGTCTTGATCGAGAGTGTTCTTAGCTACAATTTAAGAAAATCGGTTCAGCCGTTTGAAGATAATCAGCTCTTTTCTAGTTGATGATTGGATGTACGCATCTTCCACAGGTCTGATCGATACGAAATTTAGTATTCTGTTACTTCAATGATATTAGAAGAACATAGTAACCTTGAACCGATACTGCAGCATCACCTGGAATTGTGCCGGGGGTTATTTTTTTTTACAAGAAAAGCCGCAAGCCCGCAACATATTAGCCTTTGAGCTATTCAATATTATATTTCAAAACCAACCCTTAACTTTAAATGTCAACGATTTTGGATTTTCGGATAACAATTTGTGAATATTGTCTGTATCAGCTCAGTTCAACTATTTTCAACTTAGTGAAACGGGCAAAAGGTACCTATTCAATTATCGGCAGTTTATTTACGGTGTATGTATAAAATAACTATCGAGCTTTTAGAATAATTTACTTAAAAAATCTAAATATTTCAAAACCTATACATATTCAGAATAAATTGTAAACTTTGTTTTAAATTGAATAGATTGCGATCTATCGATAGATAAGTTATTTTTCAAATCTTTTTCAAAGGTCATTATGGTTGTATGTACATTTACGTCACAAAGATGTACTATGTTACTTTGTAAACCCGAATACCAATGTCAAAGATAGCTTATCGAATTAATCAATTAACTCCACTGTCTTGATTACAACATTGTTAATGCTTGATTACATTGTCGTCAAGAGGATGTTTGGAAAAATACTGTAAATATTATTTCATTTGGAAAAATATGGGTGTTCTACAGGTACACCTCTCCCTTCGGGGATGTTATGATACGTATGTTATTATTTAATTTTGTACGCACCGATTTTAATTAATGCAATTCAGCATGAGTTACTGCTACATTATCATTTATAATATCACCAATGTTCACCAAAGGTTAATCCGTAGCAATAACTACGGGTAAATCGTGTTGAGATTAGCCGTTGATTCATTGATCGATATCAAAATCATTCATTCACCCTGTGTACCAACATTGTCTCAGTGCCGTTTAAATTATCTTATCATAATTATTTTAATACAGTTCACATGAATTGGTATAATAATTTATGACTAAAAGCTATATCAATTTCACGTGACCGACGACATTTAATTTAAGCGTTGCAGAATTAATCATAGTTAAAATTGGCGTTTACCTCTATGCAGACCAGCGTGATTAGTGGTCTGCACTATCATTATTATTATGAATATAAATTGAAATTGTCAAAAGTGATTTATACTTGGCTAATGGATACTAGTTGCTATTTCAAAATAAACTGAAATGGAATGAAAACATGCAGGGACCAGAGTATGAAAAAGATGAATCATTTAATAATTAACCTCGTCGTATACCACCTCATGGGAATGACATGAAAAATAATCTTCAATGCATTTATTACATTATTTGAAATAAATCCGTAAATCTTAACTTAATAATAATCCTATTTTATTTGTATTTTTGTTTACTTCAAACTACAATTTATTTATTTTTTTACCTTTTTTTGTATAGGATACTTTTTATCCCGATTATTCCCACGGAATGGAGACTTATGCAGGTAAAACCACGGGGTGCAGCTAGTGTTAATATTATAAAGACCAAAAATTTCTGACTTTGTAAGTATGTGGGGGTAATCTTCGCAACTGCTGATCCGAATCCGCGAATTCTTTCACTAATGGGAACTACAATTACAATATATGATTTATATAAATCACATATTGCCGAGTGTTATAAATATTTTATATTAAAACAAGAAATTTCATTGGAACCAAGTCGCGGGCTGAAGCTATTTAAAACGGTTCATTAAACAAAAATAACAGTAAAAATGTTAATTTTGCACTCATGAACGAAGCTTTTTTTTAGTGCAGATATACTGACGTTGATAAATCTAATCTAAGTCTTATCAAAATCATGACTAATCGTACGAAATTGTACTTAGAAATAGAAAACCAAGTGACATACCTCTTAAAGTAGCTCCAAATGTGAAAACAGCTAATGTGGCAATAAATGTAGTGATGAACTCGGGTAATCTTTCAAAGAAATTCTCGAGATTTTCACTATATTTTTCAATCCATTTCACGCCATCTGTGAGAGGCTCCCAGTTTTGCTTAGTCTTCTTTGTATCTTCTATAACCTTATCTCCACCTTTGTCTTTGACCACCTTCTGTTTGGATTTTGCACCTGTCATCCTGCAATTAGCAAAATTAACATTATTAGCAAGTTTTGAGTTAATTTCCGATTATGAAATAATATGAATATCTATAAGTACAACCGATTTAGACTAAGGTATTAATAGTTTATGATGTTATCAATCTAATGATACCTACTGCAAAATGTTTAAGTCTTTGTTGTGTTAAATAGGGAATTCATGTTTTCGTTACTGTTTTTCGTTGTGTTGTGTTTGTTAAGTTTATCTTTAACAAGTGATTTCTGTTGAATAATTTCCAAGATAGGCAAATGTCCACCCACTAAACGGGTAAAAATAAAACTTCCTATGTGTCCGGCATTGGAAAAAGATAAAATAAATGTTAAATCTAAGTTTCTCAATTGTAATCCCAAAATATTAATGGTTTGGTTGAGGTTGTACTTTATTATTATAATTAACGGTCTTATTATGAATTTCATCGCTTTGTTTTTTTATTTTATTGATTTGAATACCTGTCACTAATCTGCAGAAAACTTGTTTTGGAAATTGATAGTACTTAGTTCGTTTTTAAAGTTATTTTACTTTTTATGACTATGCAGCTTAAATAATTGCCATGCCTATTAATATTGCCAGATCAGCAAACTATTAAAATAGGTGCTCCGATTCAAGTTGCAGAATTAATGCATAAAATAATTTATTGAAACAAGCTTAATTAATTGCAAACTAAAATATACATGAAGCTCAGTTTGTAATGTTTCCAACCTAATCTCTTTTGAAATATCTTAAGTATTAATTAATAAATGAATCAAGCAATGTATCCAAATTTCTGAGCGACTCGCCTATAGAGTGCATATTGAACAATGCTAATTACGCATAGCACCTAGGAAATATATTAAGTTAGTAACAAATATGTAACAATGCTAATAAAGGAGCACCTAGGGATAATTGTTGATAAACTTACCAACAAATCAAAACAAAGGAAATTCCATGATCAGGAGCAATTGTACTAAAATATTATTGAAATGCACGCACAGATAAGAAGGCGGGTGCTAATGACTATAAGACTATTGCAGGAAAGATAGAAGAAAGAGCATCATTTGGCAAAGCACTTAATGAATCACATTTCTTAAAAACATGATATAAAAATGTAATTGTGCCTCACAGATGCGCTAATTATGTGAGTCAAATTTAGCAATAATACCAGAAGGATAGGTTCATCTCATCATCTCTCTCCAAACTACTGAAAACTCACCTGTTTTCTTTATATTTTCAGCACCATGTGAAACACGTCTTTTTTGCACTAATTATCATCACCAAATGAATTTAAATAATCGAACTTTTTGCGAACTTAAGACAGATAAACATACGTGACAATATATACCGCTGTATTAATAATACACAGATTATTATTACAATTATCTGATTATTATTTGCTACCGATTATACTATTATGAGATTTTTGTTCCTTTTGCGATTATCTTCTATTTTTTGGTCAAGTAGAGGTCGCAATATTAATCATTCTTCAGAATGTCTGATTTGAATTTTATTCATATTATTTGAAAAGCCACTGTAAAAACAACTAACAATTACAATTTGTTTGAAGGCGACTTCACACGTGCGACACGTGACGTTCTGTACCGTAACATGGAACTTGTTTATTTTGTTTTTTTTTATACTTTTTCTGAATTCGATTTCGACATTTCTCATGAAACAATGCCTACTGTAAATCAACGACAATGGTGTGTGAAAATTGGCTATGACCTATTTCATTTGATTAAATTATCCACGTAGCCCTTACTACCCGTACTAATTTAGACATTCTGTAGTTATTTGTTATGCAAGGCTGCAAAGTTGTTTTTTGGTGCGAGTACTTGTATTGAAAACTGAGCGTTGCGAAGGTTTCAAAGGTACGAGACCCAGAATAACTTTGCTGCCGAGCGAAATACACAATTTTTCACCTCACTACAGCGAGGAAAATGCTAGGTGCAAGAAAAACATATCATGCAGTGGTCTTACTGGCCAGTGTGATTATTCTAATAATGACGTTGGCGCCTTGACATGCAATACGTATTTATGCATTTTCAGTGGACCCGACGGCGGTATAGAAAATTATTGAATAGAAAGGTTCGAATTTTAAAAACTCTTTCCACGCTAGCGGATAAAATGTACTTTTGCACTCAGATTTCGAATCTTTCCGAGCTTGTGAGGTGAAAACGATATTAATGTGTCAAGGACCGCTACTATATTCTAAAAACTTTAGACTGACTGTCTCCTAAACTCAACAATCAAGACAATACCGCTATTATATATTTACACCACCACCGGTTCTAAGGCCGTCCGCTTCGTTAAACGGGTGCACCGAGTGGGCGCCCGGGCGCATGCTGTTTTCTATAGGCCGCGTGCGACGGGAGACCCGCCTCACGCAGCGCTGCTCTAAGATGGTAATAGAAAACAGCACGCAACTTTCGGACTTGTGATTCCGTAAAGATGTTCGGAAGTTTAATTTTTGTTTCATTCTTCGTTTCAAAATCAAAAGTCATTTATTCAAACTAGGTTGAGAATCAGCACTTTTCGAACGACAAAATAACATAAGACAGTCCTCCAAAACGCCAACCCTTCACCATTTCCTAGTGCTTTAGCTGGGAAGAAGAAGTGGTGCAACAAACTCCCCAGCAGTTTACACGTATCCGACGAAATTACATAAGAATGAAAGTTCATTTGCTCCTTGTATTACATTTTAAGATTATGCTTTATGCAAGTGAAAGATACCGAGTGCCGAAATTGCAACTGTTCCAGAAACTTATAAAGAGGATTTATAGCATGGGTGTAGATAAAGACAATTATTGTTTATTATGATGATTCATCATTGAGAGTTTCATATTAGTTTCTAGAGAATACATTCTTCTTCAACGAAAATTATATTAATAGGTACTATGCAATGAGCTAATTCTCTTTTCTTTGTAAACTTTTGACTTTCAAATGTAGATAACCTAAGTCTAATTCAATTAAAATTGTTTATTTGCAAGAAAATACGATACGATATAATTATGACGAAGATGTAAATGTAAATGATTTGACTTTTGTCTGTTTTTACAATTATCGCTGATGCTGATTACTCCCTGATCTCAGATTATGATAAAAATATATCACAAAGAAGCTATGTAATTATTATTATATCCGTATAAAACACTGTCATTAATTGCAGGTGTTCCACAAAAATAAAACGTAGGTTAATACATATCGATCCATCATCATAATAAATATTATGAAATTTATACATATATCTACATACATTGCCCCCAAGCCCTATAAGTAGACTGTATATTGTTATACTTATAATTTTAATAATCACACTATCGGATAAATTATACCCTAAATTATAATTATTAAATACTAACTGCGCCCCGCGGCTTCACCCGCATAAGTCTCGATCGCGTGGGAATATCGGGATAAAAGCATCCTGTGTCCCAATCCAGGTCATGGTTTACACATGTGCCAAACTTCATCCAAATCTGTGTAGCCGACAAACAAACAAACTCACTTTCGCATTTATAATATTTATAATAATATAATATTATATTATTATTAAATGTTTTAACTTGGACGTAAAGTTTGAAGGCACAAACTCACACAAAATTGTAACCCTAGTGCAAATAGATGTTCGATGTATTGTAGTAAGTAATGTGATTCTTGCTAGCCATTACCTACTATTAATTTGATAAGATTCAGATTTGAAATACGAACGTAACAAATGCTACAAATTGAATAGGTAGGTACATAACATTTTATAGATGGTGACTACATCGTCATCATCTTAGCCGAAAAAGGTTCACGTACTGCTTGACACAGCTACAATGACTGGTCCTAAGCTGCCCATGACTGATTCCCGCGAGTTTTACAATGGTCATCGATCTACCTTGTATGGGAACTTGCGACACTGGACACTGCGCCTTCTCAAATTCAAAGCCAAAACATTTATTGCAATTAAACCATTTACAGGCACTTTTGAACTATCCAAGAGTCCGTCAGTCAGAAAATTGAAGCTAGTTGCTCATTTCAGAGCATAATAGATTCCTATGGAGAAGATCATGGTTCTAGATCACGGTTGCCACTCAATCTATTCTTCCCATTTTAAGAACGTTCGCATTCGCATCTCATTCGCAATATATCAAAAATACAATCAATTTACTAGCATTTTTGACAAGTTTGACAGATTGCGACTTGAATGTGAACATTTTTGAAAGTACGAGAATTGGCTTTCTGTTTCGTTGACGATTGTTGGATAAAACAAGTGAATGGAATAATTTTGAATCACTTCCTTTTACTTGCTCCCTAATTATTTGAAGACAATTAAGTCAGGCCACAATAAGTTGAAGCAACACGTAAAATTGCACGGCTGAACAGTATTTAGACGCTGCTGGTCATTTTAGTTGCTTAAAATTTCATTGTATGCGACAAGCAAGGACCTTGCATCGTGAAAATCGAGCATTGTTAATTTATAATTCTGTTCTCGTTTTTCTAAATTATTTTCCGATATGTAAATGTTATCTATAAATATTGATAAATTCCCCTCTTTATCAATTAATTGTGTATAGGTATTACGAATTTATAATTACCTGTATCTAATATTTTAATAATACGTAATCTTGTATTACGTTCTATGTAGGTAGGTATATTATCGAAAAAGGAAACAATGCCTATAGGACCTTCGTAAATATTTTCGGAATGAGTTTCAATAACACTAGGGTTGTTTATGCAAAAGCCTAAAGATAATATTTAGCCTTCTACGCACGAGGCTGGTTTAAACAAAGGGAATTTCCTCAACAGTAAGCTCCCAGGTACAAAATCAGCCGATAATGTTTCCACTGCGGGGGCTAGACCTACTATCTTCAATAGGCTGTAATCTACCACGCGGGCCCAGTGCGGGTGGTAGATGTCACATATCTTCAAATTTTAGGTTCTAGGACATGTCAGTTTCCTCACGATGTATTCCTTCACCGTTTTGAGAGCAGTGGTGATGAAATTGTTAACACCGACCTACAACTCGTAAGTCGGAGCCATTCCACTGCTCTCACCCAGGTACTTTAGTCACAATTAAGGCTTTTGACCACGCAGGAAATTATTATTTTTTAAATAAGCGAGCGAACTTCTTATTATTGGGTAAAAATATAGAAAGACAGAAAAATAGATATTATATTTGTCACAACAACACGTGCATACAAAAAGATAAAATAACTCAATAAAAAGAAATAAAAAAAACCAAACTGATTCATTATCATCGAATACATCGAACACGAATAGTCGGCAGCAGAAAGTCGTGACAAGAAGGCTTCCACTGATTTCCACTCATCATGATGCTGTGCTAGGGGACCCACAGCTGAACAGCACAGCGCTGATTTTCAGTGGTCAAAACGACGAAAACGACGTTAAATACTAGTGGGTAGGTACTTACTGCAAAGTCTACCATCGATAGTTAATTATTGTTTTCTAATGGACTTGCTAACCTACGTAATACATGGGATACTAACATTTATGTGTGCTTACATATATTATGTCTCAGCATTATATCTAGCAAAATAAAAACAATACAGTAAACAAGGTTCAGAATCATAATTTTATAAATATAAAACAAGGAATACACTCAGATTTTAGTACAGCGCCATCTATAAGGCGGTTGAAATATTACGTCCATCGTTGACTAAGGTGCTTTGTACGTGGTAACTCCACGTTCTAACTGGATAGCGCTGTTCATAAGTTCTCAAATGAACTCAAATTAACTTAATTTTAGGCTGAAAGGAATTTGGAGAAAATAAATGATTGTTATTTTCAGATGTATGAACGTAACAAAAGCAAAAGGAGTATGTAAGGATCGTAGCAGGTGGCGTTCTGTAGTTTTTGCCTACCCCCATAGGAAGAAGGCGTGAGTTTATGTATGCATGTGGGTTTATTTTCAAACGACTTGCAGTAAATCTCGACTTCAAGTAAATTAAATTAGTGCTTACTAATGCCATCCTTATAATTCAAAAGTGTCACAAATATTTGCTGCAAACTGAAACTGTTTTGAGTTCTTGCAGTGACATCTTTGAATCAATGTTCAAACCTTAACAAACGTATAAACGTTGCGAATCTCCCTTTTATTGCAGTTCGTGTTATGTTTGGTAGATGGCGTTGTTATACGCTTAAAACTAAATTAACTGTGTGAAGCTAAACTATTCCTAGATTATTATACTACAAAAAACAATAAACAACATTCTATAATTTTGTAAATATTACAATATTATTTTATAACATTTAAATTCTACAGCAAGATGAAAGATACAAGAAAAGAACAATGTCAATTTATGTTTTCCTTGATATCGTTTTATTGTTAAAAACAGCAATAAATAACTTTTGTTCCTTTGGTATGATCAACATCTCTCTCTAAATATTCATTTTCAACTAAGCACTTTAAAACTAATAATTATTGTATGACCCAGCTTCAAACCCGTCGGTTACAATACATGCTGATGAATGACACCCCGCTGAGCGTTCCGGATCAGCGGCGCGACTGCTCACGGTGTCACCATGGGTGACCGGGAGCTGTGTTGCAAATTTTGTAAATACTAGGCAAAGAGTGGAAAATACTTATTGGAAGATGTAGCAGTGATTTTGTTTTGGTGGCTAAAATAGTCTCTTGAGAGAACCATGAAGTTTTTAGCTCCTAATTCTCCATAAGAGGCGAAGCTTGAGGACTGGTAAGTCGCTTTTTCTAGTTAGTCCATTTCACATAATAATGTGTCCTACAAGCCTTTCACGGAATCGTGACGCTGTATACATTCTGGATCAATTATTTAGGATTTTATGGCTAAGATATCTCTTGATTCAACTAATCTATCCCCATAAAATGACCATATAACCCAACAGCACAGTCATCGTACTTGCCGTCCAGCACTCCGGCTGTGCAGTGCCGGCGGCGTCACATTCACAAAGGGTGCAACCGGAACGCGACCGGCGACCGCTAATCCGACCTGCTCGTTGTGATGCGGACACCCGCGGCGGTACACGTAGAGATGTGGAAATGTCGATAGTGGGAAGATAAGGTGGCTAGACGAAGGATTAGAAATGGGATTTAATTTTAGCTGCTTGGATGGTATTAAAACTAAATCTAACACGACACCCGGTCGTTTTAACAATGCCTGTCTATGTAGAAGAAGCTGGTGAAGCAACCGACAATGTCGACGGGCAGTCACTCTTTTCCACTCTGTTTGATACACACGCAGATTTTGCAGATGCTGTTCCAGCACGAAGAATATCATCTTTAAGGTGAACACAGGAGAATAAAATTGAGGATAAATTAAGTGGATTATGAAGTCAAAAACATATTCTAGTCGCTCATGTAAAATTTATTGTTATTTAGCTGCGTCCGGTTCGACTGAAAACCAACTAAAGCAGTTGGGAGAAAGCTAGGCGGATAGATATACGAGTATTAAAAATAAAACTACTTCAACACAACAAATTGTCTCTCATAATACGAGTGTAATCAGACTTCTCCTTACATAATTACGCTTGCTGCTGTCAATCATACGCCGCGACAAATTATCGACATTCAATACATCGACACGTGTATGTCGATAGCTGCCCACCGAATTGTAGTGATTAGTTTTCTATTGGATCACCACTACACGCGCCGTGGACAGATTGGGTTACTACTAAATGGAGATAAATTTTATTTGGTACGGGTAACGGCTGCATGTGCATTTAATTTCATACACTTTTTTCAATATGTTTTGTGTGTGAGCATGACACGTGAACTTTATTTATAGACCATCAGGACCAAGACTTCAGCGTGACCATGATTTCAAAAGCAAATAGACTCCCATACTTACCTAAACTGTCCCCGAATTGGGCGATTTTCATTACTTCCAACGCGTTGCCCCAACACTTTCTTACTAAGATCCCATGTTCCACCCATGACATTTTTGTTCGATATAACGTTACTGAGATGCACTTACTAATTACACACCTGTGCGAATAGTATAACATTGATGTATAATATGTAATCATTCGACACTTGCTGCATTAACAGTCTATTTAGCAGCTCAGTCTCTCTAATTAGTCCAATAATCTAATTTAGTTTCTCAAACTTCTTGAGACTTGAGAATTCAAAACCGCTTAACACCTGTGAAAACCAAGATGAAATTTAAAAAACTGCACATTATCCCATATGAAAACCTCCCAAACCAGCAACAAACCATCAGCGACATCTCATTTCATTTTCTTCCACCTACATTAATCACGGCCGTCCAGGCGGTCTTTTGTGAACGAAATTATGGCACACCATGAGTTATGGCGCGGAATTTAATGTACTAACCACAATGGCTCATTGATTCGGTTAGACTAATGTTCTGCGGACACGCTATGAGAGTGATGTATGGCATCGTTTGTTGGGTCGTGGGCGGCTAGTGATAGGATTGAAATGGATAAAGGGACTAGTTGATTTTGTGAATTGGGTATTGGTTTAATTGAGTACCGTCAAAAATACTTTGTTGAGATAAAACTGGAATCGATCAAGAGCGTGTGTACGTATTCATCTTATTTACCTTCATAATTTCAAGACAGACTAAAATATGCTTTTCTTTGTATGTAGTTCTAGACTCTCTAAAAATATTATGAATCCCTATATTGTAATGAAATAAAAATTACTCCTACAGCTCCTGAAAAAAAACATTATTTTGAATGACTCAACAGAATTCAGACAGACAAAGATTATAATAGTACAAAAGAAATCTGCAATAGTGAAGTGAATAATATGGAAAGTACCAGCAGGCCCTCTTTTTTTTAAATTTAAGATCCTCCAGCAACGACCACGACTTGTAGTGTAGTACGACTAGTCACAATCTTAGTCGCACAAGATCAGCCCAAGAAGCAGCCATTTCCACCGGTCGTAGCAGCATAGTGCGTGAGGTCCATTAATCGGGTGTTTGAGCAACAACTACTAAGGAGACAGAGACAAGTTAAATTCTTACGACAAACTTAAAGAAATGCTATTCCTCACGGAATCTATATTTTGAAGACTCCCAAGAATAGACTACCTAGACTTCTATCATTCTTTTACTACCTAGACTTTTTTTTTTTTTACCACCTACATAATTAGGATATGAGTTTGTATGTAGTACTTATTCCATATATTTCTGTCTATCCCTGTATTTATAAGAATAGTTCATGTATATCATACTTTTAACCGCCTCTGTGGTCTAGTGGTAAGACCACCTGTCTCAGACCCAAAGGTCCCGGGTTCGATTCCCGGTGGGAGTAAAATTTTCTGCTCGGTGTGATTGATAGTAGGGCTTGTTCTAAGTCCGTCCGGCTAGCTACCGCCATCTTATCTAAGTCTGTCGCCATAGCAACAATGTTAACAGCATTGTTGTTTTACGGCAGTTAGAGGTAAGATAGCCAGTTCCTCTGTGGTTGAGGATTCCTGGTGAAAGTCGCTTCCTCCTTTGGCCTGATCAGCACATAACATCAGTTGAAATACAGGCCATGCAGCTATACCATTGAAGTTGAAAAAAAAATTGTGTCGTTTACTGTTTATCCATGTTAGAAAACTCCAAAAAGAGATACTGTTTTAATTTTTACTAACTTTATTCGTTATCCATCTACAACAAGTTTAGCAGTAATTAATTATAATTATTCTATTCTTGTATTTTAACGAACCAAACATATAATAACCCGTATGCATTTAATTACACACACGAGTGAATTAAGCCATATCACCTTACCATTACTTAGTACAAAAACCAAAAATTGAAATTCATAAATTATTCCCAAAAAAAAAAAAAACCCCTCGTCATTCAGTAAGTAATCAGTAATAGGAACCCGCTTCATCATTACGCCTAATATTGAGTGTAACGTCGGGTTTAATACGGTGGGTAGCGAGTTCGATTCCCGCGGGGAGCCCTCCAGGGGTCCCAGGGTATTACGGCCATAGATTAAAGTTTTTTTGGAAGACTGGATTTGTTTTCGTCGTTGCATAATATTATATTTTGTCAAATACAAACTTGCACCATCAAAACAATATTATTTATTTAAAATTATCTGAAACAAAACCAGAGAACATTTGAAGAGCGGAATATCCTTGATGCCTACGGCCGAATCAAGCTGGAGTTGAAAAAAACCAAGAAAAAAATAAAAGGATAGAGAAGAGGCCCTACCAATCGGTAACATGCAGCCTAAAACAATTAAAAAATTAAATAACCCCGACACAATTCCAGGTGATGCTGCAGTATCGGTTCAAGTTTACTATGTTCTTCTAATATCATCTTCTAATAATTTCGAATCGATCAGATCTGTGGAAGATGCGCACATCCAATCATCAACTAGAAAAGAGCTGATAATCTTCAAACGGCTGAACCGATTGTCTTGAATTATAGCTAAGAACACTCTCGATCAAGAAACCTTTCAAACAAAATGGTTTTAATCAAAATCGGTTCAGCCGTTTGGGAGCTACGAGGGAACAGACCAATACACAGATAAATGGATCCACAGATACACACGTTAAACTTATGACAACCCTCTTTTTACGTCGGGGGTTAAAAAGAAAATCATATTTTGTTTAGAAAAATGTTCTATATGAGTAGACTTTTTTACTGTGATGTGTTTTGGTTGCTTGAATGTAAAAGATCGCCACAAATGTAGGGAGATCCTCCAAAAGTTTAGCCGGGCACATTACGACGCTTAGCAATGAGCCATTGACTGGAGGAGGAGGCAGATAGAAAGCTCAAAATAGTCAGTAAATTAGTCAGTCCCAAAAGTGGTACATCTGCCTTCAATTACGTAATCTATGCAACACTTTCAGGGTTCAACAGAAAGGGGTCCCTCACACCAGGAGGTCAAAAATAATCCCGGCATGATTTGAAATTGATACAAAATTTGGTTTCGTTCAATAGCCGTATTAAGTATTTGGACCCTTTGTTATTAAGATTGAATTGCATTCAATGGTTTTAGACAATCTATTTATGCGGAATAAGTTTCTTTTTGAAACATAATGATTTTCTGATGATTATGAATTTTGTTGGCAGGCAACTGTGAAGGGAATGAGGTTTTAAACACGGGGGTCCTGGATTCAAGCTATTGATTGAAATAAATTATGATTTTGAGAATATTTCATTCATGTTTTGCGTTAAAAGAAGACCACCAAAGGTTTTCGACATCGCTATCCATGCAAGTGGTTTTACAGAAGAATAATTCCTTTAAATCCTAACCTTATCAATTTTCTATTTTTATCTATGGTAGGTAGAAAGAGTCAGTTTTCGTTACGACAAAGTTCTTATCCCTGAGGATAGCACAGTGCTTCTTTTTATATTATCATATTTTCTATTCAATGGTCCAGGAGTCCTAGCCATTAATCCTCTCTAAATTAAATGTGTATTATGTGAAAAAATGTACTTCCGACCACCTCACCAAATACGCAATAAAAGCCTCTTCCACCCCACAATACATGTAATATGATATAATAAAATTGCCAACATAAAACACACTAGCGCTCATTCCTCATATTTATGATGTCGATTCGCCCCAAGCCCGCTATTTTTACTATCCCGGGTCATCCCTTAAATTCTTTTTATTGCTGGCCTTGTAAATCATGGCGTAATGCTCCAGTGCATTATCCGTAGGGAAACTTCATTATGGCCGTTTTAATGGTTCGAAGGAGCGATAAAATCTAGCTGGTGGCGAGCGAGCGGCCGGCCGACGTAATGGTGGTAGGGACTGTTTGTTTTTGAGCAAAGTGGGATACGTTCCGGTTTTTAGGTGGGTTTTTTGGTTTGTGGCGGGTTTGTAAATTATCTGTGAGATATGAATTGGGGTTTAACCTTGTTATTAGAGCCTATCATTAGATGCAACTCATGTAGATTATATATACTCCACAATACGAGGCCGCATAAGGCACTTGAGATACAAGACACAAGGTTTGACGCAGACGACCGTCTACAAAGCTGAAATTTTTGTAAAACTTCATGTGCCATATCAATAGCCGGGTATTGACCTAAGATCTCCGAGATTTTTGGAAACCGTAGCGTTTTTAGATACATCATTCATGCGTATTATATAGGTACATTATGATCACGTTTCTAACTTTTGCAACATAGGTACTCAATTGGCTCCCTATACGACTTCGCAGGAAGTCTCGGATATGGTAGCAGGAACGCTTTTCCTACGCCCATCCATTTGATGCACCTTGCAGGTCACATCTTACAAATCTTCTTAAATCCCCTCCCAACTCAATCGACTTCTATTCCTACTCTTTCACTGTGCACTCGGTTCGCTTGTGGAATTCACTGCCGCCTGACGCCTGATTAGGAACTGCGAAACTGTTGCAGTTTTTAAAAGAAGAGTGAAAGAACAGTATCTTCCCATTTCGTCAATTGTTTTATGCATTTACTAACATCACGCCTTATTTCCCCGAAGGGTTAGGTTGAGGTGTACCCACATTTCTCCAGTTATGTTCAAGTTATATAATATTATTTTTATATAACTTGAACCTTACTTATTATTGCCCTTTCACGTTCCTGGTTCTAAACAATAAGAACTAACGCCCAGTTTTTGGAACGATAATTAACACAAAAATTAGCTAATAAATTGTCAAGCGCATGTAAACTCCTGTGATTGGTTGCATTTATTACCAACAGCCAATCGCACCACTCGACATGCGTTTAATTTTGAAGCGTCGATAATTTTCGTTTCAGAAACTGGGCCTAAATCTGTACCACTAATGATGACTTAATTATTTACGATAAAAATTCACCTTTCCACGTTTAAAACCAGGACTGTCCTCCTATTCACAGAACAATGCTCCACGCAATAATAGCGGGCGATACATCACGCGCAATTTGTTGCGATAGCTCTGCGATAGGTGGTCTGCGAATGGCGCTCTACCTACTTTATTGCTCTATAAAAATGTTAGTCCACACGCTTTTAGGTTCCTTGGGCTCTTTGGGCTTTTAAAGGAATTATTTTAAATGTGGTAAATGCGAAGTGTAGTTGTAAGCTTCCGTTTGTTCAGTATTAGATGGTGGAAGTACTCTCTATATTTGGACTGCCGTAAGCTGGTATCAGTAATATATGATTGCCTTATTCAAGAGGCAGCTACTAGCTTTATCTTTCTGACTGGCCGACCCTTGACAATTCAAAAGTGCCTGTAATTGGTTTATTTGAAATAAATGCTTTGAGTTTGAGCAGCCGCTCGATTCTGTAAAAATCTCACCGTGAAAACTAAGGTGAAGTAAGCTTAAAGTGAGCTGTCATTCGATCCTAATACTAGAGATTGACACTATTGAAAGCTCACTTCACCTATGTTTTCACCGTGAGATTTTTACAGAATAGCACTACAGATCTTGTGGCGAAATTGAGCTAAAAAACGGTTTTTGAACTAAGCAAGAAAGCGGTGGAATAAGAAGAGCAACAACATTTTAGAAGTGCAGTAGATATTAAATCTAACAAATAAGGTAAAAGTGCGCCAAAAACTTTATCTACTACTATTACTACCATCCATGTTTATTAGGGTATCTAAAAAAGTCACGCAAAATCCACCAATTTTCATCCTCGCAAAATATCCGTGTTCACATTAAGTGTTCATAATAACAAATTGAATTGATGCGGCCGGCTGATCGGACCACAATTAAGGCGGGCTGCTATAAATCGGCGCGTATCTGATTCTGAACATGAAAGAGGCGTTGCGGCTCGACAGCGAATAAGCAGTCGCGTGGTACAACGAGAGGGTTTTTATAACGATATAATTTATAATATTTATGTAAATTATGATTTAGGATCTAAGCTTGGTTGCAAGGAAAATGATGTTAAAAATTTGAGGAACAAAAATAAAGAAATAACGCCATTTATCAAGAAGAGAAAAGTGACAGCAGAGACTATAAGCATAACATAAAAACTGAAGAAAAAGATTATTATTTGTACCCAGAAATCAGACAAATTCACAAGCATGTACTACTTACTGTAAGTACTGCTGAGCAAGCCTATGCTGCATGGATCATCAGCTCACTATAAAGGAAAGTTCAGAGCAAGAAATCCCACTTGATAGTTGGCACTTCGATTACACTCCCGAATAGTGATCGTGGAAGAATCCAAAGATGAGAAGCTTAAGAAAAGTATGTGTTGTCACAACAAATACTTATCTAACAGATGACTTTCCAGAGGAAATTTTTCATTAATTTTCGCTGAAAGGTGCTTCGATGGTCGCTCTCACTGTGCCTCTGTGCACAAAATTATACAAATGTTTCGTTCACATGTTAACATATCGTTTGACGTTCGACGCACCTCTTTGTGTCCGATCCGACGTGTTGAAGAATATATCAGCACTTCAAAGCTGCTAGCCCAGTGCATTGGTCGAGGTTTATACCAGGGTCTAGATTTGTAAACCTTCTCGTCTTTAAAGAGAAAAGAACTGGTGTAACTAGATGTGACCATATCATCAGACATGAAATTGGCAAAGAGTTTTAACAAATCAACGCAAGAACAAGAAAGCTGCCTGTAAAGCACCCTGTCTGTTGCGAGCAATATTTACTGCTTTCATGAAAAATCATACCACAATAGACCTATAACAATCAGCCCCACGTAACCTCCTAAAATTCCCTACAAAAAATATCTGAAAGCCTTTACCAAACAGAAGCCACTGTTAAAGATTCCACATTTGATATATTCGAGCACAATAAATATTGTTACAAAAATAGGGGAACAGAGACATAAATAATGTTCAGTATCGGGCCGAACTCGTAAATATCGGGTCGTGAGAGCACCCTGCCCACATTGCCTACTGCCTCTAGATACAACGGAAGATGGAAATTTAATTTCGATTTTAGTTCTGTTAGAGTATGATTTAGTTCGGTTGCAAGGTGGTGTTCATTATTTTAACTTGAAGAATGTTTAACGAAATATATATTGCCTTTTTAACCGACTTCCAAAAAAAACACTACAAAGTGAAAAATAACTTTAATTTTGGAAGTCGGTATCTTTGGTTTTGAATTTTCGTAAAAATACTATGGGATAGCTGGGGAGAAAAAACTAGATCTAAGTCAAAATAGGACAATTAATATTGAGGTAATAAATCACCCACTAAACAATAAACGGTACCATTTGTTTTCATACTAGCCCTACTAATGACAAGTCACACAAAACTACTCAGTGGCGCAACAAACGATCCCATCCACACGAGTCATGCGAGCCAAAATGAAATCATCAACCATGCAATAATCATCAATTCAACACCTGAAATCATGTCACTGACGCCATTACACATAAATTACTAATAATATGTTTGTGTAGCGGTCTCATATTGCCTGGCAGAGCTCTAAATCACTGTTGCAAATCACTATTACAAATCACTGTTGGTTCGGTCGGTGATTTCGCAACGACATAATGCATTCTGTGTTTGATAATGATGTCAAATACCTTTGTGTTATCGTACATCAAATTGTGCTTACGAGTAAAGGATGTAGGATGTTATGTGACAAAACAGTGTGTGTTAGATGTCATATTAATGTATAGTTTTGATTGAATGCTAATAATATAAGTAACAGTTTTTTGTTCTTGCTTTTACGGCATCTAAGCGCCACGGATCGGTTCGGGGGATCCGACCGGAATAAATCGACAAGAGTAGTCAATGGTACAAAGCTGTATAAGCTGCCTGTCACCACCGCAAATTTAACTTTTGGAGTCTTATGGAGGCTTTCCAGGCTCATATTTTCATATCTTTTCCCAATCCCTTACTACCCCTATGTTTCCTTTGAGAATTTACATATACGATTATTTATACTGATCTTCAATGATCGACATCATCGGTACCCATCACCTCACTTACGACCACCCTGCCTACCCCAAGGGAGGCATAAACAAACAGCATGACTGTACCATTAGGTTACTAACTAAACTATTCGCACAGCCGACACAGTTTGCTCAGCCGTTCGTTACCGCACTAAATCACGCACGATTGCATGCGCACACAGTTATACATAGTATTCATTTGTGCATGTCGCTGTGAATGTGCAAAACTTTTGGAGGAAACGACACAAATTTCGTCGTGCAATTTCCTTAAAGTTTTTGGCTGAACTTTAAACTCAAGGGAAGGCAAAGTATAATGCACAATATCTAGCTTCTTTGCAAGCATTTGGTTTTTCTTATCGATGCGAAGACAGTGAGAAGTGAGATGATCGCCAGACATTATAATTCAAGACACACCATTCTATTTACTACCTCAGGAGTCAGGACCGGCATTGGTAGCAGAGTAAGCTACGCGGAAGATCTAATTGGGCGGTGCAGACATCCATCTACGAACGCTAGTCGATCTTCTTTTGTCATTCCGTATATCCTGCTGTAACAACTATTTTAAACAGCACATTTGTTTTGTTATACACATGCAATGAGGTTCAGGGTTGCAGATTACAAGTAATGGTAAGGTAAATTCGAATTTTGAATAAAAATTACAACTATCCTATATGTGTGTCACCCTTATATATGAATAAAGTCTTCAACATAAACAAATATTACGTGTTAAACCAGTAGGTATGTCCAATAAAGAAAAATATATTTTTACTATAATAAAACTGAAGAGTTTGTTAGTTTGTATGTTTGTTTGAATGTGCTAATCTCCGGAACTACCAGTCTAATTCGAAAAATTATATATTTTTTTATATTTGATAGCCCAATTCTTGAGGAAGGTTATTTAAGGCTATTTAACATCACGCTACAACCCACAGGAGCCGAGCAAAAAGTCAGAAAGAACGCTAAGCGAAAACGAAGAAAAAGCACGGGCGAGCGATGCGATGCGACGTAAGCAATCAAAAGGACGTTTTTAAATATACCTATATTCAAATATATTGTGGTGTCTTACGCCTTTCACGAGCAAAAGCTAGTAATGAATAATTATGACGTTTGTGAGGCCGACTGAGGACGAAACCTTCATCATGCTCCTGAAATATATTTTTCTGAGAAATGCTATAATAATAAATCATATAATTATGTGAAGCTAGAAACTATAACTCTGGTTTCGAGCATGTACAGTAACATTTCGAACACATACGGTAGTGTTGGGACAATGCGAGCTCGATGTCTCGATATGAGCGAAATATGCTAAATTCAATAAAGCTCACGACCCGCAGGTGTGTAGGGTTGGCTGGTTGATAAAAAAAGTATTTTCGTTTTTTTAATGTCATATGTGGAGTTCTATACAATTTATGGTAAATATCTATTATAGGTACTATGGGAACACCTCTGCCCAACCATTCGGGGAAACAAAGCGTGATGTTATTTACGCATACGGGCTGCTTAGATGGGTATGAAGTATAATTTCATTAACCCGTATAAATTTGATATGATAATAATAAACGCTGTCATTAAATACTAATCTTCCATTAATTTGTTTTAACTTGTTGCACAATGCAACATTAGACTCAATTTGAATGGTTCTTTGAAGAAATTAATGAAAACATTAGCGGTATTTATGTATCTATGTGCAACTGGCTGTTAAACCCTTTAAAGTTAATTTCACGATGGCGTTTTTTATTGGGAACTCTATTGCACTATAAGTTTTTTTTTAAATTACGTCATCTTTACTTGATAAAAATTCTTCGACAAACGAACACGCGATCATTGTTTCTGCGTAAACATTACTTGCAATCGAAAACGGGACATTTTCATATACCTACCTACAATGACCACTAAACAGATGCAGCTAACAATTTCTAAACATTTAGACAGCCTCGCTTTACCTAACTAATGTCTATAATGGTGATACCACACCGTTTGGTATCACCACCATACGGTGGCAACCCTGTACACCGATGTGCGATAGTGCGGGTCACGCGGTGATTTACCGCGCCGTAGATTATCGGCGCACGCGCTGCCGGCCACAAAGCCATTAACGTCGCAATGATATGCTTATACAGGGGTAGGCAGCAACTCAGGTTACTACGTGAAAGTGGAATGATTGTCTGGTAGATTTAGTAGTAAGGCTCCTGGTAGACCTGCATGAGAATCCAGCGCATAACAATATTACCTTTCTAATTATAGCCATCATAGTGACTTGGTACAGCTGATGAAATCACAAGGATCAATAAGAGATTTAAAAAAAAAAGTTTTTTGTTAGTATTTGTTATACATGATCATTATATCATCATACATTAGCATAGAGAACGACTAGATGAAACTGGCAGGTGGCAATTATAATTTTAATAATTGCCACCTGCCAGTTTCATCTAGTTCGTTGGTAGTATATCTCTTTCTTATTAAAAAGATGTTAAAGATCACATTGAAGTCACGCAAAATCTTGCATCGCGCAAGCAGTGTTTACCGTGAGACCAAAATGCATACAACGTCCCGACATCAATCGTCGGGCAGTAGGGGCCGTTGCCCACCAGGCGCAACATCCGTCTGGTCGGAGGATCCTGAGGAGCCGAAATTTCACGCGGACGAAGTCGCGGGCAGAAGCTAGTATTCAATAAACTCCTCAGGCATGCAATATGAATTTTAAAGACTCAATCGAAACATCTTTCAATACCCAAACGCTCACTTGAAACGTCGAAAGCCTACCTTAATTAAATTAATTTACTCACCGACTTCCTCCCCCTCCTTTCCCTTGAAAATCAAAGTACCTGCGAGTACATACATAATTTACATGCCGGGCCGTTTATTAAAATCTTGGTACGTGATTAAGATGGTATGCTCTCCCGTCGACTCTGTTAATTTGACAAATAGGCGTCGAAATTGTCGCGTTGGGGACTCAAGGATGCTTCGAATCTCCGCCCATCCGAGACGGTGATTTGTATGGGAGGTAGAGTGTGATTTTGATAGATAAGACATGAAATGAATAATGATGAAATGATTATACAGTGTGAGTCTTCATAATGTGCACATATCGAAATGAGGGATTCTATGCTTAATTTGACAAACGGAAAAAATATTTAAAAAAATCTATTTTTATTTTTTTATTTATTTTGTATTTTTTACCCCAATGTAAAAAAACGGTGTAACTTTTAAATGATCTATCGCGATGAAACAAAGTCAACTCCATAATGATTGGTAGTAATTAAGTGTTCTTATAAAATGAAAATTGTGGGAAAAACCCCTCCCAATTAAACCCAAAAAACCCTCAATTGAAAATAAACAGGTATTTCGTCCAAAAATCTGTTTTATTAATCAATTTTTACAATAATCGTAAAAAAAAATCAATAAGACGAATTTTTTTAAATAAAAAAAAATGGAAAAAAAAATGTATTTAGATTTTATTTTTTATTTTTTCCGTCGATAAAATTAAGCATAGATTCCCCCATTTCGATATGTGCACATTATGAAGAATCACACTGTATTTTCTGTAAATAGGTTTGTACAAAACACTTTTAAATGTCAATAATATTTTTAGTACCGTACTAGATGAGGTTTGCGTTTCCTATCTGACTACTCTGAGAAGAAAAGCCGAAACAAATTCAGAGGTCACAGTCTCTTTTAAAGTCCAGACATTTTATTGGTTAGATCATATGAAAACCATGTAGATTCGTGTCTGGAATGGTCTTTTGAGGAAAGAAACACATGGTTTAATCTTCATAGCACTCGTGTCTGAGCGGTCGTGGTGTTCATTTAGTTTCCAGTCCAGGGGATGACGTGATTTACCTCACGATTTCTCGCCATCTACTCCGATTTTCTTCATAACGTTTAACAGTCCACTGCAAGCTAGACTAATGCCAATGTCATGTCATGCAACTCAATCATCGGCAATACTTAGTCAGCTGCAGCACAGGCCCAAAGTCATATTAACATTATTATCATCATGGGACAGCTCATGAATGCAGAACAGAGCCTTTACCTCCTGCAGAGATTCAAGTGCATTTACCATGTTTGTTCAATATGTGGGCAATTTCTAAGATTTAGGCGCGGAATGCCCAAGTCTCAAAATGTTAAGAGCCCAAGTTACTTTAAAATATTCTGTGACTGTTGAATTCGTTGTTCTTGCTTTAGAAGAATGGTTGGCTTCATATTTATAATATATTTCATCTAAGACGCGTTCTTTTTCTTGACTCTATACACAAGTATCCTCTTAATCTTTAATTACGGGTACTCTTAGAAACAGGCGCCATATTCTCAAACAAGTCGGTTGTTCACTTCACATCACCTTTATTTTCTGCCGCATAAGGTTCAGTTTAAACACTTAGCAAGTCACAATAAGCTGGTACTGATGAGTCCTGAGTGGTGACTTGAAATAACGTTGAGTGCACCCGTAGTTAGTAGGGGGCGTGGTCTACTTACGTCACGTGGTCCTTATGTGAATTGGACCATAATTAAATGGAACCTGAATTATTAAAAAAATGAAATTGTAAGTATGCTTTCATTATGTGCTTTTTTAAAGTAGGTATTATCTATTTAAAAAAATAAGTTTTAGTGGGTTGTGACATACAAATGATGCTAAAGTAATGGGCACTGTGATGGCAATGAGAGAATATCACATCATTCTAGCTAATACAAAGTGATGCTTTCCCAATATAAAAATTTTAATGGACAGTATAGGTATCTGTAGACTATGACCACGCAGGTACGGTGCGGGTTAGTTGGTAAGTGGATGTCACGTCATGTATTCGAATTTTTGTATATGGAACATGAGATAAAAAACTATTATAAACACAGTTCTCTTTCCACTTGCAAATATTACAATCCCGTAGGAAGACGTGACTATCGGGTATGCATAAATACATGAAGCAAAACCTTTTTACAAAAATTACGTGTACGGAGGAGTATGAAAGGCACAGTTAAAGTTTATATGGAGAAGAAGTACAGAAAGCTATTTATATATTATGCATTTATACAATTTATTTCTAATAAATTAAATTCATAAGAAAACATTGCACACACTACCTGCATGCGTTTGACACAGGATGGCTACCTTAGAATGGCAGCATGGAATTAGTATGTCATTGTATAATCATTAAAATTTAAATTAATATAGTTATTGTAAATACGTTCCGACTCTCTACTATACTTATCCTGCCAGTCATAACAAAAGACTTCTCTATTTACATACAGAAATAAATAAGTACATAACGCTTGTTTGTGCTGCTATTAGTGAATTGTGAAATGGTGGAGTGTCGTTGTGACGAGGGGCTCGTTAGTGATGGGCGGGGCAGCACAGCACTAGTGAGATTTATTTAAAGAGAATTGTATGACTGAGTATTTCTTTAAATTTATTTGCTTTAACGAGACAAAAGAAATACCAATATACATAATGAAGAAATAATTAAAGTGTGAGTGGAACTGTAAACAGTGAGAGACGCAAAAGTCATCGTGTTCCGGGAAATTTGTGATGCAAGTACTTACCTAGTTTAAAACAATTAGAAAAGAAGATTTTTAGAAACTATGCAAGGTTTTAGGTTAAATTATAGAGGGACATATGAAAATGAATAACTCTTGACCACCCACTCTGAAATATGAAAAAAAATCTGCTGTTCTGTTCATTTTGGTCACTTTGTACGGAGTATAGCCTTTTTTCCATTATCTTACAGTACCCAGAAACCTGTAGCCGGAGATATTGCAGCAGAACCATACGTTTTTATGAGCTGGTTTGCGCGAACTTAAGTTCCATATTATCATATCTGAACTTAAAACTGTCCACAGAGCATGTTGATTTAAAGGTGCTCATGATGTAGTTAGAGACGAGATTTTCGAAAACCTACTTCACGTTTGCAGCAATATCATTCTTTTTCTACGAAAACAGCTGTTATTTCCTCAGCCTTAACAAGAATTTCACATAAACATAACATTACTAGGAACTCCTTCAATCATAGAACACACAGCATTTCCCTTAACAGCCCGCCTGGAGTGACAACGGGGCGTGTCATCCCGCCTTCCCCGACAAATTATACACTGCCGCCCCAAACCAACTACAATAGTCACGTCACCTTTCACACGGTTCAATGTATACCGCTCAGCATTGTTTGTATCGGTAGGAGGTAGAGTTTAAAGGAATGTATTGAATAGGTTCAACGGTGTTTGTTTGAAAATATTGGTGTTTATTATTTTATGTTGATATGGTTTTATTGATGCCTAGATTTTGTTTGTTGTCGTAAAGAATTTAGACGTATTGTGCGATGTATACACGCCTCCTTGTTTTGAATTGCGTTAATGATTTTCAATGGTTTACAGTATGGCAATTAATTACTGTATCCTCCTTTAAAATTACACAACTTGTACAAATTACAGAAAGATTAATTTTGAAGTTAGTAAAGCTAAAAGTGTTCCATGACTATTAATTTCCTAGTGTAAGGTACTAATAATAGACAGGTATATTTGAATTCGTGTTAAAAACTGAAATAGTTATATTGATTTTTTATTCCCTCCAAAGACTATAAAGTACCTGTATGTATTCTGTATGATGCATTCAAAATATTGGCAGAAACACAAAAGAAACCATAACTGACTGTAGTACCTACATTCAAATAAGTTATACAAAATGAAATAGCAAGAACCGACTGAAAGGAACGCATTATTTTATTCTCAGGAGAAACACAAGCATACTTGGAATGTTATCACTGCAATGTTTCTACTTTGAGCGATATTGCTATGACTGGGAAGTAGGAAGACATTTCTGTTGAGGTTTTATTTGAGAAAAAGTTTTTCGTTTAGAAGAATTTAGTTTTCTTAGATTTTCAATTCAATGCTCATTGCAAAATAAAACTTGTAAAAGATGCGTTTCGACATAAAATTCGTTTTGGTTTTAGTATCTAACAGTTTAGACCATTGTGCGTCAATTCAACTAGTCTCGCATTCTGAGTCATAGTGTTTAGATGCAGTAATTTCACAATCAATTTCCCAATGGCCATTTATTTATGTTAGCTTCATCAGAATTAACCATTATGTAAATTTTTCGTTGCTCATCTTTTTCTTCTAGTCACACAACACAACATGTGTATGACAGTCGTTTCTATTTTTTGTGTTTATCTGTGTGGAGACTTGGAAATAGTAATAATAGTAATAATAATTTCATATTGTTTATGAACAATATAAATAAGCTAAGCTTCCCGAATATAATAAAATAAAATAAAAGTAAAGTTATCTATCCTAACATAACCATTATTAACATTGAGTACTTATACAAGACCTCAATACATGCCCAAATAAAATAGCCATACATTCTCATGTTCTTAAGACAAAGTGCAGACATAATTTGGAAGAAAATGCTGGCTGGTACAGTGTGCCCAGTCTAAATAATAAAACGCTGGCGTTCGGCCTAGGTATGAATCTAGGATGTAACAAGACAGCCAAGCTGTTATGCCTTGAGATGCTGCGTATCACTGGTTTTAGATTATTTTTCACTTTCGAGTTTATTTCTAACAGGACGCAAAATTAGGCTCTGAATCTAAAAAAAGTTATAATAACCCCCGACACAATTCCAGGGGCCTAAGTCTACTAATTTATAAACGTCACAATGCATTGTGACGTTTATAAATTGGTGTCATAGGTAATGGTTAGTTTTTGACAGATTTGCCATACAAAAACTGTCAAAAACTAACCATTATGACACCATTGTGACGTTTATAAATTAGTAGACTTAGGCCCCTGGTGATGCTGCAGTATCGGTTCAAGGTTACTATGTTCTTCTTATATCATTGAAGTTTACGTTAGATGCTAGTAATCCTGTGATGATAAAATGGTGTATGATCTCAGTAGGCCATTATCTAATGTTGCGTCCTGTTTTCCTGTGCTTAATTTTAACTTAAAGTCATCTTGATATCGATATCCATAATTAATGGGTTTTTACGAAAAATAATTAAGTGTATGTATTAATAATTGTGTGTATTAGCAAGTACTAAGACTGTATGAATAGGTATAAGTAAATTAATTATTGGAGGACACTGTCATAAATCAATTTATTTAAGACATATAATTCTGTCTTTCATGTAGGAATTTCCTTACTTTCGTTTTTTTCATGATGCTAACCAAACAATATTATTTCCTAAACACCATCGAGAAACTCATAGTAACCGCAATGTTTTTCATAACATCCAGGCTGGGTCGTACGGCTGCGTAATGGTCGAGTCACTGCCAAAATAAATGTTGCTTAATACGCTGAAACTTTTGAAATATGTCCCGTTTAAATGTGCCGCTGAAAGCGCCATAATTTTCCCCTTTATGTTACAACTTCTAAGGCCTTTTTGTTGGCGCGTGTATCTTTTTTATTGTTTAGCGTTTTCTGCGACCGTCTTTTGTTGTTGTTTAATGTTATTTCTAGATGTTGTGCTTGAGTTATGGTTCTGAGATTGTGGTGGAGAAGGTTTCGTAATGTTGGGAATTGTAGAAGAAATTACAGTCGTGTGACGTCTGAATAAATATAATTTTGGCGCAATTGTAGCGCAGTAGTTCCAGATTTAATTGAAGAATTTTGAAACGTCTTACTGTGTTGTTTTTGAAGACTTCGAAGTATTTTGATCAAACTGGAGAAACAAACAAGACAAATAGTCCAATCATAAGAATAAACACTACTTCTAAGACATACATTCAAAAAGTAAAACAAGTCATCCAAACAAGAATATCTTCGATGCAGTCAATCAAGAAAACAAAACGCCCAAAGCACCTGCAAGCAGGTTACCTCCCAACCAGTTCTCGTCTCCATAACTTAAAACTATCAGCTCCACAAAGTTCCATCAACAAATAAAACCCGACACAACTCCATTGAAAAACTTCCTCACGTATATAAAATACACTGAATGTACCCATTCTAGCAATAGAGACATACAGATACGATATCTTCACGGCTCGCACTTAAGTGGCTATTACAGATAGGGAATAGCATATAACCGATACTGCATGTGCACCACTGATGGCCTATTTCCATACCTATTGAAGCCTCAATGGGTCCGCTTGATACCGTCATTTTATCTCCTGGACTTGCTTTCCATTTCGATGACACTGTTCACCTTAGCCCCAACTTTGACTATCGAGCTTGTGACACTGTGTGTTTCAGTGTTCTTCTGTGTTAAGGTTGTAGTTCCTCCTACGTAATACTTTGGTTAGAGGTAACAATGGGAGGAAGATGTGTATGTTTTTCGTATCGAAGATAGTTGGATTGTCTGCAGATAGTGCCTACACGAAGGTGTAAATTTAAATTGGTCTGTGTTGATGTTTATGTTACGGTAATAAAAGACTGTGCTATCGTTAGCTCTGAAATATTTTAGGTTCGTCTCGATTGTGTTTAATCTTTTTCCTTATTACTTATTGTGTGATAACTTGAGGGCTCTACAAGCTTTAAAATATTATACGGTGTTTGTCGAGTCAGATACTACCTATTGACATTTTATTGTGGAGCCAGCAATTCTGACTGACGTGGCATGGGTCTAAAGACAAGATTTTTAAGTAAAACTGAAAGTTTAATTTATTTTGAAGGTACTTTTAGAAGTGAAAGACTCGCTATATTTTCAGGATTAAAAGCATCAGACAGGAGTTAATATAAAACTTCCAGAAACGATTTTAATAAAAGATTATTGTTTAGTAACATTAGGTTATTCGTTGTCTATTGTCTATAGAGAAATCTTTATGCTTTTCTTTATCTTTATGCGTTTTGATTACTTTGAACTCAATCAATTATCATAATCTTGGATCTCGCTTATTGTATCACAGCTAGTTTTGCTGCTTACCACTTTCATCACCATCAAAAATCAGCGCACCAGATAAGGTCCCATCAAAACTTCCCATTAACACGTCACCATTGGCCGTATCTGGTCATAAACCACGGGAACATTATCGCCGACCCCCAAACGGCACAGGATAATATTATTGGATTTACGAGGGCGTGATCCGGCGTATGATTTACGCCTTCCTTTGGCGATAAATTATAACATGATAGTGTAGCCGCTACTATTGGGACTCGATGTCGATTTAAGAGAATACTTTTGAAAATATTTAGATCATTGAATTTTATTATTTACTGACTGACTGACTCCTTTGTAGTACATTAACAGGATTGATCACTTTTAGAAATTCAGAAAATGGTTTAAGATAGTTTCTTATTTCATACGATTTTCTTATTACAAGATAAGGTGCTTGTATGTACAAACTTCTACAAAAAGAAATCCAGAAGATTATATTATTCAAAGCCATAAATATATTCAACTGAATTAACGCGATATCATAGTAACCAAATTAAGGTGCTCTAGTAAATCGTTCCGGTCTATATTTGATTTATTTCTTTGTGGAGATAGCAAAAGTTATAAAACTATCAAAGCAGTTATGAAAATGTCAGTTATGGTAAAAACCTGAAGCGACATTATCCCAAACTATCAAGGTATTATGACTTTATGAACTGCCACAATCCTCAAACTTTTCCTTAAAATTCAGCTTAAGCAAAACCTAACGAAACATTCATATAATTAATTCCGACTTGATTCAACAACCCCAAATCCTCACGCTAATCACCGAACAAACAAACACACAAAGTATCGAACGGTAGTATTTACGAGCGAATCTCAACCCGTACAATGCTATCGGGATCTGTTCACCCTGGGCCGAACAAAGACCATTCATCCGCCGATGCAGCAACAAGATTATCATATTTAATGGCTCCACACATTATTTATGCCACGCCGCCACGTAAATTTACATTCAGTTACGCCTTTAGATCTCAATATGGGTGGACTGATAGCGGGGTTGCTAGTTCCAATGTAGTGTCGGGGTTATTTGTTTTATGAAGGGCATTGGATTTATGGTCTTGTCTTGCTCTTAGTAGAAAGTTGGTACCTATCATCTTCTCATCTTGAGTAAAGCTAATGAGAAGGTGCTTCTTTTGCTTCGGTCAATATCTTCTGAACATCATCATCAATGTTCATGTCAACTTTCTGAAGACAATTATTTTCTTTCGGGAGAAACCTCCTCAATTTAGGAGGTCTATGTTCAGCAATTTACAATGGTTGTGGTACTTGTTAGGGCTGAATTCCAACAACGTTTACAGCACGTTCCTAAAATATGTTTACATTTGAGACGCGAGCTTTTATTCAACTCCATCGAAGTGCAAACATTTATGTCTAGACATCGGCTTTAAATGTTTACAAGCGGTCCCGTATATTGGAAACAACCCCTTCGCTTTAATATAAATGGTACGGCTAGTACTACCGGCTGTTTTATTGGATGTCAACCGTATTGGTTTACATACACGACTTGCCATTCAATGACGCATACATTTGAGAACATTCTCTGCTTGGATGTTCTTATCACAGAGTAAGAACAGCCCAACCACACTCTACAACTACAACTCACTACAAAAAACATGATGTCAGGATCTAAACAAATATTTCCATATTTTCTCTTTGCAGGGCGTGCATGGAGGTCGAGGAAACTGTTGCTGTTTGAGTGCACAGGCGTCACCCAAACAAGGAAGGAAACCCTCGGGTCACCAGATCTTTCACAGATGTTCTAAACAGACCAGGAGAGACAATCAACTTCTGGAGGGAGGTGGGCTGGTTAACTACCGCCATGGACCACGCACAGTGGTCCACCTTAAGGACTAAGTGCGATAAGGATATAGATGCAGGATCTTCCAAGTATGTAGGTCAGGAGTTGTTGTCAACTCAAACGGGCTTCAAAATAATTAGTAAATGCAGAATTATGATTTTTAGTCGATATAGTAACATCAAGAGGAGCACGTCGCTAAGTAATTACAGCCGCACGGGTTGATCCATCAGGTTAAGCTATGCTTGCTGGGGTTGGTCCGTGGACGGGTGGCAATCTTTACATATCGAGAATCCTTCGTGCCTCGGAAAGCACGTTACGCCGTTTATCCCGGCTGTCATTCGTAGATCTTTGACAGTCATTACGGGTCGTCAGAAGCCCATCCGATAATTTCCAGTTTCAATCATTTATCCGATAATTCTCGGATCTTCAAGTTTCTCAACCCTAGCAACTTTACCTTAACATGCGTTGAGCATTCAGCCTCCAGCGCATTGAAATTTAATTGTACCTGAGATATACGATTGAGATGTGCTAACGTATGGCTGCTGAGATTTATAGCTGCGAATATTTATTTATACAGCGTTATATACAGATGGATAAAGAAAATTAAGATTAATTGCTGATTTGGTACGGTGATTAAAGATTGTAATGTTAATATAATAAAAAATAATGGTGTCTGTAGCATTAGGTATTTCCAATATCACGAACATGCATTCTAAATATTTTAATTGCTTTTCATTTTCAAGTCGAGAGTCAAGATCGTTAGTCTTATATACCGACACTCCTCCGTGCTTCGGAAAGCACGTTAAGCGGTTGGTCCCGGCTGTCATTCGTGGATCTTTGACAGTCGTTACGAGTCGTCAGAAGCCCGAAAGTCTGACAACTAGTCTTACCAAGGGGTATCGTATTACCCAGTTACTGGGTTGTGGAGGTCAGATAGGCAGTCGCTCCATGTAAAATACTGGTATTCATCTGCATCTGGTTAGACTGGAAGCCGACCCCAACATGATTGGGAAAAGGCTAGGTAGATTTAGTCAAGATCGTTAGTCATTATTTTAATATTGATCTTTGATTTCAAGTTCGTGGATGAGTGTTGTTTTCTGTTAAAATTGCTGTCATTCTTTAGGTTACTTTGTACATCAATTAAATTCTCCTTAAAAACTTAACTAAACTCCTTTTTAATAATTATCATTATTTTCCTCGACTTTTTGTTTCACATCAAAGTCATCATAAAATTTAATTCAACAACAGCTGTTCATCCAGTAGGTATGTCATCTACCACTTATAAAACAGCAATAACAAAATACAAATTAGGTACTTCAAATTTTCCTTCCTTTTCAACAAGCCGAGTTAATAACAATACAAAAAACATAGTTATTAACAAGTCTAAGTACAATTTATTGCGTTATAACCGCCTGTTAACGTAGGCAGTAATTACGATCAATATTATTTTAAAATTCATAAGTCGTGTTCAGACATGCTAATGTAAACGTATTAATTATAATATATTGTGGTGGAGGCGGGTTTGCGAGTTTTATAGCTTTTTTAGAAATATTTCGTTGATGGCAGAGTTGTGGGCAATAATTACGTGGTGCCAGAACGTGAAATATGTGACCCAAGTGCGGCCATCAATTTTTTACATTTTCAATGGAGTACGCCTGGACGAAGCCACGTCAGTTACTTTAATCATTAAAATTAATAATTTAAATAACCCCCGACACAATTCCAGGTGATGCTGCAGTATCGGTTCAAGGTTACTATGTTCTTCTAATATCATTGAAGTAACAGAATACAAAATTTCGAATCGATCAGACCTGAGGAAGATGCGCATATTCATCAAATAGAAAAGAGCTGATAATCTTCAAAAGGCCAAACCGATTTTCTTGAATTATAGCTAACAACACTCTCGATCAAGCCACCTTTCAAACAAAAAAATAATAATCAAATTCGGTTCAGCCGTTTGGGAGCTTCGAGGGAACAAACAGATACACAGATACACACGTTAAACTTATAACACCCCTCCTTTTCCGTCGAGGGTTAAAAATACAATGCAGATACACATTGATTCAGCTGTTTGATATGCCAAGAGCTACCAGTCAGTCGATGAAAGAAGGAGGTGACAATTGCAGAGACTGTTGTAAAACTCTCTGGTAGCTAGTAACAGTGTTTCCAAGTGACCATGGGATAATTAAATTAATTTCAGAAATTCATGCAAGTCACAGTGACTCATAAACAGCATGTTTTCATCAACGTCCAATATGACCTTTACCAGGACACCAGAAGCCGTCCAAAGTATAATCAGACCTGTGGTGTCAAAAATCTAAAAATAACTGGTTAAATCCAGAAACATTAAGTATTCAAGACCCTTACGCAAACGCCACTTTTCTCATAAAATACACATCCAACAGCCGGACTTCTTATGAAATCGATTAACATCTAGATCTTACCGATTGAAAACCGATGATTTACATCGCATAATGTCTGTTCTGTGTTATCGATAGTGCTATCGATTGTATCGACAATGAAACGGTTAGTTTCCTGTCACGTTCTGTGGTTTTGAAGTTAAGTCCATATTGATCAGGTAGTCATGAAGTGTTAAATTATTTTGCGTGACGATATCAGACAGGATCCTTCTCTGCTTCTGTGAATATCACAACAGAACTTGAATATCTTGTCTGAGTATTGTGAACGAAGGTTTCTAAGCGTAAAAAAAAATTGTAGGCCTTTAGAAGTAAAAGTATCGTGTGACGTAATAAGAAGAGCACAATTGATATTTTAAACCACAATAATAATACATAACCCAATATAGAAATGAAGAAAATCACAGATAAAGGATAATTACGTCCCGTATGGGTGTATCCCATTATTTTAGGCCAGTGTGAGCTACAGGAGAACGTCTCACAGATTAGACATTTCGCGTCAGTTCCAAGTACCCTGTCTGCACTTGATGGACTTATGTACTATCACACGACACGGTGTTCTTGTCGTGTAATGACTCTTTCAACAAACCCACCTTTTCTTTTTTCTGTCAAATAATTTATTTCACACACTTTTGAACGTCGTTTACAAAAAAAAAAAAATGATTTTAGTCGCCCCCTTCCAAAATGTAGTTTTCGTATGAAGAAGAATGGGCAAAAAACTCCATCGTTTTTCTTTTAAAATGTTTTACAATATTTTGTAAACATTAATTATACAATTATAATAAATTATATACAAAAAAAATTACGATGTAGGGAGTGGTCGATAAAAAAATATTGACTAATTCGGTTGAAATCATCGATAGAAAAATTGATGGTGCTTTAAAATTCAGACTGACTGAATCGATTCAGTTGTTTGTATTGTATTCTTATTACAAGGCTATCATCATTCACCACAATCTTAAGCATCATATAATGTATCGATCAATGAGGCAGGTGGAACAATCAATCGCTGTTCTCAAGAAAATTATTTTATTTTATGAAAATCATAGAAATATTAGCTGCTGATACCACCACGTTTTACTCGCCAGGCGTGCAGGAAAATACATTGATATTTTCGAATAGGGCAGTTTAAGTTTTAGAATACCTACGCAATTATGTGCAGTCTTTGATTATTTATATCTTTATATGCAGTGTCTATACCAAATTATCCTTCAATTTACTATCTCTAATAGACTTTGAACCATTTATGATAATTTTTTGGGGTCATCAAGAACAGCTCTTTAATCCCGAAAAATCAATAAACGATTCATAAAAGTAAAGCCGCATATAAGTACCATCAATGTTTGATAAAGTAACTAGATTGGAAAACCCTGATACCAACTGAAAAGTAGGTCTTGTCAAATCCATCGATCTCTTTGCAAATTAAATCAACCGACTAGATTAACTTCAGTAGATAATGAACGTGAACAGAATAATAAACAACGCCCATAATTCTAAAACTGCAACATAAAACAAGTTGGAACTAAACAAATTTAATGCAATCACCGATTATAACCGATTAATATTAATCAATCAATCAACCGAGCACCTGCACGCTTAGTAATCGATAATCGGTTTACGATCAAGACATTCCCCTGGCTTAGTCGTAGTTGCAAGGTTTATGTAAGGGACGGTTGTGTCAATATGGCGGAACTCACACGGCCTACGTAATATTGTAGCCATGTTGACGCTCTGTGTTGACAAATTAATAGTTTTACTTTACAGATTACTTCCTGAAGTCAGAGAAAGTATTATATTAAACTGTGGTGCAGGATTTTGGACACAGAGATATTATCATACGTTGAAGAAATAGGACATTGATAGTTACGGTTTTTTCACAGCGAGTTGGCGATTTCCGACTATTAAGTCCGGGTTTTGTTTCGAGCTGCAACCAGTGCACTTTCGGAATTTATCCACATATTTGTCACTAGCTTCTGCCCGCGACTTCGTCCGCATGAAATTTTTGGACGCCAGCCTACCGCGTCGCAACCCATCGCCCGCCCGCGCTATTACTTCGTTTTCGCTTAGGGTTTTTTTCTGAGTTTTTTTCATTTTGATCGGCTCCTAAGGGTCGTAGCGTAATGTTACATAGCTTATAACCTGGCCGGGAATTTTCTCGACAGATTAGTTAAGTTTGCATCAAAATCCGTTAAGCCGTTTTCACGTGATGCGCTCACAAATAAACAGATAAACAGACAAAAATTCTACAAACTGTTGGAACGTGTTCTGGTATCGATTCTAAGTATCCCCAGCCAACTTTTTTTTGAATATCTTCTATGTACAGACTTTAGACCTTATTATAGGCTTCAGCTTTATTATAGGTGGGAAAGCATTTATACTCTCTTTGGGTCATGCTTATTGAACGAGTGCTCCTGCAATGGCTGATTGAATAATAAATTCCATGGTTACCTACTCGTTTTATTTTCATTTGACGTATAAAAGCGTGTTGTAAAATGCTAGCCTTAATGTTTCCTGATCATCTAGGGTCCTCTTTCTTAGTCGTTAGCACATAGTTGCAAGAACTAAGACCAAACCCATATGTTTTATGTGAGTTCAGTCGTCAATACTGCTCTTATGACCCGACAATAAATCCGATATCGCGTGGGCTATGACTGCCCACGGAAAACTTTATTGAATTCAAATATCTACGCAAACTTTAACCCTAAGTTCAGTTAATAAGGTTGTTTTTCCTATGGGGTTTCTCATATGCAGTTTACAGACTCACTATTGTTTCTCGATTTGCGCCAAACATTACTTTTTATCGTTCCGAAGTATCGAGATATCCTTTTGAGTTTCGATTCGCTGTTTTTATCGATTTTCACTTATATACCCGTGGTTATAAAATGGTCGGGTTATGATATTGTGTCGTAAAATGTTTGTATTTTATAACTGTATTCTGTATCGTGGCGCCTTTTATTAATTCTGGGAAGATAGTTGTGTTTTTATGTTGTCGAACAAATTAAGAGACGTTGAAGTTACAAATTGAATTATTTACACATCTATATACATGTATATAGTTTGTTAGTTAAATTAGTATACATAAAATAATGAATTGTAAAATAAGTAAAGAATAAAAACACGTTAATTTACACATTTTATTTAAAATTATAATTTAAACTTTACTAAATGTTAAACATTCATAAATAATCATCGTGTAAGGTCTACAGGTTGGTCTGGGTGTTCTATTGTTTTGTGACTCCTACCAAATAACCATTCCGCCACCGAGCAACATCGGTATGTTTCGGCTAAAGGAATCGTTGTCCTGCAATGGTGTTGCAGGTATCTATAATCCCATAATACAGGCTAAAAATGATATGTAACACAAAAACCTTAATAGATACAACAATTACCCCTGATCATATCGAACTACCCGTAATTCCCCATCTTTACCCCATAAACATTCCCCCGATCATAAACCGATACAACCCGAAGTTAATTGACCCAACCCGTTATTGTTTGGTTGCTGGTTACCGAACGATGTATTGCCGATAATTGCCGGTTGCCGGCGAATGAAATATTAAATTATGAATTACGCGCGGTTACTGGATATTGAATGTTTTCCATTAATTCTGATGATTTTATTGAGATATCGTGAGTGATGTATGGTGTATGTGTAAAACTGTTTTCGCTGCAGGCTTAAGTAGAGTTACAGCTTGTTTAAGTTACGAGTAGTTGTCTGGTGGTCGTGGATTCGAGGTTTACCACTTAATCTTTGAAAGAAGCAATTAAGGGTTTATTATTTCAGGAAGAACGACCACAGCTATCAGTTTAGCACATCGCATTAACTAGGTCATACTGTCCACCTTATTTTTTTTTTTTAACTTTTTTGGATTTATATTAAGAAACTTTTCAGTCTGTTATTTAATTTAGTACGTCTACAACTAACCATTGTAGGTGCATTATAAGCATTACCTATCATTATTAAACGTTACAATTTTTTTTGTAGATTTGAGTTGAGAAATATTGAATATTTGGTGCACTGCTTACAAATACTGCCTTTTCAAGCAACTCATTTGTGGAGACACAAATAACATCGTTCGATGCTGATGCGTTCTTCATGGAGAAGGCCATAAGTTCCGCTGCAATCATATTCAATAAATTGTCCCGGGAACACGATCTCACGTGCGAAACGGCTGTAACCTAAGTGATGCAACTCCTCATCGTTCCATACATAGCCAAGTACCGCCAGCAAATTCCTGAAGCTAGCAATTTTCAAATCGTAAACAACGAGTACTGGGTACGGTCAGCAAAACAACCGATTGCGGACGCAGTGAAAGTACGGTCGTAAAATAAATCATTCGGCAACACAATGAGCAGTTAACCGCACAAGATTACCGCTTCATTTGACTTATTGATGGTTTTGTACGGTCGGCAAAATAAAATGGGAATTAAAAGTAATATTTACAGGCACTGCGTGTGATTGGTACATGCTTAAAGGTGAAGTTAATCATGGTTCTGTTTATACTGCAGGGTCTTAAAGGATAGGTACGTAATGAAATTGCTTGGCACGTAAAACACTTTTCTTTTTAATTCTGTGTTTATCCTGCACTAAACTCTGAGACTTTTGTAAAAAAGCACTCAGCAACATGCACCTTTGCATTTCCAATAAGAAAATGATTTATGAAAATAAAAACAAAGCTTCTGGACAACGAACCTATTGCTGTCCAAGGACATAAAATTACAGGTTCTTGAAAATTTGCCTCTCTAATTTCCAAGGTATCAGAAAACCCTATTGTGTCACAGCCACTATAAGAGACAGGGACCAGTGTCCATTTGGTGGGTAGTTACTTTGTTTTTCAACCTAACAAGAACAGAAAAATCAATTGATAAATTATGCTAGTCCAAGTCAGTTTTTCTGTCACATTTATCTTAAAACCAACTAAGTTTCCACACAGTTCATATCCACCACGTGCAATACCACAAGGCTATATAATTTTATTATTAAATTAAAATATAAAACCCATAGAAATTGTTACATAAATTAATACCCGCCAATACCTTTAAAGGCTTAATAGCCTATACTTTTAAATCGTTTACAACTAGATAATGTTACAAGAACACGTATTCCCATACTAACAACTAGCTTCATACTTTGTAGGCATAATGGGTAGAAAATTAATAGTTGCCAATGATTTATGTTAGTAATTAAATGAAGGAAATTGATTGCAGAAGTATGACTACATACAGTACTTGAAATGTAACCAGAACCAAGAATAAATTAAAACACAACTACAACAAGGAAGGATATTTCCAGTTCGTCATAGTTACGTGCGTTCTGCCTACTCCCATGGGCAGAAAGCGAGATTATGTATTAATGCGTACAACTACAACAGTCTTATTCCAGAACTGTAATCGAGATCGTAATTGTTTGTTACTTGTACACCATAAAACGTCAAGATCATTTTGTTTATGTGACAGTTAAAAAGTTTCGAACTTAGTGGAGTTGGTAATGTTCTGGGAGTTGTCGTCGAAAGTAGTAAAGGTCGAGGTCAACTATACAAACACTGATTTGCATGCCTATAAACGTTATGTATCTCTTTCTAAATAAGATTGTAAGAAAGATATGTACAATACGTCACGAGAATGGTGTAAACCGAAGAAAGGAAAATCGCTGTTTCTGTGAAATCGTTAATTGCATAAATGTACCTTTGTGCTCTACTTTATAGTAATTACGTAATGTAAGGCTGTTACAATTAACATGTAAATTGCAGTTCAGAGTAATTAGCTCCCATGTAGTGCATTGCACGTTGCATGAGGTGACAATGAGTAGGCTATGCAGAAATAAAGGTCAGTGTCAATGATTTATGCCTACGAAGTTCACTCCTCTGTGAAAATCGGAAAAGTATTTTAAAAAGCCCTCATTGAATGAAAATAATTGTTGTTTATTATGATATACCCTACTTTAAATAACTGTTTCTTTTCATGAAAAAATATCACAGGATCATAATAGATCTAGCTGAAATATGTGAAATAATATTTATACCGTGTAAATTTTAATAACCGATGACGAACAATTTCAACGCTAGTGGGTTTAGAATCATGTACTGAATTCATGGAAACGTTGGCGTGTCGGAGTCCACCCTGTTTATGCACATTTTCAGCGATAACGAGTGTTCATTTTGGTATCAATATTGACACTAATTATTATAAAGCAGTTATAACAAGCCTTATGAAATACTAAATACTGTGGTGAACAGCTATTCTATAAATAAATTACAATCTTTGTGTCACAATTATGACGACCAAATAAGTTATGCTATGGATTTAATCCCTTAATCCTTGGGTTTCTCCGATTGTTACCACGTTATAAATAACTGGGTTTTTCAAATAAATTGTGCTAACATGAAGCCATAAGCATTATGATAGTTCTTGATTTTATAATGGAGATAGTTCGACAATAAATTATATAATTTGCACGCTTAGATTATACTTACGTGTATTATTTTATATTGTGTCAATGGCCAAAAACTATCAAAGAAAATAAAACTTTATTTTTAGAACTATATGATTCAAAATTAAATGTTATTTTGCTAGACAGCCAAGGGGTTTTTCCTAATGATAAAAGTAATCGTTTTAAAGAAAATTCTATTCTAAGCTGTCTTAATACATTATTGATTTATTACTGTTTACTGATCTGAGAATTAATAGGGTATTAGTTGATTATGCTATCGCAAATTAATGTTAAGGATATCGCCCACTGTGCGTTTCGAGTGACGTTTGAATTAGCATTGCTGTGAAGTCTATTGTGATTGAACTTCTGTCACTTGAACAGCTGTCTGGTATTAATAATACAGTTTCTAAACTGAAACAACCAATGAGAGCATGACACAATAAATTGATGTAAGTGAAATGCTGCATATCCTTTTTACCCGACTATGGCGAAGCAAAAACGAGGGCTATGATTTTGTTACCGAATATTCACGCTCATACGGCGATAGTCAGTACGATATTTAATTGTACAATTTTGGGATTATATATCAGTTTAATACTACATTGAATTTTAACAGTGTGATCCCAACTTTTTACCGTAAAATATCGTACTGATTATTGCCGCGTGAACGTTGCCATATTAATGGCTATGTGTATGATTTTCTGAACCGTCGACTCGCGCGTCGGCGTCGACTATAGGATGTGTACAAGGCATGCAGATGGGGATATCTCTCCAGCGAGGCTACCCCCATCTGCATGCTTTGCATGGATTCATGAAAAAACCTGCTTAACCTCCTCTAAGTAATCTGTCATAACCCTTATGTGAATTGTACCAAGATCACATTGAGATATTAAAAATCATGACTGTCATAGTACCACTCTACTCTACCATCAAGCATTAACTTTTCAATTAAAATCTACAATAAAAATAAGGTAATTCTGACCTCATTCCCATAGTTATAAGGTAAACCATAAATTAAAATAACGACCTTCACACTTTCTCTTAAAAAATAGTGAAGGCACTCAAATCTCACCTCACTCGCAAATCACTCACTTAACTCCTATAATTAAAATATGCAGATTATAAATGTGGCATCAGACGGTTTAACTGAGAGATTAATTTATTATTAATCATGAATAATAACACGTACGTATAATATTAATTTATAACGCGGATGTATCAGTAAACCTGTGATTTATTATGTTTGTGTCGTTTATAATTGATTATATTGCTTGTTTTATGTATTGAGTTATTTTTATTTCGTGGGTAATTATTAATCCTTTAATATTTATGTGTGTAAATTGTGTCGTTATGTCCGGATAAGTAGGAGCCATCAGATAAACTTGCTATGGGGCTTTGGTTATGTTGTTTTTTCTCTCCAGCTTGAAGAATATGGAAGTGATGACGTTTAGGTAGGAGGATATTTTGCAGACATTTTAATATAAAAATTTAATCATTATTAATAATAATAAATTAACAATTATTAATATAATTATTACTAATCATTTAAAATTAAGTTTTGATTTTGTTATTTTATCTCTTCTCTCTTATAAAAGTATAATTACCACTTATGTAGCAGTTAATATTACACTCAAACTCAAACTCAAACTCAAAGCATTTATTTCAAATAAACCAATTACAGGTACTTTTGAATTGTCAAGGGGTCGGTCAGTCAGAAAAAAATGAAGCTAGTTGCCCATTCCAAAGCGTAGTAGGTTCCTATGGAGAAGAACGGGCAAGAAACTCCACGGACACTCTTTTAAACACTAATTGAAACCCAGACGGTTCAATCAATTCCGCCGATCGCAGTCTTATACTAACACTTCACAGGTTCCCCGATCGTATCCAGTAACTTACAATCATCTTCTGGCATAGATTAAATCTGCTTGGGCCAGCAACACTTATAATATACCCACTCCAATAATGCATATCTGAAAAACAAATCTTCCATCTTCTTTCGGTTCCTCAGCTCCAAATATTTCTGCTAGTCCTTTGCAAGGTGGAACAGCTTAGCAGCTCTTGAGACTCCGGTCCATTCGCGAATGTTTCTCAACCAAACATTTTTGTCTGAAAAATATAATACATCCATATTAATTAAAATACAATAAATATTTCACGTGAATACTTTAAAAGTATGAAATATGCATTCATTTAATTCATGACACGACATAATATTTACTCAATTTAAAGACCACAGACCAAATACCACAATATTTTGTATAATCATCGTAAAATATCTCGTAAATAAAGCACAGTATCTGCATTGAAATTCCGCTCTTAATTAAATTACAAATTAATAATCAGCTTGCAATATTTACGGCTACTTCAGGTATAATGGTGGAGGGTCGAAACTAAGGTACATTCGCCTGTTTATTCTGCTAATAAGTTTGCTGAACAGCTAGTCTTTTCACCAACATGGCGACGTGTTCCATCATTGTTTTACGTATGTATATTTTTTACAGACATTCTACAAGAATGGGATGCCAATGATTGGTTCCAAAACACTATCGTATCTCTAAAACACGGTTTTTTTTACATTGAGAGTCTATCTACCATTGTTGTATACCTAGCAGACCTTGGTTCATGGAAGTATTGATACCTATTATAGTCAAATAATATTATCCAATCATATGTATTTTTTTCTAAATCCCTAAGTTTTTAACAATAGCAGTTAAACAGGCTGTCTAGAAATTGTGTGGTCTGGATCACAAATAATAAAATTAAGAAAGTTTTGCAAAAATATACATATATTTCACGATCACTTACAGCAGTATGATATTTGTGAACTATGAGCCGTGGTCATGATCGGGTATCCCATCGGCTAAACGAATTTCCATTCAAACTTTCATCCACTATTTAACCCCTTTAAGGGTAGAATTTTCAAAAACTCTTCCTCTTTCGCTTTAAGGAACTCTTGTGCAAGAGGTCATGTTTCTATACCCAGCGGTTTAGGCTGTGCATTTTCTGTCAGTGAATTTTATGGTTTTTATTTATGAACTATGAATCTTTATGGGTTCACCATTTCTAATAAAATAAAGAGAGAGTATCTTACCAGCTTCTATAAACTTAATTATAAATAACGGGCAAGTTTACAACATTGTAAACAGAGGTGCCAATACACGGGTCGTGTACGTAATAAAATGATAATGAATGTGACATAATAATGGACAGCGATTGTCGTTGTGTATGGAATAGGAAAGGCGTGGAGTTGTGTGGGGAATATTATTGTAGTTTGAAGACTTAGTCGACGAGAGCATTTATTCGTTTTGGTGATTGCTGAGAAAGTTGTATTTACGGAATAAAATACCTACTCTCATCACTATGTTGACTTAGAACGGTGTGAAAAAGGGATAATTTTGAATCAGATAATCTCAATTTTCAACCAGCTACGAAAAGGGCCACGAAATATTGAGTTCCTTACTGTAATGATCCACCTTGGTAGCATGAATTTCTTATTTTTTGTTGAATATTTTTCCCCGCAGGAAACTACGACGAAACGAATGCAGGTGATCAATTAATTGGTTCCGCTAGACTGCAATAAAACAAACAGTAAACTATAAGACAAACTAAGCATGAAGTCGTTACTTTTATCAAATATTTCTCATGTCCCAATAAACATGGAAACCAAAATATAAATGCCAACATCCACTCCCCACACGGTGGCTAACATTGATTTATCACGAATATTCATTTCAACAGGCTGGCTGTCAGATTGTGCGCGATTACAGTCTAGATTTATGTCGCGATGCCGCGTCTGCCCGTGTGGGAGCTCGCGTAAAGGCGCGTCAGGCGAAACGCGCGATGCTCGTGGATTGGCACACTAATGATTATGAATTTCTTAGTGATTATTATGATGAATGATTAGGGATTATGATGAAAGCCTTTATCAACTCTTACGTAATTATTATCGTAGACTTTTTAATGAAAAAATCAAACTGAATATTGTGATAAAATATTTACCCTATAGTAGATTTTTTTTTCATGATATTCAGTTTGTTTTTTCATTAAAAAGTCTCTTAATTTATTCAGTAGGTTGTCTCTTTTTCGTGTCCTAATCGATTTAAACAATAGGGATGATGACTAAAAAGTCAGGAGGATTATTAAATAATACTGGACACATTTTTTTTCTTTATTTCCGTTATCAAAAAATTACAGCGATACATTGAGCATTGATTTATGTGCATTTTTTATTAATATGATAAAACATTTTTTTTTTATCTGATTGACGGACAATTTTTTTTTTTACCATGGCTTCATCCCTATTTATTGTATTCTTAGCCCATAGCCAAAATTCCTACATTGCCTTTCTTCTAGGTTCACTTCATCCAAGTGTTACTGGAGACTCCAGCCACGAACACAAGCCATTTTTTTTATGTAGTAGTACTAAGTACCGTAGTAGTAAGTACTTTTCAATTTACTCCTGCTTTGCATTGGTCAAGCCAGCAATTACAAACATTAATTTGTAAAGACACTTGTAACTTCTACTTAGTGTCAAGTAAACTACGTTGAAATAGACTGTTTTATTGACTGGACAATTTAATTTTATAACTGCAGAGTTAATTCTTGTTATTGCATGTTTTATTCGCTTCCTGGTTTTTGTTAACAATCGACATAGTTCGTAGTATTTTATATTGATTGCATTGGTTCTTTGTAGTTGTTGAACTTATAAATATTGTTGTTGATGTAGTTTGGTAATTTTTCTTGTAAATAATATCGCACTCCTAATTTCGTCTCGGGAGGCTCTTAACAGCAATATAGTTGTGCTGACAGGGTAATTTAGAGTGATAGTCACCGTGTCAGAGGAGGCACTGATGTAAACATATGCCAGTGCCACACATGTTTATTTCTCATACTATTTATTATAATAATCGCGCGACTAAGCTAGTCTATGGAGGCTCCTATAGTAACAATGTAGTAGAGCTGACAGCGTGATTTAGTGCGATAGTCTCCGTGTCAGAGGAGTCACTGAATGAATAAAGATGTAAAGCATATGCTAGTGCCATGCATGTTGATATATCATAAACTATTTTAATAAACGTGCGACCAAGGCGGTGTGAGGAGGCTCTTATAGTAGCAGTATAGTAGTGCTGACAGTGTGATTTAGTGCGATAGTCGCCGTGTCAGAGGAGGCACTAACGTAAGCATATGCCAGTGCCACGCATGTTTATTTCTCATACTATTTAGGTATTTTAATAATCGCGCGACTAAGCTAGTCTATGGAGGCTCCTATAGTAACAATGTAGTACAGCTGACAGCGTGATTTAGTGCGATAGTCTCCGTGTCAGAGGAGTCACTGAATGAATAAAGATGTAAAGCATATGCTAGTGCCATGCATGTTGATATATCATAAACTATTTTAATAAACGTGCGACCAAGGCGGTGTGAGGAGGCTCTTATAGTAGCAGTATAGTAGTGCTGACAGTGTGATTTAGTGCGATAGTCGCCGTGTTAGAGGAGGCACTAACGTAAGCATATGCCAGTGCCACGCATGTTTATTTCTCATACTATTTAGGTATTATAATAATCGCGCGACTAAGCTAGTCTATGGAGGCTCCTATAGTAACAATGTAGTACAGCTGACAGCGTGATTTAGTGCGATAGTCTCCGTGTCAGAGGAGTCACTGAATGAATAAAGATGTAAAGCATATACTAGTGCCATGCATGTTTATATGATATCTTATACTATTATAATAAACGTACGACTAAGGCGGTGCGAGGAGGCTCTTACAGTAGCAGTATAGTAGTGCTGACAGCGTGATTTAGTGCGATAGTCGCCGTGTCAGAGAATTCACTGAATGAATAAAGATGTAAAGCATATGCTAGTGCCATGCATGTTTATATATCATACACTATTATAATAAACGTGCGACTAAGGCGGTGTGAGGAGGCTCTTATAGTAGCAGTATAGTAGTGCTGACAGTGTGATTTAGTGCGATAGTCGCCGTGTCAGAGGAGGCACTGATGTAATACATATTCCAGTGCCATGCATGTTTATATCTCCTATTCTAATAATAGTTTTCCGTCATGGGTAAGTAGAAATTAAACCCACAATGTTAATTCTTATTGTATAAATAATAATAAATTGTTTATTTGTACACTTTGAAGAACATACATAAGTACACAAGGATTATAAAAGTATTGTATAGGTACCTACGTACAATCGAGTCACACACATCAAATGCAATTAAATGCTGTAAGTATGTATGATATCATCATCAAGCTTATTAAATGCACCTAGAATGACTAGCGTAAATACAAAAATCTAAATAAAAAAAACTGCCACCCATCCAAGAATTCACCGCGGTGGGAGCGGCTTGACCTCCCATATCTTACTACCTGTATATTTTCTAGTGAGCCACGAGCCCCTCCTCCATACATTATGTGATTATCGAAGAGTTAGATCGTCACAAATCACAATCACCCATAAATAATAAGGCTCTGTACACATTACGCTACTATGCGTTGCAAAATACTGCTTACCACGTAACATACTGTTTATTGATTTTACATACTGATTACTTGATGTTTTATGCATGTTTATAACTTGTGTTTAAGTTTATGACCGGTAAGTACCTAAGTGGTAAATTATTTTGAATGTTATTTAGCGGTTAACTTAGGCAATGCTGGCCAATGCCCGTTGACTACAAAACCGATCTTAAGTTACGCAGAGCTATGCATGAGCTATGTAAACCTTCGATATATATTGACAATACCGATTGGTATTACACAGAATTATCAACACCGGAGACAAATAGAATGTATTATTAAAATTATCTGTAAAACCACTTTATTGGCACTAACCGAGCATTTATACAGACTACATGTTTCTGAATTTCTTGATGGGAAACCTCGATCACCTGGATCACGTCGGGGTCACCAATTTAGAGGTATGAGGAACAAGGTCTAAGTTCACTCATCCTCAATTGAAAAAGGAGGATCCTCCGAATAGACGGGTGTCGTGTCTGGCGGGCAACTGCCCAACGATTGATGTTGGATAGTCTTATATATTTTGATCGCGCGGTAAACTCCAACTGCGCGATGCAGGATTTGTGTGACGTCAGGTCTTTGATGCGTGGTTCGCATGTGGCGCTTTAGATGCCGCCACATACCTAATACCTCGTTGCCCGACACACAGATCAAACCTAGGACCAGTATAACCTAGGACCAGCATACTGAGCAGTTGTTCCTGCGACCACTAGACCAATAGATCAACGACGCACTCAACCAGCCTATTATTGTCCAACTGCAGGGTAATGGCCTCTTCGCATAAAAAAAAAGGCACAGGCATTGTTCACCACGCTTGCTCAATGAGGATTGGCGATTTCCGACTTATATCTATACCAACTAATATTATAAAGAGGTAAAATTTGTTTGTTTGTTTGTATGTAGGGGGTAATCTCCGGAACTACGAGCCGGATTAGAAAGCATTGGATAGCCCAATTCCCCATATGAAGTAAGAAGGCGGGCGGGCGATAGAACGCGATGCGTTGGGTCGGGGGCCGAAATTTCACGCGGACGAAGTCGCGGGCAGAGGCTTGTTAACTACAAGTCCAGGTTCCCTCAAGATGTTTTTATTCACATTGACTATATTAACATTGTGACGAAAACTCTTCACATTTTTAAAAGACACTCATCATTGCTGCAAACAACTCACCCACACAATGACAGCACATTATAATTCAAGCAACACTATACCTAAATCTACTAGATTGTCATCTCAACTTCACATTAAGATGCAAAGCCAGCCTGTACTATATTATGACCATATTAAAATGGTAATCAGTCGTTATTATGTCTTGTGTTAGCCTCGTAAAACTTAATTGCTTATTACTATTCTATAGGTGTAGAGGAAAAGTATAAAATTAAATTTATTAGCTGGTTTGATGCAAGACAGACGCTTATAAGATGTGCATTTTATTTTTATATAAAAGTATAATATGCGGTTGCAGTTTTAAATCTCATTGCGTTTTTTGTTTTATGTTTGGTGTACGTTTAGAATTATTGTGAAGTAAATGAATGAAATCGGGTCTGCACCTTAATTGTGTAATACACGATCAATCACAACCTGAATCGTTTTGAAACAGATTTTTAATCCATTGCTTCATAAGTTCGAAAACAGATCTGCTCAACAACGTAAATAACGCAATGAATGTTGTTGAACTGTCAAATTAAACAGATCCAGTCTTAATCGTTTACAAAAATATATTACGCAATTAGATAGCTGGTCTGAAACCAGCAAAAAAGTAAGTGATGACTATGGTACCTACCCATCATCTTCAGATACTGTGGCAGTTCCCGCCTACCTAAAAAATTAGATGATCGTTTTTGTACTTGAGAAATCCTTAAGCATCAAATTATCTCAAACTTTTAGATTCCGAAAGCATTGATTTAAGTGTCTTCTTTCGAACTTTGATCTTGAATCATTCAAACCACCTTTTTCTTTTAAAACAGTCGTGGCATTCTTCCAACAATTAATACCCCAGTGTGTTGTCACCCTAACAGAATAATAAAATGCATAATGAAATTAATTCCGAAGTTAATTTGACGTGACAAACGGCAAAATACATTAGCTTGAATTTCAAATAAAGATTTCATATTCATTCACTGGATTCTAATAAGCGGGATATGAAAGTGATCATTCACTCGTTCCGTTCATTTGAAACCGTTTGCTGTGGTGTTGAATGAATTCTAAATTTGAATTTAATTGATTCTTGGATGTGTTAAGGTACAGGCACACGATTCTACTAAATAGTCGTTTAACTTACAAATTATTACCGTTGTGTTGCAGTTTAGACTAATGAATTTATGTATAGTTGATCGTCTACACGAGTTCGTACTTTGAGTCATAGAATGTGGTTTCATTCATTATGTATTCTTGGATGATTGCAGCGAGAAAAATATGGTGACAGTATAGCGGTAATAAACATTGTGGATCTCATTGACTCATTATGTATTAGCATCTTGCTTTGTTGATACTGACGTGTTTATTCAATTTCCCCGAGCATAATATTTTCGAAGAGTTATCCTGTAGTTGTTTATAATTCAAAAATCATAGCGGCTGGTAGAGGATCCAAGATTTCTGATCAAGACTTTCACATTTATAAAAATATTATAAATGTGAAAGTGAGTTTGTTTGTTTGTTACGGTTTCATGCAAACGTCTGAACGGATTTGGTTAAAATTTGGCACACAGATAGACCATGACCCGGGTAAGGTTTTCATCCTGGATCGCAGACTAAGTCGCGGGCAACAGCTAGGTAACAATAACAAAACAAAAAAATGATAAACAAAACGATTAGTGTACCATCCCACGACTTTAAAAAAAAAATTACTTGCGGGCAATCCGAAACCTTAAGAAATCAGGCTTCGGCACGTGGGCATATAATTGATGAACCTTAGGACCTGAAGATTAATGCTCCCGTTTTTAATAGTGCCGCCGATGTGTGCGGCCTGAGACAATGGAGTGACGCCCACATTCAGCAGCATTATCGTGATTGATACGTCGTTATGGGTTTGTGATAGCTGAAGACATAAATTGTCTTAACGTCTTTTGGCGTCTTCTGAATTATTTTCAGTTTGTAGCTGTTAAGATTATGTTACAATGTCTAATAGATTCTGGGAGCCTTTCCTTATGATTATCATGATTGACCGTATCCATCACAATTTCGGTTGGGAAACAATTTATTACTACTTCCTACTCCATCATGCGACTTTGAACTAAACGTCACTTTAGTGTTTCCAGCCGTGGAGGCGTGTATGTAAGTGTATGTGCTGTGCTCAAGTAAATATGATGAAAATCATCACCTCAGTTCAACAAGGTACTTAATCTGCATCAATCATCGTTTTCGGTAATTGCTAATAACAGTTTTGAAAAATCTTCAAATTAGACCTATTTAAAAATCAAATTAGTACTTTGCATAGTATCTGTAGTAAATACACAATAAAATTGTTAACTACCATTATTTTCACTGTACAAAATAAATTACCTAAACTATCGGCGCCTTGGAGCGTTCTCCCCGCCGCTCAGTCTAGCTCTCAGTCAGTCCAAGAGCAGCAGAGTGCGAGCGAAATAAAGAATGAATTTGAACTGAGGTATTTTGGACTCTTAAATTGTCCATAATTCTATGAACTGGCTATCTATCGGTCTATCTGTGTATGCTGTGTGAAGCCCGTGATGTCATCTGCTGAACAAAGGTTTCCCTTATCCACGGCAAATTGACGTAGGATGTCAATTTGCTTAACAGTTAATTTACATGTATTTACATCTATCTATCTATCTATATTAATAAAAAATAAAAGTAATAAAAACTAAAACCCAACTACGGCAAAAGTCAACTAAAAAGGTATAAACAAGTCATCACAGACAGACTAATTAAAAATCCGGAGTCACACGTGCTAGGGGATAAGTCGAATAGATTACGTGTGACTCCGGATTTTTAATTAGTCTGTCTGTGATGACTTGTTTATACCTTTTTAGTTGACTTTTGCCGTAGTTGGGTTTTAGTTTTTATTACTTTTATTTTTATTTAAATTATTTTGGGGTTATAATATATATATTTTTGAAATGTGCTAATTAAGCCCTTTCATTTGATACCCAACATGACACCATTAAAAAATCTTTTTTTTTTAGTTCATGACTTTTTGTCCTCTAGAGGGCGCCATATTCAATTTAATGTGACACCACATAGCCTATAACCATCGGACGACCGAGACGCTTCCAACGATACCCCATTTGTCAAATTATGTTGAGTAGATTAGAAGTTATGAGGGAACAAATGAACATACATACATACATACATACATACATACATACATACATACATACCGGTCAAAATCATAACCCTCCTTTTTGCTTCGCCGTAGTCGGGTAAAAAAGAAAAGTCCTGACTGACTGACTGACTGACTGACTCATCAACGCCCAGCCCTTGGACCTAGGAAGCTGAAATTTTGCACAGAGGTTTCCTTTATAATTTAGGCATTTTTTGAAATTCAATCCCTAAGGGGGTCAAATAGGGTAAGAAAGTTTGTATGAAAAATCTTATTCCTTGAGGTAATAAACATGAAACTTGGCACGATATTTTCTTACAACCACGCGGGCGAAGCCGCGGGCAAAAGCTAGTTAAACATAAAACAGTTCTTAATACCATGTTTTTTTTTCGTGGTAAGGCAGCTTAGCTAGATGTCCGAAAAAGCAAATTATATGTAAATGTGTGCATGAATACGTAAGGTTGTGTGTGTGTGTGTATGGGTGAAAATTGTGAGTGATTGATTGCCTTCAGAGCGGCTAGAGTTAATGAAGGTAATGTTTGTAAGATTTTAATATTCTATTGTGTAGCTGCCATTAGTGAGACTTGAGTTAATGATGACGTATGCCGTCTGCTGGGGCCTTTCTATTTTGAACACTCATTCGTTTAGGGTTGCCTATTCTGTGTAGGTACTTGAGCTTTAAATGTAGGTTTAGACGGTTCGCTTTACAAGACAGAAAATCGCGTGTATTTGTAATCTAATAAAAAAACTGCAGTAAATAAACAGAGTTATTATGGCGACTTAAAATAAAAAACAACTATGTGAAAAAATATTTATTTCTTTCTGTTTTAGAAGAAAACAGTTCCAGACTGGAAATAAAAATCCACAATTCAAAACATACACCTAACCTTTTTCCCTTTATCATTCCTATTATAAGTCCCACCATTATAAACTGTAGTAGTAAGTTGAAATAGCTCTGTGTTCCCATGTAGGCTAGCACTGGTAATCATCAGTCATAGGCCGTTAAAGTCCACTTAGGTGGAACACGTCGTAACGCTAACTCTAGTGGCGATTAACATAAAGTTTTCAGTTAAAGCACTAACATTATGAAACAATTCATCGGCCGAGGAGCGGGTGGGGTCACAGTGAACGCGAGAAGATCATTTTTTTTAGTTAATTTTATTTTCATTGCATTTTTCGCTTGTCGTGAGAAGAGAAGTGTGTGAATATTTTTTTGGCTTTTGTTCTGAAATATTTCTTAAGTAAAAGCAACCAAAAAGTTCCAATTCGTAGTCAATACGTGCAAATAATTATGTAGCTACTCATGTAGGCACGTAACATCAATAAATCATTAATAGGTAAGTATGAATGATTATAATCATGATTATATTGCTTGTGATAAGAATTAATAATCGCCTAGAAATCCTGTCGATAACTGCTGTTTTATAGATAATACTTTCTATAACTAACATCACCAAGTAACAGCATCTATGATATCATAGTCTATGTAGATAGAGTAATCAAAAATATACTTACTCGCAGGTAATTATAGTTTTATTCATCATCACTAAAAGCTATCACACGTCATAAATAATCAATTAATTATTAATATGATTATCGCTTTCCAAATAGAAGATTATCACCAATTAATCATTAATTAAATACGATCAGACATGGTTAGTTTTATGATTTTGATAAAAGATAACTGTTACTGTTTTTGCATCCGTTCCACGTCAATAAAAATGCATATTATCATTGCGCGTCGAAAATATCTATCGGAAATCAAGGTTATTCCACCTAATGATAAATATGGATCTACAATTATTTGGTACCAGACAATCAAAAGATAATGTACTATCAGTATAGTTCCCGGGTGGTAACATGGCTCATGTAATTTAAGGCTGATCGTCCACGAGGCTAATTATAAGTAACCAGTTAAAAACTCGAATCACCAATGAGTAAACAGAATGTCACAGCACTAGTATTACAATACAGGGTGGATTTTTGATATGGGGCAGCAAGGGCAGCAAGGGTACCTTGCTTGCCGTTGCAGCTTCAGGAAACTGCAACGGTTAAGGTTAAAATCCACCCTGTATAGAAATCTGTACATGACGCAACCATTATAACCATTGAAATACTAGTACTGTGACATTCTGGATACTTATTGGTCATTTGAGTTTATAGCACGTTACAGTAAATGATGGACTTCGTGGACTATGGAGATTTGGGAGAGGCTGGCGACGCTGCGTTTGCCTACAACTCTAAATTAATCTACCTAGCCTTTTCCCAACTGTGTTGGGGTTAACTTCCAGTAAAGCTGAATGTCAGTATTTTACATGGAGCGACTGACTATCTGACCTCCACAACCAGTTACTTTTGGGCTTCTGACTACCCATAACGACTGTCAATGTTCTATGAATGACAGACGGGAGCAACGGCTTAGCGTGCTTATCGAGATACGTAGGGATCTCTATATGTAATCGACGAACCAACCGCGGCAAGTATTGCTTTACCTTCGATCAGTCCGTATGGCTATTATTATTTAGCCACGTGCCCCTCCTTTTGTCTACAACTCAATGTGCTAATTTAAACAAAACAACATCAGCATTGTTCAACAGTTTCTTTTCGTGTGAAGCAACATTCTCATTCCCTCAACTCAAATAATAATGGTTGTATTGTCATGCATCTATAAATTCATAAGTATGCCTGCAGGCGATAGTCTTACAAATCGCCATTATTGAACATTGTTGCAAGCTATAAATCAATTTCCTGGCTTATAAGAACTTGTGGTGTGTTTATGGTCTGTGTATAATATTTTGTTTAAAATTGTAATATCGCTCGTTGACTTAATAAGGATTATAGCTAAGTCTCACCTTCTTGTTTATAATCTGAATTCCCCTTTTAAAGAAAGTAAATTGCCAGCATTTAAAATTCGCATTAATTTGAATAGCGAACGTTGATCTTTAAAAATAAATATTGCTTTCGCCAAGCGCTCGACAAGGCGCCCCACCCAACCGCACCTCAGGCGTGCAAAGTAATTTCCTCAGCTCAATATTTCACAGTGCCCACACTAGCGGCATAAATATGAATAATCGACACCGTTCGCTTCGACAATACACATAAATTATTCGAAGCGAAAGCGATAGGGCCCGGTCGGCCCCGCTCCGTTGAGTTAAAGCGTACTCAAAGAGTAGCTATTATGTGCACGATTTATAACTAAATGTATTTGTTTATGAGGACCGTTTATCTGTTCGACGAGTTTAATTGTGGTGTAGAATAAAAGATAGACCCAGGTTGAATGACAGCATCTAGATATATGTTTACTAAATTATAAAAAGATGACCGAAGTTGTGACAAGATATTTTTCATTGGTGGTTATGATATTTGCCCTGAGATTTTGCCTTGTAGATGAAAAAACTATTCCATCACTAATTGCGTTCTTTGAGCTGTTTGTCGTCTTGAAAAGCCGGTGGTGTGGCGTAACTTGAGAGTGTGATACACTAAGTTGAAATTGGATGTAGGGAATTTCCAATACAACCGACAATTTCAGAACAATTTGTCGCATCAAACACCTGCATCACACGACACAAATTAGACTCACGAACACATGACGAATTCACAACTCCAACCAATTACAGAGCGACACAAACGTCTTTATGACAGCAATTTGTTGTATTCCTAATGTCGGTGACTGTCATTACAATGTGTATAATTTTGTGTCATTATTACATACAATTGACACGATTCCTGTAATCAGTGATCGTTAACTATAAGCGAATGAGATTATCCTTCAAACACAGTTTGCCCTCTGGTAGTGATATTAGTTGTATATCTGAGTTTGATTCGGTTAACTACTTATTATCTTGCAAAGGAACATTAACATTCAATCTGATGGGGGTCTCAAGTACCTTCAGTATTTACAGAATAAACATTACTTTTCATAGTATGACGAATAGCTTTGAAACTTTTTCCATTCTCAATGTAACTAAGAATATCTACTCAATCTTTCTTTTCATGGCAGCTCAGAATATTCATCAGTATTCAAAGTGATTGCAGTTCAATGTCATCAGTATTCAAGACCATATAATCATCACACCACCACCCATAAATATATTATGATCCTTCGAAACGAAAAGACCACCCCAGTATTCTCAAAAGACCACACCAAATCAAATCCCAAAATAATTTACAAACTCCACAATTTTGTCATTTACTCATAGCAATCCATCATGAAGGATATCAATAAGGAACTTAGCATTTCAGTAGTGGGCATAATAAGGTGCCCCGCTGGGCAACCGGCGCGTTTAACATGTTGGTAACTTTAATGGTGGTAATAAATTATTACGAGGCCCACTCGTTATTATAATAGAGGTGCAGCGACATGATAATATAATAGAAGCGTGTGATATGAAAAATGTGTTGGATGTGAGAGTTTACGCCCTTTTCCGGTAATCAGGACTTTTACAAAATTATGTGAGAAACTAGTAAACAATTTAAATCTTGCATTTTTTGTCACGATGATAGATCAGGGGACGTACAATAGTCTACCTTAGGGACTAAGTGCGGAAACCAAACCCTAACAGGGAACATACATCACGGAAAACTCAAGTTAAGCAAGAACCAAATTATCGTCTCGTATTAGAGATACTGCTTCGGAACGTTCAGAAGCATACCTATCCTCGCAGTGCTAACTGTTAATACTAGCTGATGCAATCTGCTTCTAGAAAATTAATCCGAGTCTATTTATGATCCGCATTGAAAACCGCCCAAAATCAAGTCCAAATAGTAAGAAATATAACATGTTATTAATAAACATTCTACCACCAGATTTACAAATATTAGCGGGACAATGTTATTAACAGTGTTATTACCAAGTTATTGGCTTCATAAAAGCAGCTTACTCACATTTGGGTCAGTTGTAAACCAGGTGCCATTTATTTACGTTTATTGAGATTAATTTGTTGTTTGACTAAAGTTCAAACCTGTTGCGCTTAGTCTAGTTTGCAACCGGATTACGGGTTCATATCAATTACTGCTCTGAAACTAGTCAAAATAATTATGATATTTCGTTCTTTTTCGTCATTGAGTTTAATCTCTGCCATTTCCTTAATGGAGACAATTATTATGCTTGAAGACTACATATAAGTAAATTGGTGGTTTTCTGTCACTATACTGTGTTCATTTTATAATGCATGGAATGACGCTTTCAAATGCTTAATATTTATAGGTTTTTGATTGTTTATTTCTATATGTATTTTTAAATATTTTTGATAATGACATTAAAGTTATGTAGCTACAATTATAAAAGGTCGAAGAATAACCACAATCAAAAGCGAAAATATATGAAAGAAAACCTTTATGTCAATGCTGACAGGATTTTTCCGTTTTTAGTCTTTTATTATCTTGGGTGGTCTGTTCTGTCAGCTAGTATTGATGACCACCTGCAGAAAAGCGTCGTAAAATTACCCACACCAAGCGTGTCCTAGGTAATTGATTTAATTTAATGTCTTGAGACTCGTAAAATAAATGAGTTAGGAAATAATATTGCGGAAACTGTACTGAAAATTATTTGTACTTAGTTAAAGCCGACTTTTAAAATATAGGCTCGGCTCCTAAGGGTCAAACAAATGCAAAAAAAAAACGTAATCCGACAAGTAATTCCAGAGATTAAAACGTTCAAATGAACAAAAAAACAAATTCTTCAGCTTTATTGTTAATATTATAATACATTTCTATAAAAAAAATTGTGCCTAATTTAATTACGGCAGAACTGTGCATCTTTCCCACCTAGTTGGCATGGACAGTGGTGTTTAATAGATTGTCAATCGTCGCCACATTGTTGGCAGTTGACGGGCATTGCGCCGGCAGTAAATGCCAAAATGCCGAAAGATAGGTGACAAGTACAGTTCAAGATGATGTATGGACAGGTTTATTGTTTTAACTAGCTGGGAATGTAACAAAATAATATTTTTTTTTTGGATTTTATGTAATGTCAGGATCATTTTTCACTAGACTTACTCTGTGTTGAATCTATTCCGAATAGCTTGATTCCAAAAAAAAAATACGTAGCAAGTAGCAACACTGTTTTTTTTTTTTAAACATTGTTATATTTAAACAACTTAATTTTGTTTGTGTGCTGTCAATGGCAAGACATTTTTACCATAATTTGAAAGAGCAACCTTGAGCCAGTTAGATTATGTTAAAAAACTCGATTTTCATTAATAGCTAGGTATACCTACTTATCTAATTGTTTGTAGTTTTCATCTTTGCTGAAACATTACCAATTTATTATTAACACTATTGTGTCTTTATCAATTCCACACCTACAACTATTTATCTATTTTAGAAATCAAATATAGACGAACCCTACCTTCGCGGTCACCCATCCAACTTACTACATCAACATTATAAAAGCAAGTAACCACGCAATACCTAATCTTATAAGCGCGATGACTTACAGTTCGTAACATAAGGAGTCATTAGGAGGAGTGGCTGATCCATCATCCTGTCAGGATCCCGCTCCCGTGTGACTTGGAGCCATTAGTGTCTTCATTCTGTGGCCGCTTTAATTACTTATTTAGACGTAAGTCGAGGATGAGCTGAAATATCTAAGTACTTTGGTGATTGTTTCAATTTTTGCAAGAGTTCATAATAATTTTGGGAATTCAGAATTGTTGGAGGCCTCATAGAGATGGCAACCCAAGGGGAAATAATCATTACAAAGTGTGTGTTAAATAAGTTATTTCAACTGATCCAATTTACATTTACATTCAATCGAACTTACAGCTGATAGTACAGAAGCAATTTACCCAGTATTATAATGCAATTCAACATAAAAATTGAATTTGCTACTCCAAGCAACAAACACATAAAATTAACCACCACGCCATTCGTGTAAATTATCTACATTGCCATCTATACCTCGACATGGAAACCCCAGATATGAATCTACCAATATTGCTGATTTAAAATAAGAATCAACCGATCGATCACGATCTAAGCTTCATAAAGTCGTTTTATCGAACGCCGAGGTAAACTTGCCAATAAATAATACTACATAATATCTAGCCTCAGTCAATATAAATCACATATTAATACCAGATAATAAGATTAGTATGATTTCTCTGACAGATATTGATTGCCTAGCAAATAGATGGGGGGGGAGATTAGATATTGTTAATGCACTTATTACAGCTAATGACTGCGTGAGTCATTATGCTGATGATCTCTGAACTTAAGATGTAAAGGGTGAAGTTGGATTGATGAAAGATGGTGAGAATGAGTATGCATGTCGTGATGAATGAAAGACCAGCTATAACGAACGAGTCGACGGGAATATAATATAATATAGTCAACTTGTTATTAATTCTTGTATTGATGATAATTACAATATATATTTTTTGAATACTGACAAAGATAGGAACAGTACCAACAATTATGATGAAAAAAAAAGAAAAAGAAAGATGAAGTCGACCCATTGTTCATTATGAGCACATTCTACATAAAATATTTATGTCCTAATTTATTTCTTTATTACATCCTGACATAAATGGGATCTTATCCCGTAATTACTGAGACTACATAATTATCTGTACTTACATTTCTTCCAAATTGTTCGAAGTAGCAAATTGACTACCGCATAAACTACAGACAAAAATATCAGAGACAGATCTGATCAGGGTAATTTTGCAACACGATATTATCCTTAAAGGTTATCAATACCTCTATAAAACTTATCTTGGTAAAAAATTAAGTAATTTAACATTTTACTTTCTCACTTGACGCAAAAGACCAAAATTACACGTTGAGTGTCATTAACCAAATGTCACGAACGATTGTCTCAAAGTGACATTAAAGAAAGCTACTTGGTAACGTGTCATTATAAAGATATAAGGGGCCAAGTTGACAACTTGGTTACAATAAAAATGAGTTTTGACGTTGACAAATTGCTGGCAGAGGGCGCCCCGGGCGGCCTGTTAATGTCGTTGGTGCGACTACAGTGTGTGCGGGGTTGGGAAAAATTTGTAAATATTTGCTGCTTGGATTTGTAAGTGTGAAATATTTTTCATATGACATTCGTCAGTATTTTGTAAGCTTATGTGTTTTCTTGTTGTATTTTGCATAAATGGGCATATTTCTGTAGGTACTTAAGATGAATTTAAACTGGTTTCAATCAGAAGACTAATACTTTCAAGTCTTCTTAGGTCAAAGTTTGTTAACTGCAATAAATTAGGTAAACTAGAGAAACTCGTGCATTTGTACCTTAAAAGTATTAGAATTAGTAAGCAATCGAAGGACAGTGGATGATAAAAATACACACAGTCATTCAAGATCAAAGTTTAATCACTTTAGTAAATTGAGACATTATTTTTGATCATGCTATAGTTTTGGCAAAAGTAGTTATATCTACTTAATTTTCCATTTTAAAATTAATGCTCAAAAATTAATATGTTGACCTTAATGTATGAAGTCATTAATTCATGTTTTATGATGTCAATTTATTATTTTTTAATGTCATTTTAGTACGAAAAATTGGTAAATTATTAATTATTTAAATTCACATTTTAATGAGCATTCCAAAATTTGATTTTATCAGCAGCAAGTTTTATTTAACAGGCAAATTGAAGAAACGAAATAGTTGAAGAGTTTAAAATATAATAAAATTAAGAATAATAAAAATATTGAGCTCCATTTTATTTAAGTTACAAATTATATTCGATAAATTGTATGCTGGTCATTCATTGGCATTCCGTGTGTTAAGCCTGTTCTGTCCTAATGCTAGGCAAACTGCCTTCAACTCTATTTTTCTTCATTTCTATTTTTCGGTTTGGTGATTCAATAAAAAAGAAGTATTGTCACTGCATTGTATGCATTCTGATTATTATATCTGTTGATTAATGGCTTAATTTTATTCATTTTCGTACGCATGTAATATAAAAAGTGTCAAATGCTTCTATTTTCGCTCATCTCTGGCTTCCTTCTCGCTCATCTGCGTCCGATACAAAGGCATCGCAACCATTAGTAGCGTTCATCAATACAAGCGAGCATCGGTCATGCCGTGACTAGATAATGATTGAAAGAAGCTTCCAACGAGTTTGATCTTCTTGTAACTTATGAATAAGTGTTCTGTTTTCTTTATTTTGACACTTTTGTGCTTTGGGTATTCAACGTAACTTAATTTCGATAAAAAAAATTAGTTTTTCAGTCATAATTATTATATTTTAGGTTAAATATGAAACTGCATTGAAGGAACTGGTATTTTTTTTATCCAGTACAAAAAAAATGTTTTAAGAAGATATATTGGTCACATCATCACATGTATCATGGTTTAAACTTACATACAAACAACTGAAAGTAATTATTGTGTCATTATGTCGTGTTTTTGCATTCACATCAAAGAATATAAACTAAATTCCAACGTCAGTCCTTACGAAAGGCCTCTAAAATTAACTTTATACCAATACATTTTATATTTAACCGACGCCGATAATGCTCATATAAATGTCTAGTAGGGATTAAACATAAATAAACGCAAGGATAATAATATACCTCAATGCCATTGCGTTCACGGAACTTTTTAGTGACTTAAATATTGTGTAGTGACTTAATTTTTTTGTGACTTATGAAAATAAATATTTTCGATCGTCATGTAACTTTTTCTCACATTTTCTATCAACAAACTTTCTGATTCGTAATGCAATGCGTTTCAAATGCAATATAAAAAAAAATCTGCTAATTCAGAGTATAAAAACTAACAACTTTTCACGACTAGCCTTTTTAAACACAAACAAAATTAACACACAAATTCTAGAGCGCGAACTAAAGGTACAATTCTCAAGGCGCCAAGTGCAACCACCTCTCAAATCTGACAAGAGCATGAATAAATCATAACCGTTCTCTGTAATAAAGTAGCCATGTTTATCCGAACATTCATTTATCACCGTTTTGCCAGCCTACTATAAATTGACCCTTCAGAATTTGGTCCTTCGTTCCACGTACAGATCTTGCTGGCTGGTCCTTCGGCATTCATGATTGCAGCAGTCATCAATCAACCGAGTCGGTTAGAATGATGGTCGGTATATTGCGTAATGTGTTTGAAGAATGTTTATTTGTAAGCTTTTTGTGAGTTTTTTCAAGTTGTTTTTGTTGATTAATAGCTTGATGGATGGACCTCAAGGATGGGATTGCGTTTTAATTGCTGAAGTAATTTTGTTTAGGAAGATTAGTATTGGTTTTATTATTAGTTTGACTGTGTTTTGAGACTAATATAGAACAAGTGAATCGTTCTGGTTCGTTATTCATAGATAATATTTCAACAATGAACTTAATAACATCTAAATGTTCGGTAAACTGTGTGCGTGCACTTTGTAAAACAGCTGATATTATAATACAAGAAACGTGTTTAGACCTACATGATTGTGTGTGTGCCTTATTGTTGTACTAACATAGATTTTTAAGTATATTGAAATGCTAACACGCTATGGGCCGTGAAGCCAGATAATACATATATTATTATTCAAATATTGAGCAGGAAGAAACGTAAGAAACAAGAACTCTGGAAGTAAGCCGTTATTGACAAAGATCTGAGATAAATTGCTCAGGAAAGAAGAGAAACTGTGCATAATGATGAACTTGCTACTGAACACACGACTAGTTCCAGTAAAGAAAAAGGACTCTAAGGAATCGTCTGAGAAAATGCATGGATTATTTTAAAAGTCTGAGAAAATACAAAAGCCCCCCTTAAACGCAACATATTGGTGATGGATGTGATGAGACTCGAATTTCTGTACACATCGAAGAAGAAAATGGAACTGACGAAAACAAATATGACGTTATTAAATTGATAGCTTTCGCAGATGCCAAGAAACTTGAATATTTCATCGCTTCTGTGAACAAATGTGTCGATGTGCATTTGATAAACGTTGACAGTAATATAATTCGAAATGACACGTTGACAGAATATCAATGTGTTGCTTGGAATTGAGGGTGCTTAATTTATGAAGATATGAGTGAGCTTATTTTTTACTTTAATTTAAAGAGTGCGAGTACTTGAAATGGTTTCTAGAAATGGCTTTTGACTAAGTCATGGGAATGACTTCATAGCGAATCTATTAAAGGTATTTATATGCATGATTAGTACATGAATAGATAAGATACATAGAATAATCTTTATTATTATGCGCACCATAAAAATTACAGATATAGACATAATAAATTGCAATTTATAACACCGAAATCTTCATTAAAATACATCATAGAGAATTATGTTAAAGATTTCTGCAATATGCTAATATGAAAAACTAAAAAAGACATGATGGATATTATTCACATCAATTCTAATTATATTCATGCCAAAAATCTGAAATTGCGCATCATTTTAAACGAACAGCATAAAAATAAAATGAAAGATTCGTTTAATATCAATGGCATTGACAAACGTTGAAAGGTGGACAATAAAACAATCATCAATCCAATATATACTTAACGTCATCGTTTGAAATTGGATCAATTTTAGTCAATTTATCAAAATGATTCATTATCATTGGTTATGTTGATAATGTATGACCTGAATGCATTATCTAGATTAGCTTTTATTAGTACGTAGGTATATATGGATGATATCATTTGTGAGTGATTTATGAGAGTAATTTTGGAATGTCTGCGGCTAAAGATAATTCTATCTCCGTGCTACGACGTTTATGATGAATTGTCAGTGGTGAAAGCATAGTTGAAATCATAGCTAAAGTCCAAGATATTGGTGTTTTACTAGCTCCTGTATTAATTTAAAAATCAAGATTTTTGTGAAGTGGGTCCTGTTTTAACATAATCAATCTCTTTTTCTAGAATAAAGTCATCATTATTTCCAACACATCATATTTTACCGAAAATCGAGCAAGTAATGGAAACAAAGCGAATCAAAGCGAAATCAATATGGACAAACCAGATGATGTACGTACTTTTTTAATAAGTTACATGTTTTATAGGATATTTGTCATATTTCAAAGGTTTTACGAACGTCAAAGATTACAAATAAACAACAGCCACATTACGTGTGATACGAATTAATTAATTTTCTATCCTCAAAATTGCAAGTATGTCGCGTCTTAGATTCATAACGTATGATAGATTTAATCAATTTATTAATTAATCAAGGTGTTGCTGGCAGTTGAAAAAGCTAGGAATTTTATAAATTTGTGCTGTCATGTTATTGTCAATATTGTCATAAAAAAGGAAAATTGATTAAAAGATTTTTAAGATAATTTCAGTTATTTTTATCTGAAATAAATTGGTCCTTCGAGCAGATAAGAAACAGTGAACGACTAAATGGATCTGCCGCGAAGAAGTGAAAGAATAACGAAGAAAAATAAATCTGTTCCTGAACATAAAGAAGTAAGTCCGAATCCTACCATGACACCGTCATCGCTAAAGTCCGCACGATCTAATAATTCTAGTGCATCACAGCGACGCATTCTCGAAGCTCGCGCCGCAAAAGAATTAGCGGAAATTGATTTACGGAAACTAGAAGTAGAGCGAACCCTCGTCGAGGCTAGACTCGCCGAGGAGACGGCCCTGTTGGAAGAGGATGCGGCGAGCCACGTCTCCGCTGAACCAGAGGCTATGAAATCGGTTAAGGTTCATAAGTGGGTGGATCAGACTTGCAACGCTGAACGTGAGGTAAACGCAGATTATGAACAGGAGCGAGGTCACCATGACTACCGCGCCGCTGTCAACGACTACCGCAGCGGTCGCGACAACGACATCGTAAACCTTACGCGTGCCATCACAGAAGCGATAAATAAGACGACGACTACTAACACCACTCCCACTACCGATAAATTACTAGGCCGTATGTCGGCAAAGGATCTACCAACCTTTACGGGCGACCCGATCGAATGGCTGAGGTTCAAGAACGCATACCAGTCTACGACTAGAATCGGCCAATACTCAGATGAGGAAAACGTAGCACGCTTACAACGTTGTCTCCATGGCCCAGCCTGGGAAGCGGTAGCCGCCAGACTCATCACCGTCACCTCTGCCGACGAGATTATCAAGAACTTGGAAATGCGATTTGGTAGACCTGACCTCGTGCTACACCGACTTATAAGCGAAGTCAGGAAGATACCCAAGCTGACCGGTGCACGCACGGACCTAGTATCACTAGCAACTAAAGTGGACAATTGCGTCGCGGCTATAGAATCCATGGATCATATCGGATACCTATACAGTCCAGACCTGATGACAATGATTATCGACAAAATGACGGAGCCAATATTCTTCCGCTGGTTAGATTACAGCAAGGGTCTCACCACTCGTGACCCACAGCTGCCAGCATTGGCCAAGTACCTGATGAAAGAAGCTCATGAAGTCTGTTTAAGAGGAGCTTTGGAGCCAACACAGACTAAGACCACCGGCACCAAGCATCCAATATTATCAACAAACGTGGAGGAAAGCCACCCCCAACCTGACAAGGAATCAACAACCGTCGTGGTGCCTAAGAAAACATCCGAAGAAGCACCCACAGACAAGAAAGCACCCACAGACAAGAAATGCGTTTTTGCTCAGATAAGGGCCATGGAATTAGCAATTGCCCCAAGTTCGCAGATGAAGATGTCAATCAACGATGGGATTGGACATGTAAGCACCGATTATGCTTTAGATGTCTCAAGTCCAACCACCGCCGCGAACGATGCAAATCCAAGGTCAGATGTAATACGTGCAAGAGAGGTCACCACTCGTTTCTACATAGACTTGACTGGGACAAGCCCGAGATTACAGCAAACACATGGTCTCTAAAGAATAAGGTCTTTCTGAAGGTGCTGCCGGTTGAGATTGAAGGTCCATCTGGAAGTGTTACGACCTATGCACTTCTCGACGAAGGATCGACAATAAGTCTGATCGAAAGCGATATCGCCGAAAAGATCGGAGCTACTGGTCCTGAAAAAGAATTGAAGATTCATGGTGTAGTAGGCCTAACAAGCAGCGCATCAAGTCAGATGGTAACGCTGACGATACGAACCCCCTGGGGTCTTCATCAGCTAGATCGAGTACGAACGGTTAAAGCGCTAAACCTTCCCTACCATACAATCCCTAAAGAACAGATCGAGAGTTTTGATCACCTGAAAGACCTTCCACTCTATGCATTTGAAGGTCAACCAGCTATGCTGATCGGCCAGGACCAATGGCCCCTGATCGTGAGCAGACAACTAAGGGAAGGCGGTAAAGGTGAACCTGTCGCGTCGTTGACCAAACTTGGATGGGTGCTCCATGGTGTTTGCTCTTCCATAGCATCCAATATTATGCCTGAGTTCGCGCTTCATGCAAGTCTAGACGAAGATGATCGGTTGGACGAGCTAGTGAAAAACTACTTTCACTTGGACAGCCTTGGCGTCAAGTGCCTTGACAGGCGCAGATTATCCCCAGATGAGAAGAGAGCCATTCACATTCTAGACACGAAGTCACGAAAGATAGACGAGAGATGGGAAACCGGTTTGATATGGCGGAGCGACGATGTACGGCTGCCTGATAACCGCCGAAATGCTGAACATCGACTACGAAGCACGGAGAGAATGATGGACGCTGATCCTATCGCCGCCGCTGATTACGAAAAGCAAGTTGTCAACTTCATCGAGAAAGGTTACGCAAAGGAAGCTCAAGAAAAACCTACTGGACGAGTATGGTATTTGCCGCATTTTGGTGTCCGCAATCCAAATAAACCTGGAAAGCTACGACTTGTATTTGACGCCAAAGCTACAACGAACGGTATTTCTTTGAATACAGAGCTACTTACTGGTCCAGACTTATTGAACAACCTGCTAGGAGTATTGCTGAGATTCCGAGAACGAGCTGTCGCTGTAACAGCGGACATAAGAGAGATGTTCCTCCAGGTGAAGATAAACCCAGAAGATCAGAACGCCCAGTGCTTCCTATGGCGAGGGATGGAGCGAAAGCAACCACCGCGCACCTACAAGATGACTTCGATGACCTTCGGAGCCACGTCATCGCCCTGTACTGCAACGTACATCATTCGCCGCAATGCTGACGAATACGCTTCCTCTCACCCAAGAGCCGTCGAAGCCATCAAGAAACGACATTATGTAGATGATTACCTTGACAGCCTTGATAATGAGGAGGAGATGAAGCGACTTGTGGAAGATGTAGTAATGATACACAAGACGGGCGGTTTTGATATTCGAGGATGGGCATCAAACCGACCAAATGTTCTACCTAAAGAAGCGAAAACAGAGTCTGTCACGTTACTCGGACGAGACGATGAAGTCCAAAGAACCTTGGGCTTGAACTGGAGACCATCTTTAGACACCTTGGGTTTTGATCTCAGCATGAAGAAGATCGACAAGGACGTTGCCAACGGTGTGAGAATCCCTACCAAGCGACAGATGCTACAAGTGGTGATGTCGGTCTTTGATCCGCTTGGAATATTGAGTCCCTTCCTGATTAGAGGGAAAATAATGCTGCAGGAGTTGTGGCGGACCAAGACAAAGTGGGATGAACAGATAAATGATCATCTCGCTCGAATATGGATCAAATGGCTTCAAGATTTGAAGAAATGCCAGTTGTTTTCCATGCCACGACACTACGGATTCTCTGCAATGGACAAGTTTCAATTAATAATCTTTGTTGACGCATCTGAGCAGGCTTATGCAGCGGTTGCCTACCTGCGCCGTGATACACAAATTGCCTTTGTCGCTGGTAAAAGCCGCGTGGCCCCATTAAAAGCAGGCACGACGATACCACGCCTGGAACTGCAAGCTGCGTTGCTTGGAGCACGCTTGGGAGAGACAATCAAACAAGAACAATGCGTAACAATCTCTCAATGCATCTATTGGACTGATTCTCTGACTGTGTGGCGATGGATACGGAACAATCCACGAAAGATTAACGTTTTCGTGTCTAACAGATTATCCGAAATAGACGAACTCACAAAACCTGAAGAGTGGAGATGGCTGCCTGGAAACATGAACACCGCCGATGAAGCCACTAGAGCCAACGTAGTCCTCGACATGGACAAGTCAAGATGGGTGTCGGGACCTGACTTTCTTCACCTCTCAGAAGATGCATGGCCTAAGTTCAAGCCGGCCGAAACCGAGGAGGAGATACAGCCACCTATAACTATTTTGACCGCCTCGGAAGCTATAGTTCTTATTGACCATACTCGCTTTTCAAATTGGCGCCGACTAACAAGAAGTTTCGCATACGTTTTGTTCTTCATAGATAGGTGTCAAAGACTTGACACTAGAATGTCACCGGTCTATGAACGTCGTTCTCAAACTCATATTATCCGACAAACTCAATGTGAGTTATTTTATGATGAAATCGCTGCGATTAAGAATGGCTATACGTTAAAACCGCAAAGTAAGTTGAGAAAACTTAATCCGAGACTGGACGACGACGGTGTGCTGCGGGGTCGCTTGATGGCTGGAAGAGAGTTGTCGCTTGACTTAAAAAATCCGATTATACTCGACGCAAGACACAATGTGACTAAGCTTATTATCGAACACAAGCACCGACTATTAGGACACTACGGTACAGCGACCCTGGTAAACGAACCTTTCTGGTCTAGATGGATGCGTGAATATTTGCCCAGCCTACAGACGCGTACCAAATGGACGCACGACGATGGGTGTGGGGTAGGGCTTAATGACTTAGTCTTAATTGCAGATCCTACATCTCCTCGAAATGTGTGGCCTAGAGGTCGAGTTGTCGCCACACTGCCAGGCCGGGATGGCCGTGTCCGCATGGTGGATGTGACTACCCGCGGCGGTGATGTGCTACGGCGCCCGGTGAGCTCGACGGTCAGGGTCGAGCGAGGAGGAGTATGTTGCTGGCAGTTGAAAAAGCTAGGAATTTTATAAATTTGTGCTGTCATGTTATTGTCAATATTGTCATAAAAAAGGAAAATTGATTAAAAGATTTTTAAGATAATTTCAGTTATTTTTATCTGAAATACAAGGCTTTCAATATTTTCTAGTAATCCTTCCTGTTTCCAAAGAATTTGTACTAAAACTGATTTAAGGTGATTATTTTGATTGCCGTTGGGTTTCCCAAAATGATTTCCAAGTATTGTATTTTGTTCAATATTTGTAGTAACACATAAAATTTATAGTAACTTATTGTTTTGTTTCTATCGGATTCTGAAGTAACCTTTTTAGAATCACGACTTTTGACTGCGTGGGAAGTTCTACAGCTTAACATAATTTGAATGAAATCGCCATAAAAGTTGTTGGCAGGGGTACCTTGTAAGCATTCACGACTTTACTATTCATGTCAGAATACGTTTCTTATCGAAACAAGTCGGTTTAACAAAGTTGTATAGCTGTATTTACTGGAGTAAATTTGTAGTGTTACAAAATAAAAAATTACTAAAAATAAGGTGTTCTCCAGTATCCAGGGACCATAATTGCCGATACGTGATTTTATAGTTAGAAATAACCATCAATTTACCACCAAGTTGATAACCGTAGCAGACGTTTTTATTTCGTTAAAAATCTACGTCATTCCTCTTCATTTTATGACTGCAATTTTGTGTTCAATCATGTTAATTTACGTAAAATCTGTCTGGAAAATAAAACATAATAATTTAACAATCTCTTTGAATTTCATAATTGACTGGTCTGACTTCAAAATTTTCTAAAACACACTCTTACATCCGAGCTATCAAAAGCCCAACACTAAAAAGATGAAGACAGAAAAAGACAGACAACACTATCATTAGAGAGTTGGGTCTAAGTCCAACCTTCTCGCATGCGAATAGAGTATAAATTAGATTATCAAAGGAAGAAGTATCAAGTAATTACTCACGGCCGGCGGCGTGATACCGATTGACTTTGATAAAACGCCCCAACCTACTTGTTTAACACGATTTATTACCTGCAAGCCACGAGAGAGGGCCTCGACGGCCGTCGCAGAGAATCTAGAATTTTTATTAGATGTTGGAGGTGATAATGCCGTGAGGTGATAATTCGAAGACATGAGAAATATCTGAGGGCTTATTAGTTGTCGTATCTTTAGGAGTGGATACGTATGAAATGGATCGTAGTCATGCATCTTTGTTAGCTGTTGGATGAGCAAAGTGTTGAATGATGATACCACATCTGATTCTAAGACAAATTATTCAGTCATCGATATTCTCAGACTGATACTAACGTGTGTCCAAATCGGAAATCAAGGGGAGATGGGTTTACTCAGAAGCAGCATGATACAGGCTACGAATAAAATTGTACTTGCAAACTACATTTCATATTGTAGAAGTTACCTTCTTTCAATATCACATTATCTAATATTATGTGCTAGTGTGCAAAACAATGACATAATGAATATTATCACAATCCCAATCAGAATCTTCCATCGACGCTCGCGCATGTCATGCCACAAGAACCACATTTGATTAACCCTACAATTAACCCTAGGAATCTATTTCCATTTTAACGTCAATTGATATTGATTCCTCTTGACATATCGATCGACTCGGTGGAACGTAACATTTCAATTGTAGATCGAATGATTTTAGCCCTGGACGTAAACGATAATATCATCAATATAAGCCGGGTGGTCTTACACAATAATGACTGTGAATAATATCAATAGGGAATAGCAATTAAAATGTAACGCTTCATTAAATTGGGAAAAAATTAAAGGTCAGTTGATACAGATGTTTTGTGCGTCAAAGATGGTACTTAATAGAATGGTATCAATTGCTAATGTGTTTGCGGGTTTGGTAAAAAATGTATTGGTTATTGAGCGTTTTTGCCGCAGGTGATTCTGTTTGAGAGTTTATTGATAATCATCATGATATTTTAATTATTATAGTACTTGTGTATGGATTGAATAGACGGAAAAGAAACAATTTATATTCGGTGCTTGATTATTATTATTTGGTTAAAGTAACAACTTTGTTGCACCGTGGTTGCACAAGTAATTGTTCAATAACTTTGTTTTGTTAACATCTTCAAATTAAACATAAGTAAATCCTTTCTTCAAGTCGTCGTTACCAATCATCTTCTTTTTTTACTCTTTTATAGCTGCAGTGGCTTTAACACTAAATTCAGCAGCTGTTACAATGACTTTTGTAATTTTGTGATCAATATTGTGGTCTTTTCCATGATCAAATTGTAATCTAGAATTCCTACATATAAATAAGAATAGACTACCGCATCCACCACACATTCTGTCTAAATTGTTTCCCACTCCTCGGGCCTCACAGCGCGATGATCTATCAACTTGTCTTCACAAGATTAATGCGTGCAGATGATTGACGATTCGCGTTGTCGGCGTGCCTCTAATGGTACGTATGGCCAATGTTTGGAGCTTGGCAGTTGGTGACAGATGTTGGTTTACCAACACTCTTCTGTATTTTCACACCCGCTTTCTTTCAACCGTGCGTAGAATTTAAAGCAGTATAAGCTTGGGAACTATACTCACGTTTGGGTGGTCCACATTCTCCAACCCTATGTCCATTGTGAAAGTGAGTGAAAGTCTATCTTGATAAGGACACAGCAAGTCATATCCGCAGTAAAGTTTTATTAGTCCTATAAAGTCCAATGTTATGACTGGCCAATGGAATGCCTCTAGAATGGCAGATGTTGGACACAATGCAATGTTTATTGTCATCAAATAATTGTCTTTGAAGACATGATGTACAAAGTTGCCAGTTGGCCATTCTGTGTAAAATTACATATTACGAGTATTGACTGACAAACACGTTAATTCATACTGCTGTAGACATTTTGTGTTCACTTCAGCCTCTCATAAAATCTGTTTGGGTGGTCTTCATTGCGATATATGCCAATAAACGTTACTATCTTGTTGTTCTTGAGTCAATCGATTTTATGCCATTTTTAGCACCAGGTACAATATCGTATTATTTCCTTGTGTGGGCAGCAGAACAAAAATCTTTTCATATATTCCAATTTGGAACAAAACTTTATACGGCCTGAGAATACTGAGATAAAACTGAAAAAGGAGATCCGCCAAATCCCATACAAAAAAACCCCAGGCCCGGCGCAAAAGAAATGTATCTCATATTTTAGAGTAATAATAGTAGAAATATTGTAAAGTATCGCTATTGCCAAATTCGGTGGCTAACTTAGTTTTTTTGCCCGGTGAAGTTTCATAAGCGCTAGATGTAAAAATATCTGTTTTCTGTGCTTAACTGTCGGAAATATGTCACTGAATTGACTAATCGGGGCGCCAGCGCCGCCACCGCCTAGCGGCGCTCGACAGAGTCTACATAACATAACGCTCGACTGGGGGTGAGCAGAGTTGGTCGGTTATAATTTTACTCGAACTGCAAACGGTTTTTAACCGACTTCCCAAAAAGGAAGAGGTTATCAATTCGGCTGAATTCTTTTTTTTTTTTTGTATGTGTGTTTGTTCACAACTCCGTCATTTATGAACCGATTTAGAAAATTATTTTTATATTTTTAAAGGGTATACTTCCCAGGTAGTCTAGTTGTCATCAAGTCAGGATCTGATCATGGGATCTTGGAGATATCGAGGGAACTCTTCAAATATTATAGGCACACCTATAGCGATTTGGGTATTTTTTATAGTAACTCATGCATTTGCTCTTGGAAAGCACCATTTTTCACAGACCGGAACTACTCAATAATAATTATTTTATGGGCAATCAATTTATGCTAGTCACAATTCATATTATGAGCTGATGAGCCATGAGGCTATTGTAACTAAGATAAATTACAAACCGACCCACTAAAAAGCGATAAATAAAACTTTTTTACAACAAAAAAAAAAAACCGTCTTCCAAAAAGACACTAAAAAGTGAAAAATAACTTTAATTTCGGAAGTCGGTGTCTTTGGTTTTGTATTTTCCTTTTTTAGTGGGTCGTTACCTCCTAAGTCATTTCCGACACAGATATTTTTACATCTAGCGCTTATGAAACTTCACCGGGCAAAAAAACTAAGTTAGCCACCGAATTTGGCAATAGCGATACTTTACAATATTTCTACTATTATTACTCTAAAATATGAGATACATTTCTTTTGCGCCGGGCCTGGGGTTTTTTTGTCCCATAATTGACGCTGCCCGCTTTCTCAAAATGGCATGAAAATCGTCAACACGGGCATCTGTGCGCGGAAGCCCCATCAACATCCTAAACCCATAATTATACTGAACGCGTAGGACGTTGCAGGCCCTCTACGTATACTTCACCCACAAGCTGCACGTATAGAAGGTTTGTAATACTTGTACATAAGCAAAAAGTATAAAGCAAACTGTATTACATTTTTATATAAATACTGTAAATATATTCACATAGGTATGCCATATAAAAATATGATGGGGTTGTTGTCTCTTCCTTATTATCAGCCATAGTTTAACTACTGTGGGCGTACTATGGGTAGTGTTGGCCTGTTGGGTATTGTGCAATAGAAAAACCAAATTCATTATAACCGACAACTCTGCTTATCCCTTAGTCAAGCGTTATGTTTTAGACTCTGTCGAGCGCCGCTAGCTTTGATTAGCAAACATATTAAAGTAATCGAATCGCAACCCATACAATAATTATTATTGAGTAGTTCCGGTAGGCATCTGTGAAAAATGGTGCTTTCCAAGAGCAAATGCACGAGTTACCATAAAAAATACCCAAATCGCTATAGGTGTGCCTATAATATTTGAAGAGTTCCCTCGATTTCTCTAAGATCCCATGATCAGATCCTGACTTGATGACAACAGGATCACTTGGGAAATATACCCTTTAAAAACATAAAAATAATTTTCCAAATCGGTTCATAAATGACGGAGTTGTGAACAAACAAACATAAAAAAAAAAAAGAATTCAGCCGAATTGATAACCTCTTCCTTTTTGGGAAGTCGGTTAAAAACCGTTTGCAGTTCGAGTAAAATTATAGCCGACCAACTCTGCTTATCCCCAGTCGAGCGTTATGTTATGTAGACTCAGTCGAGCGCCGCTAGGCGGCGGCGGCGCTGGCGCCCCGATTAGTCAATTCAGTGACGTATTTCCGACAGTTAAGCACAGAAAACAGATATTTTTACATCTAGCGCTTATGAAACTTCACCGGGCAAAAAAACTATGTTAGCCACCGAATATGGCAATAGCGATACTTTACAATAATTCTACTATTATTACTCTGAAATCTGAGATATATTTCTTTTGCGCCGGACCTGGGGCAATTTTGGCGGAACCCCTTTCAACATGTCCTCTTTGCACAAACATTGGTCAGTAACAACCAACAAAAAAGTTGGCGCAAAGTTAAAAACGAGGCATGAAAGCTTATTTATAAGACGTCTTGGCGGATGTCTAGTAGACAATAACGTGTGTTAAACTTAAATCAACTTGTCTCACGATCAAACAAGAATGTTAGACCACTTTATTCCTTTTGATTTTTCTACGAAATATTTGCTTTGTTGACTCAGCGTAGATGATGTATTGAGGATTCCATTAGCATAGTAAACATGGTTTTCATGTGAAATATGTGAGTGTTTGCTTAGTTTTGACTGTCTTGTGGTCTAATACAATGTGTTGCATGTATTAATGAGGCAACACAAAAATGTAGGTCTTCTAGATTTGTGCAAGTAGAATAATTGGAATTTCCAGGTTCAGAATTCTGTTTGGTTTAAAATAAATGCAAATAGCACTCGTACAAAAACTAATCAGTCTCAAAGAAAAGTTGTGAAAACAACACAATAATCGCCCATTAGCTACTGAACACCGCTGAACATAGCGTCATTATCATCATTGTTTCCACTAATGACACCACTTAACGAGTGCTCGTTAAACTGGCTATCACCATACAATTGTCAAAGAACATCAAACAAAGAAACATATTAAACAACATCGTCATTTTCCTCAATTCGTCATTCCATTTCACTCATCATTTACCTGAATCCCGTTAGTAAAACACGTAATTTGACTTGTTCTTCGTGTAAGTAATAAAATCTAGATTACCGTGAATCTAATTATGAACACAACAGCTCAGTGCAATTATTTCAAATCTGATAGACATGAATCTTGGAAACCATCGCGTGACCGTCGGCTCGGAGCGGGCCGTCAATCATAAGGTGTCAAAGCATAAATACTTACTGGAAAAGTAGACGCGACTACTTTTTCCATTTTAATTTTTCATGCTCTTTTTGCTTTTGCACACAAAGGAAATTTATATTCATGTTTGTAACGGGCACAGCTATAATTTTTTCCATTGGTTTCTTTTTCACTTCATTTTTTTGTCCACTCTTCGTCAAGTGTATCCTTGGCAGACGATTATGTGATTAAAGCAACTGGTCGTGGTCCACATTTGTTTCTGCCTTTCAAGTGTAAATACCTGTCATTAGTTAGTTTACTATGGCAGCTATTTAAAATGCAACTGGTTCATTTGCTATTTAAAAATGTGTTTTATTCTCATTTAAATATTCATTACCTTTATTATACGGTTTAAGTTTTTTCAAAGAATATATTACCGTCGAATCTGTTTAACTTCTTAACCTAATCTTTATTCCTTTAGCAATGAAAAACCGCACCCGTGTTGAAGTCTGTCATCACTGCGAAACAATAATGAACGGGAGAATGTTCACGTTCATTACAAGCGACTTAATTAATGGCAATTATTTGCATCAGTGTTGCAAATATAATTTATTGTTCTTGAGATTATGTTTCATGTAAAAACAGATATTCAACATGCTATCATTGTTGATAGTTATAAAAAAGTAGAAGCTGCCACAGATTTACTTATTTTGGGAAGTGATGGAAAACCAACCAAGCAAGTAAGTGGCAAAGTTGCATTAAGTGAAGGTAAGTCAGAAAAGACGATCAATACTGACATGGATACAATGCACCTTGAAGGTTGAAGTACTAATAATAACAAAGTACCAGTAACTTATCTTGTCAAAGGTGAAATAAAATATCATTGTAATGCTCATCTTAAAGCCGTCAAACAAATGAGACATCATCAAACGTGTCGTGTAAGTGTCAACGTTGCAACGATTGCGTGCGCCCGCGGCTATAGCGTTGAAATATTAGCCCGGGAGTCAGAGCGTGAAATTAATTCTTAGAACGTAATCATAATGCGTTTTTGTCTCGATTTATTTGAATTCTATCTGTTGAGATTAATGGTAATTGGAATTTTAATGTCGAATGGTTTGAATGGACGAAAGGTTGGCGTTTTTTTACTTTTGACTGGATGAGTAATGAGGCATTTTTTTGTCACTGTAGTGTTTTCTGTGGGGTCCTAATTAAAAATGAAAATAGATACCATTAATTGTTTCTAATGTATAAATATATCGTTTTTTTATAATTATGAAACTGTTAGAAGATTTAGTTACCATACGTATTAGATTAATCAATGTGGATAAAGCTAAAAGACGGTTCAGTGCAACGGCTGAACTTGAACACAAAGCAAAGGAAATAGATTTTAAGATGGACTATACACCATTCTACTACTTACGCATACAATATGAAACGTAATTACACCTGCACCCAACAAGATATTAAAGGTTATAGACAACCATCTATCATGTTAATAGTAATAATTATTCATCACTTCATCCAAAAGGAAAGTGAGACTAAAAACCGCTTATATTTCAATTTAAACTTGGCACGACTACCAATTTGTATTTACGTCTGGGCAACGACCGATCCAATTAAACTGATTTATCCAACTGATTGAATAATATTGATTGGTTAACGCTTTAGAAATGATTGCGATAGAAACGTTGAATATTGTAAAGGATATATGAAAGGACTGTTTGTGAATCCTTGCTAAGGCAGTTTGGGTCAAAGTTGGAATTTAATTATAGATAACAACAAAATGGCTTCAGGGTAGGTAATTTGGATCTATCTTATCTATAGCTTATCTCTGTATAAATATATTGTGAATAGGAATTCGTATGGCTGATTGCTATGTTAACAAATGAATTACACTAAATATGAAACTTAATAGTAATGCAAGCTCAACATTCATTCAGCTCAGCTTCAAATAAACTTCGAGACCATCACCGGAAAACAGAGATGAAATCCCAGCTCTCGAGCTACGTATCGTCGGTAAATCAGTTGCAGACAACATCGCATGTCTATTGCCTTGAGATTCTTAATAAAACGCTAAATAAGTCTTACGTGACAGAATATTATGGATGACAAACACAGCATCCTACTTCTGCAAATGTCAATCTTACTAACACGCACGGTATCAATTAAGGTGTCTGAGTTACCCTCTCAGATGCTTTGGATCATTGTTTCTACTACGAATTAGTTTTAGTCTCAACTAAGAAAAGTGTTATATTGATCATTGATATCCAGTACTTCTATTCTATGCATGTTTTTTTCGAAACTTTATTTAGTTAGATTTCTTTAGCTATTGCATAGTGAAGAATCAACTTTTACCGGACAATAATCATGAAAATCTGATAATATAACCAGCTCATACCCCAGCTCAACTCTAGCATAAATCCAAGCTCCTAGCCTATGTATCAGCAATAAATCAGTTGCGGGCAACGTCGCATGTAGAACTCGAGATTATAAATAAACGAAACGCAACGCAGACTGGACACGACACTTCGTTTAATAGTACACAACGTTCTGACGTGAACGATGCCGCGTTGATAGGCAAACTGCCATTTCTTGCGGATTAATTTATCGAGCGAGTATTTGTCGCTATTGTTCGATGTTGGATGGTTGGAGAGGTGTGAATTGAATAGCTATGTTGAGTTTGTAGACGTTGCAATTGAAGCACTCATTGTGTTGAGATGTTATGTCAGGTTTTGGGATGATCTAAATTAGATGGTATTTTCAAAGAAGAGCAGGATACAGAGACCATTACGAAAAGTGTTCATACACCTATAGAGTTATGGTTGAAAGTAGAGTTGGAGTTTCCAAAATTACTTTTTCGTGACGAAGCTATATTATCATACCCACTTTAAAAAAAAACATCATATTAGAAAGCTTTGGCATTTTCTCAAAAACAAAAGATTTCTAAAATCATCGCTTCCCCAACTACAAAGTACGTCGTTTTATGTCTTTGTTCCATTTGTGACAATTTATGTCCACTATCAGAGCCCTTATATATATCAACAAACATAAATATCAGCCAAAAAACACAACGAAACTGGGCAATAAATTCCCCACTTTCCACAAATCAGTGACCGACAACGGACGGGCGTCGAAAAGTTATGTCACTCTCATGTCCGCGTGTCACGTCATGACGTCCAACATGCCGCGAACGTGACGGCCTGTCACGCTGACGGCCGCTGGTAATTAGCTAATTGCGACATAACTTTCTCTGCGGTTACATACACCTTTATTGCAATCCAATAAGGTTGTGTTTTGTCTACAGAGGTGGTCAGCAAAAATGTACCTACTTCATAATTTTCGACTCATTAAAACAGCGCGTGAATCACGAATGATTGATGCTTATTGCGTTGCAATAAAGTTTATTTTGGTATGTTTTGGCGCGACGTTGATCACTTGTTGTGATGTGTAGACAATGGTAACTGACGTGGTTATGACTGCGTCAGTAAATCCCTTAATGAGATAATCTGACGGATATTGATTGACGGTGTGCATCAACTCATAGATTAATGGATTTGTTTGTCGGATTTTTTGTGTCACATGTTAATGTCAGTGTTTGCGGACGTAACAAAAAGTTAATTATTGAAAATTAAAGCGCTTCGTAAAAAAGTACTTAATATGAAAGTTCAAGGAAACGTGTTTCACGTGTTTTAAGGAAGCCATTTCGAAATCATTAACTAACTTTTAACTTCATAAAATATTTAATGTTGATACGTAAGTAGGTACAACCTGTATTTGTTTCTCAAAGATTCATTGTAATGATCGTTTACACAAGGAACGAGTATTAACTAATCATCGTAATAGATGTTTAGTATGTTGTAAATTATGTTTTGGAGTCGGCAAGGAAAGAACAATCAGTAAGACAGACATTTTCTTATTATCCGTATATTTGATGAGTAATTGTAAATAAAGAAATGATGTTATATTTAAAAACGTCGGCAATAAATTAGTTGCATTTAATTACTCGATAATTTTCACACGGAAAAACACCAAAAAAATAACAATAAGCATGGGAAATCCTACAGAACCACCATAGAAAAAACAGTACATGATTTTTCCATTCACATCTCGTAGAACAATTACTCAAATTGATTGACCGTTGACAATGATTGCTGTCAACGAATGTCAATTAATTGCTCATTGTCACGCAGCCCGGCCATACGGCCTATTATCAAGAACAGAATGGCGGCCATTTTTTATTGTTTTAATAATCAAAGTTTATTGGGGTTGTGAGATTAATTAGGTAGTTGATTGACAGATGTTATGGATTTAGGCGACGTAAATTGTGATTGTTGACTATTAGTGAATCAATATAAACTCTTTTGCAAAAAAAACGGGCACTTTAGATTTTTTTCTCTACTTCAATGAAGAAGAACAAGAAATAGGTTTTGTTAATTTGACGATGTATTGGCATGTTTTTTGAAGCATCCTGGCATGATTCTTTACGTTCCAAATTTAAAATTTGAAATTATTAAAAGAAAAATAATGATTATTGTGGATTATTCTAAAATTGCTTTACTAATGGCGCGAATTGCTGAAACGATTTTTAACTGATTACGATATTTTAAAACTTTTTGGATATTTTCTGCAAATTAAACAATTTAATCTTTCTTTTTACATTAAATACCACTTTTTGATATGAGTGATAATGCGATAAGGGCCGGTAAAATTATAGCCCTACTTGAAGAAGGTTCTTCGCAAACTTACGTGTCTCAGCGGCTAAATGTGAGTCGTTCAACTGTCCAGAGGACTTGGCAACGGTATCAAGAGACTGGTTCGGTCAAAAGAAGACCCGGTTCGGGAAGAAAACGATGCACAGAACCAAGAGATGACCGCTTTTTGGTGAGTCAGGCGTTGCGTAATCGTAAAGCGTCAAGTGTGGACCTGAAGAAGAGCCTTGAAGAAGTAAGAGGAGTAGAAGTTAGCTTGTGGACGGTCAGGAGGAGGCTTTTGGCTGCCAATATCAAGAGTTACCGCCCAGCTCGGGGCCCTAAATTACTCCGTGAGCACCGTGTTGCTCGACTTCAGTTTGCTCGGAACTGTGCTTCATGGACTCTGGAGGACTGGAATAACGTATTGTTTTCTGATGAAGCTAGAATGTCTTTGTGTGGAGAGGACCGACGCCGGCGAGTGCTGCGAAGACCACGGGAACGCTATGCGGAAGTGTGTTTCGAAGAAATCACTCCTTATGGCGGAGGCTCCGTTATGTTTTGGGCAGCAATTAATTCGACGGAGCGTACGGAGTTAGTTTTCATAGAAAATGGGACATTAAATGCACACCGGTACATAATGGAAGTCCTAATTCCATATGCACAACCCACATTGACTGCACTTGGGGAAGATTCCATTTTTATGGACGATAATGCTCGCCCGCACCGTTCTGGCGACGTGGAAGCGTACATGCAAGAAGTTGGGATCCGTCGTTTAGATTGGCCAGCTCGAAGTCCTGACCTCAATCCAATTGAGCATGTGTGGGAAGTTCTAAAGAGACGGGTAAGATCAGTGCAACCTGCTCCACAAAACATCAGGGAGCTAAAAAGAGTCATTGCAGAAGAGTGGGAACGTATTCCTCAAAACGTTATTAAAAACATTGTGGAAAGCATGCCCAGAAGGATTCAAGCTGTGATTTTGGCAAGAGGAGGTCACACTCGTTATTAGGTTTTTACATTTGTAACTTTATTTAATTTAAAAAAGTTAAAAAAAACTTGTCTTTATTGCCGACCACTTCTTATTGTTTGGGCGTGTACATCGATTTTAAAGAATCCATCGTTTTTTTTTTCTTTTAATTGCTCGAATTCACTTCACGCGCATTAATTTACACGATTATAAGTATACAGACTACGTCAAAAAAAAAAAAAAACATTTTATTAACTAAAATCGACCTTAGAACGTAAATTTCCTTAGGTGCCCGTTTTTTTTGCAAAAGAGTGTAGTTGTTTTTTTTATGCGTGATCATAAATAATTTATTTCTGTAAATTGGTTAAAAAAAATCACTTTTACCCGTCAAAATTAAATTATGTTTTAATACATTAGTATATTCTAACATAGTTTATAAGATATTTTTGATACTAACACAATGTGGGCCTATGTAGTCTCTAAATAAAAGATTTTTATTTGTTATTATTATTATCATACTAGATGAGTTGGTGTTTCCTAACTGAATACTCTGAGAAGAAAGACCGAAACAAACGAAGGTTTCTCTCTTTTGAAGTTCAGACATAATCTTGGTCAGGCCATATGAGGACGATGTAGATTAATGTCTGAGATGTTCTTTTAAGGAAAGAACCATACGCTTTTGTGTGGACTTGTCCAGTCAGTGCACGCATTATCAGTTATCGTGCAGCTCAACTCAGAACTTAAGGAGCTCAACGACTCGACGAACAATATCAAAGAAAGGACATTTGGGCATAAAGAACTGAAACTGGAAAATTATCATTAAAACTAATTGAAAAAAAAACCCGCATAGAGGACTATGTGGGTTTTTTTTTTCTACAAAAACTTTGAAATACTTTACAAAGTACATAATATTCATATCATTGTAACAGATTGAATCAGAACAAGAAAGGCTAAGCTTATTGTTTGTATATGAACACCTACTACTAAAACAGTACGAATTTAATTACGATCACAACTTACGAAGACTCACTATTTGTATATTTTATTATAATTATAATATGTAAGTTTCTTGTACAGTTTTCAATATCCCTGTAACATGTCTCACGCATTCATCATGCAAAATCTACTTCAAAGTTCTGTGTGAACTGGCGGCAACATCGCAGCGTGAAAGCCTGCATTATGTCAAATGTCGCGAGCGTGTTAACTTGGCCACATGACGTCTGCCAGGATAACGTTACGCTCTATTATTACTAGCTTTAGTACCTACTACTGAAAGAAAACTATTGGATTTTGGATTTGCCGACTATGACTTGAATTAATATATCCTTAGTTGCCATGATCGATAAGTTGTGATTTGAAGCTAACTCTGCGTATATGCAATGGAGACGGCTACGCTTGCAGTTACCCAACGTGATCGAATCACAAATGAAGAGATCCGCAGGAGAAAAAGGGAATCGACATAGCTCGAAGAATTCCCTAACTTAAATGGAAGTGGGCAGGGCACATTGCTCGCAGAACAGAAGGCCGATGGGGCTAAAAGGTTCTGGAGTGGCGACCGCGTACCGAAAGACGTAGCGTTGGAAAGCCTCCCACAGGTGAACCGATGACCACGTGAAGGCCGCAGGAATCCTTTATGATGATGATAGGTTTTGTAAAAAATAAATATTAACTAAACCTGCACATTTTCTTTATATTTATAGTTATTGTATAAAAAGTACATTAACAACAATAGCAATCATTCTAAGGCAAAAAGCTATGGATTGTACAAAATGCAACACGGAAATTCTGTGAATAGCGGACACCACAGCGTGTTAGGTGACAGCGTGACATATTGTTCGCTTGACACAATGACGTGATAGCTAACGTCCAGACTGATTTATTGTTACGTCATCTCTGGCATTATAATACAATAATATTATTAGATAACATACCATAACAGCTCGCCTGTTTTCCCTAAAGGGTTAAGCAGAGGTGATACACCCACATTTCGCCAGATATGTACAAAACGCGAACCTATTATTCTACTCAAAATTTCTGAATAATGTCAAATTCATATAAATTACAGTGCAAAGGTCAACTGTTCAAAATTACTACAATAATGCTCTTACCGAATTTCAGAATTGAATGTGGAGCTTTGTTCACCGCAGCGTGTCAGGTGACAGCGTGACAGATCGGCCGCGTGACACGCTGGCGTGACGGCTGACGTCCGGCGTGATTTATTGTTACGTTTTGTTTGTGTGTTTGTAATTTTGGGAAAAGGGAATGCTTGAATCGCTCATGATATGAGAATGATAGAATACATACTGGATTGGTGTGGGAACCATTTATGTATTAATTATTTAATTATAAAAGAGAAGTGTTTAATAAATTTATACTAAAAGAAAAAGAATTACCTGTACTAAGCCAGCAAAAAAAAAAAAATTGTGTGTAAATAATTTAGACAGTGACGTGACCTTCCTCACAACAGGACAATTACAACATATACGGGACATCATCAATTTCAGTAATTATGGCGCTTAATTACACTAAAACCTTGAATGAAATAGTTAAAATAAATGAAGATATCATCTGTCAGCCGAGTCTGTATCATCAATCTTGTGCTTACTTACTTGCAATTTGAAACATCATTTGGAGTAACCTCGAGGTTGTCAAAACTGAAGGTTTTTAATGCTACGATTTCTGAGTTTAGCAAACTGCTATTTTAATAATATATTATTTGTTTAGAACTTTAGTATAAACTGACGGCAGTCTTTTTGTGTATAACACTGTTTCAGCTACATTTGGTTAGAAAAGTCAAGAGTACTAGGCAGATTATCTATTGAAATTTTTATAAGTACTGCATATTGGGTAGGTAGCGAGCTCTATTCCATAACTAAGACGCAACAGAAACAACTACGGTAAGCATACATAAGGTGAGAAAAAATCCATAAAATATAATATAGCCCATCTCACAGCAGAAAAAAATAGTGAGCAATAATTTTCATTCTGCCTAGCCTTTTCCCAATCATGTTGGGGTCGGCTTCTGACGACTCGTAACGACTGTCAAAGATCCACGAATGACAGCCGGGACCAACGGCTTAACGTGCTTTCCGAAGCACGGAGGAGTCTCGGTATGTAAAGATGGTCACCCATCCGCGGACCAACCCCGGCAAGTGCAGCTTAACCTGATGGATCTACCCGTGCGGCTGTTATTACTTAGCCTCGAGCTCCTCAATAGTGAGCAATAATAGGAAATAATAAAAAATAAAAAAACAATTTCTTTCAAAAACTAAGAAGAAACTGCCCACCGCATTACGACCAACACCTGTAGCCGACTGTAAGGAAAGTGATTCATGGTACGTTACAGACGCGAACGTTTAAACGCTTGCCTGTGACAAGATACAGCGGCGGCCGCGATTCTAATTGACACGTCTGCGGGGAACGGAAATAGGGACGATAGTATGTTAGTTAAGCGGGTATCGATAGGAAGCTAATTTATGTTCCAGAGCTTTGTGACTTTTAAGAGAAGAAAAGGTCTAAGATCATCCAGTCTCACCTGAGGTGGCCTGAGGAACAGTATTTTACTTGCATAATTTGGCATCTTACCTCTGCTACCCTGCAGTTTCAAAACTTTGTGTTTCAGACTAATAATACCAGCTACGCTAATAATATGGAAGTTTTGTAAAAAACAACACAGGAACATATTTGACATAGAAAATGATGTCTTATGTATGAAGAATAGTTTAACTACCTCGCCGGAAGGTGATAGCAAATTCCTCACCTCACTGACGAGTATTGCAGTAGACAGATTAAGTAAGGAAGTCGTTTCCTAGATACAGATAGCCAGAAACTTGATAGATATGTAAAAACCCAGTCATAATGCCAATCTTTCATCTTCAGTGTGCTGTCAAAACATCTGCAGCAATATTATATCTAGCCTATACAGGCCTCATCTATTATATTATTTAAATAGATTGTCTATTTCCTCGATATCGACCCCCAGCCCTCACTATCGATCATCAGGAGACAGGCGGAAGGCGGCGACGGAAGTAATGGCGCGCGCTGTCAACAGTTGTCGCGACATGCGACTGCGACTTGCTTTGTTACAGTCGCGGCTGAGTGCGACTTGTCGGAGTGTGGATGTGTCTTGTCTTGAAATACTGTAGTTCAATGCAACCAGTAAACTTCTATTTATTCTATGTAGTGCTACGATCAATTATTAAACTTAGTATTCAAGGTTTTCTGTGATGTGGAAGTATTTGGTCTACTGTGATGTTTGTGACTATGCCACCATTTGGCAAGGCGCCTAAAGGATTATGTGAATAGGGAAGAGATGGGCACCAATACCCTTCTGTCAACTTCTCTCGCGACAACAAGTATAGTCATTCAATTTTGTAGTATAAAGCCGGTAAGGTTGGTAGCGGCCTTGAAGGAAATGAAGTACCTAAGTACTGAAGCATGGCCAAGCGTCAGTTGTGGCCTTGGAATTTTCGCGGAGGTTTTGCTTTCAGAAATTTGTGACCTAGCGCCAAAATCCGCAGGAGACAAAAAAATATATTGTTAAGTCAGACTATTATCTAACTTATGTCTGGGGTCTGTCAATATTATAATTTCAATTTAATTTTTCTATACTTAAATATTTGTACCTATGATTTATGCAAATGCACTAAGTAACGTTGATCGACAGTTGTTTTGTGCAAACACAATAGGTAGGTGTATGGTTGTCACTTCGGGAGGTGAAGAGTCAAGATTACAATGGGGCCCACACATAGAAAAATTGTCAGGAAGACTTAGTTCGGCCGCCTATGCTGTTAAAAAAATTAGGCAGATAACTGACGTGGATACAGCCAGAATTGTTTATTTTAGTTATTTTCATAGTCTTATGTCATATGGGATTCTTCTCTGGGGAACCGGTGCGGACATTAATAACATCTTTGTTTTGCAGAAAAGGGCTGTTCGAGCCATTTACAACCAAGGTCCAAGAGATTCCCTTCGAGAAAAGTTCAAAGAAATAGATATTCTGACTGTAGCCTCTCAGTATATATTTGAAAACCTATTGTATGTACACAAAAATATTTCAAATTTTAAGAAAATTTCCGATATTCATAGTTTAAATACCAGGAATAAACACAATCTTGCCGTACATCGAACTCGCCTCCACAGAGTAGGCAACTCGTTCATGGGCCAATGTATACGCTTTTACAACAAACTTCCCATTAACATTCGAAACTTACCCATTAAACGTTTTAAAAACTGTATCAAAACTAAACTTTGTAAAAAAGGGTACTATAAAATTTCTGATTATTTAGAAGACAAAAAAGCTTGGGAGTAAGCTGCTCGCTCTGCTAAAATTTGTGATAAAACCATAAAAACTTGCTACTTTAATAATAAATATGTAAAATCATGAAAAAATACCAGTTTTATATACACATTGACATTGTTGAATATTATAACAAAATGACATGATTACTTTGTTAAGTATTATATTATTTTTTAAATATTGTGAATGTGAGGACTATGTGGATCATTTTTTTATTTCTTTATTTTACATTTAGTGTTATTGATGTTCTGGCGGTTTGAGTATTTTATGCGGCCTACTCAAATGTCCTTTCTTTGGTATTGTTCGTCGAGTCGCTGAGCTCCTTAAGTTCTGAGATGAGCTCCTCGATTACTGACAATTGCTTGCACTGACTGGACAGGTCCACTCAAATCTGTGTGGTTCTTTCCTCAAAAGACCATTTCAGACACTATCTACATGGTCCTCATATGGCCTGACCAAGATAATGTCTGGACTTTAAAAGAGACTGTGACCTCTGAGTTTGTTTCGGCCTTTCTTCTCAGAGTAGTCAGATAGGAAACGCCGACCTCATCTAGCTTAGCTCTAATATTTTTTTAACATGACGTGTAAAAGTGATTCCGATATCCTATTTACAGAATAAACAATTTCATTTCATTTCATTTCATTTCATTTCATTTCATTTCATTTCATTTCGACCATTTGCTGATTTTACTTTGAAATGTGTCTGATTGACAATTTGAGTCGAAAAAATGTGCCAGGAGTGATTCATTTTCAAAACACTGAAAACTTCTGCAATAATAATGTTTAGTAATTTATGTTTTTGCCATCAGTTTGCGAAATAGCTAACCCAACATCGCTAAACCACAGTAATTACAAAAAAAACGACGGGCAATAAATTAATGCAAAAATACAGCAAATTATGCAAATATGTATATCGTGTGCAATTTACTCGGAAAAACTTATCAAGTAAAAAAATATGAGTTCTGAGGCGGTGTTATTGTCTTGATCCTAATCAATGCTAAGTTAATTATGATTTATGGACGGTTTAATCCGACGTGGTTTGATTGCGGATGACGGGACCTTTGCGAGGATATTGCCAACCACTCTACTACTGGAATAGAATGAATGAACGAATGAAGTGGAATTTTGTGTGCGATATAGCATATATGACGGCCTACGATGGATATCATACCTATCGATACCAGTAATACCAGGGGGATCGCCGGTGAAGAACAATTGAAAGAAAACCTAGCAGTGTCAAATACGTTTTTTTTTGTTTTAGATTTTTAATTAATTTTCTCACCTCTTTAGGTCATGAGCTATCAGAATCTCAAAAATAATTTGGCCTAGGTATTAAGCGGGAGGCGTGAAAATGTATTCGCTGTTTGCAATGTATAATAGATTACCTACGTTAACTACCTACGTGTGTATTTATTGAAAGTTGTATGTGGATTTATATCTGGATATTAAAATATTTCATTTCATTATGCGTTTTCAGTTGAATAAAATATGCCATTCGATTTTATAAAGCCAGGCAGTTTGCCTTTCCTTTCCTAAAGAATTCAGCCTGTTTACTTTTAACAAACAGAACGAAGTACGAAGTACCTAATAATTCAGTGTTTAAAATTAATATGATGCAATATTAAAGTTCGTTTTTTAATCCCAGAGAATAGTTTGACAGGTGCAAATGTCAAACTCCAAATTGAAAAAACAAACAACAATCACTTGGAATGTCAAATTAGTCTCTGGAATTAAAAAACGAACTATAACAATCATAAGTACTTAATCTTTCTAAACTTTTGTTAGATACCTATCACTAAAATAACACTTCAAGGAATTTTAATAAAAAAATACTATCTGAAGCAATCGCGGCAAATTTCATAAATCAAATTCATCATTTATGTTATTACTCGTGTAAATTTTAATCGATTTATTATATCGATTAATTAGATTGTTATCGATCGTAACATTGAAGTAGTTTTAGTATAACGATGTTGTCCCATTTTTCTAAGCCGCGTTCGATTGATCGGAATCTTTCCGATGATTGATCGATTGATAATATAATAGCTTGTTAGACAATAGGTAATTATGAATGTTTCTGTTGGTGGGCGTTACTAAGTGACAGTTTTGATCTTAAACAATGACATGATTGAGAGATTCTAATGTAAAGAGTGAAAGGTAATCTGTTTTGTTGTGTAACTACTTTTAATTATACCGATTTTTGAATGTAATTACTGTGCATCACGCTCTTTTAATCATGAAAGTCAGCAGTAATAACAGTACCTAAACCCTGTTGCTGTTTTTTGTTCTTACCACCTAATTATTTTCTTCAACATAAATATTTAATCACGTCAGGTGGTTACTTACTTGGCAGAATATAATGGTTATTTAGACTTTTTTCCCTCACAAGAACTGTCCCACTTTATGTTCTAATCCTTCCAAACTACTACCTATTTTACAAGCTCTGATCAATCTTTACTGAAAATATAATAGTATAATTAAACGCTGAAGGAAAACATCGTGAGGAAACCGGCATGCCTGAGAGATACCTATTTCTCGTCAGCATGTGAAGCCAAGTCAGAGCCCATGGGTGGCATAAAAAAACGAAAATATAGGTGGTAATAGTATTGTACTAATACTAGACTGAAACAGGTACGTTAGTCCATTTCAGGACACATTTCAAGTACATCCCTACCTACCCTCCAACTATATTGATGGTACTGTGTCTATGATTAACGACTTCGGAGCAAATTCATCATGACGCCAGACGTCTCCCGACGTTTGATTGGCTGGAGATATGGAACCAATTGAGATGGAAAGGACGCTGGTGCACTTTGTTAGTGGATATTCTGGATGCAAAGAGATTAAGTACCTTCTTAAAATAAAACAAGAAAACATTCATTCACTGAGGAAGACATAACTAATACATAGCATAAACGTAAAACCTCGTTAATAAATAATAACAGCTGCTGGGGTCGATCAATCAGGTAAAGCTGCGCCTGCCGGGGTTGGTCCGTGGATGGGTGATCATATTTACATATCGAGGCTTTCGTGGATCTTTGACAGTCGTTACGGGTCGTCAGAAACCCGAAAGTCCGACAACCAGTCTTTGCAAGGAGTACCCTGTACCCTGAAATGACTGGGTTGTAGAGTTCAGAGACGTAGTGCTCCTTGTAAAATACCCAGCTACATCTGGTTAGACTGGTAGCCAACACCATCACCATCAAACCATAGTTTGGCAAAGCTAGGCAGATTGTTTTTCTTCAATTTACTGACAGAAAATGCACAGCCTAAATCGCTCGGCCAAGAAATTGCATAATATACATAATTATAATCATAGCACAACGGGAAAAAAAGAATCTCCCTTTTGTAGTGATGGAATAAATGGAATGGATTTTTTAAAATTCACCACCTAAAGGGGTTAAATAGGGGGCGAAATTTTGTTTTAAAGTTCATCATTTTTACCAATGGCACAAAAGAGAAAAGTCCTGATACTGACAATCAAGCCGAATCTCACACAAAAGAAAAACAAATCATTCTTTACAAACTGCTGGATATTGACCTGCCTCGTCGTGTCCAATGTGCCAATTATTTTGAAGCAATAAGAAAATTGAGACTCTTGTTTCTAAAAACTTAAAAAAAAATCAGTAGGATATTTTAAAGCATACACCAATGCCGTCCTGGCGATGATTGCCGATGGGATGGACTGCTCATACCTACATACGGCACTGCTGTGAAAGGCATGTTGCCGTCAATAGGGCTGGTTATATTTTAAGTGGTGTAGTCTGTTTTATTTTTATTATCTTTTGCTGTGTCATATGAGTTAAGGTTGCTCGAAATAAATGTATTTTATTTTATTTATTTATTTATACTGTTGCTGTGGGTTTGAGTTTTTCAGTGCTCTAGACGTCAATAGAGCCTGAACCATGGTTCAGTTTGACCTTGCGGACAAATTACTGTATGATCAATCAAACACCCACATTTCAATTAACACGTCACCTCAAAATCTTACTCTAACCAACATCAACAACATATTAAACGCGTCAATCAAATGAGTGCCGCTGTAGTACCACGAGGCGGCGACGGGACGCCGAGGGTAGAGGTAGTGGCGGCACCTACCTACAGAGCGGTATGATGGATTGCACGTCGTTAATCACGGCGGCACGCTCATCATTCATCGTCACCACACGACGGGTGCGCCACAGACTGGGGGATAGCAGTAGGTTTATAGTTTTTAGTGTATAAAGCTTGCTAAACATGAAGTTGTCGCAGATGACAGGTTGGAAAAATCTGTTGAAACTGCCTGTTCTTCTCCATAGGAAGCTTCTACTATGCTTTGGAATCGGGAACTAGTATCCTCTTTCTGATCGACCGACTCCTTGACAATTCAAAAGGTTGAAATAAATTCTTTGAGTTTGAACATAATATCAGTAAAAAATATAATAGACGTAGACATATTTAGTAACCTATTCTGCTTAACTATGCCTAAAGAGTCATAAAAAACCCTGTAAGAAAACGACACGTGTTTATAAATCACCTCTCAACGAGGCATCCTCAGGATGACGATTGACTTGTCGCGAACCCGAACACGACGTGTTGCCACGCCGAGCGCTGAACGCTGAGACACACACTCCCTCAAAGTTACTCAGATATTTCGTGTAGCAAGCATAAATCATATTATAGCAAGTCGATTACTGAAATATCCCATAAAGATGTAGGTATGCTGAAATAGAAACTCTTAAATTATAATTACCGAACCTGCTTTCTCAATCAGTGTTAAATGCCAAAGTACAGACAAACAAGTTATGTATTAAGTTTTTGTTGGTATACTGTTTTTAATACTCTGCGTACCAGGAGGGGAGCTCTAAAAGTGAATTGTGTATCGTTCAAAATTGATCACTTTAATTTCTGTGTTAATAGAACAAATTGTTTTTAGATATCAGAAAATGTATTTCGTAAGTGAAATATTACGGACTGACAGACATTTAACAAGATTTTTATGAAAATGATTTAATACTTGTTTTAGTGATTAAATAAGTTTTTAGTACGGACTATTTTATGTGAGTTTGGATTGATATAGTTCTCTATTGACTGATGTGTTATATAGCTATAAAATGCTATACATATAGAAAAATATAACAATAAGATGCCATTTCACTCAGAAAGCACGTTAAGCCGTTGGTCCCGACTGTCATTCGTGGATCTTTGACAGTCGTTACGAGTCGTCAGAAGCCCGAAAGTCTGACAACCAGTCTTACCAAGGGGTATAGTGTTATCCAGTAACTGGGTTGTGGAGGTCAGATAAGCAGTCGCTCCATGTAAAATACTGATATTCTACTGCATCTGGTTAGACTGGAAGCTGACCCCAACATAGTTGGGAAAAAGCTAGGCAATTTGATTAATTTGATTGACACTAGTTTGTGGACAGATAAAAAAAAATGCCCCAATGTAGACAAAACGTGCTAACATATTATAAATGAGAGGCATAATACAAAAAAAAAAAGTTTTAAGCAAAACTAAAACCCAAATACGACAAAAACCCAAACTAAAAAGGTATTAACAAGCGCCATATTATATTCAATATAATGTGACGTCACATAACCTATAACCAGTTACGAGGGAATAGATGAACAAAACATACTACTAAAGGAGGGTTATGATTTTGACCGATATGTATCTAACATATCAGTCAAAATCATAACCCTCCTTTTTGCCTCGCCGTAGTCGGGTTAAACGGAATACCAGTCATGACACAACTACACAACTATTCATATTTCTATCAAACTTTATCAATTTCAGCTGAATGTTCATTGACCTTAATCGAATTAAATTATCTATACTTCTATAATTATCTATACCTACTAATATTATAAAGAGGTAAAATTAACTTTGTTTGTAAGTTTGTATGTAGGTACTTTTTGAGTACTCTGTATACAGGTAATCTCCGGAACTACCAGTCTGTGTTTTTTTTTTGCATTGTATAGCTCAATTCTTGAGGAAGGTATGATATAGGCTATGTGACATCATTCTACGACCCTTAAAAGCAGAGCAAAAAGAAGAAACGAAAGCTAAGTGAAAACGAAGTAATAGCGCGGGATTCGATGACGTGGTGAGTCGGAGGCAGAAATTTCACGCGGACGAAGTCACGGGCAAGCTAGTAGTGAATATTCATATCGATTAAGGTCAGTAAAATTCTTTGAAAAACGAAAAAGCGTGATCCTAGAAACTGCCGCACCCAATCATCAATCATCTTGGTGTAATACTCTAATATATACATATTTAGCGTTTTCCTACACCACTCCCAAAACCCTGCAAAACATTTCGGAGAAAAATCCATTCCTATTCAAGATAGTAACTCTGTCCATCTGTATGTCTGTCTGTCTGTTACCATTCATACCTTAATAGCTGCTGCAAATCCGTAGATTTGGCTGAAGTTACATGATTTACACGTGGATAGATCATGACCTGAGTTAGGACATAGCATACTTTTCATCCCTGTAGTACAGTCTCGTGGGATAATTTCCGATTACCGCGCGAGTGATGCCGCGGGAAAAGACTAGTATATCTTTAACAACACATAACATCACGCCTGTATTCCCCGAAGGGTTGGACAGAGGTGTACCTGTAGTACACCTACATTTCGCCAGTTATGTTTGAGTCCCATGTAATAGGGGGCGAGCCTGTTGCCATCAACTGGGCACAAATCCAGACTTCCGGGCTGCTACTGAGAAATTCCAGATGAAAAAACCCAATTACACTTTGCCCGAAGCGGGAATCATGTCAGATAGTTAAATGATTCAGCCGTGACTCGGCGGAAATCCATTATAAAATACGACTGTACTCAATAGACGTAGATATATTTAGTAAACTTTTCCGCTTTACTATTCTTAAAGAGTCTTAAAAAACCCTGTAAGAAATCGACACTAGTTTCACCTCTCAACGGGCGCTGACTCAGCGTCCAGCGCTCGGCGTCAATCGTCATCCTGAGGATGCCTAATTGAGAGGTGAAACACGTGTCGATTTCTTACAGGGTTTTTTAAGACTCTTTAAGAATAGTAAAGCGGAATAGTTTACTAAATATATCTACGTCTATTGGGAATCATGTCATCAATGGAATGTCTTTAATATAAATACATTTAAAAAAAACTTTAAATAATGTATCAATCGTAGGTATACCTACAACTACCAAAACTACTTCTAATAATAAGGCAATAAATTGATAACTAAATATATATAGACTAATACATACAAACATGGGCGAAGCTTGTTTGCTTACGATCCTATGTTTGCGAAGTTGACAGGTGGGCGATTAGGCGACGTTGACAACGACATTGAAATATGATTTTAATGATAAAATGTAACAAACCTACTTATATCGATGGGTTTGCTTGAAGTCTTTTACCTCTTGTTACTTGCTATTGTTACGACTTGATGCAATTCCATTAAAGGCTCGTTCACACCGGCGCGACTTGTCGCGCGACGCGACTTTAACAATACAATTTCTAATAAAACTTCACGATTGAACAATTGCCGGTGTCGCGTCGCGCGACAAGTCGCGCCGGTGTGAACGAGCCTTAAGGGGTTTCACAATTGCTGAAAAACCCATCAAAACGTGTGTAAGTCCAGATTTTATGTGAACCTGGTCCACACAAAATCTACGTAGTAGTAGACAAAGCTTTGTTAGAGAATAACCCTAGAGCTAAGGTCATTTATTTGTCGGTTATTTTCACAAATTCTGAACCTTGAACAAACCACCATCGGTTTTTTTTTTGACAAAAAACGCAGCTAAATACACTTACACATAACATCACGCCTTGTTTCCCCGAAGGGTTAGGCAGAGGTGTACCTATAGTACACCCACATTTCGCCAGTTATGTTTTAAGTCCCATGTCATGGGAGGCGAGCGTATTGCCATCGACTGGGCACAACCTGGACTCCGGGCTGCTACTGAGAAATTCCTGATGGAAAAACCCAATAAACTTTGCCCGACCTGGGACTCGAACCCAAGTCCAGCAGCTAAATATCATATAATATTTTAGTAAAAACTGCAGGTTCGACTTTGAATAGTCCGCTATCAAAAAGTAAAGTTGTAGCTACGCTGGGAAGTACCCCATTCTTCCTCTTTAAACCTATAATTCTATGTTGCGAATCATGGGATGCCGTGTGTATTATTCTAGTATTATTCCCCTCCTGACCTATTCACCTTCCTACATTTTCCTCCTCCCACCGATCAGTATCAAACTTCAACGATATATTACAACATACGATTAATCAAACATTGTGAATTATTTCTTCAGGGAGAGAGATATATGAGGGAATTAAAGGCACGCTAAAATTTACGATGTAAATCATTTATTATGATTGTTGATGTAAATTGACCGGTTACAGTTGCGTGGGTTTTGACGGGTTATTTAGTTTTACGTCCTTTCCTTTTGAACGTAATGTATGGAGCATTGAGAGTTGTGTTACCAATTTAATTGTGTAGTGATGGACTTACAATTGGGATGTTGTATCAGAATAGATAGATGGACAGCTACAGTTCTATATTATAATAACCTTGACAAACCGATACTAAGAAAACTTATATTCCTAAAACCAGATAGTTCCAAATTACTTTTTATAGGCAAGCGGGAACTTTTCTCTAGAAAACGGAGATCAGTGATGAAGGGATTCATGAGGTATCACTTGCAAATATGAAGTGGAAAGTTGATACCTAATAGAGTATAATTCTAGCCATACCTACTATTCAACAGTATTGCTATGTAAGGTATATACTGAAAAAACACACACCCGTTTCCAACTCCTCATGCACACTCCACACTATACACTTAGCAATGCTTAGATGGTGCTAGCAGTTCACTATTTACTCTGTATGTTTGTTTCTGCTGCATGTATGTATAGTTATTAAATTGTAAATCCGTAATTGGCTGTAAGACTAGTCTATGTATTTCAGGATAACATTTCAAAGAGCTGTGGATTTTGTGAATAATAAATAAATAAATAAACCGGTCAAGTGCTAGTCGGACACATTTTTTGCTCTCTCGTTTAGATAAAGACGCCTTTACTTATTAATTATTTATTTATTTTTTATTAGTTGCTGTTATAGCGGCACTAGAAATACATAATCTGTGAAACTTTCAATTGTCTACCTTTTACGGTTTATGAGTTGCAGCCCGCTAACAGACAGACGGACGGACGAATGGACAGCGGATACTTAGTAATAGGGTTCCGTCTGGCACCCTTCGGGTACGGAACCCTAAATAAACCCTAGAAATGAATTCAAATATTATTGAATAGGTACACGTGTTAGAATTGGCTATATTTTCCTACACTACATGTATCATTAAAATAATATAGGTATGCTAACATAATTTGCATGGAAAGTGTTATGGTATTAAATTCTATTGAAAACATTGTACCATTGGACATGGCATTGTAATGCGATGTAAATAATATTAACATAACACTAACTATGTACTCTTTGTGTAGAAGTGCATAATATTTTACACGTTTAGTAGAATTATGGGACTGAAGGAAATAGTAATGTAAATTGGTATCTATTCTTTATTTCAAGGATTATTTCTATTCACATTTTCCTTTGTTATCATTCTGGATTCCATTTTCAAAAATCTTTTAATGTAACAATTTCTTGAAAGGAACATCATTACGTGATAACTTGACACACAACAGTGTTATTTGATGCACGATTATCTTGAAAAGAAGATCTTACCGTATGGTGAAAAACCAGTACTTAAAATGGTAATTCTGACTGCATTACCTGAAGCACTAACTACATTTTCAGAATCCATATAGAACACAATCGAAATAATTATACTAACATTTCAAAATACCTACTTACCAAGAAAATAATTAATCCTCAAAACACATTCAATAAACCAACCGTGTCGATATCCTAAAGTCACCAAAAAAATCGAAACCTTAAAAAATAACTCAGAAAAATATAGGTATAATAAATAAAATATAATTCTAACACAGTGGCAAGTGACTGAGTCGCTCCTGTACTCTCATATCAAATAATTCAAATATTTGGGCAGCCCTCATCGATCACTTACCGATGATGGATCGACTTGTTTCTACCAACCACAACCGTGAAACACGACCTTAGTCACTATCGTACCACAAGTGAATTTGAACTTAAGGATTGGTAAAGTAAAGTTGGGAATCGAATGGTGTTCGTTGTGAAGTAACATAGGATTTATTATACTTAGTTGGCCCTAATACAACCAGTAGGTCAGTGTTTGTACAAATGTAAAGGGGACGAATGTTTACACAATTGACATTATCGTTTATGTTTCACTTAGCTATAATTTATTGATGCCGCGTTTGTAGGGATTAGATAAATGGTTTGGAGATTAGTGGTAAGGCTAAAATATTGGTTTATTTTTAGTATTAAGTTGATATATTAATGTTCATGTGTACAGTGAAACATGTTGGTAAAAATGAGGAAAATATACATTGGATATCCTGCAACTGATTTATGAGTAAGATTGGGTATATCGTGTTGTGCTACAAAGTTGTTTGTATCTTGTAGTTATTTTTATTATTTTTAAGATACCTAATCATTTATTTATATTCATTTCTCAGTTTCAAGCTAAACTTTTTGTAAAGTGCATGGTCAGCAAAATATTGTAGGTAAGTATTGCGTGTAATACCAAAACTCACACGGAAAGTGACTTTGAAATTTATGATACTATCAGTTTACACGGAAACACTGCTTATCACCCCATGTTTAATTGCTCAAACCGTTAGAAGAAAAGCGTTGAGCTAATTTAAAACAGGAACCACACGCACTTAAAAGAAATAGGTAACTTAAAAATAATGCTTATGTTACATAAACTGCCAACAGAACTTAAAAGCTTTTCTTGAGAAAATAAAATGTCAGTGATACGACAACAGTAAGTACAGAAGTCTATTTTATCACAGTTTCTTACGTAACATCTAAAAGCACCATTTCAAACCGTAACTATGACATTTAACACCTCAATTTACCACTCATAAAAGATAAAGTCGGCGCTTCTTGTTAGAATACATTTAAAAAAGTCAAATAAAAAAATAAACATTGAATTACGACGGCAGATAGGGCTCTGACAGCCGGGGAGCGGGCGCCATATTTTTTGGTTAATCTCCACAAATAAAAATTGTCGCGTCCGTGGTGTATCAGCATATTGGGATATTAGTGTAATGTACACCTTTTTGTCTTGATAAATGTTTTACGAAACATAAATAACTTGTGTTTTTATAGTCGGTCTTTTTTTGGCATTTATATTGGCACGATTTTTTTCTCGAAGTTGTTTTAACAGAATTTATGATGCAGTTTGGGTGGTTTATTTTTTGTAAATGATATCTTCTAGTGATGTGTGGTGTATATTATTTATGTTAATTTTAACCCCCTGCGAGTAAGTGGCGTGTTAGAAGTGAATTCACGATAATTCAAAGTACCTATAGAATTTGAACTTATGATATCTCGATCGTGATCCAACGTTTTAGACATGGAGCTGTTATCAATTGATTGAGTGCGGGATAGCAAGTAACATTTACACATTTTAACTTTGAACATAATAAATTTGACATTAACAAAAACTTGTCACACCTCTAACATTAAATAAAACTGACATGGAGAGGTGCATCAACTATCACAAAAAATCTTAAAGTCGGTGCCAACATTTTTATTTGTCACACATTAATGTTCAAACACTGACTTAAGTCGCTCGGCGGTAATGATAAGAATATTTTATTTTTTACTACCGTGACAGGCGGCGGAGCAGTAATGACGCTTGCGGCCATAACTCAGCCCCTTAATTGGTGATATTACACGTAAATGCAGTGAATATGGAGTAATGCTGACACTTTAATGTTTATTTAAAGTGTATTATATTATAAATTTTATGTGGCTCCTTGGCTCGTTACTTTAATAACAGGTTTTATTCAAACCGTCAGCAGTTAGATTTTATTGTTGTGTGTTGCGACATGATACAGATATCCGCTTTTATATTCGGTTTATAGTGTTTCTTTGAATTTACTTGGATGTTTGTTTGTTGTTTTTGTGCTGGGATTGTATTACAGATAAAACCGTATTTATATAAATTGGATAATTTAATGACGCCATGTTTGTAAAATAGATCATAAAATTATTTGTGTCATTTTATAATACGAAAACATTCTTAGAACTTCAAATCAAGTATCCAAACTCCATCACTTACTTATTCAAACCGAACATCGCACGTTACAATAAAAACGACGTACATTACGAGCGTTCATTTAATATTCGCCCTTTATGTTCTTTTCAAACGATGATGTAAAGCTGCCGACGTGAAATGACCACCCACCGCCACTCGACCGACGGCCGACAATCGGCCAATCCATTACCCGCACACACTTCTACTATACAATGAAAAACAACCTCATTTGAACACCTTCCACTTCAAAAAGGAACTTTATAAGCTCGAAGTTAAAGTGTATTTTCAGTTGTCACGGCCGGGGCTTTTACGTCATGACTGTAACGGAAAAATGCACTTACAATATAGTGGTGTTTACACAATTCCGCCGTTTTGAAAGCGCAGGAAGCTCGGACGGTACATTCTGTTTGTCTGTCACGATTGTGAACGACAAAGGGACAGTGACGGGACACGTTGCCATTGTTGACGGGAATGACGGGACATGAACGCGGTGTGAGGTTGACTGTTGTGGCGCGATTTACTTTGAACAGTGTCATTGGAATAATTTATTAACGCAAGGACGGTTGGCTAGATAAGTGTGTAGCATTCTTTGTTGTTGTTTAATTTTGTTTGAGTTGTTGTTTGCTTTAGAAAGTACGGATAGTTATTGCGCGTAGTGATGCCACCCATGTCATAATAAATTGAGGCCGAGAGCAAGAACGGCCTAAATACTAATTTGTCTTATTGAGACAATCAAAGAAAAAAAAAAAACTTAAGTATTTTTTTCTCATGAATTAAGTATAGTAGGCCGCATATCAGTGATAACAAAAGCAGTATAAGCTGGCCGAAAATGCGAGGAATATAAAATAATATAATGATAAATAAAAATATATTAATTCTGAAACTACGTAAGTATACTAAGCTAGGCCAGATCAAAGTCAAAGTGTTACCATGAACGTGCGCGGTCCACTGTACAAAATAATGTATGAATATCAAAAGTATTAGTAGTAAGTATGGAGCGGTACCCACATGCGTGCATACATCTAAAATTTTAAGAATTTATAAAGTATACCATGCCCTTTATTCCAGAATCTTATTTCAAGTTTTTAATGGCCATGGCCATGACGTGTCAAATAAAATTCATTGAACATGTTTTTTTCAAAGAAAAGTATAATAATATCAATCCCTTCCAGAATAATCCAGTTGGACAGTTTGTTCCCATGGGTTTTAAATTTCTCATTATTGCTCATCATGCTTCAATAGATTTGAACTTTTTTATTCTATCATCCGTGAAATTATAAATGATAGCGTTAGTTAAAGTGTTAATACGTAGTTATTATTTTGATTGTCACTGTACCTACTAGTAAACCTAACAAATAGCGAAACGTTAAAATGGAATGATTTTTTTTGCACAAAAAAAGATAAAAATTGGTATAAAATGTCGAATAATAAAAATAATTACTTGTCGAATCTCATCTAAAACATAATATTGATATTCAATAAAATATGTACCTAAAGATAAACTTACGAAATATAAATAAGACAATATTACATTCTCACAAGTCTTGACCACCATAATACTATTTTTATTCATTAAATTATATTAAAAAGAAACAGTGTAAGTCTTGGCCGAGAAACAAAATAAAAATCTCAAACTCTCTTGCAATGCCACGTCAATACCTCGTCCTTATTTTGTGTACAGACATACCTATTACACAATACATTGTATTTTACAATCCAGTATTTAAACAAATACCTTTCAATACATTCGACACCCATATCAAATTAACTAAATACAACTAACCTAAGCAAATCCCCGACCATGAAATGTGTGTTTGTTATAACTATCTTCACGGCTTTTACCCTATTTATTTCCCTTTTAAATCACTACCATTGTCGATTTACCACGGCTGTCTATCCGTTTCACACTGCCACCGATTACTGTCACCTCCACCCCTACAGAGTAAAAAAGGTAACATCAACACATGCTACGAAAACCAGTTGGCTAACGCGAATGTAGCGAAGATTTTAGTCTGTGGCGCGTTGTGTAGGGTAGACGCCCCAATGAGCGGCATTGTCGTCGATGTGATGAATCGATATCGCTCGTATTGTCGTGTTCCCCGCAGCTGTCGTCTGTCACAAGAAAGATGACACTTGGAGCGATTTTTTTTGACGCGTCCCTTTGTGTCAACTCGGTGTGGTGCCCGAAATGAGCTGATATCGATCGCTCAATATTATGCTTGTAGAAGAGGGTTTTGAGTTTGAATTGAACTCATAAATAAATAAGCGGTGTCGTGGTGTGTACGGTTTTTTTGTGTGTCGATGATCTAGTGCTTCTCTTTGTTATGTGATTCCGGGGGATCCGATACGCCGGAGGTAGAATTTATTACTCGAAATTGTTTTTAACAATAGAATTGTCGGGATAAAAGTATTATAAATGATTTCGCATTAACTGAGAATTCGAGGATCAACGATTAGCACGCTCACCTTGATTTATTGTGGTGTTTATTTTTTGGATTTATTACACCATAAATTAAAATTATAATATTTATTGCGATTAATGGCTACATATTACCTCATATATCTTCACTGTGTTAAACCCTGAACATTTGAGGAGTTGGGGACCTGACGGTGTAAATTTTAGGGCATAATCACATATTGTATACTAAAGAACTTGATTGCATAGTTTATGGGCTTACATTTTCAGACCTTAGTTGAAGTCGAAGTCCTGACGTTCAGCCATGGTCTATGTTGAGAACAAATACTTTTATAAATGCCTGGCCGAAACCAAGACTTTTAATTTCAGTCTCCCCAAGCAAACCCAGCAAGATTTTATCACCATCCTAATAACCATAAGACAGCCCCCCCTCCCCCACTTTCGGACATTTCACTTAAACATCCGCAGTGGAACACGATTTAAAACTCGTGTACCATCGTCTGACGTCGGCCAAAGTCGTAAAGCGGGCTATAATTTTGAATTATTACTCGGTTACGGCGCGTACGAGCGTAATGAAACACCCTGTATATCACAATTCCAACCTCGCTCCGAGGCTAAATGGTCCCGCTAAATTAGCCTTTCTCGCAATGTATGGCTTAGTATGATATAATGTCGCTATAGATGCGGATAATAGAGTTTTTTTAGACTGAAAATTTGTGGGGAGTCGGTGATGGAACATTTCCTATCCAGTTCTTTTAGGGTTCCCCTACTTGAGGGTTAAATAACTGTAGTGGGTTAGAGCTGAAATAATAAATGTTCAAATATTTTATTATGGAAATCATATCCATGCGCTGAAAATATACATATATTTATTTTACCAATAAGGATGTGGTTATTTTAGATTTTATTTAAAGTGCGGGATTGATTACTACTAATGCCATTCTTTTTATTCTTTTTCTGACGTAAAACATAGATAATGAGGTTCAATCAACTACCCCGACAACGTAGGCATCTTTACACATCGATTTAACTAGAAATATTACCATAATCATCATACTTCGATAGTAAGTAGATTGAATTAATAATTTACCTCTAGAAAGATAGCTGCCAGTACCCATACCGTGGCACCTCAAAACTCACAGCTCAAATGGAGCAATGAATACATAATTAGCACCTTAATTAAACATACAAAACAGCACCCCTTCTAAAATTTTCAAAAAGGTGCTGGCCAAAAAGCGTGTGCTCGTAAAAACGTAACACATTGCTCACAGTTGCGGCCCAAATTGAAATATACAGTCGACCATATTCATTACGGGGGCTCAGTGCGACGATAATTCAAACTTATGGCGCGCCTTTTACGAGTTTTAAGAGTGGTACTCGTGGGACTAAGGGGGGTGGAGAGGGGTGGAGGAGAGGATGCCGGTGATGATTTGTTTGAAGCGCGTCGTTTTTTGGCAGTGATGGGGTTATTTTTTTGATTATGTGCTCTTTTTAGGAGCTGTGGTACCTACTATGAGAAATTATTCATATTATTATTGTTTCCTTTTTCAGTTCATGTTGAAGAGTATTTGCAGCGCATGCGATCATCGACATCAGGCAAATATATTTTTTCCTGAATGTTCAAAAGTAGTCGAACGAAGACCAGACTTGATGCAGCCTCAAAATATGTCTTGTTTATGATCTACCAAAGATATTTTTGTTTTAAGTTGCAATTTTCGAAATAATAAAATTATGATAAGTGTTAAAATTTGAATAAAGTTATTCAGATTGCAAACTCCTAACTTTACAATAATATTTTCTACGTAAATTATAATAGTTACATAAATAAAATGTACATATTTATCGCCCACAGGTGCTAAATCTTAATTCCAGATGGTTCAAACTTAGCCTCAAACAAGCCGACCATTTATCACTCAACATAATGGCAAATGACAATCGAGACCCTGGTCCCTGCCCTTTCACACTAAATCTGCGACTGTTGAAAAACTTCTCAAAAGTAACTAAATGGAAGAACACGCGTCTCAGAATTGATCCATGCGTGAAAGATCTGATTATTCAAGAGGAAATTACGGTAAAATGGTTCTTAGTGAGAAGAAAATAAGGTTGGTAAGGACGGTAATTTTTTTTCTTGAGGTAGAAAAACATGACAAACGATCGAATGAGTCGTTCATTATGTTCTAATGTTCCAATATATTATGTGTGTCAAAGACGTAAAGTGATAAATTGGTGGCTGCCATCTTTATTGGCAAAAACTGGCAGGTGGTAAGTTGGCACGCTAGTTTGTAGAGCATTAATGGCATTTTGATATAAAATGTGTGAAATTCTGATTTTTAAGCGTTTTCTAGCGATTTAAAAGTTGAAATCAGACCAATTATTTCATAGTTTGATAGCTGGTTGATATTTCTATCAAATTCTCATCGACTGGTTGTTTGTCATTGTTTTATTTAATTCACAATTGATTTTAATTATCGTTTAGGAAAGTTATGTAATTATTAGTCTTTTCTCAGTCTTCTTCACTCTTGCAAAGGCCATTTCACTATGTTTATTTAGCTTTAAAGCCTGGTAAAGCACTCATTATAAACGTGTTTGCTACATTGGTAATTATTTATCATGCGGTGGGTTTCTAGTCTAATGTTGTTGTAACCCAACCAGCTGCCTTATAGTTTAAAGGAGCTATTTATCATAACCAAGCGCTTCTACAGAGCTGAACCCAGCTGTTACTACCAGAACGAAGTTTAGTTCATCATCAAAATAAATAATATTGCCAGTCTGATACAGGTTCTCAATAAAAAAATAGGACATAAAATATAAAAACTAGCGACCAATTTGCACGGATGAAATGGCAACATGTCACAATAATCCTATGCTATATCTTATATCAATATTATTTACATAAGCTGGAATAAAATGTTCTAAATGATAGTAAAAAACGCATCAAAATCCATTGTGTAGTTTAGACAATCTAAGCAGTCACACAAATAGAAGAGATATTTGTTTTATACTATGTATTAATTCTACATTGTTCATCTGATAAAACAAAGAATACTTCTGATAAATCCGTAGCCCAACCAATCAACACAACAAGAAGATAAAACAAAGTCGAAACATCACTGACACTTCCTAGTACAATATATTGTTTCGTAGCGCTACGATGCTACGGCCTACGCTCGTAGCGCTACGGCTGAAATATGGCCCATGTATTATTCAAAGAAATAGCCACATATTTCATCCAAGGGAAATAACTTTGAGATATGTGCTGCACGGTACGCGAAACGGCGACTTGTTACTGAAAATTTACGGTCTTATATTCAAAATGTTGAAATGTGTGATGACGTATTTGAGTTGAAAAAAATGTTTGTCGTTTCAGATTTTGAGATTAATTTCTTCTGTCCTGCTGAAATATGTTATACCTACTCGTAAAATAATTTGAAAGTGTTCTTAATATAATTAATCTATTTTATTTTGCTATTTATTAACATGCTTAAAAAAATATGTTTTTTAATGCCCCAATATTATTGAAATAAAAAAATATCTACGCTTAATCACTGTTGTTAGTTAAATACTTACTTTAAAACTATCATAGCTACTATAACTTACACTGGCCAATAAAAAAACATATTTCACCTCTCCTTCATATCAAAACATAAACCTACTAACAAAATGCCAGAACCCGACTGGCTTCACCTTATCTCGTTCAAAGTGATTCGGTGGCGTCCCGCGATATTTATGCGTTCTGGCGGATTTATGGCCTGCCCGTATTCGCGATACTTGTCATGGCCTGCTCGTATTATAAGCCTGCCCGTATTCGCGCTACTTGTCATAGGTGTGCGTTTTATTAAACGTGACTTTAGAATAGCTTACGAGACGTATAAGATCATTTTCTTTTGAGAAAAAGTAACTATCTGGAGTTACATGTCCAAAAGATTATAGTTTCATAAGGCTTAAACAATAAGGTAAGTCTACAATATGAGTCAGTAACGTAACTATTTTGCAAGTATAGAATAAGTTTGGAGCACCTCAAGGTGCAAACTTAGGACCCTTTCAAAATATTCAGTTTCAAAAGTAATCCAATTTTTTTTTTTTTTTCAGGATATAGATTGCTTCCCCAAACCTTACTTATTAATAAGTACATACATTTTTAGTGGTCAAGCTCTGAAACGCTATAAATTGCATTAAAAATAAAGGGCTTTAACTAGTTTCTAGTAAAGCAACATATTTTTTATGTTCTCCAGGGAATAAAAAGTATTAATTTATACATACAAACTTGTGCTTGTACCATAATTTGAAACTTTCAGTGGCCACAACGCTTCGGGAACTGTTACAAATGCGTTTCAAAGTCGATTAATAAGTTGAGAGTTTTGAAGTAGCTTGCTTTGATCATGGTTTTATTAAGCGCAACCAATTTTCAAGAGCAAGTTCTTAGAATATCTCATGGAAACTAAGCCATTATAATCCCCCAGTTCTCAAATAAATATACAGCTGACTTCAGTATTATAAATTAGACTTATCATGCTCGCCTAAATAAACGGAGCACCCCGCATCTACAAAAAATACATTTCCTTACGATGCATAATATTTTAAACCACCCCCTTGCTTTATACAAAATGGCTGTCGGCACTCGCTACAATTTTTCCTACAAGAGTTGGTGCAAGTTATAAAAAACAGAAAAAAAAGTTTTACTAAGAATTTACAAAAAAAATATTCACTTAGGTATTTGGCAAAGTTGTCAATTTCCCAAGTAATGCAGAAAACAATCTCTGCCAGTATTATCTATGACTTGCTGTGATTATTGCAAAATTAACTTTATGTGACATACAATGCATCTGGAATGCCGACCGCGTACCAGAAGACGTTGCGTTGGAAGCCCCCCTACGAGGTGGTCAGATGACCTGGTGAAGGCTGCAGGAATTGTCTGAATGCGAGAAGCACAGAACTGGTCAAAGTGGCGGTGCTTGGGGGAGGCTGATGTCAAGCAGTGGATGTCTTTGTGCAGAAATGATGATGATGATGGTAACATACACTTAAAATATTTTAAAGGAATAACTATGTCATATCGTGACATACAAGAGATTATGAGTAAAACATTTATTGGTAACCTTGCCTGTTATGATTGGCTCAAACTGATTTGTAGCTGCAATCCATGTTAATTGACTAAGCTTTCCTTAACGATACAAGCTTTTATTTCCTTAGAAATACAGAATGAGATAAAAAACATCTTGTAAACTTATGCGTCGAGTAAATTCACTCCGAAGTATGTCATCTGAAGAAAAAATCTCCTTTTTGTTCTTCATCCGCAACCGCTTTTTCTTTGCACCAAGACACGCGTGATAAATTCCCTAGGAGTTCCTTACACTTGGCGAAGCAGACAAAATAATTTATGTACCTAGTTTAGTGGGTACTTTCCTAGATAAATGGCATCTGCGAGGTGAATGACATCTTTGTTACCGTGGTGTTACAATTGATGACTTCACATAAAAATGGCTTAAAAAGTATGTAAGTATAACGCTATGTGACGGGGCGTGACGGTTTTGACGTGACATGTAATAGTTAGGTTGTAGTGAGTTTGTGTGAGGTTTCAAGTAGGGCAAATATAGCACGGTGAGAAGTATTATCTAATTCATGATAACAATATAGTTGCAAGTACGGTAGTAGTAAGTTTCCGAGACATCTCCGTGCCTCGGAACGCAGTTTAAACCGACAGTCGTTACGAGTCGTCAGAGGCCCGAAAGTCTGACAACTAGTCTAACCAACGGGTTTCGTATTACGGTCAGAGAGGCAGTCGGTCCATGTAAAATACTGGTATTCAACTGCAGCCGGTTAGACTGGAAGCTGACCCCAATATAGTTGGCTAGGGATATTAATTGAATATAGTAGCAAGTAAAGGGGTGTAAGGGGAGTAGCAGAAGTCAGTGGTTCCATGGTAGCCTATCTAACTCCTCACGAAACACAAATCAAAAATTTATTAATAACTAAGATTTATTAAAAAGTTCTTTTTCTCAAACATGCTTGGGAATTCGACCATTATTTTGACAACCTTCTGCATCAGTCATTAATGGACTCACGTATGTGTGCCTCGGCTACGCCTCGGCGCACATTTTCACGATCGTCCATCAATGCTTGAGTTGCTGGCCTCGACAGAAATGTACTATAACATTACCATCCCAAAAATACAATACCCACCATGATAATGATGATTATATACTGTATAAGATGCTTACTGGACAAAAAATATTATTAAGTCTGAAAAATAAGGAAAAATATGAAAAGCTTTATTTAATCTGTGCTACACGTCTTCGTTTTATGTTTTGTAAAATAAAATACAGCAACAGTTAAGCGTTTAGCGTAACTAAATCGGCCTCAATATACGTACAAGCAATCACTTTCCTCCAACTAATGTCAATACAAGCTAAACAATACACCAAACTGAAAGCAACAGTTTAAAACATGTTGACAACTAATTAACGCGGTACACTTGCGGACAGCAACGAGACCGCCCCATTGCTCGTACAGTCGCGCCAGCAAATAGATTTACTTATAGTTCGCCTGCTGTTTGTGATTGTACGAAATTAGGAGGTTCCTTAATCGGAGAGGTTATTTTGGGTATTGTTGGGTTCAAACTACAAAGATAGATTAGTGTGAGTGTTTATGAGTCAAGTATTGTAACGTTTGGTTAATTGATACGTAACTTAAGGTACTTAAGTTACGTATCAATTAACCAAACGTTTTAACAAAGCTTTGAGAGGATTGATAGGGAGTTCAAGATGGGAATAACGCTTTAGATTAACTTGTGTAAATACTTATGTGTTTCTACTGATTTACCTTATGATTCAAATATAACGATACCAATTTAAGAGTCAATGTTGAAATACCAGAAATTCGTAAATATGCTATGCTTTACAAAAAAATGCGTCACAGACAATCGAACCTTCAAACAGCTGACGTAATATATTATATCTTTATATTTCTATTCCATAAAAAAGATAAACAAAACAATAAACAACGCCCACGACTAATCTTTAAATGATAAAGATAAAGGCAATATTATAAAGTGTCCTAGGTATATCTTTATTAGTGCCATATACCGTTGTAAATGCATCGACTATTGCCGACTCTATGATGACTATAATGATTACATATATTTATGGACGTCTTTCGGCTATGATGAAATATTTATGGGTGTTTTATTTTTATTGCAATAACATCACCTGATTTTGATAGTGAAGGTTTCTATAGATAATTGAGACGTGATGCACGTCTACATTAATATTATAATCTATACACGTTTAAAATGCAAAAAGACGATTCAATTGTTCATACTTTTGTGTTTTCTATTTTCTGTCCAATACAGAGGAACATTATCATAACATGTCTGTTATAAATATTCGTGTTGAGCAGCAAAGACTTTAAAATTGAATCATTAAATATATTTTTATTTGGAAGATAAAATACCCCGAAAAGTAACCTCTTGAATTAGAACATTACACAATCCTAATCCTAACTAATATTATAAATGCCAAAGTGAGTTTGTTTGTTTATTTGTTTGTTACGCTTTCACGCTATAACACCTGAACGGATTTGGATGAAATTGAGCACATGGGTAGACCATGACCTAAATTAGGACATAGGATTTTTTCATCCCAATATTTCCACGGGGTCGAGACTAATGCGGGTGAAACCGCGGAGCGCAGCTAGTTCCTAATAAACGCAATTAAACCTAGACTCAAGATAGCTGGAAATAATCAAAACAAATGCTATAAACTTTTACAAAAAGGCAAAAATAAACTAACTAAAGCAGGAAACTGAATTTTAAAACCAGTATTCAATAAACACGAGAAAGTATAGGTTTGTATGTAAAATAATAATCATTACATCTATTGAATATTCAAACATCTGTGGACAAAGGTAAAACCCGTGTTTGGCACTCGGGTACAGCGTGCATGCAAAGTTATGCTAATAACATCTTAGTCTAGCCTTAGTCAGACAGCACAATATTGTGTAACATGTGTACAGTACATTGTACAGTTACTTCAGAGTAATATTTACTAATATTTGTATTGAGATGAATGTTTTCCTCAATAGCATTGTTTGTTATAAGTCTTATTGCTTCAGGAATAAAAACAATTTATGTTTCCTCCATGTTGTGCTAAGCTGAGAGAAAGTTGCTGTACTTAATGCCTTTAAGTGATGGATGGGCAACTTGTCAATACTCATGCAATGCCTTGACCTTTTGCATTTATATTATGCTTATTTATTTGCAGTTCGTTTGCATGATAAAGGATCGTAAGTTTCTTTTGAGTAGGTGTCATTTCTCATTTCAGATTAATCAAATTTTAAAAGGCAGAAAAGGAAGACGGTAAGTTTTTATGAAATATGAGAAGTAATGGGACACTATAGAACAGCCTTTAGATGATTTCGTTTTTTAACTATTTCTATGAAACAAAAACAATTCCACATTCATGAAACTCGTTAAACACAAACTATAAATGAAATGCCATACCAGGCACCTGTCGTCTTAAAACATTCGAACACTCACAAATCCATCCACTATCCGCGACTTTTACGGCATTTATTTCGGACTTTATTCACCTCTCAGTTGAGGGAGGTCCAAGTCAGACACAGCCTTAACAACCTTTTAACAACCCTTTTTGATAACCCGTTATTAAAAACATCTTTTTACCACAGTCACAACCGAATACTACGTTACCTTTGGCCACATCATGTGAAGTCCATTTAATAGATGGAGAGTCCTTATCCGTGGAAGAAGACCAAGGGGTCGGCGACCAAAACTGTGGACAGATCTGATCCTCCGGACCTTGGAGCTATTATTTCAAGAATACACAAGCATGGGCCAGGATCGAGACTGTTGGCTCCAAGCCATGACTTGAAAAATGAGATAGATGAAATACAATAGACGTAGATATATTTAGTAACCTATTCCGCTTAACTAATCCTCAAGAGTCATAAAAGCCCTGTAAGAAATGTGATTTCTTGGAGATAAGTAGTAGTCCTTATAAGAAATCACATTTCTCGCAGGATTTTTTAGGAATAGTATACTTTTATAATGGATTTCCACCAAGTCACGCCTGTATCAAAAACTATAAACTATGAGATATATGGATAGATAAGAGATGATTTAAGACTAAATCCTTTTACCTCGACAGACCAGTGACCATCAACATTCACGTTAATCCACGATCCCATCAAATATTCAAGAGATCCCGGACCCATTCACAAATGCTGCAATTACAGCATCTACACGCCGTTCCGGAGTTACGAGCGCCTTAGATTTATTGTTATTACCTCACATTTCCTTCGGGTAACGTTTTAATTACACAGATCGGCGATAAAGCATCGCTGGAGCGCACTTTTCTTCATTACAAGATGGATGGTCTGCATCTACCGTGTTATTTATTGTGGTGCCGTTTAATTGTGTAATGGTTATAGGTTTGTGGTTAGGGTGGTGAGGTAAGCGATTTGCGGATTAAGAGTACAACTATCAGCAGAAACACAAACATCTTGAATATATTGTTTTACAAGGAAGAACGTTTATGATAATGGAGCCAAGATGATTAACAAAGTTAAGAAATCTCTAGATATAGCCAGCTAAGTTTTCAAAACATAGGTACTGTGAAGCAACGATGGTATTCTTGAAAGATAAAGTACCTACGCTTGATATAGTTAACTAAACTATAACACCAATCAATCAAGCATCATAACAATAGATAGTAATTCACTTTAACAACAAATACAACACCCTAATAGCAACACAGAACTACCCACAAAAGATAACAATACATCCGCACTTACGGACAAACCGATAAATAATTCCCGAAACTAATATCGCAGCGGTTGCGTCATCACTAAACCGTACGTCAAAACTGTTAGAAATGATATTGGCGAACCCAAAGCAACATTGGAAGCAATACGAGCCATAAATCAAGTGGTTCATAAGAGATCTCCCCCTACGGAACTGACACTACATGAACTAGCAAAAGGGAAATCGCCGTTCGAAAAACATTCAACATTTCCTCCAAATGTGCTCTATAAGAGTGTTTTTCGCGGGTCCGCACTGGATAAGACCTTTGATCGGTATCAGAGGGCGAACTGAGAAAGCTATCGACACTTTCCGTATTCACTTATCATTTATCGCTAACGTGTCTGCTTGAACATGCCATTTTGAACCTTAATATTATGTTAATTTATTGATTACATTGATCGATCACATTGTTTTCCTCTTCATTTAAATTAACATATTGAGTCATATAAGATGGATGGTAATTATTTATCTATTTTTGTATCCACTTGATTATGCTCTAAAAAACCATCTAATTCTTGATTGCAATCTTAAATATTCAAAATCAAAGCAATAAGTGCGATATTGGCTTGTACGTAACTTGAACTTACGACACAGCACGACACGGGGTCTTCCGCAGGCCATTTGTCACAGAGGCCATTTGTACTTGTCGAATCACGGCCATTAGACGAGAGTGTGTGACCGCGTGGGGTTAACCTCGTCCAAACTGTGCTACGTCACTCTAGCGAACTGACACAGACTAGTGAAATCCCATACGCCAGAAACTCGAAACGACCAGCAGACAAAAATAAGAATGAACAAATATTTTACATGTGTTGCCAGACAATTGTAAAGTGTCGCCAAATGTGAACGTCAGTTAAGGGAATACCGCGCTTGTCAATATCGACTTGTATGAGCCGAGCTGTCCTGTCGATTTATCTTACTTTGCGGCTATTGTTACAGACGGCCGAGGTTACAGCTGATTTATAAGTAGCCTAGTTAATTACAGCGGGCGTCGACGCATCGTTAATTTCTCTTCGGCTCCCATTTATCTCTCGGCTGTCATTCGTGCCGGCTTCCTATTTCCACCTGACGTCCGATTCTGAGTAAAGGCGTAACTTTAAAAGCTCGCCAATAAATACATTCGCATAAAACTCGAGTTTATCTCCGTACCCTTTGAAGTACGGCCCGAGAAAACAAACAAAGCAATAAAGAAGGCCTTTATCGGAGCCACGAGTCGACACGCGAGCTAATTTACAACACAGCCGCGGGTTTTATCTTCATTAACCCATCGATTCACAATTAAGACGCGGAATAAATCTCCGGTAATGCGCTCCCCGTCCGCGCCGGTAGATTCAACTTCAAACAGATGTTATGTATAAATAAAGCCGAACGGAGGCAACCACTCGATATATTCCTGTCCGCGGCAAACTTTACAGATCTATCAGCGCTTGCTCGGCGGGGACAAGCGACTCGCGCGCGCGAACCAAAACCGACCTTAGTAGCGCCGCGACATACAACCATCTGTTACTGTCCGTGGAACGACTCTCGACCAAATTAATCTGCCTCAAGCCAAACAGCTGCACCCAATAATGCCTATAGTCCATTAAAATCGTGCTCGAGTTACGTCGTTACTGCTGACATGGAGTCACAAACCTCATCTTATTTCCAGCGTAACGAGTCGATGCTCACATTCGATTATCTGGCTGCGGTATCCGAGGCATTACAGTTGATGTATCGACGGCGACTGCGCGAGATTGTCGGCCGACGGTTGATTTACTGTGCCCATTTCTTCCTGACACTCCATACGGAATAGATCCCCATCTGTCGCGAGCGGTGTGACGGATCACGGCAATCGGAAAGCGTCGAGGGGCTCTCTAATGAATTGTCCCAAATAATTGGGATAGTATTTTATATCGGCCTCATTTGTTCTTTTATCGGTACATTTGTTGCGTTGATTTGTTAGGCGCTTTAACCTCGCGGTATTACAGTATTAATCTGGCTTGTTTGGTTTTTCTTGTAGCGCTAACAAAATATACATGGGATATTGCTTTGTTGGGTGTTTAAAATTTATTTCACTGCTAATAGAAATGTTGTTATCTGTTTATCTGTCTGAGCGGTCGTGAAGTCTTTTAAAGTTTTATTTGGCTGGATAGTTTTTATGTGTCGTGTTGGATGTGACTGCGGTGGCATCTGATCGGTAGTCATGAGCTCAGACAATGCTCGCATCACGTTGTATCGCATTCCTCATCTCCGCTTCTGTAGCTGCCAAACGTGCATTTACTACAGAAGCGAGCATTGTAACGTAGTAAAAAATATATTTATAAATTATTTTGTATGGTTGTGTTTAATTGCATTCCGTATCGAATACTCATCTATTTATATTGGGATTGTTGAATAACTGACATACCTTTGTAGCTTCAAAATATTTCTTTATTTGTTGCCAGTCTTATATCGTTTATCTTTCAGTAAACTTTCCAGTTCATAAAACACGATAACGCTGAACGTTAAAACTAACCTTTGCCTCTAAAACACTCCTCGACTAAAGCAGAACAGATCTACAACAAGTCATAAAGCCAACACTTTAGATCAAAGAGGAACATTTGCCCGGTTCTGTGTGAATGCGCTCAACGTGCAAGATAAGACTCCTGACTTTGATGTATGCGCCGCATCTTGATATACGTCTGCAGCCGTTTCAATAAGCGTACGTCTGTCTGTCGCTACCGAAGTAGTTTGAGTTGCGAGGGAGTCTTTTATATGTTGTTGACTGGTTTATGTGTACCTGCATAGGTTAGGTATGGTTCAGACAAGTCTGCTTAGACTGGAAAAGTAACTAAGTTTGTGTATTATACAAAAACCACAAACATGTTTGTGGTTTAATCTCTGTTTTTAAAATTCTTTTAGAATACTTTTCATTGTGAGATCAAAATACAATTTACATCACTATATTATAATGAAGTAACTACTTCATAAATATTCTCTCTCTCTCTCTTCTTACAAAACCCACCTCTTCAAACGGACCACACACAAGAAACAAAATTCAATTAAAAACCATTCAATTCCAACACAATCAATGGAATACTAACAACATTTCATAATGAATCACCATCACGTACACTCCCCTATCAATTCTAACGGACACACAGACAATGATAATACACTGACGTGACGTATCACGCCTCTTGGCGCAACGTCAAACAAATACCATAACTTTTGACTTCAACATATTTTATGACAATATAAAGAAGAATGTTTGTGTGAAGGACATAATATATATTTTCATTCCAATGAAGCATTGAATGAAACAAACAATGTTTATAGTACACATGGATACTTAAATTGTAAAGTCTAATGAAAGAGAGCATTTTGAAGAAGCAAATTTTGATAGATATAGCAAATATTGTTTAGAATTTATATTGAATGAACTTGTAGCTGATATACCACTATAGATAGTTTAACGGATAAGATCTAAACCTTGTCAGAACCTAAAAGCGAAGTCAATATTGAAGTTGTTGGATCGTGATCGTTTGAAGTTCCTTTGAATGGTATAAATTACGGAAGATCCAAAGGTTAATGGAAGTTAAAAATGTAAACAGTAAAAAGAGACGTTTTAAAATAAGTACCTACTGAAGTGCATAAATTGTGAAGACGATATGGAAAGAACTTGAACGATGGTTTCACCATACTTTAATATTTTCTATGAAGCTTAAAGCATAGCTGCTCACATTATATTTACTGTCGTTAAAATTGCAAATCTATTTCTTATAGCAACGGCATTAGTAATAATGTCAGTGCATCTCAAGTGCTTTTATAATAAGATTATCAATGGATTCTTCTTTTTTACGCCATAGAATAGCAGATCGGAATGATTAATACGTAAATCCTTTTTGATAAATGTGCCATATTAGCTGGACATTGCCATCTTAATATGCTCAATAAAAAATGTCGTATACAGAGATTCTTACTCAGTCCGCTCCGATAAGTCTTAATCGCAATGATGTATACGAACAATAAAGATTTTATACCGATCTCAGAGTAAAAATAAAGAATGGTGTCGATTCAGCGTAGACCGTATGAATTAATTCACGAGAACAGGTATTTATATGTGATTGAAGACGATTACTCTTACTTGTTATGGACATTAATCTTCAAGTGTTATGCTCTCCTGACCACCTAACGAACACCAGCGTGTGTATCAGCATTTTTATCAAACATAAAACTGACCTCATAAACCCAATCTATCACTCATGAGTAATAGCATTTTCATTTCACTTAGTTCTTAATAACAAACTCAAGATTGATACTAAACAATTTTCGAAATTGATGATCTCACAATCGACAGTTCGAAAATTGATGATCGTGTAAAGGAAATAAACGACCACCTTTCTGTATTTACAGTCCATGAATTTGAGTACGATTTATCATTCGAACCGTTACGGTGATAAATCATACTCATTCACAAATACTCACAGCCACATACACACGTCAAGTGACTTTACCTTCCGCTATGTCCCTCCATAAAACAGTCTGAAAGCCTTTAAATATAGAAGTTGTAATTACGTAAACAGACATATTGACGTACGTCTGAAAGGTAATCATAAGCTAAAATTTATCACGGAGTGAATCATTCATGCGCTAAGACAGCTGACAGCCAGGCACATATATTATAATGATCGACAGCCTGACGTTGCTTGTCACAGAGGGATAATGTTGTTGCCACACTAAATATCCCAACACAATTCAAACTCAACTCTGGTCCTTCCACCCAAAGTTACATTTTCATTTGTGAGTTGAATGCCGCTAACGACATTCTTGTTCCAAGCGAAGAAAATTCAAACGAAAAGAACAAAGTACTACAGTATATTGCACAATTCGAATGGAACCTTATTGCGTCAGCTATCGCTTCAAAATTCTTTGGAAGGACTAACTTTGTCGAGTTATTCGTGTTGGGAAATGTGACTTAGTTCCAGATAGAGAGTACAAAGGAGAAATGGACTTTATCAGGCATGGTTAGGGTTGGAAATGGTGTAATATGTCTAAGGCGTTGTAAGCCGTTCGTATAGTGGCGTCTGTCGTAGCGCGGTAGCGGAGAGACGTGTCGCGGCGTGTCATCGGGACGCAATGAAGATTTATGAACAACCCGGTACTACGGTTCAGTCGAAGCCACATACAGTTTTCTACTTTGTTAATAATTTTATGGCAAAGTTTAAAACACGAGTTTATCTTTCCTGTGTTTATTTCTTATGCACGTTTATGTAATTCTGGTAACAAAACAAAATTGTTTATGTTGCGCCAACATGCAGGATTTTCGTGAGTTACTGATGCTAACCTAATTTCTGACTCAAGTGCATTTTACGACTTTTAGTTGTTTATAGTAACAGTTTCAGTCCATGTTAAATTTAGGACCTACCCAAGTTCACTATCATGTTTCGTTGAATTGCTTATTTGCTTCAATAATTTTTCTATTCATAATCATCATTTATAATTTTTCGGTTCCCTCCTTTTTCTTCTTTACTTTTTTATTTTTATTACATGTGTAAAATTATTTATATCAATCATTTTTAAATTTCACTTTAGCATCACCAACATATTATGTCATATCATCACTCTAAATAATTTCTAATACAATTTCGCCTTCATTACATACCTGTACAAAAACAAGTTTCTCATTACCATAATACGTTATGGTATCAGTTAGTATCCATCTTTTTATACCCCTTTTCACTTCACACTGACATCTTGAGATGGACAAAACATGTATTTAAAAGGAAACTCGTTTACAACCTAAATATGAAAGCGAAGCCTGGAATATTCCATATCAATCCAATCAGTTTTCTCTTGGATTCTCTTTGTATGTTCTTTTCATAGTTATTTATTACTTCTAATGAAGTTTACTGCTCACTTATTCACATACATCTTGTTTTTGTTACTTTTACTAATATTACAACAATGCAAGTGTCGAGTATGAAAGGAAACGCTATTTACCAATGAATTCGTCGTTTAAATTTTGCTGTTCATTTTGGTGAAATACGATACCTTAGATCCTCGGTAAAGCTCCTCAGCTGCTCACACATAAGGCTATCAATTTCATTTTATGTTTGGTCGGTAGTCATTTGGATAGTGGCATCGTAAAACTTTGTAAAGTTAGGTAGAATTCAGCAATGCTTTATTGTATAAAAGATAGCTGAAATAAGTCTGCAGGCATAAGATTAAAGACGTGTAAAAGTGTTTGTACAAACCTATTTACAGAAAATTTAATAATTAAATTTCATTTAATTTCATAAGTATTTTAGATTATAAAACTAATTCTCGCTTCATATGCCCTGATGGCATAATTAACAAAAGAAACAACACAGTAATTGATTATTAATTGATCATAGCAGCATAATGAGAAAACAATGAAAAGATAAACAAAACAGTAACGCTAAACACAAAACTGAAGAACATCAACTCCCTAGTGCAAAATCCCTCATTACAAAATCTCCTGGACGATCCTATGTTAATGTTGAAGTGTGTCAGCAGTCCATAGTAGCGGCGTCGGATCCTCTCATTACGTATTTATGTGCGACGGGCGGGATAAGCCGCGTCATGTCGGGGCGAAGACTGGATGAGCTGGGTTGTCAGTGTTGCCACCCTTACTGTTGAATACTTGGACTGCTCTGATGTTGGTAAATGGAGGTCTGCTGTAACTGATTTGTAGATTTGAGAGTTGATTTTTGAATAGTCATTGTGCTAAACTTCTAAGAAGAGTATTTATCAAGTGTTCCTGCTTTTAACGGTTGCTAAAAGTGAAAACTTAGTTTATTCGTCGTTATTAAACATTCTGCTGTTCATAATAAAAGCAAACAAGTTAGTTTAACAGTAGATACGTTTTGCATTATAAGTGTCCATCAATGACAAGTATAAATCATAAATGCATTTTCATTAATTGACAAAAAAATACCCATCAAATATTACATAGCAATGAAATCATCAAGTCAATTACTCACAGAAATCAAATCTCCTGCCAAGATTCAAAGCAGTTCTGTCTACGGTATTGGCATACTTTGAATGTGAATGACAATTAGTCGTCTCAAATATTATTCTTTATCCTTATAAATGACGTACTACTTCATCTTTTATGAATTGTATCTGGCCGTCTTTTTATTCGTCTTCTTTTATATTATAATAATTATTCATCATTATCACTTTTCTCTTTTTTTTAATCTAAATCAGCTATTCAAGCCCTACAGGTGAACAATTGCATTCCCCTTAAAAATCGCACTCCTCCTAAGCATACTGATCCAAGTCGTTTGCCGTCGGATGTGTATTGTTTTATTCACAAACCGATGCTTGGATAAGCATTCATGCATTTTTATTTCAATTTGCATTCGTAGGGGATGCTTTTTGAATGTTTATTTTATTTGTCACGGCTTCTGTCGCTTCCTTGTTGATGTCGTTCGAATTATGAATGAATTATTCATGTTGTGAGTTTATACTCGATTTGTTTTGCTTTTATTAATTTATTATTTTAGGATAGTACGTAACTATAAGTACAAAAACTATACTTATGACTTGCATTTTATGAAAAAATATACATTTCGATTCTAAAATAAATTCAAATATTATGTGTATATTTGGAAATTGCAGTTCTTTCGTAATCTCATTTAACCAGAGGTTTGGAATAACTATCTCTATTCTAAGAAATAAAACCTTACACCCACTACATTTCCGGTAAAATCATCTAGAATGATTCATTGTTCTATAATTATGTATATTAATCATCCAAACGCTATTTATAGTTGTACCGACATCTAATGAAAGAAAGCCTCGACAGCGGCCAGATTTTATATCCATTAATAAAACCATACAGATAATAATCACGCTCGTTTATAAAAATATATTTTATACTAATTCAAAACTACCGACCTTCATTATAAACGTCATCGTTCAAAAGGAAAATTGATTTACAACACTGCATTACGCTATTATTTTATGACGCGAGAACGCCCCGAAATAAAATACTAACAAACATTCAACCGGCATCCACGACCATTACTATAAAGCCACAAACGATTTTGCTAACAGAGAACACTATATACAACCGTTCTGCCTGAAACATAAAGTCGAAATTGGAGTAGAGAATATTTTTAGGGTTGTAGATGACAAGGTTGTCAGGGACCGTCATAAAGCGAATAAAATACGGGGCACAAAGAATAAGCGGTCGTATAAGCGCTGTTATGTCTGTCAACATAAAATATTGTATCCTGCGCGCGCGGGAGCCGGGTTCAAATTGTGCTGCCTCTATTGCCCCATTAATCTTTGTAATGCACCGTGTGAAACGGCAGATGAAGATATTGCAATGCTCTGTCTTTGTCGTTGTTTCGGACTCTGCGCTTTGTCCGTCGGGAAATTAATAGGCGTTGAAGGTGTGGGCAGATTTTATGGATTCTGCTAAACGAGATTTAGTGTTCAGTGATAAAATTAAGTAAGATCATGTTTCGCTGTCTGGTAAAAGGACACCACGATAAAGCGGCGGTGCCACTTAAAGCTAAATCTTTAGTTTAAGAGCTGAACGGATGCAATTATATTCGTATTTACTGCTTTTCTGTAAAACCGTTAACCCAAGATGTTTAAATTTTTGCATCATTATTAATAATCATCTTGGCTATTATTAGTGGTACATCTTCTCAAACCATTATTACTCTTTCGCACTAGCATTATAATTAGAACGGCAGTCATGTCGTTAGTCTAGCGCGACATCCGTGAGCGATGTCTCCGGGAGTACTTTGTCCGGATTAGAAGTGAGGAACGATGTTTTCTAGGCTTATTGGTGACGTATGACTGAGAGTAAAGATTCGCGCCAATGTTGGCGGTACCCTGGTGAGATGTAATGAAGATGAAGTAGGCAATACCGATGCCAATGTTGGCGGAGTCTTTGTAGAAACGATTTCGTTTTTTGGTGAGATACCTATGAATGACAAGCGAAATGCAATATCGCAGCCAGTCCTGCTTCGTTGGTCTAGTGGTCGCAAATGCAACTGTTGAGCGTGGATTCTTGGGTTCGATTCCCAGGTCGAGCAAAGTCTTACTGGGTTTTTCCATCTGGAATTTCTCAGTAGCAGCCCGGAGTCTGAATTTTTACCCGTTTACAGGCAATAGGCTCGCCACTTATTACACGAGACTTGAACATAACGTGGGTGTACCTACTAAAGGTACGCTTCTGCCTAACCCTTCGGGGAATACAGACGTGATGTTATGTTATAAATTCATTGTATTGTATTTTAACCGACGACTTCGAAAAGGAGGAGGTTCTCAATTCGACTGTATGGTTTTTTTTGCATGTTTATTACGCGATTACTCCGCCAATTGTGAATTGATTTTGATGATTCTTTTTTTGTTTGATAGGTCATACTTTAGGGTAATATTTAGAAGAGTAAAATTTTTATGGGACCACCCATATAAATTTAATTAACTTTGCTTGGGTAAATTTTGAGTTAGCGTACCTATACGTATTTTTCCCACTTAGTCGACGTGGATGATGTTATAATAAGTTCCTGTCACTGTTATTTACATAACAGGTAAGTGATATTCGAATTTGTTTGGGGTAGGTAGGTAGGACATCTAAAAAGTGAAAAATAAAAATTAATAAAGATACGTTTTGTGTTCTACTTGCCTTTCGGTGCCAATACATCTGGACTGGTAGCGAAATGGAGTCTGATAAAGTAGACGCGTTGGTTTGTTGCGTCTTTCAACCGTATTACTGAATCTTAAATAATCGATAGATCGAGAAAGTATTCATTACGTTTTTGAGAGCATCAATAACGTTAAAGTCTGAAATTATTTTTAATTTCGTCGCGAACCTTTTAGTTTCACGACGAATTAAATTAAAATTAATCTGTCTGGCATCTATTCGTTATTCTGAAATAAAAGAGCATTTATTAAATTCTGTCCACATAATAAAATTATAAGATCCATTGTCTAGTCTTCTCATAATAATATTATAAATACTAATTGCATTGTATTCTGACTCCGTTTTAGCAAACGACTTTTACAACTGCCACTCTACATTTAATAAACAAAAACTAATTGTTGATTCTTTACCTTGGACAGAAACTTTCGCAACACAATGGTTTTATCATTCTCTAAGTAATTACACAGACAATGTGTTGTCAAAACGTTATAATTACTTATTTAACAACAAATGTAAGTAGGACACTTATAAATTCGACAATGGCTTGCATGTGAACGGTTATTATGGCTGATGATAAAATTATTCAGAATATACCTTTTGTGTTTTAAGTTAATTAAAATGACAAATGTGGTATTCTTGTTACTTTGAGAATTTCATGATTTGTGAATGAAGAATAATGTGTCAGGTGTTTTCTACTGTTTAAAAATGTTAATAAAGGGAATTGTTCATGATGACGTGTTTAATTAAGTATAATTTGCCTCATGTCGTTTTAATCGTCTTTTATTTCCACAACAATGTTTGCATGCGAAAGTGTGCTTGATTGTACCCCTATAACCTTCTATATCTACACGTGGATCTCATACGACATCATAGGTTTTATCAAAGTCTGTGAGATTACAGATACTATGTGTGTTTGTAACCAAATTGCGGATTTCCAAAACAAGTGTCGAATTGTTTACATATCACCATTGCGTTTGTTTGTTTCCATCAACCAGCAACAACCAGAAACAACAACCACTACCACCCTGTATCTTTATTGGAATATCTTATGAGTATAATAAAATACAGCAAAGTGTTATTAAACAAGTTTTATAATAATATGTTATAAAACATTTTTCACTCACTACATTCATGGTTCAGATTAATATTCAATTAATATTGGATCGATAGACGCAGTGACTGGCGATACGTCTCTGATAGTGTCACAGTTAATAACTGGTGCTGTTTCATATTCTGTTTCGTCATTATCATTACGTTTAGTTGGTATTTTATTCGCAGACTGTTTATTTATCTGATTATTCATAGTAAATTAATCTATGCATGCTATTAAGTAATCAGTTTCTCTGAGCAGCGCAAGAACCTATAATATCTTGTTAAAGTTATTGCCACTGATATTTTCAAATGAATGAAATTTCCTGTAAATCACGCTCTGTTATAATTTTGCTATCCATGACAGCTAAACTAAGATTGAAAAAAAAAAATTGCAAATCATTGCTTTTATTTGGTTTTACCGAATCATCAGAGGAAGGAAAATGTACAAAATACTAACTATACCACACCACTTTTATTGACAATTTAGCCGTGACATTTGATTGGTACCAGCTGCTAAATTCCATAATTTATTTTACTCCCTGATAAATTCATAGCATTAATTGGCCACTATTTAAGGAGTAATTAGAGAAATGAACGGTTCGACGGGGCGAGCCCAGCGAGCCATACAATTTGGTTCTTTATAATTACATTTTGTAAACCTTCATTTGTGACAGCTTGGCGACCAATTAAACTATAGCCTTTGTTGTGGTACAAGTGATAAACGGTAGCGTAGAAGGTGGATTTTACTGTCCGGAAAAGATGTAGGTATATTGCTAGGGAGTCCGTTCTTACAACGCTTTGATTCAGCTTCTTACTTCATATTCGTCAATATTACTTTACCGAAGCAATGAGACGTAGCTTTTTAGTTACCAATGTGAGTGACCGTGAGTGTAGTGACCAATCTCGACTTTTGATAAAAAAATGTTTTTTTTTCTATAAAAGTTTTTTAACGCATTGACATCCTTAGAAATGTCTCGGCTCTTTTACTTGTCTTGTCCCACCTTTTGTTAGTCTTTAAATTTTACTTTTTATTTCCCAAAATGTATTTTTAGTTCGTATTGTTTCTGCATTCTCTTCTAACTTAGCCCAAATCCGACCTAACCTTGTAATTTGTCCCACTATCCGTGTCACATGTCGTGTAATTAAGTTTCTCTTATTATATCAGAAACAACAATCTGCGCCACAAATACATATCAGGAAGCAATGACAAAATATTGTATTAATTACTCCATTGTATTGTATTATTATATCATTCATGTATTGATTAAATGTTTTTTGTTGACAGACTGTGTTGCTAAATGTAATTTAAAAACCGGCCAAGTTCGTGTTGGACCACGAATGAAGGGCTCTGTAGTTGGGATGAATTTCCCCCAAGAACAAACTAAATATAAATCATTGTAGTTGAAAAACATGATCTCCCATACATTCCAACTGCAAATGTAAATTTGTACGCACAATACTGAGACATTTACCATGTTATTTTAACACAGTATTTTCAGACATAAGGGGGAAAATTGACTTATCTATTTTCTTAAATATTTTTGAAGGAACTTATTTTAAAATTATATAAAATAAAACATTTGCGATTCTCACAACAAGCCCTTTCATTTGATAGGTATGTCAAACGGTACTGTTAGCAAAACTTTTATTATATTTTTTTTAAGTATCTTGTTGACAGGCCTACGCTGTCCTCTCATACCTATTCAAACTGTAGGTACATTTAAAGCATTGTAAAACCCATTTATTTTTAAAAGAGTAACCGTGGAGTTTCTTGCCGGCTCTTCTCCATAGGAAACGACCAATTGGAACCGTGCACCTAGATTCTGACGTTTCATAAGTGCCCTTGTAGGTTTATCTATACTTATAATAAATCTGTAGAAGTGAAAATTCTGTACATTGAAGATATCAAAAAAATATCTATACTTATAATAAATCTGTAGAAGTGAAAATTCTGTACATTGAAGATATCAAAAAAATAAATGGCAGGGGGTGTTACTAGACCGACACCGAACCCAAAAATTTGATTAAAAAAAATTTTGTCTGTCTGTCTGTCTGTCTGTCTGTCTGTCTGTTTGTTCAGGCATCACGCAAAAACTACCGGTTCGATTACGATGAAACTTGGTATAATTATTCTTTAATATCCTGGGCACCACACTGGGTACTTTTTATCCCGGAAAAGTACCCTATCCTACGGTTGGGGGGTGTCAAAGTTTGTATGGAAGAATTTTAACGCGCTGTCCGATTAACTCGAAACTCAATATGTATTCTTCTTCTTCCTCGCTTCGCTCTTGACAGAGCGGTCGTGGTCACGATGAATTTTGTCCAATCGCAAGTGTAGTCGTTGCCCGCCTCACGATCTCTCTCCATCTGGTTCTATTACGTGACAGTCTGGCGCATTCATTTACAGGGCCTCCAACCACGGATTTAATTTGATCGGTCCACCTCATCGGTGACCTCCCGCGTGGCCTATTACCTTCCACTCTGCCCTGCACCACTAGACGCTCTATGGAGTCATTATTCCGCCTTGAGACATGACCAAAGAACTTCAGTATTCGAGACTGTACTTGTGCTGTTAGACGCTGTTTGATGCCGAGTTCTTGGAGTATGGAGACGTTTGTCCGGAATTCTGTCCATGACAGAATGGATAGAATATGTATACTTAAACCGAAAAATTAAGATTAACGTGTATCAGGATTTGTCGAAATTCAACCCCTAAGGGGGTAAAATAAGGGATGACAGTTTGTATGAAAAATCTTATTCCTTGAGGTAATAAACATGAAACTTCGCAAGAATAGTTATCTAAATAAATTATAAAGTTTGTAGTTTTTTGTTTTTTCTAAATTACCCCCTAAAAGGTTGGGGGGTGTCAATGTTTGTAAGTATGGAAGAATTTTAACGCGCTGTCCGATTAACTCGAAACTCAATATGTATTCTTCTTCTTCCTCGCTTCGCTCTTGACAGAGCGGTCGTGGTCACGATGAATTTTGTCCAATCGCAAGTGTAGTCGTTGCCCGCCTCACGATCTCTCTCCATCTGGTTCTATTACGTGACAGTCTGGCGCATTCATTTACAGGGCCTCCAACCACGGATTTAATTTGATCGGTCCACCTCATCGGTGACCTCCCGCGTGGCCTATTACCTTCCACTCTGCCCTGCACCACTAGACGCTCTATGGAGTCATTATTCCGCCTTGAGACATGACCAAAGAACTTCAGTATTCGAGACTGTACTTGTGCTGTTAGACGCTGTTTGATGCCGAGTTCTTGGAGTATGGAGACGTTTGTCCGGAATTCTGTCCATGACAGAATGGATAGAATTTGTATACTTAAACCGAAAAATTAAGATTAACGTGTATCAGGATTTGTCGAAATTCAACCCCTAAGGGGGTAAAATAAGGGATGACAGTTTGTATGAAAAATCTTATTCCTTGAGGTAATAAACATGAAACTTCGCAAGAATAGTTATCTAAATAAATTATAAAGTTTGTAGTTTTTTGTTTTTTCTAAATTACCCCCTAAAAGGTTGGGGGGTGTCAATGTTTGTAAGTATGGAAGAATTTTAACGCGCTGTCCGATTAACTCGAAACTCAATATTTATACTTAAAACCCATGGGGATGTATGGGGTAATTTCCGACACTCACGCGGGCGAAGCCGCGGGCAGCAGCTAGTGTGAAATAAAATATTTTGATTTTGATTTATTTTTTGATTTATTTTTCAAATTTTCCTTCGAAAAGTGGCCCGTTACGTTACACGCCCCTGTTTGGGGCACAGAAATTCATATGTAGGTATACCAAATTTCAACTAAATTGGTAAAGTAAATTCGAAGCAAATTGGCTGTGACAGAGGGACAGCCAGCCAGATAAACAGACACACGAGTGATCCTATAAGGGTTCCATTTTTTCCTTTTGAGGTACGGGACCCTAAAAATTATCGTGATTTTGGTGTTAATGTTTTTTTGTTGCTGTTTTATTATAAGATTTCGCTATAAATATTGTACGATATGTTTAAAGTTTATTTATACGAAAATATTGACCTGACAAAGAGTTTGAGAAATAAGAGCTTTTAAAACAGTTCTATTATTTTATTATAATATAATGTGGAACAGATTTTTAATAACAGAGAGAGAAAATTGCATTAAGCAAGAAACAGGATGTCTTAATAAAGATTTTATTATTCTGATTATTATCTGAACTTAATGTGCATAGGTAGGTATAACATAATCTTCAAACTGCACTAATGAGCTAATCAAAATAATATTTTACGACTACATCTAAACAATTATTATTATAATATATTTTAAATACAGTCATTTTAATTCTCATATTATAATAAACAAGCTATATTTATTTAAATGTGTTATGCACTAAGATAAATAGCAAAATTTAAATAAGGTTATTTATATGCATCATTATTGTAAACAACTGCATTATTATACATTATTTATTTTGTGTTTCCAATGTATTGTTGTTAAAATAATAAATATTTATAAATATCAGATATCATTAAAATTTAATGAATATTATAATCATTAGAATCATTATTAATACATCCCTCTAAGTACAAAAATATAAAATTCTGGTATTCAGCTGCATCCGGTTAGACTGGAAGCCGACCCCAACAGATGGGAAAAGCGCAGGAAGATGATGATGAGTTAAATCTATAGGACCGGAGCAGAGAACTGCAATCTATTACAATGACTTAAAAAAAATAGTTTAGTGATTTTTGTTTTCGAGTTTCAAACGCACTAACCGATGGACAGAAAAAGAATCAGAAGAAAATAATCATTTGGAACAATTTATAAAAGTGATTCAAATTGTTTCTGTGCCGAAGAATTTGAACATAATTTCAAACAAAGTAAAATTAAAACATAATCGTTAACCTAATACTTTATGGTAATTATTCAAGTATGCGTTCACAATTTATAGTTTGCATAAAATATACTTCAATTTATGCACTTTTAATTACTTTGCGCGGACTTTTATTTATTGTATGGCAACACGCGACAGACGGCTATAATAACCCGTTTGTTTTTGCATTATTACACTTTTTAATTATTATGTTGTTGCAAAATTAAATTGCAGATTTGATAGTAAAATTTATTTTTAATGTTCAATATTAATTCAAAAATTTTAATGTTGAATGTGAACATTTGAATTTTAATCGTAAGTTTAGTTGAGGTTAAGATTTTAATTAAATTGTGGCAATTAATGTTAGTTATGCAAATCTTTAATGACAATTCTGTAATCATTGTATTGAGTAGACAGGCTTGTTAAGTAACATTATTGGATAAGTATGCTATGCTTGCAGTCTCTCACACTATAAAAAACAACACATTAAAGTTGTAGTGACAACCACGTCATTTGGTTTAAACAGGTTTTTATTCTTATTATTTTATTTATCTTTTATATAGATTCCTTTATATTTTGTGAATGTCAGAACATTCAACACACTGTCGATTTGCAGACTATTTTCTATTTTGTTAATTATCTTGTTGACAGGCCTACACTGTCCTCTCATACCTATTCACACTCTAAATTTTTGAAAACATTGTAAAACCCATTTATTTTTAAAAGAGTAACCGTTCAGTTTCTTGCCTGCTCTTCTCCATAGGAAACGACCAATTGGAACCGTGCACCTAGCTTCTGACGTTTCATAAGTGCCCATGTAAGTTTAAGTGAAATAAAATATTTTGATACATACATACATAAACCCACGCCTTTTTGATTTTGATATCATTCCACATTCCTGCATTCTATGCAAATAAACTTTTGTTTTTCTGTTTCAATTTGTTACCCACTATACAGCTTATCCAGCACCAGTTCGTTATCAAGTCTAGTTGTGCAATAAATAATAGCCTGGATGTGTTCCATCACTCCTTCCGACTACCTCTTGATAGATCGACGAGGAGTTTGCTTATAGCCACCGTTGTTTTCTATCCAACAACTGTGTTAGTGCTTGTAAATTTTAATGTTAGTGGCTGGTGGATGGACTGTGTGAAAAATGACATGGCTAGAAAGGGTGTGACTACCGAGATGACGACTAATAGTGAAATATGGAAGAAAAAGGTGTTGCACCGACTACAAATAAATTGGTACAAGGGTAAGAGAATGATGATTTTGATGGTGGGCTGGTTCATTTTGGACCAGACCAGCCTGCATGATCCTAGGTACTACGTAGGTAGGTTGTCTGGTATTTTTGCTGAACTGAGCCTTTTTGGCGCAGTCGCGAGGCACTTTCCTGTTAATTTCTTACTTTACACTTTTTATTGGTTTCTTCCTTTCTTTTTACTTGTAGTATAATGTTATGTTGTGTTGTGTGCCTTTTACTGTGTGTAAATAAACGTATTTTCTTTCTTATTAATATTATAACGTGAAAGTTTGTATGTTTGGATGTTTGTTACTCGATCACGCAAAAACGGCTGAATTGTGGAAGAATTTTGGCAAAACCTGGATTAACACATACGATATCCCGGTAGTACGGTGTTCTCATATATTTCGTGCTGTTTCAAAAGTAAAAGAAATGGATTCAGAGCTCTCATCTTCAGGGCTAGGATAGGTAGGGTTTCATTGAGTAGGTATTAGGCTTCTAGAGAATATACAAGCACTTGAGACATTTCAAGTTTGTCTCCATCGGCTGCTAATAAAGTGAAAAATTTCTTGGGAATGTGGCAACTTCTATATCATAATGACTCATCGGTTTATTTTTCATCCCTTGTTATAAAAACCTTAGATTCACACAAAGCACGCCAACACAATTATATTTTCATAAAAAAATATACGATCATGTAATTTCGCAGCATAATACCCAACTCATAAAGAAATAAGGTTGCGCAACTCGCAAACTTCTTTGATCTTGAGAAAATCATAAAAAATGTATTTCGTAACAACGTCTTTATTCATGCGAGTAATCGTTTTCGGCATTTATGCAGACCCTACAATGAGAAGTTATTAAAACCTGAATAGTCCGCATCCTATTACATTACTAACAAGTAGTTCTCACACAATAAAAAATGAAACCCCAACGTTGTCACGACTCGTATCACAATAAAATATCGTTTAAGCTTTTAATATTCTAAACGCGAACTTTTATTATCAAATGAACCGATCGCTCACTCGGTCACGCATTGTCAAATTTCCTGTCATTCACGCGTCACCGTCAAATACCCTTACATTTGAGGGTTACATAACATACGACAAAAAACGAACCAATAAAATCGCTTGTATTGACATTAGGTTTTCAAAATAGAGAACCGATGTTTAATTCATGAATACACTAAATCCAGGTACAAAAACATGAAATTAACATAATAACGAGGATCGTCGGAACCGATTTTGACAATACATCGCGTTGAAGGGTAACATAACCCTCTAATTTGATGTGCGGGTACATAATACCGGGGCATGCATTATTCATCCGTTGATAATATGTTAATTTACTCCACCTTATGTTTATGCTAATCGTAATTGGTTATTTCACTGCACGGATTACAGCGCTGTAAGGCATCAATCTTCGCTACGCATCTGTCAAAGTTAATCCCGCCGTGAGAGGTCATTTATACAGAAACACGTAGTGATATTTCAAGGCGTGCCCTGGCGGCATTAATAAAATCTACATTATTATCTCAATTAATATCTTAAGATTTATACGTCCCCTTTTAAAACTTTTTAATGTGATAATTAATCACGCTGGATGTGTAAAAACAGAGATCGCGGGTTATAAATTGTATGTGTTTTTTGACAGATTGACATTTTTGAACACACCTATCCTTTGGAGGGTTAATTGCTGAATGACATTTTACTCAAATTGACATAAACTAATCGTTTTCTCTGTTTGAAACTTATAAAATAAATGCTAAATTTGTAATTTACTGTGAATATTTATACCTTCTATCATTCATTATTTCTTATTTTATTAAAGCGAAAATACTTGTCATCAATATTTAATATTTACTAGAAAATCGTTAATAGACGGTATCATATTATGACTGTGAAGTGAGAGTATCGGAAATGCATGATTCATGAATAGGAAATGGCAAGAAACACCACGGGTAGATGTATATTCTTCTTTAAAACACGGTTTAAAATATATTTACGACTATGAACATCCATAATAAAACAATAAAGAGTTAAGAAAATGATTAAATATAGCCGTTTTATCTCATAACGATATCCACGATAGATAAGTATTACTTCATTAACCTTTGAACATAATAATAATATAACATAATGTTGTAATAATAAACTTGTAATAGTTTGTCAATTACATTCAATTGATATTGTATGTGCCATTGCTTTGGCTCGGCGCTCCTATAACTAAGCTCAAAAAAATTACTTAATCGTTTGAGTAATTTGACATAAAGTTAACCCTCCTTTACTACTACTAAGACAGTCAGGTAAAACTAAATTTTGAGTACATCAGCATTAGGGCAAATAACTCTACTCTTCACTAAAATGGTCTCAATAAGGAATTTTCTTAAAGTTGCTCAAAGAAATAAGTTGTCTGCGTTTCCCACTGACCAAATAAAATCCAATGTACCAGCCACAAAGGATGTCGAACACCAAACCAAAAGTAAAAGATTAACCCGCAAGGCGGAACCCGACAACACCAAGATTAATCACGAAGTAACCGCGACAAAAACTTTACTTCAGAACCAAAAGTTCAGCGTCCCACCAAGAGATGGCGCCACTCGACCCAAACTGAACTATGACAAAACTATGTCAAAGCCGTGTCATATCTAAACGACATTATTTTACTATATCAATGATTTATTGAATCAAATCAGAACGGATATAAACGTCGCTATCAATCAACTCCAATAGTTGAAGTTAATTATGAAACTGGTATCTAATGCAATAGCTGATTTATATTCATGGACTGTGTCAATACGGCTCGGGCTTTAATTTATTTGATTTATGTTATTCACACTGTCTTTTCTTAATTGGGTGAGCAGAATTTTAATAGTAATAAAGTGGTGGTGATAGAAATGGATGAATTAAGAAACTTGATTACATCAGATTGCTTGAATTGGTAAAGTATGTTAACAAAAACGCTACGTAGCTATAAAGTCATTATTGTAAACTCAAATCATTCCTTGTTATTTTTTAGAAACAGCTATCTATGGCGCATCTTTGAACTTACCCCAAATAAAAAGCTATTCATAATCTCATCTTACTCTCCTGAATCTGAATAATCCTTCAAATAAAAAATAAAACCATATTTCCTAAAAAAATGCATAACTACATAATTATGTATAATTTTTAAGCAACTTTCAAAGTAGGTACGTCTACTAAAGTGAAACATGTCAGCATAAAGATCTAATCTCTTAATAAACGAGTGTTAATTAAAACTTGTATTCAATCTGATTCTTTATAATTCAGGAAAATATTAAAAATTGCTACATATTTATATGCAAAACCCGAGATATACGAATTTTATTGCCCTGGCCAAAAGTGTAAATCGCGATCGTAAAAACGAAAGTGTAACATTCGAAGGATTATTATAACATAAAAAATCTAATTTGCATTAACATAATAAAAGTATGCTTTTAATAACAAATTCTATTAGAAAGTGAAAATTATATTAATATAATATTACGTTAACCTGTTTACTGCTCGCTAGTTATTTTTTAGTTACGCCGTCGCCGTCGCCTCTGTTTTATGTTACCGTCCCGCCCGACCAATTACGCCTTTTGACAGTTGAATTTCCAACATGACGTGAGTCTAATCAAAATAGCATTTATTAAAAAAAAACTTGACATTAAAGCTGACAGCTCACGGTTTCATTATTAATGACGGTGTACGCCGCCGACCTCTTTGGTATACATTTTCAATGTAATAAATTATTTTGTTGGTCTTTTTTCGCTATGGGAGGTGTGTTCGCGTGATTGCCAGCTTGTTTTACTCTGTAGATTGACGGCCTTAATGTTTGTTTGAACATTAATTAACCAATGGAATTAGTTTATTGCGTCGTAAGATCGTATAGCAGCTCTCTAACGACGTTGATTGGTTATAAAATTTATAACATTTGTAATTTATCGTTATTTACTTTCTATTTGGTAATAAATCTGTGTGATGTATGTGTGTTTAAATTAAATTGAAATCAGACTCATGTCTGGTTTATTTGACCATTTTCAGTTTTAATTTGAGTCAAGCGTTTGTAATAGTATGAGAAAAATAAAGAAAAAACGTTTTATGATTGGTAGGTAGATATTATATTTGAAATAATTCATTTAATATTAAACATAGAGATTATTTACACAAAACATTTGGCTGTACAGTCCGTTATCAACGTCACTTGACGCAACGCCGTCGGCGTGTCCACTTATTATAAATTACTATACTTAAATTGCACTAATCACTAAATTTGTCATGGCGGAATGCGCCTTAGAACATGAATAGTCTATCGATATCACAGAAGAAAATTGGACAATACAACATAGACGATCAGTCCAGGTTTGCACTTCACTTGGTTTACTGGTGAACGGCGGCGGCTCCAAGCCGCTGGCCGTACATCGCGTAGGGCGAGTAGAAGGGGCCCAGCGCAGGGTTGAAGGCGCCGTAGGGAGAGCCTCCCAGGCTTGCTGGGAGACCAGCCTTGGAGTATGGATGGTACCGACTGGCAGACAGAGGGCTGAGAGGTGCCGTCGGGTACGCGCTGCGTAGACCGGCGGTCGTGAACAGCGGGTTCAGATGGTTCAACAGAGAAGCTTGCGTAGAAGCAACAGATGCAGGCGTGGATCCATCCGTCGTGTGGCTTCTCAAGTGCTGTAGAAGCTCTTCCGAGTTACCAAATCTCTTGCCGCAATAAGATTCACCCACAATCCAGTTGCAAACATAAGGGCGGCTCAGCTGTGCGTATGGCATGCCGCCGGCTGCGGCTCCTTGCTGGGACAGAGCCATAGCCATCGCAAGGTTGTACTTTTGGTGTTCGCATTGTGTGCAACCAGCGGGACATGATCCATTGCTCATTAACAGATGGTGGTTATTAACTGAGAATTGGCATCCAGTGCAGTAGGGGTCCTTGCACACTGGCACGAGGGTTTCACCGCCTGCGGGTGTCTTCACTCTCGCATAACCAAGGTATGGGTTTGGGGAAGATCCGGGAAAACCAGCGGCAGCCGCCAGCATAGCAGCGTGATGAGCACTGAATGGAGCACCCGCATAAGGTGGTCTGAACGCCGGATTGGCATGTTGTTCCATTCCCGGCGGGCAGCAGAGTCCTGCTAGCGGATTAAATCCGGATAATCCAGGAATATTCTTGAATGCTCCGAGATGATCTTTGCCGTGTCCCAAAACTTCCAATCCGGAGCGGATAATTGGGCTTGTTCCGGAAGAACCAGCAGGAGAGGACTTGGGTGCAGGGCTGTTCTTGCCATTGTCTGCTGATGGTGGCGTGGATTTGCGTCCAGGCGTGCTTTTTCCAGATTTCTTTTCATCTGAGCTATCCGAGCTGGCTTTAGACGAAGGCCTTTCTTCAGGTTTCTTAGTAACAACATTTGTTTCATATGGCTTGAACGCCAAATGTTTGTTGTGTTCCGGCGTGGAGCGCGGCTTGTCAGCTTTGATCACGGTATTAGTAGGAGACGAACGACTCATTGTATCACTGTTAACACTATTCACTTTTTTCTTATCTAGCGGCGGTAGCAGCGGCTTGTTGGGCGCTGAGTCAACACCAATCTGGCTGCAAGTTTGCGCTAAGAGCGCAAGCGGGCTTTTCTTCGAATCCAACTGCAACAATAGAAATTGGAAATAAGTACGATTGCATAGAAAAATATTTAGAATAAAAAAATATTTTTAAGAAAAAATATTTTTTAATTTTTTTCAAAAATTTAAATAAATAAAAAATATTTATACTTACAGAGGACGGAAGAGGAGTCAAATAATCAGGTTGTAAATATTGGTTAGGATTAGTAGTCATCATTCCACCGTCTTCAAGCACCACCATTTGGGAGATAACTTTTACGATCACTTGTAAACTTCACAGTGCGGTCACAAAACGCTTCTGGCAATATCTACTCTATGCCACCGGTACGCGGAAAACAAGGGAGAAACGCGTGCGTTCGTGGCGGCGGTCGAGTCAACTCTGAGAGACCGGACCCCACCAGCCGCCGACGTGCCGCGGCCCCCTCACCCCGCGCCGTGCCAGACAGGGATAGCGATATCTCAAGTCAACATTAGAGGGAGAGCGCTATGTCTCACCGCTGCAGCGTTCGGCCATAAAAAATAAAGCGGAAACGACACATAGCTGCATTGCGGTAGGGGAAAAAGGAAAGGCGGTATGGTCGGCAGCCGGGTGCGGATTGAGACGTGCGATGGTGTTGGTGGCTCGCCACCCATGACGGCCGCGCTTTGAGCCGCGCCGCGAGCGCGACTCTACCTGAGCCGAGCGCGCGCCCGCCCGCACCAGCGCGCTGCTCAGCTTTTTGTTTCACGCCACTTTTATTACGCCCCCGACGACGGCGCAGCTTCATTCTTTCCTCGGCGTCATCGCACTTTACTGCTGACACATTCGAAACTACTTACTCTTTTACGAGCCCGCTTTGTTCTGGGATGCATCAGAGCCGGTTCAAAAGGGAAAATTGATCTGTTCCCCGAGACGGGAGCTTTCCGTGAAACCGTTTGATGTGTCAACACGAGCTAACTTTAGCCGTTTACATGTAAATCGATAAACATTGAGCGTAACAAAAGGCGATATTTCAGTTTATCGACATCTCTAAGTCCATAACGTTAATGTTAATCCGACACTAAAACCTGTCAAGCGAGCGAGTTCGGACCCTCCGTAGTGATCAAATTAAATATGTCAATTTGGGAACCCATATCAACAGCTGCGAGAGACGGCGGCGGGGCCCTTTAGAAATATTGCTTATTGTGTCCAAACAAAGATACTAAGTATAACGTATGGGCGGACGACAGAGGTCGTAAATAACCCGGCGGGCTGTAATATATTTGACAGTGCGCGGACATGCGAAACAAAAAACATGTTTATTGCGAGATCGGGCCGGTGTCGGGCGATGTTGTTCTATAAATTAGGCACGCGGCCGTTTGAGTGTTTGTTTAGGAGAGTTGTACGAGAACAAGTTACGGCTAGGCTTTGCTGTCACGCAGTCATTGCACGCATAATGGCCTGTTGATATGTGTTACAGACGACGTAAGACGAGTTTAGGTAACGCCTTCGAAGTTATTTTGACATAATATTTCATTATTACGTATGACATATTCAATACAATTCATTTTTTTTTCTAGTCTACATTTGATAAGTAAGTATACTTAATATAAAATTATTCTTAAGCGTAATAGTATCTCATCTCCTATTATAATTTAAACGGACATGCAGCCGTATTGTATTCTGAGACATACATTGGCATGTAATAGACTATAATGTTGAAGATTACACAAGAAAAAAAAATCGCATCACAAAGGAATTCACTGGAACGAATCTTTCAACATAACATACCACAAATCGTCAAACAGGCATTGTAGAATTTCAAATAAATCGTGAACAGAAAACATTGAACGCACGATCAGCCACTAAAGAGATTTTGAAAACAATTTCCTGGCCCAATTATAGCTACGTGGAAATCCAGCGGAGTGTAAACAACCACAATTATGACGACAGAGGTTCAAGCGTGACGGAAAAAGTTCGGTTAACTAGCTAAGAATCGAACATAGTACAATGTAAGTAAGAACTCAAACTTGGTCCGTTTTTGGATTTTGTAGAGGAAAACTACAGAATTGAGATTTGTGGTTTAAGAGGAAAGGAAGTTCCAAATGGCTAGAGGCACATTTTTACCCTATTTTCAACTTTTGAGGGAGATTAAAAAAACAAATCTTTTGATGGTAAGTTACATACTACAGTACACTTTCCAGGTTTAAATAATTTATTATGTCTGTGTTGGTTAGCAGCAAATAACAAATAAATTATGGTTCATTTATTTTCCAGTGATAGATGTATGTACGTATTGAGAGAAATATGTTTCGGACTATGCAATCGACGCTTGAGTAAATGATCTGAATTTATATACGTTACTAATATTCAAAGCATCTCTTACAAATTATTATAAGAATACTTTAAAGAAGTTATTATCTTCAATAGAATCAAATTCTGTGTAGCAACGATAATTTAAACTCATTGTGTAAAGGTGACTGAGCAAAATTGTATACTCCTATCATTTTCTATTTAAGTTGATTGCTTACAAACTAGTCAAACTGTCAATCAAAATGTTTTGCACCACTGATTACGAAAAAATGTTGATTGATCACGTAATTATACGTAATACATAAAATTACATCATAATTCGTCGTGACAATTTTTTTAATTCATTTACTTACAGCGTAGGCCATGATATTAAAATAGGTTATCGAACGTTTGTAATAAAATTAATAGTATAAATATGGTACCTAGCTTAGTCATTTTATGGCCCGGATTTTACTTGTATGATAAAATATGTAGTGTAAAAGTATTGTTTTGCTATAATTTATGATTATGAGGGAAATTAGACTCATTACTTTATAATTTAGTTGTTTTTTTAGAAGTTTCTAGATAATGTTGATATAATATGCTATAGATAATCGTGCTAATAGCCGACTAGCACGTCCAATGTCCTTCTTCATATTCCACATCTGGCTAACCCTGAAAATGAAATTGCACATAAATCCGCTTAACTAACAAAGTACTTTAAAACTTGTTCTTCTGTGAAATCACCGACTGTGCCCCCAGATAGACAGTCATTGTGCGCAGCGGATGCGGCAAGATCAAAGCGTTGCCGCCATGAACCGTCAGTACCAAATTGCTGTTTACAAACGGTGTAAAAAGCTTGACGGGTCCCACACCGACTTGCTTCGGTTTCAATCTCTTTGATGTTCTGTTATGATCACGAACCTGTTAATGAGTCATCGATATACACTAGAGTGCTTTTAAATTATTGTAAGGGACGTGGATAATTCTGTATTGTGTATGTTGATGATGTTGGGAGGTGGGCCAGATGGGAATTAGATTTTAGTTTGCTGTTGTTAAGAGTTAACTGGGTTCGGACGGGTTGGTATGTGTTGTAGTGAAAGAAAGGCGAGGATTCTAGTATAGCAAGTTTACAAGCAAGAATACGTTAAGAATTTTTCAACTGCATCTGAAATTTTCTCCGTAGAGTGTCTATTTTGTAAGATTTCCGAGATTGTCGGTTACTACAATACGCCTAAAAACCAATACACAGCGGCAGATATTTCTTTCATTCCTCCATTATTATGTTACAAATGTGGTAATACACCAAATTTTACGCCAAATACAAGCCGGGACCTCCCACCAACAAGTCGTTAAGAACTATACCGCTCATAAAACAATTCGTTCTCCAACCCCTAATTGCGATATTTATTGCCGCAGTAAACGCTTATCTGTGCATTAAAACGAACTAAAGATAAAGATTTCAAACGTCTGCTTTTGCCCTTATCTGAACAATAAACTTCGACTGGTTACCTACATTCTAGTTTAGAGTATCAGATTGTAAACAATGACTAAATGCAGACAAATGCTAAAGGTATCAGTTTTCTTGAGAATAGTACAGATATATCAACGTTATTTACAATAATTATCTTCGACGCCTTCAGATTTGTTGCTAATCTAGATATTTAGATTGGTATATTTTGTGAGACTGATATAGAGATCATAAAGTTGAATGTTATCTTAATGGAAAACAGTAACAGCTGAAGGATTGGTGCAAATGTAGGTGAGTCATTTGTTAGAACTAACTAGAAGAACACGTTTCGTGTTTCTTGTAGTCTACTTATTAATGTATTACAGGACTGTTTACAGCAAAACATAGTAACTGCATACATACTTACATGGTAGTTTAGCTATATATGAACACAGAGAACGATGAAGTGTTCATATCTACAAGAAGATACAAATTTGTATCTTCTTGTATCAATGTAAGTCGTAACATCAGTAATTTAATTCCTGGAAAAGCTTCTAGAACTGTCACGAAAAGAAAATAAGCAAAGGAACCCGACAGAAAAGATAACCACCATTCTAGAACAAAAACAAAAGATAAAACAGTCACAATATTATGACACGTCAACAACAAACTGCACCCATTCATGCATTCATTGTTGAGTAACAGATCCTTGATTACGGAAACGAAAAAAAAAACTGGCGCACGGAAAAACCGGGCCACTGCACTATAGCTATAAATATAAGGTGAGGTAAAATAAATTTTCGCCGAGTTGTATTAGTATTTATGGTGGCAATAAACAGGCAAGCTTTTGTGAAACGCCGCGCGTTGTAAATAATTTCGTTGTGCGCCAGTCGCCTTGTAACACTTGTTAAGTAGGGGTCTTAAAGTAGCGGGGAAGGAGCGCTGGGGTTGGTGAGAGCGATTTTTATATGAGGTCTTTAAATAATATTAGCTTCTTCTTGCGTTAAGTTGGTGTAATACACCTATGGATGTTTATGCTGTGAATATTTCGAATAAGTCATTTATTTTTTAAATAAAATTTGCTTTTACTTTAAATAATAATATGTACAAGTACATAAAAAGAAGGGGAAATATCTTAAGGCATCCAAAATCTTGTCCACATTGCTATCAACAGAGAAAGTGCCCAAAAGGCAATCAGCATTGCCACGTTGTATGGCAATGCTAATTCTCTACCTACTATAGTTATAACACCTAAACACCTATATTTACAAATAAAAACTTTGACTTTGACTAAAATCAAAATCAAAAGTCATGTATTCAAACTAGGCTGAGAATCAGCACTTTTCGAACGGCAAAATTACATAAGAGAGTCCCCCAAAACGCCCACCCTTCACCACTTCCTAGTGCTTTAGCTGGGAAGAAGAAGTGGCGCAACAAACTCCCCAGCATCAGCAATAAATAGGCCAGCTCTCTGGTCACGTGAAGAGTCGACCAACCACTTGGCGATGTCTCGAAAAACTAAGTGGACACTAGAACCCCAAACGGGCCGAACATACATATAAGTCCTAATAAGATTGGAGAAGTTTACTGTCTAAACATCATCACCCACAGGCTCCACCACAGTACGAGATCATTTCATGCTTTGGCCTTTTTGTTATTCCTGTCGTTATATTTCTGCGCGAGTCTCAACGAGTTCTGTACTAGATTATATATTTTATTCTTTCAAGCCGTTGTTTCATCTTATAATATTCTCTACCTTCTCAATCAGGAGTTGACGTTTCTGTTTTTAAGTTATATGACTAACCTACACTTGTCTATTTTAATATAAGACCCCACTGCATATTAATTAAAATGATTATAAATATGTACTCATGTAGAGATAAAAAGATTTTCTTTTTTACCACTCTCGTGATTGTTGAGTGAAAATATCATCATAAACATCCAACCATGTTTTTAATGATAACGTTGAAGGATATTTTAGTTCAAATTAAATATAGTAATATTTGTTTTAGATAGCGGCATGATCTTTATTATACAGCATATGTTACTGTTTGACATTAAGATTAAGATATTATAAATGAAACTGACACATTTACGCTCTAAATTAAATCCTTTTACTCATAGTTTAATAATCTTGACGATTGTGACTTTTGACGTTATTTTATTTACTGTTCCGCCAAAACATGTGAGTTTTACGTCAAGAAAAACCTCCAGTCAATATCTATGCAAACAATAATGTTCTAATTTTCTAAAAATCATCTAATATTTCAAGTTTAAATCGCTGACTTCAGAGCCTCACCAAAGTCGGCGAATCACAAACGGCGACAAGACAATACTTTAACTACGGTATAATGATTACGTATTGTAAGATTTCGGCTGTTAGCAACTTTGTGCCTGCCTGGCGCTACGGTTAACAACCCACTGGTTTATGGTCGTCAAGAATGCACAGAATGGCTTAATTGTTGCCAATTTTTATAACAAGGTTATTTTCTTCTTGCAAATTTAGGTATGTTCAGTTTTGTTGGAGAAAGTGAGCAATTGTCTGTTGACAGTTACTTAGTGGCAGGTAAAAAGTGTAGAACATTCTTCACTTTGATGTTACCGGTAAAGCTAATTTGCATGTTAAAAATTTGGTGAGGAATATGGTAAAACCACATTTGTGTAAAGTGACACCCTCAAGCGGTTTCGGATGTACTTAAAAATAATTTAAACACCACGACTTTGAAAATGGTCAAAACATAAAATCCAAAACACATACGAGACCTCACAGGCCGATAAATATAAAACGAAATCGTTTACTGAATAAATATTTCACTATTATAACAGAAACACCAGTAGCGGACGCGTAACAAAACATTAAAATATGTAAACACGACCGAACGGACCGTATGCGCATAATAAATAACTACTTTTAACCATTCCGAGAAATGCATTGACAAACTTATATTTGCTACCAACAATCTAACAATCACAGTTATTTCTAAAGAACTATGCGATACAATGCATTTCCCAAACGCAGATCAAACTTTGTTAGGACGCGATGAAGTTCACGATTTTTGTAATAAAAGTTATATTACTTCAAAAACATAAGGAAGGGGTGACAACAAACTAAATTGTAGTGACGTTAAAAGGGTTGTTTATGTTGGTAGGTTTAAAGGGAATGTTATTAGTGACTTTATTTTCGAACTACGAGTAAATGGAAAAGGCTAATGAGAAACCATAATTCAAACTTTAAAGTAATGAATTTAGATTCTGAGAATAATATAGTGAAACTAGAAACTATTCAGTGAATCCACGACTTAAGGAATGAATCTTTAGAAAACTTGATCTCCATTAATCCAGAAGTTTTAAGAAACAAAGATGATCTCACAAATGCTCCCAAAGTTTTGAACAAACTAAACCTGCTAAACCAAATTAACTGATAAAACGTTAATTCATAATCTATAATCCTAGATAAGTAAAATGACTCCGTTTTAATCCAGATTCTTTGTCCTACTGTTTTCTTATCTAATCCTTGTTATTTGGAAGGAAAATTGAGCTCGGATTAAATGTGAATCTTATCTGTTTCGAAGGCTGACAATACTTAATCGGTTGTCTCAGCGATTAAAACAATGGGCTATACTTGAAATGGAAGAAAGGATTTTATCTAATTTCGATCTAACAATTTGGATTATTCAATCAGCACACTTCTAAGGCTTAGAATGGACCAATACTAGTTTTGGAGTTTAGTCAGTTCTTATAAAAATTTTGAATGCTTTCATTGACTTCGATTTCTTTGGATCCTTTATATTCTTCTTGACGATTTTATAACAATAGTCTATAAGTAATAATATAACAATAATATACATGGAAAGGTAAGTCAGTATAAACTCCCAAGAGAATCAAATTGTTCTGTATTGATATTTTATATGACATGTAATAGAAATATCAACATTGAACTACATAATTACCATAACAATTCTTAATTGTGACAGCATTTCAAAAACGTCAACTCATGAAAGCATTATGAGAACGTATTAGCAAATAGGGACCCAGTTCTCAAAGACGATAATCTATTCAAATAATTGAAGACTTGAACCTCACACATCAATACCCGAAAATAACTGGCCCTTAACTCTTCGTTTATTCCAAAACGTATTATATTACATGTCGTACACGCATGAATACAGTATAAATAAACTGTGCCCACCATAAAGATAGCGATAAACAAAATTCAGCCCTGTGGTTCATTCCCCTTTTTTATTGGCAGGGGGCAATTTGAGACGATGTATTCTACCAGTTTTACTAATTTGTGTTTACACTTCGGAAACACCCAGCCCGCCTATTGATAACCTTTATGAGACGGAGGATAAGGTCGGGAATGAAATGGCAGAATATTTGAGTAAAGGCAAAAGCGATGTGGTATCGATGTAATTTATATTCCAGCTACGGTTTAGTGAGAGTTTACGAAATTGTTAAAGACAGATAAAAGAGCGATATTTAGATTAAGGGGGTGGTTTATGGGAGGTCTCAGATAGACGGTAACACTAAAATGACAGACATTACGACTAACGCTAATAATAACGAATGGGTTCTAAAAAATAGTCGGCTCTGTAATTTTCGTGCAGCGTGACATGTTTATGTTTTAAATGTGTTACTAGCTTTAGCTGGCGGGTTCACACGTGACTATTGACATGCGGTAAGAAATGTAATGCTACCTTAAATTATGTAAATTTTTGAGTAAACATAAATTTCATAGTGTTTAAAATTATAAGATAAATTACCGTCGAAAATTGAGTACATTATAATATTCCTCATCATCATTATTCCATCAAACAAATTACATGTAATTTATATTATTCGCTTTCTCATATAAAATATTATGAAATCGTTGTAATATGTTGTGTAATTAAGTGAGAGCTTATTGAAGTTTCACATCGTAATAAATACTTTTTGGGATGAAGTTGTCGGCGTAATGACTGATCATTTGTTTATATTCATGTAATAAGTAATAGCCATCATTCATTTTATTTCATGAATTCGGAAATTACAGAATTTCAAGTACGAAAACACGGAAGAATTGTAAACTTGTTCCTTATTCTGTTACAAATAAAATCCCCCTTATCAACACACAAACATGGGCGCTATCAAGTTAAACAAATACCCGAACTCCATTAGCCTTAAACAAATAATTTAATCGCACCGCATATAATTAAATTAAACAACGCTATCGGAATAAAACACCACAAATTTGTTCAGTGACAACTCTGTTTGTCGTGAAATAATGTTAGCAAATATTATGTGTCGTGTGTCAACAGGCTCGTCGAAATTTATTGCTGTGAATCCATTGTCGGAGACCTAGACAAATTGCTATTTGCCGTTGAATATTTCGACGTAGCTCCCACTGAGGATTTTGAAGATAGCGTTGAAAACAAGAATGAAACAGACGGTGCAATGGAAGACGAATAAAACAAAAGAATCAGATGTGTGGTGAAAGAAATATTCTCCAAGTTAGATGATGATAAGTGGAGGTGCGGCATGACGTCGAATAAGAAAGTACTTTTGGCAGGATGATTAATGACGGATCAGCATATCATCAAGGTCCAGCAAACAGTGGTGTAGCAGAGGACTTAGAGGCTAGTAAGGCTGCAGATGGATTATGAAATGTTTTAGGTAACAACGACTGCGGTGGCTTTGTTACGTCTGATAACGTTGACGAGTTGGTCTTGTTGAACCTTGGTGTTTTTTGTGTAAATTGAAAGGATTTATAGTACTTTATTTAATTCTAGTACCTTACACATGTCAGGTATTAGTAAGATATCATAGAGTAATGTCACAAGTGCTCAGTGCGTCGTATCTCTAGGAGAGTTACAATTGAATGAGGATTGATTCAATGGGTAGGTATGTAAAATTGCAAAAAATGCCTTACATTTTTTTGGAGTTGACTGAACACTTACCATTTGCAGACTTTTTTGTGCAAGCCAATGAATCAAAGTATCAAGGTTCCAGTAGCTTGACTCATTATTTGATTTTATAAGTACTTATTTGATGACAGTATGTGATAATTATGTTAATGTAAATAATTATGAACATAATGAGCTACTAAAAATATAAGTGTTAATAATTTTATCTTAATCACACATTTCAGTGCAGAAAAACAGACAAAAAAATCAGAAAAACAGTATAAGAATGATAATCCTATTGCAATTGTTTAACTTTCTAAAAGATTCCTCAACTTCCTAAAACAAAAGCCTATATACTCGTTAAAATCTACGCTGAAGGCAAAATGTGGTTTATGAGCAAATTATCGTGCTTAAATATTTACACGTCCAATATCTCGAAGGCTGCGGCGCAACGCCCAATGTCATTAAACCGTAGACGTGTTGGAAAAAAATATCAACATAAATAAACTCATTTTCGTTGGCGTGGAGCAAACTCAAAGTGAAATTACCGAGGCTCGGGGCGACGTGTGCATGAAAAATTCATTCGGAACATAACAAGAGGGCGACGAGGAATAATAATTTGAATAAATATCAAGGAGACTCCCATACGTGTGACGTGACAAAAAGCGAGCGCAGCCACGCGTGGTTATGTGTTGTGATGGTGTAATTTGGCAGTTACAGTTGGCACAGATCGCGTAACTCGAGCCGACGTTTTCGTACACAAAAATGTTATTAACTTTTTAAGAGAACCTCGGTGAACATACGAAATGTGATTTCAGCCCTTTTTTAGAAGCGCTTTTGTACTTCGTATAATGATTCTTTAAGCGCTGCGAGATAATAAGAGATTACGCATTGTTTTCGTGAACCGCTTAACCGATGCGTTATTACTATTCCATTCACATGGAACTCTTTCATGGAAAGATTGGAGTTACGAGCCGCGGTTTATAGCTCACACATCCCCTCTTCCGAGAAGGTCTGCGCCACACAAAAGGGTGCTAAGTGTGCTCGCAAACACAAAAATAATAACAAAATCCCCATGTATTTTGACAACATAATACTCGACGGTCACAAAGGCCGTCACGTCACGAGCAATCGGTTTCGCTTCCTCGCCGCCCTTTGAGAAGGGTTCCAAACAAGTTTTGCAAATAATTTATTAAAAAGTTTTTTTGGCCAGCGTTCCATGGCAGTTGGCTCACCGTGCGCTACCGTTTGACGGGTCGGCGATGAAAGATTTCGTGGAGATTATAATTGACAAGATCTTTGTTGGCGGTGACAATGGGGTTTAGTATAAATCGGGCTATTGTTGGTTGGAAGATTAGCTGGAGTGCGCCCGACGTCGTGGGTTTAATGCACGTCGTAATTGAATACAGAGTATATTCGACAACACAATGTGCGGTTCTCGCTAAACTTAATTCCTGATTGTCCCTTCGACGTGTCAGATTACGGGTATAATGCAGTTTAACTGGTTCCTCCAACGTTGTGCGTATATTGTGAATGTTCCCAGAATATTCTTTAATAGAGTAACTGACGTCGTTAATATGTTAAGTAGCCATTCATTCCGTTGATAATATCATACAAAGATATTCATCTTGACTTCCTATGAATTCCTTTACTTCATGATAAGTAAATACATCCTGTTTACTTAGAAATCATTTAAGTGTCTAACTTAGCTTTGAAACTTATCGAAATAAAGAAGAAATCTTAAAGTTTCATGCAATGTCTTTCTTTTCCTTCACGCAGTTGATTATAATTATATACTTTCACAAAACCAATAAATTGATTTTTAAGCCACATAAATAACGTAACTAATAACCAAAATCAATTCTCTGTCATAACACGACGCGACATAAAGCCATCAGCCAACACCTGACAATAGGCCACCCACTGTGCGACAACCCAGTGCTTCGTAGAAACAAAAGCATAGAACATAAATTCGCGTACGCTGCAACGATACGTGTTGCATACAAATATGTCACCAGCCGACAGGGTTACCGAATTAGATACGGCTTATACCGCGAAAAGATTTATTTTGATATCATCTGACAGTTTTTTTTTAACCACGCTGAATGATTTATTTGAGTAATTTTCATGATACGTTTTTTATTTTTTTTTATTTTTTATTATCTATTATAAATTTAGGGACTTTTGGTCACAATACGACCATGCCAGCCCCATCATAACCTAATTAAATAAATGCTTTACACTATTCGGATTTCAAAACCCTATATACTATTTTATAAAGTAAGATAGCTGCATTCGAGACAGGCTCTGATAATATGCTTTGAACAAAACCAACATCTATCAAATTAATTTTGAAGGTATTCATCAGCGACGTTTTTGTTGTAATAATAATTTCTTTTTCTTTCTATGTGAGCTAGGCGTGAATTATTCAGAGGTATTGTCTGTTCCAAAGGTATGGAAAAATAAATCGACCCATTTCTTTGCAAATTGGTATTTGCAGTGCCACTTATAAATTGAGTGCTTTGATTTGATTATTTGAATACTTGAACACAACATTCTAATTTTAAATCACTCTTGTGAGTGATTGCATGCGTAATAATTTAACATAAACAGGGTTGGTTTACACTTTCATCAGATACTTTTGGAACAGATAGGAGACTAGGTACTACTAGTGTCGGTCATGTTTATAGCATTGTTATCATATTTACTTATTGGTTTAAATACATAGAAACTCGCTTCGTGTTATTTTTATCCAAATTGCTTGCAGTTTTTCTCATTTTCCTGTAATTTTGAGACTGTCCCTCAAATTCATTTGCTTCATTTTTAAGATAATTTAAAGGCGCGGGAGGTACATTATTTTCTATTCATATTCTATTTCCTTTTACTCTACAAATGAGATCCCGTACAGAGATAACTTCAAACACAATAAAATAAATAATACCCACACTGGAACAGCAACCTAATTTACTCACCCTCTCACAAATAAGGCAATACAATAAACTGTGTAGTTAATGGTAATCATAGAATAACATTCAAAGCTCTAATACTCGATAAAATCGAAATCTGACGTGTGTGTGACAGTGTTATGACAGCCATCACATGTCAAACAGAATTCTGGCAACACAACCCTATGTTGTGCGACCCAGCCACTTGATATACGCGATCGCACACGGCAACAGAATAAATTTAATATTTTTTTGGCCAAGGTTTTTTTTGCTTGTGGCACTCTGTGCACGTGTGAATTGCTAAACGATTTTGTTAGTGGCTGTACTAGTTTTTACGGCGCATATTTTGTTTTTGTGTTGAAGAATGAATATTGTTGAGCAGACAAATTCTTCGAACATAATGAAGCAATGGCTTAGCAATATCCTTCAAAATTATTCGATTATGATTAATTCTGTATTAGGTACGCAGTTAGGGTGCTGACTGATCTTTATCTGGTGCATTGTGTCTTACGTATAATTCTAAAGAACAATTATTTTCTATTCTTTTCTGAAAATTCCCAAAATAATCCTCTATTCACTCCAAAGCTTACATCCCTACTAGAAATCTCCAATATCTTTTAAAAATAACTTAAACTAGGTATCTCAGCTGCCATACTACGCACATATTTACCCGCTCCACCAAGCTATTAAATAGCGTGTCAATCACATTGTCAAACGTCACGTCACACAAAGGGCAGAGGCGTGACAATGCCTTCAAACATGACAAATCGTGATCAGCTTCATGACAAGGCCTCTCGAACTACCCACATGCTGTCGTGACAATTATGTAATCATTTAGAAGCTTTTTATGTATAATTCGTGAATTAATTGACAGTTGATGTATTAATGACTGTTTCATGATTGATTTAAAACCCGGTATAGGCACTTGGAAAAAAAATGGTCTAGTGGTCGCAAGCGCTACTGCTGAGGTCCTGGGTTATATTCCAAGGTCGAGCAGTGTTGGGTTTTCCATCAGGAATTTCTTAGTTGCAGCGTGGAGTTCTGGATTTGTGCCGACAACAGACTCGCCCCCTCGTGTACTGAAGAAATGTGGGTGTACTGTAGGTACAACTCTGCCTAACCCTTCAGAGAAATACAGGCGTGATGATATGTTATATGGAAAAACAAAAATTGGTTCCTTAGGGACTACTCACACTTAATCAGCTCTATTCAGCGTTTGCCCATATAAAACTACGATTTTGTATGAGACGCGTACCAGTCCTTTCAGCTGCGGACAGCTGAAAGGACGCGTACGCATTTCGCGCGTTTTCTATGGGCAAACGCTGAATAGAGCTGAATAAGTGTGATTAGTCCCTTAATCAATGGACCTCTAAACGGTAGTCAAGGATTGAATACTAACTAAAATTATATAAAGTAATTTATAGGATAATATTGTTTCCATCATCTAAATAAATTGGTACCTATAATAATATTTCATCATGCCGTTGTCTGAAAACCAGTCTTACCAAGGGGTATTGTGTTACCCAGTACTGGGTTGTGGAGATCAGATAGGCAGTCGCTCCATCTAAAATACTGGTATTCAGCCGCATCTGGTTAGACTGGAAGCCGACCCCAAGATAGTAGGGAAAAGGCTAGGCAAATAATGATGACTTATCATGACTTTTTGTTAGAGAACAACTTCCAATTTGTAAAACAATGAAATTATAATGACGGTCATCTTTTTTTTATTAAAACCTTGACATGATGACCCATAAGTCCAGAACACAATAAAGGCGATAAACAGTGTATAAAAAAAAATTACATGCGATTTGTATTTTTTTCTGACTGCATAATTCTGCTCATCTGTTTCTTAACAAAGATTAATTTATCAGTTTTTAGAGTTCCGTACCCGAAGGGTGCCAAACGGAATCCTATTACTAAGCCGGCGCTGTCTATCCGTCTGTCTGTCAGCAGGCTGTATTTCATGAACCGTAATAGGTAGACAGTTGAAATTTTCCTAAAATACCTTATACGAGAAAAGTGTTTTTTTGTGTTTTTTTTTAGCGTTTTTTTACTAAGTATTGTAAGGTGGTGCGAAACCCTTCGTGTGCGAGTCTGACTCGCACTTGGCCGATTTTTTATACCCAATTCAGCAAAATGAGGTGTTTTCGTGCAAATCCACAGTTTTTTCTGTAATAATTGCCTATAATAACTACAAATTCACAAACATGTATTCATGATAATTACGACAGCGTTGAAACATTGTATCCACTTTGATTAAGTAAATTACACATGCCCTTAATTATATAAGTTACAAACTTGATTACTTATAGCCTAATAACTTAGCTACTGTTTCCTTTGTAACATGTAATAATAGCAACCACTATTTGTACCACAACACAGTGGCTCAAATTATTCCACCCCTGGAAAAAATATAATCGTCTATTATTAAAAACAAGTTTCATTATTTGACCAAAGCACGTCCGCATCTAATATTACCTTTAAAACTATTTACATCACAAACCCTTACATTTATGATAATTAATACCTTTTACATCGGGCTTCTTTGAGAAAAAACGAAGTTATTGTCTCTCATCAACAAAAGCTATTCAATGCAGCTGCCGTTTAAGGACAGACAAAGCTCCGAAGGGATAACATCGGGATAGTAGATCGTGGGATGTCGGCAAATGTCGGGCGTCGTCGGCTGAAGTCGGCAGCGACGCGATTGAGTGACGTTGATCGACAGGCTTCGGCGACAGGTATGCAGTGCAGCGAGACATGCTAATGGCACTGTTTACCATATAATAAGTCGCGTATTAACAAAGTGGAATGGCGGTTCGGGTTTGAATTCGGAATGTCGATTTTATTCAAATAAATTCTATTTCTGTTTTTGTTGGGCTTGGATTTTGAAATTCGGATTTGTCTGAGCTCATTATGGCGTTTGACAGACATAATAAAAAAAGAGATGAAAAATAAACATTTATTTATGTACTGAAATCACCTGTTTTTATTTGCATGCTTTCCCGTCAAAATTATAAATCTACAGGATACACTTGTATGGATTTTAAGTAAACTTACCTTAATTCTTTATTCAATCTTGTAACGGACACTGGGATCATGCCCGCTGTGCAATAAAAGAACGGTGAAATACAAACGTTTTATAATTAGCTGCCACAGAGTGGTTACCTACCTAAAAATATCCAGTGACGAAGATTTAGAGCAGTATTTTTGACAAAGATCTCATCATCCGATATGGTCTAGTGGCTAGGATACCTGGCTCTCACCCAGGAGGCTCGGGTTCGATTCCCGGTATCGGAATACTTTTTGCGTTGTCTTGCATTTTATTATAAGCAAATGCAGGAAAAAACGAATTGGTTTTTCGGTTCCTACAGTAGGATGTTGTTGCAAAACCGTATAATTAAAATATAATTATTAAGTGGTTGTAATTAATATTGTAATTTTGTTTAATTTATGAATTTAATTAACATTATTTAAATAATTAAACCTTAATTAATGAAAAATGAGTTATTTATGGTAATAGTTTAAAACAGACAGCATATAAATTATTTAAAAAAAAATGGATATTGCTGTTAAAAGAAACATAAAATTATAATTATATATTTTTTGTATTTTTTCTGCAATATTTTATAGTGCTACAGCACACTGCACAGACAGGTTTCATATAAAAAATCTTTCAATATAATATTATATAAACATTCTATAAAAGCTTTTGATAAAATTGGCTTTTGATGATTTTTCTCTCAGACCAATTTTATGTTGTTCTTAGGATTTTCATAAATAAAGATTTAATCATAGGTAACCCTAGCCTAACCCAATCCATCTATAATAATCTTACCTCATCAACAAAGCTGTATTTCAAACAGACAGACAATTATACCGTTGTTATAAATCTCTAGGTCTCCTTACCATGTTTGAACGAATCTGAAATCCCATCAAACAACTTTAAACTTTCAGATAAAGCTTTAAAGTTTCTTTTAGCCTAAAAGCAGGTGTTTTCGGAATTTGCATCTGAACCCAGATGGACTTTTGTCAGATATCAATTGTCTACCTGAACAGAGTCAGACTAGAATTCAAATCATACCTGATATGTTTGAGACGAGATCCTTTATGGATGCTAGTAGATTTCGGGATTTCTTTGACGAAAATTGTTGAAGATCGAGTTGGTCTAAAGTTTAGGTTTCAGGGGAAAACAGGTTGGAATCAGCTGAAGTACGTTGAGTTAAGTTCACTTAACATTTATTGAAGGCGCCGTGGCTGTGAAAAAATGAAGTTTGATGTTGTATACTTATAGCTAACCGAGATTCAAACATTGTATTATTCCTTTTAATTCAAATTTGAAAGCACATGAGGATACAAAGATTATGGTGAGATAAGAAGGAGAAAAACATAACAGAAAAGTTTGTATTACCAGTTAACGCATCTTTTCTATAGCTTGAACATCGCAATGATAAAAAAATCCCTAAATGACACCAACAAATCCTAAATTATGATACTGACAGCTTAATGTATTCCAATTATGAGATTGGGACTCTAGTATGCTAATTCATTCATAACAGTTGATCCACAAGACGTGATACGTCAAATCCCCGACGTAGATTTCTACGCTCTATTCAGTGGCTGTCCATTATGTCTAGCCCTTTTCATTTCTTGTTGAAGGACGATAGGTAATGTATCGTGTGAGAAACTTAGTAACATAATGTGCTAGAAAGGAAATATCTAGTCGATAAGGAGCAAGAAAATATTGGTGTTATTGAAAATAAGGTTGTGAAATTCCAACTACAAATAAAATAATTCAATTTGCATTTCGTATTGACAATTATCATATTTATTTAAAATTCAACAGCAATTATGAGACAAACACTCCTGTCAGATTTTTGCACCATTCTTATATGGCACATAAATAAACATCGCAATCAATAATAAAAATGTAAATTTTGACATTGAACCAACGAGCATTATTAAATAAAAACAAATTGTTATAAATCACGTAGCCGCTAAGTTCCGACCTTCTACGTCAGTGTACATTAATCACTTATTGTTCAACCAACACTATATTGAAACTAATTGATTTGTGAATACATACGTTTTAATAATTTAAGATGTTTGGGGAAAAATGGGTTTTGATCACCATGAGGATATTAAATGTTTTGGAACCGAGGCCGATGTTGTAGACCAACCATCGGACGTCGATTATAATCAGAATCAGTTCTAATTGATGGCTTCTCTATCAGTAAATGTCAATTGGAATCTTTTCAATTGAGTCTTCGATTACAATCAAAGTTCAACTGTGCCGCCATACGCCGTCGGCAAGGCTAGTAAACTATATTCAGTACAGATTGTTAACTAATTTTATCAGTGCGTTATTCATTTCAATATCTTTCTTGTTTATCCATCAACTTAACTTGCTTAAAAAGATAAAAAGCTAGAAGATATAATCTCTTACCTTCGTACATTAGGTATCTAACAAGAAGCTAAGTATAAGCCTCGTATCCAACGCTTACGCGCTCAAATTTCATCTTGATCCTTTTGTATTATTTTCATAATATCAAAGCCTATCTATGTTATTGTTATTCTATCTTCAAGATGTTTTTTGTTTGCCCTCTACAGTAATTTATTTGGGAACTTTTTGTTCTTGCGGTGCGTTGTATAATCCTCGTGCTGTCAAGTCGCCGGTTGCGTTGGGATAAAAATGTTCGACTACGGGCGTGTGGAGAGTGGTGTCAGCTACTGTTTCTGTTGTATCATCATTTTTAACCTTGTCTTCAACTTTTTCTTTATTTTCACCCTGCCTTAAATTATTGGCATGGTCGATATTGAATTTCACAAGTTGATATTTGCATGTTATATTAAGATTAACATTAAGATTGTTTTATAGTTATCGTGAGTCTATTACGTGGTCATGTCGTGTTATGCGAATATTATAATATAAGTTTAAATATTCATATCTTGACCTTACAATATCTGCCATGTAAATCTAATTCTAAGATAACTGTCGCTAACAACGGAAGCAATCAAAAACGAGCCGTACAAAATCAATCACTATCTCTAAATCACGTCGCATTACGGAAATAATATACCGACGTAATAACCACTCCACGCCATTTGTTAACCCGTAATGTCTGACTCGACGGCTACCGGTTTTTACCGTCTGATTGACGGCTGTCGGCTTCGCTTACACACCAACAAAGTTATCGATACCATCTTCTAACTCTTTATTACTTTGAGTTACAGTATATTTTTGCTTGGTTGGATATTTCAATTAATTTTGTCCATCAACATTTACTGCGGCGCCGGTCTTGGGCCAGATCTTGAATATCATCTACTTATTCATTATGGGCCCCTATTCGGTGTTAATCATAATCGGTAGTCTCATTACTTCGGTGTAAGAAGATTTCTATAGTCATCGTGTTGATTATAAGTTGTTTGTGAGTATGCTGTGTCATTGAGTGGTGGCAATCACTTATAATATTTTATGGTCAGTTTTTTAGTTACCTGTAATGAAAGAGCCGGGCGTCTTTCCATGAAATTAATTTTGGACGTTCTTATAATGGCTTAAAACTTGGCTTGTAATAAATTATCTTGAATCCGGCAGGGACTGGAACTGGAGTGGCTATATATTGGTTAAGCTTTATGTTTTAGTACCTAGTGCTTTCGGCTTATGCTCGGCACAGTTTCAAATAAATAAATTATAATACTAATAATGTATAAACATGGATTGATTTTCATTTAAGTCTGTTCGTCAAAAGATCAACCCATAATGGTCAATAAAGTTTATCTATGAATTTACACACGTGACACGATAATATTCAAACGTATTTTTTTTCTAAACAGATTGCTTAGTTTCTGCAACATGAACTCATATAACATGAATTCATATAATTTTAATTTCAAGCTCAGTATCACGTAGATTAAAATCTGATTCCCAAAGCATATTCCTAAACAGATTGATATCACAGAATCGTTTCTACATATCAATAAATATAACCAAATATGTGTAGATTTTATTGTTATTAATGTTAGTTTACATAATTTATGCTAAGTTTATTAGTTCCTACTTAGCATGACCGTTGTCATCAATGACGTATTATATATAGACACGTTATCAACAAACATCTCGGCGCTTAAAAACGGCGAAAATACTAGATAACTACTTATACGCGTAAAGAAAGGGAAATACGTAATATTACGTATATATAATTATAATTATTATTATAATAGGGAAATATGTAATATATAATTTATTTTTATCGTTTTCACACACGATATAAATTAAAAACAAACGTAGCGTCGCGCGACAGGTTGGTGCGTGACTGAGCGCAATGTGGCCAATTGGCTTCATTTCATGTTGCCATTTTAGAGTGCGGACAACGTATCTATAGTTTTATACATCATTGGTTGTCATATTATAAATTAATAAATTTAATATGATAGGTGACTTTTAAAGCTCGTCTTAATCTTTGACCATGTCAAGAATCCCTGGGGATTACGTCAATAGAATATTAAAAATATGATAAATGGATAATTTAAAATCTGTAGTGTAATAACATTTTGTGTTGTAAATAATTTTGTTCGACTAATGATTTAGAGTAGAATAAACTTTCTTAAATACGACTTTTAAATAAATTAGAGACACCTAGAAATATATTGAAGAAGAGAAGCAAGTTCTTTAACACTCTTCCTGTTCAAGAAGCATTTTACTTTAGGTATTGATTATCATAATGCTAAAGTTATACAAAAAAAGGAAAACGTACAGAGATCACCTTCCTTAAGGACTGTATGTATAGAAATATAGACGATATATAAGGATGCGTGCAAAATTAATTTAAAATACAGAACGAAAACACAAAAAGTCTAAAACGTCATACCTAGTCTAAATCTTAATCACTGATATAATAAAAAAAACAACTAAAAGGATCCAATCAACTGTCAGATTAAAATCTACGTAAAATAAAACGAACGATTCTAAGCCTAGCAAAAACATCCAGATATAAATGTAATAAAACTCCAATTCTAAACACGTAATACTTATTTGCATTAACCAACGCAACAATTCAGGGAGATTTATTAATTAATACACGTCAAAGTCTAGATGTTGATATAAAAAGAACGAGCGTACATAAATCATTCTGTCTGAGAATATTCGATAAACAAAAGAAAATTGTTCAAGAAACGCTTGAGGGTTTTGACTGGTAGAATTTATTAACAAAATTACTCAAAGACAATGAGGGATATTTAGAAACGGCGAAGACAAATTGTTGGAGGTATTGTGTAGATAAACAAGCTGAGGCTAGATTGAAGGGAGTGGAAAAATGAGAGGCGAACCGGCGCGCGCGACGAGATGTAGCGATCGAGGTAGCATTGAACAAAATAACTCGAAAGATAATCATTTTGATAGAGATACCGATTGTAAAACATTACTAATTAATAACAAAGATTGAAGTGATTATGTGAAAATTAATCTCGGTATTCCCAACCATAATGTGTAAACAGATTATAATAATATATTATCTAGAAAATACTCCTTTATCTTTATCATGAATTATGTTTTGACAGACACGGTATCTATTATTATCAGTGATCGTCGCCATAGACATAAATACTAAATGGCCTCGTTGTGAATGCGATTTATTAACAATATTTGGATTCATTGAGCGTTCTTATTCTTCTACATTTGAATATCGTTTTTTTATGTTCAGATTGGAAAACAGGTCGACGTTGGTTGATCTGGTACAAAGTAGTATCTAACTGATACACCTATGGATACCTCCAACATCAGTAATTTTCCAACAATGCTCTTAGTTCACCGGCACTTTGAAACCAGAACCCCAACACAGATAAAGTCAGGCTAAAAAATGTGGAAGATTTCAGAAATGTGGACCACTTATAAAATATTCCTCTAAGAGCCACTAATTACTCACAGCCAAGAGAATTGCTCATAACTTACACCAAAAGTCCACAAGGCATTCAGAGCCTGTTCGTCATAGTTGATGGATGGTAATGAATAGCACTTTTATGCGCTACTGAGGTGAACACCGTTTATTGTCGACGATTGATTGTGAAACCGCTTCTTGTTTGCTGCCGACGTTTCGACTCCATTGGCTTTGAATGGATTATAAAGTATATTTATGGTTCGTTTGAAATGTAACCAGAGATGGATGGATATTGTTGCCGATTTGAAGGGAAATGAAATGTTGGGTCTACCTTTGTGGGTTTAGGGTTGGCAAATAGAGATATAATATGAGTCATGGCAATAATTATAGGTTGACCAGAGGTAAGAACTGCATTAGATTCGCGATTTGATTACTGCATTATTACATAAATAAAAAGAACTACTTCATAAGTATTCATTTATGCCTAGGTAAGTACTCCAAACCAAACCAAGTTCTGGAATATTATTTTAAAACCAACTATGTGACCACTTTATTTCTTTTAGCAGTAAAGTCGAACTCGCAAGATTTATGTACTTGTCTTGAAACCGCAAGCAATAAATTACCGCTGAACTTAAGGCTAAGTAGCGACAACTTGCTAAGCGATAGCCTGCGAGAGCGAAACCAGATTTCACTGAGTGACGTTATCCGTGGTCTTGTTGATGTTGCTAATCCACCTGATTTAACACCTTAACCACCTCTTGAGACACTTTAAGACGGAGATGATGATAATGAAAGGCATGACGATAAACGAGGACTTCATAATAAAGAAGGATATGATGATGTACTCAGTGATATATGTAACGTCCTAGATGAAATTCCTCCAAAACCAGTGCAACAGAGGTAAGATATTAATGTCACTGTAACACAATAACTGGTAGACGTCAGACGAACCATTGTGGCTACACAAAGGGAGTGTGGTGAGACAAACGGTGCTAATTATTCATCATTAGTGGCAATCGCGGCCGGGATGATGTATGGCGGCCCAGAACCATTCATCATGCAGCCTTTGTTTCTTTAGCGGAGGAATATTTGTGGAAGTGAGACGCTGTTTAGATGTGGATATTGCTGTTTTTAGGGTCGTTTTTCAAGTTGGGAAAAAAGAGGTAAAAATGGCTGGAAACCTAATCTATCTGTACGTGACATGGTTCTTTTTTCTTAGCGAATCGTAAAGAAAAGCGCAAAAAGAGTTTCCGTAAAGTTGATTGTACTTTGCTCTGAAGTGTTGACTTGTGAATAAGAAACCCAAAAACTGAAGTTTCTGAATAAAATATCGAAACTAAAATGATTATACCGAGCAACGTTGCGTCATTCGACTAACGAAAAAATACTTTATCAAATGATTTATTAGCGGCACACAAATCTTTGAACAGTTTTATTATTTCGTTACATAACAAATTAGGCACAAACAAAAAACACAAAAATAAACATTCGCACTTTATACCTGTCAACTTATCTTTCAAAAACCAAGACAACTAGTTTTAATGACTAACCACAAAAAAACTGAGCTTACAAAACACCTCGTTATGGGTTACCTTCATCAAGACCTGTCAAATTAATTGACAGCTCATACAGCTGACACGCATTGCTTGGCGTTTTGAATTTAAAACAAAATTAATTATACAATCAATCAGACGACATGTCATGGCCGCAAAGGTGTTGCTTTTCGCGCGGCAAAATGCCAATCAACGTACAAAATGCTCACCCAAGCGGCACGACAGCCACAAATCTGAAAAGACCTTACGCAGGTCGGTGTACTTCAGTAATTTGAATTTTATTTTAAGAACTTTAAAGTTCATTGTTGAAAGTATAGAAAATATTACATAAGTCATTGCTATCGTCAATCACGTCAGTAGTTTAACAGCCCGATTCGCCACACTTTAATCGAGTCGCTCAATAAAGTGAACCTGCTCAAGGTGAGAACGGTCTCAAAAGCCGCATTTTAAAAGGAGAAATTTTTATGTTTCGCCTGTCATTTCACGCGCATTTAATGTTAATTCGCACATTTCTTGTCTTTGGCTGAATGCGTTTTAATTTTCTCGATCGGAAATCAGCCGCGAATTTATGTGAACGCATGTACAGTGTCGGCCGTAAAATTTACGACAGAGAAACAGAAAGGAATGAAAGACGGAATTGAGAAATAAAACTGTTTTCACATTCAAAATAGCGCAATATATTTTACTGAACGTTTATGATGTTGTAATTTATGTGCCGATTCATTTGGTATAGTATAAAAAATAATAAATCTTGACCGGGGTTTGCGTTAGTAGAGATTATGGTTTCCTGTGTTACGAATGATCTTGTAAAAATTAAACTGGAGGAAACGGGATGATCGATACGACCCACATATTAACGTTCAAACTCCTTTATATGCCGGATATACGAGACATTTGAGATTGCATGCTTAACGCTTCTAAGAAAATTTAAAAAGACAAATAGAAATTATGAAAATAATGTCAAACAGTCAGTTCTGCAGAACTTCAAATGTGTTTATTTCAATGGCTGCACTGTTCAAAATCTTCGCTCCTGTTTGAATTTTTATTTAACCCAAGAACAGTTCAAAGCATCAATTTTGTAAAATCATCTCTTTCCTTGTAAGAACTACCAGACCAAAAAAAAATCTTTATTTGCTTCCAGAATCCCCGTGTCAGATGACAAGCAACTATTGACTCTTTATATTTTGCTTTCATCCATAATTGCCAGGGAGCCACTCTTGGCTTCTGTTTACAAAGACAGACGGTAGCTGTGTTTAAATAACTATTGATGTATTTCAAGCAGCTTTGATTTAACAATTGCATGGTTCTGGCGAAAAATATTCTTGTCTTATGTATAAAAAGTGGTGTAACCTATATATGTATAAAAATCAATTGCCTAATGCACGGCAATTGATTTTTATACATAGATATTACACCACTTTTCTCGCAAAAACTCGAAAATGACTCGACCGATTTGATAATTTTATCTTTGTTTTGTTCGCCTGAATCCTTGGGTGGTTTCGGGAAAAATAAAATTAGGCAAAACCCAAAGGAACAGCCGAAAATTATGTATGAAGTTCACCGGGTCATCTTATATATAAATAGATTTTCTAGAAATGCCTTAATATCTATAGAATTAGATTTAGGTTTTTGGTCACTCTATCATCGGGTGGTCTAGCAAGTCACGACTAACAATTTTTTGCAATGACTCAAGTTTAGATAGTTTGATTTATGAGGTTTTTTATAAACAAATCACCACATTCAAGACCAAATGACGTTACACCTTCAGTAGTCAAACCATTGACAACTTTAGTCTAGTCAAGCTGCCGGTTCTCATCATAAGTAAAAACTTGTTACGCTCAGCAACTTAAACCACCTTTTTACTTCACCCTGTCGACACCTACGCACAGATGCTCATCTCTTAACAAACTGGGGTCAGTTGGCCATCCAGTCGACACGACTACTGATTATCTTATTAGAATTAATGACTTGAATAAATTAACTACTCAACGAATGCTATTTTGCTGCATATTAAAATGTAAATAAGACAATTTAGATCCTTTCAGTGCCCACGCTTATGAATTTTTAAACTTCAACGCCTAGCTGGCTACTTTCGTAACGGTGTCGTAAAATTTTATATGGTCATACGTATGCATATGACAATATTGTAAATTGATAGTTTGCGGAGAATGTTTGAGTATAAAGACACATAAAATAAAATTCTAAAGGTGGACAGGGGTATTGGTTCTGTCTGAAGGGCAATTATTACAATGTATGAAACGTTTTAATGAAATTAATTCAATTATTCAGATGGTATGATAAAATAGGTGTGCTAAGGTAAAATTATGGTAGAATATTAAGCTCTATAGTGCAATAAAGTGTGAGCGGTCATATAAAACTGTCTGTATCGTAGACTAGTAGTAAATTACTTTCATAATTGTATGGAAAACGATGTTGTTGAAATAAAATTGGATAATGTTGCAGTTTAGTCAGCATACATTTACTTTTATTTTCACCATTTTGAAGGAAAATATTGTGAGGAAAATGTCATGACCTAGAACCAAAAAATCGAAGTTATGTGACATCTTACAACCCGCACAAGGCCCGCGTGGTATATGTATAATATCTAGGTGCCTAAAAATATTTTCATTTGGCACTTCAGGAAGTTTTTTTGCACAAAGTGACTTCCAAATGACACCAGAACATTCTTTGTGTTCTCTCCTCCAAACGTGACTACGCGAGGTGCATCAAAAAATAGATTTATCTAAAAACCACAGGCTGGATTCCGGCGCAGTCCGGCTGCATCCATTATTCATAGATACCGCTTTCTTATAGACTAGTGGTACATGAGTCGTTTCCACCTGTGTACAGATACTTTACACCTCATTACTAACTTACTTGTTTTACTTGTACGAACTTACTTCAGTACTTTCTTTATCTCCTGTTGAAAGCTTTTGAATAAAACAAGATCGTTTTCACCATGTAACAAAGTACTTTTTTTTAAACCACAACGGTTATGCTCTTGGCCTGAATCTCACCTGATGCTAAGTGATGATCAGGCCGAAGGTGGAAGCGAGCTTCACCCGGAATCCTCAACCACAGAGGACTGGCTATCTTACCTCTAACTGCCGAAACACAACAATGCTCTTAACATTGTTGTTATGGCGACAGGCTTAAATAAGATGGTGGTAGCTAGCCAGGCGGACTTAGAACAAGCCCTACCACCAACCAAACCGAGCAGAAAATTTTGCCCCCACTGGGAATCGAACCCGGGACATCTGGGTCTGAGACAGGTGGTCTAACCACTAGACCACAGAGACGGTACTTAACTAACTATGCCATTATTTTGAAGACAACACAGTGGGTTTAAAAGTATTAGAATTTTCATTTTACTTCAGTCATGCCTGATGCATTTTCTAGATTACAAGTTATTAAAATAAATGTGAAATGTATATTTTATTTATTGAATCATTTTATTTTAGCACAATCCTTTAACATTTGTTTTAAGGTATCGTATTTCGTGTTCCAGAATGTTTACATAGGATAGTGCCAAAAACGAATGTTTACATTGGTCTACAATATTTATTATTTTAGGATACAGTCTGGATATTTTGAAAACTACTGGGTATGTAAATAATCTTTTTCTGCTCATTTACTTTGTATGGAATTACATTTTTTTTGTGTTTTGTTAAAATGTTTTTAAAGTGCTACTGCTTGTGAGGTCGGGTTGTTCTAACAGTTAAATGAAGTCCTACGTTAATTTTTTTTAGAAATTAGGCATTACGTAAAATAGAGTTGTTAAACGTCAAGAGATAATGAAAAGAAAAAGAAAATTGATACTATATTTTCCTCAATATTTTTCAGCAACGGCAGCAAAGAAAAGCTTGGAGACTAGAATTCACAGTCTTATGACAAACTTGTAAAAAAAGTTTAAAATAAAATAAGTACTAATATCACAGCAAGGCAACAGTGCGTTCTATTCGATTCGTCTCGGTATCGATGCATCAGAATCGATTTACACTAGTTAGACATCGATAAAGGCACCGCCGCCCGTCTCGGAGTGTCAACCAATTTGGTCGATAGTCACGGTAACAATCGATTGAGAATATCGGTTGAGTGGACCGGTGTGAATGTTTCTTTGAAGTAAATTGTTTATTATAAACAAAGAGAGGAAAAAATATTATAATTGAAAATGGTTCTTTTAGTTTTGATAGAAAATTATCCTATCCATTGATTAAAAAAATCGGTTGTTACGTCAACAACAACGGATTTTTTTTATGGGACATTCGTTTTTCTTTGAATTGCTAAGGTTGGCGGACGGATTGCACATCGTGGTCAGTCAAAGTGAAAAAACATGCGTGTGCAGTAATCCATTGGTCGTTAGTTTCATACACGCAGAGTGTCATGGAGTTTCTTACCTATTTTTCTACAATTCCACATAATTTGGAACTCCCTGGCTGACCCACTGCAATTAAAAAGTGCCTTGAGTTTTGAGTTTGAGTTAGCAATCACCAAACCAGTCAAATTAACGTGCATTGAAGCAATAAGTGAGATCAAAAGGTAATTGTCCAAAAGTGTGTGAGATCATTGACAGTATTGACACTCGAAAACTAAAATTAATTCACCACTAATTGCATAATCATTCTGTTTTAAAGGTAGTATTCCTGTATTTAAATTCACAATTCAATAAATTTTGAAGTTGCGCAAAAAAAAAATTGAATCTTTCAAAAACATTTGACGAATTAAACCATTACCTGCTATATTACGTGTGCATTCAGGCCAGACAAGTAATAACAATCAGTCTCCATCATTATGAACTGACAAGCATAAAATTGGAGTTTAAAAATTAAACGGTTGATGCGAAATTGGAAACTTTTGTGCTCATTGTAGGCACAAAAGCCTTATTGTGGCGGTTAACTGAACATTTTGTTAGACATGAATTATTGTGATGTTTTGCGTGGGCAAAAGGACCGTTACAGTATGTTTTGTGGATTGTTAATGGCGATAGCAATTTTGTATGCTAATGACATGTAATAATGAATACAAATAGTCGCTAAGTTGTAGTCTAATGTTTGTGTCTCAAATGTGGGACATGTTTTGTTAGTCTTATATTTTTAGTAAATGAGAATACTTCGACGTTTTTTTAAACAATGGTAATAATTTGCTTCTGTTTAATATGTCTGTTCCAGATCAATTTCTAAAGCAAATTCCATAATAAGTAACAATAATTTTGTACACATTTAAAGAAGTTAACCTTTTTTAGGGTTCTGAAGGGTGTGAAATGGAACCCTATTACTAAGCCTCCGCTATGTATCCGTCTGTCCGTCTGTCTGTCAGCGGGCTGTACTATATCTCATGAACTGTAATAGCTAAACAGTTGTAATGTTCACAGTGTTGTGTATGTCTTCGTGGCTACAACAATAAAAAAAGTTAATAATTAAAACTCCCTACATACAACAAAAGTGTTTTGTGCTCGATCTTAATACGGTACAGAACCCTTTGAGTGCGAGTCCGACTCGCACTTGGCCGGTTTTTATTCATTAGCAGTAGACATAATGAATGACGTAGCAAGATATTACACCATTTGAATTTGTCTTACTATGCCAACACGATCTTAATCTACCATTACCACCTTCCGTAACTTTAGCCTACATTAAAAAACAAAAATAATTAACCGATCAATACCTTTAAATATCCGATAAAAAAATAATTACAATTCTATAATTAATTGGCTGTAATTTCTTTCGCAGTCATTAAAATAGTGTTGTAACATGCTATAAATCAGGGGTAATCAAGCAGGCTGTTAATGCGAACGCTTTGAGCATTAATTGGCGAATTTCATAAACCGTCGACTATATTAATCCGTTACGACATTCGCGTGTATTTATGTTAGTGCTGCGCGAGAATTGATTGGATAGTGTTGTAATTGAAGTTCATTACACTGATGGGTTAATAATAGCACTGTTATATAGAGAATAAGCTCATGACATTTTTGATAGAGTAGGATTTAAGAAGTCATTGTCTCCATTAACCGACTACGGCGAAGCAAAAAGGAGGGTTATGATTTTGACCGGTGTGTATGTATGTATGTTTATATGTTCGTTCATCTGTTCCGTCATAACTTCTAAACTACTCATCTTATTTTGACAATTAATGAGGTATCGTTGGGTACAGTTACGAGCAAAAGTATGTAAACACTAATTAAATTTAAGAACGAATTACTCTTAAATTAATTATTGAAATTATAGAGTTTTGTGCAGACAGAACTTTTGAATTTTTCATTAAATTGCAATACTTCAACCCATACTCTAAATGAGAAAATAGCTTTAGAATTTTACTTAGTGTTTACATACTTTTGCTCGTGACTGTACGTATTTTTAATTTGTTTGTCTGTCTGTGATGTCTTGTTTTAAATACCTTTTTAACCCCCGACGGAAAAAGAGGGGTGTTATAAGTTTAACGTGTGCATCTGTGTATCTGTCTGTTCCCTCATAGCTCCCAAACGGCTGAACCGATTTTGAAAGGTTTTTTTGTTGTTTGAAAGGTGCCTTGATCGAGAGTGTTCTTAGCTATAATTCAAGAAAATTGTTTCTGCCGTTTGAAGATTATCAGCTCTTTTCTAGTTGATGATTGGATGTGCGAATCTTCCACAGGTCTGATCGATTCGAAATTTAGTATTCTGTTACTTCAATGATATTAGAAGAACATAGTAAACTTGAACCAATACTGCAGCATCACCTGGAATTGTGCTGGGAGTTATTTATATTTTTAATTTTAACTTGTTAGTTGACTTTTTTGTTGTAGGTTTTAGTTTTTTGGTTTATGATGATCATGACTCCGCGTGCAACTAGATACGTCACAATATCTATTCTGTGTGGGATATCTAATCTGAGTCTTAGCGCAAAAGACAATGGCTTATCAACTGTGCAAGTCAACCAATCTATTATGCATCCTAACAACATTTATAGTGCTGGATCTTTTGTTATTGCTCAACATGAGAGTTATGCAGGTATAAGGCTTGATATTCGAAAACATCGATTCCTACAAGGTGTGTTCAGGCATGCAAGCTCAATGATTACGGTACCTCTAGCTTCTCGATTCAATACTGAAAAATCGACTTATTGGTGACTCGCATAAATTCACTCGACGACGACTGACGAGTGACTGGGACGAATCGACACTTTTTTTTCTTTTTTCTTGTGGTGATTCGCACGAAGTCAGTTTATTTGTGGGCGAATCGACAGATCCAGAAATAAGTATGAGGCAATTGTCATATTTTGAATTTTATGCAATAAACTTAAGAAAAAAGTACACTAACTTGATGTTGCTGTCGATCCGCCCACAAATAGGACTTCGTGCGAATCACACACAAGAAAAAAGAAAAAAAAAGTGTCGATTCGCCTTTTTCGGGCGAGTATATTCGTGCGAGTCCCTATTAAGCTGAAAATCCAATAATCCATAGGATTTCGATTGATGCGAAAGATAATAATTAATAACATTAACATTTTATTATTTATATAGATAGGCTTACCGATAAGCTAATGGAAGGAAATGGCTCAATACAGTCTGTAGGTAACACGGTAGGAATTCACTGTCAGTTTAGTAACACACGCAATCCTATAAGAGGATATTAGGCAAAATAGCTCATTACTTAAAAGCACGCAATTATGTTAAAATATGCCTGACACGGCTAATTCTGTAATGACAGCCGGAATAAGTTAGGAGCCTTTAATGTACAGCATTTTATAGGGTATATCGCCGTGTCAATTACTGTGCATAAAATGTTAGAAGTAATGTTCTAATGAACAGCGATTAAGGAAGGGAATGCCTATGTCATATCGCGGTGACCAAAATGTTTTAGCGTATGTACCTACTCTTATATAGTCGGTGTATTGATGTTTGTATTATTAATTTAGATTTTGAGGTATTCTGGGTTTATTGTGGTGTGTATTTTTTTTCTTAATTTCTTAAACAACTGTAGTGTCTATCTGTCAAGAATGTGGGCGGAAAGGGAAGTGCTGGTGTGACCAGCTTTTTATTATTGTTGGCAGACTACAACTAGTGTTGCTATTACAGTCGGGGTTCAAAACTTTTGATATTTTTGATAATCTTAGATTTAACAGAGTTGCAAAAGAGGAGAAAAACATTGTGAGGAATTCTTGGAAAGCAAACTTCGTGGGAAATACTTGTTCTTTATCTGTTTTGGAAAAGGCAGCTGGTATTAACTTAAACAACATTTTATAGCCTATCAATTACATTCACAAACAGTTAGAAATGATACCTCCTTATTACTCATTAAGAACGATAACCTCCCACGTTCGAACATTAAAACTATAGGGTTACCTCATTATATTTTGATTACGATCTGAGCACCAAAGTGAATACAGATTGTACACAAATTAATCCATCAAGCTACATAATCCGGCGGAGCGTTAGCGCGGCTTGTCAGGCGGCTTGTCAAGCGAGCTGGAGACTCACGTCAACCCGCCTGTCAGAATCATGACGCATGAGTGCGCCTACCGCGATGCGGCGGCTTCGAAAAAGACTTTTTCTCATTTTTTTTAGTACTCGAATGACAGTGTAATCCGTGAAACTGGAAACGGTGGATTATTATCGCTTTTTGGGACGCTTTTTATGATTTGACCTTTTGTAGTCCTGTGTAACGCTTCTTTGATGATTTTAGATTTTTTTGGCAATCTCTCGACGGTGGTGTCATGATAAGGGTCTCGTGTGATGACATTTGAAGACTGGTCTAGTTAAAAAATTCACGACCTATGTGACTATCTACGGTTAACTTATCTGACAGATATCATCATTTTTCTGCCCTTGTCCCAATTTATTTGGGGTCGGCGCAACATGTGTTTTTCTTCCATACTTCTCTATTAGTCGTCATCTCGGTAGTCAACCCCCTTCCATACATATCACCACTCACACAGTTGAGTTTCATACAAAAACTGTCTATCCTTTCGAATGTCGTTGGTGCTCCTTGAGCATCACGTTAAAAAGTGCTCACGTGTTACCGGAGCTCGTTGAGCACCGACTGACTTCACGCGTATTTGACTATTCTTTAATTTACGAAATTATTACAATTAATTTACCATATATAAATATTCTAAAGGCTGTAGTTAAACAACGTGATATTATCATAATTTAGGTCAATTTAAAGCCTTACATTCTCACAATTCAATCATTCCGAGAATGCAATTAAAAATTACATTCGCATTTAAAATGCAACACCAATTAAACAAAAACATTACGTCAACATCCGACCGGCCGGATATCGTGTAGACGGCCTAAGCCCCACCTTTGTAATCAGTTAATTAGCGCTCACAACACAATGAGCCCTCCACACACGATACGGATTAACTTTTTATCATCTCATTTGTGACGTGTCATAATCTGCGCTCGGCCGCAATCTGTCATAAGTGTCATGCTTGTCAACTGTCATGGCGATGGTCTAGTTGGGCCAACGTTGGAGCCACTGTATGGAGTAGGTATTGTGTTAATGGTGTTAGATGATTTTGTTCCAACTTCTAGATACAGTGTGATTGATGAGAAGGCTAGTGACTTATGGCTACGATTCGATATGTGACTGGTTTCGGTTATGGGTAGTCAGAAGCTGAAAAAGCCTGACAAAGAAGATCCACACGAACTTCCTATTTTTTTTAACTTTCTTTGGAGAATAACGTCGTAGAGTCGTGAGCAGACATACGTGGTGATCAATGATTGTGAGCCTTCTCTCTGCAGTAGACGTCGAAAACAGGCATGATAATAATATCAAAAAACAACCGACTTCCAAAAAAAGTGAATCATTACTTTAATTTCGAAAGTCGGTGTTTTTTTGCCACAGACTTCCGATTATTTTTTTTGGAATTCGTTTTTTTTTTAAACTTTTTATTTTAATTTTTTAATTGTGGTTGACCAAGGTTTTGAGATGTTTTCCCTTTTACACCACACCCATAGTTCGTATCAATAGACCAGGCCATCATACTTATAAGTTATTAGTCCGTATCTTCAAAACTACTAAACCAGATGAAACTTGCACTGATCCGTAAGTTGAAGTAAATGTAAACCAATAAAAAAAATGGTCATGATCCGATTAGATTCAGAGAAATGCGTCGACAAACAAACATACATACACACACACAATTTTTTATATTTGTTTGGAAGCCCTAATAGATTAATATTATGTGAATATATTGCAGTTCCAATAATATTATTACATACGTACCGTTTCGAATTTATAACTGCTTTTTTTTTAAATCGGTTAAAAATACATCGACTGTCAGTTTCAGCAGTATTTCAAACTTGCAATAATGAACACCGACACATTAATTTTATTTTCTAACAAAATTCTCGTTTCCCCGAATTGTAACAAGTTGCGTGTGATAATTAGTAATAGATAGCATGTCTTCATACTTATTAATACACGAACACTTTTTATCCTTCAATGTGATTGCTATTTTAATTTATTGACCGTGATTGTTCATAATTGTTGTGGACTGATGAAAAAATCTGTCGGACTTTAATTATAACAGATTGTCTATTGGTGTAACGTGTTTGTTTGTCGTTATTGGTACATAAATTATCATAATTACACACTTATTACTGTTTTTACTATTGCTAAAACTGACGGATAAATTGCAGTCGAGACTTCTCAATTTTATTGTGTGAATGTCAATCACTATGCATTTTCTAGTTGGGAAAAGCCTGCCAAAGTTATTCACTTGTAAAACATAGTAGAAGAATTGAACAGGAATTATTATAACATAAGCTATCTCAGAAAGATGTTAACGTCTTATCGTATACAAGGTGGAGACGAAAATACAACAATAAATTAAGATGCGTATAGATAATGATGTTCCCAGTCTGCATACGAAAATTCAATCGAAAATCTCCAAAAATTTTGTCACTATAGCTAGTCAATAGATTGGCGAAACTCCTAGCCGGCCCATCACTACTATTTAGTTTGTTAGAAAAAACACTTTTTAAATTTCAATATTAGGATTTATTTGATAGATACACACGTTAAACTAATAACACCCATCTTTTTCCGTCGCGGGTTGAAAAGAAAGGCATCGTAACAAAATAAATGGAGTTATAATCTTTAATTTACTATTTTAATAAAAATTGCATCATGATACGACATAAACAGTCTAGACTAGTGTGGGAGTCGCATTAAATTTAATTTTTGCACTCCTCACAATGGCAGTTGACTTATAAATATAAATTATTTAAATTTTTATTGTTCATCGCAGCTGTAATTAAAATAGAGGTTAAACATAAATTTTATTTTCATAATTAAAGATTTATTGTGGCAATATAAAGTTAACACTCAAAATAATTATGACTAAGGACCTCGAATTAAAAGCCAAGGTTAGTTACTAAACGAGGTAAAACCTACATCATAATTTAAATTTATTGCCTACAATTAATATTTATTTATACTTTTGTATCAACTCATAAATGCATGCCAAAATAACTGACCTAAGTGGTGTAAAAATATCAACATAATCTTATAATTCTGCGAATCAGTTGGGTATTACAGTATTCATTTAATTATGGTAAACATTTTATGACTAATTACAGCAGTTGTCTTGTCCTCATTGGTTTTAGATGGCAACTTTATCACTACATTATTTTTTCTGGTCTCAGAAAATCATAACCTTTCCTAACATGATACTTGTGTCAAAAGCAAGTTTTTGAAAGGGCAAGGTTAGCAGCAGACTTCAAATATGCTGTGGATGATATAAAACAAAACTGACTTAGCATAAGTTGGTAAAACACCATGCTGTATCACAACGTATGTACCCAATTAATAGTGAAGTTATCATAAAAAAACAGCAACCTGTATCACCATGTAGGTGCCCAATAAACAAGATCATTACTGCCACAAAAATAATCGAGTACATCCCTAGTTATTAATGTGACCAATTAGTTGGTCGGTGGACGGATAAATAATTTAACGTGTCACGCGACGTGTTGCCCTGACACGCTGTCACGCCGTCACGTGATCTCGTGACGTGGAATGACGGCGGCGTGACAAAAATTAGGGTTATTGTATTTTAGGACGTTCACATTTTTGTTTGTTGTTTCGTTTTGACGTTTGTTTTTAATGTGAGTGTTTACTTGAAAAAACTTGCGGTGACCTGAATAAAATAAACGCTGAACGTTTTTTTTACTTTACATATTGTGTTTGAAGTCATGGCAGAAGAAAGTAACCTGGGTCTGCGTCTATCTCACATGATGTTTTTAGGTAATTATTAGCTTCAGTACAGTACTGTATCAAAATAATTTTCGTTCCGAAAAAACACCATAAACACAGCGTTTGCATTAGTCAACCAGGAAATTTCAACATTTACTCATTTTCACGCATTTCACCAAGAACATTCTAATAAAAAAAAAACTTGTACATGCCTTCCACGTAAGGAAATAAGATCAGCAGCTGAACAAGAATTTCTACTGCGCATTCTTTTGCCTAGTACAGTATCAATACAGAAAGTTATCTGGACATGGATACCACATGAGTAGATAGTAAAACAGAGACCAAGCTTCATACAAATTGTGCCCATATAAACGGCTGTGCTATGCGTGATTTACTCCTCAACGCATGTTTGTCTATGACATCAGGCTAACATAGCCACTGCCACGCTTGTGATTGGGGTGCATAGGAAGATCTCCGTGAGCGATATTATACTTTTATATATACACGTTCAGCACAGTTAAGTCAGACAGCTCCTCCTCCTCCAAACCTGTCTGAATGGCGAATCTTTCTACTTGTACTTCCTTACAAAGTTGATAAGAGCCAATGTATACAATCTGCCAGCTCAAAAAGCCCTTCGATGCGAACCATGAGGTTCAAAGTCGAAGCTTATCTTTTCACTTTAGCATGAGAACCTGAACTAACTCGAGCGACAGAGCGCACGATTGACAGTAAAATCTAGTCACTAAAAAGTGTGGTCTCTGTCAAATATCTACTCATGCTCAGTACACTATTACCATCATCCTATGGCTACCTCACCAATTAGTACCTGATGTTTATGTATCATTTCTTCAAGCCAGCTAATTAAACATGAATGTACAGACATGTCATGTCGTCGGCTGTCCTATCAAAGGCGAGTCCACTCCTTTTTTGAGTCCATGATTCACACTAGTTACAGTAGCGTTAGGGCTGGCAGGTGTTCAAGTTGTTTTATTTGAATTTCTGTTTTGGTTTTTCTGTACTAAATTATTCATGTTAGGTATTTATCTTACGATTTGTTGAACTATGTTTGCTACAATTGCACGTTAGCACTGGGCTTGTCTTGGGCTCACGGTATGTAGTAAATTACTGCATTTAGAAAAGCATAACCTAAGTATTAATTAAAATAACTCTTTATACGCGGCACAAGATATGTCTTTTATTTATTTATTTATTTATAATAAGCACACCAACAGCACAGTCACTTACAATTCAAATGAAATAACATCCAAAATTGGCATTACAGTACCCATGCAAATAACAGGTATGCATGACATTGAGTTATAAAAAATTAGAGACAAAGGAGAACAATTCAGAGTATGTCCAGTAGACCTAAATACACTAAAATAAACCAATATCGGCGTGTTTACCTAATTACGCTTTGTTAGGTACCTAATTTAGGACATGAAGCAACAGAAAAATATCAAACGGGTGTTCAGTATTTTTAACTCTAATTTAAAGCCTTAGGTCTGACAACATTTAAGCATCTCAAGCTTCCGCCACCACAAATTTCCACTAACATTAAAATGAGACACCTACCAACCCTACACAGGTACCGTTGTATGACGTGACCGAACGGTTGTCAGCGGTATGAGTGATGGCGTGCCGCGTCGACGTTACCACCTGATTTATTACTTCCGAGCCCCGCCCCCCGTTCCGCGACCAGCACCCCGCAACCACCCGGCAGTGCAGACAGCAGCGGTGTCGACATTGTTGCGCAAATGTGTGGATTCCTTTTTGATTGGTTTTTGGATGTCTAGTTTAGCTTTTGGAGTGTTTTACATTAGTTGACGTTGAATTGGAGATGGATTGCTGTAAGTTTCCCTATACCGGGTCAAACGGTTTTGTAAGACACAGCAGTGCTAGAAGATGGGAGTAGAAATAAATAAAAACAGCCTCAGATGTTTTTTCATCCCTTACATTCCAAATTGGTCTCTTATTCGCAGTGCCTAGCTCACTTTTTAGTGGAAGTTTTTAGCAGCAAGCTAAATTTCTAGCAACAACGACAACAAGAATTGACGATGATGATGATGAAGCACTTAAGAGCCCACACAACCTCAGGTTTTTATCTCGCTCGCACCATACTACTCGCGGGCTGAGTGCGAGCGCAACGGAGTCGGTTCCAAAGCGGCAATAGCTTAGGTAATTTCTTTTTACGGTGAAAATAATTGTAATTAAAAAAAATAACATAGTCGCTGCTTTAAAGTTAGTTCAGTTAGTATACAACGTTTCATGATTTAATTTGAAGTATTTTTTTTAATAGCAGCGGTTTATTGTTCGGTTTAGAGGTAACTTTGGATTATTTTTCTGTGAAGAAAATTTTATGAAATCGTGTTTTCGGCTAACATAGTACTTAACAGTAATCCTCAACATACATGCTGCAGTAGTTTCGATATAATGGCAGTTCTTGCTAAGCAATTTGAGGTCTTATAGGCCCTTAATAATCCTCAACCAGTCTTTAAACATTTAGTAGCTCTCATTTCTTCTAATCTCCTCAGTCGTTAGTTGATACAGTTTTTTTCGTTCCCACGTCGACGCCACATAGAAATAATTACATAGATATACACATATTTTCACGCCATGTTCCAAACAAGGAACGGTAATTACGATGAAATAATAATATGTGGTTGAACTTATAACTGTTACATCTAGACCAATAAGGTAAGTAAGGGCTAAATGTACATGATAAATTTTCTTGTTTTACTGTAATAATGGAGTAACTATCTTTTGTGGAATCGTTTAAGTTTAATAAAGTGTAGAAAGCCTCATATTTCCAAGTAGGTTATATAGTTTTAAGTACACGCTACTTTGGTGTTCCCAGCTTGAAATTAAAGGCTCTATCTCATCCTGAGTGATGGTATAGGCAATTAATATATCGGGTTTTAAAGGCCTCAGTTCCAACAATATCAATCATTCATGAGATAGTAAAAGTGCGAGTGTGCGTGCGTTAGCAGCCTTCTTTAGGATGAACAACCATTCACAATTTAAAGTCTGTTGTCAGACATGTTTGTCTATACTATTTTGCTAGTAGGTAATGTAAGTAGGTATACTTGTTTTATTATGATTTAAATCTGAAACCATTAACCCATTAACTTCACTAAATAATAATATTCATTAAAACATTTCTTCTTCGTGTACTTGTTTGCACTCAGTACTAAACCCATCTGATGCAGGTGTAAGAACGCTTCCAATGTCGTCTGTCGCGGTACAGCATGTCGTGTCGTTAGTTTTCCTTGATTTCAGACGGCGCTGCATTTCATTAGATGTCGCCGTTTCAATCTAGATTAAAAGATCGTGCCTGTCTACTTTGTATGTTAGTCTTGATGTGTCTGCGTTGTTGATTAAATGTTAGTTTTTGTTTGCACGTGTGTCTTGTACAAATGTTGTGCTTTCTGGTAATTTATGTGTTAGCATTTCTTCGTCATTTTTTTAGTTGGTCAAGGGTTTTCATTTTCATTTACCTAGATTCAATATTTGAGACCTACTTACTACACATGATTATACACAAAATGTGTATAAGATCCTGGGGAATTTATCAATAGACATTGCAGTACACTGCAGTGATTCGATAATCAGTGGCAGAGATTACAATATATTCTCTAACTATATAAAAGTCTTCCTCTTCTTCAGCCTCATGTATTTCTTCATCCGTCTGACTGGACGACTGCTTTACAATTCCAAAGTGCCTGTAATAAATGTTTCGAGTTATTTAAGTCACTGCTTGGGCTCCTTTTTTATATTGTAAGTGTAATTATCTTTTCCCTTACATTCTTGACTTGAATCAATCAAATCAAAAAATCGCAAATTCTCATTAATATACCATTTTTTTCCCCAAACAACAAACACTATCTCATAATTATATCTTTCAAATTTTCAAATCACGAAAGCAAATTAAACTCTCTGTAATGCAATACGTTTATCAACACTGGAATAGTCGGCGTTAACTAAGGCCTGCTGTAAACTTCAGTACAACCATCCTCCACCGCATATATCATTCTGTTTTATGAATTGTAAATTTTACGTTATATAGTCTTTAGTGGGCCATATTTCAACTTGTATTAATGTCTCGCCGCCGGCGGCAGGGTTGAACGTAGGGTGTATTTGATATTCTTGACATTTGTTCCGTTCTGATATTGAAATAATAGGGATGGTAAGTTTTATAGGTCCTTACTGTATATTGATGGCTCTTTCTTGACTTGGGCTATAAGATTTATTGGTATAATCGAAATCTAAATAACAAAAACGTTTTCAAAAAAGTTTTTATGTCAAACAGGAGCCATCAGCAGCTAGCTCTTAATAATTAATGTATTCTTAATCAAATGCAAATAGAGTAATTTGTTTGACATGTTTTATTTTATTTAAATATCAAATTTTAATTAATGTTGATGGGATTTATTCTAAATTATCTTTAGAGTGTTAATTAAAATAAATAATTATGTTAATGGTATGTAGATTATGTCATTTTTTTTAATAAATTGTATATAATATTATAAATCTATGCAAAAATTAAATTAATTTTTCTTAATTTAATAATGTGGGTAACATTCCAATGCTGATCGTGATGTGGTCGGTGAAGGCGAAAAACGTTATGATACCAATAAAAAAACAGTACTTAGTTAATCAGTAAGTAGATAAATGTTCAATACAAGGAAACACTCGAAAAAAATATACTTAATAAAAAAATATTTTCTCATTGTAAAATTCCAGATCAAAATCATTTCCTTAATCATCCAAAGCAGATTACGAACAGATAGACAAAACAACTTATACCATAAACGATGATGACGACATTATAAGTATAAATAACAGATCTAAATAATATAATCTTTGATTGAAGATATATAATCATCTGACGTAGATATATCGCCAGAAGATAAGATATTAACTACGTCTTAATGAGATTAAACGAGCGATTAGAAAACTTTCATATTAATTTGAATAGATAGGGTATAATTTATTAAAGATATTCCTGTTAAGATTTACATAGTGATGACACCCACACATGATAGAATTTAGCGTAGGTTCGCTTACGTTTTATAATTATATTGTTTTATTGGTGTTAGTGTTAACTAATCGCCAATTCCTATAATTTAGAGACCATTATTGGTTAAAATTAAGACTCTTGTATCTTTAACAATAATGCAGCAAATACCTCATAGCTTTGCATAATAGATCCTCCTATGGAAGTAGCTGTAGAATTAGTTTACAAATCTATTTAAATGCCCAGTTTGGCAATAAAAAAACTACCAGTGGTAAGGAATACCATTCGTTCTTATTTATAGGAACCGAGCATTAGATGATCACTAATCACCTACTCGTCTTTCTTAGTAATGAAATGTGAAGTTATCATCTTTAGTAAGTTTCAAAGCTCGTATATAAATAATACATTGCATATGAGCTTTAAAACACACTGAAGAGTATTTTGATTCAATAAAACATCCAGTGTCAGTCTGGTCTCCAGTATCGACAGGCTGGTTTTCTTTCTTTTATTTCTCCGTCTTTAAAAAAACCATATTTCCCCTTATCTCGCTTTCAGTAAGGAAAATGTTTATCTTTCTAGATACTTTATTTATCCAAATTAGCACTGAAATCATTGAAAAAGAACCGGACAAGTGCGACTAGGACTCGCGCCCTGAGGGTCCCGTCTGCAAGCCGTGCTCGGCTGTCCGCGGCTTCATCCTAATTATCCTTACTAATATTATATGAATACAAAAGTGAGTGTGCTTGTTTGTTACGCTTTGACGCTAAAATGACGAATGGATTTGGATGAGGTAGATCATGATCTTGGTTAGGACACAGAATATTTCTTATCCTGATACTCCCACGGGATCGAAACCTATGCTGGGAAAACCGCAGGGCGCAGCTAGTTATAAATACATCGAAACAATTATTAAAAAAAATGACATAACTGACCGTAACTCTTGATTTCTTGACGTAGTAGCTTGAATTTTTGTACTGTCTGAGAAACCGCTAAGTATTTTATTTTAATTTCAACTTGACACCTTTACCGATTCCTGAGAAAAAGCGTCTCAACAGACACACAGACGGGCAAAAAGCGATTATATAAGGATTCCGTTTTTTCCTTTTAAGATACGGAACCCTAAAACCCTGTAAGAATTTTAAAGTTACTTTATTCGTAGTGGGACTCTCACGAATCAATTTGTTTGACTATATTGCATCATGTGTGTCGAATGATTCATCATGATTACTGTCATTTGATTAAGAATTTACACAGAAGCTTACCTCGACGGAGTGTAAGAACGATGATAATATTTTATCTTCATTAATCTGACGTCATATATATTAGGAAAAGAATATTCACTCGTTGTGTGCATTGAGAAAGATTCTGGAGGTTACAGCTTCAGACAATTAAATGAATAAAGTCAACAGATTTCAATGATTTATTAAGAGGCTTATACTAAAAGTATTTCTGCTCACCTTATTTTTGCTCGTGAACTGCTTTTCGCTCTCTGCGATTCTCATTTTAAGTTATTGTTATCTCTATTTTTTCGGTTTCTGTTTTAATCATTTAGGTGTCAGTCTGTTAATTGCAACGCTCTTCAGATTCTTCAGAAAGGAGATTTCTGGAAAAACAGTGTTTTTAATAAATCGCAATATTATTATGTTACTTCATGTAACTTAAACCTCCGGCCACCCTGCAGGAACACCGACCCACACTCTGTAGGTGGGATACATTGATAAATCAACAACTGAACACATCTTATAAATAAATTAAACACAAATCACGTCCAAACCGAAATTAATGCGCCCAACAAACTTACGATGAGCGATACAAAGCTTAACACATGACAGTTACCATTAATAATCTTTACTCATGATTGATCGATCCCACATCGATATAACTCGAATATCAATCGATAAAAATCGTTACAACTAGTCACGATAACACATTCAAATTTTTTAAAGATCACGAATGAAATTAACAGAAATATCAATTAATCATCCCATAGGAGCAATGAAGATTTTATATCGATGTTGCGTTTAGGCGATTTAAATTGATTGTATCGGTAAACGATATAAATAATAGCGATTAAATGGGCCGCGGTCGCTACGGGGTACTTTTTTCCATATAATTCATAACGCCATTAAGGTTGCTCTAATAATATAAAGTAAATTATGATGTCCGTTTTGTTGTAGAGTACCCATAAACTTATAGCTAGGGGTATCGACCTGAAATTGCATGTCATAATAAAAAGCCTAATAATATCATCACGTAGGTACCTACTTACTGCAAGTTTATGGGATTTGCAGTCTGTTGCCTCTGAAGCAGGGTTTCCGCAAGGCTGATGAAGTAGCTACGATGTAGGGGACAGGGCGAAGCTCCTCAAGTGGAGTTGGGCAGGACATTTAGTTAGACGTGGAGACGGCTGATGAAGTAAAGCTATGACCGAATAGTGCCCAAGGTATACCCTGCAGTGGATGATTCCGGGCTGAAATGATGAAATGATGTAGTGGCTGCTGAACTATTAGATAAGGACCTACTCAGAATGACCAACCCATACAACATGATAATGAAATAAAATATCCTTCATCTTTCCCTTTACTTTTAAAGACATAAAAACCCATGCCCCAATAAATAAAAACTAGCAACCCTAGCTTGTAATAAACAACTTTTGTGTGGAAGGCAGCTTCGGCCGATTCATAAATTTAGCGTCGCGCCATTTTGTTTTATGTACGATATTATCTATGTGCACGCACCAAAGTTGTCACGCTCTTGGCTAACACGTGTTCTGTAACACGTTGCAAGACAATGGGAGAAAATTATGTTTATTGAATTATAGCTGGACTGGAAGACATATTGGATCTACTTGGGTAGAAATATAGAATTGTGGAAGATGTGCAATTTATCGATGACCATGGAGAGAGTTGATCTTTTAGATCATTGCAAAAGACTGACAGTCGTGAGAGAAAATGGCTGTACCATAAAATTAACAGATGATTACAGCAGATTTTAGTGTTACTGCTTAGATTACATTACTGCTTTGTAACTGTTAATTTTAATTTTAACATAGTCTTAATCAGAGAAGCATGAACAGAGCTTAATAATATGTTATGCGCAACTAAGCCAACACATATTTTGCTCATTTGTTATTTGAAGTAAGTATGTATATGAGCTATATAGGTACGAAGAAGCATTTGTCACGCTTACCGTAACGTATGTTATGCAACATGTGACAACGAACAAGAACAAATAATGGAACGAAGTCATCATCGCGTCTTCATTTTATCACTTAAATGCTCTTTTATATGATATGCATTAGCAATTTAACATGACGTGCATTTTACCACTTATGCCGTGTCACGTCACTGTCATAAATGAACAAAAGGAAAAACGTAAGTGCAACATTGCAAGTTGGACGTCGGCAAGGAAACGGACTGTCATGTCTGACGTGTCTGCACGTAATACTAACGGCTAGTACACTGTCTAACATTACATCTTTCGCAAACACGCTACTGTCACATGCTCCCATGCATTACCAATGATTCACTTGTTGATATAGCTATGTAAAGGAAAAGTAAGAAGCAAGAAAGCTACTACCTACACACAATAAATAAATCGTCACACGTAATTACACAAAAACCAAACAATCCATTACAAGATACCGACCAAAGGAAGGCATTAACATAATCAGACACATTCGTCGAAATAATGTATGTAAAGGGTTTTAACGAAACGTCCCCGAGCGAGCTTGGCGGGTCATGAAATAACTATCATTAAGACCGACACGATACGAACGATAATCATCGGCTTCGGAGCAAAAAGCCATAGCATCGAGTCCGATGCAAATTGCATATGCCATAAATCAACTGGTTAATCACCGTGGTGTAGTACGTAATAATGAGATTACTTGAAAAAATTACAGTGCGCTCTAGTACACATGAGAATGATAGTCAATAAGTTTACAATGCTGATGATACTTTTATTGCGAGTAATTGTTGGGAGTTGCATGCAAATCTAATGGTTTTGTTTCTATGTGTGGGGTTTGATGTAGGTTTTTCTAAGAATTATTGTGATTTGAATGAGGATAGTTTGATGGTTGAGGATGATTGTGTTGATAATTTAATATATAAAATCACGTTTCACTATGTTCGTACACGTTTCAATGAAATTTTGAGAATGTGTTATGTTCCAGCTTGAAAGATAGGATAGTTTTGGACCCGATAGGTGGCACTCCGTGCGAAGCAGGGATGAGTCGCTAGTTATATTACAAAAGTAGGACTGTTTTTTGTGAAATAACAACAAATAAAAGAAAAATAGTTAATGGACAATTAAATGAAACCACAATCGAAAAACAATTATGCAAATTGACACACAATAACTTTCAAGTCGAAGATTATCCAAATCACCTCTACCAGTTTCGCAATCAAAAACAAATAAAAGATAAAAGACACGAACTATTAAGAAGTAACAATCGTAAAACATGAACTTAACGCTATTGAAGTGAAACAAAACGCCAATCGTAAAGACGGTGAAGATGTAAGAGGCGATAATAAGATATCGAATGCGGCCAAAGAATTTATAGTCGAAGCTAAAAGAACGGTCGATGACGATAATTCACCGCATACAATAAAGAGCGCTATTGATCTTTCAGAAAGCGAATCGGCTCGTAACAGAACAAAACACGCTACCGCCGAATGTCGCATAAATCTTTATTATTGCGGCAACAAGCTTATAGTCAGTCGTTTCAGGTACTCAAACCGGATCCCAGCCAGTATAAACTCACGACTCGAAGCATTTTTTCGCTCAATGAAATATGCCACATCGCCCCCGGCCCAGAGGAAGGAAACCCATAAATAAATAATAATACAACCATTTATATTACCAAAGGGTTTCGCCCGACGTGTCTATTATCATCTGAATTGTTTAAATATGATAATGTATCAAAATAACAGGCAGCCCGTTCGCGGCCGCGACTTCTGTTCCAACATTATCATAAAGATTCACTTAATAGACTGTTTCTAAATTATTATAGTGCTCTGACACTGCTTTATGGCCGGCAAGATTACGGTGTTGACTTTTTGCTCGAATACATTAATTTGTGTATTGGACGGAAATTCCATGGGTTTAAATTACACAGATTTAGTTTCACGCGTTTAGATCGGCGATATCGCTCGTTAGATGTTTCTAACTACGTAACCGATAAAAAATTCTAATCGAGACCCATTAAAGGAAATAATCATGATTCGGTCATAACTCTCTTTGGGAGTAAAAAAAGGCTTTTGAGACTGCAACGTAATAACGGAACATGTAATCATATTCGCAGATCAAAATCAAATTTAATTATCACCATCCGGCCGCTCGACGGTTTAAAGCTCGCAGGCTATGTTTCGGTATTAAAGACGGAGTATAAAAGGGTAATAAAGTAACCCTAATAAACCCCGAAACGCACTGAGCTGCCTCGCAATAACCATACGTAGACTAAACAAATGATTTTCTCGATAATAAAAACTTCACAATAAAAGCGTTCACGAAATGTCGGTCATTAAGTGTATTTACGCAGCGAAACGGATATAGGGGCCGTAAAAATGTAGAGCGGCTTATTGAGACGTTGGCAACGGTCTCGCCGCGAGATCCGACTTAATCTATGGCCTACACGCCTCGGCGGGCTAATTCGGGACATCGGACGGCACCCCGACGTAAGAAGATTAAACTTGGCTTAAAATTTCTGACAAATTAAAATTTCAACTCGAGGAACCGAGAACAATATTATCAAGATCGCATAAAGAACGTGCGTCCTTTGTATTCCATATTTACGAGCGTTGCGAAGGAAAATCGTTTAGGTAAACACGAGGGCAATAAAAACAAGCGGGCGTGCAATTCGCATTCGTGAGCAACGAACGTGAACAGTATTTAAAACCACAATTTATTCAGTTACTTTATCGTTAACACATGAGTTTACACTAGCCGGTAGCGGCCAATTAAGTCGGTTGAAAGGCGAGGCAATAATAACTTTATATGGATTAACTATGTCAGATGGATTTAGAGATATAACGCGGAGCGGTCTATCGCGGGCTGGCGGCGTGCCTGAGTCCGCTTCAAATGCATAAATTATTGCTCTCTGTGAAATTTCACTCAGGGTTGTACCGCCTAAGACAGCAATAGCAATTAATATATTTCTCGATAACAATGAAGATAAAAACGTCGTTGAGCCGTATCGAGCGGAAGGCGAACCGAGCTTAAAGCACAACGCAACAGAAACCCATATTTATAGTTCTATTGTTGTACACACAAGCGCTTTTTGTTGTTCAACTCCAAACACGAACTGATGCTATTGAAATCTGAATTGTTATTTCATTCATAATTTATCACTCTATCGACCTTTGTATTTAAATGTCTAGAAACGAATTTCATGTGGACAAGCTGAGATTAATGCGGTCGGGACCCTCAACTGATTCATATTTTTCATTATGCGATGATTTGACACAAAACATGCTCGTCATCGCACTGTTTTCTATTAGGGTGTCGGTGTAGAATTTGGAAGCATTAGACCAGATTTGATCACCATGTCTACTAAATCTTACTCGATGTAATTGAGAACTTTCGAAGTTGACCACGTTCGATATATCATTTATTTAATCAATGTTTATTTTAAAATACAAGTAATCATCGTGTTAATTGAGATTATGATCTGGCCGTTCCTCACGTTCAGCGGTCGTAACTAAACGCATGGTACCAACAAGGCAATAAATTCGAAGCCAATCGCCTTATGATTTCCTGCGGCCAACAATGCGATAGTTTGTCAGTTCTAGGCGGTTGTTAGGGCGCGTGGGCGTGGAGGGCCCGTCATCAATCACGCGCCGTGACTCTTTCAACCTGCCGGCGAGGGGCGCGGGGGGGCGGTGGAACAGGGCTGCTACACACATAAATTATGTCCCGTTTTTGTCCGACTGTCGGCTGGAGACAAAATTTGTTAGCGACACTGTTAATTAATTACACGTTTCCATCCTATTAAAGAATCAACAGACATTATTTAAATTTCATTATAATTTATTTGATGCATTTATCATTTAGGTATAGAAATTTTGTTAATATTCAGTTGTAAAGTTCTGTTTTTATAGATAATCTTAATGATGTTGAATAATTTATCGTTTTGCGAAATTACTTTGGTAAATTAAAATGTTTTAATTTATAGTTAGATTATTAATTATTCGATATTTAAACTTGGCTATAATCAGTAGTTCATTTTAGTAATTAAGAACACCACGATTGAATTAATCATTATAACTTTCTAAAGTCACTCATTGCCTTGCCCTGCGTCTTCATCATGCTGAATCTACTTCTTTCTAGACAAATCCTTTAAAATAAATACATAGTCTTCGGCTAACCCTAGTAGTAAACAGACATACTTGATCATAGTCAGTGTCGGCACTGTCTGACGTTTTTATACAGCCTCTGTACGATGGATCGACACTGTCAGGTGCTTTCGAAAAATTGCCCTCGCGTTTAGAGCTCTTCGCTATATTTGTGGAAGGAACTAGATTACCTACTTCTGATGCTAAGAGACAGGGATCAGCAAGACTGCTGTTTTTGTGTACTTTACTTTAAATTTCTTTGGTTGTTATTTTGGTTACCTCGCTTATGTCTGTGTTGTTGGCTTTTTTACCCGACTACCCCAGAAGAAGGGTATTTAAAAAAAAAACTAGATTGTTGAAAGCTTTTACTTATTGAAGAGAAGCATTAGAATCAGCATTAACCATCATCTACATATGTTCACTGTGTATTTATTTTTAACTATTACAATTCAATATAATTGTAGAAGTTGTAACAACAGGCTTATTATTATTTAAAAAAATTGTGTGTTATCGAGCCCCATCATTGTATCATACAATCTCTCATCAGCTTTCAAAGCGATTAACTATTTCATTATATACCACTAACTTATTACCAAGCAAAGCGTAACAAAAGGAACGTCTTCCCCATCAATACAAACGCGCAACTCACACAATACCATTAAAAGGAAAGCTTTAAAAAAAATCAATACAAAACACGTTTAAGCTTCTTTTTATCCAAACACAATGAAAGATTAACAGGCACGTCAAGGTGAGAGTAATGAAGTAAGTAATGCGTTTGACAGCGAAGCAGCATCCACAGTACATTCTATTGAATATTAAAGAGCGCACCCGTTTTGGGAATTAAGGGCTAGAATTGGCGATACGGAAGAGGCCTCTTCGCATAATAGATTTTTTAGTAAAACAAATAATGGATTTGATTTGGACGTCTGCTTTGATGGCGTTGTAAATAAATTATAGTTTTGTTAAGATTAGGATGTGCAAAAATTGTATAATACGATTATCATGGGTATTAGGCAAAAATAAAACGCATTCTGAACCAGCAGTAGGTAGGCAGACGTCTTTAAAAATAAATCACTTGCAATAAAAACCAGAAAAGTATCTACTTACAAATTCAAAAAGTTGGACGATAAATTTAAGTTAAGCAAGGGTAATAAAAATTTTCGCCGCAATATATAAAACGGAAAGACTAACACATGAACGAGCGAACATCCTTTTAAAAAGGGGTGAACCGCACAATGCTCGTTGTTTCACTGTGGAAATTAAACATTTGATTTACTAGACACATCCGCAGACGACGTGACATCCCGTGGGAACGACCCTAAATTTATTCACATACATTTGCCTTTAAAAATGTTCAACAAGCATTTCGCATTACGAAACTGTCTGAGTTATTGGCCACTGAATCTCGCAAGTCTTGTCAAAACATTTTATGCCAACTTTAACACTATATTTAAAATCTTAATTGGTATTTACGCGAGAATGTTTACCGCAAGCGTGGGTCGAGGAGCAAACCATAAAACCTCAGAATGTTTTCGACAACAAATTAAAACGATCCTTAATGATTCAGACGTTAATGATTCAGTCAAAATTCCAAATATGTCTTCTTAAAGAAACGATCCTATCGAGATCTCTGTCCAGCTATAAAATATTTTTATTTATTTCAATGGCGCTTTGTAAGATGTCAGATATAATGAATATATTACCAGTAGCACGGACGGGATATACTTTTTAAAAGGTAATTATTTAAAGAAACGATCTTCGTATAGCGATAAACAAGGCAGATAACAATACATCTCCGACAGCGTTCACGCATTCCGTATCCCCATCCATTACTGTTTCATCTTCAATAACACGTTTCTCTGAGGCAGGGACTACTCGTTGATTGTGTTTAGAAAAATCAACCTTATCCACATGAGCCTAAAGTTCAACAGACGATACAATTTCGTGGGCTTTGTGTGTGCGCTAACTCTTTCATCTATCATAATCGTTCATGCTGAAAACAATCAAGATTGATTTATTTCCCAACCTAAATCGGACTCTATCGCTGTTGTTTTAGATTAAATTTTTGCTTGACGGTGTTGAACTATATCTGTTGGTAGCTAACCACTGTCGGAGGCGGCGGCGGCGTAACGAAGGGACCCACGGATCGTGGAAAATGACAAATGACATCTGCCTACCGCCTGTCAAATAACGGACAGATAATAAATGACCCTGATTGTTTATCATCAAATATCGCATATATCATTATCGTGTACGCGCTAGGAGTGGGGGGAGGGGGAAGTATGATTAATACTGTTTGGTTTATTTTGAGACGGGCCCGTAATGCGAACACTTCGGGGGTGAGTTTTAGCGTTGTCATTGCGGGTTGATTACTTTAATGGCTATGGTGGTTATTAGATTTTTGTTATACGTTTAATAGGAATTGATCATGATTAATCTACTGAAAGCTTAATTTTGTTCTGGTTTTAATTGGTATATGACGATGACAAACAATCAAAACTGAAAATTTTTAGAAACGCATTATGGGTCCATATATAGTCCATTATATTTTCCTTCTCATATTTACCATGTTTCCAAAGAAATAAATGATTTGATTTGGTTTTTTATACGTTTTGTTTTAGGTTTACCTAAAAAAAAACAAAGCTTACTTATCCAGATACTTCATTAAAACCATAAAACAAATTTCCATATGCGTACACCATATCAATCAAGCGGAACTGTCTCATGCAATTGTTTACTAACATGCTACCCAACATTTCCGTGACAGTACACATTGAGTACAACCAGCTCCTGGCTCCAAACCCAATCTAAACCCACTCTTATATCAAATACCTTAAGGTTTGTTATAACTTTGTGGTCGAGTTGTTGGTCTGGACAGGCGGTTGTCAAGTGACACCGTGCAAGCGTGAGTTGATTAATTCAGGCCTGACCTGCCTTCGATGTTTCTCGTGCCTTGGGAGTCGACTGGTAATCAATGGACGCATGTTCTGATAGACTTTAGTTCGAAGTCGGATAGACGTTTAGATGTGTGGTTTGCAAACACGCCAAGACTGTGGAAGTAATTATTGTCGCAGGTATTGGAGGGAAATTGTGGGAGTTTTAAATTAATCAAAAATGTTGATTTCAAAGCAATAGTTGATTTATGTATAGGTAATTACTCATAATTAAATGACTTGACAAAAAGTTCAATATATTATAGCTAAGAATTTTAATTGCATGAATAAATCGTTAATGATGTTTTAAAAACCAATTAATATAATAAATATATTTCATTAGAAATCTGCAATAAATAAATCTGACTTCGATTTCTTGTATTAAATATGTAAACCATTTGCAAGCCAAAACAAATTAATAGATTAATCATAGAACTAAAGAAACTAATCTCAGTAATAATTACTAAAGCATTTAGATCTCTTTCAAAAATCAAGAACAGAGTTCTCCTTGGCACCGGTAAATCATTTTTCATGAAAACCACCCCATAAGGCGATACGTCAAAATCAGTGTTCACGTAAATTTTGCTCGACGCCGAGCACCATTCAAGGTAGCTTTAAGTTATCGACTCATGGCTGGGGGACCAGCGTTTTTCGGATGGAAAATATTCTGAGATGTTTTGTAATTAATCGTTGTATTAGATGAACTATTCGTTTGAATTTAGCATCACTTGCTGGTCCTTCATGACCTTCACATAGGAATACACAAAAAACAAAATGATTTAGAAAGTGGGGGCAAAAAATATATAAACTTCTGTCAGATAATATTGTAACTGCATTTTTTTGGGAGATAGTGGAACAAGCTCTTAAACAGAACAAAATATCAGGGCGTTATCGGCACGTAATTATACATCGAAATCACCCGTCAAAATCCTGAGGTCATTAAATCTTGTAAAGTTCAAACAATAGTCACATCGCATTAAACTAGAAATGCACTAAGCCGTGAACAAACAAGGCCACTTTAGAGTTCCTTAACCCTTACTAGGAAAAAAGAATAACTCCATCACACTTTGTTAACACCCCCAAAACAAATGGTCATTACTGCCACTTTAATCCACCTATATAAATAATGATCTAAGGTCAAAAGTCATGAGTCTAGAGGAGACAACTATAATTTACCTGCCACATTAAAGGTAACCTTAATTGCCTTCATTGTTTATGAAGTGGCACTTTCTATGATTTCTTAATAATCAGACACTTACAAAATGCAAAAACCACTGTTCGTTCTTAGAAATGCTTGCTACAATTGGTAAAAAACATTTTTATGTTGAATGTTGAATATGTCTGAAAAATTGAGATATTGCGCAATAAATTGAAAAAGTTATGGTAATAATGTTTGCTCATGATAGACTAATACGCAATTAAATTGTTTGCCAATTTCCACGTCTTAGTCAAATACTTGCTCTCCAAAATTTTATATTGCTCCAAGATGATTGATATATCCACAAATATTAATATGAAAGTCATGTCCCACATCAAGAGTCTATAAATTGTACCAGCGCATTAATTTTTAGAACGAACAGTAAGCTTGATAAATGAGTGTCGGAATTTCAAAGGGGCACAATGGAGATCTGACCCGAGACGGATCGTTAATCAAAAAATGTCTATGACGTCAAGGTGAAAGAGCGAGGAAATTTGGAGGCGGTAAGGCTGATGTTTTATTTAAAAGGTTACTAAGAAAATGTGCCTATGATGTAGCTGAATTTAAGGTCAAAGAAAGTCAAAAGGAAAATCAAACTGCTGAAGTCAAATGAGATGGTACCGTGGTCAGAATGGCTGAAGGAGATAAAACAGTATAATAACCATTTTTTATCATATGCCAGTATTCACGAACGCTACGCGACACCTAAATGCATTGCCAAATAAAAGCGTACAGTTAAATTTTCAAGGCTCGACTCAGGGCATAAGCTAGAGTGTGTTACAATATTTTTCATTCACTGTTAAAGAAATTACACAGTTAAGAATAAAGACGTCTTACAATTATAATGTATTTCTTCTATTCCTTCTTCTATGCAATTCTTTTCAAACCAATACTCTGTAATAATTATAAGCTTTTCGTATTCTACCCTCACAAATTCTCATCCATCTTCTCCACGCACATTCCCACCTCTTCTAACTATAATAGGATCAGTTTCCACCTCTGTTCTACCCTCCATGTCGAACCGATCACTGTCAAGACTAATGCGATTAGCGACTGCAAGCAAAGTTCGGTTCTATGCGATAATGACTCGGGATTTTCTTTGAATGATGTGTCAAAACAAGATGTCTTGTTTGATGAATCATGTGTGAGGTTTATGGAGTTATTGACTTAGATTAAATATGGTTGATGCTTGAAAGTAAATGTGATCTTTAAATAGGTAGAAAGGAAAGTGTCTGGATTTATTTTCTGGCAAAAAATACTTTATGGCAGGAAAAGATAAATATGGGACAGAAATAATATAAAGAGGTAATCTCATCATAATGCCGTCTAAGTTGCATTTGAATGATGACATTTTATAAATCAATGATAATGTTAATGAAGGTTCCGTTGAATCGAAGAAATATGAAAGGTTCACATTCATATAATCATATTAAACGAATACTATCAGAGAGCTGCTAGTTTGTACGCATCCCACAAACGATCTCATTAATACTCAATACCAGCATATTTGATCGCTTAACTGCAGAACTCATTTCGAACAGACACTCAAATGCAAATTCAGCCCATCAAACACAGAGCATCAATCCTCGGAAGCATCCGATACAGTCGAAAGCAACTCCAATATCGATCATTCGAATCGTGAAACTTCAATTGATAGTATTGACTTTTTACGAGCGAAATAGAGTTCTCTTTTATTTATCGATGCCGAAGTTTCCTAGAAAATCGTTGTTACACAGCAAACAGGATGCGGGGCGAATAAAGTCGGACCGGATACGAAAATCTCTCCATCGACAAATTTATGCAGTTGTAAAGGCAGATTTATACTTGAAGAGGCGACGTGTGAAGCCATAGAGACTCACGGACACGTTGGAGAGTGAACCGACTTCAAAAGCATCGTGAATTTCATGACAAATTGTTGTCTGCGTGAAGTTTGTGTTTTGTGTGTTTTATTAAGCAAAATGTTTGTCTAACTGGACTTGAATTTATGGTCTGACTTCTTGGAAGAGTATTGTTTTTACTGTTATGCTCCCAGTTCGCTTTTTGTTGTACTAGAATTATTATGACAGTTGTTGTCTTTTCATGTACATGATGTATTTTATTATAATTTATGACTAACGTCATCGTTTTCTTCCACAACAACATGAACACTTTTACTGGTTTGTTAAGATAGATCCTGAAATTGGTTAGCGTCAATTTTTGATACTTCACTATTTACTTCAAATGTAATATTTTGAAATATTCATTACTTACATTACGTAAAAAAAGTTTTCTTTACGTAGGATGTATTTCAATAAAGGTTATTATATTGCCTTTTGGTGCTGCTAGTAACTTATCAAAACAGTAGGTAATAGAATTGGTCTCGCATCCCAAACTTTACCGGCCGTGTGTCCCAAAACGATTTCCATGTCTAATAACGCGTGGAGCTCTCTTTATGTTACGTTGAAAAATTTATTGCAAAGAAAAAAGTGACATCAAAGAAACACTGTTATGTTCACTATAAATGTAAAGCCGGCTAATAGTTTATTCTCGCTTATTTACAAATCATCGAACCTGTTCATCTGTACAATAAATTCACGGAATTAAAACTATCTGATGAAATTATCAAGGAAATGGTTGACGTAGAAGTGATTCCAATGGTAATTTACTATGTTTCCATCTGGGCGGTAATTGTGGGTAGAAGATGTTTCATACTTGAAGATGAAGACTAATATTATGTTGTAGATATTTATGATGTTAGAATATTTTTTGGATTATTGTGCAGAGAATTCGAGCAGAAAATCAATTTGATTTTTGAAAAATTGCCCTTGAGTCAGCCGGAAACTATACTTTAAAGCTATGACTATTACAAAAACTAACTTATTGCAATGGCTTCAATTACATCACCCAAATTATTTATGTTTATGCATTTTTCATTCCTGTGGTTTTTTTTAGTGTGTGTGTGCTGCTGTGAATATTTATAATATTTTTTAACACTAAAATCTCATTGATTGCTGGCCTGTTTACTTTTTGTTCATATAGTTCTTGAACTAACCTTTTAACATGTGACTATTTCCATAGGTAATTCAAGTTTCGGTCTCGTTTCTTACTGCCATGATGCAGCAAGTAGCAGTACTAGGTTTTTTACTTTCTTCAAACCTTATTGTATTAAATTATATTACCATAATTACCGGTACCACTTCCAGGTTTCATCACAGCATTCAACTTCAAAAAACACTGCAATAAAAAATTTAAAAACGTAAGCTCAGACTGAAAATTTATGAAAAATAAAAAACAAGTAAAAAATAAAGCACGGAAACTCTATGACAGACGATTCACTTGTTTGTTTCATTCGACATCCCTTTGAAGAGTTCCAGCGGAATTATGAAACGAATAATTCAGTACGTTTTTCAGTGATTCATGGTATTTCGCATAAAATCCGCGTTCGAATAAAATAAATATCAAAGTGAGGACGACTTTGTTGTTTTTTTACTCGAGTCACGACTTTGTGGAGTTGATTAAATTAATATATGTATGAGTTTTTGTGAAGTGGTGGCTAGTTATAATATTTGTGAAGCAAATGAGTTGGGTTTTACAATTATGTGTTAATTCTGAGTTAAGTGTGAGAACACTTTCAGTTTCTTCTTGTTGAAAATAAGTATTTTAAATCGAATGTTTGTTCTACTTACTGAGACATGTTATGGTAGGATATGTTGACGATTTCAGATCAAGTCCAGTTTCATCACGACATTTTGCTGATAAAAATGTGTTGTCTAGTCAGATTACTTTGAAGAATAGACAAATGCATAGACAAAACCCATTGATACTAACCTGATTTTGTCTTGATTTTGTTTCTATTCTCTATTTGCAATTTGCATATTCTATTATTTATGATTTCTGCATAATCAAACAATAAAATATTCTAGATTGTCCATTTGAATTGTCAAAACACATTTCAAAGTCTTACTAAATCACTAGTAACGAAAAAACCCATTCTCTGACCAATTTAAGAAACATAATGACTTCATCTTTTGATTTCTATCAGATTAAATTAAACGTATACTTTCGTCCATATATTACAGCTTTCACTAAATTTAGGGTGAGACAACCATTACTCGGCTTCTGAATTAATGTTATGAGTACCTATTAATTTTTAATGAATCCTCTTAATTTGTTTTTGACGTTCATAACGTAAATTATTGCAGATTTGAGCTTGTTTAACATTTCCTGTTACATCCTTTGCTACTGGTTTTCATATTATAAGAAATTTATTTTACTTTCTTCCCTCATTGACTCCTTCGGTTTGCTTATTACATCAGGCTGTGATAGTAATAAGTGACCTTCTAATACTTTCTATTCCATTGGTATTCTTGACCCACAGTCTGAAGTCGGCAGCTTTTGTTTTTATTTTCCTTTTGAACCCGTGCCAATCATTATTTAAAATCAATCAAAATAATAATCACCCAGCCAGAAAATAAACAAAAGCCAATCACAGGTGATCTCACTCTGCAAATAAAAATCAGCGACCAAAGACACAAAGCAATTATTAAATTGTATGGTAAACACGCGGATGCAATTTACACTTCATTAAAAACGAAGAAAAATAAATATTTCGAATTCAAACAAAACCTCATCAAATATTTAGAATAGACTTGAATTTGGCAAGTCATTAAATTCTTCTATTCTGTTGGAGTCGCTTTGCATTTGTTTTGACAAAACAATGGAAGCATTTGAATAAATGTTTGCAGCCAGTCTTATTGACTGCGTTCGAAAGGGGTCTATCGATAACTCCGTAGTTCCGTGTTTATTCTTGTTTGCCTTTGAAGGATTAAATCTATCCAGGGGGTAGATGTATTGGCACAACTCAAATTGCATTCATCACCTTTGTTGAGAAGCTTAGAGCATACTTGATTTACTCAGGGGATTTCTAATTTATAACATCTGCTAAGGGATAGAATCAAAGGGTAACCTTATTAAAGATGAACAGGCAGCTTTACGGATTAATAATAATAATTTAAAATGTGATCACTGTTAGTAGTAAGAATGCATTACATAAAAAGCCTAAATTAAATTCTTTATACACTAGCTTTTAGCCACAGCTTCGCCTGCGTGGATGTTGGAAAATATCCCATGGGAACGTACTACCGGGATTAAAAGTATCCTATGTGTTAATCCAGGTCATAAAGTATCTGTGTGCCAAATTTCATTCAAATTCGTTCAGCCATTTTTGCTCCAATCCGGAACACACATTCAGATAAACGAACAATAGTTCTAAAAACTATATTTTCGGCACCAGACTCCTTCCCACAACTCGTATACAGTTTTGAATTCGTTCCAATTTTATTATAATTAGTATATAAAGATAGTCTTCACTTCGTAAGAACTTAATTTTAAAATCATTTCATATTTTCTGGTTTTACAAAGGGATACTTCTTCATTATCTGGACGTTTCCAGCATAGTTGATGCTCGCGGCTATAGGTAATAGAGTACTTTCATGAATCCAAGCTTGCCAGCTATTATTGCTTAAAGCTTTAATATTATATTACTGCCGACTCTGTAATTTGGTCTGAACCTAACTATAGTCTGTAATCAAAGGTTACTCGAACATGTTCATTTATTATTTAGCAACTTCTTGTACGTCATTGGTGTCTGTGTAAGTAGTTATTGTTGGTCACGACTTTACTTATATGAATGGTTTCTGCTCGTTTATTATGGAGTTTTTTCTGGAAAAGGAAAATAAACATTATTTTTTTGAGTGTACAAATTCTTTAGCGGTTCATGGAGATGATTAAGATGTAAGTGGTGGTAGCAGAAAACGTCATTATAGTAAAAAAAGGCAACCTATTACTTTCTAAAGCAAATCCGTTTTCATTCTTCAGTTTATGCACAACCCAAATTCCAATAAAAACTAAAAACTTTTCTTCTAGAAAACTACCAGAATCTTCTACAACATTAGCACCTATACTACTCAAAGTCCTGCCCACCCCACAGCACAGACAGCGAGCTACACAAAATTGAACACCAGCCACTCTTGCGCATAATGTGCCCTAACCACACATAATGCTAGGGTTCGCTGCTCATGCCACACTAATCACGATTATAATGAAGCTTGATTGTACCTCCGAAGGTATTAACAGAGCACATATAATTTTTGAGATGATGCCTTGCGGTTGGGGTTTGAACCTGGGGGGACCAATGTCATCTGTTGTTTTGTTTTTGTGTGTGATGGAAAAATTTGATAATTTGAAAATAATAAAAAAATGCTTTAGGAATATAATAATGGTGTTTTTTTTTTTTAAACTGTTGATATATGCAATCGTAGTTTCGCCATTTTGCTAAAGTACGGGTACTAAATATATTACGTATTTTATTTATTTAATAAATTAGTCAAGTCGTTAGTTTATGTCTGTAATTTTTATTAATTTTAATAATACAGAGTATCTATTCTATTCTATTCTATTTGGCAAAGAAGGGGATACAAAAAAAAATTGTATGTTATTATAAGTAGGAAATAATCTGTAGGTACCTATCATTAAACACTTACGAATCTAAGTGTTTTTATTCGAGATCATTAATATGTTTGTTATTGAATACAAGTCAATTAATTTAACTTTTTGTAGTCATCAATCAGACGTTTTACTTTTAGTACCTTATTTTAGATTCATACCTAATAATACGTATTTTTTCTCACCACGTATCTCTCTACGTATTTTTTATTAAACATGTCAATGATTTTATTACTTGTTCATGCAAAAACAAGAAGTCATAAATGCCATTAAAGCGTTTGCTATAGTCTGTTCGCGCCACCTTCACGCAATTAAAAATATTTTATAAATTACTTACCTAGCTTTAATGTAGGTCTTCTGTAAAAAAGGATCCTGGCTTATCAACCCGTCTTCAATCCTCCCTAACTGGCTAAATTGGTCCTCACGGAATGCAGCATGAGACTTCTTCGGACTTTTCGTGTCTAAGAATTAAGTAGGTACCGACTAGTGTCCTGAAGAGGCAAGTACTCTACTCAAACTCCAATCCGTGGTAATGAGCTTATATTTATGACAAAATTATCATTTTGAAGTAAGTTATAATCTTAGGTGAATCAACCGTTTGTTATCTTTGTAACGATACGTCGAAAGAACTCAACAGCGTAGGTAATATAAATCTCTATTAAAACTAATCACGATTATCCATCAAACAGCCAAAGAAATACTCGATTCTCGTATCCCAAAGTCAATTTAACAGTTAATTACCTTTGCCTATCCACGTAATACGACGCACATGATCGGGTAATTACTCAACGCGCCTCCACCAATTACATCACATTTGTACTGGAATAGCCTCAATAAATCTCAAGAATAATACCCATACCGATCATCGATACCAGTAATACCGATAGATTGTAAACATCCGATGAATCGATTCGAAGTAACGATTCTTCGTGAATAGATCGCCGTGAATTATGTTATGACGTTCCATTTTCGAATTCTGTTTCTTTTTTTTTCTGTAAATGCATCGTGAATTTGAATTATAGTGATGTTCCATTTAGAAATTCAGCATTTATTTTTAATCGATTCTGTTTTACGATTGTACAACGATTCTTTGGATGAGGTTTATGCTTAAATAATTACTCGTTCATGTATTATTAACGTCTATATTTATTGACGGTAATAATTCAACGTTTTTATGTTAGAGTCGGCGTTTATTGCCGCTTAATTAATAGATGTTATTAATACATGTATTCTTGGCAATTTAAATAGACGCTGTGATTGTTCATAATGATGTTTATTAAATAAATTATAGCGTCTATCCATACATAATTATCTACATATAGGTAACCAGTTACTCCTCAATTTCAATGTTTTTTTTATGCATGAGCATGTCACAGAAATTTCCACCATGCGTGAAATATTAGAAGTGATTTGATTGTGATCACGAATAAGTTTACAAAATGTAGTGATTAAAAAGTATCCAAAACGAAAGCGGACTGGAGCCAGGTCTAGAGGCTAATTACTGTATTTAAAAACATACAACATGTAGTCATAATATCATTTCCGCGACAATCAATGTCAAAAATAAAAGTTATTTAGATATATTTTTGAGACTGAGATTAGAATGAGAAGGTTTTTTTTTTACCACAACTTGGAAGCTCTTGGCCTTCATCTCACCTGATGGTAAGTGATGATCAGGCCGAAGGTGGACGCGAGATTTACCCATAATCCTCACCCACAGAAGAACTGGCTATCTTACCTCTAACTGCCGAAACACGATTTATCAATGCTGTTAACATCCTTGTTATGGCGACAGACTTAGAAAAGATGGTGGTAGCAAACCAGGCCGATTTAGAACAAGTCCTTACCATCAACCAAACCGAGCAGAAAATTTTGCCCTGACTAGGAATCGAACCCGGGACATATGGGTCTGAGAGTACCCCCACTGATATTATAACACAAACTATTGCAGTAAATGTTGCTCTAGTCTAAACATTAATTATAATAGTCCTCGAACAATAATTACGGGATTCAGATATAGCAACGTAATTACAGTTCTAAAATCTTCTAAAGTAACATGGTCATGAGATTATTTCCCAGAGCACGCTAGTAGCCGGTAATTACCAAAGATTTACTGCTTTCAAATCGATAAATGATGTAGAAAGCGCGCCAGGACATTAATCTTCGTTCGTTATAAAATCATTTTAATTCGGGATTAATGTAGCGATGAAAGTAAAATTCTTCACCGATCCGGAAATATTTTTACCTTGTAGTAATCAGAATTAATTGATAGACAGTACAAAACATCATTCGAATCTTCACCCATACTAATATTTTATGAAGTAACGCTTAAACCACTAGTTATTAAATGTTTTTAATAGGTGTAGCGAGCAGGATACTGGCTATTTATCATCCTGAAAATAATAAAGTTGCGAACTGTAAGTTAGAATATTTATTTATTTATTTATCAAACATTTTGTAGACTTAACGGGTCAACCCAAGGCCTACAAGGCCTTGGGTTGACCCGTTAAGTCTACAAGTTACATTTTCGTAATAAAAACGCTTACAGTTACAATTTGTGCTTAACATATATTATTATTGTTAGGTACTAATGCTTAACTACTAACTTCTAATGAATATACCTTAGCCTAGTTCCGTATCATGACTGTCATACAATTTAACTCATGATGTGTGGACATTTTCTGCAGATATAATTTATATAGTTACCTAAATCGGCTGTATTCATACTATGTTTTGTTTTATCTTAAAAGCATTTTCAAAGGCAGAGTGTAAAAGGTTCTTTCAGAAATTTTACGTGGAGTAGAGCACAAACCAGGGATACTTTATGGCTGATCTATGGAACTCAGAATACCAGTCACAGATCGTCTCTTCCATATACAGAATTCAATATAATTTCCATTTAATAGTCCCCATAAATTAACTTCAAAGCATTTCAATTGACCTTTCCATCGACGAACCAAAATATTTGTCAAACACAAGGTTCTTCACAGCCATAAATATCTTTACGACATCTAATAAAACGCAATTGGCAGAGGCCTTCAATTTATCAAAATGAAACATTCACCGTTGTCAGTTTGAAAGAATAATTAATAATTATTGAGCGGCCAGTGGTCTGCTGGGGTTATTAAATTATAGTGGATATGAATTTAAACATTTATTGATGTCGTTACGTACATGGTTTGGGGGTACATGGGGTTTCCCGAAAGAGGTGTGGTGTGATTGGTAGCGGAGATTCGTATGAAAACAGAAGTATTGGTGGTCTGTAGGATTACAGACGCACGTAAGTGGTGTGAGTTCAAAATTAACATGCATCAATTAATTAATTGTCTTTTCTAAATGTCATCATTATTAATTTAAAATTGAACTAATTTTTAAGACGACAGTTACGTCAAAGAAAATCATCTTGGGCTCTTTTATAAGCTCTTTTACTCGCGTCGCTCAGGATTCTCACACTAGAATCACTAGCTACGCTCGTGATTCAGTCGTTAGAATCCTGTCGTTAGAATACTCGTGATTCATCTATGGCCTTCGCTTTAAATCCGTCCTTTATTCACTAATTGCATAATATACTATTCTGCTAGTAAAGCAGAGTAATGTTGGTACAAGAAAAAATCTGGGTTAACAAACCAATTTATGTTTAACAGTAAAATTACTTTAAAATGAGAAAATAGAAGTGAGTAAAAGAGTTGTATGTGTTGTATCTTCAAACTGCAGATCCAATGACAGGTGGGTACATAGCTAAGAGAAAAAAAAAAACAACAATTACTGACTCAATCTAAGAAATAAACCAGGTTTTCCTGTTTAACACTACACCCACTTCGCTGCTTCATTCCCAGATAATTAAAAAGCACAAACAAGAACAATATAAAGCTAAGATTACAACAACTCTTGTAAATGAATGCTCAATAAATTGAGAGCAATCAGCGTGTAGCGACAAGTATGGAGCAATATAAAAACGCCGCCGGCAGGAACTTTGATATCAACTTTAATATACTACGTGGGGACAGGGTTGTCAATTAATAATGTGACGTAAAGGTGATGCTACTTTTGAATAGTTAGAAAAGTGAATAATGGATACTACTGTAAAAGGTAAAAATTAAATACGCACAAACATATGCTCACGCGTACTTCCCATGGGAGTAGGCAGAAACTAAAGAACGCCAACTGATACGATCCTTACAAGGTAAAATGATGACGAAATCGACTTCGTAATTGCTTTATCACCCAATGTTGTCGCTTGCAAGTCTTAAAACAACAAGGTCTATTATATTGTCTATATTACAGTTAGATAGTTTCGCCATGACCTTAGTCAATCTGCCTAGCTTTTTCCCAACTATTCTGTGGTCGGCTTCCAGTCTAACCGGATGCAGCTGAATACGCTAAAATCTGTAGCTAAAATCTGTTGAGTTTTTGCTCTCTAGTCAGTCAGTGATGTCAGTGAACGATGTTTCTATCAAACATCGCAGCTTATCAAACGGTAGTCGTAAAAAACCCTTACAAGCAGGTCATTAAAATTATTAGTCACTTAGAAAATCGTAAGTTAGTGGTCATAAAAAATACTGAGGTAATAATTTACAAGCCCTGCCGTGCTGGCAGCCCTACATAAATTAATGGCTTGATACCGTGTAACATATCGCTAGTTATAATTATTAGTTTACGGCATAAAATTAAGGGCACCAAGTTTATTGGCGCACAAACTACTGTTTTACGTTTATCGTATGTACTAGCGTGTTATATTTGTTAATTAGGCAGCTGGCTACTCACGAGTTTTCTTGTAATTAGGGCTGGCCTGAATTAGGTCTGTGTTTTTTTTCTTTATTTCTACTTCTTGATTGCTAGCATGTGCGGTTATTAAAGGGATGATAATTATTAGTTTTGTGTTGTTAGCCCAAATAAGAATGGTCTCATTTCCACAATTTCAAAGACAGTTTTTTTTTAACCCCCGCCGGAAAAAGTGGGTTGTTATAAGTCTAACGTGTGTATCTATGTATCTGTGTATATGTCTGTTCCCTCGTAGCTCCCAAACGGCTCAACCGATTTTGATTATATTTTTTTTGTTTGAAAGGTGTCTTGATCGAGAGTGTTCTTAGCTACAATTCAAGAAAATTGGTTCAGCCGTTTGAAGATTATCGGCTCTTTTCTAGGTGATGATTAGATGCGCGCATCTTCCACAGGTCTGATCGATTCAAAATGCTGTATTGTGTTACCCTTCAATGATATTAGAAGAACATAGTAACCTTGAACCAATTCTGCAGCATCACCTGGAATTGTGTCGGGGATTATTTAAATTTTTTATTTTATCTTGCTAACCACCGTGCTTGGGTTACTTTTTTGGAAAATTCAATTGTTCTGTCGGCGAATCGTTCCTCGGAGAGGCGAGTGTCGCGGAACTGTTTTAGAGTCACTTTTTAGTGGACCTAGTTCCAATGCTGTTATTGTTACTAAAATAAATATCGCCTATCTTCTTGAGATAATCCCGAGGCAGACTTTTAAAACGTCAATCAGTGGAAAATGGTTGATCTATGAGTGTAACTAAAATTAACAATGCCAAGCCTTATGGTGCAATAATTTGAAAATACTAAAATCCGTAAACTGGCACTTGTACATAAATAATATAAACTCGCGGCTTCTTCCCATGGAGGAAGGCAATAACTATAAACCACCTGCTACGCTCCTTACATACTCCTTTTGCTTCGTTGGCGTTCATACATCTGGTCATACACGCACGCCGTTTGCGAGTAAGTACTACGCACCTGACTTTTCTGAAGAACATCACCAATTAGGTCACTACTGTCACTCATAAAATGATAGAATCAATCACACAACAAACCTTAAAGACATCATACATTGTATTCCCTGTCATAACTGTCACGCGACTCTTGTCACGTCACTGTATGAGTATTGACGTCATATGACCTATACAATGAACAGTTTGTTGTCAAACGGTCCAAGCCATTTCATTTGATTGGAAGGGGCATTATTATCGTTTGATTTCTACTAAAGGCTCATCTATTTGTGTATCGTCACATAATACATAATAGTACAAGTATAGAAGATTCACTCCGCAAAATCATTTAAATAAATAGCGACTCATGCTACCACATAATAAAGTGCAATTCAGGTCGCACAGCGCTAATTACCTACTGTTATATTCACCTAGAAGTTGCCTCTCTTACTATCGTGTAATTCTTATATCTTCTGACTACTTTACGCCCACGGAATTGGCCCGACAAGACGAGCCCGCCGCACACTTGTAGCTTCATACCTAAAATGCGGGGTACTCCTGGCCTGGTATCGTACAGATCCAGCGGGTAAGGGTATTCTACTTTGCACTAACTTATAGGAATAAAAAAAACTAGTAAAGATATCGAGATCTTTTCCTTTTTTTTTCTCCTTCTCTCTTCCTTCTGCTTCTACTACCAAACCCATCTTCAGCTGACTTCAGCATCAGGCAGCATCTGGCTGTACTGTTTTCCGGTGCAGCCCGATATCTGTCTTCTGGCGACAGACCAGTAGCACCAACTTACTTGACGATACTGTATTTTAAAGGCGGTTACGGCCAACACAATATAATTATCTATAGGAGTTATAATAATAGCTGCAAGCCAATTAATATTCCTCAAAAGACTCTATAACAACTGACATTTTCCATGTTCATGACGTTTCGTAATTATCTACTCCTATTCCTATTATGCAAATTTGATATTTTATAGTTCATCATAACCATTAAGTACCGTATTTGCGCTCTCGGAATTAGGTTCTAATAATCGTGAAACTTTATTGACTTGTCAAATGTCAATCGTGCCATAATTTTTTGTATTACAGGCATAGGATGTGCCATTAATATTGCTAAAAGGTTTCAAAATGAACCGCATTTCTTTATTGAATGGAACCGCTTGTCATGAGAAAGTGGTCTGTGACAGACAGACTGGCCTGTCTGTCACAGACCACTTTCTCATGAATCCTAGAATTATTATGGCACTATTTGGGTGAATTTATGGTTTCGTTTAAATTCATGTTTTTTTTTAAATAGTAGGCGTACGTAGTACGTACAACTACTTACTTACATTTGATCAGTTTTTCTCGTTTGTTAGTGATAAATGGCTCTGTTAAATGCCATTATGATAACAGTTTTAACAACTTAATTTTACGAAAAAAAATTACGAGATCTAAAGTTCGACTTTTCAATTTACAAGTTTATATGCAACTCACAACACTTAACATCTATAATGCGCGTAATTGCTTCATTCAGCGATACCTATTAATTTTCCGCACTTACCTATGTAGTTTCATAAAAACTGCTACTTCATACATGCATTCCTGTCTGTAATTATGTTTTGTGTAGTTATTATTCGATTAGAAGAAGTCGTTGATTTCTGTCTGCGTGATAAGATACAGGGTCAAATTAAAATAGCTAGCAAAACTCCGTAGATTGATGGGTATCGATATGTAAACACGATAAACCTAGTAGTGCTACGAACAGTAGACCTCGCGAGCACAAACTTTTTTGCAACGATAATATACCACTAAAGTTATTTAAAAAGGGAAAACCATGTTTGTTGTTTTTAAAAACATGGTTCACAGTTTGACTTTATTGTGAAAATAAAAATAACCATGTCAGTTTAAAATCTTATAATTAATATACCTATCCAACTTAAAAAAAACTGCGGCTGCAGTCGATGATCCAAAAAAGTTATTACCTATCAAATAAATTTATTTTTTGTTTCATCCTGCAGAGTTTCGCTAGCTAATTTAATTTAAACCTACATAAAATTGCCAATAACTTAAAGTATTTATGAGCTTATTTTAGTATCATAACTACCTTAACATTAATCATTTATAAATAAGTATTTAGCTAATAAATAATACTTTAGTACTATGATTGGAACTGTGATGAAAATTAAGTAACACTTTGTGAAGGGAAAAGTTTACTTAATAGCATTATAAATTAATTAATAACAATAAAAAAAACACATAGGTAACAACCGCGACGCCAATACATGTAGGTACCTAATTGAAAACAAAATTCGTTGAATATTTAATTATTTATTGAGGAAAAAGACAATAATAAACGACTTTAATAAATAACTGGCTTTAATAAGCAACATCATCTTTTTGGCTGAGGATGTAGTCCCGGGTTAGATTCCCGGGTCGGCCAAAGTGTTATTGGGATTTCTATCTGGAATTTTTCAGTTACAGCCCGGAGTCTGGATTTGTGCCCGATTGATGGTAATAGGCTCGCCCCCTATCACATGGGACTTAAGCATAACGTTGGTAAAAAGGGCCGAAATATTGGTATACTATAACTACACCTCTGCCAAACCCTTCGAGGATAATACAGGCGTGATGTTATTATGATAATTATGTTTAATAAATAACTTGGTAAACTCGTAATATTATAGCTTAGAACAGTATAATAAAACATAATTATAACCGTTATTAAGTGTAATAAAAACGAGTTAATAAATTATTCAAGAATCCTGTCGTAAATTTTATCTTTATCTAGTCAACAGAAAAGGCTCTCGCAGACAGGCGCAACGCGATTCTGGTAGACCAATTTCCATGAAGTTTTCATAGAAATTGTTCTACTAGAGACGAGTCGCGCCTGACTGTGAGAGGAATAATGTTTGGGCCACGGTTTTACTGTTAGTGATGAATATTATGGTTATGGCGAATAAACTTGTATAATCGCACTAACGATTCCACTATAGTGTGAGGAAATTTATAGTGTAGATACTATGTAATAGGTACAATAATAAACTCTAACTACATGATTTTGAAATCAAATTATTTTGATGTAATTTATTCGAAAATAAATAAAATAATAACAATTAAATTAGCTAGTTAGTATTCTTCTATTTCAGTCATAAAGATATAATTTAATTCCAGCGGGTTATATAAAATAACGATATTCATGTGTGAATTTGCTTCAGTGAATTGAAGATCAAGCAATAAGTAATTCTCAACTTACTGATGACATGATGAGTTTTCCAAGGGGGTTATTTGCATCTAGCACTTTTTCAACAAATAGCATTAATCTGCGATCTGGACTAGAACAATTTATAGATAGGACTTCATCACGTCAACGCCCTCTATCGCTGAAAACCAGGGCTCTGTCTCGCATAGGGTCGAGCATTATGCTGAGCGATGGCCATTTAGCGTGGATGTGACGCAAAAATTTCCCTTAACTTATTATTTTCGTGTACCTATTTGTTTTTTCCTTGCGTCATGTTTGCCGCAAATAAACTCAATTTCTTTCTTCCTTTTTTTCACATGTTTAACTAAATTGTATATCAAATAAAAAACCGGCCAAGTGTGTGTCGGACCACGCACAATGAAGGGTTTCGTAGCTTGGTTGAATTTATCCTAACAACAAACTTAGCATTGTAGTTGAAAACATGTAGGTACCTACTTCCATACGAAATGTATGGGAGAACATATTTTTGCAACTGCAAATATAAGTTGGTCGATAATTACTCGTTTATTGGTAGAGCCTACTTGGCTGTGATAGTTTTCTTTTTAATTTCATTAAATATACTACTGCTGTGAACTTTTCCACATATCCAGAACTTACCATTTAGCTGGCAGGTGGGCGAGACACTATTGACTCTAACAAAAATTAACACTTTAAAGCTTAATAGTTCGCAAGCGCATCCTCCTAACAACCTCCCTAACAAACTCACAATATTTTTGAACGACCTTGCCAAAGATACCCCACACCACGGCATAGATGAAAAAAAACATCCCGACTTCAAGTGAAAATTTTTTTCGTCATTTTATTTTACCACTTTGTCAGCGTAATCAATATGTATACTAATGCCAAATTACAGCTTTCTAGTACTAACAGTCTCTGAACTAAACCGAGGACAGACAGACAGACGGACATAGTGAAACTATAAGGGTTGACTACGGAACCCCTTAAAAGCTATAAAAATATATTTTCAAGGGCAATTTAACATAATAACTTTCATACGTAGATAGGCAATAAACATTTTTATTGTTATCGAAATCTTCTAACATTAATCAAGCTACTGAAGGAATTATCGCTTTAACTTACTACATACGTTTCAATAAGAAGGTAAACTATCCAATTAAACTTAACAATATTTTCTGTAAAAAAAAAGTATAATTATAAAATTAAACTGTACATTTATAAGGGGAAATTAAGCTATTAGCTAGAGAAACAAGCTGGCGTTAATTTATACAGCTTAGCTTAACAATGCAAGCCCACATTTCGGTATCAAGGTTCAAGACAATTATGAGGGGAAAGTCGGGGCCATACTGAGCATGTGTTACTAGACAGCCGTGACGTATTTGGGGCGTACTTGTTGCTGTGAGCAAGATGAATGCTCGTGATATTTTTGGTAAATATTTGCGGAAAATTGTTATTAGTTCATAGTATATAATTATTCAAACTTAGACACACTGAACTTCGTGAAATGTAGTTATGCCAATATCTTAAAGGCACTTAAAAACTTTAAAAGATAAACTAAATTGTGAAATTACACCTCTGTTTAACAAGAATAATATAACCAACCCATACTTTAACAACTGTAAAACCTAATTTAACTTAACCAGCTCTTACAGCTGGCATGGTAGCCACAGCCAATAAAATCTTCTAAATGAAAATAAAGATATTAATTAAAAATCATGATTATTTCGCAAATAAAAGTTACGACAAAATCAATTAAGGCTAACAATCTTTTTTAATTAATAAATTTAATTTAACAGAATGATGTTAACCGTTATGCAGTTTGCCATAGCGTAATCTAAAGATAATTTCGCCAACACTCGGTTGTCTGAGCGACTAATTATAATTGTATAATTATATTAATTTACGTCGTTCAAAATTATTAAGAAATCTACGATAGGCGCCTTTTTATGGAGAAAATTAACCGACTGTGACGAGTAGGACGGGGGCCATTATTTTATAAACGACGTATGTTTACGAGGCTTCATGCTTCTTTTATTTTACGAGGTAGGCTGACAATTTATAAGTGAAGCGAGCTTTCGCCATGAACATTATGAACAAGAACAAATATTATTCATAGATTACTTACGTGTAGGAACGAGTCTAATGAAAATGCAGTTCTTATATGTATATATTTTTCGTTTATCTGAATATATATTCTGGATTGGCGCAAAAACGGCGGAACGCAATTGGCTGAAAGATAGTTTCATCATTAATATCTGCTTAGACTTTTCCCAACTATGTAGGTAGGGGTCGGCTTGGAGTCTAACCGGATGCAGCTGAATACCAGTATTTTACATGGAGCGACTGGCTATCTGACCTCCACAACCCAGCACACAGATAGTTTATAACCTATTCAATAATGGTCCATGAGTAGCAGATTTTATGGTTGTAACTTATTTTATCTACCATGCAATCCCCGCATGTGGCATTTAAAAGACACGCAAAAAATCTGCCAGTATCCATATCCACCCGTTCGGCAAAACATAATCCCCTAGGAAAACCCATGAATACCATGAGCATCAACATAATAGTCAGTCATTATCTTATAAACAAGGGACTTCATAGGGGAATAATGTAACCATTACGCCATACATTCAGGGTGAGAAATAATTAGACTTAATTTATTATTAGGGTTTTTTAACGTCCGTCAATTCGGTAGCCCGTTATAATAGGCTATTTATGTGAAGAATAAATTATGGCCATTTAAAAAACTGTCATTGATGACACTAATTGACAAGTTGATTTATTACTGTAATGACATTAGAAGTAGTTCTATCGTAATTGTTTTATGTGAAGGGTATGTTACAGCTGCTAGTTAGTTAAGGTAAATTGGAAGAACTATCGTAGTTTTTTCTATCCATCCATCATTTTTGATCCACCCCATACCTTCTTATCAGTATGCAGCTCCCAAGTTGCACCAACATGACCATCCATTTCAATTTCATACTTTAGATCGCATCAACACCTGTCTAGGGAGTCCACTATACAATGCTACACTGTGCCTTTGTTGATTCATAGTCTCCACTCAAGAACTCATCTGCTCCGACTGTCATTTGTCCTGTTATAAAAAGGCACGAATGAAGACGCTGACAAGAGGCAAACGTCACTCATTGGCAACTAAATTTTAAGTAAATAGATAATTGCTTCAAATTTTGCAATAAATTACAAGCGTTGTGTCATCGCGCCTCTCTTTCTTTTCTATGCAGTCCGACAGTGACCGCGCTTTAGCTCTTGACAGCGTCTTAAATAATGAAAAGAATATTGTCAAACCATTTTACGATATCAGTATTCAACATCACATTTTCAATCATATTTAGTGATGACTAAAGACCTCCACACTCAAACTGCATATAAATCAAGACCCTGACCAGCCACGTACTTTAAATAAAAAGGCCACTTCCAAAGTGGCTTTTTGAATCAAATTTACGACATGACAACATAAAATATATGCCCGCCAATACTTCAAAGTTGTCACCTCTGAATTAGAATGTCGCCAAAATAGGACGTAAAGGTGCAGACGATGTGCTCTCAACCCCAAAGGCATTATGCGACGTTTACGTGACTCCGCATAAATCAGATGAGTATAAGAAACAATGCAGAAATAAAAACATCGATCGTGAGTCCAGTATGTAAGTGAAATGTTCCGTATAAGTTTAAAGAAGAGAGAGATAAGTTACTTTAAACGACGATGACCACGTCACTACTCACATTACAAGAAATAGAAGTAAAAAGAGATACGGAAAATGAAATAATACTAGTTGTAGAAACAAAGTTAAACTCTTACAGAAGAAGCTTGATGGGTTGTAGTTTCAATAAACTTTAAAATATAGTGCTTGCAATTCTTATTCCTGTACATTTATTTAGTATACCTCCATAAAAGATCTGAAACAAACCAGGTTCTGACCGCACAAAAAATCCTTTTACTATGAAAAAAACCCGCTAGGAACCATAATACGAAAAACGCCAATTTCCTCTCCGAAGCCTATATTTCAAACCACATAAACTAACCTACAACGTTCACCCTTTTCAATTACGGAACCTTAAAAAAACAATGCAAAATGGCGTCGGTCGGCCGTTTGTTTAACTGCAAATGGAGTTCGCGCTTCGCCGTATGCACATATTAATTTTATTGCCAGCTCAGACGAATACTGATTGCGGGGTGCCAGGTTTTTTGATGTCCTTGCTTTTGTAAAAGGTGTATGTCTTGTTGGAGATTTATGTCGTGATAAACATGCTGATTGGAGTGAAAGTATTTGGGGTAGAGGCTGTTAAGTAGTTTTTCCTTGCATGGTGGTTGGTGGTTGAGCTTTTGAGGAAAATTCATACGAATCTTCCGCATAATTTTGCAAAGATGCTATTACTAAGTGCATTATCTACTTATTTTCTTTAACATAAAAATATTATAATAACAGATAGGTACTCTGTTGCTGCAATATCCTACTCAATCAATAGATGAAGTAACTCATACTTTATCAACAAGCATCTAAAACGACCTCATTATCATGACACAGTATATCGGTTTCTGTCCATTTCATTGACTTCCAGGTTCATTAAATTAAATCAAGACTCGCTGTAATAATTCCAGCGCAAATCCGCTTCAGCTTTAAAATTTGTAATAGCGCCATCTATCGCTCGCGGCCGGCAAACGTCACACATATCATGTGCACGCGCACCCATCAATTATACGTACAAAACGAACAACATACAAGAGCAAAATAGACTTACAGAAGGTTCGATACTGAAAGCACAAGATTAGAACTGACACTTACTTTTATATATTTAAGCTCAGAATGAAATCAATTTAGTTCAGATTGCATTTCATTTAAAATATTTTCATATATTTCAGGATCTATGCGTGGTTTCATTTCTTCTAGTACCTATTGATTAAAGTTGTTCTTCTGCAGCATTTTACGCCAAGTTATGTACAAAACGAACAGCGTCCAACTGCTGCGGCCCGCGTGATTTACTGCTGCCCAAACGACTGCACAACACTGCTGAACTAAATGAAGACTGCACACTTGATAGTAAGACAATAATTGTTTTAGCTTTCTGATCTTTCATTTGGCCGCAAAAACAGAGTGGCAAGAGAGCTATAGAAGCAATTTTGCACAAAAATAACCCACACCATCAAACACCCACACTCACTCTAATACTCGTACTCCTATGTCCTATGATCCTAATGTAAGATGGTTTTTCCGTTAACTTTATGATACAGTTTATACTTACCTACTAAATAGATATGGCAATAATATGTAAAAATATCTTTCTTCAAAATATTATCTTTAATATTCCCTTTGAAAACAGGACCAGAATCATGAATGGCGCTGATATAGATTTTATCATCAAAACAAAATCAAGTCTTATTGATTTTGTGAACTGCGATCCAACTTATGCACCTTTTTTCTGCAATTAAACAAAATCATTACTTTGGTGACTCATTACAAACCCCCAATATACAACACAGAAATACAATTAAACTACCTTCTCGCATGCTATAACTTCCTAGCTCATAGCTTGCCTAAAATCCGATGAAACTGCACCGTCTAGCGGGAAGGCAACAAAACTTAGTCCTAAGATTCACGCAGCTACATAATAAACTTGTGTGCGTGTATTAGTTAATTACTCGTGAAGTGCCGACTAGCGAGAGCTAAGTGTGATTTGTTACTGGGTTCCAAAACTGAATTAGTGATATACCTGTAGTTTCATGGCATGAAACGGCAGTAGTTGAAAGCAAGTGCGGTAAGCTGTACTACGAAACTCTGAACTACGCTAGGTCAGCTCAAGCTCCATACAGTCACTCCATGTAAAATACTGGTATTGCTGCGATCAGGGGCCTAAGTCTACTAATTTATAAACGTTACAATGGTCTCTAAATGGTGAGTTTTTGACAGATTTGCCATACAAAAACTGTCAAAAACTCACCACTGAGATACCATTGTAACTTTTATAAATTAGTAGACTTAGGCCCCAGTTAGACTGGAAGCCAACCTCAACATAGTTGAGAAAAGGCTAGGCAGATAATGATGATAACTTGTCTTGATCTGAGATCACACCCAGTCATAATAGTAGCTGACATACTAATGTTTAACAGTGCAATACTCCATTATTGGGAAATATTTCTCAGCAATGACCTTCGGTAGGCTGTTGACAATAATCTTATTTTATGGAATCATAGTTTTCATTCTACTTATAATACAGATAACAGTGACTTTTGGCGACATTTCACATAAATGAAGATAGCAAAATGAATGAAAGTGAAGTTTAAATTGATATGAGAGAGAGAGAGGAAGTATTTTCAGCAGCCGACACTCACATAAAATATTATTAAAATGGAATCCAAGAGAAGAATTAAACCAATACACTTAACATAACACCACTGAAACACACTTAGATGTTTGTAGTATCATAACTCACAACATACATAAACTAAAACGATGTTACTGGTAATAAATATATCATCATAGTGCATTTGGAGCTAGATGCATTTAAATTACAAATGTTCGTAGTTTCTGAAAACAAACAGACGGTATTTTCTTTTCATAAGTAGCAAATCTACTTAAAAACGTATAAACATAAACTTTTACGTCATACCATTCAGAAATGTTATGGAAAAACTTTTTGTTTTATTATAATTTATTTTCATTTGGATCTACAAATCAGTCATCAGTATCCTAGAATCCATTTTTTATTAGACATCCTCTCTCATTCTCGAAAACGCATTTCCGTCATAAAAATATCTCCCACATTTCAAACACTGCCATAAAACATTCAAAAAGCTCAACACAGTCTGCCATCTTCTTAACAGTAGGACATTAAAGTTAATAATCACACCACATCAATCGTCGGTTCAAAGAAAACCGTTGCAATTGGCCTTTGAGACTTCGCTCATTAGCGCCGCGGCTGACACATCAAAGAACGTCACGTCACTTGTCACATACGTCGCTTGTCGGGCCCTGTCACCATACGTCAACTGTCACATGTGACAGCCCCGTATGATTAATAGACGAACTGATTATTCGGCCGTTTTTTGTTTTTTTTTCTACTTTTTGTCAACACAAAAGCTGTCAGACGCGTTTGTGTCGTGACATGAATCGATATTGAGATGTATTGAAATGTTAGTACAATGCGTTTTCATGGAGGTGATGAATATTGTTTGAACTTGTGGTGTGCGTGAAATATGTTTCAACCAGACTTTTATTTATTGCATCGTAATTAAATCAATTCTTGATAGCATTGCTTTCATTCCGATTCAAACGTTTTATTTGAAATTCAAGTAAACACAGAATTTAAACGAGAACATCGACAAGCAACCCCGACGTTGTGCATCACTAACAGCGTTCAGACATAAATTACTTCAAAAGTGATTTACTCGCGCCATACAAATCGCCGTCGACTAGTCGTTGCGGCCCGTCTCCGCCTGTCTGTGCTGTTCAAAGGCCCTGACTGACAGGTGTGAATGATGGTTGACTAGACGCACGTAGACTGACAATCGCAATCACCAAAGAGCTCCACCGTTTTCTTTGAAGATAATAGTTTTGTTTTTGGTACATTGAAAACCGTTTATTTTTCTAACACCGCTAACAAAACATTAGTAAGTAGTTTCGAGAAATAATGCAATACTTTTTCGATTCAATGCAAATTGTTTTTTTATTGAAAGATTATACCTACGTCTGCTGCTTCGTAATTTTAAAATGTTTTAAAACATTTCAACGGTGAAATCATTTCAAGCGTTTTAAGGCTCTAACGTTCGGCGTCTTTTTTATCGTAGCCTCTTGACGAGCCTGTCAGGAACATAACTCGCAAAATAAAACACGTGCGGAGTGGCAGCCACAAATCACATTTTTTAATCGAACTCACGTCTCTGTGCAGCGCCAAACGCAGAGCACACATTAAAAAGCCTTAAACCCTTCGGCATAAAGTCTAAAATCGTTTAAATAATAGGTGTTTTAAAGTTTGCTGCATTTCAGTGTGCAGTCACGTCGCACCGCGCGGAATGCTATCGACATCCGCTAAACTATCGACGTTGGCACAACACTAATTGCTCTTTTTGTGCGCCCCGTTTCTCACAATGATTTACGTAATGCTCCTACAAAGAGCGTAATCGTATCATTAATGCTTTAAAATGACTTTAACGGCCCATTCTAATGATTTAGATTGATTACAGCAGCGAAGAATAAAACCTATTCATAAGTAACATCATATATCAATGAGTCCACTGTGTATGCCTCACGTCACTGTAAATTGTTATTTGTTCAGAGTAGCGACATTTATGAAAGATTAGATTTAATCGGTACGTAAATAACGTAGATGAAAATAAATCTGATATTTTATTGGAAAATAAAGGGCTATTGAAAAAGATACATTGCTTTGTGAAGAGCCCATAATCAATGAGTAAGTACCTAGGTATGTTGATTTTCTATGTTTTTTTCCTTCCTTTACATTGGAAGAAAGAGGCATTTCCCTGCTGGAATGATAACAGGTTGATTGTTTAAACATGCAATGGATCTTTTGTGCAAAAAATACGCTTTAATTAGGTATAGATAATAGATAAACTTTAAAATATACATATAACGTTACCCATTTTGTTTATGTACTAACATTTGAAAGGTGCACACGACATGTTAAAACAGTGTAATCGCGTTAACAACGCAAAATGTCAAACAGTTCGTGCCTAAAACGAGCGTAGCGTGCTAATGTGAACGGACCTTAACGTTAGTGCCGTCAGTAGCACATCGAAAAACTGTCGATAAAATATCTAAATTAAAATAGTGGTGGACAAGATGCATTTGTCATGTAATCGGCACGATAAGGTAGCTCAATTAAAAATTTATTCCTTCGGCGGCTTGGTGTAATTAAGATAGCAAGTGAGCATAGATTATGGGAATTACGACGTGCGGTTATCTGTGACAGGGAATGGCGGGAAGCGATTTTCATTTGTAATTAGCGGCGCCGTTGAGATAAGGCTTAACTTGTATTTTGAGTACGTCAATATCTTTTATCGTTTGGTAGTGAAGATGTGACTTGTGATTTAGTTCCTCAGGTAGGAAGCCGTTTATGTGGCATTTCTTGAGTATTGATAAGACGCTAAGATAAATTGTTTTGCAGATACGCTTTAAATATTGTAAGTCAGACCCTGCTTCCTTGATCTATTGAGCTGTTGATACAACTGTAATTTAAAAAATATATAAAAAAGGAAAAACTAAATTATTTTTTATCGACACTTTAAACCCATCACTCAACGTACCAATTTAAGGTAAACGGCCCAATGACACTTCGAACACGTGATCTCGATTCGCTTAAATAGCAGCAAATTGGCTCGTTGTCGTAATATTGATACTAAATATTGATAAACTAAATTATATTGACACGACAGTGTATGGTATACGGTAAATGGCCGTCAAGGTAATTAGAGGGTGCTAATTTATTTTAATTATGCATGTATAGTTCGCTGATGACTGACATATGGAGACATACATAGTTGATTAACATACTCTCTCTCTCTGTCTTAGTTTTTATTTCCAAGTAGATTTGTTTTATTCAGACCATTTGTGTGCGAAAAAATTCTCGTATTATTTGTAAAATAAACAGCATTTCCATGCACGTAAATAGTTTTTTGTTCTTTAGCATCATCAATTCATCATGCTAAAGAACAAAAAAACTTAGGCATAAACACCATCATGTGTATGCCAACAATCCAGAACAGAAAACCTTCTCTTTAAACACTTGTTTATAAGACAATTTGGAATTTAAGAACAGCCTATTTTGCCATCAATAAGCCAATTTCCAGCCACTCGATGAAGCATTTCCCTCATCTATTTAATTCACAACAGCTGCCCACAATTCCTAGACCTAAATAAAACAATCTAATAAGAAGTCTTCTAAGAAATCTAGACTATTAACTCCAAACCTTGGCACCAAATGACTCCAATTTGCCAGCGGTTATCCAGTCACATATCGGTGGAGTTTACAACTGTTACTGAGGGATAAATCGGTAACTTTATGTCCACACCCGTTATCCTCCGACTAAGCTTCGCAAACTAAGATAGAGTTAGATTGGATTGAGGACAACTTGATTAGGTGAATAAGACGGAGGTACTGTTGTAATTCTTGTTGTAAAATACTGGATAGTAATCGCTGTTGTTGCTGATAAAATGCGTGGTATATCGGTTCAAATAACTGTTGGGAAGGCAATCTACTTAGTTGATGTTATCTAGTGAGTTTTATGGTGTTATAAAAAGCTGATTTTATTTTAAGAATGCCAAAAACACTGGAGGATTTTTGTGTGTTCACAGCTTATTCAAAAGTGAACTGATATAGAGCTGGGCAGGGCACGAGATGCAAGTGTTGACTAACTGGTATCCATGCTGGCCAGTAAGGGCAAATTAAGCATTGTCTGTAGTGGCAGCACGGCGGGCTAACGTTGGGGTAAACATTAGAGTTTAATCCTTGATACAATTGGCATTCGATACAGGAAATAATGTGAAACAGTAGGATATTGAGTGCCGTGAATGATAATTAACACAAAAGATACAAATTATACCAGTTTGAGCAAGGCATAATTCTCGTCGAAATAAAAACCTATTCATCTCACGCTCAGACCACACAACCATATCAAATTCTTCTTAACCACCAACAATAACATTTAAAAAATCTCGTCAACTTTTTTAACAAATTCAATACGTTCACCAAAAACTTAAAAATGTAACCATTATCACACAATACCTCATGGTTATTCCATTACGCGTTAATGTTACAACGAAAAACGGTAACAGTCGATAATGTTAATTAATTTAATCGATAAATCGTTGCACAACACACATCGTGGCGCGGACTTGTCCCACTAAAGGTGACATGTCAAAGATTTATTTGGTACATTTTTACGTAATAATTCCGGCGTAGTGAATGTAATAATTATGTGAGAAGCGGAAACCGCAATTAGCGGTATGTTTACCGGTAAAAGTGTCGGTTGTTTTTTGATAAGTAGTGTGACTAAAGTGAGGATAATTACGATGACTCAGCGCTGGCTTGAGAAACAAAGTCTAGAGTGTGAAAACTGATTATTTACTTAGATAACTGGAATATTTTACTTAGACATAGATTGTATTGTGAGATTTGTAATGCTACTTATACCGTAGTTGTTTTAATCAACTTTTTTTGTAGGTACGTCTGTGGACTTATTAATAGTTATTTATTATAATATAAAAATAACGGTATGTTGAGGCCAGGTTTTGCACTCCTTACCATTCATCTAGAGAAATCATTCCGTTGAACTTTATTTAAAAATAAATCATTTTTTTAATTAAAAAAAAGCAGCTGAGAAACCCACGAACAGTGAACTTTTTTATTTTATTCTTGAATAAACTGATAATTATGTATGATTCAACTATCACGCTTATCTAAAACAGCTCTGAAAAAACGAGCTAATATTCAAAGATTAATATTATGATCAATATTCAAAGCCTAAAATTAATCTATCTATACTTATAATAAATCTGTAAAAGTGAAAATTCTGTACATTGAAAATATCAAAAAAAAAAATGGCAGGGGGTGTTACTAGACCGACACCGAACCCAAAAATTTGATTAAAAAAATTTTTGTCTGTCTGTCTGTCTGTTTGTTCAGGCATCACGCAAAAACTACCGGTTCGATTACGATGAAACTTGGTATAATTATTCTTTAATATCCTGGGCACCACACTGGGTACTTTTTATCCCGGAAAAGTATCCTATCCTACTATCGATATCTATAGATACCTATTAATAAAAAGTCAAGTCCTGACTGACTGACTCATCAACGCCCAGCCCAAACCCTTGGACCTAGGAAGCTGAAATTTTGCACAGAGGTTCCCTTTATAATGTAGGCAAGGAATGAGGAAGCATTTTTAGAAATTCAACCCCTAAGGGGGTCAAATAGGGGATGAAAGTTTGTATGAAAAATCTTATTCCTTGAGGTAATAAACATGAAACTCCGCACGAATAATTATCAAAATAAATGAAAAAGTTTTTAATTTGTTGTTTTTCTAAATTACCCCCTAAAGGGGGGTTGGGGGGTGTCAAAGTTTGTATGGAAGAATTTTAACGCGCTGTCCGATTAACTCGAAACTCAATATTTATACTTAAACCCAAAAATTAAGAATAACGTGTATCAGGATTTTTCGAAATTCAACCTCTAAGGGGGTAAAATAAGGGATGAAAGTTTGTATGAAAAATCTTATTCCTTGAGGTAATAAACATGAAACTTCGCACGAATAGTTATCTAAATAAATTATAAAGTTTGTAGTTTTTTGTTTTTCGAAATTACCCCCTAAAGGGGGGTTGGGGGGTGTCAGTGTTTGTATGGAAGAATTTTAACGCGCTGTCCGATTAACTCGAAACTCAATATTTATACTTAAAACCCATGGGGATGTATGGGGTAATTTCCGACACTCACGCGGGCGAAGCCGCGGGCAGCAGCTAGTGCTGAATATTTGAACAGCACTGGACGCACGTCAGTGTTAGATTATCATGCCTAATTAATAAGATGAATTATAAAATAGTTGTTAATTACTGAAATCATTTTCGTAATTACCTGTTACTAGTTTGATTAACGTTGGAGCTGTCCACAGCAAAATGAATTACCACCTATTTTAATTTCTGACTATGGACTATCCTCCATTTATTAATAGCATTAGACAAATAACGACAGTTATTTTGTAATATTGTTGAAATAACTGTATTTTAAAGTTATTTTTTTATTGTAAATACGCTCGTGGCTAAGCGAGGAGCTCGTGGCTAATTAAGCCGCACGGGTCGATCCATCAGGTTAATGATTGCCGGGGTTTGTCAGTGGATGGGTGACCAGCTTTACATATCGAGACTCCTTCGTGGCTCACCAAGTGAAGTCCAGTCTTACTAAGTGTTATCGTATTACCCAGTAAGGGTTCTGGAGGTTAGATAGGCAGTCGCTCCATGTAAAATACTGGTATTCAGCTGCATCCGGTTAGAGTGGAAGTCGACCCCAATATAGTTGGGAAAAGGCTAGGCAGATTGATTTGATTTTATTGTTAGTGAAAATGGGCAATACTAGATTATTTCAAAACATGAAGCCAACTACTTTAAAAATGTACCTATATGTATGTATCTATATTCTAAATAATTATATTGTCACGTTTATCTTTTGCCTACATCTAGATCTTGCCCATACAAAAAGCCGTCCATCAATGTCATACAAATGAACCAATTAATATGCGTCGCGTGTATGAATTTGAATGGCGTTTACTTCCGTGATTCAATGATAATGAATATTCCATTGACTTAGATCTTGATCGACTATTTCTAGATACAGTGGACTAATAACATCGTTGGAATTATTTATGACTTGTTGAATTCTAAATAGGTTGACAGTTATTGGATGGTTTAGGCATGAATGAAGCAATGCCGGCTATGCTAAAACGAATTGACGTATTCCATTTGTTGGAGTCTGTGCTACATGCATTTATAGAAGTGCTACTCACACGTTTGAGTCGGCATGATTCGGCACAACCGGGTACCAAACTTGAATTACTTCGATATGTCTGGCAAAAAGCCGCTCGACTTAGTTTAAGTTTAATTGTGCCAAGTCGACCAGGACATGATTTTAGGGCTTGTACACAAAACTGCAATGCGATGCGAATTCGCAACGCAGAAGTTTCGTTCCTAAGAAAATCTTAGGTGCCGTCGCAGATTTTTGCGTCGCATCGCAGTTTTGTGTACAAGCCCTAAGCCAGGTTAGATGGCGAACAAAGTCCGCCAGTCAGCACGAGCCGAATGAAAGCCGAATCGGCTATGTTGCCGAATCAGATTTGCCGAATCGAACATTATGAGTTAAGTCACTCACTGATTCCGATTTTTATCATACAAAAGCTGCATTATTATGTCAGCATTATTCGAGATGTTATTGCAACCCGGTCCACTTACTGCTCGATTGTAGACGTAAACATATACTGAGTAATTGCACCTGCCACTTCCTGTGCTAATCTCATTCTTTCGACACCAGGACGTATTTTGTCGCACTGCAAACTGGTGAAGTAAATATCGAATAAGGAAGGCCATGAATATTAGGATAATATGAATCTATTTCCATGAATGCTCGTAAAAGCTAAGTCGGTTTCTAAACTAAAAACTGCCGCATAACCTCAAAGTTACAACGACATGCATGACTTACAGTATATCCAACAATAACCCAACATTCCTGACATACAATACACGTAAAAGCAGTAAAGTATTGCCCATAAAACACTATCATTATCTCCTATGACGTGACGTCACGACCTCCCATCATTCACCATCACTTACACAGTATACCCCATAACACACGTTCAACATGATGAAGACCAAGATATGAAGCACATCATCCATCACTACGAAAATGGAGGAAGTTTCTACGTCTTATTATAAACTGCAAGTGATTTAGTATCGATATAGCAATATTTTATCGATATTTATGAGCATCGCTAGGAACACATTTGGGGCGTACATAAAGTAGATGTTTAGTGTTGTACTTGTGCGTAATATTTATATTTTCGGTAGCCGTTTTTTAGGCTATGTTGACAGATGGAAATGTGAAAATTTACATACATTCTTTATAAAAGAAAACATGTTTACTGACTCACTTTTTTAATTAAAATGTAGCGCATATTTACCCAAACAAACTACATTTAAAACTGTTTAAAAGAATAAAGGAGAATCAGCTACATTATTATCACTTCTACCATCCTGTATATCTTGCTTTTGAATTTTCTTGAACCCTTATGAATAAGAAGAGTGTCAAAGCATAAAATACATAAACATTTGGCATCAAACACCAACTTACTAAAACTCGAGAGATAACCATATCAAATCTTGGAAGGTACCTACCTCAAAGAACGAAACAAACAACAATACTTGTACATTACACGTACCAAAAGCATCAACCACCATTACGATCATGGACCATTACCGAGCAGCATTCCATAAATCTTCAACCCACGAGCAAGCAACACACCACTGAATATTTCATCGAATAACTACAGACATACAGAAGCAATTAACAATACTGACATAACTGATTATACTTGAAGCCGGCACTTCAGTGTAGTATTTTTATCTCACGAAGCGACGCACGCTTTACTCGTGGTTACCAAGTGTACAAACACGTTGTGAATGTGTGTGTGCAAGTGCAAGAGCTCTCGATACCGACCGAGACAATGGCGAAGACGGAAGTGTGCGTATGTGTGTTATGTGCTGACGCTACTTGTCTTCACGCACATTTTCGCAGCGTGTTCGTACACTTGGTTACCACAAGTTAAGCGCGCGTCGCTTCGTGAGACAAAAATACTGTAGCAAGAAACTGATGTGTCAGGTATGTTATCGCGACAAGACGGTTGTCCGGACATCTTGTGTTGTAAGACTGCTACTGGATTGCGGATGCGGTTGGTGGACCACATTTTTATTTGGTAAGAAATGTAAGAATTTATTTTGAGACCAGTCGGTCAAGTATTATTATCAAAATCGCTAAAGAAATCATCAAGCCGAAGATGTTGCATCAATGACAGTAGCATTTTTAATCTAGCACTTAGTTTTGCTGATATGTCGGTTTCGTCACGAGGTTTGATCAGTAGCAATTTTTTGTAACACTCAACCGACAATAGTTCCCAAATCTAAATATATTTGGACACGTCACCGTCCAAATAAGATACCACCTACTAAACATTACAATTCAATCGCTAAAAAATCAATAAGAAGTACTGACATCAAACATGCCGCATCCACCGGACGCAACACGCCACTCCCGCGCATCGTAAATCAAGATGGAGGCGATAACAAGCGACCACTCATAAAAGCAACTACGGGAACGATTTTACGATTCATAATTGTACTTTATTAAATGACCGCCACTTGCATTTTAATGGAAGAATTTTGAGCAATAAAAGTTTGTTGGGTGACAAAGAGTAGGTAGTTGCAGACCTGACATTGCGGTATGGTTTCTACAAAATTGGTACTCTTTACTTCGTAGTAATTTTTCTTATACCGAAGATTTGAAGGGAAAAACACCACAATCCTTTCATCCAGAAGAGCATGAAAGCAAGAAAGAAAATGAGAGAAGCACCAAACGAGGTAGAAAATATTACAACATACATAATACAGTACAAGACGGTGAATTTTCTAAGAAGAAACTGAAATTAACTCTGATCAGAGAGACGTGGATAAAAATGCTCAGCAAAGAAACTGTTACTATTAAATTGTAAAAGTCCTTCATGGATGACATAGAGGAATCACTTTCTAAGCTTCAGTCTACAGCACAGTCGGCTAGACACCATTATAAACCAAGTGACTCTTACTTAACCCAGACAAGCCAACCTGAGAGGAATACCAATACCTTAATGTAATAAGTATTGAAGATATGATTTATGAATGAATGGTTATATTAGTCATCCCTGCATAAAGTAATGATTTATCACGATATGCATAAGTTATGTGTGTGCTTGTGTCATATTGTATGACGGGACGTAAGTAATGATAGGTAATCTGCAATTAGTTATGATGCCCCTAGCATAAAGTATGTATTGAAACCTTTTGGAGTGTGTGATCTAATTGTACCTATCTGCCATAGTTGACTTGGAACCTTGCAGTACATAATTATTATTTGAATCTCATTCGTAAGTTTGAATGAAAAAGATTACGACTTTTCTTTCCCTTTTTCAACTCTTGAATTTAAGAGACGATCTTTGATACCCTAAATGATACAAACACTCAGTAATTATAGTTTATTGGATTTTTGTCACCAGATCAGTAGGTACCTACTCTTTCAGAGTAAATCACTTCAAAAACACAATTTAACGTTTTTAGAATACCTAATAGTTTAGATAAGGCCCAGTAACCATATTCATATTGTTGAAGAATTCTCCACAATCCTTGATTGAATCTAGAAAGCAAAAACAACAAAAGGGCAACTCCTAAAAGACAGAACCAACAGTCGCTGCCACCAGAAAAGCGCCAAGGCAATGAAGCTCAACGAGTAGAATCAAGAAGGCGATACCAAATCCATCTACATTCTACCTACCGTCCCATCTGCCCCCAAAGATCACCGCCACTTCAACAGACAGTTAACTGCCGGCGTCTATTTACATCAGCTAATTAAATTATAAATCTTTCACGACGCCTTTCACGAGATGCCAGTGAGACGGAATAAACTAAGAGATGATAATACCACTTTTGAAATGTTGGACTGTTCGACTGGTGAGTTGTCTGATGTGGTGGAGGTATTTTTAAAGGAGGATACGCAACGTTTGACGTTAAAGACTTATGTATGTATCATCATTGAACAGGCGAATAAATTGATAAGTTAAACTGTTGATACGATGTGTGATTTGGAGCTCATGTCCAATTTCTTTATATTGATTTGCAGTGTCATCGTTTGTGCGTACAGTTATCTAGTTCTAGTTTTCTGTTCGTATTTTATTTTTATTATGCAAAATATGTAGAGTGCCTTGTGGTCTGTGCTAAATAAATGTATCATCTTCCTTTTCTTTTCTTTTTGTAAGCCATAATTTAATTCTCATTGCTGGAGATTATCATGACAAGTAGATGATGTTTTCAGGTTTACTTGTTGCGCTCATAATTGCTTTAATATGTTTTTTTGTAGAAACTCCTCTCTGGGACAGAGCTCGATGTAGTGGCATCTCACAAAGCCATTACGCTCACAATAATTAATTTCCTGACGGCCAGAGATCATAATCATAAAGTCTAGACAAATCTTCCTGGACTTCCATTTATAATTACAATTATCTTAATTAATAATCACTTGAATTAGCTTTAAGGTCCAAGTTTTCACTCTTGATTAATTGTATAGGAACTAAAAATATTGATCTCTTACCAATAATAAAATAGTCGGGTAATCTTAATGTTAGGTTATTCTGTAGGTTCCTAAAACTTCACATTCTTCAGTATTTTATAAAATTATGCCTTCTGCGTTTATAACCTCCTTTTGGAAGTTTGTTAAAATTGTTATAAAAGAAGAAAACCTTTCACGTGATGTTCTGCAAAACATGACATAATTAAACATAGGTATCCTAAAGCTGCAGTACGAAAATTACTTATTAACAAAAATGGTACTACTTTACAATATTAATTTCGAGATCCCACGAGATAGACAGTACAGCTACTAACACATTTTTGAAGAATTATAACACTTTTATACTTAACAATCCGGTTCTAACGAACATTAAGTTTACTGCTAAAACTACTTCTGATAGCAAACATTACCTCGCTTTATAAGCGTTAGTAAGATAATAATAATAATATAACAGTAATTTACATTAATTAAATCCGACAATAACCATTATTATGGCACTTCTTTTTGTTAATTAAAAACAGTGTTTATGTAAGTAGGATTGTGTGTTGAAATGTTACTTCCGACAGTTATGCTGTTAAGTAACCACTGTATATTTATATGCATATTTGGATAACAATGATACACCAAATTAATGATATCGTAAATTATATAAATGAGTGTTACGGAAGTGGTCTTTAAATAAGCAAACTAAAATGTTTCTAAGAGACTAGTCCTTTCAAATCCTAAGAAAAAAAAAACATTTTCAATCTCTAACATAAATAAAATGTCTAGTGCTCAAGACTTCATAAAATATCAGTTTTCTGGGGTCGTTAATCTTCAATAATTTCCAAGGAGTTCTTTTTTAAATTACAATGTTACGACAGTCCATGTTATTTGATGGTTTTATTATGAACTTACTTAAAAAAGACATTGAAGTAACTATACGTCTATTCACGTACGCACAATTGAGACATAAAAAATTACTGCCAAACAAATAACTGTGTTATTCATTATAACCGCGTTATCTGCCGACCCCGTAAAAGTTAATAACCGTGGTAATACATAGTTATTTCGTAAGTAAAGGAAGTTATAATAAATTTTGTATTAATAAATCATAGTTATTTGCTATCTCGCGATCGCTGCGCACGCGCCGCTTGTAACTGTTATAAATTACGTCACACTGCGACACCGGTAGACCCTGGGGGTAAGCAGAGATGTGTTTCACACTCACAGGATAAGGATGGCAAGATTATAATGATATGACATAGAACTTATAAGTTAAAACATGTCAAGTCTACTTAACTCTAAATAAGAAACTTATCGTTTAATTTCATTTCCAAGTCAAGGTAAAAACCTAAAAAGTCTGTGAGCATACTTGGTAAAAAAAACATAATTATAACTCGGGGTATAGACTGGTAGACTCTTATGTGTCAACTATTGAGCAATTCTTTCGAAACAGTAGTGTTAAAAATATTCCGTCAGATATGTTGGAGCTGGCAACCAGACTAGCCCAGTGTGCCCAGCAAGAAATGAGCTTTAATGCATCTTTCACCTTCTTTTGTAAGCATTAGGTTGAAAATCAATCTACTTTTACTGTTGTATCTAAATGTAAATTACACGCTTTGGTAATTGAACCTAGGACATAATAACTACCGGTATAGAGAACTGATAAAGTGTTGATGAAACTATAAATAAATTACTCGTTTAGTTTCCATTAATTGGTAAAAATGATTTATCTTACTACTCTTACGAAGTGGGATTGGCTTTATTGCTATCTAAATTAACACGGTATTGCTGCAATTAGGCAATAAATAGCGTCGAAATTGCTCCAGTGTTAAGCAAAACTAGTGATTTTCCTAAGCAACTTTTAAAGGTTTTGAAGTAGGTATCTGAAAAAAGATATATAGATATATAGAATAATTTTATTATCTCAAAAACAGGTCCCACGAATTTTGACAGTGATTTCGGAATCATAGTTATTAATTACTAAAATAAAGTAGGTATTTGGAGGAAGTTTCGTCAAGTTTAATATTAATTTTCGTGTCGGAATTTGAGCAGTTTTGACGGCTCAAGTCGTGGAAAAAATACTTGTTAGTGAGCTAAGATGATAGCGAGACTGACTGCTTAATGGTGATCTTGATGATAATCTTTTGCAATTTCACTTGCCATACCATACGAAAACAATAGTACGGACACACTATTCTATAATATTCCTAAATTCCTTAGTCTTCTGTAGAGAATACCGTAAGACCACATAGGAGTACCATTATGTTACACAAATCCCAATTTACACCAATCTATTTACCATCCACTTATCACTAAATCAGATAGTGAGCCCAAATGAAGTGTAGAGATAGGCCACAGCCTACCAATCCATTACCGGTAAAGAAACCCGACACACAACAAACTGGGCAAGCGAACAAATTGCAAGCACTAGCAATTAGCTGGGGAGGTAGTTCTAACGGCTTGGTTGTAGTTACTTTTAAAACAGTGGGTTAAGACGGGGCAAATCTTATGAAAAAGGAGAAAATAGAAAAACATTTAAACAAATAGGTATAAACGTTTCACCACCATTTCAACAGACAGATTTTCTTTCTGTAAAAGATCTGGATTGTAATATTTTGCGTTTCTGGGATTAGTTATTGGTTTTGTTATGAACTTGGGCAAAGGTCTACAAAGAAAGAAAGAAAGATTGCAAAAGTATTTATTGGGACTCGCACAGTAAGATAGCATTGAAACATAAGAAACAAAATATATTAAAAAAAAAAAAAAAAAAAATCCTGTACGAGGTCCTGTAGGAAATTCACTTCTAGTGATCCGTTATTTTTCTTTCCAGTGTCTAAGAATGGGAATCCATTCTTAAATTATGAATATCCAGGTCACTAGCTATTCTAGTCTTTGGTGGTATTTAAAATTTTTGTTTTGCTTAGAAGTTATGACTTCTCCATTAACTAAATCCATCACAATTTGTTTAACTCGTTCGACCTTATTCATTTGCTATTCATAACCTCAGCAGATAAATTGTCAAGTCATATGGTTGCTGTGGCCTCCTAACCTCTGTCATCGCCATTAAAATTTATGATGTCAACTTGCAAATCGCAAATTGCGCCATATTGTTTAAGTGTTAACTGCCAGTGAGATTTCATTGACCGTTGTTTTATAATCTACTGCGTCTATTTAAATTACTGCTCGCAATATTTTGTCCTGAGGCTAAAATGCAATGATGCACATCTTCGAATAATGGGGAACAAACAAAATACTTTCATACATAATTCATTCACTAAAACCTTTCAAAACAAATAAACACATTCTCAATCATTTGCATCACAGAATACCGCAAACAAAATTAATCGCAAATTGAATTTTTGCCCTACTGTTAATCGTATCCTGTGGCGATCTCGTGATCAGTGCCCGTTCGTCGCAGCATTAGCATATCGGAATTATTCCATTACAGCGTTAATAATTTAAAAATAATACGCCGCCGGCGCACGCGACCTAAAGTTATGGGCCCCTGGAGATGCGGTTGCGAAACGAAACATCGACCAATCAAAACCAAGCTTTATCTCAAAGTGAGTACAGTTTATTTTGAGTCACATTAGTGTGCGTAAATTTCAGTGGTGCTAAACATTTTATTATGTTAATAGGCAGACAATATGAGTGAAGATTATTTGTGTTATAATTTATTGTTATGCATTCTGTTGCGTGGTGTACTAAATTCAAACATAATGTTCTGTGAAATCTTTAGATTTCGAAGCGATATAATATCTTAAATGGATTTGATGTAACCTTATTCACAAGAAACGTATAGAATATTACATCAAAACATGCATGTATTCCCCACACAACTAGTGAATTATTTATCATGGTTTTGTATTATTGTATGGACCTATGTAATTGTTAGTACTCAGCTGTTTTGTAATTCATTAAACATTCACCTATGATGGCTCGATGTCTATCGGTGTCTATGTTTTTATATCGTAAAACTTCAATTACATTTTAATTCAGTACTAAGACCCTATAAAGTTCTGTTTTACGATTGTACGTGACCATAAGAAGTGCCGAAACACCTTGCGGTGCTCATTGTAAGGATGCCGCCCATACAACGTCGTGGCACCTGATTGGCCTAGAGCGGAATTGAATTAATAAAATAATGGTTACACAATAGTTCATTTAGCGACAAGTTCTTTTGAAGATACGCTTATGAAATTTTAATTTAGATGCGAAAAAGAGACGAATAATAGACGTAGATAAAATAAAAACATAGGTAAAACTATTATTTTTTAATGTAGGTAGGTACCTACGTATATTATTAGTTCACAAAACGTTCCCAACAAATAAATATGAAAACAAATAAAATAGACTTATAATAAAATTCAAATAAATAACAATCACGTGGTTCACTCAACTTTATGAATTTCAAAATAACATCGACAAAAAATATATGCGACAGTTATGCAGAAAAATTTACACTACAAAAAGGTTTTCAATTCAGTAACGTTTGGCATCCCTAATATTTATACACTTGACATGATACACTCCAACACTCGATTGACGGACTAAAAATAAACTTAAAAAAAGTAAAATAAAATATTGAAATTCACACAGTTCATCAAAATTTCAAGCGCCACATCACACATCGTAGGTGAGCTTCGCATAGGAGGATGACACCCGGGGCTGGTGGATGGCGGGAGGATGACTAGTGGGGGGAAACAAACGGCTCAATAAATCAGCCACGTATGTCGCTTGCAGGTGTTACGCCACTACACGATGAAATATTGCTGCTGAGATTAATATTTTAAATATTTCAGATGTGACATAGCGCGTAACTGTGGAAATGCCGGTTGGACGTTAATGGGAAAACTTTTTGCTTTTTGTGAAATGTAAGTTCCATGTAGATTAATTTTATTATATATTTATACACTTATTTTATTAGATTACCTACCTAACTAGGATCAACTTAATGCAATTCATTAAACGGCCCAATAGACTATAATAACTGTCTAGTTCTACTAATATCCCACGCTGCAAATTATCGCAATTCTGATTTATTTTGCATTTGCCCCTTGTTACAAAACCAAATATTGCAATAAATAACGATTGATCCTTATAAATTGCAGCGATTGAATTTCCAAAACGTGTATGCTATGGTATTTAATACTAGTTTGTAAAGACATTTTGTAAGTCTATTTTCTGGTTTGGTACCTCAATTGCCCTCAGAATAATCTTGTACTGGTGGTTAAACATTAAAAAAAAACGCTACGTACATAGAACCTCTTCCTTTTTCGAAGTCGGTTAAAAATAACATTCGTCACCGCAAAACAGTACAATTATTTAAAATTATTATTATTATTTATTTTTAATTATTATTTTCCTTCTTTATTCTTTTAAAGTCCTTTGACATGCAAAGTATTACCATTGCCACATCTACATATTATTACCCCACTTAATCATTGGCCGAAATGTTGCCACTGTCAGTTGCGGCCTAATAATTGGGACGCCTGTTTTCGGCCGTCCACAATTTATAACTTAATCATGTATCGGGAGGAACAAGTAGCCGTTTTTATCACATTAATCTTGTTTAATTGGACCGTATAAATTAACAGACAGATTACCGAATAGGATTGCTTGATTGTACGGAGAATAATAATGATAAAGTGGTTTTAATTATTTTTATACCGGCAGCTAGTATAATAAAAATTATTTTTTATGATTCTGGTTTTAATTACTCATATTGTTAGCACTTCCAATTAAGGTTTAATAATTGTGATCGTAATAGTATTTCAACATGTTGAGTTATCTGGATCTTATTTCACCAACGGATTAGCAACAGCAAATAATAGAGGCCTACAGAGGCCGTATTATGACGTATTAATGTCACTATTATTCCAGTGTGATAGAGAGACGGAGCTATACAAGGCCGATAGCGCCATCCTTTTTTCGCAGTGGAATAATGATGGCATTAATACTTCATAATAAGGCCTCAGGCAGTAAACTGTAACTGGCTGAGCTGTTGGGTTGATTGACTATATCTGAGACAATTTTTGTCATTTGTGGCACACTTGCACTTTTGCACACTTGGCGAATGAGGGCTATACCGAAACTACGGTACCGTTTTGACCGTCACGACACTTTTGCCAAAATGTTAGTTAAACAAAAGTGTTTCATGAAATGTTGCCAAAATTAAATTAAAATAACGTTATTATTTATTTCTTTCACTTCTTGAGCTGGGATTTTGTTTAGGTTTTATGGGAATATACACTGCCCTCGCCATACGTGTTGGGTAGTAAAATTTGTCTCGGGTGTTCCATTTTGTAATAATAATTATATAAACCAATATTGATAGTAATTTCTTGCTTGTTTAACTTCCGTCATCTACAAATTGTAATAGAAATAATAATTAATATAATTCTAAAGCTATCAATTTCATCTTACAATAATACATTAATAGTATGCAAATCTGGTTGTTTTACAATTGTAATAGTGTAAAGGGAAATGGTCAATCAATTACAATTAATAAATAATAAGATAAATTCTCAAAATCATATCCTCTTTCAAGAATTAATCAGTGTATCGTAGTTCTACTAGAAATGAAGTCATTGTTATTTGAAAGGTATCATCATCATAAATAAGCATCTTCCGTATCATTTGGTTATTAGATATAATTATGTTTCCTAAGAAAACGTTCAAAGTTTCACCATCATATTTTAATATTCCTGGAAACCTTTCATCAACGCAAAAATATAAATATTAAACACATAAATAATTTATTTAAAAGAAAACATTTCCTCACTCTGGCATTTTTATTGCTATCACAAGTTTTTTCTTCATAATATATTTTTCTATAATAATTTAGCGATCACATTCAAACGTTCGCTTAGCTATAAATCTGAACAAATTTAGGGTGATAATTTATTTTATGGGTCGAAAGACCAGCTTTTATTTTTATTCTACGGACTATGACTCAGTTGAAGCAATAAAAATCATAATTCAGGGTTGTCACGCTGCCAAATTTTGTGATATGCCATTATGTTTTGACAAAACACGTTATAAATTGTGTAGCGGGAGGAAGGAAGCTTTGATAGCTTCCTGTAGTTTGTTTTATTTATGTTAAAACTTTTTTGATGATGATTTAATACTGTCGTTTATTTTTTTAGGTGAAAAGTTCAGAAGTTTTTTTTCAAAGGGTGTTGGTTTTCCGCTGTTAGTTCACAAACAACTTACAGTTTCTTTCGGTGTGATATTGCAGTAAGACTTGAAGATAACGTCGTGGCTAAGATAGAACATCAAATAATGTAAAAAGAGTGTTCAGTAACGACAGCTTTTTATAAAATTAGGTAGGAATTATCAATATCACTGCGTCATCAATAATATTTAAGCACTGGAAACTTCAAAAGAGAAATAATTAAGTATGTTGAGGAAATCCTTAGTCCATTCGTTCTATTCAAACATTAAATAGTATTCTTAGACGATAACAAAGTACCTATGATGGAAAACGCGATTAAAGTATTTGAAGTCACGCTGATTTTTTGAGTTTTTACCTTTTTTATATCTATATCTATTTATTACCAAAGCTTACAACTATTAACAAAACTGATAATCTCTGAAACTACCAGTCGGATTTGAAAAATTCTTTTAGCATCTGATAGCCTAATTCATGAGAAAGGCAAATAAAAAAGTCTGAAAGAACGCTTAGCGAAAACAAAATAATAGCGCGGGCAGGCTATGCGATGCGACGGGGTAGGGAGGGGGCTTGGGAACCAGAAATTTCACGCGGACGATGTCACGAATAGAATCTAGTTTAAACCACGGGACGGACCAAAAGATCAAACAATATAATTTCAAGAAAATAAAAATAAAGAATTAAAATTATTTAACTAACTGGCCCAGTTCAGCATAAATGCCTGACAACTCGTGCCTGACGCTGGTGTTCAACAGCTGAACCTTCTCCGAAAACAAAATTAGTCATCGAATCCTTTCGCTAATTACATAAAAATATTCAAAATAACCCATAATTATTGCCATAAGGAAATCGATAAAAGAAAATATAAGCAATATTATTTATATTTTATTATATTTTATATACTTAATATATTCGACATCAATGCATATCAAGTATCGCTACTAAATTATACGATTGGTTAATTTGCGTATAAATCCAAAAATGTTATATCAATTCCATTTTTGGAGGATCGTAAAAATATATTTTATTTTCTGAGACTAGCTATAAAAGTCAATATTATTAATTAACATTGTACGAAACTGTAGATATTTATTACGCGATAAACAAAAAAAGTTAAAACGTCAATTAAATTGTCTGTGGTTCTCAACAAATTAGCGCCAAGATTGATTGGCACGTTATAAAGTTCTTTATTGTTATTGGTAACAGGTATGTTGCAATTACAGATACCGCGAGACTGGTATATTTTAGTTACTTTCATAGTATCATGTCTTACGGTATTTTACTGTGGGGACGGGCTGCAGACATCGAGTCTATTTTTATTCTGCAGAAAAGAGCGATCAGAGCCATATATCATCTCCGCAGGCGTGATTCTCTAAGGGAACTGTTTAAAGATATTAACATCATGACGGTACCTTGTCAATATATCTATGAAAACATCATGTATGTAAGAAAAAATTTACATCTTTTTAGTAAAAGAGGTGATAGACATAATTATAGTACAAGAAATAGGGACCTATTAGTTCAACCAGGTTTCAGACTGGCTAAAGTAGACTCATCTTTCATGGGGTACTGTTTAAAATGTTATAATAAAATTCCTCCCCACATACTTCAACTGAATGAGACGAGATTCAAAACATGTATAAAACGCACACTATGCAGGCAGGCATATTATAAGTTAGGGGATTATATCACTGATAAAAATGCTTGGGCCAATGCTGGTCCTGCTCCACAACCACAACTAATTGATTAACATTCGAAAAGTCTGTTGGAGCTGCTGAAGATTGTAAGAACATCTTTGCATTGTATAGACTCAATTTCTTTTGCATTATATAATTGCATAGCACATATGTGAGTACTATGTACTATTGAGCTACCATTTACCGGGTAATATTATGTCTTTCATTGACTTGAATGTGCCCTGGCGGCTGTGAGTATGTCATGCTCACTCAGATGTCTCGCTGATGGTGGCGTGTGTGTTGGATCATTTAGCTCCCTTCAAAATGGTTGAGCTGAATGGTGCTAATCCATGCGTCATGTTCGTGAACGGGCGCCGTCAGTTGGGGCTGGTCATCTCTTAGCTGCCATGGCTTATTTGTAATTTTTGAATTGTTTTTATTTTTATGTACGGACGCTTTTTTTATGTAAGTCTTTCTACATTGTTCTCACATGTATAAGTAATTTCAACATGAATGATGTAACCAATTTTTGTAACAATTTATTTGATTTAAAAGAGTGTCCGTGGAGTTTCTTGCCCGTTCTTCTCCATAGGTACCTACTACGCTTTGGAATGGGCATCTAGCTTCATATTTTCTGACTGACTGACTCCTTGACAATTCAAAAGTGCCTGTAATTGGTTTAATTGAAATAAATGCTTTGAGTTTGAGTTTGAGTTTGAGTTTACACACCTACATTTATTACAAATTCGTAATAAAAATGTTGCATGCGCGATGATATGTTGTTAGATCTATTATTTACTAGTACTTCATAAAAAGTCAGAGAAAATAAATAAATAATAAGTTTAAGTACAGAGAGAAACATATAAAGTTAGTCATAGGTAGGTACACTAAACATGTATCAGGAGCCAAAGTTCCTGACAAAAATTGATTATTATGACTTATGGTTAGGTTAGTCTTGAGAAAGGTATTCATGAGATGATCATTAGAATATCTTCTGTATCGTCGTGTTGCGTTGACCCCAAATAAATTGGGAATAGAATTTTCAAGAGTTAGTAGCAGTTCCTTAGTCAGAGGACGTCTTCAGTGGGATCATAGACTTTCCTATCTTTTGCAGCAAAACCTAAGCTTCTTGTATTAAGGCTCCCGCAAACAGGCGCGACGCGATATTGCGATGCGACTCTAGTGGAACAATTTCTATGAATATTTTTATTTTTAAACTTCATGGGAACTGTTCTACCAGAATCGCATCGCATCGTCGCGTCGCGCCTGTCTACGGGAGCCTTTAACAAGCTCCAAGCCATTCTTATCCAAGCCTTATGTATAAAAACCTTGCATCACAAAACGATGCATATCTAAGTGTAATAACAGTCTTTTGTACTTCTGTTCAGAAAAGATAATCACCTACTGATGCCTCGTCTATTCTGACACCTTCTCACCAAGATTTAATTAACAACTCTCTGATATTTCTTCATACGTTATTAATTACTATTACACGCCTTTGGATTCATAAAAACATTCACAATAGCTTTTGAAAGAATTCACCACATAACAAAGTGCAGCTGATATAAACTTTATTGCTTAATTCAAATGGGTGGTTTTGCTTTGAACTAAGTGTGTCGATAATATGGTATTCTTAAAAAGAGGTATACGATGGCCATTCATCATTCGTATAACAACCGAACATAAATAACAGATTTTGGTCGGTTTATTCCGCTTAGTTAACTTGAGTTTGTTCCTTTTATGTAAGAATGTCCATGCAGTTTTGGATTTGGAGATTTTAATCTTGAAGAACACTAAGAGTGTTGAAGGTAAGTCTTATTTTTGGACATACCTACCCGTGAAAGACTAAAAGGTTAGTTTACAGAATAACGCTGCTGTAACTGCTTATTAGGATAATTTTTTTTAACATGGTAGCACACATAGGTATATAACAGGTAGATATAACAAATAGCGTTCAGCAACCTTCGCAAAATCTTGTTTAACAAACAACCTATAAAAAAAAACAAGCTGTCAAAACCCACACACACTCACAGCCATAAAATAAATCAAGTATGGCAGGTGCAGAGCGGAGTATACCATTAGGCTAATTCAAACCCTCTACCGATAACAAGGTTATATTACACCAATTAACATCCATTTTACATTTGATTTTATTGTGGCATAATTAGAGACAGCCAAAGGTTTGAAACCATTGACTTTATGCCGTCTAGTTAGATGCGATATAAATGTTATGGGTTAACAAGTCATAATTCTAAGTTAGGGGCTAGAATTAGCTCGGATTGGACTGGATTGGATTTTAATCATGTATTGTCTGTTTGTGCAAACAGAAAAGATGTATTCCGAGACAAAATAAATAAAAGACAGGTAGCATAGCGGTGGAAGAATAAACTAATAAAACCTTAAGTCCCATTTACACGATGCAAGTTTCTTGCCTGTGGTAAATAATAAAATAAACAAATAAGTTGCATCATCTTATTACTATTTAGACGGCACAACTTTTATTTTTGTATGCTTACAGGCAATTAAATCAAACCCTGTAAATCAGGCTTTAGGTGGTACACATAAACACAACAATTGTAGATTGAGACTACACACTAGGAGAGCTCCATGCAAAAAGTTTTGGTCTCAATGAACCAAAAATGTTTGTGTAACTTCTTGTAGATCAATAATTAAATGGTCACGACAATGAATAATTTCAAAAAAATTCCAAGCCATTACAACATTCACTTCCCTAAAAATAATTCCAAAAATCTGTGTCTTAAAACCTTAATTACAGTCCCTGTTTAAAATTTTATAAATATAAAATCTTAGTGTAAATTGTGTATGTATGTTTGTGCATGATACCGTCACTAATCACCTCAGTACGTACTCGGTATAATTCCCTCGGACGTTATCGAACGTAAAACAAATCGGATGGCAAAAAACAACAGCCTGTATAATTGATGGTTGCATGCACAACTTGTGTGTTTAATTACTAGGTTTTGCACCGGGTTTTACTTGGCAAGCATTGTGGAGAAAGAAAGAATGGTTGAAAAAACATGTAGTAGGTACGGACTTGTTTACTTTTTTAGTTGGTGAGAGTGTCTTCATGACAATATGTATTGGTACAGCTCCCCTTGCGTAAGTAGTGAATGCCTAATTCACATTGCAAGAACTATCATGAACAAAAAATGTAGGGTAGGTATTAAAAACCTATTTGTAGAAACTGTTTAATTCCTTTGCATGCATTTTTATTTAAATTATCGTAAATTAAAACATGACTTTCCTCTTTTTCCTTGTGAGCAAATATTTTTACACGCAAACGAACAAAATATCTTTGCATATAATGAATGAATAAAAACAAGAATTACTTCAATTCATGAATAAATCGATTGTTTGTATCGAGACCAATGCTTCGATTGAATAATGATATAATGTCATTGCTTATAACACGGATAAATATGGATAGCATGCAGATGTATTATGTTACCTACTCTACGGACGTCATTTTTCATTTGCGTGCTTGTCGGAAAAGCTTATTTAAATATTCATTACAATAATATCAGGTATATTTAATTAAAATGTAGTAATGAGCTAGGGCTGAAGACCAAGTATTCTGTTCCTCAGTCATCACAGAATTAATGGGCATTCACAACACATTTAATTTTGCCCAATTCTTGTAACAAAACTAAATTGTTGATAAATATTTATTTTATCTCCTATTATTGTCATAGCGCCAAACTTTCATTATAAAAGTTATGTTTATTTTTTCTAAAAATTATCATAAGTAGGTGTCAAAACATCGTGATCATAACCATTAGTGAAACTCATAGAAAACGTACAATAAACATTTTTCATTAATTTACCATTAAATGTCTTCATAAATAATGATCGAGCGCACGGTTGCGCCCACGCATCCGTTTTATGGCTTCATTTTTAGGGTTCTGTAGCCAAGTATGAAATATTGTAGTAAAAACTAGGTATAACGATTTGTTAATACAGGTACGGTTTACCATTCCTCATTTTGGTATTTTTTTAAGAGATAAACTAAAAACAAATTGGATTAATAACCTATTAGCGTCTATTAAGAAACTCTTGACTATATAATTATTATCTCTTCAAGAAATAACTTGATTATATAATCATTTTACTATATAATCGTTGTTTATTGTAATTCAAATGAGATACGGGCAAAATTCAACAAATGAGAAAAGTATTATAAGATTTCGAACCCCAAGCAAATCTTTTACAGCCTAAAAACAAACAAAACACAAAAATACAATCATAATGAACGCTATTATAATTACAAGCATTTAGCTCACCAAAAAAGAAAAAATAAAGAGCTATACGGAACTCATTACGTCGGACGCTTCACAGACTGGACCAAGCATTCAGCTCTACCGCATTTTTACGAGTATTCTGTGGAAAAATAATGTATTTCCACTGTTTATTGTGATTCCTACTGCTTGTTTGTTCAAAAACATTGTGATGACAGGTGTTTTAGGGTAATTTTATTATGTAGTAACGTCAATAAATCAGAAAATATATTTATATACATACATAAACTCACGTATTCTTCCTAAGAGGAGAGGCAAAAACTACGGAACGCCATCTGCTACGATCCTTACTTATCTACACCTTGTTTATGATCATACATCTGGTCATAAACGCACGCTGAAATTGATAGAATGATTTTATTTAATATCTATTTTTTTATTTTATTTTGGGAACTGTTTTATAATTATGTAGTTTCCTGTGTTTAGTTTCTGTGTCTATTTTCTTTACCTGTCTCTCCAACTGGTGTTGCTTACTCTTGTCGGTCTGTCGAGAGTAGAAACAATCATGTATACTTACTATTAAGAGGAAAAGTTATCGCTTCATTTATTATGTTTCTGCTGGAGTTAGCTGCTGCTTTAATGAAAAGAAGGAAATCTCCATCAACTTGCACCATTCATTCACCACGCTAGGTAAGCTTAGCAATAAGACTTTAGTCCTACGACTATAAAGTATTGGATATTGACATCTGAGTCACATCTATATTTAATTGCCCGTTACAGGCCTAGTAAAATACTAAGCGACCCCACTGAAAAACTTCCCAAGCCCAAGCACATAAAAAACCAATGAACAAATAAATTCTTTGAACAGAATCTTCGCCATGATGCAATCGTCGGCAATATGTAAACTACTGTATTCATGTCAAAGAGTTAAGTTTAACATTTACATATGAATCGTATGTATTAATACATTGGCAATTGACACCCGTCTTAAATCACATGTAATAAGACCCGTTTCTAGGGGCATAGATTATGTGAGACAGATGGCTAAAAGTTTTATGCCTATGTTTGCGTAGTTCGGAGCGGTTCGGTAAACAAACTGCGAACGAAGTTGTATGATGTTAAAGTTTTAAGTTAGACATAAAACATTTTAGGTAATTTAATGCACAGTTAAGACCAAAAAAGTTACCTAATCTTATTGAGTATAATAGGAAATGGCTCAGAATTTCAATTATGAATCTTTTTCCTCACGTTTTCAGATGGATGGTTGATCGTTATAGTGTTACACTTATCATGAGATATCTTATTTCTAATTAACTTAAAATTAAGCAATAAAATCACCACCACCTCCAAAAACCGCGACCATGACGAATTAAAACAATAGGTAACAAAAATAATTATCAAAATTATTTATCTTGATAACGGTAAGTACAGTCTGCAGCAATAATCTCTGACAGAAATAAGAAACATAAAACAGCAACACCCGAGGCGGATCATAAATTTAACTGCCGTTTTCTAAAATTAATAACGCATAATTCTAATATAAAACCTTAATGACTGGCGAATAAAGCGATAAACGGCTAATTTACGATCTGCCCGCCCAATAAAAACTTAGCGATAAGTAATCTTAGAAATGGAAATCAATTACTTTGTTTACGTCCAGTTTGTGGCGACTGATGGGATGTTTTTACGAATCTTTTTTGTTTAATTTAAGCTCTTTTATGGGTTGTATTTTTTTCTGGGATCAATTCACGCCTGTCTCTGACTGATTTAAATATTTTAGTGTGCTGTGGTTTAAATATTGACCATCAGGATCAGGATTTTTTTATAACCTTGATTCAATAAAACAACAAACAAGAAGTTTTTGAATAAAGGCTCGTGTTGACTGGCGCGACGCGACTCTGGTAGAACAATTTCAATGAAATTTTCACAGAAATTCTACCGGTGGCGCGTCGAGCACGAGCCTTAAGGATGTATTATGTAGTGTATTTCATAATTATTTTTCTTACCCAGGAGTTAGTAAATTATATTCAGGACACCGACTTCCTTCCACCTATTACGTTTAGTAATGACCAGCAGACAACAAAATATCATAACCATTTGATTCAACAGAATTAAAATAATAAGTAATTAAGATTTTGTAGGACACGATAAAAATTAACATAATCATATTACTTTACATTATATTACGAAAATATTCAAATTAAATGTGTAAAATAATAATTATTTTAGTTAATTACTTTTATATTTACATGGCCATATGGAATGCAGGAACATAGCGTTACAGTTGCTCCATTAAGACTACCGGTATTTGGTAATGACCTTATAATATTTAAATGACATTAGTTGACTACTGGCACGAAAGCTGTGTGTTATAATTACGTTACATGACATTGTATAACATTCTTTGTGTTATAAAATAACGTAATTGTTACTAATAAATGCTACTTTTACTTTAATATGCTATATTACTATCTTAATTCGTAACTGAAATCACATCCACATACAAAGTAAACGAACATAACACATTTATAAAACTGCAAGCTCGTGCAATTTTATATCCAAAAATAACTTACAAAAACTTTATATAGCAGAATTAAATTGTCGGCGTCTGGAAAAATAACGTTAATTTGCACAAAAATCCAAGTAACATATTTAACGGCGGTATTTAAAATTTTACGACTATGCAATAAGTGTAAAATTCACATAACATGTTTTTAACACCAGCATCGTATACGTTTCTTGATATAAAATCGGCGATCCCGATTTCGTATCGATTAAATCGAGTTTTTACGATATCGCGATAGATAAGATAATGTGGTCGGTTTATATTATTTTTAATGTAGTATAAGTGCGTTGATAGTGTAATTTGGTAGCTGACTGTACACGACCTCGAATCTAAAAGGACTTTTTATGTTAAGTGCGATTGAAATGCGGACTTTAAAATGTTAAGTAGCAGGGTTTTATTTTTTATTTATTTGCCTTTAAATGTATTTTATGAACTGCTATAAAAAGTAATAAAAAGGAAATGTATTAAATATCAGCTGTATTTAGTAGTATAGTTTATAGTATGTTGAAATCAATACAAAATGTGGTTTTTTAATAAGAAAATAATTAATTCCTGCAATAAACCTCCTTGTATTTATGGACATACCATGAGTCTTTAGAAATAACTTAGGTATATTCTCCAGAAGTTCTCACCTCTCCGCAGGTATCTATCAAGATATAGGTGGTAAGATGATTTGCTGGCAGTAAGTAGGCAGTCAACTCCATGCTTTCTTTGGACGCACTGAAAGCTGCTGTTCACGGCAGACCTGATAATCTTTTGATATCCCATAACACTAGGATATTATTGACACCATGTCAAAGAATCAACTGTCACGATTATTTATGTAACACACCCCGACGTGAAATATAAATATTAAAAAAAACTGTCTATTTTTGTCCATAATAAAAATATGACAATTAATACAACTAGTAATATTAATATTATAAATACAAAAGTAACTGTCTAACTGTAACCTTTTTACGACTTAACGGCTGAACGGATCTCGATGAAATTCGGCACACAAGTACTCTATGACCTGGTTTAGGACATAGGTCAAATCAAATCAAAAGTCATTTATTTAAACTAGGCTGAAAATCAGCACTTTTCGAACTTCAAAGACAGTCACAACTTCCTAGTGCTTTAGCTGGGAAGAAGAAGTGGCGCAACAAACTCCTCAGTAGCACAGCTGTATGTTCAGTTAGAAAAACTTAATTCTATACAATAGTATGGAAATCAAGCAACTGCACAATATGCACTCCCCTGAAGTTTATTTAGTTGACTCAAAGCAACACAGTAGCTCAGCCTATTTATCTGGAATTTCTCCCGTCGTTTTCTTAGTAAAATCTCATTTTACACTTAACTACTTGGCAACATAATTCACACTATTACTGTCTATGGATACCAGAAGACTGAGAACTTGCTACCAGGATTACATAAAAAAGTAAGAACATACCATAATCTGTTGAGAGAAGTAGTAAAATGTTTCAATTTGTAGAAAAAATTGTCACACGTTTACTAGAAAATGAGTCGCGTTCGATATAAACGTGTTTCTATGCTGTGGGAAAAATATATTATCAAAACGTCGATACAATTTTTTTGTCGAGAATTTTGTATCTTGCTACTCATTAAATTACAGTTTTGCGCTGTCGATGAAATAACTTTAATTATATAGAACAACATAAAAATCGGAGTCACACGTAATCTGTTCGATTTATGCCCTAACAAGTGTGACTCCGGATATTTAATTTGTCTGTCTGTGATGTCTTGTTTATACGTTTTTAGTTGACTTTTTTGTTGCAGTTGGGTTTTAGTTTTTATTATTTTTATTTTTGTCACTTGGACTTCTAAATCCTATAGAGCATTCATTCTGCCTAGCCTTTTCCCAATCATGTTGGGGTCGGCTTCCAGTCTAACCGGATGCAGCTGAATACCAGTATTTTACATGGAGCGACTGCCTATCTGACCTCCACAACCCAGTAACTGGGTAATACGATACCCCTTGGTAAGACTGGTTGTCAGACTTTCGGGCTTCTGACGACTCGTAACGACTGTCAAAGATCCACGAATGACAGCCGGGACCAAGGGCTTAACGTGCCTTCCGAAGCACGGAGGAGTCTCGGTATGTAAAGATGGTCACCCATCCACAGACCAACCCCGGCAAGCGCAGCTTAACCTGATGGATCGACCCGTGCGGCTGTTATTACTTTAGCCACGAGCTCCTCTAAATCCTATAGAGCATGCTTGCCAAATGGAAGTCACGAAAACACCATACACAAAAAAAAACATGAAAATGATGCATGACATCGACTATCATTCTTAATAGATGTAGCCGAGCTGATACAGCGTTTAACAACGAGAGTGACATCTTTAGAGTTAATATAACAATAATAGGTTACTAAATATATCTACGTCTATTGTATCTATCATTCCGATCTTCTTTTTTCGTGTCCATGACTTGTCTTTTGTCCGGCCAACTTACGTAGCGTACACAGTACAGCTCTATCGTTAGCCTCAAGTCCTGGAGGATTCAAGGTCGATGTGCACGATGGACAGGAGAGCAGATGCGGCATATCCTGTGATCTCCAATAACCGGGAAATTCTCTTCTTGGTCGCGTACTTTATTACTGAAGGTCGTGTCCCTGAAAGGCCTTCGTGGCTTTATGTATGATGTTCTTCCATTTCGTTCGGTTCTCCGCTTCTCTCAGGGTTGTCGTAACAGAGAGTCCAGTGAGGGCAGTTACTTGGTCAGACCAGCGGTTAGGTGACCGGCCGCGAGGTAATTTCCCATCTACCTTGCCCATCACCACCAACTTTTCAAGGTTATCTGGTTCCAAAGTGTGTGGGAAATTAAAGTATTAATATCATTAATTATTTCTCGTGAGCACTCATGTCTGTGGTGTGCCTGCCCCATTTTCTGATCTGCTGATCTAAGATTGACTAAATCAAAAGCAACCAGCGTACTCGATACTGCATTCATAGGTACATTAACAACATACGTCCGGCATGCAAGCGATGGCGGTACATACCCTACTAGTACCTAGTACTAGTAACTATCAGACAGACGGACATAACATTCTGTTTAAGGTATTACTGTTACTGTTATTAGTTACTGCGTAAGTGTTAGCTAATATTATGCTGCTGTCAGTATAAGGAAGGGTTCAGTTTTTTGGTACGAGAATGTATTAAAATTTACATTACATTAAGTTGGACTTAGGATTTTTATTCAACATTTCTGGATATTATTTTTTTATCTTTTAAGCCGAGAAAAGATCAGTTAAAAACTAAAAAATAGTAGTGTGAAGAGAAATAGAGAATTTAATTTAATGTAATAACAATAATGCCTCATCCAAAGGCTCCTAAATTTTTAGCTTTTATAAACAATAAATTATATGTAGGTAATATGATTGGTTGAAGAACTAACACGTCAAACCAAATAATGATATTTTATTTGATGACTCGACTACCGGTTAGAAAACACTGACCTCTCTCTGGGAAAAAAACACAGAAATGTAGTCAGAGGTCAGTCTCCTTTAAACTCCAGACATTATCTTGATCAGATAGATATATAATTGAACAAATTTCTTAACACTATCCATCAAGCCGATCCTGTACACAGTAACACTCCTAATAAATTCACATCACTCACCACGAGCACATAGCAACGTGTAGCATGTGCGCTATCCAGTAAGTGTTTGATGTTTTTTGCGCCAATTACACATACCGTCAAATACCCCGCGAAACTCCAGCGTCGCAGGATTTTGTAGAATTTTTATTGGCGATACTTATCCATGTTTGTGTGACTATGAATTGCGGAATGAAAGAAATTAAGTGCATTTGTGTAACGGTATGTAGCTGTATGGACATGTTGTGGAGGTAAGGATTCCGTCGTTCCTTAGCTTCCTTTACTTATGATGCCACCAGTTTTGTAAACCTCTAATTGATTTAGAACAAATATAGAATGACTTATTTTATTTATGTTTTCTGAATGGTAAATTTCTGTTTCGGCCCGCAACTCGGACATTGATGGATGATCGTGAAAATGTGGGCTGAGGCGAAGCCGAGGCACACATACGTGGTCCATCCTTGTTGCGGCCAAGGCTTGAATAGTGCTTTTCTCAAATAATGCGCGGAAATTCAAACACAGTAAATTAACTATAAATTCCAGAATCACAACGATAATTTTTCACGCGTCAATGTGTTTATTTGTTTCTTCTTTACTTAAAATCGCAGTTTAAATAAAATCTTTGATAAGTTAACTCCTTGGTTGTCATGTGTTGAAGTAAAAAGTTCGTTCCATTTTTAAATAACATGACAGATGTATGAGTTTTCATAGATATTTATTTGGCCGCTACACAGGACAGATATGGATTTTCATAGTAACTTTGCTGGCCGCCTCGTCACTTGTTTTTGACCAATACAGCAATTTCGATTTATCTCGAAGAAGGTTATCAAAATAATGCTCGAATTTCCAAGCATGTTTGAGAAAAGATCTTTTTCTATCTACTCCAGAAAGACATTTCATTTAGATAACTTTTTGCCTGCGGTTTGGGTCTCGGAAAATATACCACGGAAACGTACTGCCGGGATTAGAAAATACCTATGGATTCACATGGGTGTCACCACAGAGTACTTTAGTAATTGATGTTACGCCTCCAGAAAATGCCGGTCTGTCAGTCTATATTTTTCAATCATAAAACTTCACTGACCACAGCCTACTCTTCAGAAAAGGCCTCTTCCGACTTACAAGTTTTTATCACCAAGAAATTACACAGCAGTTTAGTTTTATGTTCAGACCAATTCTGAACCAATTTGTTTTTTTTACAGAAATGTATGTTGGCCAACTTAAAAAGTTAGAGTTCTTCGATAAACATGTACGCGTTATGCCATATATGGTGGATCTATAAACATGTTGATAGCTTGTCTGTAAAACTGGCCAACTATATTTGTAGTGCACATTAAATAAATTATTAGTTGTTATGCAATTTAGCTAGAAGGTTCTTAAGTTTACAACTTTTCCTTGAATTTTCATTTATTCTTTAATTATTTGTTAAGTAAACAAACTGATAAACTGTTTTCACATTTTCTATTGTGACGATAGTTTCTCCCATATTTTATTAAGAAATGCCTGTCTCACACAATTTTAATTGCAGTAAAACACAATTACATTGAGCTGCCTATTTTTACCAGTTTTGTGTACCTAGGCACATCTGCTCTAATTACATAACCAACAACAAGATATCAATTTAAAAACTACTTATTTTAAAACCACAATACATTCTAGTCACCATTATCAATTGTCCCCCCATCAATTACCTGACACGCACGTGTCATATAATGTCCTTCCACTTAAACAGTATTATGCTCCAATTAATATATTATACTTATAATATATTATTGACCCATATAATTTTTAACTGGAACACCAATTTATTTTTTTATACTTCAGAAGACCAAACAGTGTAAATTTATATAGAAGAGACCACAGAGTAATTAAATCAGTAGACTTGATGTTAATATATCAAAAAATCAATTACTTTTTAAACATGCTTTTGTTTTAATCAACGTCGTTTTCTATCTCACTCTTTTGTACAGAATAGAACTTTTGTCTTTGGCTTTAGTGTTTGCATCATTTTATAAAAAGTTATTATAGTGACGTCATAATAGCAACAGCTGCTAGACGGTTTAACGAGCGTAATAACTCAAAAGAATAATTATATAGCTAAGTGTTTGAGTGTATGTGTGGTCATAAGGAGTTAGTGCTCAAGAGTTTGTAGTAAGACTACTTTGAATTGGCAAATGTGATTTTTTTTAAAAAGTGTCGTTTTCTGTCTATTAAGGTGGATGCTCCAACGTAGCCCGCGAAATACAAATTGTCTTACTATTTTTGCCATTTGCAGATCAGGTTGTATGTTGATTTAAATATGATTAATCGAGTAATCAATACAATTTATTAAACACAGTGTATAACTTCTTATCTTGTATTTCCTTATGTAATTATTAGGTAGAGATCGTCTGATTTGAAGTTCCACGTCCCTTCATTGTTTTTTGGTATACACATCTCAAATGTTTGTATAGAAATTTCAGTCCAATTTCATGTGCGTGCAGTTTTAAGTTGACGATCTTTAACTTGTTGTAGGTAAGGTCTCAGTTTTTATTACCACATTACGCCAATACAGTTCATTGTTATTATACTGCTAGAATCGTCACAGTGCTGCGCACAATAAAATTCACAAGCAATTTTATAATGCACTATTATTAGCATTCGTCTTCACTTCCTTATTAATTCATAAATTTATTATGTACAGACAATTATTTAAATGATTTATTGGTACGGTCATTTTGTATTGCTTCATTCTGTGGAGTTATTCTTATGATCCCCATTGACAATCCCCATTGGTGGGCATTGTTAATGGGGATTAGTGGAATAACCTATTCTGTGAAGTGAATAATTAAAGGCTTAACTTTTGTTTTTTTATTTATTTGAGACTTCCAACCGTTAGGAGGTAATGTCAGCCCCAAGGCTTACTTATTCTATAATAGGCCTTGATTTGTATTAGATTTTAATCTGACAATTCTTCAAAAATATAGACCACTACCACACTGCTTTTGCTGCTGCTATAAGTCCACCACCAATTTACATTAATTTGGCAGATAGTAGAAACCTATTAGTAAAACCATACTAGGTAATTTATCTATCTGGTAATAAAAATACAACTCGGTACTTTTAGGTTTTTTTTCTGTTCAACTATTATTAGTTTAAATACAAATTAAACTATTAATAAAACATGAAATGCATACTCAATATTGATATTCTTACAACAAAGTAACAAACAAACAGTCTCATCCCGCGCACAACACGCACTCCTGCGCAGAAGGCAATTTTTTACAGCGCTACAAGTTCTTATCACGTTTTTACACTCCCACCCAGTCCATGTGTAAATCATTATACATATTACACTTTATTAGGTATGTAATTACTTACTTCTTGCATATCCGAACATACATAGAAAAAGTTTACAGTTTTTTACATTCATACATGATGATGTACGGCCGTATAATTATTGATTGTAATTGATTCAGTTACAGCTGCTTGTAATAGATGAACTAATGCCGTGTTAGGGTAAAGGCTCCCGTAGACAGGCGCGGCAGGACTCTATCGGAACAATTTCTATGAAAACTTCACGGAGAACAATATTATCGGTGTCGCGTCGCGCCAGTCTGCATGAGCCTTTATGGCTTTTAATTGCAGTTTGAGTAATTAAAGATTAGAAGATAAAACTTGACTTTTGTGTGAAAGTGATCGGTTTTCTTTATGGTGAGGGATTAGCGTCATTTATTCTTGGAATTGACCGTTATAATTGTTTTACACAACCGTGACCATTACTAATTTCTCTGACAGGAGTCAGTACCTTTGGAAGTACAGCCCTTTGGTATAAAAAGATACTCAAACAAAAAGCATTTATTTCAATTAAACCATTTACAGGCACTTTTGAATCGTCGAAGAGTCGGTCAGTCAGAAATATGAAGTTAGGTCAAGCCCTTAGTTGATTCTTCTTTAGCAAACCTTTAAAACACGTTTTATGTAACGTTTTACTATAAGGAATTAGTCAATAATTTCCTTTCCCAAAAATACTCAAGGAAATATAAAACTTTGCTCAGACAAAAATACAGGCAAAAATATTTGCTCAACAAAAATATTGTTACTCAAACACTCACGACGTAATTGTTAAAATCAACTGAAAGCCAATATTGGATTCAATGAAAAGAACAAATAGTGGGAATTTATGTTTTTCATATTCATGTAATGTTGGGTTTTTATTAGGGTAAATTAGTCATACCGGTTTATGTCATTGTAATTAGAGAGACTTAATATAAAAAGGCATCATTATAAAAGCATAATTAAAACGTTGCCTTTAAGAAATCTGGGAAAAGGCATGCACTTGCCCATTGAACTAGCTTTTTCTCAAACATGCTTGGAAATTGGAGCGTTATTTTGACAACCCTCTTCAAGATAAATCGAAATTACTGTACTGGTCAAAAACAAATGACAATGCAGCCGGCAATATTACTATGAAAATCCATAACTGTCCTATTTAGCGGCTAAATAAATTAGTATGAAAACTCATATTTGTCGTGTTATTTAAACATGGAACGAACTTTTTACTTCAGCACATGACGTCCAAGGAGGTAACTTATCAAAGATTTTATTTAAATTTCGATTTCGCTTGCAAATAGAACTGTTTAAAGTAAAGAAGAAACAAATGAACATATAGATGCGTAAAAATTATTGTTGTCCATCTATGCCCAAATTGCTGGTCGGAAGATCCTCCCCTTTCCAAAGAGGATGAAAGAACTTTACACACTGTTCCTCATACCCCTTTTGAATTTAGAGTATGCGGAACAGGGATTTGATGCGTAGTTCGCATGTGGCGATGTACATACCGCCACACTCTCATAGTCCGATAGGCCGGCAATACGATACGACCGGAGAGAGATCTGGCGCAGGACCAACGGGTCAGCGGGCTTTCCGAGGCACGGGGGTATCACACCGCCAACTAACAAACTCCGGGCTGTTACGAAGAAATTCCTAATAGAAAAACCCAATAATACTTTGGCCCGACATGGGAATTGAACCAAGAACCCCACGCTCAGCAGTCGTGCTTGCGACTACGAGACCAAAAGGGCAGACAATAGTCACTCGAAGTCATAAAACTGCCTAACCTCAAGCTTAAGCATATAAAGATCCGAAGAACAGGACCTATGAGAGTCTAGAACCTCTAACATAAGGAAAAGACCAGTCTATTCATAGCCTCATGCTCCACAAAGTAAATAAACCAGCACCAACTTTGCATATAAAACAGCTGAACATTGTCGCTGATCAGTGAGCAGTCTGAGCACTGTTCGGTAATAAATCTCTTGATAAATACATACATACATCAGTGTTGCTAATTGACATTTACAATCTTGCTCTGAATCAATGTATCTGTATTGAGGTGAGCGGAACAACTGTTGCTTGGGATACAAGATGGGAGATGAAGCGAAATTGAAAGCGAGATTAGTCTCATAATAAGTGCAGTGTAAAAAACGAAGCCCGACAACTAGCCTCACGCGTACGACTTCGCAGGTAGGGCATGCTATCCGGATATCCAAATTATCCGGATATCCGTCGCATAATTATATTATCGGGATATATAATGTTGTTTTACTATCCCACTCCTAATCCTAACTAATGTTATAAATGCGGAAGTGAATTTGTTTTGTTTGGTTATGGACGATTTCCACCAAACGGCTCGCATCGCAACGGATCGGAAAGGATACGAACGGATGTAGCGACAGCCGATCGCGTCCGGCAGGATTTCGACGCATACGAACCGTTTCTGCGCCTAGTCAAATAGTTTTATTCCTACCGTGTCCCAGCAGAAAGGCTCCGATCGGAAACGACGACAGGCGATCGGAGCCGATCGAGCGTCGCAGCATACTTTCGGCTACGATTGCGTGTCGCGGAAGGCTCCCGCCGTCAAGCTGCTGTGCGCGGCTTGGTAATATAGACTTTACATACTGTGTATACGATTTAACATCGTTTAAAGATTTTAAAATCCGTTCCGATCCGATGCGATGCGAACCGTTTGGTGGAAATCATAAATTACATTTAAAACGACAGAACGGAGGCACATGGTTTTAACATGACCTGGGTTAGGAAATAGGACACATTCCATCCTGATATTCCATAGGACAGCCGGGATAAACGGCTTAAGGTGCTGTCCGAGGCACGGACGGGTCTTGATATCTAAAGATGGCCACCCATGCACGGACCAACCCCGGCAAGCATAGCTGACCGAACGACCCATAATATGTATAAATAAATGAATGTATTACATTCATTTATTCATTAACTAGCTGCTGCCCGCGGCTTCGCCCGCGTGAGTGTCGGAAATTACCCCATACATCCCCATGGGTTTTAAGTATAAATATTGAGTTTCGAGTTAATCGGACAGCGCGTTAAAATTCTTCCATACAAACACTGACACCCCCCAATCCCCCTTTAGGGGGTAATTTAGACGAAGGAGGAGGCGGAGCGCGTGAGGGAGAGGCAAAGTTCGCGCCCTCACGCGCCTAGCCGCCGTAGGAGACGCCCTGGGCGTCGGGACTCCTTGGAGGATTCCCGGCCACCGTAGGCGCGGGCTTGCGGGCGGTGAGCAATGGGTAGCTCGCCCCCGATAAGGACCAGGCCCGGGTCGACGGCGCGTCGTGTTCCACGCGTGCCTCAAAGAGATGTCAGCGAAACTGACGGGGTCCGCTAGGACCGTTGCCCGCCGGGGTTGCGGGTAGTCCTAAGGGGAAACCGTGGCCCCTGGCATGGCAAGGGAAGGAACACGGGTGGGTTTTAGTCAGTAAAAGTCTGACACGCCCTCCCGCTCCGCCCAGAACGGGAGAAGTCATTGGATGATTTCCCACCCAAAAAAAAAAAAAAAAAAAGGGGGTAATTTAGAAAAAACAAAAAAGTACAAACTGTATAATTTATTTAGATAACTATTCGTGCGAAGTTTCGTGTTTATTACCTCAAGGAATAAGATTTTTCATACAAACTTTCATCCCTTATTTTACCCCCTTAGGGGTTGAATTTCGAAAAATCCTGATACACGTTATTCTTAATTTTTGGGTTTAAGCATAAATATTGAGTTTCGAGTTAATCGGACAGCGCGTTAAAATTCTTCCATACAAACTTTGACACCCCCCAACCGTAGGATAGGATACTTTTCCGGGATAAAAAGTACCCAGTGTGGTGCCCAGGATATTAAAGAATAATTATACCAAGTTTCATCGTAATCGAACCGGTAGTTTTTGCGTGATACTTGAACAAACAGACAGACAGACAGACAGACAGACAAAAAAAAATTTAATCACACTTTTGGGTTCGGTGTCGGTCTAGTAACACCCCCTGCCATTTATTTTTTTGATATTTTCAATGTACAGAATTTTCACTTCTACAGATTTATTATAAGTATAGATATTTATTAATATTCCATCGCTTAATCCTTTACCTTGTACTAACCACCAGCATCGAAATGAACCTGGTAAATATTCATAATTCATTTGCAATTAAACGCGTTGGAAGCACAACAGCCCACAAAGTAGCGTAAATGAAGTTGTTTCATTAACTTTATCCTGTTGGCGGGACATTATAATTTACTATTCATTTTAACGTCCATCAGTTTTGGTGTTCTGTGGTCATTTATGAATAATTTATTATACTATCTTTGTATTGGTGTTTGAAGGATTAATTATGTTGTCTGGGTTTTAAATTTGAAAGGTATTATTGTATTAGTTACTCGCTGCGCAGTACCCCACCCCTCACCCCCGCTGACACATGAAATTGTTACTGCGCAGCGCCCCGCCATTAAGTTTGACTCAAACTGTACGTAATGTTTATTGAAGTTATTATCAGGTTCAAGGTTATACATTGCTTTTTCTTCCCTGTTGAAACCGAGTCCATGTTTTGGTGACATTATTAGCTATAGCCGGCAAGGTGGTAGTGGACCTGACTGGCTAGGATGAGCCAGACGGATTCGTTGTGTATAAATTATCGCTTCGAACAAAAATTCTTAAAAATGTAATATTTTTATTGTTTTTAATTGCTGATTCCAGATCAATTTCAAATTTAACTTCATTTATTTGCCAGAATGTAGGCTTACAACTTATAATCTTAAAAACTATTATGGCCTCTACATTCTACCATTACATAATGGTGTATAAATATTTAATTTTATCTTTCAGAATTCATATTTTTTTTAACGCTGCAACTACAATTAAGATCACACAAACCACAACACAATCAATGTTACATCTCTTCATCACCCGCGTCAAGCCTCGTGCAGACTGGCGCGACACGATACCAGTAAATTGTTCTACCGTGAAGTTCTGTCGCACCAGTCTGCACGAGGCTTTATGGTAGCTTTTATTTTGTGCTTCCTTTTTTGACTGTCGAAGTTTCAAAATACAAAGACAAAAACTGCAGACAGCTCCTACATAAAGCCTACGTGTGTTGACACATCTCATCTCTCATTCGTCATGGACGTCGAGGTAATCTCTGTGAGCTGCTCGTCCGGAGACGGGCGTTAAATCTGCGATGCTGTTGTGACACCTTAATGCCTTGCCGGATATTTGGCCAAAGATGAGGTAGGTTTGAACAGACGGGTCGGGTTATTGATAGGAGGTTTGTGCCTTTTTTTTTTGTTTGGGAAATTATCAAATAACTTCTCCCGCTCCGGGCGGAGAGGGAGGGCGTGTCGGACTCTTACTGACTAAAACCCACCTGTTTTCCTTCAATCTCTTTTTCAACGCACGCCTCGTTGAACACAACGCGCCGTCGACCCGGGCCTGGTCCTTATCGGGGGCGAGCTACCCATTGCAAACCATCCCTTGCCGGCGCCTACGGTGGCTAGCATTCGGCCTGGTATTCCCAGGAAGTTTGTGCCTAAAGTACCTCTTTCAAAGACAGAAAGAAAGAAAGAAACCTTTTTCTTTATTCAGTACACTTATACTCCATCTATACTTATAATAAATCTGTAGAAGTGAAAATTCTGTACATTGAAAATATCAAAAAAATAAATGGCAGGGGGTGTTACTAGACCGACACCGAACCCAAAAATTTGATTACATTTTTTTTTGTCTGTCTGTCTGTCTGTCTGTCTGTCTGTCTGTCTGTCTGTCTGTTTGTTCAGGCATCACGCAAAAACTACCGGTTCGATTACGATGAAACTTGGTATAATTATTCTTACATATCCTGGGCACCACACTGGGTACTTTTTATCCCGGAAAAGTATCCTATCCTACGGTTGGGGGGTGTCAAAGTTTGTATGGAAGAATTTTAACGCGCTGTCCGATTAACTCGAAACTCAATATTTCTACTTAAACCCAAAAATTAAGAATAACGTGTATCAGGATTTTTCGAAATTCAACCCCTAAGGGGGTAAAATAAGGGATGATAGTTTGTATGAAAAATCTTATTCCATGAGGTAATAAACATGAAACTTCGCACGAATAGTTATCTAAATAAATTATAAAGTTTGTAGTTTTTTGTTTTTCTAAATTACCCCCCAAAGGGGGGGGTTGGGGGGTGTTAGTGTTTGTATGGCAGAATTTTAACGCGCTGTCCGATTAACTCGAAACTCAATATTTACACTTAAAAACCCATGGGGATGTATGGGGTAATTTCCGACACTCACGCGGGCGAAGCCGCGGGCAGCAGCTAGTTTACAATAAGATTAGACATTTAAACAAAACATTTTACAGTCCGTTCAACCGATTTTGACTTCTATTCCGTAGGCGTAAGGATGGCATTAACCGCCATCCGTCAGTACTTAAGGTGATTGATCGATCCAGTACTTAAGGTGGATGCTCCAAGGTAGCCCGCGAAATTCAAATTTTCTTACGTTTTTTGCAATTCGCAGGTCAGTGTCAGGTTGTATGTTGATTAAAGTTTGATTCGCGACCGTAACAAATATGGCTTTATAGAAATATAATCATTAGAATCAGCAATACAACTTCTTAAGTTAGAATAATCCTCAAATGTCATGATTTCATGAAATAGTCATTCAATAGTATTATATGAACTTAGAGAGTTGTATTGATGATTTGTATGACTATAATTGTATAGATAAATATCTGATATATGTACAGCCGCGAATCATATTAGATCAACATACATACTGGCCTGCAAATAGCAAAAAACGTAAGAAAATTTGAATTTCGCGGGCTACCATGGAGCATCCACCTTAGGTACTGAAAAGAGCAATTCCTGGCCTGATAACTTTTCCCGAAAAATAGTACGTATCTATTTACTTGTAACACTAAAGTCCTAATTTGTATTTATAACACACCATTCACTTTTTAATAGCGTTCTCACAGCACACCTCATTCGTTATTTTAGAAATGCATATAATATGCAAATTCTATTGAATAATGCGATTATACCTAATGAAATCACCGTTTTTTATAGAAGGTAATAAATTAAAAGATTATTTTACATTCAGTTCGTTAGTGGAAAGTGTTTGCAACATATAATTCATTAGTTATGGACATGACACTCATTTAAATGTTAATTATCAAAACAGTTGTATTAATAATGACATCGATTGATATTTGTCGGTAGTTTATTTATTAATTTACATAATTTTCGTGTTCATTTTCTATTTTATTGTGGGAATGAAGGGTAATGTGGGACGTGTGTGTTTAATTCTGAAATGGAAATGTTGTTGACAACCTGTTAACTGCCCTTTTTCTCTATGAGATTGGTCATGTATAATTTTTGATTTTCAAGTAGTTTTTGTTTTCTGTTGAGCCAGATAAATATGGGGATTTCAATCTAACTTTGCGCAAAACCTGGACGAAAGAGAAAAAATATTTATTGTGACTCGCACAGGAAGATCACAAACTACACTAAACATAATTACAGAAACATTAAAAACCAAAAGTATATAAAAAAATAGGTGAAAACTTTCCTGAAATACCTACATTATTCTTCGTCTTCATTTTCCATCATAACAAATTCAATCCATTGAAAATGACCCCCACCCTTTTGCAAAACAGTTTTGAGACTTGATAAAAAAATGCACATGGCGGACCATTTAAAATGACCCACCCTTCAAAACAATTTCGAAATAAACATGTCTCACTCCAACGATCATGCCCACGCTACTATCACACATCTCTAAGATATATCAGATCACAGAACAATGACCATTTACAACGACAATCAACGAATAGTTTAAACACTTGATAACAGCATTAACATGTAACTAAGAACATGATGTACTATCAATGTTATCACACGATCTACAAGTATTTACATACAATGTTGATCTGTGGGCAGGAAGAGAGATTGTATCGTACAAATGTGGTATGGACTGCAATTATAGTATGGCGCGGTGGGACGGAAGAAATTACGTCACTGCACTATTTATTTAAAAAATAATGTTTTGCCATAGCCTTTATAGCCTAGAAACATCAGCGCTAGCTGAGAAAATAACCTTTTTTTAGCGGAGTAAATATTTATTAAATACTTTTTTATTTCAATTGCTAAGATAATACTTACATCATTATATGAGTAAAATTAAACACAGACCAAAAAGTTGGTGCGGTTAGTGACTGACCTTATAACCAAGTCAAAGATGACTAATACTAAAAATCTATTAAAAAACTGAATAGGTTCTTGACATTATCCCAAATAAAAAACCACTCATTCGACTACCGCCTTTAACAATAAAATTGATCGATCAAACGTTTCATAAACCGTCCCTAATCCCCCTACAATAACAGAGGCTAATCTGAAAACTCAATAAAACCTGTATTTAATATTAAAATATTAAAAAAAACATGTTATATCAAGCGTTAAGCGGGTAATAAATAACGTCCCATTAATATTCAAAAGCCGACATAAAAAGTTGACTGCCAATAAATTATTATTGTTATAAATTTATTGACGCGGTCGTTAAAATATGTTTGGTTTTAATTAGCAATCGATTTCGCCAATGTAATTTATGTTAACATTATACGGTTGGAACTGGGACGTGGACGGTAGATGTGGATAAGTGTGTATTTGATAGTTTGAAGAACGAATAAATATTGAAAGGTACGCAGTATTATTGTTTTTTTTTTCATTATTTTCTTACACCCACAAGAAAGACAGAAAGGTACTGATTGTCAGCATATTCGGGCAATTAGAAGTTAAGGGGTAGGTATTTATTTACAAACCTTTAATACCCAACAGTAGTGATAAAATTCAGTTATACTAGTGAGAGATCTATCCTAGTTGTAGCCAACCACCCGACTTACTGAAATGGTATTCAGTCATCAGCATGCAATGTAGATTCTAGGTTACATTATTAGAAGTACCTAACCTAGATGCTTCATGATGAGCCTGATGCAAAATGCTATATGTAGTAAGCATAACTAGAATACTTAACAATACCTAAGAAATATAGTAAGATTACCTAAGTAACATAGTGGTTACCGATAGATGAACGACGAGACGACAAAAATCAGAGTTGAAAAATACATTTCAAAATTCGCAGTTTCGCCCTCATTAATCTCCAAAAAACCTACTAACCGTAGGAGGCAATGCAAAGTTTGGACATTATCATACACATGTTGGATACTAATAATGCCATTCGAATCGCGTATGTTAATGATATTGTCATTATATCGATTCTTTTTACGACTGCCTGTGTTTAATCAACGAATAATTAATCGACTTATAAAGTGTTTTTCGAAATGAAGGCTGTAAATTTTAATTTATTACGGTATTGGGGAATAATGTGGGTGATTTGTTAGGACTGAGAAATATCGACTCGATATACTTATATAAATTTTTAATGACAAATATTATGCTTTTCAAATCTCACAGAGAATGAAATGTTTTTCAAAGCAATCTTGAGTAGTATAGCTCTCTAAACTGCTTTATAGCAGACTATATAAATTCTCATTTCATTTTAAAGTTACTTCAAAAATTAATAACATGAAACGCTTACAACTTCAAATGCAGCAAGTACCTACGCTATAATATTTTTCAATTCCATTTAAAAAAGATTTATGGTGTATTAATTAAAATAAACTGCAGGCCACTATAACGCACCCATTATCGACATAAAAACGTCAAACGTCGAACGTAAAGTGTATCGTACACTCGCGTGCACTCAAAGTCGTGTAAACAAGTTGCGACGCACGATTAATTGCAACGCAGTGTAAAGCACGCACGTTCAATCAACAAGTGATTTGTGTTAAATGTTGTATCAATAAAACTGGTCGGATGTGTAAGTAAGTATGTTGTACAGTTGAGGAAAAAAGCTTAAGCTTAGATTCTTTAATTTATTTTGTATAGTGGAACTAACTAATTGGTTTCCTTGCACTGGATAAATTGGAAAAAATGCTGCATTCATATATACTGTATGAATTAAAAATGTAACATAAATAATACGTAATGTTGGTTCTTATTTCTATGCAATGCAGATGCATGTCACAAATGAATTTATCGCTAACAATCAGATGACAAGACTTGATTATTCTACAATCTCCATCAAACACAATTAAACTAGCATTACTAGATGTCATTTATAATATACTCAGGGTTAACTTTTTCATATGTCTATTATCATTAAAGTGATGGCAATAGCAATAATCTCTTTCATTACATCGTCCCTGTCTCATCATGATAATATATATCTACATTGCCTTTAATTATACAATTTTATTCGTCGACTGTACTTTCAAGATTGTAAATCATGAATATTCCTCAATACAATATCAACCTTACACTGCAAATCGTAGGGTGTAGATTTCACTGTATGGTGTTTGTGATTTATGATAAATGCACGCATTTGGTTGATTTATATTACTTTTTGACATGCGATGTTTTGTCAACAATGACGGTCATTAGGTCAAATTTGACTTGCCACATGCAACATCGTCGGTAAATGTTTCTTTCTTTATTTTTGTTTTGCTAATTTGTTGCTATGTTGCATGCGGAAGTTGTCTTGTGTATCTAGACTATATTTATTATAGCATTAGAAAAATAACGGATATAACCCTTTCGTTATTTCTATATAAACGTATAAAATACAATAGACGTAGATTTATATTTAACACGTGTCGATTTCTTACAGGGTCTACTTTTCTTTAAGAATAGTAAAGCGGAATAGTTTACTAAATATATCTACGTCTATTGTATTTTATAATGGATTTCCGCCAAGTAACGCCTGAATCAATTAACTATTTAAACGTATATTAGTTTCCGTTATTTAACGATAAATATAAAGCAAATGTAATCTATTCACCATTTATAAAATAACTCTAAAATGCAGTTATTTCAACAATATTACACAATAACTGTTGTTATTTGGTCGTTATTTTTCTAATGCTATAAATGGAGTAGAGTTGGAAATATAATAACATAACCTCTTTTAAGGCACTATAATCACGGCTATATCGTAGATAAGTTGCTTCACTCTTGTTTATTACATTTAAAGTAGTTTGACAACTAAACACATAAACAGAATGTGCTTTTTTATTATGTCTAACGTGACAATATCGTCGTGGTCGTCAACGTCCACGTACATAAAATATCTAGATATACGTGCACGTTATAACGTTATACTGGATGGAAAAAATCATCTTCATATATTTAACTTCTCTGTTTTATCGTCATGCCGATGCCGTAACGTGGACGTTCACGATCACTTTAGAAATTATAAAACTAATCAATACGTGACAGTTTACAAAGAACTACTGAAAACCGTGCATCATTTCACAAATCTCTTTCAATATCCTGAAGAAAGCCAAGCCAGTCCATCAATTCTGTAAAAATCTCACGGTAGTGAGCTTGAAGTGAGATGTCCAATCCTTAGCATTAGATCGAATGACAGCTCGTCAAGCTCGCTTCACCCGTAGTTTTCACGGTGAGATTTTTATAGAATAGATCGGCAGGTTATCAGACACTTCAATAAAAAATCATATAAAACAAAAAGCACGCTTTTTCAACAAAACATTTTCAACGCCCTTCACTTAAAAAAAATCGGCAGAAACATAACACAATAAGGTAAAAATCCATTGTCCACAGCAACAAATAATTCATCCCGCGACCCACTGCCGGCTACGCGATATCGTAGAAAAACTCGCAACGACCAACATGGCGTCGATTTATTGATATGTAAATCATTTTAATTGGCGCCTATGGACATTTTTTAGTGTAATTGGCAGCTCGCTCGTTATTCATCTGTTCGATGAGATATGTTTCTGTGGGTGCAAGCTGGCGACTATTTTGGCACACTGGTAGGTCGTATTTTTCGCACTGTGTTCTATATATGAGAACTAGTGATTTAGTGAACAATTTGCATAGATTTTAATAGAGAGATGAGAGATGCAATGTTTGAGCCTCTTGTAAGTCATCATTAGCTTCGGATACAGCTCAACACCAGTATTTTATATTGAGCGTTTTTGGTGAATCTTGATATCATTGTCTTTTGTACCTGACCTTGCTTCTATTCGTATTCCTTTAGAATAGTTTCAAGAAAAAAAAGTTTAAAGAAAAGTGCCATCATTCATTCTGCCTAGCCTTGAGAAAAGGCTAGGCAGAATGTGGGGTTCGGGGTCGGCCTTCAGTCTAACCGAATGCAGCTGAATAGTATTTAACATGGAGCGACTGCCTATCTGACCTCCACAACCCAGTAACTGGGTAATACGATACCCCTTGGTAAGACTGGTTGTCAGACTTTCGGGCTTTTGACGCCTCGTGACGACTATCAAAGATCCACGAATGACAGCCGGGACCAACGGCTTAACATGCTTTCCGTAGCACGGAGGAGTCTCGGTATGTAAAGATGGTTACCCATCCATGGACCAACCCCGGCAAGCGCAGCTTAACTTGATGGATCTCTCTTGCATTTAAATTGTGCGATCTTCGTTAGTGTGCGATTTTTTTTCATTCAATTTTCGTCGCAGGTTTGCATTCCCACGATCAATATTTCGACGTTTCAGAAGTAGAATTTATGCGAGGTACGGCATTTACAATAACGCGACGTAGCAGTGCCGTTTATTGTTGCATGTTGGGCGATTCTTCTTTGCATATGAAATATGTCGCGCTTTTGTCGCTAGTGTGCGCTTATTGAAATGTTTGGTCAAAACATGACGATGTTTTTGTCATTTGTGCAGGTTTTATCCTCATTTTATTTGCGTCAAAGTTCTACCAATAATTGGTTACATCACCATACCTAGTTATTTTGTATGTAAGTTCTGTATCTCAAATTAAAATTAAAGAATGATGAATAAAAAGTACTGTGCCAGCTTAAAAATTAGTACCGTTTATATCTATTATACAGTTATACACTAACAAAAACACGCAATATTAGAAATAAAAGAACTTGTTCCGTTGCGTCTACTGCAGCAAACAATAAAAAAAAAACAATATTTCATTTCAAACCGCTCACAAGTCACACTCCCCCTAATTTTAGCAACACCACATTAAATAGCCAACTCCAGCCCGATATGTTATCACAATTAATTACTGTATGCCCAGGCGCATCCTTACGGGCGCATCGCGTGACTATTGCCCATAAACCACCAACGCCATCAGTTTATGGGAGAAGCCAGCCCGCGGCTAATTGTCGCTATTATGGCTATTTCTTGAATTATTTACACCATTATAAATGGTAGTCTGTGGTAGTTTTATGAAGTTTATTTTATGGGACGGATGGGTGGTGATGCAGTTAAGCTTTAGAAAGTATGGAATATGTTATTCAAGCCTCAGACCATCTTCAATAATAGACAGTTTTTCTATTAATCATTATGAATAATTAAAAACATATAGGTAGGTACTACGTGGCATGATAATTATTTCATTTTATCATTACCTTCACGGTCTCGTGTGCAAAAAATAAACATTTATTATTTTAATTTCAATTCAGTTGCTCTTGCTGGTCTATCATCATTAAGTATTCATTTTTATAATAAAATAAGTATTCATCAATCATTATAATTAGACAAAAATAACAATCTCAAATTTTAAATTATTACGAACTTTGTAAAATTATAATCCAGTTTTGATTCTGACGGTACACCTCTCGAAGTACAGACATACTCACATGACATTTAATCATGATAATTATCAGCTCCTTTATGTAACTTCGGCGTCGTAAATCGTCTATAAACGATCAAGTACATAACAATTTATTTACGTCCACAATTCAGCTCAGTGCATCCAATGTTATCACACTTATTATCACCTACTTACAAATTACGAGCCAACCTTGCTACGGACAAGTTTATCTTAAATATGAGTGTCAACGTCCATTAGTGGCACAAAGTACGGAAAAGATAGAACAGAAGACTCATGCGCACGTGAGGAGGCACTCGGAACTTTTATTGATACAGAAAAAAAAAGAAGAAAGAAAGAAAATAGGAAAGAAAAAAAGATTATTAGAGATTGCAGTGGTTGTGTGTGGTTAAAAGTAGCATCAGCATTGAGACTGATGATTGACATGAAAATAATATGCATTTATTTGTTAGCAAATTACAAATATGTTAAAAACCATGATAATCTGTCTTTTTTCTTCCATGAACAATGTCATTTGAATTATTTGAAGGGCTTCTTTAAAATTACCTTCTTAGCAGCATAAGACGATTAGCCTAGAAGTTGATATCATAATTTTATCAAATATAGACAAGTTAACGATGATATTACCTACACACAACTTTCTCACAAATTGCTCTTGCTTTCACATTTTTAGTACGTTCTGCGTCTTTATCTGTCATACATAGTCATCCTGTATTGTATTAACTGGTCTTTCTGTTCTCCTTTCTACTTCGTAAAGTTATTGAATGTATTTATTATACAAATCGTGATAAGTTTTCGTGATAGTTAAGTTCAATTTATTTCTAAATCACCAAGTTCAGTCACGTTTTTTGGATAAATCATGTTTGTCGAATAAATCTTTGTGGTATTTTGAAATGAACGGGATAATCTTAATAGTATACTACAAGAAGTTTCTCAGACATTAATTAAGTCTGCACTCGAACATTATAATCCGGGAAAATATGGTCAAGCCAAGACCTCCTCCTTTCATTATTTACAATAAAAACTATAGTATTTCACATAGTATCTTGCAATTTTCTCCCTTTAGTTTCTGGCAATAAAACACAAAACACTGAAGCAATAAACGGTAGAACTGCAAATATCGACGAAGGTATCCAATGAGGGTCGATAGTAGCTATAAAAGGTGCAACCATTGCTCCTATTTTGGCACCAGCAGAGCTCAAACCGTAGGCCATAGTACGCAATGGAGTAGGGAACAATTCAGAAACATATACGCACAGGACTCCGAATGTGGTACTGCTGGCTGCAAAGCCTATGATGCCTAGAATGGTGCACCCATGGTGGCCTGGCGGTACAAGCATAAGAATTATCATTGTAATGCCGATAATGGTAAGAGTTCCTACAGTTGATACTTTTCTTCCAAAGGTTTTGTTCAGCATCATTGCTAGAGGACATGTTGGGATCTGAAAATATAGAAACGGTTACTTGGTGATTTATAAAACTAGTGCTGTTCATTTTTTGCTATATTCTTGTCAATTCGGTGGACCCACCTGTATAGCTCCTAATAATATCACGATGATATAGACATTAGACCCAATAAAAGTGATATATTGATTTATGCCAAAATAACAAGCTCCTGCCGAGATCCAAATGATTATCGAAGATATCGTCTTGAACGCTATTTGTTTAGTTCTGAATAGATCTAAGTACGTCGACTTGCGTATCTCTTTGTCATTGACCATCATTTCATCTAATGCCATAGCAACATTCCCTCGAATGGATGCTGTGTTTAATTTGTTCCTAAAATCAAATGCAAGTTATGAACATTTATAAAAGAAACTGCACACATTTTCAATTGTGAAAACATTAGCTACTGTGATTATCTTACCTTTTCGCAGCTTTAGTCATAACCTCAACTGCTTTTTCTCCATTACCTTTAGCCATCAACCATCTTGGAGATTCAGGCAAACATATAATAAATACGTAAATAAAAATTGACGCTACAGCATATTCAAAAATATACATTCTCCAATCTATCGAAAAATAGGCAAATACTGATAACAGTGCTTGTGCTAGTCCATCGGGTATTATTGCTAAACTACCTGCAGCTTCCCTATGCTGTGGTCCAACAATTTCTATGATAAATACTAGGCTGATTATCATAGTGCCACCCGAGGCCATTCCTATGAAGAATCTTAAGCCGTTGAATATCCAGTAGCTTGGAGAAAATGGTACAGCCAACATAAATATGACGTTTAGTATAGACGATATTATTAATCCAATGCGTCGACCGAATCTGAAAAAAAATATTTTCAAAGTCAAAACAAAAACTAAGAATATTTGAAGTATCTTAGACCGAATAAAAGTTTAAAATATAGATTACCTATCTGAGATCCAACCAAACAGTGATACACCAACCAGAAATCCAAACATCAGCATTGACTGACTAAAACTAGCTTTCCATGCATTTTCACAAATCAATCCAAATTCTGAGATCAAAGTCTTTTCAAATACATCTTCATAATACTTATATTCTACACAATTGTTGTAGCAAGTGGAATTTTCCACTTTGATTGTAGTATTATCTTGAAATTTAATGCATACGAATTCTGTTGTTGGTGTCAGAAAGATGATTGATAGCATGTTCCATATTGCTGCTAATCTCACTAAAGCCGCTATAGCGCAAACTGTAGCTTGCCAATAACCAAATGCACCAATACATTTGACCACATAGTCATCTTCAAATTCACTATCAACCAAGTTCTCGGAACTGCTACTTCTTCTACTGTCCATTGTTAATTTGATTGAATCAGCAATTAATTTTGAAGCTTTTTCATGATTTTTGAGAACATGAGGATTAATTCTTAAAGCCATGAATTTGTTTCGATTATGAAAGGTATTGCATAGTTTTAAAACCACAAATATTTCAACTTTAAGCACTATTTTTTATACACATCGTTATTGAAAGTAAGTTCGATACTAAATGATGAATTGGTGAAAATAATTATGTATTTACTATCGGTAAGTTTTGTTATGAATACATAATAATTAACTTATCAACTGTTAATGTAATTCTAGATCAATGAACTGGTTATTGTTGTAGGTCATGGATAAAGGTCCCTGTATGTTTGTTTTGATGACACAATTAAATATTAATATCATAGATGCATTGCGTTTTGAATTGTATGTGCATGTACCTAATTAAGATAATACCATAAAAAAGAGACTTTATTCAAAAGATTTCTCCCTAATAAGTAGTCGCCATTACCAATTTATACAGTTTAAATGAGAGTCTTCGTCTTGTCCGACGCGTTTCCATAAATAAACCTCCCAGAACCGCCTTTGTTCGTATCGTTATTTCGGCGGACGGAACCACACGGGTTGCTTGTCCTCGCATTTTTTATCCAACGCCCAGCCCAATTAATCTTCCTTATCGTTCCATCGCCGCCAGTTAAATAATCGCGGCGCAGACGAGTTTAACATAAATTAAGTTTTCCACGACACCTGAGATACCCCCCTTGTGTTAAGAGCCTCGGCTACGTTCCTTTTATCTAAAAGCCAGGAGGATCTGAACTTTATTTCAATGGGATAAGAACTGAAGGGACTGTTTCAGTAAGTTTGCTGGTCAGTAATAATGAGGCTTCGTCGAGAGATGTATATCGCAAGCCAGAAAGAAAGGTTAAGTGTGAACATTTGTTTGTTAATGCCCTTGTATAATGGATTCGTGGTTCTTTTTCGGTTGGAATGATAAGTTGTTTTACTTTAATTGATCGATCGCTTGATTTCTTTCGGGTTTTGTAAACGGTGAACGAATTTCTCTTACATGTGGGCAGTTCGGATAAGTGAAACGGTAAGGGTTGATTGATGGCAGTATTTAGATTCAGAACGTCTAGTGCGGCCGTATTTTTACTTGTTTTTCTATAGGGTGAATTTGTTTTGACATCGAGATCGATTTTTTTTTCTGAATTTTTATCACTAACTACTCCTCGTGGAGAATAAGTAAGTAACTATCTTCTATGTTTAAACTAGAGTTTGGCAACGAATATTTTATTCTCTTACACCCTTACTAATAAACGTATTTTATCAGTTTATAAATAAATAATTATAAACCGATTTCTCTCCTTCAGTAATTTGACGTTCGAAAGAAGAAGACAAAGCGTTGTGTAACTATGCAGACGTTATACAACTTTTATTTAAGATATAACTAGCATAATGAGTATAATATTCATGAATATTACAAACAACTTATTCTTTAGACTAACTCAAAATTTCAACCAGTTAACATAAATCCTACAACGGTGTTAATCTGGCTGTATAAAGTATAATTATTGGCTAAGTTCAGCCAGGGTCAACAGGAGAGCGCCCTTGGACTGATAATCTCAACTAACGTCAAGTTAAAAGCCACGTAAATCTTACTAAGAACAGAGGCGGGGTGGAAACGAGTAATTCAAATAGATTGTCTCCTGAAACTCTTTATAACGTTTAACTTGTTACTTAGGATATTAGATGCTTATTTTGCACAGGTTAGTGTTCCTATTTCATCAGATTTGACAACATCATCAACGAAGATTTCAGATTTTATGCTTAACATTTGTTTTATTATTTTTGTGCCAGTCCTTGGCAAAACATGTACATAGAGATAGGATCATGACCTATTAATAAGACTTTTATCATACCATAATATACAACATAACATCACGCCTTGTTTCCGCGAAGGATTGGGCAGAGGTGTACCGGTAGTACACCAATTTCGCCAGTTATGTTTAATTCCCATGTAATAGAGGGCGAGCCTATTGCCAGCATTGTTGTGTTCCGGCAGTTAGAGGTAAGATAGCCAGTTCCTCTGTGGTTGAGGATTCCAGGTGAAGCTCGCTTCCACCTTCGGCCTGATCATCACTTACCATCAGTTGATATTCAGTCCAAGCATCCCCGTTGTGGTAAAAAAAAAAAAAATGGGCACAAATCCAGACTTCTGCTACTGAGAAATTCCAGTTAGAAAAACCCAATAACACTGCCCGATCTAGGCATCGAACCTAGAACCTCATACTCAGCAGTAGCGCTTACGACCACTAGACCAACGACTAACCGTATTTTAATGCAAATAAAAATATTATATTCTATAGAGCAGTATGCACATCAAAATGCCTCAATTCGTCATTACGTTTGGGTTTACAAGCTTTTGTTTCTTAAAATACATCAATATCATTCACAATCATCATTATTTCCCAATTTTCCTTCCTCCAAACAGAACTCCTCAAATCACTAAGTATGTCAACAAACGCTACATTCTTACGTCTGTTTGCTCAAATAAAACATACGTTTCGAAAATTGGCCAAATCAATTATCGTTATTACTCAGCTATTTCCACTCGTGCCTACTCTGTTTGATATTCCATACCAACGATAGTTATATCAATTTGGTCGTTATTAGCATCCGTATGTTATTTACAGGAGTAGTTGAGAGCTTTTGAAATTCGAATTTCACTTGTGTGGTCAGAGTTGATAATGTGTGAAGCATTGGCTGTGATAAAGTAATAGAAGTAAATTAATCGTAATTGAGAATAGCTTGTGACGTCTATGGGTTGTCATCTGTACGGGTTTTCTGTAAATATCCGATATGGTAAGCGACTGATGTAATTCAATTCAAATTCAAATTATTTATTTTTGCAGAAACACTGTTACAACGGTGTTATTAAATACATGTTTCAAGTGATTCTACCATAAGGCAAGCAAAATGTATACAATCATGGTTTAAAAAATTACGATTGAAATATTTTAATATAAATTAAATTAATGGAATGTCCTTCTTAAAGTTATGGTAATACAGATGAATTATAATAATAACAATTAAATGAAAATGTAATCATCTCAAAGTTTTTTTCTTACAAATTCTTCTACAAGTAGTCAAAGATCTTACTTTGTATGAAGAATATGTAACATATCAATTGTTATTTTAGTAAAAACAAGAGATTAACATGGTATTTGTTTTATTTTCACGATTTTCTTGTAAGTGTAATTCTCAAAGCTTAGTCATCCTTGTTTGAGGACCTCGTGGCTAAGTAATAACAGCAGCACGGGTCGATCCATCAGATTAAGCTACGCTTACCGGGGTTGCACCGTGAATGGGTGACCATCTTTACATACCGAGACTCCTCCGTGCCTCGGATAGCGCGTTAAGCCGCTGGTTTCGGCTGTCATTCATGGATCTTTGACAGTCGTTTCGAGTCGTCAGAAGCCCGAAAGTCTGACAACCAGTGTTACCAAGGGGTATCTAAGGAATTACCCAGTTACTGGGTTGTGGAAGTTAGATAGGCAGTCGCTTCATGTAAAATACTGGTATTCAGCGGCATCCGGTTAGACTGGAAGCCGACCCCAACATAGTTGAGAGAAGGGTAGGCAGATTGATTGAGTCATCCTTGGTTACATTAATCAGTAGGCGAGTACCTAATTTTACGTTGTTGATTTCATAGATATATTTGACTGAAAATTACATTGAATGCCAATAATTTACCATGAATATAGGTACTCAAACCGTGGCTCCAACCTCGTTAATCAAACTGCTAAAACGCAGTTACATTCATAATTAGCATCTCAAGTCGGACAAACGTCACTTATCATGTTTGATGGTCTGTTTGTCCGTCTGTTAGCATGTTTCTAGGTGACTGCTGTAATATAACTGGATGCTATGTGTAATATGTACGTGATTGATTAGTTTATTTTGTTGATTCAAACTCTTGCTAAAATGTACTTAATTTTTATCGTGATTTGTGGTGGTTAGCGTGTACCTTATATAGATTTAATAGTCTAATTTGTTAGCGAGTCGTGTGACGTAAATGTTTACATGATTTATTTCATAATGTGACGTTCGTTTCTTCATTGTTAACTCTTAATTGACCTCATTCTCACCTTATCCCAATTTACTTGGGGTCAGTGTAATGTCTTCTTCCTCCATACTTCTCCATTAGTCGTCATCTCAGTAGTCACCTCCTTTCTAGTCACACAGTCCGTCCATCCATCGATTCGTTGGTCTATAACTCATAATAGCCATCAAATACTACATCTACACACAACTCAAAAAAAAAATCTTAGGGGTGCGAGCTGTTGTGAGTCGCGTAATTTTTGCTCCTCGAACGAAAGTAGCTCAGTGCAGAATTTTGTTCGTGGAGCAGAAATTACGCGTCTCACAACTCAAAAAATTATGCTCGTCTAGTTTCATCCTAAGAGTTATTATTGACTTCTACGAGTTTTTAAAAATAAAAATATAGCTTCCTTTTAAAAAAAGTACTGGGAACCTATCGCTCATACAATGTCAAATGCTTGCTTAATCAGATTACCTCGTGAAATCAAATTACATAGCAATTTAACAGAAAACCTCAATAAACTAGACAAAAAATCCCCATCACTGAAATGCACAGTGGGCACTCAGCAAAAACCAGGTGGGCAAAGAAATAAAAAGCGGGATCGAGTCGTTACGTCGGACGCGAGACGTCGTTACAAACGAGCGGAGATCTGTGATAGCCAGCTGAACTTGTGGGCGGGATCTGCACAGTGGGTAGACATTGTGGGGAAAAGGTCTTGTTTTTATAATAATTTGGTATGTTATTAAAAAACAAACAAAAATTAATGAGATTCAAAACAATTGAAAGTTCTAAATGAGAGTACAGATGATTATGTTTCAAAATGCTAAAAGAAACATAACTAAAACATAAAAAATTAAAAATAATAATAAGAAGTAAACCTCTTCGAATATTCCTGGAAACTAGGGACAGACGGCAAATATAAAGTAAAATTTTAATGTTAATATCTAGTTGTTCAGCTTTGACTAACAACAAAAAAAACAATTATAATAGTATGACTTAAATATAATTCCACAAAACTCAAAAACTATTTCATCCCCAACAACATCGCTGTACCCCACAGTGCACATAGAGTAAAGAGACAATCAGAAGCGGCCAGCGTTAACGTTGCGCTGTAACGATGGCCGGATAATCCCCGCGATCGAGTCGACGATGCCGATCCAATTTACCCGGCCGATACCCGGGTCGGTTCACATCGTGTTATTTGAGACAAGTATCCCGATTTATTTTGTGACCGCTTTCTGCTATTTTTCAAAGGGAGATTGGGGCTGATAAAATTCAACCCCTATAGTACAACTTTTGAGTATCGGATTGTTAGTGCTCTATCCTTAGTAAGAGTTAATTTTGACACGAATTAATTTTAAAATGAGGTGCGCAATAATAAAGAAAAAAGTTTTTACAAAAAAAAAAATGTCTTAAATTTTTCGTTAGAAGTTCCGTTTGGGAATTTAAGTTTTTCCTCATTGGTAGGAAGGTTTAAATGAATATTCCGACCTTTTTATTAAACATTTTCTAAACAAGTAATAACCCGTCATTTTTATGTAGGAGAATCCAGAAACACACGGCACGGGTTTAAATGGAGTGATAGTTTTCCAACTTCTGTAATATTCGAACATTCTGCAAAATCTTATTTTCTTTGCATTTTCGTATTTTACCTTTACTTGTTAAATAATATGACCATTTTATTACTATGGCTTTAACTGTTACTCTTATCTAGATATAAAACTGAGCGTGTCTAAAAACAAATTGTCTTTTTTGTTAGATCGACAAAACTAACATAAAAGCAAAGATAACAAGTTCGTAGATACACTATTTTACTACTCCTGGATTACCATGAAAATCAGTTTGTTTTAATCTTTATTAGTACAAACAACCTGTCTAGATAATAAATAACCTGACAAAAAACAATTTTTCCAAGACTCCATTTGAAAATCACCGCGTATTTATTCAATAAATTATCGAACTGTCTCATATAAGGAATACCAATATATACAAATAGTAAAATTATATTGATTTTAGTAAAAATGTCACGGAACCGAAATACGAGGTTTGTGTGTCGTCGGTATCTTTGTCGTCCTATACGCATTAGCGAGCTAATACTAAATCGACCAATCCCTTTGCTCCTTTTGCTTCGTGACATACGATACGAGCCGACTGGACCCGAACGGTTTGTCCAAGCAATTTGACATTCGATTTTTAGAACGTCGTATTGACAGATAGTCCTTCTGGGAATGTGTGTGAAGCGAAGGCAAACGCGATTTTAACGTGTCCACGCTAAAGATTGACGTCGGTTGACGTCGGCAAAGAGAAATAAATATATATTTATTTATGGAGCTGCTCTAATCACTTTTGTAATTCTATGGAAGGGTTTAAATTCTTCATGTTTGCTGCTACCATTTTTGTTGCTTTTGTCCGGAGTTGGTGGTAAATATAGAAATTCTTGTGAAGTTTTGTGAACTGCCTTCTGTATTTTTAGGTCCATATCAAACAAAATTTAATTTTTTTGACGCTTGTAGAACTTTATGACACATCGAACCTCTTTTTACTCTAGAAAGTTCATATAACCAGTTGGATTACAATAAACCAGCTGTAGTTAATTAATATCCATATTGATGAGGGTCTTACCTTGGGGAGGTCATATAGACAGTGGCTTCATGTAAAATTCTGGTATTCAGCTGCATCCGTTTAGATTGGAAGCTGCCCCAACACAGTTGAGAAAGGGTAGGCAGATAAGAAGATGATGAGATGAGCAGACTATATTCTACGAGGATAACCATATCACCAAGATATTAGGGCTGGTACTTTACTAAACACAAAAATAAAAATCAAAGACAGAAAAACATCCCTATAAATAACCTAATCAATACATACTGCGTACATAATTCTAAGCAAATACACACTCACAGTGTTTGCCAACAACTTAACGCTGAGTTTCTTTTTTGATTATCATAAGCACACTAAAATGTGTGAGCAAATAAACTCGCCGACCGATAATTTATTAAGCCTAAACGTGTTGTTTGCACTTCAATTTAACAGCTCGGTACTGAAGAATTTCTAAATGTTTTTACTCGTCATCACAATTTTGAACCCTATGTTAGAGACCCGAAACATGAATTTAGATGGAAGTGTCAATGATTAATGAATATGCAATATGTGCCAATGCAAAAGTGATATGATTCGCAAATAGACGCAAATTGAAATGTAATTTTTGACACTTCACAATGTCAACACTTTATTTAGAAGTCTGAAGAGTCAACTTTACACCAAAATATCTAGAACTGTCCATCAAAATCCAAAGTTCTGTAAAATTCAAAAAAAAAACAAGAAAAAAGAAAAAAAACATGCTGTTTCAAAACAAAACATATTTCCAAACAATCATAAAACGATTACCTACATACAAGCTCTTACAAGAATTTCATTTTATTCCCAAGTAAACTATAAAAATAAAAGCAATAAAACTGAGGACCTTAAAAGAGGGCCTGAAACTACAGAAATAACATTTAAGAGTTCCAGAATCGATTAAACTTAGCCAATTTCGGAGACAGTCATTTACGGAGATCATAAAACTGAAGACGTCGATGTCACAGTGTGTATGTGACCTTATTGGTCGGGTTTCAATTCTGTTCAACCTCAGCTGGTGAGATCAAAAGTCGTGTCGAGTATTTATTGACACTTAAAATGACATGGAAGAAAGATCTTCAATTGAAATCGTACAATATTTTATTGGCTGTTAACGCAATGATCATTTTGTTATTTTTTTTTATAAGATTTATGTCGAGGATTCTGCTACGAAAGTTTCACATTTAAAAACTAATATTTCTTGAGGACAGGATATTAAAGTACCATTATGTTCTTTTTCCAGTGAACAACCAATGAATAAAGCTACTTACAGAAGACTTTCAGCACATTAACATGTTGAAGAACAAGGAAGAAAAATATTTTATTCCCTCGACCAAAAGTATGAATGTAACGAGAAACTACATCAAACTCCATACATCCTTTGACTAACACAGTCTCTCAAACAAACAATATCACAACTACCTAAAGGTGCAAACTTGAAACCCCTAGACATCCTAAAAAGGCTGACATTTTTACCCAAAGTACTCCTCCACGTGTCCGACGTGACTAGTTGAGACACGTAAAAAGAGTGATCGTATAGAGGGCGGCACATTCGAACGACATGTAACTGGCCACTGGGGACCCACTGCATTGACCATTCCGAATAAAATACGTTTTTACGACTCCATAGTCGTTTAGGGCTGGACAAAGTTTAGGTGGAGGATTTTTGTTTGTATTATTATTTTGTTAATAAGTGAGAGAAGGATGTTTTTTATTAGTTAAACTTGACTCTTGTCCTAGACAGACATTATTATGGTTGACATTCTATACATATATCAATCTACATAGCCTTTTCCCAGCTATGTTGCTGTCAGCTTCCAGTCTATCCGGAAGCCCCTGAACACCAGTGTTTGACATGGAGCGACTGCCTATCTGACTTCCATAACCCAGTAACTTGGTAATATGATACCGCTTGGTAAGAGTGGTTGTCAGACTTTCGGGCTACTGACGACCCGTAACGACTGTCAAAGATCCACGAATGACAGCCGGGACCAACGGGTTAACGTGCTTTCCGAGGCATGGAGGAGTCGCGATATGTATAGTTTAAAAAGAACAATTAAAATGTACTCAAATTCCCGCTTTCAAATGGGTATGATTAAAAAACAGAGACAATTTTCAATCAATGTAATAAATATAGTATCGCTTTTCTTAGAAAATAAAGTACATAAAAAAACTAAACACCATGTTTGCGACAAACTATTTTTCGCCCAAAAAAGTTCGCCGTACGTGCCACCCCTAACTCAGGAAGAACTCAGTTATAGTTTCAACGATATTTACGGGAACGATGTTGCTGAAAATATTGTCTGCAATTTATTGTTCAGATTTCGTGTTTTCGATTTATCGCTCTCGGAGTTGTGTGGCGACGGATAAGGTGGGAGCAAAGTCATAGGTTTTAGGGTACTGTAGACAAAGAAATGCATAAAAAAGATACTGTTTCTTGTATTTACTTTGACTATTTTTTGTGCACTGCTGGTTTTTTCAGAGCTTTGCACTACATTGCAAAAAAAATCGAAAGATGCATTTTGCAATTGTAGGTTTGATTTCAATTTAAATTGGATTCTTATGACACCTTAATGTTGCCTGCAAATAAAGTTTTGATTAATTAAGGTTCTGTGATAGGTTTTGATTGCCAGAAATGGAATCAAAATGATAGCATGACGTGAAGATCTAATACTGCACGTATAGTAGTATCCTTTGGTGGCCTTTGATCGCTTGCATAAAATGGAAGTGCAAGCTAGGCTACGACTTTGATTCGATTGAGGCTTGAAACCGATTCAAATGCAGAGAGAAATGGTTCGACATCAATCAATGATGTACTGCAGGATTTTTCCAAGCCCATGGAAAATAATGTTGCTTACCCACGTCAATAAACTTACTTATATACAGAAGCTACGAGCCATAAAAAGTAATATAATAAAAATAATATACTTTGGAGACAAAAAAATAATGTGACTACACAGAACAGAACGGTAGAGGTCAATGTGAAAATTACGATAAAACTTATATGTATAAAATGTATTTATATTTTATAGGTAGGCTTCTGCACCAAAGCATTTATATATTCTTAACCATGATCATAAATCAATTCCTCGAGATCTTTATTAAAATTGCTAGGCAAAATCGTTTGCAAAAAATCTGCATAACAAACAAACAAAATCCAATCTCAGTCCCTCCCCTCAGCTTAACCCAGAATTTAATCCAAACGCGACAAACTAGAACCGAGGAACATTAAAAAAGCACTTGTCATAACCAACCCTTAGTAAAAAGGAAAAATTCGAAAAACAAAAACCGGTGGATAGCCTCAGGTGTCAGTTTTTAATAAAGGCCCAATCAGTCGACCGCCGGAAGCGACGTCGGCGGCGCTCTTCCGCGCCGGAAATGGAGCTCGTGTTTGCCAGCGCCCTCTGTCGGCTTCCCCCGGAAACGACGGTGTCGCCCCCGGGCGCAAGAACCCGACAAAATGAACCTTGCGATACGTTCTTTCATCAGCTAGGGTGGGTGCTATTGGAACATATTATTTTAGGATATTTGACTGGCAGGGAATGGCAAAACAATGACATTAGATGCCAATTTCACTTGGACAATTTCTACTTTCAAAAGGTAGACTTAGAGCAGAATTCAATGAAACTGAACGCTTTCACATTGTTGTAGAATTTTGACACTCACAGCTCTTGTACGCACCTATGTGCTTTGAACAATAAATATTAATTACTTACTTCCATGACGAGTTCTGGTAGTTAGTGTGCTATTTATTATTAAAATCAAACAGTTGGGATTCGCAGACACAGAATGGGTAATTAATCTAAAGTTTTTCGTTAGCATTGGCAGTCGTATAGACACAACTTTCACTTGACTTCTTATCAGCCATCTTGCACTTATAATCAGCTGCATGTTCATGTAGAATATTGGAAAAGTTCCTTTTTTTTTATTAAAAAAAAAAACTTTAATGTTCCTATTGTGAAGTTGTTTTTTTAATCAGGGCTGTCTCTCATTTTCCCAACCGCCTCGCCTCCCTACACCTAAGCTGCAATAAACGCGTGCCGTATTAAAACGTTTGAAGCTTGTTTTTTGGTTAGCCCGTTTGTTTGGCTGCACCCTTTGATGTCGCCAAACTGAATCCCTGTTGCGGTTTTGCAATAAATGCTGGGGGTTGAAAATGTAAAAGGAGTTTATATTGCATTTTAAACCATGGTGTTTTTAGTTAAAAAGGTTTGACGCTGACGTATCAAATATGGTGTTAGTGATTTGTGAATTCAACCTAACTTTTATTACATAAAATGACAGAATTCAACTATTTTGCAACAACATTTTTGCTAGAAATGCAGGTCTGTTAATAGCAGGAAACGATGAATAATAGCGCAATATCCGACGTGAAAATATGTTAACAGCCTCCTCTCTCTATGCTAACACAATAGAAAGAAAATAAAATAAAATAAGATATAAAAGAAATAAAATAGAAATACTTAATTAAAATAGAAAAACTTAGTAATCTTTGATAAAAGTATCACCCACAAAATAATCTTCGCATAAATAATATCACAACTCCAAAATTAAGTTGGCAGCTTCGGTTCAAAATCTGCCCACTATATTCTGAATGTCCCAGACCTGGGACAATACCTCGCTAACACGTAGCGTGGCGTGATAAATGCGCGTGTCACGCTGGCTGCTGCCGCGATCACTCTCCGCCAACTAGACGAATGCCCGCGGATTTGTCACGCTGACGTCGCCACTGACGTGACGAAAAACGGCTGGGAATATCAGCTTTTTAGTAGCTGCAGGTGTCATTATTCTCTTTTGAGCTGAAGTTATTGCTACTTTTAAAAGACGTGAGTGATGGATTTCAGTAAAATGACTTTCTTTTTGGTGTAGCCAAAAAGGCAGCAGTACAATGTAAAACCCTGTCCAAAAATGTTTTTTTTTTTAGGTACTGGGTCACAGGCCTCCCCTCTATCAGAGGAAGCGGGTCATCTTCCACCACGCGGCACCAGTGCGGGTTGGTAGATGTCTCATAGCTTCGAATTTTTTATTCTAGGATATACCGGTTTCGCGATGTTTTCCTTCACCTTTTTCAAAGCAGTGGTGATGGAATAAATTACACAAAGAAAAGCGCCTGTCTAGGTTAGAACCCACGACCTGAACTCGTAATTCGGGGCCATTACCACTGGGCCGCCACTGCTCTAAATCGTTGAAATCTATATCTAAACCGGCCCCATCCGATGATTTCAATTTTAATTTTATTTAACAATAATAATATATAAAAAAGTATAATGTGTAAAATCTAAATTAAGTATTTCTCCTGAAAATACAACGAGTTACAGATCGTTGAAGACAAACTAACAATATGTAATTGGTATTGACTTGCCAACAAGACCCACAATTATTTTTTATTATTTTTCCGTGCATCTATTACGTATTATATTATTTACGAGTACCTACCGTTCTTCATACGCTCGTTTATTTAGTATTAAGATTAACTTGTATTTCTCATGTTAAGTGAATTGTATTCTTTTTGAGAAATAAATGTCTTAAACCGTAAACAGTCGCTCGTTTATTGAGGACAGTCAGTATATGGAGATGAAGTGAATATTTCCAATCAACATAGGTTACAATAAAGTTACCTTCTTATAGCACCAAGCATTGATTGCATTGGTAATCTTCATTTCATAAAGGCAAAAATACATAAAACTTTACAATTCACACACAACCATCTCAGTGAAAATGGCTGACAGTAATGACTTACTAAGCCCCTGAATTAGTCTATTAAGTATAATTTACAGCCACTCCAACTTCTCATCATAAAAACTTTATGACAACGCGATATTTTTCTCAAAACACCAAAATAAATTCGACAAAAATACTGTATTGATATAAATTTTTATTAAAAATCATAAATTCCACCATTATAATATTACAGCACCATAATAATAATACTAGTACCCTATACAGCTAATCCCAAATTGATAAATTCAAAATAAAATTATAAGCTTTTATAAATATTAAAGTCCATATTTAAGGTTCGCCGCTCTCGCGTTTAGTGCTGTCCGAGTGGTATATCGATAAAATATCAATTTGAGAGTCGATACCACCTTAGCACGACATGCTCGTAAAATTTTACAATCAATAAAATGCAAATAGATACCGCATCTGATGATGACACAACGATAATCGCCAATCGTTATACATTCATTAGCATTGAGGATCGCGTTTCCACGATACGAACCGTCGCGGATGTCATTTTAATTGCGTAATAAACTGTTTGTGTGTAGGTGCTGTTAAATAGAATTATATGTTTAGCTCTGATGGTATGGGTGTGGAGATAATTATAGGGTCAGTCTAACGTCTGTTGTCGAGTAAGGGAATGAGATATTATTATCTGATGCTGTTGCAAACATAATAATATTAACTTGGAAATGTCTGTCCTAAAAACAAAGAGTGTTTTTTGTTTCGTTTTCTAAAATTATCTTGAGTAATTTGTATATCGTGTAGGTATGGTTTGCTATGGTCAACTATACAATTACTAGTCTTCTACATACCTACCTATCCCCTTTAAATCTAATTCTTATTACATGTATCGAACCTCAATGAATCGGCATTGCCTTTTCCCACCTATGTCGGCGTCAGCTTCCAGTCCAACCGGACGCAGCTGGATATTAGTATTTTACATGGAGTGACTGCATATCTGACCTCTACAACCCTATCGATAACACCTATCGAACCTCAACTCCTAATAATCACACTTAACAGTTAGTTTATGTGCAACCTTTAAACTGAGACCGAACGGTGGCAAGCACTGTCAAATAAATATCTGATGTAAGATAGAGATAAGAATCAGCTTAGCATAGAAATAAAATAGTTAATAATAATATGATTATTTATGTTTCAACTGATAAACATTAATATCACAACTGTGAAAAGATAAGCATAATATATCTTATCCAGTAAAGATCTATGGCTGATAATTAAAATCGAATATCTTACGGTTTTAGAAATCTCTAAATTACACAAAAATTATCGGTCGTCCGACTTTCACATAAGTCTTAGCTAACTTCTACAGTCCAATATTTATTATGTGTTACGCCATCCACCGATTTGCTGGTTTATTTACAAAGGAGGACTTCACCAGGTTCGGCAAGTGCTCTGTACTTTTTTGAGAACCCAATTCGAAAACAATTGAAAATATAAATTATCATCAACTGCTATTATTGCACGCGAAAGATAAAAGGGTAATTTAAAAACTAAAACGGCAATTGGTTTGCCTGTCAACAAATTGAACAATTAATAAGTCAAAACCTTTGTTGTTTTATTGACCTTTTAAAGACGCCACTTAGGGTGCTGTCACTCTTACTAAAAACGTAAATATCTGAATGTATTTGAAAGGTTTCTTAAAAAAAACTGCGAGAAGTTGTGACACTATTTTTTATGAGCCATAAATAAAATTATCGAAAAACATAGAGTGTGGAATTAATTGTATCCATAAATAATGGCGTGTCATTATCTTTTTTCTTAATTTATTATCACCCGTCTCCTTAATTGCATTTTAAATTATAATGTTAACCTTCAACATTAATATTGTGCTGTAAAAAAATGTCGCGTAAATTGCTTTTTTGTATATTTATTGGTTTTAATTTAGTGTGTCTAAGTATTATTTGATTACAACACAAGATTACCAAATGTTTTAGTGAAGTAAATTATGTTTATTGTTGTTAAAGTAAAATTATGGCACAATAAAACAAAACGGTGAATTTATGCAATCAATTTGGTATTGCTAAACAATATTTCCTTCAAAGATAATATCAGATAGCCGAGAAAGAGAGATCGTTCAGAAGTGAATCAGAATCCGAATTAAGTATGCAAATGCAGCTCAACGTAGGTTTCTCCCATTGATCTTCTAGAGATAATGTTTACCTTGTTTTCGTAAGTAGACAAGTGAAAGGTAAGTACTGTGCTTTACGTCATCAGAGCGTGATTGGTCGTCTGACAAATCGTGCAAAACTGGAGAATTAGGAATAAAGATGACTTTTTCTAATGCCACTACCATTCAATTGCATCAGAAGTCACTTTCATAGACAATCTATAAACACAGTCATAACCAAACAACTAAATGAAATGTTAGACATTTATCTAAAAGCGACTTGCCGTACGTTTACCTAGTTGCGTAATGTCGACAAACAAGCGATCAAACAGACAGACGTGTCACGTAAATCGACACGTTTCGTAATTCTAATATACACACCGAATTACACGCTGACATTATTTACAAGACAAGTGTCGGAACAGAGGAAGGCGTGGAGACTTCGTTGAGAAATATATTATTTTGTAAATGAGAAATCAAGTTTTGACGGATCGAGGGTTTGAAACATAATAAATGCTTCAGTTGGGTTATGTTTTTCGCAATAATTTCAAAAAACTACAAAGTGCAACAAAAAAACTTTTTTTTTAACAAGTAATTATATATTCATAGTATGAAGAAAATTACAATGGCTGCGATTGCAATATATTTTACATCATCATGTAGAAATTCTAATTTGGTGTGATGGATAAATACTCCATAGGCAATCCTATTCCCACAACACCTACCGGCAACAGCACGAATATATTAATATCAATATTTAAATCACCAACCGGTTGTCCCATTAAAACACTATTACAATATTAGCATATTTGATAAACAATCGATAATCGAGTGACAGGGCACAGCACTATTCATTTAGAATGTATATTAGCGACCTTTTACACTTGGTAATTAATTTACTGTCAGCTGCAATTAAGGTGATACGCTGAGATTCAAATGGAGATTTGGGTTATTATGAAAGGTCCATAAAGTTGTATGATTTATGTAATCTGATGTCATTTGAATGCGACATTGTAATAACACGATGTGTTTGTATTTACAGATTATGAAGATTTTTTAAATAAGTCATTTGATCGATCATGTGATTCCTTGATTTGAGATCAGTTGCCGTTGAGAGGACGTCAATGGATAGAAATAGAATAGAAATACTCTTTATTATGTACATCATAAAAATTACAGACATAAAGGGGTTTATTTATAAACGTTGCTTAAAGTTAAGTGACGTTCAAACGTCAAAAATGTATGGTTAAACAGTCGCTAATCATTACTTAACTTTAAGCATCGTTTATAAATAAACCCCAAAATACCAATATATTAGATGATAATGATGATGTCCCCTGATTATTTTGACAAGTTTGATTTGATTCGACTAAATTAGTCTGTTATTTTAAAATAATACCTACAGAAGAATCTCTGTTGGGATTAATAATGATCGATAAATAACCTAAGACTAGCTACGAGTAATAATCTGATCTACACAATAGTATAAAATAATAAGATATTAATTTATTCAAAAAATTATATAATATAATATAAATAATAATATGGTGAATTGGTGATACACTTTATGACACTTTATTCTTTGGTCAGATTATGGACATCAGCTGTGTCTGAACTATACCCCATTCAAAATAAGATTAGACATTTAAACAAAACGTTTAACAGTCCGTTCAACCGATTTTGACTTCTATTCCGTAGGCATAAGGATGGCATTGAAAGCAACCACGTGATTGTAATAACAACTGTCTGCAGCTGCCATTTGTCATGCCACCAACACAATAAAAGTCTAAATCGGTTGAACGAACAGTAAAAAAGTTGGTTTAAATGTCTAATCGTATTGTGAATGGGGTATAGATATAAAATATCTGTATTTCTACTGACAGTTGTAGTTGACACCTATGATAAACTTAACTTTGTTTGATCATAAACTAAGTAAAATGAATAAATATTCATGATTGCCTGTAGAATATTAAATCAGTGCATTATAAAATCATATTTAACTCGCAAGTAAACTTAGAAATCCATGCCAATTGACTTGGCAACATATTTTACAACATGGCCGATTGCCGCAATTTTCAAATGTATTTGGGCCGTCAAATTATTGTCAATGTAATCTTTATGAATGAGGGTAATATAAATTTTAATTGTCGCCCGTTAGTTTCAGATTAAAAGTTTATCTGGTAATTAATATTTTACGTCCTGCTAGCTGCATGCTGGCTTTTATTTTGAAAACTCAGTCGTACATTTATTTTTTCATTTTCGCATTTTTTTAACGGTCTATAACTGGGTAGTGTATTTCTTACGAATTCATCATCTTCATCAGATGTCCACTGTTAAGCAGAGCCACAATCGCTACAAAAATCCTGTGCTTTCCACATTCAGCGGATTCCCGCAACCATTACGCCATTTTCTTCCAGATTTATTTATTACAGCTTGCCTGTACTGTCCTGCCTCCACTCTGTCCATCAGGTCCCATTTTTGCGCCGCTTAATGAACTTAAAATTAAATAATTATCACGATTAAAAAAATAAGGGATGAAGTTTCTCACAAATCATGAAACTTAAGATACAATGGTATTTCGTTCCCACACTGCAGTGACTTACTTTACGAACAGCTGACATTATTTCCCTTCCACAGATGACGGGAAGCAATCATGCTATAAAGCCAAAGCAATAAATTAAATATTTATCGCTAACAGCTCATGGCTAAATGTATTTACTGATACAAGCTGTTTGTAACTAGCCGTAACAAGGAAAGTCGTAATTCCATCAAGTTATGGACACGATGAAAATAAATGCAGAAGATTCACTTCATTCAATTCATGTTAAAAAAAGCTTATAAATTATAAATTTTATTTACAAAATATCAGTTTTAATAGCTTGCGGTGAATGAGACGTGAAATTTCTCCACTTGCTTCACTTTAGTCTCTTTAGCCACTAGATATCCGATGGGATTGATTTCGATGTTGATTTTTTTGTGGACAAACTAATGCAGTCGCAAATTAACGCGTAAAATACGCACAACAGCCCGTCTTACTACAGTCTCAAATCACTGCAAAAGCAGATAGTTTATTTACCAATCCCATAATGTTTTTTTTTTTACCGTGAGGCACGTTTTGGAAGTAAACCTTCTGACTACCTATGACATTATCGTAAACGTCTTATAACCTCATTACATATTCAAAGCGTAAACCATTTCAATACAAAACAAATTACCATTTACGACTGTCGATAACAAATAAAAATATTTATTAAATAAGCACGAAACGACAATAAAACGCGAAAATTAAGCTTCAATAACGTTTTAAAGTCGTATAATAATCGTAAATTAAACGTTTACGAGCGTACGATCGTTGTGTGACTTTAGACGTTCATATTACCTAGATACTTAATGGACAAGTGGGAACTTAGGGGCTGCCCTATGTCCCGTATATCATAATTGTCGTTGTAAGTGCCTATAAAAGTTCTTTACGTAGACTTCTCTTAATATCGCTTCGACTAATGTAGTACAGTTTTATTCATTGTCATCACGCAATGTTTGTTAAGGATATCATCCAACTATCTTGTTGACCAAAAAGTATATTGACCAACGTCAAAACTCTGTAGGTATCACATCATTTTTTGAAATTCGATGATCACCATTTTGCTCCTATAACTCATTGATCAGAGATTCATTTCTCTCTAAGGACCTAAAGACCTGCCGTTGTTAGACTTTTGTGCTTTATTGTTATTAGTTAGCCATCTTTATTCTTCATCATTTTAATGAACTAATTTCAAATATCAAATACTGAACCCAAACGCGATAGTATCACATTATATCTACCATCTGGCACACTGACGAAACCCCGCGGCGTCGCTTGCCATTATTAGGACATCGATTAACTAATATTCCGTATAAGTTTTCAACAATTCATATTCATGCCTCATTAGTTTTAGTTTTGATGTCTTCCGTGAGGTTTTTAAGCTGTTTTTGCAAGTCGAAAGTTCGGTGGGATTTGTATTTTAATTGCTAAGCGTTGAATAGGACGCTGCAGGAGGTCTGTACGATGGAAGGATGTTGAGAAAGCGGTGATATGAACTTCATTACAAGATAGGTTTCGCCGACCGTAGTTCACGATGTCTATACTTCGTTAGCAAAATGATTTGTCTTATAAGATGCTCCATAGAAGAGAAGTAATTCCAATCGCCTAGATTTCTTATCCTGAATGATATATTATAAGTCTCTTATGGTAATGATGTCGGCTTTCCTCGACTTTCCCTGCACTCAGCTATTTCCCATTGGTAATCTATACATTTAACCCATCTCCTGATTACTGTCCGTCTTCATGTGTGTTCCAGGAGTCAACGCATTCGAATTTAATTTCTTAAACAATAAATTATTCTATTCTATTAATTGATACTGTAATGATATAGGATCTTATTATTATCATTTCTTGCAACAGCTACAAACAAAGCTATTATACAGTAGCAGATATTTACTATCCAAAACAACAAAGTCATATCTCTCCATAATCCAGCTATAAACAAAACAGAACGCAATAAATATGAAATTTGATACTTTAGCCAACTGACGACATCTCAGTCCAATACATAACAGAAAGGCTATCAGCTCCTTGCTCATATTACTGCGAACATTATCTTACATCGGCTACGTCAGGCTACTATACTAGCCGATTAAGATAAAGGTACACGTTTAAAGAGACTTGCTAATATACCAGAATTATAGTTATATTGATCGTAAAATTGTTGTAAGTGGTGTTGTTGTGACCATGGATGATATGAGAGTAGCTTATCTAACCTTTAATGGAATGTCCATTACCGTCGTTAAACTTGAAAGTTTAGTTAGACGTAGATGAACTTTTTGCCAAATTAAAGGAAATATATTAGGTTAGGTTAGTTAAAGCTCACAGTACGTAGTTACAGTTTCAATATCACACTCATCTAATGTTAAATTTCATTACTGTGTAGTTCTTCAGAATTTATGATGCTTCTAGCCATTATCGTCTTGCCATCAAGGTACTTACGAAGACCGATATTGCCACTGCAAGCTACAATTCAGAATCTTACAAAAGTTAGCTCCCCAAAACTGTATGTAACCCTAAATTACTTAAAACTCACAAGAACACAGATGCGAGTACCCATGTGGACATATTCCTTCCAATTAGAATTGCAGATTTTGAGATAGGTAAATCGAAAAGGCTTCTGCAACTCTAAGTAAACCGACATCCGATAAAAAGATTACCCGATTATTATTCGCTCGCTTGGCAAATAATACACATATGTGCAATATTTTATCGGTAATCGGCACAAGCCGCTTTGCTAAGCCGATTGACATAAGAGTACAAGGCTTAAAGTACTTTAATAAGTACAAATGGAGTCACAACTGTACTCAGTTTATGACAACGGTTATTTTTATGCGACCACTTTTTACTGCACGGCAATGTATGACGTGAGGTGGAGTTGGGTATTTTTTATAGTTCCTGCAGTTGTATGGCATTTTGATATCTATTTTGCTGTTATGTTACCTTGTAATGTATTTCTTTCGTCGGTTTTATGTCATAGCAGGTCGTAAATGTCAAAATATATAGCTCGTCATATTCTGGTGTATCTTGCACAATGGGAGTGCCTGTAGAAGATACTGCCTTGATCATGATTAATGACGCTGACGACTGATGAGTTTCGCATAGGTCATGTTAATGCTACATAGATGGATCTAGTTGTCCTACAGCTATGGGAATGGGAACCACAAGGTACTGTAGAGGCTTTGGACCTGACATGATGTTTGCATGTAACCTCCTCGAATCTATAAATAAGAAACAAATATTTATATTATAATGAGACTAAGGCCCGTATTACAGAACCTCACTCAAGACTCTAGCATTACTTAAAACTCGTTTAAAGCCTTTTCATTGTTTGAAACTAGTTTTAAGTAATGCTTGAGTCTTGAGTGATTTTCTGTAGGACCTAAGAAAGTTTAGACAGGCCCCCCGAGCTGACAAGCGCATGTCTTGTAAAGTAAGATTCTAAATAATTATTCGAGTTATATCACAAACTAGTTTTTATATATCCTGGTATCCGTAATTATTAATGTGTAAACCAAAATGTACTAAACGAATCATTCCGCCTCCATCGTTAAAGACCCAAGAAAACTAGACTCGAAAAAAAAAAATCGCAATGAACATTATATCGTCAACAAAAACGTCAGACACATGAAACATTAATGCCAACACTTGACAAATGATCCAGACGCTGCACTCTTTAACGTCACTGTCATGTATAATGCAGACACTGGGTGCCAGACAGATATTTTAGGGTTCCTTACCCAAAATTTGAAAACGGGACACCCGTTTTCACTTTTTGCGTATTGCCAAGCCGTCTATCTGGCTGGTTGTCTGTCAATCAGTCTGTCTATATATCTGTTAGTCTCAGGACCTTTTTAACCATCAAAGATCTAGAATTAGTTACAGGATACATGTTACTGTAGCCTCTATCATGGTAAATTATAAGAAGTATACTTAACGACATTAAGTTTGGCGGTACGGGACCGTTTATGCACTAGTCTAACTCGCACTGTTTACCACACGGTATACCAATACCGCCGAAACTTATGGAAATTTTATTGAAAATGAGCATAAAAAATGTTCAATCCAAAATGTTCGCTCCCAAGATTGATCGGTGTTCAAGAACATGTTAAATTCAAAAGGCTGATGCAGTTGCTACTTGATACGCTAAAAAGACATGACACCAAGTTAGATACATATGAAGTTAATAACGTCATCCTTACTAATACATTACTGATGCTGGATGATAGTGAATGTATAGAGGGACTTGAATTTGGAGGTGGTGATTGTAAAAGTGATTTTGAATGAAAATTTATTATTAAAGGTAGCGACACAGCGTCTCTGAACATGGTTAAACATAATGATGATGGTAAGTTGGCTTTTGAATTTATTCTTACATTATTACTGCATAATTAGCGTATAATATTCCAAATCCTCGGGCACAGGCCTCTTCTCTTCTAGAGGAAGTGGGCTGTAATCTATTACAGCCAACTAGCCAGGCCTGTGGCAGACCACGTGGGCCAGTGCGGGTTGATAGATGTCATAATTATGTCTTCGAATTCTTGGTTCTAGGACCTGTCGGTTTCCTCACTATGTTTTCCTTCACCGTTTGCTGCGATGACGAAATTATTTTCACAAATTAAAGCGCCTGCCTACAACTACCCACGACCTACAGCTTGTAAGTCGGGGCCGTTACCACTGGGCCACCGTCTACCCTACATTTATTAGGTACCTATTAGGTCTATATTATAATTGAATCTTTATTAAATAATTATGCATGCATTCCTAAATGCAGCATTAGCTCATGGTTCTTATAAAGCTTGTATATGTTGGTAGCTATCATGACTAGTGGTTGTTTTTCCCCGGCATCACTGGTGCCCATTGCCAAAGAAGGATATTCTTCACAGTCAGGACTCAGCTGAACGTAGTCAGTTTAGTCTTGACCGTCAAGGACATGCTTTTTTCACGAATAAACATTGAAAGTTTAACCAATTTTAGCATTACTAAAACGTTAAAATTGGCTTAAAATCATTCCTGAACATGATTTTTCAGATGCTCGTATAAAATTCAGACCAAAAATAAGATCAATTTTAATTTTCCAAATAATTATGTGACTGTTTTTATTATTTTTGGCACTACTGACCCAAATAACAAACTATACCACTATTACTATTTATATGTCACCAGGAAAATAAACCAAGGTTCCCAAAAAAAAAAACGAAAAAAGGAGCTCCAAAATTTAAAGACAAGAGCAAAACCTTGGGGTTTATTAATGATAATATTATACTCTGGACGACAGCAGCATCGAATGAAGTATGTTTAATTCATTTGACACCAGAATAGATGTCTCCTGGACAGATACATGATAAATGATGGCAGAGCTGTATTAAATGCAGTTGTCTGCAGCTTTTGTTGAGTATAATTTGGTAATTTGAGAGTCCAGGTCACGGTGCATAGTAAGTACGTCTCTGTCTGTGTGGTAACCTTCGCTGGTGCAAGATTTTTTTAAGTATATTTTGTTTTTGACGTATTTTACAGAATACAAAAAAAAATCGATGAACTCGAGAAGGATTTGAAATTCGGAAAATGTCTGAAAAACGTGAATGCATATTATGAAATCTGGAAAAAAAAGTACGGAGAGAAGAAAAGTAAGGAAAAAGGACATTATTCTGTTGACGATTAACTTAATTCTGCATTCTGATGCATCTTAAAAAAACCTTGTGGATGTGGAACACCAAGAGGTAAAGAAAAATCAAATAAGATATAGTTAGCCAACTACTTCACATGACGCCTCAAGTTTTTATGATTGTTAAACAAATGCAAATCGAAATTAACAAAAATATTTACAACTTAATAATACTTTTTGAATGGAAACCCCACAGCGAAAATGATGCTATCAAATTAAATTTAATATTGTTTTCTTTGTATCATCATTGTATAAAACTTCATAATTATATTAATTAAGTTGATCTTGATCTTGATCTGATCCTACGACTTGAACTGGTCCAGAACAATTATATTATGAGTCTCATAATTTCTAATAACTATTGAAATGTCGTTTACCTTATCATTTTTTTTACTGTGAATTCTTTAAAGTTTGTTAATTTGTTGTCTTCCAAGGTATGGTCATAATGTTCTCTATTCCAATGTTTTTCTTGACTGGTTAGTTTTTTTGTGTTGTTTAGTTGTGTTGTATAGTTCGGTGTATGTCTAAATCGTGTAATTTTCAAAATTACCTACTAGTTCATCAATCTAACTGGCTACTACTCATGTCTTGTCGTCTTTCCTAACTTTTTCAATGTTCTCTTCATTTTCCTCAAAACATTATCAACCGTAACCGTATGAATTTTTACACCATATTTTTTCTGTTAACTTCTATAGTGCGTCATCATCACGGATTCAACGCCTTGTCAAGATGGATGGGCCAGACAGTTCTGCAGTTTTTACGCATAATGTAATCGACGAGACATCGGGTCACCGCTGCATAATGCACGATTCGAATAGATTCAATTTTGTATTATTTATTTTCAAGTTTTGTGAAGTATTTGTAGGAGGGGACGGTAATTTTGTAACTGTGAGTAATTTTCAGGATTGGAAATTGACAAACAGTTTAGGAGTTGATTTTATTATACTTATTGTATTTCTAGGAGCCCTAGCAGTGGACGTTTACGTTCTGATAAAATTGGATGATTATAATTAATTACAAGTGCTAAACGATATTTTTACTCTGTGATCTTTATTGTCTGTCGTTTTTTCTGCGTACAGATAATGTGACCTACGAAGACGCGCCCCACTCCGCGATTACTGTACTGTAAGCTATAGGAGCGGAGTGGGGCGCGTCTTCGTGGCACTATCTATAGTTACCTTGCGTATAGTTTCGCGTATAAAATTCATTAATTTTACTCATGCCCAAACATCAGCCGTTACTCTTTAACTGATGAATTCACCATTAATTCCACCTCATTACTCCAATACTTCACAAGCCGAGCCACCTTAAAACGGACATACCTATCACAGCCTGAACCAAAAACTTGCCTTTCTTAATGATCAGTACCGAGGTGCCCCAGATTTTTTTATCCATTTGATGGATGGCCTCAAGGTGTCCGTTAATTAGTTCGACGATTAGCTTTCCTTCCTTTGTTTGATGAACACCGTGACAGAATTCGGGTTTGTTCTCGTTCGAAAAAGTTTTTTCTTTGTCAACCTTAATTAATAAAGACAGTTAGTTATAGGTATTTTAAGTGAACGAAGAATGGATGGTATGGAATAAAAAGGTTTTTCAATTAAAAGGCAGTTGCTTCTGATTAAAATTACAGTTACACTTTTATGATTCCATCTCTTTTTTATTTCAGGAAGTCAGCTGCAAATATACATTGACATAACTTAATGAACGAAGGATATTATAAGTAAGTGTGTAATTTGTATCACACTAATGAGTAAGACATGATCCACATTTCGCACAAAACTGATCAAGCGTAAGATTCTGATGATGATGTGGATAGATAGATAAATAAGTCGTTTATTTGGTGCACACAAAAGACACAAACAAAAGCACGATAAAATAATAACTAAGTACATGCATATGCATGGTAGGAAATAGCTACCTACAAGGTGCTATAATATAACAAAAAAAGTAGGAAACAAGACATAATTGTGATGACAGCATTCGCTATGACACAAGAACGGTGTGCGTCTCAAGGTTGCACCAAATGGGATTCCAACTCGGCATGTATCAGGCAAATATACCTGACGCTGATATTCTGCTTGGATCCCTGCAGTGACATACGGACGTCGAGTGGATGAGATGATGTAAATACGGCTAGAAATCTCATTAAACTATCGTTTATCGCAGAATTTTTACCTCTGCTCATCCCGTTATAAATCGCAATCATGACACTTAGCAACATAGTTGCACACATGCTATTCACACAGTAATGAATGATAAACACAGGGTGTCAACAGCTAGCTAATCTTCTGCTCAAGTAATAATGACTTAACTGCGGGAAATGTGTTGCTGTAATGACTAGATGTCAGTGTATGTCAGAATTAACACATTGTAACATAGTGTTTTTTTATAGACGAACTATATCAAAAAATATTTCAATACTCCACACCAGCGAGGAGCTTGAATACTCAAAGGAGAGTGAAGTTAAGGTTAGCAGCTTGAATAATGTAGCTTGCTGTGCTGTAGCGTCATCTTCTCAATCCTCAGGATATCACTCCTCAAAAGCCTACGGATATCAGCACGGTTTTGTCGACGAAAGAATAGACAAAATGAAGATAAATAATCACAATCTGTCATTTTGTCTATACTCCCGTCCTGCTGCGCGTGCAGGATATGAACTTCTTAAAAACAATTCCAAAAATTCCAAAACAGCATAGTATCTTCACGCTAACCAATCAAATGAGCCATCAGGGTTTATTCTTAGCATAAGCAAGAAGCTCCTTATCTGTCGCTTTCTTCGATAAAGTTTACTCTTTAAACTAGTTCAACCAAACAAAATCAACTCCTTAACAGAAACAAATATTTGCTCCCTGAGCGTGCAAATTGCTGCTACATTACATAGCTCCTGATAGCGCTAACATGTACCTGTCTGTCAGTTGAGACGTCTTGATTACTCCCCACTTATTCACTCCAACAAATATATAAATTAAAACTAACCACATAGGTTGTTGACTTGATTTTTTGTTCCAGGGAAGCTGTCTGATGATACAAAGTAACATTAAGATTCTAGAACAATTTATTTTAACCGGTTATGGGTGCTAAAATAACCTATAACAGCTACCAACTTATAATCCGAGAATCCCAGGGTACCTATTTGTGTATTCCAGAAACGATTTTGAAGACCACCATGCACAAATACCATCAAATTGCCAACTCAAGAAGCTATATCACAGCAATAACTATGTTAATTCAATCATGTGCTACAACAAAACAAATAACCAAACAACTAAGTATTCGAAAGCTCACCATAACCATATAAAACTACTAAGAATCGGCGCACAAACTACGTTTCGTCATACTAAAATGTCGTGTGAAAATCGCGGCTAAAATACTCCACAATGCATAGTAAATCGTTGCAAGACATCGCAACAAGCGATCGGATGAATAATGCAGGTACACGCTTTAAGACGCGGCGATAAATAACGATTATAATTTTATCGTGATCTGCAATAAATCTGCGATTGAATGCTAGTGTGCGCGCCGCCTTAACGTCAACAGAATGGTACGTAATTTTCGTTTTTACTGTGCGTTTTATACGGGTAAGGATTTTGTCCAACATAGACCTTTTGGAGTTTCACGTTCCATTTTGTTACTTGCAACAATTTCTTGTACTTTATCTTTTTAGGTATAATTACAAACGTTTATTTATCATGCACCATTGCCACAAGTCACAGTTTTGTCTTTGGAATTTCGTTTTTAGGAGTGTTTCATTTGGCACCCTCTAAAACTTAAACCATTCCATATCGACAAAGAGAACATATGAGCATAATACGCACCTCCTGCATTTAAAACAGACTTTGGAGTTTCTAGTGGCATCCAAAAAGGTCATAATCCTCAATAGAATATAAAATGTCATCATTTTATGTGTTCTTAGTTTTACTTTTGATCATGGATTAGTTCCACAGTTCACAGGCAGTTGCACAGCAGTTGGTAGTTGGCTTGACAGAACCTACCCAACATAATAACCACCAACAAGCTCAACAGACTATTCTCATCGTAAAACCAGCGCGCATCGTTTTTGCGCAATCGACGTTCAAGATTTACAACGTGACGCGTTTGATTTACGAGTGACAACGCAAGTACAATGCGCTTGAGCGTAGAACTGTGATGGGAGAATTAGTGCATAATGATTGACTTACGTCTAAACCTGAAGCTGGATATCAAAGATAACCTTCGGCCTGATCATCACTTACTATCAGGTGAGATTCAAGCGAAGAGCTTCCCCGTTGTGGTAAAAAAAAGGTGGAATGATGATATAGATGTTGTAAAGGAATTTGCAGATTAGTAGAACTTGTGGTGAATGAAAAAAATGATATATTTTTGGAAATTCCACCGTTCAACTTTGTTCTATTTTGAATAATGTGATTTACAGAGTGTGTAAGGGTATCTGATTTTTTAAAAATAAAAAACCAACTATTCCCTAATTTCACTTTTATCATCTTATTCGAACGTTCCAATAGTGTGTAAATTCCTATGATTAACAGCGCATCAAATACATAGTTATGGACCACAGTCATCCCTTTGTGACTTTGTATGGACGTTACGACGTAACCGTTAGCTTCCAAGATCTAGTATGCTCATCTAATATCAATAGACTCGCTAGATTTATGGCCTGTATCATCAGATTTATGACTGACATGTAGGATGATATTACGTCATTGGAAATACCTTATTGCATTGCAATTTGATGACGCGGAAGCATGTCATCTAACTGTCATATTGATAGGTTAATTATAATAAATTATAGTGTCTATTGGCTGGTACTTCTTATTGATCTTTAATCATAATGCTGAGCTTAGCAGTGGCATTATTAAGGCTGAGTGCTTAAGGTCGGCAACTCTGCTATGTTTTAGACGTCTAACTGACTGACACCATCGTTGACGGTATTATCGCTTAACCTTCGACTGAGACAGTGGCAAACGTAGGCTTGTATCGCCTAAAAACCTATTGATGCCGTTGATCATTTCTGAATACAATAATAAATCCTTTGAAAGTGAAAGTAACAATACAGACAATATTAGAACTGTTGTAAATAATGTAACAACGGTCAATCTTTATCACAAAATTAAACCACAAATCAAATTTTAACACCCGACAAAACTACTTGCAATACTCGGAACAAGTCTCCATAAATTACATCGTGCCGTTCAAACGAAGCCGCGTGAAACGCTAGTATGTTTTAAACCAACAGGCAATTACTTAGGCGTGTCAACCCGTCGATTATAATAATTATCATTACCATACCTTGACAGAACAGTATTTCTCTCTTCAATGTCGGCTAATTGCTGTGCAACTTTCCAGAATACAGAATGTGGAAGCTTATTTTAATTGATCATTGTGATGTGCTGAAATGTTTGGTATTGGCGATTATTGTTAATGTGAATGGGAATTATGTAGACAACCATGATGCGATCTGTATTTTTAAAGTAAGTAAAAAAAAAAAACTGCGACTTTCGTGTTCGTTTTCCTGGATCATATTGCCAATACCAGCGCCTTCAACGAGAACAATACCAATTGTTTTATTGCTCGCCTTTACAACGCAGAGAGTATATTTCAATGAGTAGGTACCTACATGAACGGTGTTGATGATGAACTTAGAAGATGACACTGGTTTTTAACAAGGAAACCTCTTCCACAATTACAGACTTTTTCCCGCGTGCTGGCACAGCTCTAGTCGTGTTGAAAAGATTAGTCAGCCAGAGAGGTTAGTAGAAGAACTGACTGAACTGATCGGAACGGATTTTACAACCTTTAAAGGATATTATTCCGCGCGTACAGTATTTAAAGTCTATATTACCAAGCCGCGTACAGTCTCTTGACCGCGGGCGTCTTCCGCGACACGCGATCATAGCCGAAAGTATACTGCGACGCACGATCGGCACCGTTCGCCTGTCGTCGTATCCGATCGGATATTTTCGGCTGCAACACGGTAGGAATGAAACTATTGGACGTATGCGTTGACATCCTGCCGGAAGCGATCGGCTGTCGCCGCATCCGCGTCCTTTCCGATCCGATGCGATGCGAGCCGTTTAGTGGAAATCATCTTTTACCCCCTTTTCTAAGTTTATATGTATTAGAGGCACGGCAAAAGAGGCACGGCAAAGCGGTGCACGGCGTCTGTACCAATTAACAGTCCTTTAAACTCAAAATAATATAAAATGCATTATCAAGATATTCAGGAGCTAATGAGCGTAAGAGTTGTCACAACAACTGCAAATAAACAGGATAAAGTTTTTTATATGTATATCAAGAACACTAATGATTGCGTGTGATGTATATTATGGCTTAATAAATAAATAAATAATTAATTAAAACGGCCATATAGTACTGGTTCTATGAATCGTATAAAAACGATCTCTCAACGGTATTATGCTGTGAGCGGTTAAAAGAAAACAATGTGTTGTTGTTGCAGTTGTGATGGTAAAATGGAGTTATCTGGAAATAACTAGCATGACTTCTTCTTCAAGGAAAACAGAGAAGGGGTGACACCCCTTTTCTATTTTCTATTGTGGGACTTTATCCAACAGAAGAATGCAGTTGTTAAACAGTACCAAGATTTTGAGTTCAGCTCAAAAGAAAGAAACTTTACTTAAATACTGAAAACTACAAGAAGTAATATGAAGGACAAGCCGATGACAGGATCAACCTCAATACAAGCTAGACCCTGCTGTGAAAACAATCTCATAAAAATAAATTTATTTTAATAAATAAAATTAATAAATACGTTAACAATTTTTGTTCCTCTCACCTGCCATCTAATGTTCACCACTGGTGACTGGTAGAGAATGTCTAAGGCATTAAGTCCGCTGTTTCACCGTATTTGAGGGCGAAAAGTTTAAATATCTAAATAAAACTAGATTATGTCTCATTTCTGGTGACCGCAATAGTCTGCACATCAAAATTATCCAAGAAATATGAATTTTCATTCTCACTTGCATGATCACACATCACGCAAGTTCACCTTAATTAATATGCAGAGTAACAAAAGTCGTGCCTAATTAAACGATCCATATATTTTTTTTCGTCAAAGAATCTTCTTATTCTTCATACACTGCAACACGATATATTAATTAGCACCATCTGTAAGACTAAGGAAATTCCACTTGTCTCGTTATTTAGAACTCATTAATGGCCTATTCACACATGCCAGGGGAGATTGTTGAAACATTTCTTACGTTACAAACACATCAGCCATCCGCATAACCGATCTTTATATCTGTGGCGTCGGTATTTTCTCATCGTTTACGTGTGTATGCTTCAATGATGATTTCTAAGTTTCCGCGAAAAGAATGTTTGTAATTTCGCTGTTTTTATGCTTTCGATTTTTATTTGTTGGATTCTTTGAAGCACCTCATTCGTATAACGTTACAACTAAGCCTTCATCTTCTGCAAAATGAGGCTGTTGTTGTTTAATAAAAGAAATTCATGATTTTGAAGAATTTTAAATTAATTTCTAAGTTTTACTTCTGCAAGGCATTGCGATATGTAAGTCCACTATATATTCTCACTACTATGACATGAGTAAGTCAACATTTTTTCTAAAGAAAAACACCTTGAAATGGCTTCTCCCAGGGAACTATCTTGGGCCCGATAACTATCAGACTATAAAATCGAAACTTAATCGAATACATTTAAAGTCAAGCATCATGTACAGAGTCCTTTACAACATCCTCCGTTACACAACACACACAAGTCTTTCCTTATAATACAACTTTAATTAGTTGACAACTACCCGTTTAAGGCGAGCGTCAAAAAATATCCACTCTTGAATAATTAAAGGCTCATAATACGACGAATAAATACCAACACGTATTTATCTTAATTTGATTACAAAAAACTACAGCTGTTTTCTTATCAGTTTGTAAAGTTAAATATGGGAAACTAGTTACTACAGCCGAAGAAGTTAATAGCTATGTAGTAAGTGTTGTTGGAAAAAATGCACAGTGGGGTGTAAAAATCGCAATTTGTTGGATTGATAAAAAAGGGGTAAAGTACAGCTCGTTAATAAACAAATACTTAAAGTGAAAGGTGACTTGGAACCCTTATTATACATATATTATTTCATTAACATAGACTTGTGAGACGAGGTTTTTTAAGTAAGAGGTGGAATTTTGAAACAAATGTGCTGACAATTCGGTACAATCATCTACAGAGTTATCATTAGCACGTAACAATCACGGCAGTAGGTAAGTATAGTACTCGAAGTAATCTATATTTCCAGTTCTTTTTTATTTCAATTTTTCAATTTCTTCTTCAGTTTATTACTATTTACTACTGAATTGAGGTTTTCTTATATGATCGATCCTTTGTCTGCCTCATTTTCTCCGTCTTAATTATTTCAGTTTTAAGACCAAAAACTTTATAAATCTTTAAGGTTTTTTATTTGTTCAATTCAACATCTCATTTTACATACAGATACGAATTGTTATCTGGTTACTGCTGCTAACCAAAAAACTTCACATCAAACTTGGAAGCTCTCAGAAACTCCGTACCTTCCAGCAAAAAGCTGATTTACTGACAGAGATAAATATTACACGACAGATAGTAATTTGTCTGTCCGTGCAACCATTAAGTTGACAAACTGTGATCATTTCAATATGTTGATGAAAATTGTTGACTCTTATGTTTAAACTTTTTCTTATAATTCTTATATTAAAAACCTTACAAGTCCTTTTAAACATGCTAATTCATTCGTTGGTACAAACGGTTTGTGTAAATTTTTAGGGTTCCGTACCTCAAACGGAAAAAATGGAACCCTTATAGGATCACTCGTGTGTCTGTATGGCTGGCTGACTGTCTGTCCGTCTGTCACAGCCATTTTGCTCCGAATCTACTTTACCAATTTCGTTAAAATTTGGTACACATATAAATTCCTGTAACCCAAACACGGACGAGTAACGTAAATAAATGAATTTTGAAAATGGGGTCACTTTTCGTGGCGAGATAGAAAATTATAAAAAAACTTTTTACAAACTGTACCGTTTGCCATATCAAATGAAAGGGCTTGTTATGAGGATCTCAATATTGTTTTATAATTTCGAAATAAACACTTTTAAAGATTATTTAAGAAAATAGATGAAAATTTACCCCCTTATGTCCGAAAGTACGCAGCCTAAAATTTTGAAAAAAATACAGTGAATCGTTTGTTACTCATTTATTACAGAAAAATTTATAAGAAGTCTATGGTCTTAAAATAACATTGTAAATCTCTCAATATTGCGTGTACAAACTTACATTTGCAGTTGGAATGTATGGGAGAACATGGTTTTCAACTATAATGTTAAGTTTATTCTTGGAATAAATTCATCCCAACTACAGAAACCCTTCATTGTGCGTGGTCCGTCACGCACTTGGCTGGTTTACACTATAAAGTCCTTGTTTATTCATAGACTTTTAATAATGGCATTAATTTGTACTTTGTAATTGTCTGTGCGAATACTATTCATTATGCCTTTTGTAAAGTTACTCAGTTACAAACAAGGTGTTTTAACATCTGGTTTTACTCCTAAAGGAGTTTTGTTCGCTTTCTACTCATTAGCAACTGTAAATTTTTTTGACTTATGAATAAATTAAATATATTTAATTTACTCATAAGTCATTTTTACCGCCTTGTTATGTATTATGGTCAACGCCTTTATTGGCATGTAATAAATAAATTATTTTAACATTAAAACATCGTAAAACCAGTAAAGTTAATTTCATCTGAGCCCATCGGCAACTCTTATCAAAAATGTCTGAAGCTACAGACTATGTGACTATAAAATTTAATGAATACATTATATTCTTTGATACCCATCGAACGATCACTTATCATACACATCTATCCGCCTATCAATATTAATGTTATTTAAATTATTTATTCGTAGCCTAAAGTGATACCTGACAGAAACATCGGTTATTTTATTATCTTTGCTTTAAAACCTGTAGGGCAAAATGTATGATGAATACTTATACATAATCAGCTTATAATGTTACCACAGTTGGGACACAGCTCTTTTCTCTTCGAGAGGGAGTGGGCTGTAATCTGCCACGCGGGCCCAGTGCGGGTTGGTAGATGTCACATGTCTTCAAATTTTTGGTTCTAGATCATGCCGGTTTTCTCACGATGTTTTCCTTCACCGTTTTGAGAGCAGTGGTGATGGAATTATTTACACAAAGTAAAGCATAAGCTTTTACCATTTGGCCACCACTAACACCAGTGTGATGATTATGAAACTTTAATTATGAGTAAATTTCCAATTAATATAATAATATAAATATAATTCCAGTTTCAGTTTCATATGAGCTAGGTAATTGGCATTCAGCTGAAAATACTGTGTACCGGATAATTCACGACGTCGAGATTTTGAAGAAGAAAATTGGTAGGTAAACAAGCAAAAATGAAGAATTCACTGATGACTAAAATCAAGTGAAAATTAGTTGAGGGATTTGCTTTCGTTGAACATGAGTTCGAGAACAAAAACCAAAAAAAACTAAATGTCAAGCACTGAACTACGATCGACTGAAATAATAGAACCAGACAATGTAAAAATATCATACATGACATTTTGCAATTCATATTTTCTGAACTATAATTTATTCATATCATTCAAGTCCCTATTATTAAGACGTTGCACACTGTGTGACAATGTAATTGTTTTTAGCTTTATAAACAAGAACATACCTATTCATGAGTAACTGCCCTTTCCCACTTTTTGTTGCAAACTATGGTTTATACATGAAACGGACTTTGACTTATGTGAATTCTTATTTGATGGACTATGAAAAGTAATTGTTATTTCTGCTATTTTAAACTTGACAAGTGTTGGTCGATTATGGTTCTTATTGAATATATAGTAGGTTTAAATTAGTGGAGTGTGAGTTAGAAGTGTTTTTAAATACCTATTTTAATTAATAATTTATTGACACTGATAAACTATGAAGTAGCTTGGTACATTATAGTTTGGAAATTAAATAAAAACTAGAGAGCTGTCTACCCGACGGGTTGCTTACAAATAAGTAGATATTATATTTTAAAATCGTTAAAGATTTTGCAATTTTTTCAAATATTTATTTATCTAACGTAACTGCATGTAGAATTAATTTCACTTTAGCAAACTGAATATTTTCTAGAAAGGTATTAATTTTATTTTTCTTGATAAACGAGCGGTATAATTATGTAGGTACTACATTTAAACAGGTATCTAGTAAATTCTCTCTTAAAATGATTGACGTCGCTTTACAAAATAGTCTTGACACATTATGTTAAAATTAAGCATAAAAATTATCCACCATTAAGTATTAACATGTAACATTTTACCATTGCCTATTAAGGGTGGGTAAAAACGTTGACATCTATAAAAGTGGCATTTAGGCGGCAAACGCTGTCAATAAAATTAACTTAGCAAAAAAATTATGACATCTTTATAACTGACGTATTAAGGGACGTTTGTTTAATGCTAAAACAATGTAAGTGCCTAAAATGGTAATCGTTTTAGTTTGCTCTTTCAAAGCGGGGAAAAAAATATTGTTAAGGGTGAGTTGGTACGTCCGCTGCAAGGGTTCCTTCATAAGTAAGAATATATTTTTCATGAGGATAATTTATTAGGTATGTATTTTCTATGACTTTCACAAGTTGGTCAAAGATTGTTTTATCTTTAATATATTGTGAAATACAATACCTACTTACAGTTTGACCAATTATGACATGTGTCATTATAACTTGACATTAAACTGGGTCTCAAAAACCAAGGGTTATTAATTAGCTGATTTCTATTAATTTGACCATCAGCTTGAATTAACTCGCCTTATAATTTGTTTATAAATGAATATGACACTATCTTACAGTGTTATTATTTATTCTAGAAAGCACATGTTCATCCGGAAACGTCTACTTAATACCAAGGAGGAAGAAGAATGCAATTGCCAGAAAGAAACCATAACAATTAACAGTTTGTTGTTAAAGTTTATAATTGTTATGACGACAAATATTTAATAGCAGGACGTTGTCATTGCAAATTAACACTACCGGTCAGCGGGTGGTATTTACTATATAGTCGAATAAGTCGAATAAGTTTGTCTATTGGTTACAAATTTTTTTTTCAGCAATATTTCGAAACTATTCCCAAGATCATAAATAATATACAAGATTCTAAGTTTGTGCGCAGCAACTATAGTCTTTTATAGTAATAATAATAAATTATTTATTGGCATAAAACAGGTTACGGAAAACAAATTGAAATCCTGGCTCCAGAGCTAGGTTAGAGTACCTGTATTTTAGGAGCCAATGATTTCTTCCAGTTAGGTTACAATAATGCAAGTTATACGCAGCGAAAGTATAAAATTATGTTACTTACTTAAAATTAAGTTTAATAGCAAAAAGAAAAAGTATATAAGCAATATAACAGATAGGATCAACTAAGTGCTTATTGAAGTTCTACCATATTTTGATAGCAAAAAGCAACCACACGGTGGTCTATAGACCACACAAGGCTATCAGAACATAATAAAACAACCGATGCACGAGCAAACCCAGGTATTCCGTTTAGTATCACTCAAAATGGCAACGTGGAAATAACAGTCATATAAATTAATAATTAAAAGGAGTGTCGCGAAAAACATGGCGTAATAGCCCAACATTCTTCACAATCAATTTCTTGCTATACCCGCGAGGAATGCCAAAACGGCAGGCCAGGGCTGGCTCGACAGCTATCGAGAACTTGCCAATTAAAATGGCATTGTATGCAATTCATTTTTGACTGCTACCTCATAACACTACAAATTACAATCATTAATTAAAACCCGTCCTTAAAACTATCAAAATACAGCTCAATTTTAATTGCTCGTTTGGCAATAAAAAATATGTAGCGAACAATTTATAAATATTTGTAACATTAATTTGTACCGTTCCGTGTTTAAAGATATTGCGATATTCATTTAATGCGTTCTTTCAATTCAATTATAAAGATGAAGAGCGTTAACAGTAGGTACCTAATTATAATTTTGAAACTGAATTTTGCAATTCGGCGAGTGCTACTGGTTTAAACAGAGTTAATTTTTGATAGACTGAAAATTTTCTAAATTCGCCATGTTGTTGATTTTGAGTATTTTCTTTTACATCAGCGGTTGTTGGTAGTCCTATGCTAATCAGTGCTTAAGATTGTGATTCCTGTAGAGTTGAGAAAAATAAGCAATACAATAGGAATCATCATACATTTTCGGCAAATACACATGAATATGCTCAAAATATGGCTTCATTATAATTTACTTAGATAATCCTGCCCTTAAATCCATCAGACGAAACAATCCTCAAAAAATATTTCATAATAATTTTTATCGGACTCTTAAAATTTTAACCCTCCAACGTCGATCGGACATGTTACAATGCGTGTCCTGTCCTGTCTCGAACTTAATACTGTTTCGGACATCCCAGCTATGCAAGGATATTGTTGGACATAGTTTCAATACCTTTCATTTTTATACTGTTGTAATTTAATATTAGTATCGGATAGTGTACTTTTTAAGTGAAGAAATTATTCCTCCTAAGCTGTTACTGGTTTCACTTTTCAGGCAAAGGTCTCTTGTTTTTATTATTGACTAGCTGCTGCCCGCGGCTTCGCCCGCGTGAGTGTCGGAAATTACCCCATACATCCCCATGGGTTTTAAGTATAAATATCGAGTTAATCGGACAGCACGTTAAAATTCTTCCATACAAACACTGACACCCCCCAACCCCCCTTTGGGGGGTAATTTAGAAAAACAAAAACTACAAACTTTATAATTTATTTAGATAACTATTCGTGCAAAGTTTCATGTTTATTACCTCAAGGAATAAGGTTTTTCATACAAACTTTCATCCCTTATTTTACCCCCTTAGGGGTTGAATTTCGAAAAATCCTGATACACGTTATTCTTAATTTTTGGGTTTAAGTATAAATATTGAGTTTCGAGTTAATCGGACAGCGCGTTAAAATTCTTCCATACAAACTTTGACACCCCCCAACCGTAGGATAGGATACTTTTCCGGGATAAAAAGTACCCAGTGTGGTGCCCAGGATATTAAAGAATAATTATACCAAGTTTCATCGTAATCGAACCGGTAGTTTTTGCGTGATGCCTGAACAAACAGACAGACAGACAAAAAAAATTTTAATCACATTTTTGGGTTCGGTGTCGGTCTAGTAACACCCCCTGCCATTTATTTTTTTGATATTTTCAATGTACAGAATTTTCACTTCTACAGATTTATTATAAGTATAGATTATGGAACTAAAAAGATTTGACTCATCGGTCATCACGGTTTTGTTCTGCAAACTACGAATAAAAAATAGTAAACTTTCCTCCGTCTTTCTCATAAAATCTTCACCTAGACAACTTATAATATTCTAAGCTACATCCAAAATGCACTACGTCTACAACAGCGCCACATAAAAAGGCCAAGAGAGAGCAATTAAAATTCTCATCGTGGCTACCAAGCGGTTGCATTGTGGTGGGTAATCGCCGAGCGTTTTTCAATTAGGCGCGTTTCACGGCGAGCGTAGTTAGCGCCAAGCTTTGTCCACGCCGACAGGGTTGACGCTGTCAAATTAATTTGGGAGGCCGGGAATTATTAATTATGGTTGCAGGTTCGGCGGATATAAGATTTAATTAGTAGGTTGTAAGAGTATGAAATATTTGGTTGTTGCGGTATTTGATCAAACGATTCGGTGTCGGCTTTAAGATTTTATCTATTTCGCCGCTTATAATTATGTGTGGACTCTTTTCGGTAAATTAAATTAAGCGTTCTGAGATTCAGTTAACGCTGTTATTTTAGTTTAAAAAAAGACAATATAGCAATAAAAGGCAATATAATATATAGCAATAAAAGGCAATATAATATATTGCCTTTTATTGCTATATTGTTTTATTATAAAGATTATTCATATTATGAATAATCTTTATCTTTACTTATAGACATAATCGTAATAACTTATTTATTTTTAATGTGTTAACTACAGAACACGATGGTGATCGCTATGTACATACTTACCCCTTTCTTATGATGTGCAGTAGTGCTTGAGTTATTAAGATTGTTTCTAGTATAAGTTAAATTTATGTAATGTGGCTGTACTTTTTCAAAATAAATAAACTCAGCTATATCTCTCTAATTTATAACCAATATTTTAAAACTGTAGGTCGTATTTTAACATCAAATTCCAATTAAAAATCAAAGAAATCTAAAACTTTAACAAAACCCGTAGATCGTATCTGTCAGCCCTACCGTCGCGGGTGGCTGACGCGTGTTCTTACCATTAAAAGGGTTTGACACGTTACGACGGACCAAAGAAATTAGTAGTAACGCCGCCACCCGCCACTTTGAAGGCGTATCGTGTTGCAACCTAATTGTACACAACTTTGATCTCCGCGGGTATTACCGGGTATTTTTGTGAAGCTGTACAAAATTTGGGTACCGCGCGCGTTTGAGGGTTAGTGGTCCAATTTTATTTTAATAATTACTTTTTGTAAATAGCTAACTTTTTTGTTGACACAGCTATTATAATTCCTGGCTAGAAGCTAATGCAGGTGAAACTGAAAAAGAAAGAGGAAATTCTTCAAGATTCTTTCAGATTACGACCAAATTCTTAACTACGTATGTGGGTTCCTATCCTGTAATCCGTATTTATTTATTTATAACTACACAGCATTGATTTTAAATTCAGTCTTTTTCAATTTTTATCACATAAAACAAAGATATGAATAAATTTTGCTCAACAGAACCCCAACATAAATTCCCGCTCGTTGCTAGCCTCACTCCAAACATCTGAAGGTTGACAAGAGCCAGTCTTCGTGTAATGTCTCTGTCACGCAGAGGCGACAGTGGATGCGCCGTCTGTCCACATCAAGGCAATTATATGGAGACGGGGACAAGTGGACCGCGTGGGGTATTTGGGGGAATAAATAGATGTGATGTGTCATGTGACCTAGTCTTTTGTAATGCTTAGAGTACAGTAGAAGGTACGTGACTGGTAACTAAATACGTACATTCTGCAAGCACTAGGCTCGCTCAAGGTCAAAGTGTTACCACTGAAGTGCGGCCTACTGTACAATGTGGTAAGTATAGAGGTTTGATGGATTTAAAATGGTTTCATGGGTTTTCAGCCACTGAAATACATAGATTGGCCTATAGACTGACTGTTTATTTTCGTGTAATCGTGAATTCGTACGTATTATGAAAAAAAAGCGGACTCACTTTATGTAAATTGTGCCCTTGATACAATTTATAATTAACTACAGATTTTTTCAATAGCAATCCTTTATGTAACACATACATGCACCTAAAATTTCTTTCGGGTGACCACTTCATCAGCGTTGTGCTGTGGGTCCCCCCTAGCACAGCATCATGCTGGATGGAAGCCTTCTTGTCTCAGTCATGACGTGCACTGTGCAGCTGCAGACTAAGTCTGTTTTATGCTCGTGATTACTTAAGTAGATCATATTTTCTTTATTTTTTTCTGATCACCCATCTTTCTGTATGCACGTGTTTCTGTGAGAAATAAACCTATTCTTCTTTTTTGATTTCTTCTATGTGTTAGATAGTTAATAATTATTATTGGGATCGCGAAAGAACCAAATTCCAAACTGTTAGGGACCTTACTAAGGACTTAACGAATATGCAACAGATTTTAATTTAAATAAATGTAATCCAAGTAGGTACAGTCAACAAAGCTATTTGGTATACAGGCAGCTAACTATAAGCTACTTTAAAAAATGTTGTGAGTATGCTGGGTAGTCAATTCTTTTACTCGCTTTAAGTACCTATGCCATAATAATATGCTTTAAAAGTGATTACGCACACAATAAAAATGAATATTGGCAGTGTAGTGGAGGGATGAATAATTTTGCCTGTATACCGAATAGCTTTGTTGACTGTACCTACTGTTGTTCTTTTAATTTGTACAAATTACAAATTAGCCCTTCAACTGCGATGGCCCTAATTCTTTGAGACTCATCCGATGCATGATAATTAAATCCCTCATTATTTTCAAACAGCAACACATGTAATCAAGAACGAACAATAGTTCATAATTAATTGAACGCAGTTATGGTAACACACTAGCATTTCAACAGTGCATTAATCAAACTTACAAGGGCATGTGTTCAACATTGTTGTACACGAACATGAAGTTATGTGATTAGAACACGCAATCGTTTTTGGACACTGTAATGCCTTTGTTATGTTATTTACTAGCTTTAACCCGCAAAAGGCGCGTTTTTTTTTAGTTAATCCACATTCTTTATGGCACCTCTTTAGGTCATTGAGCTATTTGGTGTAGGTCTTAAGGGGTAGGCGTGAAAATTGATTCGCTGTTATGTTGAGAATACAGACAGCTGTGGAGTGTACAGACAGCTGTGCTGCTGGAGAGTTTGTTGCGCCACTTCTTCTTCCCAGCTAAAGCACTAGGAAGTGGTGAAGGGCGGGCGTTTTGGGGGCCTGTCTTATGTAATTTTGACGTTCGAAAAGTGCTGATTCTCTCTCAATGTATAATAGATGTAGTTATAAGAAACTGATGTCGTAATGGCCCAGTGGCTAGGACTCAAATTCATGCAAGAGTTCGTGGTTTCATCCAAGTCAATGTAATTGTTTCAATTCATATTTCCTTTCTAAGTTTATCATGGACATCACTGACATCGGTGAAGGAAAACATCGTGAGGAAACCTGGGGCCTAAATCTAGTAATTTATAAACGTTACAATGGTCTCTTAATGGTGAGTTTTTGGCAGATTTGCCATACAACAACTGTCAAAAACTTACCATTGAGAGACCATTGTAACGTTTATAAATAAGTAGACTTAGCCCCTTGGGCTTTAGTTAATATAAGTCTGAAATCACCAACCCGTTATTTTATTAGCCTTAGGGACTACTCACACTTATTCAGCACTATTCAGCGTTTGCCCATAGAAAACGCGCGAAACGCGTACACGTCTTTTCAGCTATCCGCAGCTGAAAGAACGCGTACGCGTCTCATACAAAATCGTAGTTTTCTATAGGCAAACGCTGAATAGAAATGAATAAGTGTGAGTAGTCCCTTACCCGTTATTTTATTAGCCAGTTCATAAAAATATCAAAACATACCAGATCAAGGGTAATTTTTACGACTACACCCAAACCCATTTTGAAATGGTGTATAATTAAATAATTTTGCAACCATAATCTGAAATCGATGGTCATAAAAACCACCGTTTTTCATTACAAATCACTAAAACACCGGAAATGGCCATTTGAACCACTTAAAACGGACCGTAAAATGGTGTAAAATTAAATATAAATTATGAATACGAGTTAAAGTGATGGATGCTGGTCGATAAAATTGTCGATATCGTTTAGATTTTAACATGATACATTTATTTATGGATGAAAATTAAAGCTTGGCAATATGCCTTTACATTATTTCATATTTGCCCATTAAAGGTTCGTACACACTGGTGCGATATCGCAGGCGCGACAAGTGTAGCGCTGTCTGTCGCGCCCGCGATATCGCTCCAGAGTGTGTACAAGCCGTAAAGCTTTACTGTAGTAAACTCAACTTAAATATAAAGTTCTTTGTCCTCTTTGCACCTTGTTAGAAACGTTATGTAAATATCTATGTAGTTACACCTAAATACCGTGCATCTTCGTTCTAACAGAAACGACTTGTTCGTCAAAAATTTAATAGTAGAAAGGCATGACCACGTTCACTCAAAATCTCATCGACTCTCATCAGATGACTATCGATAAAAATAAAAATCACCTCCCTACTTCACCTAGACTATATCATTAGCCACATTAAACCGTACCATTTAGCTGACCGCATCAAAAGGCCCATATATTCATCCCGTACCTTTGAGGTACCGGCAGGCGCCACTTAATTGATAGTTTTGGGCGTCTCATTATAATAATAACAGGCCTCCGGCGTTGAATAAATATTGTATTACTGGCAAATTGACGGAAGAAGCCGTAAAAAAATTTAGAGCCCCCTCCGTCTGGAAATAGGACGGCCGGAGAAAGGTGTTGTCGAATCGAAAGTGGCCGTCGAAAATTGGGAAATGGTTAGCGATAGTCGGAAATATAAGTTTCTAACTATCGCTAACCATTTCTTGGGAATTGAAAAAATATTAAGAGAAAATTATTTTTGCAGAAAAAAATGCTGTTTACTTCTATTGATTGTTGAAAATTAGGTACTACGATATTGACTATAGGTAATCTTCGACTTATATGTATTTATTTTGTTTAATATCCGTGTGAAATATGAACAATATTTACTTAAAGATTTACTACAGCTTACCAAACAAACAATTCGCTAAAATCAATTTCTTCGAAATTCGATACTATCGAAAAACCTTTCGACGAAAAAAATTCGCTTCAGCACCCGTTAACCCAGACCGGCGCTTTTGATGTAGCGCTGTGTTTACACTAACCTAACTGAGAAACAAGTCATTTCGTCGGCGTCTGAACGAGCCGCCGGCTTTGATCTTGCCGCCACAGTTTTTGCCCCTCTGACTTATTGCCGACATGTTTGATGCGTCTCAAACTGCCGGGTTACGCTAACTTTTTGGTAACTGTCGGTAACCGTGAGTCGTGTTTTTGAAACGTTAATGAGTTGGTGATTTGTAGATTGTGGCATGACGTGCTTGGAATGCATTTTTTGAAGGATTCTGTTATGCTTTAAAAAATAAGATTAGCTAAAGGTAACCTTAGAAATTAATTGTAGACAAGACTTTTTGTATTAACTATGCCTTTAATTCTCATAAAAATTACCAAGACATAGGTAATTCATAATATTTAAATGTTATTGCACCTTGTTAATGGAATAATGAGAAAATATTTGTTTTTTAGACCGAGGAATGATTTGATTTTTAATTGAATTTTATAAAAAAGTTCCTAGTTTATAAAAATGCCAAAGCTCCTAAAAAGTTGTCGCAATGAGGCAACTTTTTTATAAACAAGCAAAGTCATTTGCCCTGATCATCATCATTACAACAAACAATCAAGCTTAAAATCACTAAAAACCTTAAAATTGAAAACTTTTTGCAAAAAAACAGCGCTTTAAACTTTCGTATGAAGTCGCTATAAAAACGCGAGCGAGGCGGGCGCCGGGGGCGGGGCGCCGCAGTCCCCGCCCCGCTGACGTCACGCAACAACATGGCCGCCTGCACTTTGCAACTGCACGTTCTTGCGTGAGAGAACTTGCTTTGTTTGTGGGTAGGCAGAAGAGTAAGTGGGTGAGAGCTTTTTAATTATTTTCGTGTTTCGATGTTAATGATTTTAGGATGTTGGAGTGTTAGTAATGGTAGTTGATTGGTGTAGGCGAGCTTTTACATTGTTGATTGTGAACAAATTATTGCTTACCTACAGATTTTTTAAATTGCGTTGACAATAATGACAGTACCGCTGCAGCATCATAAACTTAAATAATATTGAGTTTTTAACACATTGAGGTCTGTCCAGATTCTGGGCCTTTTTAGGATCCACACTCAACAGCAATTACTCAAAATCAGTATTAGGGCACCATGACATCATGGTGCCCTAATAGTGGCAGGTTACAGGAACTTGACGCTTCTGTTAATAATGGTAAAAGGTAGACTGACATCCATCTGACACTAGTAACGTATTTAGATTGCCACATCGGTGCTAAAAAGAAGAAGATATTGGTATACTTCTTTTTTGCATCGTGTGCCCTCTGTATAATATTATGTTGATATAATAAAGATATTTTTGTTTCTTATTTTACCTTGTTTGCCTTTGACGCCTTGATATAGGTATATTTGATATAACATTTCCTATAGGAAAAAAAGATCCCTAGGCCACAAACATAGAGTAAAATCAAATCCAACGGAATAACCCTTTAGCTATGAATTTCCCACTAATACCTGTAATACTTCATCGGCCGCCACTTATCTAACGCATGGTTAGCAGTAACTATGGTTAGCCCCAATAGCCACCTAACCGGGGTCATTACGACTACAGTAAAAATACTCTAGCTAACCGGGTGCTGGGCTTAATCATGTAATTCTTTATTATTATGACGGACGATTGAAAACAGGTTGGCATTTGGACGGAATATAATTTTTATGATGACTCAACAAATCTTATGGCCTAGAAGAATATAGAATATTTCGCAACCGTAAGTGTAGTTTGACCTCATTTTGCGCCAGCATTATGCTAAGCGTGACTTTAGGTCCTGCTTTAGCACTAATTTTAGTCTTTCTTCACCTCATTTTTAACCCTACGAGCCACCTTCAGTTGACCTAAATTGGCAAAAGACCGGTAATTGTCCATCAATCTGGATCTTTTAGATCTCGTCTTTAAATCTATTAAGACGGCTCCACAATAATTTGTCCATTAGGTCCTATTTCGTATGACCCACAGCCAATTATATGCCCAAAGTACCATTTGCCAATTTGGGCATATAATTACGAGGAAATAACACTCACTCTGTTATTTATTTCACCGCTGAAGACAAACATAATTCCAATAATAAATCTCCACAAAATCCGGTCCTGTCCACCAGTCATGATTCGACAGACCCTCAATAACATAATGACCAGTCGTCCAACGAGGCGCCAACATTTGGCTTTCGGCTTTCTGCCCCGACCAAATAACATGTAATTTAACCAAACCACAGACAGACAATCACGCTGCCATTTCACGTTACCAATTAGAAAAGCTAATTCTTTGCGGCGATCTCCAAATTACAGATGTTGAACGAAAATCGGTCGCTTAATCAGCACTCGCGTGATGTTGGGCCAACCCATTCATCAGGAGTTATTAAGGCGAGAATTTGGCAAATTTTTGTGTCAAACATTTGACGAATGGTTTCGTGAACAATTTGGGCGTTTTAAGTTTTGTGGGTATTGGCGCCAAGTTGAAGTTGGCGCCGGAACAAGGTAATAATTAGTACACACGGCTACACATCAAGCTATACATTTCCAGTTAATGCTGATCTCGCATTATATAGGATTTCCGTACAATGCGAGGTCAGCTTATACTGGAAATGTATAGCTTGATGTGTAGCCGTGTGTACCTGAGGTCTTTGTGTATTTAAAAAATAATTTCGGTAACTTCTTGGGTGGTAGGATTTATGAATGAAAGTTGTTTTTATGAATTCTTTGTTTCGTTTGTTGGGTAGCTAATTATGAGTGTAGGCGTCAGTAAAACGATAAGACCATTGTTCACCACTAACCATGATCTTTTGAACAGTTTATGGAGGTACTATTGTCACAGTATAAGAAAGTAACAGTATTACGTCTTCATAGAAAACGGCTGAAAAGACGCGCTTCGAAATCTCAGTGTATTGGTAGTACACAACACAGTCTCGAGTGCACGGCATTTACGCACGGACGCGGAAAGTGTGACATTGTTTATCTACCGAGCGGCCGTAGGTAATTGTTTCAAGGTCACTGCTGGGACGTAATACTGTTACTTTGTTATACTCTGCTATTGTGTAGACCATTTTTGTCTTTTTAAAAGGATTATTTATTTTTGTAATTCAACAACTAAATACTTACTTATTGTGATCTCAATTTTTTAGTAGGTAATCGGATAAGCAATTTACTTATCCGCTAAAATACGAAAAGCATTCACGTCTTTCCTGAAAAAATAACTAAGCAACTGATAATACTTAAGTCTCGCAATGTAACAAAAAGAAAAGTTGTTAATCAGCTTAGCTTGAAGCAGAGCAACTTGGCATTTGTGAATTACAACTTGACGCTATTGTCATTTAAGTAATCCATCACGATACTTACTGGGTTTTTTCATAATAACCCACTCTATCTTTGCCACATTGTTAACCTTTGTTCAGTTCTTATTATAATTTATGATTAATCTACTGAATGTCAGTGGAATAATCCTACAACTAACCACTCCATATACAGCCATCCATAATATCATCGACGCGAAGAATAAATTTAATTAAAGCTCAATAGAGACGCGACTTGTCGCTAACGTCCCCTTATTGAACTTTCAAACGCATGCTCGACTATTCAGCCGATCGTACCCGACAACGGCCGAACGTCTTCAAACCATTTGAATTTCAAACGAAACGACTCGAAAATCAAAAGCGCCGCGCGCTCGTGACTCGCGGTTACCAATCAGCGATTCCAGCGCTTTTTACGGTGACAAGTGTCCAATTATCGTTGATTGAAATAATAATAGAGGTCTCGGGATCGAAGCGCTTGCAGCATTCGAAATTAGGCGTCGAGCGCTGAAGCCGACTTAGGTATGCTTGATTTTTTGCCTCTCTCCACCCTGAAGAGTTCGGAACGCGAAGTTGACATTTTCGGACGTGGCGGCAAGCCTGTCGGCGGTATCGGCGAATATTTCCGACGTGTTTTGTCCTATTATTTATTCGGGCGGCACTTCTTTTACCGCTAAATCGATTCTCCAGAATTTCGGTGGCCATAGATGGTGGAATTCGTGAATTTCTCTAGCAGAAACCGTTTCTTTTGTCAATCTTAATCATCCGATGTCGGGAAAGTTGAGAGATTTATGTGATGCACAATTCTATTGTCTTATTCTGGTTTAAAATATAAGATTGTTTTAAAAATAAAGTTTATTCAGTAGCAGGTCGCGTCTCTTCAATAGAATTTTAAATTAGAATGTCGATCTGAATAAGTGTCCTCTGAATGTCTTTCCTTTCTGTGAATTTGTCTACACACATACCTAATCTAAATGAATGGGAGAAATGCTAGCTTAATGCATTTGCTAATCCTACAGTCCATAAAATGGAAAGAAAGCAAATTTTATCAGAAAAGGATCTCAATCTTAACAAGATCGTGCTTCCTGTAATCGAGACTGGTAACTTTAGATGGGGTATTTTATGGAAAAATAATATCCTCGCAAAACAAAACACATTCATTCACATACACAAACTGCATCTAAATCTAACCCTATCAACTCCGTCTACAAAAATAGTCCCCCCTACGTCATCAATATTCAAATCATCATCTCCACAATCGCTCCCGTATTGATTGATGCGATTCGTCTCAGTTTATCCGACGCTGATGCAAATCATTGCATGCATATTTCATAGCGTCTCTGACCGGTAAATGGAACTCTAATTAGACCGCCCGCATTGTAGGGTTATAATTCTATTGTAAGGATACAGGGGAATGTTTTTTGTTGAGATGAGATGGTAATAAAATAAATTAGTTTATTCAAAATAGGTTTAATTAAGCGAAACTGATTACTGAAATACTGATATTATATAACAGCCCTTATAAATAAGGTACTTTCGTAGACTTAATGAATTTTACCGGTATTTGCTATAGTATATTTGTGCGTTTCATCTACATTTTTCTTCAACCAGACCACAGCCCAGCACAGTCCGATGCTCATTTGGATAGATTTAGGTGTACCTAATCAACTAACACTTTGTAGACTTATTAATAATAATACTTATTAAACTTAGTCATGAATACTGAAATGCTAGGTACCTAATAATACTAAAAAGATACTACTCTATAACCCTTCTCACAATAAATTCAAGTTGCAAGCTACGTCATGAAATCTAAGGTTATGGTGTAAAATAGTACCTTGCAACTGCTCCACTTTTCAAAATGTTCAACATTATTAAACCAAAAGTCATCGGAAAGTGATGTGTTCAAGCTTCCCCGCTTTGACCGCACTGAACTCTTTCAACTACCCACGAGTGTGAGCGACATCAAACGAGTGACGTGTGTAGGTGCTGAATGATTGGCAGCATTTGTAGCGCTTTACACATTTCTTTCAGCACTACTTGACAGCATGTCAACGTTCCGCGGCGGATGCAAATGGCGCGGGCGTTTTTTTGCGTCAGTACGCGGTGTTAATATTGAGACCGTTTAATTTTACTTAGGTATAGATAGAAAAAATTGCCAACATAATAACATAGCTATACATATAATTGATCCAGGCGTGACTTGGCGGAAATCGGTTATGAAATACAATAGACGTAGTAGGACCTAGTCCTAAAGAGTTATAAAAAACCCTGTAAGAAAGAGGTGAAACACGTGTCGATTTCTTACAGGGTTTTTTATGACTCCTTAGGACTAGTTAAGCGGAATAGGTTATTAAATTTATTTATTTAATACTTCAAGCACACGAATGGACAGAGGCGGACTTAATGCCATAGGCAATCCACTACTATTGTATTTTAAAATATAACATAAACACCTAATTTATAAAAAATATCAAAAATTAAATGACGTCAAACGACGTCATTATATCGGCGTATGCGATATTGTTGAAGAAAAAAAATTAAGCTATATATATATGCTTAGTATATGTAGGTATATATAGCAAACAACTATAGTTTTGGGATCTGCTATATTTTGACAACCAATCTATCATAAATACATAATATTATCTTCTCAACATTCCAGTGTATCTTCACTATTCCGTGATGGAAGTTTGGGGTCACGTGACTCCATTACATTGACATTGTCAATGACGTGTAGGTATTATCGACGGTAAAATTGTTTAAAAAAAATTCAAGCCAGACGCGTCAATGTCAGCCACATTTATTACAAAGACGCAATAAAATTAAAGATTCACTTCAATATCTCTCACAACAGTCAACACTCAAACGTTTCTAACCGCGCGTCAAACGTTTTTTCTCGTCCGACGGCGTGTCATCGCGCCGTGTGACGTGTCCGGCGCGTTTCGCCGGCGTTTTTTGCGTCAGTACGCGATGCGCATTTATTAGCAAATGGAGCTACTGAAATATTCGTCGCGAACGTCCGCGGAATTATAATGCATCTTCGACGGAGGAATTTGGGTGGGTAATGCAATTAATGGGATTGTCTTAATGTGTTTTTTGAAAGTGGCTAAATTCTTCGGAACTATTCAGTGAAATAACTAAGAAAGACTAGAGGAAAAATAATTATCCTAGCTACTACTCCTACCGATATGCTGAAGTTAAAGTGTAGAAAATATTCGGAAATAATACTGAGCCCGATTTAACGGCTTCACCTTATTAACGCTCAAAATTTTTAGCTTTTTCTACTAAACAAACTTGCATAATTAAAGAATCGTAACTGTATCCACTTACTATGTTTTCTCCGACGCGTCTATTTAAATGATCAATACAATATTAGCCGTAGAGTCCTATCCATCAATACCGCAAAAACGCTCCAACTTGCGTTTCATTGTGTGTTAAGTGCGCGGCAAACGACCCCTTAAACAACTTGTAATACACACTGAAATCAACCTTAACATAACCTTAGAAAATTCAATTTTACTTGTATGTAGTCAGAAATGTAAGTCAAATAAATATCAGTGGAATTTTGACTTTGATGGTTGGGAAATAGGGTTAGAAATTCAGTGTCTTTGTAGAGTTATGGCGAATACTCAACATTTTCGCACAATATATGTGGTGAGTGAAAAAGTGATATCAATCATATGAGACGATGATAGACAGCTTGTAGCGAGAGAACGGTTACGCATAGAAGTTAATATGCACGATTTTTTTATAATAAAGACCGTGGGTTCAATGTTTATCGATGTACAGGAAACGGGTTGATTTATGGCCTTTTAAAGGAGATTTTTATAAAGAAACTAACCAGTTGGAAAGTTATAAGCTTACATTTTATGTAATATCAGAGTTTTTATTGAAAAGTTACCTACAATGTAAAGAAGATACTGTTAAGACTCCTACAAACAGGCGCGACGCGACTTTAACAATACAATTTCTGAGAAAACTCTACGATGGATCAATTACCGGCGGCGTCGCGTCGCGCGAAAAGTCGCGCCAGTATGTACGAGCCTTTATTTGTGCAAATGAATAGGCTAGGCTCTAGTCTCACTTTCAAGTAAACTTTTTATACCATAAAATAAAGCTTCAACTGCATGGCTTCTAAATACACTTACAAAACAACAGACTACTTTATAATAAAGTATTAGTGTCTGTATGTCAGTCACACCTTTTAACGTTAATACGATCAGCAACATCACACCTGTCTGCACCTGTAGCTCTGCTTACCCATGTTCAAATTAAAGCGTGAAGACACATCAGCTGTTCACTGCCTCCGGTGTCTGTCAGAGTCGGGTAAAGGAAGTAAGTGAGTTAAGACTTGTGGGGTCAGTATGAAGGTGGCATTTCAGAAGGTCTATTACAAACTATGTCAGAAAAAATCGTATACCTTTAGGACTAATTATCAACACATCACTGCATATAGACTTTTCCACCCACAATTTTAAATCAGTGTCACTTGATTTTATTGCTTATCTCTACGTTTATGATAATGACCCTAAAATGGCCAAGCCTACTGCTTCTATGCTGCTTCTGTCTTCTTCTGCTTCTCCACTAAAAGCTAATGCCATAATTATTATCTCGTTTCACCATTGGATTTTTCATATTCATTGCTGCTTCTATCTATAGTTTCATTTACACATAAAATAACATAACTTTAGGCCTGTAGGGCAAATACAGGTGTAAAGTAGAAAGGAAGGCAGAGGTGTACCTTACCTACAGTACACCCACATTTTGCCAGTTATGTTTAAGTTCCATGTAATAGGGGGCGAGCCTATTGCCATTAACCGGGCACAAATCCAGACTCCGGGCTGCTACTGAGAAATTCCTGATGGAAAAACCCATTAACATTTTGCTCGACCTGGGAATCCAACCCAGGACTCGCATTTCGATCACTTGACCAACGAGGCAGTTCTTTCATTTATTAGCCTTTTAATGTCGATGAAAAGTGAAAGCATGGCCAGTCAGCTGTAAGTACTTAACCGTCTGACGGTATGTGAAGCTAATATTAAAATTGATGCAGGAGCCTACAGGATACCATTACATAGGCACGCTACTCTCTGGCCACGTTCCTAAAGTCTGCATATCTTTCACTTTCCAGTTCCATCAAAATTCTAAAAGTTCACCTGCTTTACTTACTTACATTGTGATGTAACTAAACCACTTCGCTCAAGGATATAGCATGTTAAATGATTCCTGTAGGCAATAGGCTTGCAACCTGGCCTGGTATACATTACAGGTTATTGATATTGACGTTAACGTATTCTTTGTGCTTTCTTAAAGCTTTGAAATGTAAACCTATCACGTATAAACGCCCTATTACTAAAAAAAAAGTACTCAAAACTTACCTACGTTCTCGTATTTTGCCATCACACTACATTGACCTGTACCTAATAGAATAAAGCAGCAGCCGAATGAAATAGTTTTCATTCATTTTGTCAATTAAAAAATACCGATTGCTTTGGATGTTTTAAAATCCGTATATAAGTAGATACAATACTCTACTGCCGGCCAAACGAATGTATATTTTTATATTTTTCTTGCTCCTTTAAAAATTAATCTTACACGCAAAGAGATGCGCGGAGGTAACCCACGATTTTCAAATTTTCTTTCGATTTTTGCAATTTCCTGGTCATTGTCAGGTTGTATGTTGATCAAAATATGATTCGCGACCGTTACAAATGTGTATTTTATAGAATTAAAATCATTTAACTAATCGATACAACTCTCTTAGTAAGAATTGACTTAAAATGTCTCGATTTCATGAAATAGTTATTCAATAGAGTAATCTGAACTTAGAGACTTGTATTGATAATTGATATGGTGATAATCCTGTAAATACATAATTATGTGTTACGGTCGCGAATCATATTTTGATCAACAAACAACCTGATACTGACCTACAAATTGCAAAAAACGTATTGAATTTGAATTTCGCGGGCTATAATACCATGTTCTACCAGGAACGCGATCCCACATTAGAGTTAATTGCCTATAGATAGGAGTATGATTGAGTTTTACCGCTTCTTAATTAACAGACAGCTGAGTGTTTAAAAGGACATAATTAAGAAAAAAAGCGTCATTAAAATTTAATTACTGCGCAATAATGGATATACGCAGTTTCAAAAATAAATGCAAATAATTCCATTTAACACTTAAAAATCCGTTATGGACATAAAAACGCAAACGCCAGTAGTTAATTCCCAAAATAATGTGGTCGACATAATTTTTTATCGATTAACAGTCTTATCGGTATCGACAAAGCGGCGCCGTTGAAGCATGTGTCGACATTTCGATAAAACTGTTACTTAAATTTAGAAATTTTAAGATAGCGACCGGCTTTTTTGAGTCTTTTTAATTATGAGACTGGAACTTATCTTTTGAAAGCTCTTTTGTAAGTGTTATCTTTGAGAATTTTTGAGATTTTTAATTGATCTTACAGAATAAGGCGCACAAGGTAGGGTGGCAATGATGTTTAATCAAATTTGGGGAAAATGAGTTTTTTTTTGTTCTGGTGTCCAATATTTTTATCGATTCTAAAATCTCACTTTTCTTCTCACGTCTGCTTTATATATTTATTATTATATTATATTTAGTTGATGTTATTAAGCTGAATAAATATTTTGATCGGTTATGACTGCCTCTTTGGTCTAGTGGTCGCAAACGGTACTGCTAAGCATGAGCAGAACTTTTCAATGTCCTATTAAATGGGACTTAACAAGCAAAATTTGGGTGCACTGTAGGCACCTACACCTCTGCCCAACGCTTTAGGGGAAACAAGGTGTAACGTTATGTTATGTTATGTTATAACTATTACGTCTGCGGTAAATTTATCATCCTTTACGCTTTCAGAAACCGGGGCAGAAGGATCTTTTTTGTTTTAATTTTATTTTTAAATATCTAAATTAGTTAATAGCTTTTGATGAGTATATTATTCTTCAACATAAGGGTAATAAAAATAATGGCGTGACCTTTATGTTATTAACTCATTAACGTTGAAGTAAATTACAGAATTTAATAATACCTATGATTACCATTCTTTATGGTAGCCATATCTCCGTATAAAATGAAGACAGATTCAGATACAGACTTTAAAGTTTGATGACCAACTTTAAGTCGTAATTTAATCAACAAAAAATATATAAAAAAAAAATGTTTTTAAAAAAATTTGCTCACAAGATACATTTAAGTAAATTAAATACTACCTGTGTAAAGCATCTAATTACACACTATTTCATTTGCTAATTATACCAAAAGCTAGTTTAACAAAAATTACAAAAATAAAATTAATTCATCGACCTTCATCCTTTTATACCACGAACATTCATAACCTCTCATGCATATTAAACACGATAAATAATTCTTGACAGTTAACAAGTAAAATAGCGAGCTTTATTGAACATACAATTACGTATAATTATAGTGGTTTCTTATTATTTCCTGTACATTAATCATGTCACACGTCAAACAAGTTGGTACACCTCCTCTTACCCGGCTGTGCAGAAGGGTTCATTGAGTTTGAGTTTGAGTTTGAGTTTGACTGTAATTATATTAACATAATTATCAGGACAACCTTGTATACTAATTGTAACTGGAAAAACGTAATAGGTTAAATAAATTCAGTTTTTATCAATTACAAATCCAACATCATGAATCATTGCGCATTTATCTGTTCTGTGAATCATTGAATAGGTACTTACTATGTTTAATGTTTTAGCAAAGATATAAAAAAAACTAAAATTTATACTTTAGTGTTTTTTTCCTTAGAAACACTTGAAGGAACATTTCAATAAACTTTAATTTAATTTTAATAGTTTGTTAGTTAATTTAGTCATATTTATCCAGTTTACATGTTTTTATACTCATTAATAAATAAAACTATAGCTTTAATTGAAATGCAAAATAAAATAATTACACTTATTTAAAAGCAACTTATCTACATTAGGCCCATAAAACAATTTTATCATCGTCATCAGCTAGCGTTATTAATGGGACAGTTTCTAAAAGCGTCGTGCAATTAGTCACCCTACCAGCAAGCCATGTTTTAATACCAAACGGATGTTTTAGAATTATTTTTCGAGCCGTAATTAAGTCGTTTAACGTTAAAACACATTTTAAAATGCTGTAAATAAACGTAATTTACGACAAGTAGCCTTTAATACTCCTTTCAGTGTCTGCAAAACATTTGTTTACCGTTTTACTTGAAAGCTTTCTGTGGTTTCTTAATTATACTTACAAGACTCAATATTATTTCTTAGTAGGTACCTATTTACAGAAGTTATTGTTTCACCAAATAAGCCCACGCGTGACTTAAAGAGTTCTTTGTTCTAACAAAATTGTTTTAACAAAAATCAACTGTATTGCAATACTATAGGGCCCAAATTAAATTGGCAGTTTTAAATAAATACGTTTAATTTTGAAGGAGCGTTCAAATCATAGGTAAAAAGCAAACAGTAGCTGGCCACCCGCGGATTTTTAAAATGTCAATATCGAGTGTTGAGTGTGTAAACACGATTAGTTGGACGCGAGTCTCGTTCCGATCATCGATCATACAAAACTATGCTCACTATAGAGTGTTTGTGTTAGTTATGGCTTAGAGATGGGGTATTCATATTTGAGAATATGGGTTTTTATCGAAAATGAAGCATATTCTATCTGTTTTTCTAAATTTAATTGCGGCAGGAATAGCAGCTGCATGTTCTAACTCCTGGTATCTCCTGCCGAGCTCCTGCTGAGCGTCCGAACTTGTCGTTATTTATTTAATAAGTTTGTTCAAAAATACTTTTAATGACGAAAATGCTAAAGTAACATTCTGATTTCAAATGAGTCTATGAACTGTAATTCGTATTTCATAGAGCGCATTTTTTAAACCACATAACACTTGATAAGTTGACATGAAAAATCATACTTAAAATCCAAAATATTATCGACGTCACTAACATCCTGTCTTAGATATCCCGTCTCTAATCTGGCCCAACAATAGCGCACAATTATTCACTTGCTCTCAACATTACTGTTGGCACAGCAGAGTAAACAAAACACTCGCTACCGTCCAGCGGTCGAGTTGACTCGTTCAAGTGACTGCCGCAGTGTAAACACTCCACGGTAGGTTTGACAGTTGAAATTCTGTCGATGTAATAATCTTCCGGGGCTCTAATATGGCGCTTCGATGGAAAATAATTATATCGAGGCAGATAAAACAATGCAAGGTTTATTATATTCTTATTATTCACACACATTCTAAATGCGTGAGTGTTCCTTTAAAAAATAATTTACGTAGAAATCGTCTAATTTAAAATTGCACGTCCCGCCACTGCTGGTTGCATACACATTTTAATTTTTTTATAAAAAAAAATAGTTGAGGGGCGTGCAATAAACGGGCAGAGTAACTTGACGCTGCGTTCGGCGCTCGACGTGGCAACACGTCGTGGTCGGGTTCGTGACAAGTCAATCGTCATTCTGAGGATGCCTCGTTGATAGGTGAAACACGTGTCAATTTCTTACGGGGTTTTTTATGACTCTTTAGGAATTGTTAAGCGTATTAAGTTACTAAATATATCTAAGTCTATTGTATTTTATAATAGATTGCCGCCACGTCACGCCTGAATCAATTAAACTGTGCTAATAGCAGCTATAAAACAAAAGTCAAAAACTTGAGTGTTAATTCAAGGAATGTAAAAGGTAAAAATATTAATTTAAAAAAAATAATATAACCAAACAAAAAAAAACTGTCCTTATTATTTTTCTGTACATTCGACCTACTTTAGCCTACCCACTTTATTTACGTCTTTTCTGCACTCGTTCCACAAAAGAACCATATCTCACCACCTCTATATTGACAGCTCAGGTGTCGAGTTTCAGAAGAAAATAGAACGCATTAGACATACAATAGCCCTATTATAGGTTAGATCCCTGTATGTCCTGAATCGAGGGGGCGAGTGAATAGGAGCCGTGTGGTTTAATATCTTTTGTACTTGGATGTAGGGCGTTTGGTACACAAATACTAATACCTCGGTGACATAGTTTGAGAAATAGGGCGTCAGGTATTTGTGAAATGTTCCAAAGTACCTAAGCTTTAGCAAAAAGAAAGCGAATTCGATTATTAATCTTCCCATTTTTTTTTTTTTTTTTAAAAACGACGCCCCACACTAGGAATTTCTCCTGTATCGTGTGTGCGTTTACAAACATTTAAACTGATAGACACAAACAGCCAGACCCGGAACAACTACATGTAGCTCATACAAATATTTGTTCTGTGCGGGAATCGAGCCCGCGACACGCAGCGCAGCAGTCAATCACTTAACCACTACGCCAACCGTGCCGTCAACTTTAAATCTGTCTCCTGAAATACAGTTTAACCACCTAGTTCGGGAGGCAGATGTTTTATGTAACAGTTACACCTGTGTGCAAATTCATTCATTCTGCGTAACCTTTTCCTAATCATGTTGGGGTCGGCTTCCAGTCCAACCGGATGCAGCCGAATACCAGTATTTTACATAGAGCGACTGCCTCCACAACCCAGTAACTGGGTAATACGATACCCCTTGGTAAGACTGGTTGTCAGACTTTCGGGCTTCTGACGACTAGTAACGACTTAACGTGCTTTCCGAAGCACGGAGGAGTCTCGGTATGTAAAGATGGTCACCCATCCACGGACCAACCCCGGCAAGCGCAGCTTAACCTGGTGGATCGACCCATGCGGCTGTTATTATTTAGCCACGAGCTCCTCCGAGCTCTTCTTTGAATTACTTACATATTATTATAAATTCTGTCAACCAAATATATTCAGCTAATAATGTTTCCACTGTTAGGACACAGGCCTCCTCTCGGTGAGAGGGAGTGGGCCGTAATACACCACGCGGGCCCAGTGCGGGTTGGTAGATGTCACATGTCTTCGAATTTTTTGTTCTAGGACGAGCCGGTTTCGTCACAATATTTTCCTTCACTGTTTTGAGAGCAGTGGTGATGAAATAATTTACACAAAGTAAAGCTCCTGTCTGGCTTTGGACCCTACGACCGACAACTCGAGTCGCGGCCGTTACCACTGGACCACCACCAAATCTGTCAGTCTATTAAGCTATATTCAGTTTATTATACCAAGTAAATGGGTAGCATGGACGTTTCCAGGACAGCATCTGATGTTTTATACTCAAATATAAAGCGTAGGTAATAATTGGTTTCTTTTGCATAAACCCAAGTTCTTATGATGAAATATTTATAATTTTGCATGCCCTGTTTGGTACAACATAGTAGTACAACAACACTTAACACATGTAATTACACATAGTGAATTACTTATACGCTCAACATCTTGGAATGTTCAAGATTTTTTTTTAAATTTTATTTAAAACCAACACGATCGCACATCCGGAGAGTTGCTTCATAAACTTAAAGGAATTACCTACCTACATCATGTAACACTGACCAAACAAAGACATTGATCCAACGGTGGCCCCTCATTACTCCGGAGGCTAGGAGGCAGTAATCAATCATCTTTACAATGATGGAGATCCAAATCATCAGTAATTTTAACAGAATTGACGCAAAAACGTCGAAGAAAAAATCAATCATATACCGAGGTTGGATGGTTGGGTAGGACTGGTTTACATGGAGTATTTATTCAATCTACTGACTGGCTAAATCTATACTCTTGTTTTAAAACTAACCAGAAGAAGCTGCATTCCTTTCAGACATTATAATCAAGTCATTACAAACATTAATATGACGAAAAACAAAAAACGAATTCGCCCAAAAAATAACATCTCTTACTGCACGAGTAGCATAACCACCGTAGAAACGGTATTTTATAAAATACAATAGACGTAGATATATTTAGTAACCTATTCCGCTTAACTATTCTTAAAGAGTCTTAAATATATCTACGTCTATTGTATTTTATAATGGATTTCCGCCAAATCACGCCTGAATCAATTAACTACCTACGGTATTTAATATAAAAAGATACAACTGCCTATGGACTTGGTGCAGGTTTTTAGTCCTAAAGACACCCCTTTAGGTACTTTCTACACAAGATTTTAAAATATATAATTATTTTGTAATTTAATTTCTGTTAGTCCTGGCTTATTGCCTTTTCTGTTCAGGTTGGTTGCAGCTAGAGGACACAGGACGTAAATTGCACTCATCTCACAAAAAAACCGTACAGTATCGCCGCCATATAACCCAACCTTTTCCAATTACAATGGCGAAGCGGAACAAAGAGCTGGCCACTTACGAGCTGTTTTTTGATTACCCATTAACCCGACAAACGTTGTAATGGCCACCAAATTGTTGCCCTTGCATTATCCTTTAGCCGCAGGGGAGTCGGCAGAATTGGCCACTAATTGCACGGTAGGTCGACTCTTGTGACGCCGTTTGGGATAATCATGTCTTAGGATTAATTTAGGTTAGAATGTTATTTTATGATTGTGAGGGATTTGTAATGTGGGTTTTTTTAAACATTGCTTTCAAAGCCAGCCAAGGGCATTTGTATCGGGAACAGTACTTGTTGCAGGAAATTAAATAGTGCAGATCTGAGCCAGAACAGTAATCGTGATATTACTTCTACGGATCATATAGATATCGTCCGTGGTAATACCTACTATCAAAGTTTCTGAGGAACTGTGGAAGACCATAGGAAACTCTACTATTACATCATTACTTGAGAGTTGTACCAGACAAGCAATGTCGGTTGGCAAAATTCCCGTCAACTTTTATACAGCTATTAAAAATGTAATGCAAAAATGCTCTAAATTCACATATACAGGCTGATTTTGAAAACATGCTACAAAATTTAAGGGGGTGTTCTACTCATCAATATGAACACCTTTTACTATGGCACCAAATAAGAATTCGCAAAAAAAAATCGACCTTCCTGTATAATGGTATAACCGATTGTACCATTTTGTATAAGAAAATCGTTTTTTTTTTGCGAATTCTTATTTGGTCCCATAGTAAAAGTTGTTCATATTGATGGGTAGAACACCCCCTTAAATTTTGTAGCATGTTTTCAAAGTCAGTCTGTATACTTTTACGCGCGAAGTGTGGTGCTGCATTCTGCTTCCAAGCCTGGATAGTTTTTGCTGATTTAAAACTAAATATTTTTGCATAACATTGACTGTCATGGATTTCCTCAAAGTAATGCTTGATTCCTTATCTAATCACAGCTTTAATTATACGTATGATTTGACAAGGAAATCCTTTGCTTCAATAGCGTAAGAAGTGTCGAACTGACGACCTCTAGTATTAGTTCACATCTTCACAGTAAAACTATATAGCCACGTCATTTGAACGTTTATTTCAGGCAAGCCGCTGGCGGTCTCCTATCTTTCCATGATACAATACAGAATCAATGACGTAATTTTTTGCCCCACTTAGCCCTCAAGTGGCACTGAAAGGCGCTCTGTAGCACTGATAGACGATTGCGCGTTTCCTGCGCCCGCGCCGTCTTTGATCTTCAAGTGTTTCGCTTTACGTATAAGACAAGATGTTTGGATATTTGTTAATGTTCATGTTTATTGTTTTGTAAGAGTTATAGTGGGGCTTTAGTAATGGAGCTTTTTCGTTCTTATTTCGATGGTTAGCTTAATTTATTACCTCTTAAAGAGACAGCAAGACCAGCGACGCGGATGATATATTCTTGCTTTAAAGCAAGAATATATCTAGAGCTTTTATAATATCAGATTTAGAGATAAGAATAAGAATACTAGCCAGCCAATACTGCTTAGCATCGACTGGGAAAATTAAACTGAAATTAACTAAAAGATAAGGCAGGAAAATAAACTGAGCTTCGGGTGACCTTTAGATTTAAGAAAATAATGTTTACAGTAATTACTTTTATATACTTAGAGCAAAAGTCTTTTTCATAATGGAGAAGAAAACAAAACATTGTCCACCACGCAGGAACACTGCGCAGAGCGATAGTCTTTTTGTAAATTGAGCTAGATTTTTACACAATCTCACCATACTGGCTGAATACAAAATGGTATCGCAAAATAAAGTTAAAACGACATTTTTATTTCAATGCCACTTCTCGAGATCTACTTATAATCGTTGTCGGGGCACGTGCGTTCGTTAGCGCGCTATAAATCGAAGTAATCCGACGGCGCATAAATCGTGTCTTTGATCCGACGCGCAGGAGTCGAACCGACGCGACGTCCTGTTTGTGCTAATATTGGTACAGTTGCACAACGGGCTTGAGTTTGAGAATTAGTAAGAATTTCTGATATTTAAAAGCTTGAAGTTATACAGATTTTACCCTATTACGGCAATACCAGAAGAGGGATAGGGCATAGGTATAGGTGTGGAAATATCCAGGGTTTATCTGTGGTCGTATGGAATATACCAAGTGGTAGGTTATGTCGGTGTTGGATCAGCTTATTTGCCTGGGCCTATGAGGTTTGAATGTAGTAAATTGTCCATATCAAGACCTCTCGTGCTTCGGAGAGCATCTTAAGCCGTTGGTTGTGGTATTCAGCTGCATCCGGTCAAATGGGAAGTCAACATCAGCATAGTTGGGAAAAGGCTAGGCAGCACGCGTAGCATGACGGACGAATAGACATATAAACAATCACAATTTGTAATTTTGTCGACAAAACCCGTTTCTACGGTGATCATGCTACGCTTGCAGATGATGGTAATTTTCTAGCTCTATCAAGCTGGGTGGAACGGATCTTTGCAGGGTTGTTGGCAGCAGCTGGATTTCAGTAGTTGAGGTGGCGGATGGCGTGCGGTTGGAGAGGCCTATATCCAGCGGTGGATTACTGTAACCTGATGGTAATGCTGACATACTTCGCGATGCTGAGGAATTTGATGATTAAAAGAATTATAAATATATACAACAAGGGACATAAAGCTGCTAACTACGAATAAAATACAGTATAAACGGAAATTTTATTTGCCGATTCAAACTGCATTCTCCCTATAGTATTTATATCAATTATAAAATTTTTGGTATGTGCGTAAACTACAACATTTCATGAACGGATTACATCAAAATATTATGCACTAGCTTCTACCCGCGATTTCGTCCGCGTGAAATGTCGGCCCCCGAACCACCGCGGCGCATTACATCGCCCGTCCGCGCTATTACTTCGTTTTCGATAAGCGTTCTTTCTGACGTTGTTTACTTTTTGCTCGGCTCGTAAGGGCCATAGCGTGATGTTACATAGCCTATAACCTTCCTCAAGAATTGGGCTATCCAATGCTAAAAGATTTTTTTTAATCCGACTCGTAGTTCTACAGATTACCCCCCCCCCCCCCCCAGAGATGTTTTCAAGTGGTTTGTTTGTTTATTCCCATAGATAAGCAATACCTCTTTATAATATTATATAGTACTGATTTGGCAATCTCTTGATCTCTTTTGATCTTTCGGACTGCATCATTGGTCTAGTGGTCGCAAGCGCTACTGCTGAGCATGAGGTCCTGGGTTCGATTCCCAGGTCGGGCAAAGTGTTATTAGGTTTTTCTATCTGGAATTTCTCCGTATAAGCCCGGAGTATGGATTTGTGCCCGGTTAATGACAATAGGCTCGCCCCCTATTACATGGGACTTAAACAAACCTGGCGAAATGTGGGTGTACTATAGGTACACCTCTGCCTAACCCTTCGAGGAACCAAGGCGTGATGTTATGTTTTATGTGATTTGGCAATCTTTCATGTCTCTCAATTTATTGAACTACAGGTTTTTGATGTTATATTAGAAGTCTGCCTTACTATCAAGTATACTTTATATTAAATATTTGATTGAAGAATCTCTCTTAGTATTTATCTAAGCGAATTTCTTTTCCAGGTTCTTTCTGAGCTTTTTCTTCTTCCAGGTCCTTCTTTAGTGTACAGCATAATCTAAAATGTTAAAAATAGCAGTTAGTAGCAATCCAGTCAGCACATTACTATTTATAGTCTTGAATGAAGTTCTTGTATTCATCTCAACGCCGTAAGATATCGGCTTCGAACTTAAGGCCAATTATTGGTTGCCATCAACCACCAGAACTGTTGTTTCTGGTAGAAAAGTCACCAATAATGCAATCTAGCATTTAAGCCAAAAACATAACATCACAGTCGATGGCCAGGGCTGTCTACTATTAAACGCTATCAGTACACATGAAGACAGCGTTAACTGCACGGAGTCAAGAGTATTTTTAAGTTTTAGTAAACGTTTTACTAGACCACAACAGGGGATCTACAACCTAAGAAGGAAGTCCGTTATATCGGCCGAAGTTACGAGCTTTTCCTACTCTGTATCACTTACGGACATTATATTAGTTCGGTTTCCCAACTAAAAATAAATGACAACACGATTTGAGAGTTGTACCTTCGCCCCATGTGTTCTGGCACATCCGATATATTTTTATTTCACACATGATTTAAGGGCTCAACTACTTTCGGACGGGCCCGTATCTTCATTGACGGCCTTACAGTCCAGCCCAGTACAGTCTCATAGCGAGCATCTTGATGAAGCGTATAATAATATAGCAAGACGCTGTATGCTGCCGATAATATTTATGGAACCCTGAACCCTTTTGGGTTTGACCTAACCTGAAGAATCTCTTTACCCTGTTTCAAGCTTTCAATGTGGAAATCTAAGATCTCTGTACGAATGGAAAATTGGCTTAGTCCCATCTCTTCCCCTTCGCATCTCTTCCCCTAGGCGTTTATACCTACAATTTTTTTCCATCTCTCATCCCTGCCATGGAGAATTTTGTTAAATTGTGAAACAAAAGCATATTTATCAGTTACCTTAAAGAGAGGAAGTAGAAGATCTCGACGAGGCTCAAGAACGAAAACCCAAGGAATAAGCCCAGGAGACCCCCGCAGTTGGCAAGGAAGTCGATCAACCCGAACAACTCCGAACGGCGCATCGACAGGAACCTGGGCCTCTTGAAGTAAATCTCTAGCTTAGAGAATTTGACCCTGAATGGAACAGAAAATAATAGAATGGAATTAATTAGAACATGTTTAGATCTACATCAACATTTTAACACAGTTACACACAATAATAAGTTTATAGTTACAATGAAGGTAGTTTTATCGCTGATGGCGATCTACTAGGCCACCTTGCAACCACGCTTTTCCTTGATGTTATAGCAAGATTGTCTCAACTGTTGAGATGACCTAAACCGAATGGAATGCAGATTTTTGAGTTGAAATAGTAGAAGCATTGTAGTTTACGTCAGTTTAAAAAAAATGGAAACATTTTTATAACTGGCTCTTCTCGACTTGATTACAGATTTTATAATATTTACTTCTGACGCTGACTTTTCTCTTAAGAAAACTGATATTGATCTGCTTATTCGTAGGTACTCATTGCTATATCGTCGTTAAGTTTTCATTGTAAAAACTTTAGGCTGGTGATAATAAAAATATGCCCGACTCCTCACTGTTCCGAATGGTCACCATTACGACATACAAGAAGTCCAGACACGTCATCATTAAAAAAAAAGTTTTTTTATTTAAAATTGCCATAACATCACGCCTGTAATACCCAAAGGGTTACGCAGAGGTGTACCTATAGCACACCCACATTTCGCCAGTTATGTTGAAGTCCCATTTGTATAAAAGTATAATTATCTTTTTAACTTTATTAGTTCTAATTGATTTAATTTGAATACCGGTATGTGTATCGACCAGCTTACCCTTTCCAACGTTCATCAGTAACATTGTAAGTTTTATAATAGGTTTTGATGAATTGCTTCAAATTATAATCGGTCTTTAGTATTTCAGCATCATAGTCCATACTGTTGCAGGCTGGTAGACAGTTGCATTTAATCAAACTATCATGAGCTAATTCTTGGCGTAGCATTTTTCCTGGAAGATAAAATAAATGTTCTTTTGATCAATGAAGAATGGAGGAATAAAAAAAGAAGAAAATAAAATAAGATACCATCATGCCTGTATTCCCCCAAGGGTAAGGCAGAGATGTACCTACCATTAGTACACCCACATTTCACTAGTTATGTTTAAATCCCATTAAAAATAATTTGTCTATAAACTTACTTCTGGCTCTCGACATACAGTCTTTATGTTGCTGGGTGCAAATTCTTTTACTGCTTGCATCTTAAAAGTAAATGAAGAAATCTTGTATAACAACATTTTTACAAGTCCCAGAAAAAAAGAAGAATTTTCAATGAGGCAGCAGGATAACTGAAACCACACCTAGTCTAATTTCTTTATACAGGAGGTATATTTTGGTTTCAACACTTTGGTAGGACCAACAGGAACAACATACCCTCGTGGACCTACTGGTAGGACAAAAAAGTAGGTCCACGAGAAAACACCCATATATTATACAGGCTGACTTGTAAAACATGCAACATATTGAATTACCGACACAAATAAAAAAACTGCCTAGCCTTTTCCCCCAACTTTGTTGAGGTCAGCTTCCAGTCTAACCGGATGCAGCTGAATACCATTATTTTACATGGAGCGACTGCCTATCTGGCCTCCCGTAACTGGTAATACGATACCCCTTGGTAAGACTGGTTGTCAGACTTTCAGGCTTCTGACGACCCGTAACAACTTTGTAACTTAGCCACGAGCTCACAAATAGGTGTGCTTAGCACAAATTGGTACTATTTATTTTAAAAAAAACGTAAATGATTTTATTGTAATAATGTGAATAAAAACTTACGTGGCATGTGGAATTCAACACACCCACAGTGTGCATAAGTTATGTTGGACAGGCATTCAATCCTACAGTTGCTGGCAGTGTATAGGCTGAAATACTTCAGGTATCGCTCATCAGGGAAATAGCATTGACGTCTAAAACCAAACGAAAATAAATTAAAATCGGTGTCTTCGGTTTTGAATTTTCGTTTTTTGCCACCGACTTCCGAAATTAAAGTTATTTTTCACCTTTATAGTGGTTTTTTGGAAGTTGTTTGGTTCACTTTTTAGTTGTAATACCTTGCCCACACAAATTCGAATATCACACCCTGCTATGTAAATAACAGTAAGTAAGTAAGTAATTATTTATTTCTCAGTATATGGTACATTTAGATCTTACATTAAACACTGTTTCACACATACTACCATTGCTGGTGTAGAAATATTAAATAGCAAGCTAGATACATGCAAATCATAACTGGTTTATAAGAATATTAACAGTGACAGGAACACATTAGAACATCATCCACATAAGCTAAGTGGGAAAAATCATATTATTGAAGCCAACTCAAAAACTACCCAGCGAAGGACATACCTACATAAAAATATAAAAAACACAACTACGCTACGAACAGAGAACCTCCTCTTTTTGGAAGTCGGTTAAAAAGAGAAAAAATGCATTACATCATCATTCTCTTCCCTTTATCACAATTTCTTAGTGATCAGCGCAACATGTCGTCTTCTTCCATACTTCTCTATTAGTCGTCTTCTCAGTAGTCCTCCCTTTTCAAGTCATATCATCTGTCACCCAGTCGTTCCATCGTTTCATTGGCCTTCACATTCATACTCACGATACTATCCTCATTATAAAAATTACATTACATGGTTTTATTTTTATTCATTGCAAACGGCCAGTAGTTTTTTATTAATTGCAAACAAAACCACAAATCTTTATAATATTAGAGATCATTCTTCAAAAACTCACATTTTTGGGTCATAACCCCTCAAACTCTCTGAAGTATTGAGCACGCTGAAACTCAGCGCCATTGATGAAACCTGATTGGGTAGCACAGCATAGTAGTATAGTGAAGCCTGAGGCAAATCGGTAGGATGCTGGATGTATACCTGAAATGAATGATCTTATCACACTCCATTTATTATAACATTAGAGAAATAACGGTTAACATCCCTTCATGAGATTTTAAGCGGTTTGTTAAGAATAGATGTGTTTATTCACACTATTTGATCACTTTTGGTATTGGCGAAGACGAGTATGCGTTCCGTTCCATAAAAAAAACGCAACACAATAATGACATATTGAGGGATACTGTTTCAAAAAATCTTGTGATAAAGATATCGAAAAAGATTTTTTTTTTTTAAATAATAGATGAAAAGGAATCTTACTCTGAAACCTGCGTTGAGGCCGTTACAGAGATGGTCACGGTCGCGAAGGCTATGTTTTAACACCACTTCGATATCGGGTGCTTCGCCATTTTCCTGAAATAATAATCAATCAAATGTTATCAAAGTAAAATCAAGATCAATATAGTGGCACACCTACATGAGCAAATGAAACGTCAGAAGCTAGGTGCACAGTTCCAATTGCTCGTTCCTATGAAGAAGAGCCGGCAAGAAACTCCACGGTTACTCTTTTAATATTATTATTATCAATATACAATAATTTTGATTATTCTTTATTTCTTGCTAGTAAATAATGGGAACCTTCGAGAAATAAAAAATAACCGGCCAAGTACGAGTCGGACTTGCACACGAAGGGTTCCGTACCGTATTCTTGTATGGCTAAAAAAATAAAAAATAAAGATAATAATTAAAGGGTCCCCTTTAATTATTATCTTTATTTATTTATTTTTTGAATTATTAACTTTATTTATTGTTATAGCGGCAATAGAAATAGGTACACTATCTGTGAAACTTTCAACTGTCTACTTATATCGGTTCATGAGATACGGCCCGCTTACAGACAGACGGACGGACAGCGGAGGCTTAGTTCCGTTTGGTACCTTTCGGGTACGAAACCCTAAAAACAAATTAATTTCGAAGAACTAAAAATTGTGATCTGTCTCTCAAACAGTCAAAGGGGCAATTCCCGTATTTTTAAGAACATTCGCATTCTAATTTAATTCGCAATCTGTCAATACAGTTAATTTACTAATTTTTTTTGCAGCAGATAGCGACTTGAATGTGAACGTTTTTTATTTACTACGAGAATTGGCCTTCTAGAAGTTTAAAAGACTTCACAAATTACTCTATCATATCTAAAACGACTGATTTACAATTCGATTGACCTTCACATTTTTATCATGGTTTTCTTTCTTAATCGGTAGACTGTTCAGCATTTAAAACTTACCGCTCCAGGAGCTGGATAAATGTCTAAATCTTCATATAAGTCCTCAGAAGTTATTATAGACTCATTGTATCCGTGTTCCACTGACCAACCTTTACGTGGTTTTGTAGTGTACAAGTATTGATAGTCTCTCTGCAACCTGTCAAATTAACTAATGTTTTTATCATTTTTATTTGAAGTCAAAGTTAAAACAAAAAATAAATGTTGTCAAAAAGTTTTTCTAAAACCAGAAAGAAACGGTTTAGTCCACGTTCAACCCCCACAATCTTTACCCCCGTCCATGTTGAACCCCTAAATGTTGTCCATGCTCAACCCCTGGGGGGTTGAACATGGATTTCAATACATTGGTCATCTTTTCTTCGGGTCGAAGTCCATACGTCTACGGATACTTACGAACTACTTACTGCGTGGATATTATGACGTTCAGCTCCAGACTTTACCTAACATAATATTGTTATTTGGATACTAACATTAGTTCTAAGTTTTCTTTCTACAATTTTTTTAATTTTTTTATTGATCTATTATCTTATGGAATTAATAGTCACAACATAAACTCATGCTTTGTCCTATGGTGGTAGACAGAGAGAACGCCCACCAACGGTCCTTACATACTCCTTTTGCTTTATTAATAAAGTCAGTTTATGTCCTTCTAGGGCGTCCCCTTCCAGCGTTTTCACTCATATCTGCCTTGTAAAATATGTCTTTTGTTAGTCGCCTTTCATTCATGCTCTCAACATGACCAAACCATGCATCGCATAGACTCTTTTCAATTTTTGTCACTACCTATATCTTCTCATTTTTTCTTATTACCTACATCTTTCCTCAATCTGTCATTCATAGTTACAGCACACATACTTTGCAAGGTTATAATTGGCTCGCTGGTCAACCATTAATAATTTAAGACCTCCAGCTTGGGCTGGGGCCCCTGTGGGATACGGATCTCGACCTAGGGCTTCGGGGGAGGGCAGTATGGGACAGACTGGATCGGATTAATTTAGGATGAATTTAAAGCTACAGGCTCAGCGGCGCGCGCTGGCTTGAACAAGGCTCGCGGGGGGCATGGACTGGGGCGTCGATCAACATTGCGAACATAAAAAGGCGTCCCGTGACCTTTTTGAGGGAAAGGTTTTGGAGGGTTCTTCAGATCCTATGGAGATGGTGTGGCTTAGCGTGTGCGAAGACGACGCTACCATAGGTCATGATGAAACGGATGACCTCAGTGTAGATGCGCAATTAACATTTGAGTGGCAGTTTGCTGCGTGCGGTTAATATGAAGTGGAGTCTACTGAGAGCGAAAAAGGCGCGCGAACGGGCCGCGTTTATGAGCTTACTGAAAGTAAGATGGTGGTCAAGGATTATACCTAACTATTTGGCAAGCTTCTCCGAAGGAATTCCTTCGGCTTACCATACATAGTGATCGGACTGGTTTTGCAAGGAACTCATTTCCTTTCTTCTTTCATTATCTACTATCATGGAAAGTGACTAGGTTAAAGAGTCCGTGGTGGACGTCTGTCGACTAAAATGAAAGAAAGACCAAAATATATTACTTCTTTGTTCTAAAAATCTCCTTAGCTGCAAGTGAATTCATGTTGAAACATATTCCTTCGCTGGTCAAAGCCATGTCAAACAAGCTGCTACAAGTAACATCTTGATTTTGAAATGTACACCATGCAAATACATCTGTGTAGTTTGGAGCAACCTGAAAACAAATAAAAATTGACACGACAACCGTCTGGTCCGAGGTTCCCCCTTTTGTATAGAGGATGAGTGAACTTTACACCCTGTTCCACATACCTCTATTTTTTTTAGATACAGTGAACTTAAGTTTATTTGAACGAACTATTACTAATAGAACCTTTGAAACTTCTTAGCTTTTTGGCTTGTACGGTAAGCTGCACATGACTGGTAACAAACTCAGTACAAGCTGGTTTCCCACATTTTATTAGAACTCTGTACTATGCTAGGCTAGCTCAAGGTCAAACTATTACCAACGACGTGCGGTCTACTAGGCCACACGTCAGTGGTTACAATTCAGGGTCAAATTAAATTAGCTAGCGAAACTCTGCAGATGGGTATCGATAACTAAACATGATAGAGCAAAAAAATAATAATTTGATGATTTATTTTAGGGTTTCAATCGCAGTGTATTTGAACCATCAGTTTTTTTTTAAATCTTCACTGACGTTATGGAAATCAATATCTAAACACGATTAAATACGATTTATAAACTCATACTTCAAGTAATAACACAATCAAAGGTTGTTGACACCAAAAAACATCATCTTTCTTATTTTTATGTTGTTGTGTTTAGAGATATCCTTACCTACCTATCACGTCTTCGGACCCTGTATAAGGAGCAGTACTGAATTTCAATGTAATAAGAGGATTATAGGTTTTGCTACCAGGAGCTTGAGGAGCTCGTGGCTAAGTAATAGCAGCCGCATGGGTTGATCCATCAGGTTAAGCTACGCTTGTCGAGGTTACCGAGACTCCTCCGTGCCTCGGAAAGCACGTTAAGCCGTTGATCCCGGCTGTCATTCGTGGATCTTTGACAGTCGTTACGAGTCATCAGAAGCCCGAAAGTCTGACAACCAGTCTTACCAAAGGGTATCGTATTACCTAATTGCTGGGTTTTGGAGGTCAGATAGGCAGTCACTCCATGTAAAATACTGGTATTCAACTGCATCCGGTTAGACTGGAAGCCGACCCCAACATAGTTGGGAAAAGGCTAAGCAGAATGAAAAAAAAATCGTTTTGTTACCACTGCTGCGGGCCTACCGTACATACCTAGTGGTCATCAAAATAAAGAAAGAAATAGTTTTATATCATAACCACCATTTAGCTTTTTTTTAAATTAAAATACCGAACAAAAATATCTTACCTCCATAATATGTTCGACAACAGAAGAATCAGTATGACCGTTAGGATATATTTCAGTTAAATCATGCTCATGAGGAAAATTGCAAATTCCTGATATACCGTCAAACTTAGCGATTCTTTCTCTCATTCTGAAAAAAAAAAACAGACAAATCTATATAATTAAAACAGCGACTGATTCAAAAGTTACAATAAAATACTGGCTAAACATAAATTATATAGATTAAGGGTGGATTCGACCAAACAAGAATAAATTTTATCCGCGGAATAAGCATTCTCTTCCGAATAAATTTTGAATTTTTGACAGTTCCTTCATACGAAAACTGTCAGAGTAAATCTTATTCCGCAGATAAAATTCGTGTTTGGTCGAATCCGCCCTAAGAGAATAATGATCATTATCGTACTCTTTTATCATATTGTTTCAGTCAGACTACTTATGACTGGATTCGGCGAAACCCCTTATTAAGTTAAAACGCGTTTTCTCTACTAAAACTAGCTTAATCATATTAGGCACTACAAAAAAAAAAGTTTTTAAAAAGGCAAAAAAACCCACGGTTTATGAATCATAGTCAGGCTATAATGTTTGCTGGGACACAGAGCTCGTCTCCTCTCCCTCTTTGTGAGAGGGAGAGGCCGTAATCCACCGCGCGGGCCCATTGGATTGGTCAATGTCACATAACTTTGATTTTTTTATGTAGGTCATGCCGGTTTCCTCACTAAGTTTTCCTTCACCGTTTGAGATCAGTGTTGATGGAATAATTTACACAAAGTAAAGTGCTTGCTTGGGTTCAAACCCACGACCTAAGACAAGTAAGTTGCGGCTATTATCACTTGGGCCACTACTGCTCCCGGTTTATTTATAAATGTTAGTAACTAATTGTGAGTTTTGACTGATATGGGCTGTCAAAAGTTTGACCGGTTAGTAGTTTTGACTATGACAAATACCTAGGACATATCAAAAGCAAATTTCTTGTAAATAAAACTTACGTGTCGTTAATGCTGTCATTATTATGCTTTAGAAACGCATCTACTATAATTTTTTCATTTGTAAAGTTGTAGACTGACGCTTTACATTTTGATTGCGGACATATTGTGACTGAAGGAAATGGTACCTGCGAAATAAATTTGTAACCATAATATATCTATAAAACTATATATTTTTCAATAATTTTACTCAGTGCTGAAAATAGTCTTTCCATGTCTCTTTTTCGACAGTCTTAGCCTAGAATTGTAGAATGAACATAATGGTCATTTAAACGCAATTTCGTGAAACATACACAACCTGGTGAAGATGGCTGAATCTGCAGGATATGGGAAGCATATAAGACTAGTTGTTGAATGCTTAGAGGAAGCCTATGTCCAGCAGTGAATCGGCTAAATGATAATAAAAATGATGAAGCAATGATATCTTACCTCATTGACAGGAACAAGCTGCTCGCTGACAGTAACTATGACTGGACTAGTCTGCCATTTGAACCACACCTTACTTATCAAGAACAGACACATGGACACACTAGCTATAAAAGTGATAAGCCAGAAAATTCTGAAAAGTAAAGAAATAATTTAGGATCAAAGTGAAGTCGATGATGTTAATCATTCAAAAAAATCCCAACTTGAAATGAAAACACAGAGATAAAAAAACAGAAGTTACTGAATCAGAAGATAATATTATATACGATAGAAGATCATATATAAGTAAACTCTAACTACGCGATGCAGGATTTGTGTAACGTCAGGTTCTTGGATGCGTAGTTCGCATGAGGCGTTGTAGCATATTAAAACTTATTGATTCAAATACAATATGGTGGTCATTAGTTTGTGTATTACACTGTTGTACATTACCTCTGCTCCCAAAACGGTGAAGAAAAACATAATAAAGAAACCGGCAAGAACTGGAACCAAAAATTCGTAGACATGTGACATCCACCGAGCTTGCGCGTTGGCGCCCGCCACCTCTCACAGAAAACAATCCTGTGGCCTAGCAGTTACAATATATATTATGTTGAACATGATTTGGTTATTTACTCATTGCTACTTACTTTTCGATGAGCGTAAGTCCAGTCCTAGTGACGTACGGAAGACCATGCAGCGTTGTATTATTCGCGTAGTCATACATTAATTCCTTTACCAAAAGTTTCTGCCGTTTTCTCCTTGCTTTACGAATACAAATATCGCCATATACGTTGGTAACGATAACCACTTCATTATTTTCACTGGAAACATTTTGAGAGTTTATTTTTCATGTAATGTACCAATTATGTTTAAAATACCGCCGTTTCTTTAATTTGTGTTAGTTACATTTCTAATCACTTATAGAAATTTGCGTAAAGATTGAGGGTAATAACCTTGAATCGATAAAAACATGTTATCGTGATTTAATAGAGGGAAGAAAAAGTAAAACCGAAAAAAGTTTTACAATATAAATAAAAAAAAGATTTAGCAATTCAAAATGCGGCCCTCAAACTTTACTCAAGGATATTATATCGGTAAATCGATGCAAGTGGATACGAAATCTAACATTTAATCAATCCTCCGCCCCCGCCTCCGCCTCTGTACATTTGTGTGCTTGAAGTATTCAATAAATAAATAAATATTATGTCATATTATGTCCCAAAAAATTAAAATCCCAGCAAGATCAGCGAACATACAACACTTTTGTAGAGGTTTAGAGAACATTCGTGAGTGATTGGAAAACAATCTGCTTGTTAAAAGTTTGTGTCGATAGACGCTCCATAAAAGCAAGTAGTTCTACATGAATAAATAAAATCAAAGAAAGGTATTCCTTATCCTTCAAAACACCACATTCACAATCATTCACTTACTCCATTTTCGCCAATTCTTCCTTTGCGTCCTTTCACCAATAAACTGTTTTTGCAACTAAAGAAAAATTCGTGTGTGATACAATTACCATGTAATTAGGTTAATGGTTTTCGACCGCATTGGACCTTAGAGACTCTTCATTTATTTATCAGTTTATTAGGTCAACAGTTGTAATTAGACTGTAGTGATGTTGCTTGCTCGATGAGTCTCGTATTATTTAACTTCATCTTCCGAACTCCTCACCACATCTTTCAATGGATTCTCCTGGGCTCGTACTTAGGTATATATCGTAGGGTAATTTGGAAATTCGAATTTTCGCGAAAACCCTAGGAATATTGAAAAAACACGGATAATTAAATAATGGTGAAAACATTTCTCAATCAAAATCAAAATCAAAATCAAAATCAAAAGTCATTTATTCAAACTAGGCTGAGAATCAGCACTTTTCGAACGTCGAAATCTTTCTGGAAAAAGATAGGGTTTTTGCAAAAACACGAGTCGCTCTAGTAATATGGCGAAAATTAACGTTAGCTATTGGCCGATCGGAGCGCTAAAACGAGGCGTCCTCTGATTGGTTGGCGTTTTTAATGTCCATAATTCACGCACGTCATCAGCATAAGATTTGGATTTGGTTAATGGTATTTAATATTACTAGAGCGACTCGTGTTTCTGCAGTGAGAAATGTGTTCACTGTTGTCTAATTATCCGTGTTTTCGCAATATCCCTAGGGCCTACCCTACGACCATGGTTTTTCTCGATTTCTTAAAAAGGACGATAATGCTTTTTTATTCTACAATTAATAATCAATCTGATATAGTGTTCGATGATAACCGTTTTTCTTTCTGATAGATCCCTACGTATTAGGCTTAAAAGTTCCAAGTGTTTCACAACAATTCAGTGAGACAGAGATTTTACTTTCATCAATATTCACTCTTGTACTAGTCATGACATGAGAAACACTTTACACTTCTTACACGACTGCCCAAAAAGGAGTGTAATGTTTTCATGTTCTCTTTTTATTCACACATGAATTGCGAAAATTCATCACAGTATCACATCACTACACCCACGTTCCTGTTTTCCATATTAATAGCCATTTTCCGTATTCCACATTAACTAATTATACAGGGTCAAATCATATTAGCTAGCGGAACTCCGCAGATGTGGTGGGTATTGATATCTAAACATGACTAAAGAAAAAATAATACTACGATGGTTTTTATTGGGGTCATCAACCGCAGTGTAATTGAAATATCAGTTTAAAAAAACAGTTTTTTTTGTGTAAACTTCTCAGACGTGATTGGTATATTGGTCCTTATCTAAACATGATAAAACTCATACTTGAAGTAACAACACTACCAGGGGGCGACAACCCCAATTTTTTTAAATATTTTTTTATCGTTTTTGATATTGATAGGTACCCATAACTTCAGCGGAGTTTCGCTAGCTAATTAAATTTGACGCAGTATAATAAATGTGACCTTGATGTGTCACCAGTTCACCACTTCCTCAATTATTCTGTATCACGATACTATGAGCCTTGAAAGTGATAAACAATACTATTGGGAAGACAAGCCATACTAATATAAAATATTCTGGAGTAACTCTGTCTGTCTGTCAGACTGTTACGCCGAAACTACTGGCCTTAATCTAACAAAAAAACGTAACTTACGTACTTATTTTAATAAATTATGATTTGATTTGATTTGACCTAACTTCCGTGCCTCGGAAAGCATGGTGGAGCTTTGACAAGGAGGAGCCCGAAAGCCTGACAACCAGTCTTAACAAGGGGTATCGTATTACCCAGTTACTGGGTTGTGGAGGACGTGGACAGGTAGACATGTAAAATACTGGTGTTTAGCTGCATCCGGTTAGACTGGAAGCCGACCCCAACATAGTTGGGAAAAGGCTAGGCAGATTGACTTGGACCTAACCGCCTCTGAGGTCTAGTGGTTAGACCACCTTTTAAGACCCAGAGGTCCCGGGTTGGATTCCCAATAGGGGCAACATTTTCAGCTCGGGTTGGTTGTGGTAGGGTTTGTTCAAAGTCCGCTTGGCTAGCTACCACCAACTTATCTAACTCTGTCGCCATAATAACAATGTTAACAGCATTGTTGTGTTTCGGCAGTTGTAAGTAAGTTAGCCAGTTCTCTGTCTCTGAGGGTGAGGATTCCGGGTGAAGCTCGCTTCCACCTTCGGCTTGAGAGCAGGTGAGATGCAGGCCAAGAGCTCCCCGGTTGTGGATTAAAAAAAAGGATCTAACTGTCGACTAAAAGAGAAGTATGGAAAAAAAGACATGCCCAAATAAATTGGGGAAAAGGGTTAATGATGATGACTTGCCCTAATTGATGGTTCGTCATTGGTCCACACAAACAGGCCACACAACGCGGCGGGCTCGTCTTGTCGGGCCAATTCAGTGATTGTAACGAAGTCAGAAGATATATGAGTTACGCGATAGAAAGAGAGGCAACTTCTAGGTGAATATAGCTGTAGGTAAATAACACCGTGCGACCTGAATTGCACTTTATTGTGTCGAAGCAAGAGTTGATTTTTATTTAAATGTGAATTTTGCGGAGTGAACCATGTGTTTACTATAGGCTATGAAGCAAATTCCAGCCTCTATTTTCCAGTTCATTAGAAAACAGTACCTGATTATATAAACGCATAATATACCTATTACTCATGGTGATATTTTTTGTGATTCCCCGACGAATAAACCATGGAAAGACTGACGGCCGACATGGAGACGCCGTCACTGTATCCCATAAAAAACATTGACAAGATTTATTTCTTATTCAATTTAAAATCTTTCGAACAAAGCGGGATATAAAATGTTATTTGTCGAGGAAAGTTTTGAAGTGTGCTCACGTGGAAGAGTCACTTTCATGCGTTTTTGCTAAGCTGCAGAAGAACTGATGATAAAATTATTCGGTCATCCACAGTTCCCTGCTGATTATTGATAAGTAATCCAAACTTTTTTTTTTCTTAGTGCTTTTTGCTTTTATCTTTGTCGTTACTTTGCAGTGCAAAAACTATAGATAACAATCTAGGGTATTTTTTCATTAACTGTTGTTTGAGCTGTGTTTAGTTCAATTCCTCGATCGCAGAAGGCAATAATGCGAAATGCCTTACAAATCTTGATCTGTTTAATGCTCACAAAATTAATTAAAGCAGAGGTTATTATGTAAATGGAATAATTGTTATAATGTATGTATACATTACTTAATGTAATTGATTAAAACAATTAGAATAGGGAAATCAATTAATAATATACATGTATTATAATTATGTACCTGTATCATTAATTGATTTCCCTCACTAACTATAGATCAGTATGAAAAACGGCATTATTATGCACTTTACTTGAAGTTGTCAACGTTATTGAGTACTTCCTGCACTTTGATCTATTACATGAATGATTAATTCATAATATTAGTTCCCTACACTTACAAACTTAAATACTACAGCTGGAGAACTAGTTACATCTGCAAAATAGTCTTTATCACCCAGAGACAAGGTTGAAGAGCTAAGATTCTTGGGGTAAAATTATGTTGGTATTGTATTTATATGCAGGACACAGCTGTGTTTTAATTTGACAGCTTATGATATGTTAAGTTGTATATGACTGTTCGAAACATGATTGTAAGGTTAAATTACTATAAAGCTTGCACATAATGTGAAAAATATATAATCATTAAGTTTTGTTATCTTGGTTATTTCCTGCATAATAATATACAGTATGCTAACTAACGAAGGACGTTCCGTTAACTTGCAATATTCATGCATCGTTAGTAGACATAATGTACATAGTAAACAAAATAAACTAACTTAATTCTAGTGTTTTATAGCCTAGCCTTTAACAATGCAATAATTGTCACGTTTAGAATGATAAACGTAGAGTTTTGTAATGAGCAGAAAAAGTCGATAATGTCCACTTATGACTTAGAAATTGAATCCTGTATGACATCTATGACAACCATTGACTAAAAACTCTACAGAAAAGTTTTAACATCATTTTTCTTAAATCCAGTAAGCTTATGTCAAAAGCACCCATTGGCACCGCTTTCTAAAACACCAAATTCTTCGTTTTCTGCACCATTCCTTCCTTCAATTTTTCACCCGATCTGAAAACCTTTCTCTATCCACTAAACCTTCTCCATACAAACATAAACTATCTAAATCTAACTTCATCTAGCTCGTTTCATTAGTGACAATACATTAGTTTTTATCAGCGCGCATTGTGAGCGGATTGCCGCTGTCACTGTTATCACGACTGTATCTGTGCTGTCAAAAGTATATCATTTAGACAGTCGGCGACCGGTTACGGTCGGCGTCGATCGGCTGATATACTTGTATGGATGGTCAGCAGAAAAGATGTTTGATATTCTGAACTAAAACAAAGGGAGATTTGGAAAAAAATGTTGCTCATTTTATTCAGTTAGAGGTGTATTATCATCATTGCCAGCATTATTCCACCCACTGCTTAGTGAGCCTTCTTTTTTTTATTCAATAGAGATTAGAAGAATTCGAAGAAGATTTCGTAAGAAGTTGGCAGAATCATTGCAGCGCTGATTTGTTCTCTCCTTTATGTATCGTTATTTCTCCTGACATTTTATTCTATTTATATGTATGTATGTATCTATGTATTTACTCTTTTTCAAGTTAGTTATCCCTTATGTGTCACCTGCCATGTTTTTTCTCTGCATCACCCTAAGGTTGACTGGTAGAAAATGCCTCAGGCATTAAGTGTCATTTTTTTCCTTGTACATAAAGTTTTAATAAATAAATAATAGAATATTTGACTGCTGTAATAATTAAGAAAATCTTATGAGGCTAACATAGATTTTTGGTTTATTATCAGAGGGCTTGGCACACCAGCATGGCCAGGTGGGTGTGCGACCTGCCGAAGATCGCGGAGACGACCCTGGGTGAGTCTCACTGGGACAGGGCAGCATGGCACAAAAGGAAGGAGCCCTATACTCGACAGTGGGTGGAACGAGACTGCTGATGATCATGATGATGAGGGTTTATGAGACTAGTAATGTTCGTATTTGGGCGCCCTATAAAATTGCGGTAGTTCACACAAAATATCACAGATGGCAGTAGCAACTAGAATTAAATTAATAACCTAACCGCCGTCTCTAGATTCCCTCTTCCTACAATTTTGCCCACCTTACTAAAATTTTCCTCTCCAGATCTGCTTGTAGCGCTGATGACCTTCACTCGTCACAATAGCATATAATTATAAAGTATTCTGTCTGCGTGGGTGTGATATGTGTATGTTTTATGTATTTACAATTATAAATTTATATATTTATATTTATTGTTTGTTTCAGTCCCGTACTAACCCAACAAGATCTGCATTGTGTTCAACTGTATCAATCGAAGATTTTTATTTGTTTTTAAATTTAATAACTTAATTTTATTTTTTATAGCATGCACACATGTTTTTCCACTTGTTTTGTTCTCTTATTTGAAGATAGACTGATGTCATTTATTTAATTGCTGCCGAGACCAAGCCTACCAGTGCTTCCAAGCTTTAACGGATGCTGTCAATCACCTGGAAAATGCCAGAGCTATGGTGACCATAAATAGGAAAACAATTATAATTTTTATGGAACATATAATCATTTAACGATTACTTCTGACTTCTAACATTCAATCAACCAATTTTGTCTAATTTAAGACTGAACAAGCACAATTATTACGTTTTTGGGGTACCGTAGCCAAATGTCAAAAACCGAACCCTTATTAAATAATTTTGTCATGACCACTTTATCGATGAAAATTGGATTGAAGTGGTATTCTATGCACAGGTAAACAATGGTGCAAAACATTAGGGGTAGCACTCCCCAAACATGTATGTTACCAAGGAATAAAATAAAATAAAAATGCAAATAAGCGTGTGATATTCTTCGATCCCATAATTAAAACGATTATAATGCTTCTAAGTAACCTTCACACTTGACTGGCACCCACAATCTACATTAATGGCCTTCATTTTTTAATCTTTTTAATAGATTGTTAAAAAGAAACAACAATTAATAACAATCATAACTATTCATGGCAAACATGTCTGAACCTGTATTTTTTTTCTTTATGTTATCCTGCATGCATGTTTTTATTCTTGTATCTGTTCACATGTTTGTGCAAATAAATATATCTTATCTTATTTTATTTTATATTAATTTCTTTTTGTTTACTGTGTCCGCATACCAAAGGTTTATATAATTTATTAATATTATCTTAAAGATTGAATACTATGATTCTGTTTTTTTTGACAGGTTGTCCTAGTGTTGATTCTCCCACGAAGGATTTAGCAGATATAGTGATCTTCATATTTTTAAGGCACCTTTGTGTGTATTTATTTATTTGCTGTGTAATTAAGTCAATAGTTTATGCATTACAAAATCAGCACTGTAAATCCGTACCAAAATATTCATCCTAACTACGGAACCCATCACTGTGCCAGGTCCGACACGCGCATGGCGAGTTTTTCTAATGACACCTTAGACGAAGAGTTATGAGCTCTGAGCCAAACATGGCATGTTGTAATCCCTTTGCACATAATGTATTAAAGTAATTATAGTGTAATTATCCTGTAGTTTTATTACCACGTAATAAACTGATGACTTGTAAGGTGAAATATGAGCGAGAAAATTACAACAGCACTTGGATTGGCGTTGTATAGTTTATGGTCTATAAAAGTGGGCTGTTATGCTAGGGAAGGATGGAAAACGTTGTGAGAACACATGATGGATTAAAAACAATGAATTTTAACGAGGCAGTGATTAAGTGTATAAATCTTACATCCGTATTAAATAGGTTTGTTAAAACAGCTGAAAAATCAGACAGTATTACAAAAATTCGTTTATCAAGCGTCAAGTACTTACTTTATCATCCCCTGATTTTCAATTACTTAATTTTCTTCATCTAAATTACTGCACTTCCAATAATCATTTGATCAGCAATTCCTTGTATCATCTAAGATTAGGACTGCAGAAATATTTTTTGTTTCTTAATTTTTCTTCCTTTTATATTTTTTTAGTATTAACGAGTATTATAACAATGGTAAGTACCTGTATTTAACAAATAAATGTTTTCATTCATCGTTAAAATTAATTCTCCATTAATATCGTCACCTGATTAAAACTTTTCTGCTGTCGCTACCCACATCCCAATCGGCTACCGGATAAAATTTAACGAATCACCCGCCATCATTTTAATGCTATCGTAATGAATGTTATATACGAGCGCCTCGTATCGACCTTACAGCTTCTGTCTTACCACTTTTTACTCTTGTGTATTGGGTGTAATTGATTTAGGAACGATATTACTGTAATTTGATATGGAAGACTAATGATGGTTTTTAAAATATTGTGTTATTCTTCAGGCGATAACTTTGTTAAGCAGCGAATAGTTTTAATGATTTTTTCTCTGATTGCAAAACTAGAAGTGATTCAACTATGTTAGCTACAACTCTTAATATTAAAATTTTCGTAGTACCTTAAAATTAAGTGTTTGCCACTTCCATGTATAATAATTTACTAGGAGACTGGTGTCATTTTTCTAAGGTCCTCTTCTAGAGTTTCTCCTTGTTCAGGTGACAGATCAAGGTCTCTTTGAGTCAAAAATAATAATTATGGCTGAAATAGGTAACCCTTAAAAGCTGTCCTCACATTTTTTACATTTCTTATTGCGACGCTATTGCGAAAATATCACCCGTCAATTTTTGGATTGACATTGTAGTCACCCCCATTTTGAAAGAGAGAACAATCGTAAAATTAAATTCACGAACTAACATAATAAAAAGCAGCTGAAAAACTGTATCGTGACGAACGAAAGCATTGTTGTCTCACATGCCATTTCACATTTCACGCAGGATCCCAACAACCATAACTCCAGAACATTTATTACTCCGTATGATTGTCGTATCCAGAATTAATACCACCATTGTCTACAAATGTTTCTCTTTTATTTGCCTCGCTATCTGACCGGTAGCCGCATATCCAAAGCTTGAGTTATCTCGATCTGCCGCCAATCAATCTACATCACGTCACTACTTTAAAAACTAACTTAAATTTGCACTTACTCAACTCAATTACCATCCTTGAGTTGAAGACTATAAGGTTGAATTACGTAAGCTTGGAGGTAAATACAAAGTTGTGTCCGCTTCGATCGGTCGTAACAATCGATTTTGATTGACAGATAAAAGAAATCGATGCATCGCTTTGTTCGTGGATCGATTATTGTGTCTACGTAATTGGATAACGGTATGTGATGGTGACAGTGCATGGTGATCTGGAGATGCTTTTAAATTCTAATGTGATTTTGGATAAAAAATAAATTGCTCAAGAGGCCGAAAAAAGCGGAATTACTTATATGGTATAGAATTACTTATATTCAGGTAGGACCTCAGCTACTATTTTCGCAGTAGTTTTATAAGCATAGTACTTAGGTTCATTTCTTGCTTTTACCTACCATCTTGTTCTAACAGAATTGCTTGATAAAGAAAAACTCTAGTTTTCATTCCATGAGTTTTCTTCTATTTTTCTTTCACTTAGATATACACGGGTACCTTGAAGCAGTCAGGATCGACTGCGTCAAGCTGCCACTGCATAGTGAACTACAGTCTTCTATTTACATACCTATATGGAACTGCTCGATCAGCGACTACTCCGGGCAGTCAGCAGCATGGTGAAATTTCATCGTGCTGTCAAGGAGTTGCCAGGCATACACTGACTGCTCTCACGCAATTATGCCCGCCCGCGCTCTTCATCTCACCTGTCTGCCTGTATAACTTAGTACCTAGTTGAAATCGACTACTGAAGCAGTTATTAATGGCAGCTTCAAGCTGTCGACTATGACTGCAGGAGCAGTCCGTGTATTTTGATCACTAGCTAACTGCTTGAGTAGCCCGTGTATGTGAGCCAGCGTATCAAAAACAATTACTGCACTGATTTCATAAACCCCAAATTCGTTTCGCACCTTTTCAAATAAAATACATTAGTCTCTTTGATTGCTTTCAGCTTATACTTCTTTTACACCACGACAGTCGGCAAAAATTTATTCATATCCTCGATTATCTTGAACCCACAAACCAATTTTCCGTAATAATAACCTTATTATAATCACAGTTCCTTTGTAATACCCTCTGTGGTTTTCATATTAAATTATATGTTGCTGATACCGCAGGGTACGTCTGTCCATCCGTCCGTCCTTTTTTATTAGTACCTACTTAACTGTTGTTTTTTTATTGTAATAAAAGGTAATAAGCTTTAGTGGCATTGTTCTTGTTCGGTCTCGTTTGCTGCTAGTTTTAAATTTATCAGGTAATCGGTTCATTTGAGTCAATTTATTTTTATGTTGTGATTACAGGTCAAGTTTTATAAGGCTATTAGTGCAATTGTCTTTCTGGACTGAGGTAAGAGAATATTTATTAAAATAGTCATATTCGTCATCATCGCCATTAGGTATCATCTTCCTGCCCTCGTCCCATGTTACTTGTGGTCAAGCAACACGTCTTCTTCGTCCATTCTCCCCTGTCAACCGTCACGCTATTCACTCTCTCCACAGTAAAATAGTCATTCATATGATAATTATGTTTACCAATACAAGACCAAATAACATCACCTGAAATAATAGTTCTAATCTGAAATTTTGAGTAGGTATATTGTAATGATATTAAGGTCCCTTGGCAGTGACGGATTTATACATTTGCCGCCAGTAGGCTATTCAAATTTTGCCGCCCTTACTGACCTACAATTTTCTGTACCTTAGTTGACAATCATCATATTTATTACTTTTTTTTTTGTCAATGAAATTACAACTTTATGTTTTATGCACTATCGTCATCTTTTCCCGTTATTAGTGAACTAGGAGATCGATGTGTCAGTTCCTAGATTATTTATACAACCCACTATTTAGTGAAGATTACACAAGAAATAATTGTTGGGTATATTATGACATGGTATACATATTAATGTTTTTTTTTTAATTTACGTTAGGCAAAAAAAAAACGGTCCATATTTGCCGCCCCCTAAAATAGAGCCTAGGGCGGCATCCCTAGGCTCCAGCCTACTCAGCCTGCTGGTAAATCCACCACTGTCCCTTGGAGAACTATTATGAAACTATGACTCCGTAATAAACGTGAAGTTGCAAATTATTAAATATCTTACATACTTAAAGGGTAACAGCATCAATTTAGTTCCCACATCAACATCAACTTGCTATCAGTTCAAATTTACCTCGATCATTACTTGGCTATTAACTCTAAGCTAGGTAAGTGAGGATCGCGTTTAACTAAAATAGATGTTAATAAGTGCCTACGATAGTCGGGTAACGTTGTACGTAAATCGTAAGCAACCCAGTTAAGACTGACAGAGGTGCGCTGTAGTGGTGCAAGTGATGGAACAAAAGCGACTAACTTTCTCGGAATGTTTTCTAAAACGCTTGTATAATTTTTCTGCGAGGTTTATACAACCTGAAACTTAACCAAACATTACTTTGATAACCACCACAGTCTACTAACGGATATGCTAGCTGTGAACGCCAATGGCCCACGATGCATACAATTTCATGACTGCAGGCTTCTCGCCTGTCTGTGTTTAGAAGGTACTATTTGTGCAAGATTTGTTAAAGTATGTCCGTGGGGTTTCTTGCCCGTTCTCCTCCATAGGTATCTACTACGCTTTGGAATGGGCAACTAGCTTCATCTTTCTGACTGACCGACCCCATTGACAATTAAAGAAAAAAAAGTGGCTCTACTTGGTATAATATGTGAAATAAATGCTTTGAGTTTGATTTTACATCTTTGGTGGCGAAACGTGCTTTTATTCAAAAACAAAAGTCAAAAGCATGCAGGCGAAGTTGAAGTTTGGGGGGACGTGTAGTAGGTTTCTTCGTTAAACTGAAAGTAAATAATATTGCTCGCTATAATCTTATCTTTAGAACCACCCCATCGCATACATCACGCGAAACTCCGACGTAAGCGAGTGTAAGTAAGCGCTAACTAACGCAAGGAAGACTTAGACGCGAAATATTTGCACCGTGCAGCACTTAGCGCTCTTATCGCTCGAATAAATCGCTTCAAGCACTTATTTGTTGAAACACCCGGGCACTGTGATTTCGTATGCTTAAAGCGTTGATTGAGATATGTTTGCAAAGTTTCTGAAATGGGGTTTTAAGCGGAATAATTTGAGTACTTGAGGAAAATGTCAGGGTTAGTATACCTACATTAATTTTGAAGATAATAAGAACGATGGAACTTTATAAAATGTTGGTATATTTATGTTGTCTTTCACAGACAACAAAAGAATAGAGGAGACTGGTTCCTGTTAAGCGTCCAGTTTCATGAAAAATCTAGTATGATTCTTCATTATCATCTTTTTAGCCAAAAGACGTCCTGCTGGACATGAGGCCTCCACAAACAAAGCACGTCATGAGATTGAATAACAATGTTTCTCATTAGCTTATAAACCACTTGATATAACACAAAATATTTAGCTATCTGTTCTTTAGGCTCGTACAAAAAATTCATAACTGCTCCCAGAGGCCAGAAGTAAATGAAAATGGATTAGCTTACTCAGCTCCTTTCCTTCAGTAACTCGCTGCTCGCCCGTCCACTAGGCCATAAAGCTAAAGTATGGCCTCAACGGATTATGAGGCCAAAGTTATGGTAGTTACGGCTTACGAGAACTTACGCTCAATTTATGGATTGTTGCTCAGTGAAAAAGTTATTGGCCTTGGTCTGGATATGTCGATAGTTTTTTTATTTCTGGAAGGTTGGTCTTCATCAGCATTAGAAAAAAGAAATCAAATGAATGATGTTTTGAATTACCTTACTTTGAGTTGTGGATTAGTGAATAACTTTTACTTATTATGCTGTTGGAGGTTGGTTGTCTACTCAATATACTATTGTTGTTTATTTTAAAAAAGGGACCACCTCGAGAGCTTACCCTTTCAAACAAAAAAAGAATTTTGCAAATCCGTCTATGTATGACGGAGTTATGACAGAAAATACTTTTTTTTTAACATCCGGTTTGATATCCTCCTCTTTTTTTGAAGTCGGTTAAAATGGCCTATTCATAAGACTTCTCGTTCAGGACAAAACTCTTCTTCTCAATCATAAGTGATAATACCAAAGCAGCGAAGAGATTATTTTCTGTACCTGTTCCGCTACTTTCCTCTGTACGCCAAAAGACACTGCGATGATTAATCCTTTTGGAAAACTTGGTTAATCTTTGTCTGCATAAAGGAAAGTGTATTTTATTTAAGAAATCATAACATTATTTAAAGCTCATCCATTCTAATGCCAACCCATAAAACTGTCCAGCAGAACCCCAAAATGACCCTATAAAACACACTACCCATTAACAGAAATAAAACAGAGACTGCCAGAGTAATGCAGTCGGTGCATCCGCAATATATTCCCGGGTAGCCGGGTACCCGGTCTTCGGGCCGGGTAACGGGTAGTACGGGTATTATTTACGAGCACCTGGGCAATTACATGGGTAATGTGGAACGCTGAAAGTGGAAGGTAGTGAAAAATAGCAGAAACTGTTCGCGACAGGGGTAATTAGATTTAGTTTTATGTGGAATTTTATTTGGTTCCGTTATGGAATACGATTAAAAACTTATTTTTGACAATAAGTCTACTTCTTTGTCAATCACAGTATCTGTGAAGTTAGTACATACTACTCATCTTAACAATTTACTCTCAGTAGTCAGTGTGTTTCGTATCTGATAATAAAAATGAATAACTACCTACTACAATGATGAGTCTTCGGCCATTCTACGAGCAACAACCGTAAAAATAAAATACGCAACCCCGAAACAGAAATAGACGAACAAATGGATAGTTAAACAGAAAAAAATAATAAAAAACGCAGAACCCACATAAATAACGTTTTATTGGCGCTATCAATAATATTTTATAGCAACATTCTATAACATGTAGAACTCGAGTTACTCAAGCGTATAAAGCAATAATTACTGAGCACAGGACGTTAACAAGATTTACGTCTAAACACGTAGCCTCACTCCCCTCTCACTATAAAATTTGCTACACACGTTTATCTCTAGCTTTCTCAATAAACAAACCGGAGAAACGTACGGATAAAGCCGAAAGACTAACATATATCTCGCGAAGCAATAAAATAAATCCGACTTGCTTCCATAATAACATTCAGAGTGGTGAATTATTTTCTAATCCGAACGTCGGGAGGCTAATAGTTCGCACGTGTCGGTCTTTATACTGAGTTACTGGTGAAAACATCCCAAGAAAAACATGAATTTCCACCAGCAGCGAGCCGGTAATGCTCCTTTAATGCGGACACCTTAATAATTGTCAAATAAATTTGGGAGTAAAGCCGCGCTGGAAAAAGCTGCAGCGTTGAACGCGGCTAATGACGTCATAACTTGTGTGATCGCGATCCGACAGCGCTTCAAGCGGCTTTTTATTTTGGGATTCTTGTTATGTATTAGCTTTGGAAGATGTTCGAACGAAACGCTTTAAGCGATGCGTGAGATATGGGTGTCTGTTACAATAATGTTTGAGGATTTTGTCAGACTTTTCGGTGGTTTTATTAGACAGGCAGCAAATGATTCTTTTAAGGATTTGTCTACTAAATCAGAGCAGCCATAACATGGGTCACGTCAAAACAGAGTACTCCGCAATAAAAAATATATTTTACTGGAATAACGTCACACTCCCTTTTTGAACTTTTTTGGCCCTATTTATAAGTTATTGTAAAAATACAGTCTGTTAGAGTTAGACATCGAAATGTGATAGTCAGAAGTCTCCATCTTGCAGTGCAATACTGAAACTTACACATTGGAATCTATACACAATACAAAGCCTCCTGCAGGTACTTACTTAAGGCTTCCATGTTGTTATTGTTCCTCTGAAATAATAGGTCTCTTTTGGGCTTCACCCAAATAAACAAAAGACAAGACAATTATATCTGCATAATACACATTCTTATAAAAAAAATGATACATCTCTTAGGTAACTGACAAAATAAGTTTATTCTTCAACAACACAAAAAACAGAATTCAAAAACAAACAGCAAAGTGAATCAGTCACTACAAAACGGAGCATGTACTCAGGACATAAATAACGACTCATATTTTCACGCCATTTCAACTATACCACACAAAGAAGCGCGTCTGTTTGGATTAATGTACCTTCATACATTTATACGTGGCTCTCCCGTTCAACAAGCCTGAAGTTTATGAAATAACACCTTAATACATCAACGGTTCCATACAAAAAAAAACCCAGTCTCTAAAGCTACAGAGCTCAATTTTGATTATTTTTGTTTAGTATCTTGCATCGTTCAAACCTAGTCACTGTGATGAATATCCCGCAAAGTTCCTCCGGTGTCTATCCAAGCACTTTGTGAGATAAAAATGTGGACGACGAAGAACATAGATCTGGTGTAGTGGCGTTTGCAGACAGCCGACAAAAAGTGATCTTGCTTTAGTAGTTAGGGTGGAGATACACTAATGATTTGATTTGTGGCTGAATCAGAGGTTACCCCAACTTGCTAACTTACGAGATTTGATTAAAGGTTAAGATCCAAGCCATGAGTCTGGGGTATATGAATGGGAATGAAGATTTAAAAGGTGTCACAACTGCGGGTGAAGATAAAAATCACAGTGAGCTGGCTGATAAATAATATTTTAACTAGGAACTCAACATTAAAGAAAGGTACCTTGTTGCGAACATCCACGAATAAAATTAAATGGTTATGTATCATGGCTTTCAAACTGCCACTGCCAATGCTTCATAAAACATAGAATTTTCGTCTTGCGCAACCCACAAATTAGGTGAGATTTATCTTAAAGAGAAATGTGCGTGTTGGCACTCTATTCGTTTACTATTCTGTACATGCAATGTAATAAAAATCCACTGAGCCCAATAAAGCGTACATCCCTAACGGATCCAATCACACACAACATTCCTGCAATTAATCGATAAAAACGCAAAAAAACACGAGTCATTTAAAAACCCTTCTACGGACATGTACAGACAATCGATACTTTATTCGATTCTAACGATTTCAATTTTATCTCGATGCGAGCCTATTCGATGCCTGATTTCGAATGGCCGTGTTGATAGTAACGCTCGTTGAATGCAAAGCGAATAACAACGTTGAGTGTCACATAGTTCCAATTTGCGACTATAGTTAACGTGATACAACCTTATCGGCGTCAGGACATTCCATTTTTGAAGGATGAAAGTGAAAGTGGACCTAGGGTGGAAAGGGTAAAGTTGAGATTGGAGTAAAAATAGATAGTTGCAAGACTTAGGTCGTGAGGTGTTTTGTGGAAATATACGGGAAGAGCCTCAAACCGTGAGCTTTAATTAAAAAAAAAATAAGAAACGAATTTAAAAAAAAAACAAAAACACCCCAAACAATCGCCGACAGTTACACGTCATTAATGTTTGCCTCTCTTTACGTTCCTTCTCTTCTTATTGTAACACTAATCAAAAGTGCTGCGCTACTGCTGAACATGAGTTCCTGGGTTCGATTCCCGAGTCGGGCAAAGTGTCAAATGGGTTTTTTCCATCTGGAATTTTTCAGTAGCACCCCGGAGTCTGGTTTTGTGCCCGGTTGATGGCAATAGGCTCGCCCCCTTTATCATGGGACTCGAGCATAACTGGCAAAATGTGGGTGCACCTCTGCCCAACCCTTCGGGGAATACAGGCGTGATTTTATGTTAATTAGAAGTATTAATGTCTGTTTTTTTTTACACTTATCCTTTTTGATCACAATTAGTTCTTGTTAAACATCATTAGGAAAAAGCTAATAGTTTAGGACACATACTGGTAAAACCCAACGACGATAAAAATGCCAATTAATAAGGAATAAACATGACATCACAGACAGACAAATTAAAAATCCGGAGTCACAGGTAATCTGTTCGATTTATAAACTCGACTTGTGACTCCGGATTTTTAATTTGTCTGTAACCAGCCAATGAAGCGATAACCAACAGGACGATTCCAATGATACCTCATTTGTCCAATTATGATAAGTAGTGTAGAAGTTATGAGGGAACAGATAAACATAATGCAATAAAACCTCCTTTTAAAAAAATACAACTCCTTCCCGAGGTCGCAAAGAATAGTTCCCGTCCACATTAACCTTCCGTAAACTTTCGAATCAAAGGCGATAGTGTTAGAGCAATCGCCATTATCGATAAAGATAAAGCCGTGAAGGTGGTTATTAGAACGAATAAGGCTCTATTAAGATGTTCGAGCGCCTTGGATGGCAGTGGATGGCTATGGATGGCTGTGGATATCCAACACTATCAGTTTTACGTTTATTGTTGGGTAGGCACGTTTTTATAATGCATGGGAGTCTGGTGCTGTGGAAATTGGCTGTGCACTTGGTTTTAAGATTGAAATATTTTTTTCTTCTTCTAAATTACTAACGAAGAATGTTTTTCTGGATCTACGCTGCGGATTGGCGCAAAAACTGCTGATCGGATTCCACAGATTTCGAACACATAGGCTATACTTTGAATCGCGGTAGTACGTTCCCGTGGTATATGTCCGACCTACACGCGGGTGAAGCCGTGGGCAAAAGCTCAAGTTCATAAAGTTTAAATAATTTAATAGAAAAGTTGTATCAACTTAAATTAAAGTAAGAAGAAAAATTGTAATCTTAAAAACAGCCAGAAATTATAGTAACGTCGACGATATGCCATTTTAATTTATGCCATTAGTGATTTTAAAACTATGTAAATGCTACTGATTAGTAATAATAATTATTATTTATTTATTCACAAATGTTGATTTACACAGGAAGCGCTTAATCTAAAAAAAATGGGTTAACATTCGTGAGAGACTGGTGCTCGAAAAAATACCATAAAATACCATAAAAAACCATAAAATACCTGTGTTACGGGTCACCAGGCCCCCAATACTTAAATATGTACATATTAATTTAGATTAATTTACAAAATTATGTGATGAAGTTAACATAATTTCTAGATACACATAAACATAAAGAAAAAATAAAACTAACATCAATCCAGTTTAGTATATTACAATATTAGTGACGTCAAAATAAAGAAAGCTGTATAAACACACACACACTCTTTGGTCAAGTCAAACCGAAGACCCTAGAAAAGGTCCTCGCTTTGAAAAGGTCCTCGGTCGTGCCTTGTACAACGCTTGGAATCACCTCTCTAGTCTCCGAACTCTGGGAGTCGTACCCCGAGCCCCAAGATACAGACTAACTGTCTAGTTTGGGGTTCACTAGTATATAATTTTGTAACCTAGCTATAGGTCATATTTTAAGCTACTCATGCCGTCTCAACTTGGTGATAAATTGTAAACCTGCTTACTGTATTACCTGGACAATAAACGATTTTCTATTTCTATTTTTAAAGCCCTGTCCTAACACAGAAACGTAACCTTGTAGAGGAGATAAGAGATCTAACGCGCCGGCTACAAAATATGTATCAGAACAAACGTTAACAGGAGTTGCCAAACTATCAGATGAACAGAGAATCTGTTCACCGATCTATTGCTTAGGGATGGCAATACAACAAAAAAAAAACTGACAAATATTTAAACTTTTATGAAAGTTTACATACGTTTCATAGTCACTGGAAAGCGTTTGAATATTATTAGCATAGACAAAAGTACTTACATATGGAATTAATTCCGGATTAGTAACTTCTTTTTTTTACTTTTATCCCAAAAATATTGTGTAAAATATGACTGTAGTTTAATCCATCGTCTCCTTTGAAGTTTAGAAGTATGAGGAACAGAGTTTAAAGTTCTCAGTCACTCATCCTCTATAGGAATGCGAGGATCCCCGACCAGACGGGTGTCGTGTCTGGTGGGCAACGGCCCAATGATTGATGTCGGATAGTCTTTTTAAGTTGATCGCGCGATAAACTCTAATTACGCGATGTAGGATTTGTGTGACGTCAGGTCTTTGATGCGTAGTCCGCATGTGCCGTTGTTGATGCCGCCACAGAAATAAGTAAGAGAAGATGCCAACTGCAACAAAACAAATTTTAGACTGAATTTGTGAATATTTGTAGCAGATTTGTCCTATATAGACTTTATACTACATGGCCAATTAACTAATACACATCTGCTTAGCTAAACAGTTTTCACTATTATCATCACAATTTATATTTAGCTTAGCCGCATGAAAACGTACCATACCAGCCAAAAATAATGCACGAAAACCCATCAGAGTTTTAGTTAACACAGTTTATTAACTTAGTAGCAGCCCTAATCCGGTTTAAACCAGATACAAGCCCGGGAACGGGGGAAAACGTAGGATTAAACGGACGCCCCCAATAACATTTGCATAGAAATGGACCTTTACTGGTACACATTTTTACTGACCTTATTCATTTCGGAGTAAATTTTTCACTGTTAAACTACTGCTCTTTATGTGGGAATCCAAATTTTATGGAGCGGTATTTACTTTTTAACTAATGGAATATACATTTTTAGGGCAATATGTTTCTTTTTTTATAGACCGTATTTTGGGGTTATTTTTTTACGTTTACTGTTTGTTACCCCTTCACGAGTCCTTCAAAGTTATAGCTAGATACAGGTTATGCATTAAAAAAAGTTTTAAATTATTTTCAGGGCTACAATATTTTTGCAACACAAGGTTGCAGTTTGCTTATTAATATTATCATTGCATCTTACTTGTACGAGACATAAAAATGTTAACTGAAAAAAAAAACAAAAGTACCTATTCTGCAGTAACAATGAAGTTTTTTTTAAGTGAGTTTTTCCTGAAATAATAAAACACATCCACACTCAAATCTAATCCACATCAAACTAACGCGTTTCTCACCGTAAACAAACGTTCCTAAGCTCAAAATCCCTTCACCACACACACCCATAAACTAACTTACTCATATTCCGTTAAAAACCTCTAATTTGTATGCTAATCACATTAGATAGTTGGTATAATCCTCCATGTTTTGAAAGCCACAGATTACACGGCTGTAGTAAAATTGCTTCATAATTATGTTACGGTGAAATGTTGTGATAGGAAATTACGTATGCTGCCGGATTTAGCTCGGAATTGATTGGTTTTAGAATTTACCGAGATTTTCTCGTGTGTTGGGAAGTTTCCTGTTAGTAATAAAGCTTGAACTTACCTACTTACCTATTCTCTAAAAATCTCACCGTGAAAACTTAAGTGAAGTGATCTTGAAGAGAGCTGTTATTCTCTCTATTTCGTAAATTTCGTAAAAATCTCATCCTGAAAACTTAGGTGTAGTGAGCTGTCATTCCGACCATTGGTATATCAATGACTCCACCTGATGTTAGGGATTGACACTGTTGACAGCTCACTTCACCTAATTTTTCACGGTGAGATTTTTAGCAAATAGGTCGGCTGATTCGGAAGAAGCACTACAGTATTTAGTGGGCTAAAAGTGATAACTTTTTCGTGTCCATGTGAATTAACTTTATACATAGTACTTTAAAAGGGCTTGCGTTTGACCTATAAGTAAAGTGAGATAGTTCTCACCAGCACCCTAATTGCGTAAAACAAGATCAATCACAATCTGTTTCATTTTGACAGTTCAACAACATTCATTGCGTTATTTACGTTGTTGAGCAGATTTTTTTTCGAACATTGGTCCAATGGATTAGCAATATCTTTCAAAATGATTCAGATTATGATTGATCGTGAGTTACGCATTAAGGGTGCGGATATCAATAATTGTTAGCTTCTGTGGTGAATAGATGCAACCGCAGGAGATGCTTAAAGACGTAACTCGAGGGCTTACCAAGAATCCGTGCTATTATTATAAATGTGAAAGTTAGTCTGTCCGTCTGTCTGTGTCTGCGTTTCTAGCTGTTTCCTGTTCACGCCTTTACGGCTGAACGCACACAGTCACCTGGGTTAGGACATAGGAGACTTTTTATCCCGGTAGAACACTCCCGTGGAATAATTTCCAAACTCTACGCGGGCGATGCCGCGGGCTGAAGTTACTTTTTTTTTTTCATAGAATCTAATTTTGATAGATTAATGTAATACCCAGATTACATTAATCTATCAAAGTTAGATTTACTGCTATCATTGATCGAATTATAAAGCAAATTTCATTTAAAATTGTAAGTAAAGTTCCTCATCGTCTGAAGTATTAAAATGCCAAAATAACTATGACACTCAAAACTAATGACATCATTAATAGCCGCCCAGGTGACTACTAAATTCGACCTAGATTCAAAATACCGGAATCCCGTGAAATCCCAGCAATAGCCGCACGACCAACACTAACTCACCCGCTTCAATCCCGCACAAATCTCCGGACTAATGCAGGCGGGTAACGTCTGTGATTCCCACATTGTCCTAACTTTGGGGAGCGGAGCTGAGCGAGAAATGAACCAGCTTTGTGGTAGTTGAAGAATTGAAAATTCTGTAAAGGCATTTTCAAGAGGTCTCTTTTAGATTCACAGGGTCGACAGTGACTGACAAGTGGCCAAACGCAGAGAGAATTTGAGTGAGGATTCGTGTCACTGTCAACTGAGTTGGCATATATTTTTGGCAGAAGTGTAGTAAAGTCGACACCAATACCATAATTTCTAAAAATTCACAGTGCAAATTATACGAAAAAATTTGCGGTTTTTTTGACACATATTTGAGCTAGCAAACATTTAATAAATTGACTAGCCCTTCGGACAATCTTCGTTTGAATATGCTTCATCATCTCAAGATGATAAGCATATTTATTTACATACAAGAAGCACCGCAAACCCTTGAAATAATGTAGGTATACTACTTAAGCTCAAACACTAAATTGTCCATCCCAAATTCGCATTCAGACCAAAACCGCCCCACAGCGGCCCAGGACCATTTAAAACCCGTTAAGGGTCACTAGATCCCTTTAATGCAGTGGAGTCCAGATAAATGGAGGCGGTATATTGGCCTACTATTAAAACTATAAATCTCGTGGTCAGCTCTATGAGGTGGGGAGAAATTAAAGGGATTCGGTAAGCCAGTTTGTTCTGGTTGATTTGCTGGTTTTGGGTAAAGCGGGAGTGAATCTGTGGTTAGGGGTCGCGGACTGAGTTTTGATAGTGAATTTTGGTTTATTAAGCTTAATTTTACAGAATAGAGAAGGGTCTCTATTTAGTACATGGATGTCTATTGCATAATATGACTTTATATGGTTGATTACTGAATAAAGCGGTGAATAATGTTTTTTTATAATATATTCTGTTCGGGAAACTTACAGCTAACTTATAACGGTGTATGATACTGGATAAGACCAGATATCACAAGAGAAACAATGTTGTGAAGCATCTTAAAAGAGGATAGGGTTGTACTTGAATTTTGAGACACCAAACGCTTCCGTAAAAAAATTTAGTCCTTTTTTCAAAGCAAAGAAAATTAACGTTCCACAAAGACAAACACCTTAATTCCCAGCATCATAAACTAAGCAGACAATATTAGTAGGTAATACAGAGGTCTCAAATTAACATGGCGCCCACAACTGTTACACACAGAATTTAATACGGGCCACATTAAGGGCCGACCGCATAGTCTTCCGCACGGTAGGAGCTCCAGACGTTGTGGGGAGACCGAATGTGGCTTTAATTTTGAGAAGTGTGATATGGCTTATAGATAAAGCCTGATGCTTTACTGTTTTATGAAGTTGTCAAGTGATAGTATACGTATAATGCCGACCATTGCACACATTTCTTTAAGCATTTATTTATTTTAAGGCTCTTTCACACCGGCGCGACTTGTCGCGCGACGCGACACCGGCAATTGTTCAATCGTGAAGTTTTATTAGAAAATGTATTGTTAAAGTCGCGTCGCGCGACAAGTCGCGCCGGTGTGAACGAGCCTTTATTCTATATCTACAAAAAAAAAAAAAACAAAGAAATACAGTAGAATACAAACAGATACAATTTTTTTTAAAGGTACTGCTTATTTCATAAGAAATTAATACAATTAGTTCAGTTTTTCCACTACAAAAACTTCAGGTTCCCTTTACCTGCTACCAAAAAAAGTTATAAACAGTTTTAATTTTATTAACAACATCCATCCATCATTCCATCTGCAGAATTTTGTGGTAGGTTCAGAAGCGTTACTCCGTAAAACATTAAGACTAATACAGGGTTCAAAACCTAACTATTTATAGCCTCATTTGTTGAGCGAATCAAAGGTTAAAGACAGAAATTAAACTAAATATAATAATGCAGCTGTTAATAAACCATTCAGAAGAATAAACGAAGATCAGCATTCATCCAGTCAAAATAGAAAAAAAAAAAGGTTTTTTTTTTTCACTTTTTAGTTATGTTACCTACCCCACACCAATTCGTATCCCACTATTTGCTATGTAAATAACACACAGGAAGTATGATACTATTTAATTTTGTATGAACTTTTTTAATTTATGTTGTGTTGTCTTGACAGTATGCTGAGCTGTGGCCCTTTTGGCTTTATAATCATTGTTTTCTAAGTGTAATACGTATTTAATCATACGTATTATCAAATTATCTTACTCGAAAACTACCCAATCAAATGAACAATTGAAGGAAATATCGATGAACATACATTTTAAAAAAAAAACATACCGAAGAACATAGCTATAACCTCCTTCCTCCTTGTTTGAAGTCGGTAAAAAAGAAGCTTATGTCACAATAAAAAAGAACCAAGTCGACAGACCTAAACATCCAACAACTTGCTAACTATTATCCCAAATCCATACCAAAAACGCACATTTCATCACTAATTTCCCGCCAGTCTAAACAAGACTTATCCGACCGAACCCCAAGCGATTCTCACCCCAACCACGACAAATGTACTAATCCTACAAGTTTATCCTTGTGGCCCACTGAAATCTCCGAAACAATGGCCAGCATGTTAACTGCCTCGGGTGACCACAAGGCTGTGTGCAGATTACTGTGGGACAGAGACAGAGGTACGGCTCAGTCGTCTGTTCGAAAGGGATGGTGTGCGGTTGCGTGTTAATTAAATTAAACGGGGGCTAGCTATGGGTTAATAGCGAGTAATCGCGGTGCGACGCTTGTCTTGTAGACTTTGTGTCCTGTACATGCGGCGTGGTAATTGTTTGGCAGTTGTGATCTGTAGGGATGTTTTTGATGGCTGTCATTTATTGTAGTTTTAGGACAGATTTTGTATGGGATTGTGGTTTATGGAAATGGATGATTGAGCACACTGCCTAGCCTTTTCCCAGTGATGTTGTGGTCGGCTTCCAGTCTAACCGGTTGCAGCTGAATACCAGTATTTTACATGGAGTGACTGAGGCATCTGACCTCCACAACCCAGTAACTGGGTAATACGACACCCCTTGGTAAGACTCGTAACGACTGTCAAAGCTCCACGAATTACAGCCGGGACCAACGGCTTAACGTGCTTTCCGAAGCACGGAGAAGTCTCGGTATGTAAATAGGGTCACCCATCCGCGGACCAACCCCAGCAAGCGCAGCTTAACCTGATGGTTCGACCCGTGCGGCTGTTATTACTTAGCCACGAGCTCCTATCGCACATGGCCAACTTCACTACCTCTATGTTCAGAAGATAATTACACTGTATAAAGTATAGTACCTACATATACAAATTATATTTTTTAAACGTAACTATTTAGCATTTAACAAATGGAACCGATGTTTTATAAAAACAAAAGCCTATTATAACTCCCCTAAGCATAAAAGAAACAAGAGACGAGCTTAAAGCAACTGTATTATGCCAACATAAAACACCAAATGTTAGCTCACACGTCAGAAACAGTATTCTTATTAAAACATTACCCTAAAAACAAGGTCCCGTCCAAAATTATATTAAAATTTAATCATATTCACCACTTTTTACTACCCCAGCCATACCCCAGCACTATAAATATCGTGGCGCATAAATATTCTGTGTCTACCCTCCAAATATGAATTAATCACCGACCTGTCAACAAAGTGAAGTGTCATCGAGCTCGAAAGAGGGCGCTGAGATGTGTTCAAACTTGGGTATTCAAGTTATAGCTGTCACTAAAGAAAAATTACTGTACCATGGATATTCATATGCTTTTCTAGGGCAAAAAGTAGTGCCTAAAGAGGTGAGAGGGCCTTTAAAAACTTTTTGCTTTCCAGTTTTTGACTTCTAAAAATAAATAAATAAATAGCTTTTACTCGAAGTTTGTTAATACTGAATTAAGTACTTAAATAAAATCACAGTTTTTTACGCTTTTTTGAAGAGACATAAGAAACGAATTTAGACATTTACTATTCGGTTTGATCGAGCATAATTACTATTATTAACAAAAGAACAATATGCTAACTTTAAATTGTGCTTAAAAATCTTGTCCTACTGTAACTTCCTACTCTGTGCCCCAACCTCACAATATGAACGACCCAAGAAGGGAGCGCTAGCAGGGTAATTACCAGCATACATAATATACGCGATGAGTAAAATTTTAAGCCAATAAATAACACGTAATACACCCGAAAATATGGTGGTAACGCATTTATTATAGCCACGACTTAATGGTTCAAGTGTCGTACGGAGTGGTTATTACCTGTCAGTGTCACGTAATTACGTAAGTGTAATGTAAGTTTTCTTTGGAATGAGTCACTTTGAGCTGTGTCACGTTGGACAAAAATTCGCTCGAAAATGCCACAGAGAGTGAAGATGCCAAGCGAAGGTTCAAGTGACAAGGCTGTATAATCAAAATGATTAGGTACGATGTTTTCTGTGAAAACTGGCAATTATTAATAATGCCATAAACATTACTCTTACTGTAGTTCACAAAATTATGAGTCGTGTAAAAAATATTTGATTTACCCTGTAGTGTTAAAAGGCTTTACACGAGTTTTAAGTAATGCCTAGTTTTGAGTAAGGTTCTGTAATACGGGCCAAAGTTTCATTAAACTCTGAGCAATCAAAAGCAATCCTGAATTTGAAAATCAAACGCTTTTTGTCTCGATGCTAACCCCAAAAACTTTCTTGTTTATAAAAAAAGTATAAACAGCTCTATACAAATCCACGGTCGCCGTCCCTAAAATATGATCGCCCCCACCCTAAGGCTTGTTTGAGAAATAATGGATTCATTCCATATTCATTTACATGGCTAATAAGATTGGCCTGACACTGCCTGTGTCGCTGAATTACCCTGTCAAATATAATAATCTTATTGCCCGTATAAGGGTGGGTACTGACGGAAAGTCGAAGTATTATATTAATGAGTTTAATAAATCTTGTAGATGTCAGTATGGTGTTTGATTATCGACTATATAAGATTTGGATGAAAAGCCTAATGGAGTAAGGTCTCATCCCTATCCAATAACTTTAATGCAGGAAATAGATTTAGAATTGTAATCTTCTTTTGTTTTCTTATTCTGTGAAAACTTATTTTCAAGATCGATTTTATAAACTAAGAAAGCTTTAAACTCGTTTCTGTGAATTGTAGTCAGATGCGCCAATTGAAAAAAAAAAACAGTAAGTATAAAACAACAAAAAAATATCATCAGAAGCTTGTCGTTAAGTAATAACAGCCGCACAGTTTCGATCGATCTGGTAAAGCGACGCTCGTGATCATTCGTCATCTTTTCATCAGTCATGGATTGTCAGAAGCCCGAAAGTCTGATAACCAGTGCAGTCTTACTAATGGGTATCGTATTACCCAGTAACTGGTTTGTGGAGGTCAGTTTGGCAGTCACTCTATGTAAAATACTAGTATTCAGCTGCATCCAGTTAGACTGTAAGCTGAACTCCACAGAGTCGAGAAAAGGCTAGGCAGATGATATTTTAAAGCTGTTATTAGCTAAACCAGCCCAACTCTGTTGCTGAATCTGTTCAAAAATTTCCCTCACGCCATAATTTAAAAAGGTCAAGCGATAAAAAACCCAATTCCACTTAAACAATAATTTAACTTTCATGAGGCAAACGTGTTAATGACCATCCTTTCGCCAAGCGCCAAGATTTCGCCAAAAAAACGTCACAGCTGAAACTGACTTTAGTATTTAATTCTGAGAGAGGGAGACAGCTATATTTTCACTGTTACGTCTTCCAGTAAGTGACGTGATCCAATTTGAATTTTCTCCTTTCAGATTTTGTTATGTCAAACAGTCGTTCGAATTAGCTTTTTGTCGGGCCGTTTGATGCGAACGAATTGGATACGAAAATAAGGGGTTCCTAATGTTGTTACGATTTGACAGACGAGACGTAATAAGGTTATTGACTGTACTACATAGATTTTTAAGATTCAGGTTGTATGTGGGAGGAAGATGTATGGTTAAATGCACATAGCACTTGTAGCTATAGATGTATTGTTAGATGCTCGTAGCAGTATTGTTAGTTGCTCGTAGAACTTGAAGCTGTAGATGTATTGTTAGTTGCTCGTAGCACTTGTAACTATAGATTTATTGTTAGATGCTCGTAGCACTTGTAGTTGTAGATGTATTGTTAGATGCTCGTAGCACTTGTAGTTGTAGATGTATTGTTAGATGCTCGTAGCACTTGAAGCTGTAGATGTATTGTTAGATGCTCGTAGCACATGTACCTGTAGATGTATTGTTAGATGCTCGTAGTACTTGTAGCTGATGATAGATAACAATAATTTTTGTTCTCTTTAATAGCATGCGCAGTATTACTATTGGATTCTTTACAGTGAGACTGGCCCTACTTTATTATTTCAGACCACTCCATGCAGCAATTTATTGTCAGAGCTTCTAGGGGCACAATCGTCATCATAGAACCTGCTATGGTTTATCTTCTGTCTCTTGTTTTTCTTTTGTTAAAGATTGCATAAAAGTTAATCATAGATGAAAATTAAATCGATCCCATGAAAATGTGTAGGTACTTTATAAACTCTTTTTATATTTGTATGGAATTTAGTACAAGGTGTTGTTTTCTTTTTCTAAACAAACTACATTTACGTACAAATAAAAACATTAACATAAATACTAATAACCACACCCTTCACAGTCACGACAGATGCGCTTTCACATTTTATAATCGATTCAAAACTCGATAAAATTAATCGAGCATCATTTAACACAAAGCGCCGACAAACATCGATATATAAATTAACATTATCCCGGGGCGTATCGATAAAATTGTCGAAAGCTTAACAGAATTGTATGAATTATGTATTCGATTGTAAAGTATTGTTCGATTCAATCGTTTTGTAGTTCTGCTCTATGAGGTGTGTTTATTAAATTTATATGGGATGTTATTATATTGAAACTGATGTTTCTATACTTACTCTTTTGATATTTTCTTCTTGAAAATATGTTTCTTGTTTCCGGTTAGTTTAACTTTCTTTGTTTTTCTTAATCTGTTGCACAATCACCAAATGAATTAGCCTTTTTTAAAGCCTAAAAAAATCCAAGTGTGAAAGCAGCCCCGCTAGCATTCTTATTGATCAGCTAATCTTGTTAGTACCGCATTACGTTACTATGTATTTTACATTGTAACAGCGAATCAATTTCACGCGTCCCCCTTATGACCTAGACCAAATATGTTTTGATATTCGGATAGCTAAAGAGGTGCCTCAAAATTTCGCGGGTTCAGCCTAGTTTGAGACTAAATAACGAATAGTGTGTTATGAGACAACTTCTCCTTCTTGAATATGGAGAACTATTTAATAGCTCTCTGTTTATTGCAGCATAACGTTGTCCACTATCAAACTAAAGACTTATGCTCACAAAGCGTAGTAATAAATACGTCGCCAGTACCCATAACTCAAATTGTGCTCACCACTATCTGTTTGAATGGTGATATAAATGGGCATTATACATAAAAGCAATTTTTATTGCCAAATTTGACAGTAGCCCCTCAGGGCCAAGTTATAAACGCGAACGAGGTGATAAGGTTACATACTTGCATATTTTTTTCACCACCGGTCTCAATTTCCGTCCCACCTGGTACTTATTTTTTCAACTTCTTAGCCGGCTTTACTACCGTGAAACATATATTCAACAATGAACCAAACTCACCTCTTCTCGGGTGTCAAACATAGACAAAAACGAGCGAGAGCGTGGGTTCAGGCCCGTATTACAGAACCTTACTCAGGACTCAAGCATTATTTAAAATTAGTTTTCTTTGATTATCTCAATAGGTAAGACAAATTAGTATATAAGCCGTTCTTGCTCTCGCGCGCAATTGTAATAACTTTTATACCCTCTTGAAAAACCTGACTTTGCAAACGCTATAATCTTCTCACTTGTACACCACCTAATATAAGAGGCGTAAAATGTGCCAGCACGTAAAAATATCGGGGGATCCCTCGTTATGGTGGCACTTTGTCATCATACGCTTTATGGGGCCATGGTCATCGCTATCTGGACTACCATGCAAAATATACGAGTAGTGTTAATATTACTACAATATTTATGGGGTTTGCAAATCGTGCGTTAAGTTTTAACGGTTTCTCGTGAAGGGAGATTTTAATTGAGTTTAATTTTATAGGACTGGTTTGTAAATTACTGTTGTATAGTATTATTAATTAAATTATGAAATGTAGTTCATGTTGTTAGTGATAAGACTTTTCCCAAAGTTTCTAATTTCCTGTCTGTCAGAAATAATTATTACAGATTTTTTCAATTATATTTTTTTAATATTGAGGGCTGTTGCTATTACAGTTCAATAAAAACTCCTTTTTAGACAATTTGGAATATTTAGAACTTTCATAATTATTTATGTCATTAATTTTGGGACTATTAATTCTACCACATCATGAAAAGCTTATCATTGGCTCAAAACAGGACATCTGCGTCTACTTAAATATTCTTCAACCCATCATTTACAACCCTTCCCCTGTGTCACTACTTCCAAAAACACTTCAAACAGCGCCATTTGTAACTCGATTCGTTACACGAAATAGTGTGACCATACATCACAGTACGAGCGGACATGTCCCGACACGGTTGCACAATCATTTTTCATTACGCACGATTCATTAACATGTAGGGGACGGCCAATTATGTCCGCACCATCCATCACGACACCCTAGTACATATTTGATATTTTTATGTCGCAGTAAAATTTTATTGATGGACATTTGAATAAATTTCTGGTCGTTACACGTGGGTTGGGAGGGAACTGGATATGTTATTTGTTTTAACTTGATACTGCTTATGTGTTAGCGATTATGTGTATCTATTTGGTTTTGGGTCATACTCGTATATTTTCAGTTTCAATAGCTTAGACAAAAAAAAACCTCTCATGTGGTCTCTAAATTACAATAAAGAAATTACTTCATGTGGACATCAGATATGGGTTTCAACATCCGTCTAAGGAACCTCGGAACGCTTAGTAGCAATGTATGGAATGAAATGTAATCGTTTATTCTGTAAATAGGATACCGGAATCACTTACCCGTCATATTAAAAAATCTTTAAAATAAGCTAGATGAGGTCGGCGTTTCCTATCTGACTACTCTGAGAAGAAAGGCCGAAACAAACTCAGAGGTCGCAGTCCCTTTTAAAGTCCAGATATAATCTTGGTCAGGCCACATGAGGACCATGTAGAATAGTGTCTGAAATGGTATTTTGAGTTAAGAACGACACAGATTTCAGTAGACCTGTCCAGTCTGTGCAAGCATTTTGTCAGTAATCGTGGAGCTCAAGTCAAAACTTAAGAAGCTCAGCGACTTGACGAACAATACCAAAGGAGAATAATATATGTTAATAGTCACAACTAAGTTCTGTACACACACAATTTGGATTGCCATAGATACTATGACAAGAAGTGGAACCATTTCCAGAGAAAAACAATCGTAAAATCAAACATATCCAATATTCATGAATGTCATTAATGGCTGATGCAGCGACACTTCGTATAATGACGTCAACTAACTTGAGAGCAACTGCGCAAGGTCCTAGGTTCAGTTCTAAGGTCAAACGATTTATGTTTTCTGAGGTCGACGCGTAATTACGTCAATTACTTTCTTGTTTTGCTGACAGTTCGGATCGTTGAAATAGAGATTGATTGATTGATTTATTATTGTTTGTTGTACCGACAATGTCATTTACTGTCGAGCTGTTATCAATCTCGTAATCTATGTTTTGTATTATCATTGTTGCAGGGTGAATTATTTCAATTGCGATTGTCATTTATTTTGTTTTGTTTTGTATTTTCTTGTGACTGTTTTGTTTGGTTTGACGTATGACAGGAATTGTTTTTCTAGTTACTTTTTGAACCTGATGATACATCGGCATAATGGATTATTTATATTGATAACATAAACTAAACATTGTGTAAAGTAAAAACAACTATACCATAAGTTTTAAACTTTAAAAAACCATAATCACCAACTTAGAACTTTCCAAAAAACTCTAGCGATTACAAATCACAGCAACATCTAAAATGTTTTCCATTGCGTTACAAACGCATGTTATTTTTATTCTTTCATCCGTTATTATGATTATTTATATCGCTCTCGGATTGTGCGACTAATAAATCGTTGCGATTTATTTGCGTTTGCACATGTCCCTACCGTTACGGGCCTGTTGCGATTTGTATGAATTAAATTTGATTTGTGCCTTAGATTTACGTTATAGCCGATAGCTACTTATGTAGTTAAGTGATAAAATATCTATTTGTAAATGTATTTTCTGTGCTAAATTATTTTTCTCGCGCAGGTATTCTATTAATACGTTTAGTATTAGTTTATTGAAAATTATAAAATAGGAATATTCTTGTATTTTTTATATATTGAATCGACTGATAGGCGAAAAATACAATAATAAATAAGCAAATTAACAATTAAATTCAACACCAGCTTACTAAGAAGATATCACCAACGCTGCTATCACATATTCTTTCAAAACCCCACAAAAATCAGTACAAACAGATCCACAAGCCAGCCCACATGAACGCAAAACTTTTAAGTTCATGCATTACACCAGTGTCCCAATGAAAAATCACTCTCGTCCCCTTACAGTTGCCAGTAGATGGATAGCGGCCATTACATTGGCACGCCACACATATCACCCTGTCTCGACGCCCGTACTCCGCATCATTTCAATTTATTTACGTATTGGCGGAACTTTGAAGGTATCGTTATAAATGTCAGTGGGAATATTTGTATTAATCCTGCTTAAGGCAATGGTGATAAGGATGTCGAGTTTAGTTTGTGGGGTAATGAGCTGGATGTTAATGTCATTTAGGAATGGTATGGCGTTGCTACTCGGCTAATAGATGGTCATCAGTCAATTGATGGTGCTAATTTTAGCGGCTGCTGTCATGCCGCTAATTTTAAAAAGTAAGTAATAATATAAATATTATAATAAACTGATTGGAAGTGTTTTTAAAAGTACGATTACATAGTTTAACTGTAACATATTACAGCTCCAACATGGATTTAGTCATTTGAGAATTGTGTCATTTCTGCTGAGCTTCAAAAAATAATATTGCACACTGATTTCAAAATGGTTCCCATTATCATACAAGGCATTAGTTCTGAATATCCCAGTACCATACACTATAGTAAAAGGCTTCATATGTAGCTGAAACTACCCTCATAAAGATACTAAAAGAATAGTCAAGTTTTATTCACGAAAGAACTCTCTTCTATATTTATTTGCCCCAATACAATAAAAGCTATTACCGTAATACTAAATTTTCACTACATTTTAAAAAGTACGAACTCTTTTCACCGACCATCGCAATAACAGTATTTTTCGTTTCTCTAGTGATGTGCGGATATTTCTTTTTATCGATAGCCTACGACCAATTTATCATCACTTTTTCTTTTTTAGCTAATCCATGGACGTCCCTTTGCCTGTTTTGTTTTCATTAAGTCATTTTGTTTTTTATTTAGTGGTCACTTCTTGCTTTTTCAGGCCGATGTCTAATTACAATTTTATTCACTTGTTATTGTGCATTTCTGTTTAAACTTTATTAGTTTTGATATTTGTAAAGCCTCTTTCCTATACATTATACATTAACCTTATAAAACATTGTCCATAAAATTTAAGTTTGACGACTAACATTAAAAAATGATATATTTCGATGGGACCGTTACAAGTATGATTAATGAACGCACTCATAATATTATGATTAATGTACTCTTATATACAGCAATTATGACACGATTAATGTTCACGTTTAATGTATCGTGAATCTGAAAAAAACATTTTGACGCAATGGTGATTATATTAAAATTGTGGACGAAGATCATTTGTCATATTTTTTTAGCGCAATTATGAGATACAACATGTTTGCTGAAGGACAGCGTAAGTACATAGCATATAATTTATGAAACCAATATGGCGAAAATATAAATGACGCCATGGTATAAAATCACAATACAAAATGTAGTGTTTGGAAAATTAGATTACAATTTAAAAAAATGGGAAAGTAAAATTGCTGATTTTAATAATGAAGTGGGTATCTGAAGAATGGAAGACTTTTCCGGAGAATGGAAAACGGTCAATTCAAAACATAGGTAATTTGCTTTTTATTTTCTCTTCTTTATTTCCACTCTATGGCGTTTAACAACATAAAAACCGGAACGTGGTTCGTGCTTAGTTAACAAATGCAGCATTTTTCGATAATCGATCAACAGAACTACAACACTAGCAGTATTTGAATTTGTCGAAGTTTTACGAGCGGCCGCGAACATAATGCGGATGCGAGCGAGACGTATTGAACAACAAAGATCATGCCTTCGAGGATAGAACCTTGGCACCACCACATGGAAAACTGCAGAAGATCATGAAATAAATGGCTAAGATTTAGTTATTTTTTTTGGCTTTTTTTGGCTTGGCATTTTGACACCAAGAGAATGTAGATACAAAAATGCATCTTGGAACGAAAGTTGAACGTTTCCTATTATTTTTATACTTTCAGTGGATAACGTTACTCATGAACTATAAGTTATAGTTGAATGTGGAGTTGTCACGTAGTTGGAGAGTGTTACGTAGACAAACACTTTCACAGTGAGGTTTTATTACTGCTATAACTTCGTTTACAGGCAGACATTTAGAGATTTTTCATGAGGTTGGGAATATGTATTGTCCTTTTGATTGTTTGTCATGTTCATTCCTACCATTAGTGAAGTAGTATAAGTGGTGGTAATTACTAGACAAGAAAAAAAAACATGGAATCAGAAAAAGTGGATCTTTTTACAGGCTTTATAAATCAAGGTTTTACTTGTTGTTAGGAGTGAATCTTCTGTCCTCTTTTACTAGATCTGGAGCAGTTTGAACATAGGGGTGGTGGATTATGGGATTCTTAGTTTAAAGTTTATTACTGTTTTTATGTTTATTTGCTTAAGCTTTCGTATAGGCATTTCGCTCGTTCCCTTTATTGCGTATTATACTTTTGTAGACATCTTTACGTCTATTTTACCGTTGGGGAAATAGGTGCATCTTGCCAAACAAAATAAGAGAAGACATGGTTTGGGAACCTACAGATGGCAATGTTAAATACAATATTAGGTGAAGGTGTAAGTTTTGTTCGCAATCTATTATACCTACCTACATTGTAATTGTATGACGCGATTCCGGGAGAACAAAACTTCCATTAACATGGAACTGTCTCCTGAGATACAGGTTAACCACCTAGTTCGGGAGGCAGAGCTTTTATGTAATAGAGACACTATGTTTGCAAATAAATGATTTTTATTTTTTTATTATTAAGTTTTCATAGATTTTTTTCTACTAGTAGCGTCGCACCTGTTTGTCCTTTTGTCGTAAAAATAATCAGCTATTGAATTGGTGGTTAGTAATCGATTACTTTTTCTTGACCATAACATAACAACTGGTAAATTTAAAGATTAGAAAAAAAACGTACCCCTTACAAAAAAAAAAAACAAATCAAATAATTTCAAAGCTCTAACCGTCGATCAAACAAAGGAGGGTGAAAGCAATAAAAATAAGAAATAAATAACAAAAAAATATCGCTACGCAGCATTACACGCGAATTGAGAGAGTACATTAGTTATTATAACACGACAAAATATGTGTAATAAAAAATAATTTATCGCGCAAATAAAATATAACAGTGGTTAGGGCGGCAGATGGGGCGAGGAGGGCAGGAGTGCCAGTGATAGCGGGGAGCGTGTTAGCTAACTTTTATTTCATGGCCACACATCAGAAGACCATTTTCTTATACATTTCAAACTTTAGTTTCCATTTTATGTTCGAAAATGGAACTTAACATTTTTGTTGATCATGAGAGCAAGATTTAAAAAAATTAATATTATAATTAGTTAATAATATACAATATATTATATTATCAAATGTAGTATAACAAGAAGCTTATTCAATTAGTATGTATTGTAAATTAAGTGCTGACCGACTGAAGTCTTCCATCATTTAAATGTTTGCAATCATTTAAATTGTCTCTGCCCCGCCAGTGTACTCAACTCTGCCAAAGACACGACTTATAAAAATCCAGAAATAAAGCACTTTTGTCGTTTGTTATGAGCGACAGTAACATTTTTCACGTTGACAAAGATACATTTTGACGACAGCACATATTGTGTGTCATTTGCCAAATAATCATTCAAGACTCTCAACTCTTCATAAACAACGATCATTATTTACAATTTATTGTACGAAACAGAAGTACTGCAACAAAAATAATTATTGTTTTGACTCCTTAAACATTACAAGGACATAATGACCGTTTGGGGCATGGAGTTGCTATTGCAGATTGCTTTTTGTTTTTCGTAAATAAAACAAGGAAGTGCTGAAATTAAATAAGAGATGACGTCATAAGAAAAGTTTGGCTGCATTTTTCTTTCTCGCTCTGCCTGTTATTGAAAAATAGCAACAGTCATATTCTATCCCTCTATTTATTTAGCCAATAATGTCCCACTACTAGGCAAATACCTCTCTTTCCCTTTTCTATACAGTCACATTTTTTTATTAAAACGCTTTTGCAAAAAACCAACACATTTTAACAAGTGACTTTATTACACTGTGACACTTTTCGTAGGGTGAACTCCACGTCTTACCGTCCGCTCCCCGCCGTAACTGGACCCCACCTCACGGATATATTGACAGAGTCCTCCGCCACGGCTGCTGGGGAAAAATGGCGGTCATTTGTTGGCGTCACCGTTTTGTACTGTTGCCTTCGAGAGGCGAGATAATGGCTGATTTATATGTGTGATTACACGTGACGAGCGCAGTCGGGCGCTTATTGCTCGTGATATTGGACGCTGAATATCCTCACGCTGTGTGGGGGTGGGGTATTATGACGTGGTATTTCGGAAGTACTATGGTGAGAGTGGGTTAAATGGGAATGGGATTATGGATAATACTGAATAATGGCATTATAGGTTTTTTTGTAATGGTGATTATGGTGTATTTAAAAAAAAAACCTATTGAGGCTGGTCTACTAAGTTGTGACTAGGTACCAAAGTTAAATTATTTTTCAAAACAATTAACTTTAAGATAAAAACAGTATCGTTAACAACACCAATTGCGGCTTTCAAGATTTTCTTATGAGAAAGAAATAAACAAAGCGAGTAAGCAATATGACTGTGAAATCTTACTTTTTACTTTTACACATTCATCTCCTCAAAATATCTTAACGCAACAGAAATTATGACCACCATTAAATAAATAATTTAGAGCTCTCAGAAGACATTAACATGAGAAATGTGTGTCGCGACACAAAAGGTAAAAACATCACTCACGCCACCTAGACGGCACTTTGTGCAACAAAGCCGATCTTTCTGCTCTTTACAAAATGGCTTATGACATATCGCATAACAGGCGTTTATACCTTACACCCTGTCACAGCGTAACAAGATACCCCACATCCTAAATTTTAAAATTACAGTATGACAAAAGACTGCAGATAAATATTGTAGACTGTGACAAGGTGAGCGTCCCAGTTGTCGGTACACGTATAGGGGAATTCACAGCTGTTATAATAATGAGTATTAATAGGTTCGCCACATAAATAACGCGGTACAAAGAGCTTAGGGCCGCGGGACACAAAGCCGATACTTCAAAACCATTAGCAAGAACGTGAGTGCTTTGAATAGGGTGAAATGTGGGTATGTAGGAAAGCGTGAAGAAATCAGCGGGTTGGGGTCCATGTCTGTGTATATTATATAGTTTATGGTATGTCATATCGCAAATCAAAATAATTGGTGTAGGTACTTATTTAGGGGCAATTCTTTGACAATAGATTGTTTATCTCCTTAAAAACATCGCTCTGCTCTAGGAAATTCACAGATATCGTGGGATTGTCAAAAATGATTACAAGAATTTTATAAAACGGTTTGTTGTCCTGCAGTTTCCCTAGAATTAGAAGAGTACAGCATCCTAATTGAGTAATAAACGATCTATCACAATCAATCCATTGCTTCAAAATTACATAAAATAGTTCCCCAAAACGCGGCACCCTTCACCACTTCCTAGTGCTTTAGCTGGGAAGAAGAAGTGGCGCAACAAACTCCCCAACAGCACAGTTATCTGATCAGTGAGAAAACTTTCTATATAATAAGTAGTAGGTATGCAAAATAATTAACATTACGCAACACAAAATATTAAATTAAATTAAAAGCAGACTGGTCATTTACCTACTGTCTTTTGTAGAAAAACCTCAAGTGGTGCGTTTTACACTAGAGAGAATAGAGATAGGACTTACAACCTCGTGCAGATTAATAATAAAAGATGGAAATAACACAATAGCACTCATACTTTATAATCCACTTCGACAATTTAATAGAGCTCATCGACATACCTTCAAATGACTTTAGAATTCAATTGGCCCTGTTAAGGTAAAATACCGTGAACATAGCCGCCATACATGAATAATAAAACGGCTAATGTCTTACTAACACCTTGTAATATTCCTATTTATGCATTCTTCTGAGAAAAATTGTTTTACTTCACGCATCAGGTCTTTATAAAATACTATGTAGGTAATTGTATAAGTGGATGATTCTGAGAGTCGATGATTACAACTTATGAATACGGATTTCAAATTGCTTCACTTATTACATTTAATTCTCTAATACGTCTTACATAATGTATTTTTTTTTCAATTTATTATATTTTCGTATTTTATTATTCATATTGAATTGCTTACCTATATACAATTAATACACAACTAACTATTTACACGAGGAACTAAATTAAATGACTAACTCGCTATACAAATAAATACAAAACAAACAAAAGGCGTCGAAGTAGTTATTGTATTATATCGCAATTAAATATTGGGGAACTGAAAAGGGAATGTAAAAACAAGCAATAACACAAGTCATGAAAATGATGATAAAATTATCAATATCAGGATTACAGCCTGAAAGAATGTGGTTAGACAACAAGAAGATTAATATCCAAGTTCTATTTCTGTCTACAACTAGGAATTTTACAAAAAAGCTTATTAGAAACATTGAAGAACTAAAATAAATTAAGTTATAATCATAAAAACTTTAAAACAAGAATTAATTTTGCGAAAAAATGCCACAAATAGAGTAAATTAAAGGTCTTCATTCACATTCAATAGACATCTATATAAAACAATTGGGTATCAAGTATAAAGCAATTAAGTTCAAGTTAATTGACCATAAAGGTACCAACATAGGGTAATGAGGATAGTAATTCCACTTGAAACAAAATAGAAAAAATGCACAAAAGGTAGCTAAAAACAAAAGGAAATCTATCCGTAAAATGCATCCAAGAGTGACAGCAGTGATTAAAATGACCAGGGCGTCAAAAAAAAAACACAATAATGAGATTGAAGACTGATAAAGAGAAGAGAAGGAAAGCCAAAGCCTGGATCTAGTTTTTGTGAAATTAAAACGAAATATTTTTGCTTAACATTTGACATTTGATACAGATTAAGCCAAAAACAGACAATCTAATCTTTGGTTCTGATCAACATAATGACTTTATTCAGCGTGAACCAGTCGTCTGCAATGTCAGTGTTGTGAAAGGGATGAGCCTCAAATGTCAAATCAGCCAGCACCAGCGGCCACGACCAGACCAACACCTGGAGATATTTCGTGCAGTAAGATGAATGTACAATTTAGGGCATATATGAGGTTAGGAGAACCCTAAGGAGTGGCGACCGCATACCGGCAGACGTAGCGTTGGAAGGCCTTCCACAAGGTGGACCAATGATCTTGTGAAGACCGCAGGAATCCGCTGGATGCGGGAAGCACAGAACACGGTCGAAGTGGCGATGTATGGTGGAGACCTATATCCAAAAGTAGATGTCTGTCGGCTGAAATGATGAATTTTGATGATTTTGTGTGAAAGGTATTCAACACACTTATTCACAAGTGTGATGAATTCCACACACAAACTGAGCCTTCTGTAAAAATCTATTCCATGGTTCTCATGAATTCAGTTTAGCAATTCAAATTGGAAGCAATGAGCAGGTGGTACTTAACGATTTACGAGAATTTAAAAACAATGTTGTTTAAAAAATACCTTTGTACTGTTCTACGCGGAGTGAGGTCTTCGAGATATTTAAAAGTACTACAGTGCAATTTACGTAGGTGGCAGGTAGTAGGTTAGTTACTGTAGTGGTGATATCGCCCTGTTTAATACTACTACTAATCTAATTTTCATTTTCAATTCACACCGTGCTCTTAAAGAAAGTTATATTCCTACATAGATCGAATTTCATGTGGATCTGCATCTGACGTACAATTCCTGTATTATTAAGAACGGTAGGATTCTAATCTCAGCTTAAATCTGTCAAAAATACCTCTAATTTACCTACATTTTTGACGAGTTCTTTATATTGACTGTCGCTGAGATGAGAATGGGCAAGAAACTCCAAGGATACTTTTTTATATATAGGAATTGGCGTTCAGTTCCTTCTCTTCCCTACAGTTTGCAGATAATTATGTATTGTAAATTGAAAAGTTTCTTCTACTACGGATTATAAATCTTGTGATAAACTATTCAGATTATACACAGTATTGACTCTTAAATATAAAAGAATTTATTAGGAAACAGGATCTGAAAAAATCCATCTAACACAATTTCCCATCTCTGATTTATTAATCCCAACATAAGAGAACGCCTACAAATCAACCATATGCAACCATTTAGTTAATAAATCAATATTAGCTACCGTCAATTTAACCTCAATGACATAACTATTTGTCAGCCCAACTGAGTCAATATTAAACGTATCAAGCTTAATCTAACACACACGAAAAGCAACCTTATTTCCAATACCAGAAGTCTCATTAAACTGCATTGTATTATTTGTACTGCAACCGGAAATTTCAAAAACTCCAAGATTTGCAAGCACTTTAAAACTATTACCAATATTTTGTGCATTCAAATCAATGGATATTAAACTTTAATATCAAACCATAAAAGCTATCGTAACTTTGATAAAAGGTTGGTTTTCAAAAGCCATATGGGCAAGGATTAGTAGCAACAAAAAGGAGCGACAGTAACAATTGAATTTGTAAAGAGTATTGTGGGCTTGCGACATGCGAATGCCTGAATTAGGCAACTAAAAAGCCAAGAGTGTTTGTCAGGAACATAAAGGGGTTCCGTAGTCACGCCTACTACTGATTCACTCGGAACAAAACAATATCTGAGAATAGCCCCCAAACTTGGCAAGTATGGCATACCATACATTTATTTGTGGCAAACATTTAACAGATACTGATATCAATATTGGCTTATCTTTGCGAAAGATTGATATTAATTAGCTGTTATAGAAATCTAAGATAAAGCACTGACTTGTATGAAGACAAACACAAAAAACCATGATGCAGTTTATATAATTATAGAAAACATAAGAGACTGACCAAATAATCATTAAAGCTTCTAAAGAGAATGTTTATGCAATGAATGTCAAAAATGAAGGTGGCGGAAAAAGAACATGAAAGGCTATTAAAATATAGAAAAATGTTACTAAAAGTTAGCAGAAAGTAAACTTGAGCATGGACCGATGGCCGTTGGAGCAGACGAGTCCTGGAGTCGAGATTGCGTACCGGCAAGCGTAATGTGGGACGCACCCCAACCAGATGGACCGACGACCTTAAAAAAGTGGCTGGGACAGAGTGGATGCAGAAGGTGGAGGACAGGGTGTTGTGGCGCAGGCTGAGACAGTCCTTTAACCAGCAGTGGACTGGCAATTAAAAATAAAAATAACACAAACATTTAGGTTTTAGAAAATAAAACATTTTTATTTTTCACCAGACCGTTTTAGCATTGAACTCCAAAAGCACAATGGCTTTACACTTTAAACATATGTATAAATTGTGTGCAAATCCGTAAATTTATAACACTAGCAACTCTGTATCGGTGCCAAATATCGTTATTTATGAGGATTTATGATGCAATATGTTTGTATTGAATCCGTACGAGTATTCCAAAGTTTTTTTGGCTTAGACGACGAAATATTTGATGTAAACTTGTGTCGAAAGGTTAAATTAAAGATGGATGCCAAATTGCTGGTTTAGTTTTATTTATGTGACTTTAGCAGCCAAATGTCCACGAATTTAGAATTGGAAAAAAAAGTTGAAAAGAATTTTCTAAGAGGTCAAGTATGTCATACAATCTTACTTCAATAAAGCCTTATACTGGTCACTGTTGAAGGTCGATTGACAACAATATTGTTTTCATTTTAGCCCCGAATTGTATCGTATTTTCCATATATATTTCTCTCTTTTACCCCGTACTTACATCGTCAACAACAGAATTAATTGCTTGTCACATTTTCTCTCGCAGTCTGTACGTTATTTTATTTCGAATGAGAAACAAAGCAATTATAAAATTCATTAATATTAAAAACAATGTTGAGAACAATCTGTTGACATGCAAATCCATGCCCAATTTATGTGGCTATAAAATGAATATATTCTTCTTCGTACGTTGTTATAGGGCGGTGACTCACCGAACGCTATATCTTTGTCACAGCGGCTAATATCACTCACACTGCTAATGTTGATGCTTTTGCCAGATCCCCTTTTGAGTTAAGAGTGACAGAAGATTAAGCAGTGAGAGAATGAAATACTTGGGTGCAATATTTTGCCACGTTTTATGTGTTGTGGTAAACTTTACTCAGCGTGGTTGTAAACATTTAGCATTCTCTCATCCTCATGAGTTGATGCATCATTTAACTACTGGTCAATTATTTACCTACCTTTTAACATAAGATGAGCCATAGAACTGATCTCTGAAAAGTGGCTTTCAAAAGTAGGGATTATAAAAAAATTCTACTATGATTGTAATTTCATTATAAAAGATCGTAAAATGAATGCAGACGTTAAAAATTATATGAATATAATTGACGATGCAGATAAAAGATCAACTACTCTGAACCAACAAGCTCCGCCGGATGAGATGCCAATAATCTGCACAAATCCGTACCACGACATTGACATGTAGACTGATGTAGACTAGACAAGATGCAAGTGACAACAAACGTTTGAGAGATGACGTTAATCTTTCTGTGTCTGCTGAAAGACTAATGAGAGCAGCTATTAATACGCGTATAAGTAATTGTGTCGCAGACAGCATTTGAACGTCTATTGTAGAAGATAGATATCTCTAAAATCAACAAGTCACTGTCAGCTACTTAATAAACATCTTAAATTCACTGACAATACTGAAACCGCTGGGTGTAGAAGCATTACATTTTTCACAAGTGTGGCTTATATTATAACGAAGGTGGACATTGAGGAAGGATTTTAGAAAATTCATGCCCTAAGGTGGTTAAATAGGGCATGAAAGTTTGTATGGGAGCTCGTCAATATTGCCGATGGGATATTCCATCGGGCACAGGGTTTGTGTTATTATAATTGTTATTGTTTGCAATAATGAGTATGTAGACAAAAATGGGCAAATGGCTCACTTACGGGCAACTATTGAATGCTGCATAACATTGCACCCACGTTTTGAGAGAAGCTTTTCACCACAATTTCACTCAACATCTGTATTCCCTGAATGGGTAGGCTGGTAATGGAAGTGGAAGAGCCTCGTGGCCAGCAGGCTGATACGCTAATTTTTTTAAGGTAAAAACTGGACACCCAATTATCAGTCTTAAAACTAGTATCAATTTCAAAAACACTTTTTTTCTTAAACTTATTTCCAAGATACTTATCAACAAAGACAATACAGATACTCAGCTACCGTTCTTAGCACAAACAACTTGAGCTGAGAAGGCATCATCTGCTTATCTGCTTGAACGAGTCGTTAGACGTACCTGTACCGAGGAAGTGGGTCAGCTTTGTGCTCTAAAGTTGACTACTGTATTATTTGCGGGGAAGCTAAGGTTCCGTTGCGTTTGTGCAACTTTTGTGTAGTTAAATGTAAGGATTACGAAAGTTGTTTTAATATATTTGTATGTTTTAAGAGGATAAGTTAATATTTCCCTTTATTAAATCAATTTAACTTCCTCAGATATATTTTTTCTCGAAGTGAATTCAGACATGCTGTCTTTGAATTAATTAAAATTCTCCTAGAGGGCAACAAAGATCGTTATAGTTCATAATGCTACAATTAACTTTGTGTCTGCGTACGCTCTTACTCCTTTATCAAATAAAGTGGGGAATCTGAATGCGTACAACGGAACATTTTTTCCTATTCACATTACACATTATTAAAACCTTGGTAAGAGTTTTTATCAGATCCCATCAACCTTGTCGTGATTAATCAATAGCAATTTCTTCGGCAGATCGATAAGTTATGTTTATTGAAACAAGAAACATAATAGGTAATTTCCATAATCTAGACTAAACAATACCACTTAAATCACCTAACTTGACAACACTCAATCACCTCTCATTAAGCACAATCAAACGCAACACGACACCAGCAAGATTTCTTTATCACAAACATTAATTGACTCTTAAATCTAAACGACTTCGCGAATAATCGTAAATAACAGATCATCGGATCCTCTCCGCCTACATTGTCAACTGCCATCAACATACTATAATTTAACGTCATAAAACAACGTTGAACGTTCATAAATCGTACACCCACGAAAATGTCTAGTTAAAATACATTATAAAAGAATAATTGTGCGCGCCTTCAAGGTTAGCTCGATCAATCTTTCACACGTCATTAGGGACGTCGCGTTATGCTCGGGAGTTTGCGTGAAAAGGAACGTATAAAGGTCTTTTTACATTTTGTTCGTGTTAATGGTCAGTTTTGAGCGTGTAAGTTTGAATGGTGACACGTGTTCACAGATGACATAAGCTATTATTTGATAAAACGTTATTGGAACCATTGATGTTTTTTTTTACGTTTTCGAGGAATAGAGATAGATGATATTTTGTTACCTTTTCTTGCTAGTAGCAGAGAATTGGCAACAGGTTACACTATCGTCAACAGAATCCATTAGCCTCACTATATCTCGAACGATAAATCACAACTTGTATGGCGCGTTGTAATGTACAATTTAAGAGGGTGCATCCTAAAAGTTGGCAACGTCGTAAATAGCTGTCAAATATTTACCTGTTTCGATTAATTTGGAAATATTACTGTATGGAAATAAGAAATGTGGCTAACCAATTGACTAGAATATTAATAATGAATTGCAATTATAACATTGAATTTGATGTTGTACCCGTATTAGGTGAAAAAAAGGCATTTGGAAAGTTACCAAATACTTTTTTTGCATCTAAAACTAACTATTCGGTGTTACGATATTAATTATTGCATTTCATAATCAATATTCTAGTTCGCTAGTTAGCCACATTTTTTATTTCCATACAGAAATATTATCAAATTAATCAAAACAGCGAAATATTTGACATCTATTTGCGACGTTGCCAACTTTCAGAATAAACCCTCTTAATCGCTTTTACGACTCAAAGCTTACAGAAGTGTGACTCAAATTATTGTTTTAATTTCCTATTCATCAAATAAACTGTCATATTTATTAGAATGATTGTTGTTTATGTAATCGAGCACATTTTTCACCATTAAAAGCGTACCTGCCGCCATTTTGTGCTCGGTAAAAACATATTCAGCTTACAAAGCTTCGAGGACAATATTTCATAAGAGATGGCCGAAAAATACACGGTGGTGTAATAAATTAAAAACATTTTCAAAAACCACCAGTTTGTATGACCTCCCCGACGTCCTCACTGTTCTGTAAAATAGAACTTAAAGGGAATTTTGAAAGGGTGAGCATGGGTCAAATGTACTGGTCGCCTCATTAACGTGCTTAGTGAAAACTCGAGAAAAACCATTTTATAATTTTCGTGTTTCCCAACTTAAAGTTTTGAAGTTAACGTAAACTAGCCTTTACGGACCGAGAATATTATTTATATCTTAAATTAAATGAAAATTGCTGTGTTAGGGTACTTTATACAAATTATATTCGTAATCATTTTTCATTTTAGTGACATTGTGTTGAATAACGTGAAGCGTGCCTACTGTTTATCGTTTTGTGAAGGTTTTTTCAAGTAATTGGGTTAAACATCGCTTTTAATAACAACCATTAATAACAAGTATTTTGAAATTTACTACAGGTTTTCATGAATAAACTCCGCCCTTGTCATGCAAAATGAGGTTACGGTACTTTTCATGAGCAAGCCACAAACTATACCGGCTTATGACTAGACATAATAATTTAAAAACCAAGTTAGATACCTATATTCAAGAACAATCTAACAACACAAGAAAAAGCAGACTTATCACAGTACCATTTAAAACACATAACTCCCACACATTCACCCTAATATTAAATGTAACACCAGTTGAAGCACGATCAAAACTTACAACGATAAATCTGGAACGAGCCTTATCGGGGCATTCAATAATCATTTCGGTGGCAATCACGTACAACCGAGCACAAAAGCTCCTACGAAATACGCCACTACGCCAGTGTCGACTGTAAAGCCCGAATCTTACGAGCAATTACCGCGCGAGATAAAACCCATGAAACGCTGCCGTCTGATACGCGAGTTAATCTCGTAGTCTATTGGCGGGAGCAAATTTTTCTCGACACAGACAATTTGGGGGTGCTGGGGTAAAATATTGTGTTTAAACATTGGTTGGAAGTTTTTTTTTTGGCTATAACTTTTCTTGAGACACAGAGTAGGTAGGTATTTGAATTAAACACTTTTATTATGTTTTTGACTAACAAATACTCAATCATATTGAATTTGTCGTGAAATTGGAAGACTTATACTAGCCAATAAACTGATAGAAAAACAGATCTATGATTTACATTGTTGCTAGTAATATAGGGAAAGATAGTGAAATACACATTGTCATTTACTTCATTTCGACTTCTAGTCGTATTGAGTTTGTATGCGAGCTTCACGCAAAACTACGTACAACAAAGAATTTTCAGATTTACTCTTTGTCTGGTAGAGGTAAGAACAATTCGAGACACGGTGATTTTTGTTAAATTATGATAACCTGAATTTATTGTGATTAAATGCACAAAGTGCGTAAATTGATGGACTTGACCCATTTCTTGGCACACGTATCACTGAAGGTTAACTTTTATTTAATAAAAACACACAAACAAGTAATAAACACAGCTGTGCCGGTACGACCCGTCAATACCAGGAGATCCATAAATCATATAAATGACACTAGTTCAAGTGGTAACGACTGAACCCGAAAAACGTATCAGTGTGCCATCCAAGTGCACTCTCCTCTCTCACGGCTCGTAACCTTACAATTTTACGATCACTTTTATTACTAGACGCTTTCGTGCGCGATTACCCTCCAGAGTGGGTTCTGCTGTTAGGCGCCCTGCAATGTGAACATTCACCCCACACGCTACACAACCACATCGATGTACTACAACTCCATTGCTCCCTGATACACAGTAACGCTGCGTGTGATGTTGACAAAACTAGCAATGAACGTGCACTGTAAGGGTAGAATCGATTAGGGTGGGACGGTTGTCAGCAATTACATTTTAATGCGTGTTTTATTATCACGGGCGTCTAATGTACTAGTGCATTAATTTATCACCTCCCCTGTTTACGAGTTACGGCTTGACAATTGAAATGATGGTGTATTCTGTATTCAAAGGAGACTGACGTTTGACCGACGTAGGATGAGCTCCCGCGCTGGTTGTAAGCCTTTGGTTGCAGGTGCGCGGGGGGCGCGCGGTTGTGCAACGAGGTATCTAGCTAGCTTGGACATGTCGCACAATCGTTTGGACAGACAAGCGATGGACGTATCAAAGGACTGCCAACTGGAAATGCAGTTGCAGTTTCGATTGAATCGAGAGACGTCTGCGGCATGCCTCTGTGAAGTAAAGGTTGATTGGATCGTGTCTATACGGCTGATACGCTGGCAATGTTTGGTTTCGGCGAATGGCAGGGAACGTCAGGCTCCCTTAGTTAAAATGTATTGTTTCTTAACGATAGTCGCGTTGTTTGTGCAGTTTATTTGTTCAAATAGAACATTGTTCGTGCTGATGGTAAAACCAGATAGAGAGTCGGCTTTAATGCCTCCGCAAATTGTGAAAATAACTTCAAAGACATAATGGGGTTTTAGAATTGGCTAGCATTTCATTACTCATAGTCCAGTAAGCAAGTGGTTTCACTGCATATTATTAAAATGAAATGGATTACAGGCCGTCGTTTCTTGATAAGTGTCATTACCGTCAGCCATTCGTCATTCCCATTTCGTAATAATCACGTTGATACATTTCAATTATGACGTTTAACGTCAGCGTGGAGTATCGTTGGTATCATTACTGTGGGCGTTGTGACATCGCCTAGTGACACAATAATGATCGGCTTATGACATGGAGTTGACATACACGCGATGTCCAACGAACTAAAGGAGATCCGCCAAATCCCATACAAAAAAACCCCAGGCCCGGCGCAAAAGAAATGTATCTCATATTTTAGAGTAATAATAGTAGAAATATTGTAAAGTATCGCTATTGGCAAATTCGGTGGCTAACTTAGTTTTTTTGCCCGGTGAAGTTTCATAAGCGCTAGATGTAAAAATATCTGTTTTCTGTGCTTAACTGTCGGAAATATGTCACTGAATTGACTAATCGGGGCGCCAGCGCCGCCACCGCCTAGCGGCGCTCGACAGAGTCTACATAACATAACGCTCGACTGGGGGTGAGCAGAGTTGGTCGGTTATAATTTTACTCGAACTGCAAACGGTTTTTAACCGACTTCCCAAAAAGGAAGAGGTTATCAATTCGGCTGAATTCTTTTTTTTTTTTTGTATGTGTGTTTGTTCACAACTCCGTCATTTATGAACCGATTTGGAAAATTATTTTTATATTTTTAAAGGGTATACTTCCCAGGTAGTCTAGTTGTCATCAAGTCAGGATCTGATCATGGGATCTTGGAGATATCGAGAGAACTCTTCAAATATTATAGGCACACCTATAGCGATTTGGGTATTTTTTATAGTAACTCATGCATTTGCTCTTGGAAAGCACCATTTTTCACAGACCGGAACTACTCAATAATAATTATTTTATGGGTTGCGATTCGATTATTTTAATATGTTTGCCAATCAATTTATGCTAGTCACAATTCATATTATGAGCTGATGAGCCATGAGGCTATTGTAACTAAGATAAATTACAAACCGACCCACTAAAAAGCGATAAATAAAACTTTTTTACAACAAAAAAAAAAACAACCGTCTTCCAAAAAGACACTAAAAAGTGAAAAGTAACTTTAATTTCGGAAGTCGGTGTCTTTAGTTTTGTATTTTCCTTTTTTAGTGGGTCGGTACCTCCTAAGTCATTTCCGACACAGATATTTTTACATCTAGCGCTTATGAAACTTCACCGGGCAAAAAAATTAAGTTAGCCACCGAATTTGGCAATAGCGATACTTTACAATATTTCTACTATTATTACTCTAAAATATGAGATACATTTCTTTTGCGCCGGGCCTGGGGTTTTTTTGTCCCATAATTGACGCTGCCCGCTTTCTCAAAATGGCATGAAAATCGTCAACACGGGCATCTGTGCGCGGAAGCCCCATCAACATCCTAAACCCATAATTATACTGAACGCGTACGACGTTGCAGGCCCTCTACGTATACTTCACCCACAAGCTGCACTTATAGGTTTGTAATACTTGTACATAAGCAAAAAGTATAAAGCAAACTGTATTACATTTTTATATAAATACTGTAAATATATTCACATAGGTATGCCATATAAAAATATGATGGGGTTGTTGTCTCTTCCTTATTATCAGCCATAGTTTAACTACTGTGGGCGTACTATGGGTAGTGTTGGCCTGTTGGGTATTGCGCAATAGAAAAACCAAATTCATTATAACCGACAACTCTGCTTATCCCTTAGTCAAGCGTTATGTTTTAGACTCTGTCGAGCGCCGCTAGCTTTGATTGGCAAACATATTAAAGTAATCGAATCGCAACCCATACAATAATTATTATTGAGTAGTTCCGGTAGGCATCTGTGAAAAATGGTGCTTTCCAAGAGCAAATGCACGAGTTACCATAAAAAATACCCAAATCGCTATAGGTGTGCCTATAATATTTGAAGAGTTCCCTCGATTTCTCTAAGATCCCATGATCAGATCCTGACTTGATGACAACAGGACCACCTGGGAAATATACCCTTTAAAAACATAAAAATAATTTTCCAAATCGGTTCATAAATGACGGAGTTGTGAACAAACACACATAAAAAAAAAAAAGAATTCAGCCGAATTGATAACCTCTTCCTTTTTGGGAAGTCGGTTAAAAACCGTTTGCAGTTCGAGTAAAATTATAGCCGACCAACTCTGCTTATCCCCAGTCGAGCGTTATGTTATGTAGACTCAGTCGAGCGCCGCTAGGCGGCGGCGGCGCTGGCGCCCCGATTAGTCAATTCAGTGACGTATTTCCGACAGTTAAGCACAGAAAACAGATATTTTTACATCTAGCGCTTATGAAACTTCACCGGGCAAAAAAACTATGTTAGCCACCGAATATGGCAATAGCGATACTTTACAATAATTCTACTATTATTACTCTGAAATCTGAGATATATTTCTTTTGCGCCGGACCTGGGGCAATTTTGGCGGAACCCCTTTATGTTTTTGAACAAATAATTGATATTTATACGATTGGTAATTTCAATAAATTGAAATGGTATATTTATGGGGTTCGGATTATTGTAGTGTTAGTTTGAAAGGAAGGCATAAAGTGTGTCGCCTGCTTTCCGCGTGGGTGACATGAGAATGAAATAAAAATTACGTTTGCTGTCAACTCGTTCACTACGTGGAAATACTGTCGTAACTAAAAAGTGACGAGAATGAGGTTAGTTTAAATTTTATTATTAAATGTTTTTTGAGTCGCAGTAATCCTCCGAGATGTGTTTTGGACTAATTTCTTTTCTACCTCAAACTAGTTTTAACCAGTGAGATACTTAAGTTCTAATAAGACAGGTGGACTGTGAAATACTAGAAATGTAACCCAAGTTTTTTTCTTGACACAAGTATAAAAATAAAGTAAGACATCATTGATGAAGCAATTCACAAGATTAGTAATTCAATATCGACCACTCTACCATGCAATAATTAACATATAAATGGCTATCATTCAGCTATTAAAGCAGATATTGCAATAAGTATAAAGTTATTGGTCGTAAAGCCTCATAATGAACTTATGTACACAATAGTTACGATCCCTGTCTGCTCTTTATAGCTAGAACAAAAGAATGAAATACTGTTATTAACAGTTGTAGTTATATAATATCATAAGTAACCGATGTATAAGTATTGTTCATTGCAGGGTTAAGTAAGAGAATTAGATGAAAAAGATGGATTAGATGTGAAAGGCAGAGAGCAAAATGTTGGCGTAACTCTAGAAGACAATAGAAAACAGGACCCTGTGACGGATACTCTAATCTATATAGCCTGTAATGTCCCACTGCTAAGCACAGATCTCCCTCTCCCTTTCCCATACACTTCTGTATTTTGCTAAAACATTGTGGAACAGTCCTTTCGGTAGGAGTCAAATTCGTACCACCATCTTTGTCTTTATCTACTGCGATGTCACCAACCATTCAATGAGACCTAGTCGGTGGTTCTTTTAGACCTATATATTTGAACTGAATATAAAATTCCTACCACGTGCTTTTTCACTTATTTTGCTACCCAAAAACCATTTTAAATCAGAAATCATATTCACGGTCCCTGGGTTAGTCAATGAATTCAAGAGAAGATGAAGAGGATAAATTACGATCTCCATCAAAATTAATTCACCTGAAAGAATAAGAATGGGAACAAAATATTCTACCTCAGCAACAAGTAAAGTCACGTTTCGAGCTAGTTTCATTAATAAAACAGAACAAACACTTTTATGATACGCCAAGCGTGCCCACATAACATAAATCATCGTCTGCTCTAATGGATAACCAGATATAAATCTATTTATGCAAAGTTTTCAATGCACATTTCGCATGCTAGATGACTATTTGCGTCATATACGGGGTTATACTTTACATTCACTGTTGGCTCGTTATTGTGTTCGTTAATTTGATTGAATGAGCATATAGAATGATATTTTCTGTTTTTACAAGGATGAATTTTACATCCTTGGGTATGTTTTGTGATGAACTGCTGTAGTGATCGATCTATGAGCACCCATGTAGGTGTTGCCACAAGATTTTAAATATTGTAAGGATGTTTTAATAGGTGTAATAGACTAATTAATATTATCATCACGCGTAATATTCTCAAATTCACCAAGCCTTCATTTTTAACATTAATGTCGCCAACTTGCTTCTCACCACTGCGTCTTTCCACTTCTAGTTTCTTCTATCCATCAAGCTTAAAACCATATTAATATTACCATCATCAAAATCCGTAAGAGTACCTAAATGTAGTTACAATTTCTAACTTAATAAAGACATTACCAACTTCCACAGAATTAACAAAGTCAAAATCAACAAATTATTCATCAAAATGATCGTGTTTCTAACTACCAATAGCAGGCTGTAACATTGTATCAATGCGGTACCCAATGATTACCGTCCCTATAATTCAATGGAAATTCTTGTCTGCACCATGTAATTTAACTTTTATGAAATAATTTTTCCTACATTGCGATGGCTGTCATTGAAGCTAATTGAGATTTTATGTTAATGTTGTTTTTATGCTCTTTTAGACTTCTAGTTGGAATCCTATCAGGTTTTTCTGTTGTGTTCTAGATTGTGAGGTTATAGGTATTTAAATGTTGGTTGGCTGTTACAAGTTAGGTATTAACATCGTTTTCTTGTTTATGTTCTAGCGTTTTATATGCTTTAGCTTTGATAAAGGACTTTCTACTTTAACTTTTGTCTTATACGGTCAGTTTTTGGCCTATTATAATGGTCATTCCTGTAGTTCTGAGCGATAATTATCCGGGTTAACACGTTTCAGATGGGGATACAAATACAATTGCCTGTTACAATAGGTAGGTACCGTTATTGTAAGTAACTTACTTTCATAAATAAATTCATCGGCATAATCTTCAAAAGGGTTGAAATATTTAGGTCAATCTTTCCCAGCTATTATTTGCAAAGCTTAACTCTTATTAATTCTACCATCATATTATGTTTTTAAAGGCTTACAAGAGCTAAGCAACATAATTAATAGACTTCTTTTAATTATAGCGGCAAGCGCCAAAGATGTTAATAGTTCTAATTAATGTAATCTAGTAGCTAATCGTAATAAATTACCGTAATTATTATTGACTTATCTCGTGAGTGCGAAAGAGGATGATACTCGGATTAAGACTAATCTATCTCCATCTACGTAAAAGAACATACTTGGAAAATAATTTTCCAAGTGATAGTATCTTAGAAGTTTAAGCGGTGATCATTTACAATATCTCCTTTGCGAGTATATTCACAATATTCCTAATAGCTACATTTTGGAAAAAATATATAGTGCCCCAAGCCCCCAAACCAAATACATACTGACCTGGAAAAAGCGCAACGAATTGCTCATTGCAAAAAAACACGCTGCTAGTTCCTAACGCGAAAGAAGGTATGAAAAAGAGAGATTACGAAACGCCAGGCACAATATTTACGTCATTAGTCGTGACAGACATGACATTCGACGTGGCTCTAAAAACTAGCTCACAACGAACCTAAGTAATAAAGTATAAAATGATTGATTGACATAATACGACAGTTCTCTTGTAGTCCACTGCCCACAATACCCACTACCCCATTATTCAGTCAGTCAACTTTTCCTTTATCCCTCAAATCACCCATTTCATGTGAAATGATCCCACTCACTGGACCGTCCTCAACGGAGTACAGTCCACTGAATTACCGTAGCTTTGTGAGTTATTCGACTAAATATGTCATCGCGCTTTGATACAGATGCATTAATAAGGGGCAGACCTGAGTTATGGCATGTGTAAATAGTGGCTAGGGATGTGCGGTGCCGGGAAAGTTTCGATAGTTTAATTTTGCTGGTGAAAATAACATTCTTGACTTTCTGTGATAGTCACGAATATTATTTTATTAAGAGGGAATTTGCTGGGATTGAGCGCAGGTGATCGCCACTGTAAGATTTATTCATAAGAAACTGATACTAATGACCAATAATTTAAATATAAAATTGTGTTGTTTATTTTGATTTGTTTGTTGTCACGATTGAGAATTTTTTGAACATCATAAAACAAAACGATTATTCCCAAACTAAAATGTAAAAATGCAGAGCTATGGTATTTTGCCAGTAAACAAATCAACCATTTATGAAAAGTTTTATGGTATCCAAAAAAAAAAAACATTTTTGGTTGGAATCTATCGACAACTAAAAATAACCCCTTTCCACAGACTAAAAAGAAATCTATCGACATATTGCGCTCCTCTCACCGACACTTCCACATCACTGCTCCGCACCTGTCGCTCATAAACCATCAGCGTATAAATACAAAACAAATCTGCTGCCCCTTTTATCTCTAAGCGCAACGATAAATTACTGCAGAGCCCTTATCCAGCAGTTTGGAGCTTGAGATAGGCTCGCTAACAAGTTTCACGGTATTTATGACAAGTTTCAACTTTAATTGAGTCGGATCTAATGTATGTATTTTATTGGGTAGGTAAAATTTCTAGAAGGATGCGTGGTGTTACGCGAATGGATAAAATTAGAAATGAGTATTTATGAGGAAATCTGAAAGTGATACCGGTGACTGAAAAATTGTGTGGAAATAGGTTGTCATGGTATGGGCATTGATGCGGAGGAATGAGGGAAACGTTGGCAGGAAAGTTTTGTATATGAATGTGACTGACGACTAAGATGACTATACCAGTAGGGGAAGACCAAAGAAACGATGGATGGACTGTGTGAAAGAGGATATGGCTGCGAAGGGCGTGACTACCGAGATGACGACTAATATAGAAAATATGGAAGAAAAAGACATTGCGCCGATCACAAATAAATTGGGGTAACGGCAGGAGAATGATGAAATACAATTTCTGTGGAAAATCTTGTGAAGTGTTGAAGGAATGATTTGATTAATAATGCTGTGAGCTTAATTACTCTTGCGTGTTACGGTAAACTGAAGAACCAAAAAGTTCTGAAGAGAATTGCTACTCACCTTTTTATTTTTTTAGTTCTGGTTTTCAGCCACGAACTAACTAGTTTTTTCAATGTCTTTGCTAGTCCAGAATCACAATAGTTACTAGCTACAACTAGATCTGCTAGGAGAATACATTTAACTAACCATGTCAGTTCGAGACCATTTTCCACTAAAGATAAAAGTATTTCTAAAGATTTTTCCATAAAAAAGATAGATATAGTAGATAGGTAAACCTCTGCCCAACCTTTCGGGGAAACAAGGCGTGATGTTATGTTAAAAGTAAAGTTATCGTATACAAATCTAAGTCTCTATATTTAGGCAGTAGTCGCTAAAGCAACGCGACCGCTTGACTAACCATCTACAAAACGATTTGTATCCGCGCGATCGCATCCACAAAGCTTTGATCACGGACCGGCCCGCTTCATACTAATTAAACCGACTGAGCCGAACAAACGTTACCCGTAATTAAATAACGGCAATAATGAGCTATTATGAAAAGTTTAACCGCTCGGAAATAATCAGTGAACACAACACTAGCCAATAACCAACCAAGTACCAAACAAACGTCTCGTAAATATACGTTTATACGAAAAGCAATCTCCTTCAACGATAGCTTTAACACTAAAATATCATTTTTTAAATCCGACGTCGTAATGCGCTGCGGGTCGGAGAGACCACCTTGTCAGCTAGCGCGTAAATTAACATGAAAACGTCATACAAAGAGTAACCCTTCGCCGCCGCATAATAAACTACTCGGTCGGACTGTCCCGCGGCGCGCCCGCGGTGCCGCCTATTCAAACGGCCGGACATTATCGTAAATATTGTGGTATTTATTCAGATTTCTGGCACAAACAATTCAATTCACGCACCGGCTGCTAATTGGGCATAAATCGTCGTAAAAATATTCAATAAGCTTCTCGCATCGATTAATATTTTAAACACTGAATGCCTTCATTTGAATTCGAATTAAGCGGCGCGTAGATAATGCTGTTCGTCGATTTGTCGACGGGCGACCTATTGGAAGGGTTTTTATTTTGTTCTGTTTTTATTCGACAATAAAAAATAAGCACGTAGGTATAATGCTTCGCGGCATGGTTCGAATTAATCGACGATTATTCTTGATTAATTTGTTTTGCCGTCTTAATGCTCGAATATCGTTAGAGTCGCTCGCACGGAATTAATTATACGAGGTTATTTGAACTATACGGGTTGGTATAATAGAAAAAGTAGGCACGTTATGAATTTCATGCAAAACAGCGATCATTATTCAAGCTAGCGAGATAGTGAAACTGGACTTTAATGGCGGGCCGTTAACATATAAACGAAAACCATTTACAGTGAAAAAAAGGTAACACGCCAGACGGCAACACGAAAAACGTCAAGTTGAACACTTTATAATAGAAATAATAACGCAACAGCCGCCATGAATTATTGCCCACATTTCATGTTAAATTGTATGTAAATGGCGGACCGGTGCGACACGGCTCCCACAATAACATAATAATGGTGGATTTGTGACTCACGTCAGGTTGTTAGTGTGTACTTAACCCTTTATCGGGACACGCACGCGGGACGTGAGATCATTACTCGGGTCGCGGCGACCGCTCACAATGGGAATGTACGCGTAGACCCCGCGTCTTACGAGGGTTAACGTTGAATTTCGTGAACAAGTTACATGTATGTTTTTCGTCTCGATACCGGTCCCCGATAACACTCATTTGGGTTACAATAGATATATTTTTTATTTAAATTGGAAGTGTATGTACACAATGGTAAGTTTAAACGCTACTGAAGCGATTAAATGCACGATTTATGAATGTGTTACTCAAATAAACAAGTACTGGACTGGTTTTTTAATTGAACTGGTTCAGTTGTGTTGTAGGTATGTTTGTTGTTGTTTGAAGATAAATAATGTTAATAAATTGAGGACTTGATGACTTTCTAGTTAACGCGTTGACTGTTACTAAGCTAGTGTGGGAATTGAAATAAAACATCTGTAAAGAAAGTGAGAAAAACCTTTGTGCTAATAATGAAAGCACGCAGCACATGAAACGAAAGAAAATATATTCAACGCATGAAAAGAGACAAAAATTCTTACCACTATAGCATTGTTGTTTTCGGGAAATAGTACTTGGGGGGGGAGCGCGGACCTGGAGGAGCTCGTGGCTAAGTAATAACAGCCGTACGGTTTGATCCATCAGGTTAAGCTACGCTTGCCGGGGTTGTTCCGTGAATGGGTGACCATCTTTACATATCGAGATTCCTCCATGCCTCGGAAAGCACGTTAAGCCGTTGGTCCCGGTTGTCTTACCAAGAGGTACCGTATTTGGGTTGTAGAGGTCAGATAGGCAGTCGCTCCAAGTAAAATACTGGTATTCAGCTGCATCCGGTTAGACTGGAAGCCGACCCAAACATTGTTGGGAAAAGGCTAGGCAGATTGATTTAGTTGGAGACCTGGACTGTGCACCCGTATCTTGTGAACAAGGTTATAATCCATACTCTCTCCTTTTCTTATATTATAAAAGTCTTAAGGCCAGCGCACATCGGCTGACGGCGGGCCAGGGTATTTTATATATTAACCAACGTAATTTCGTTAGTAAGTTTCTAATGGTAAAGATTACAAAGCTCAAAGACCGACCACGAAGCAGCAGGATACCGCGGCGGTATGCGAAGGCATGCGACGGTATGCGCCGGAGCCCGCTAGCATACGATCTCGACGGAGAGGCAGTGCAAGCGGGGGTGTACTCTGCATTTCCTCCGTGGCATACCGCAGGATGCCGCAACTTTCCGCCTGCAAATCCTCCTCGATGCCGTCCCACGCCGTTCGCCAGTGTGCGTTGGCCTTTAGGCGCCCTTGCTGTAGAAAACATACAGACTGATTTTAGTACTAGGCTCAGATATAAACCTTCTTACCTTAATTAAGACTCAGACCCGCACTGACAAACAGCCACAACAAACACAGACAACACAGCCTTCTACACCTACACACCTACATACAAGTCAATACAATATCCCGAAATCGTATTACCTACGATCAAAGTGGCAGACGATCCTCCTAGTCGTTACATCAGTGATTTTGTAACAATCGCCCGGGGCTCGGAAATTGCTTCCCGATCCCCGAAAACCGCCCCTATCCTCCTGGGTGCACGCTTTAGAGGCTGGAAGATAAATAATTAAGTTTTTATGTTTTAGAGGATTATGTGGAGGTTATTTAATTGTATGTTATTGGGAATAGCCAACCTTGCTTTATACCTCTTTTGAGTGCGAAAAGTTTAAATAAATATATAAATGCTGATTTTAATGATTATTATTCTATAAAACCATATTTGTTACTTTCGCAAATCATATTTTAATCAACATACAACCTGAGACTGACCTGCAAATTGCAAAAAACGCAAGAAAATTTGAATTTCGCGGTCCAACTTGGAGCATCCACCTTAAGTCGCATGTAACAGGGGGTGAGACTATTGCCGTCAACCGTGCACAAATCCAGACTCCGGACTGCTACTGAGAAATGCAAGACCAGATTAAAACGACAAAATTGTGGTTAATATTATTATTATACTTACTGTTCTATTTTATGTCCGTAGGTTGTCCGTGACATCACAGCGGGCTCTATCAGAGTACCACCGCTGCGGCATTTTATTTTTAATATCGCAGCATTATGCTGAGATATTATTATATACCTTTTTGGCCTTGCACAGGTCGTATTTTTTTTAAATAATTCGATAATTTTGTTAGTTTTAAATGCTCATTTTTTACTGTTTGTATTTCCTGTGCGTTTTCCAAATAAAATAATTTTCTTCCCGTCTTCTTTCTTTCTATTTTCATCAAACTAAAAGCTGTCATTTTTTTTTACAAATGTATTACAACTTTTTGTAAGTAAAAAACAATATTTTATCTAGCTCCTATTAAACGGAAGCTTGTCAGTCAAGATTATGCAAAACATTAAAAAAAGTGTATATTTCCAAGCAAACTAACAAACAGTTGAAGGTCGCTCCTTGGAAATTACTTTCACAACATGTGCGGTCTCACGGCATTCGGTTCACTTCATATAAACTGCATTAAATCATTCGCTTATTATGTGAGGAAAAACCAGTTGTTTTGCATATTGAACGATTGCAAGAATCAATAGGAAATATCTGTTGAATGTGAAGTTTTTCTCGTTTTCCCTGGTAATGGTGCCTTTGTTGTGTTTCAAGTGACAAGCCGGAAAATTATCTTGGTTAGGATGTAAAAAAAACGTTGGAAATATTGTGGTGAGTTTTTTTGTTATCAGGATGTGTCTGCTGTCTTGATCTCGATCTGGTTATGCTTAAACTGAAATTTAACAATTTTATTTGTTGAATAACTGCATTATATTTGTCCCTAGAAGATAAGATTATGATTAATTTTTACAAAGTAATAATAAAATATATAATCAAAATACTCATTTGTAGATACTGTGACATTTTGAGAATCTGACGATTTGCTAAATAGATGTTCTACTATACTGACCATCTGATAGTTGGACGTTTTGCTACATGGATATTTTGCTAATTAGACTTACAGCTCATTAGACGTTTCGCGCCGTTGGACTTTTAGCTACTTAGACCTTCTGATCAGGAGGCAAATTTTTACCTAGAAGACATATCATAATGGATATAACACTTCTCAGATCACACATTGAATACAGAAAACGACAAAATAACATAACGCATTAACATAACATCAAGCCTGCATTTCCCGAAGGGTTAGGCACATATTCACCCCATATTTCGCCAGTTATGGTTAAGTCCCATGTAATAGGGGGCGAGCACAAATCCAGACTCCAGACTGCTACTGAGAAATTCCAGACCAAATTAAAACCACAATGTTGTTATTATACTGTTCTATTTTCAACAAACTAAAAGCTGTTTTTTTTTGTACTATTTCTTATTCTCGCTAAAATAATAATCACCTGCCATTCGATCTAATCCTTATTCCCACAGGCTCCAGTAAACTGACACCTGACCAGCCAAGCAGTCACGTCTCATTTTGATAGTCGCCGCAATGATACCACCAATAAAACGTACAGTTTTCATTGGTCACCTGATGGCTTTTAAAAATATATACTGTCTTAGGTGGGCAGATAATTTAAAACATTAAAGTGTCCATACGAACGTTAAAACTTACGAGGTGCAGGGTCACGTACACCGTCAGACAGTTTTTTAGCTTTTTTAAAATAAAAATGGTCTAGGTAAATAAAAACATTCCAACAGTGTGCAGCTTACCTAAACTAGAAACATTCTCAAACAAAGAAACACACAAACTACACTCTTCCATGAACGACATACTCATGTGTATGAAGGCTCGTACACACGGGCGCGACTTGTCGCGCGACGCGACACCGGCAATTGTTCAATCGTGAAGATTTATTAGAAATTGTATTGTTAAAGTCGCGTCGCGCGACAAGTCGAGCCAGTGTGAACGAGCCTTTAGCTGTCATTTCATTGTTCTCTTCTTTTACCGCCGTATCATCTTTCATACGAAGCATACAACGTTTTCTTAGTCTTTATCTATTATTATAGCTATCCACATTCATATTCAAAATCAATCAATCAAAATCAAAAGTCATTTATTCAAACTAGGCCGAGAATCAGCACTTTTCGAACGTCAAAATTACATAAGACAGTCCCCCAAAACGCCCACCCTTCACCACTTCCTAGTGCTTTAGCTGGGAAGAAGAAGTGGCGCAACAAACTCCCCAGCAGCACAGCTGTCTGTTCAGTTAGAAAAATTGATTCTATACAATAGTACGCAAAATCATTTACCTTTCGCAACACAAAACATACATTTAATGATCAGCCATATGTCAGCTAGCACACGCCAATATACCAACCATATTGACATTTTTCTCGTGATATTTTCTTTCACTCTTTTCATCCATTTGCTGTTTCATTTGGTTTCTTCTCTATCCATTTGCTTTCACACCAGTTGTCCATAACTAAAATTTTCATCTTTCTCAAACTCTTTTCCTCAAGAAAGATTTTCCTCTTTTCAACAAACTCCTTCATTACACTTATCCGTCTATCCGTGCCTATGATCAGACGTGGCGGATTAGCGCTATCATACGTAAGCACGAGTGTAGAGGGGCAAGTATAATGTGTGTTTGTTTTACTGTTTAATTCTTTGTTACGACACTATAACACCGCTAAGATGTTGAGATATTAAATGGTGTCTGGCGGCTTAGGATGATAAACTATAATTTATACTAGATGTAGTTTTTGCACCTTTAGGAAGTCTATCTGCCGATTGTTGGTACATTATAATATCATGCTTGTATTCTAATTATAGAATTACATATTTCGAAATGTAAATGAAATATTCTTTTTAAAAAAACTGGAAATCTGTATGGCCGGTAATTTCTTTAAAGGCTTGTTAAGTCACATAAAATACTCACTGGAGCCACCTACTAAAAGCAAATGTTAAGTAAATCGTGACCCCGGAACGATATCAAGATTTGAAAAGAAAAACTGTTAATCGAATTAATTTTATTGGTAAAGAAATCATAATACAATATAGCAAGATTAGGTCTTTGAAACCAAATCTCGTCAAACCTGAAGAGCTGTGGCAGTAATTGTAACTGCGATCATACCCCTGAATTAACATACGCATACAAAAACCTTTGTCAATATTCACACAAGCATATAGTCATTGTTCTGTCATCGTTAACCCGATCAATCACACGCTCGTCGCTAAATTCAGTTTAACACAATAGCACTTAATAACTTCACGCTTCGGTGAGCTTTCATGAATCACACTGTGCTATTCTTATACAAATTAGTTGAAGAAAACATCAAAACTGACAAACAAATATAGTCTCTATTTTCAGGGAGGTAAAGTTTAAGGACGATGATAAAGGACGGTACTGTTTTGGAACCAAAAAAACTGGATCATTTCCTTTTGACAATTGACGCGTTGAAGGGATCCCATCCATCTATGTCGTTGACTACTCAAGGAAGCCTGCTATGGCGTCGGTAATTGAGTGATTTAATTCATGTTTTATTTATGAGACGATGTGAATTCTGAATTTTAATTCGATTTAAATTGATAAACGTTTTCTTGGAATTGGAGGATAGCGTGTTTCTGACACCTGTCATATTGGGTAAGCTGTTAGGGAAATGGGTCCTAGTAAAGACGCCTAAGGGCGCTTTGTTAGAAAAATATAAGGACCGCTGTGGTAGATATCCTTATTTCTAAAAGGTTCTATTGTTTTTGCCTCGTTGAGTGCTTCTTTACTATCAGCGCCTGGCTATGAAACCATTATGTTTATGTAAACGAAAAATGATACCAACGGCTTTTCTTTCTTTTGTCTAAATAGTATTTTCTGCATAACTTGCATCTCTGTTCCTCTTGTAAACCTGACTATGGGATTTTTTATGGTTCATTAGATTAATTTTTCATAATCATTCGGTTACATTTCTTATCTTACAGTATAATATAATTCCAATACTCGTACCGTGACTCCCTATAAATGCAACGACTCAACAAGACAGGACAGGACTCATATCATTAACATTGTAATCGTGCCCACCGAGCCATGAAATTCTATGTTTGCGTAAAACATATTACGCGCATTCAATTCTTCTGATGGATTAAACCTCGTTATTTGTGTAGGGACAAAACTGTGAGTCTGTGTGTTGAAATAGGTATATTACCGTGTCAAGAATAATGGTGGCATTTTATAATACTTATTCGTGGCTTATATACTTCATGGTTATAACCTAGAACTGCAAACAAATATGAACAATGAGAGATTAGAAGCATTATCTACTTAGCCACATAAAACATCAAACTACGAAAGATCTATTTTATTCAGGGTTGAAAAATATACTATATAACCTAAATAGTCTTTTATCTGATGATAGTTAACAATCACAACTTCGCTTCTCTTAACAGTAACTGCCAATCTTACCACAGCCCAAGTTGTAACATAATTATGCACATACACACTCAAAAACTTTCAAAACGTCAAACAGACACTTAAAAATTACTCTCACCCAAAAAGTACCCCGCGGGCATCGCCGGGCGTATTCATACTATTGCGAAATGAACCAAAGGGGTAATTTCACGTCACGTCATGAAGCAAAGGTATTAATTTACGTTATTTCATTGAACGCACCATGTTTTCTTCTGTCGACTTTCTTTGTTGTGACTGACAGTGTAATAACGCATTATACCCTTTTAAATTCATTGTTGTTAAGTTTTTGTATACCTTATTATCGGTCGCTACTGTTTAAATTCTGGATCGACATTCCTTTTTTTTTTCTTTGGTATATTCGTTCGGTATTGTGGTTGGTTGATTTGTTTTCAACGGAAGGTAATGCGGTTTGGACGGTCATCTATTGTGCAACAATGTTGCTAGCGGTTTGGTTCCCGATGAACATAGCCGCTCCTCTTCCTGTGGGTGTTGAAGTTGGCTAAGTAGATCTTCCTAAGTAGTTGATAACTTCATTCGTCTGTACAGTAATAATATTTTAACTTCTGTTACTAGAAGATATCTTTTTGAGTTAATTAGGTTTGCAATTTCATTGCTAAAATAAATTGACTGACGTTCATTTCAAAAATCTGCATTGATTAATCCTGGCTTATCATCATTTTGCTTGAAAAAATAAAGGTTTGTATTCTGAGATAAATTGTATGGTAAGTCCTTCGGTGTCCTTCTTCAAAACATTTTATTAACAGCAATTAAGTTGTAATAACATCGTGCGACAAATGAGACAATATGACAAACATCGCAATTTGCTACAGAATACTGCTTTCATTTTACTCGCTCATATCTCCCGATGTTGGAATATCGTGGGCTAACATTCTGTCCACTTGCTTGGAATGCATTACGTATAATATCAAAGTCTATTGCTATGTCTTTTTATTTTTAACATGTATAAGTTGAGCATTGAAGCTATAACTTTCATTTGGAACTGGTAAGATGTCATTCTTTGTTCTGTTAAATTTGTCATCACAATCTAAGCTAAAGTAAGAACTTATCTCACTTGATGGATCTCCTAATTCAAGCTACTGCTTAGCAATGTTCAAGATAGGTCTTGAACATTGCTAAGCTTTATTTTTATGTTCTTACATCAACCATGATGAGTAAAATTAGAAACGAACGCTAAAACAGTCTAATGATTTGGTTGTGTCAGATTCCATCGCAAAGAAACCCTCTTCTATCGCCTTTATCGACACCTAACAACATCCAAACACGGCAATTTGACGCACGCGTTAGTCGCAAGATCCACAATTTCTGCGCAAATATAACGCCATTGTTTCTTTCATTACAAAGTGGGGTCGCGTTTAATATCGCGTGTCGGCCGTGTGTGGCCGGCCTAATTGCTCGTTACATGTTCCGACGTGTTAATACGGATTGAAATTGTCTTATTAATATGTTTTGGGGTTAACTGAACATATAAAAATGGTTTTAGAAGATATTAGATTCATAAAACATCTAAGTTGTTCTTTAACTTCTACTGCATTGTAAATAGCACTGCAGACTAGTCGTACCTCTGGTGGTACGGTGGGTATTTTAAAGTTAAACGATAACAATGTTAGTGTTTTGCTGATGTAGATATACTAGGTGGACAGGAATATTATATTATATTATAAACACTGAGGGCGGATTCGACCAAGCAAGCCGATTTTTCTTTGAATTTTTGACAATTTCTCCATACAAAAACAGTCAGAAGTAAATCGTATTCCGCGGATAAAAATTCCTGTTTGGTCGAATCCGCCCTTAGATAATTACGTCTTGTATCGACCGAAATAAGATAACCAGAAGAATTAGAAACTGTATCTCTATGGATCTAAAACCTGAACACCAATATATGAGAACATAGTTAACATAACATTAGACGGTAATTATGACTGGTCATATGGAACATATTTCCTACTGTAATGCTCTATGGATATTCCCATAGAGCATTACAGTAGGAACTGATCCTGATATTCTAGTATCTACAGATTAAAAAATACCAAGCGTAAACTAAATGGAACACAAAACATTATCGACAACCTGATAACGTATGCTTAATACGTCTGGTTAAAACGTTGAAAGCCTGAGATACCTTGCATAAAAGTGGACTAACATCACTAGTTTGACAATCGCCACCAAATCCAACACAATCTTCCAACACCCTTCACCTCCCATTTTCCGCTGACATCACAAACTTACATCACGCTACTTACGTAAGTAGGGGCAGCAGACGTCGGTGTCGACAGTGACGGGCGATCGGCAGCCGTGGCGGCAGCCGGTAATTCGTTATGATTGATTATCTCCTGGCTAATGAGCTTCGCCAGTCTTGTTGGGTTGGTGCGAATCAAGAGCTTGAAGCGATATCGGAGACGATTTTACTTGAAAATCATTTTTGCGGTACCTAGTTAGAATAATCATACCTTGTTAAACTAAAAGGCAGTTCAAAATAACACTAACACCATGTCCTAATAAAATATGTAACTAAAGTTACTAAAGCATATTGCAAAGTGAACGTCTATCAGAGCATTCAGTGCAATTCATTTTAGAAACACCAGAAACCATAAAACTTCGAGCTGTAAGAGATTTCTAATACAATTCATAAATAAATCATAAAACTGTAAAAAAAAGCAAACGTGTACGCTGGAGAATAGAATAAAAGAAGAAATAAATAGAGAAAGAGAAAACCAGCACGCGTACCATGACCACCATAGAAACGGATTATGTCGACAGAAGAATAGACAACATGACAGATAAACAGTCACAATCTGTCAGTGACAACACCCGTAGAAAACCCGTTTCTATGCTTGTCACGCTACGGGTGCAAAGGTTTGCTTAATAGTAACTTAAAAATTCTCAAAAAACGCCGTCTCCTCTAATTCGCGCGTGTCCCATTATGAATTATGATCGCTTTCCTCCACAATAAGTGCATAAATAGGGGCCGGCTGATGGCCTGGTATAAATCACGCCCATCCATCATCCATGCCGTGCCAATGTAAATATTGTACATCTTTTTATATTGGCAGAAGTCTCACTGTTGCTTAAGTTCAGTTACTAGGCTGATAGACTCGTCCTCGTCGCATAGTATCGTCATGTAAAGAGTCTTATTTTCTTGTAACACTGACCTGTGCTTGTTCACTTCTGTTAGGTACCGTCATCCTATTGCAATCCGCTTATCATGTTTGGTTACACTCGTCTAAAGCGCAGGCCACACTGAGAACGAAACATAGCTAGGTTCGTTTAGCTTCATTAACTGCCTCTGTGGTCTAGTGGTTAGACCACCTGTCTCAGACCCAGAGGTCCCGGGTTCGATTCCATTAGGGCTTGTTTTAAGTCCGCCTGGTTAGCTACCACCATCTTATCTAAGTCTGTCGCCATAACATTAATGTTACTAGCATTGTTGTGTTCCGGCAGTCAGAGGTAAGATAGCCAGTTCCTCTATGTTAGAGGATTCCGGGTGAAGCTCGCTTTCACCTTCGGCCTGATCATCACTTATCCTAGAGCTTCCACGTTGTGGTTAAAAAAAAAAGTTCGCTCATGGTAGCTATACCGCGTATTTGTATACTTCGGTTCATACTGCAAACTATAAACCGAAGAATGAAAAGACACGGTAGCTACACTACTACATGAGCAATGCTAAACGAAGTTAGCTTCGTTTCGCTTCGCTCTCAGTGTGAACCCTGCACTTGAAGCTTTTAGTTGCATCTTAAAAGGTGGAGTTGTTTACCTTAATGGATAAAAAATCTTCTTCAATGCCTTCCTTTTTTACTAAAAAACACTCTTCAATGCCAGTTTTTTTATCAATTGTTTTAGAAACACCTCCATCATTCGAAGCTCTATCATTACTTTCTTAGCTGCTATCGTTAGACGTCATGTCACTTATAGCTGGCTCATAAAACCGCTGAACACCTGCACAGCTTTTCAAAAACAGCAGCACCTCTTAGCCTAACATTTATATAACATTCGCGACGTGACTACAACAAATAAATACAACATACACTAGATACACACAAATAGTATAAAGCCAAACATCTTGTTCGTGCACTTGCGTCGACGGAAGTCACACGGTCGCTTTCAGATCTGTTACTGAAATAGACGACAGAATTGGACAGAATTGGCGAAAACAATTTGTCATTGTTTACTGTACATTTCATTTTATTTTTCATCATCTTATATTGGGATCTTATTTCCTGTTTAGGCTTTAAACATAGTGTCAAAAATGTCCATTGATGCATTTGGGTAACTAGGTATTTAGGCTAGTCATAAATTCAGCATAGGATTAAGATCTCACTATGAGATAGTTATAGTAAATATTGAATCACCCCGGCCCCGAACACAAATACAACTCAAAAATAAAGCGGTTTACTGAAATCCACAAGACCACAGCGCTACCCACAAAGCTAAAGCTGAAACATTTTACACAAATAAAACAATTTCCATTTTGAATCGGTCTTCTCTCGACCCTTCTAAGTCTACCTTCCAGCGCTTCAAGCAACTCGGCCACTAAGTGCTTGTCGGACGCGGCGACATATACAGCGCTGTATTTGCTTGGCGATCAGATACTACGTGTACAATATTTGTTAGTTTGAAATCTGTCAGCGGCGACTTTCGTTTGTTTATTGGACTTCAATTGTTCGTTGGTGTTTATATGACAGGTTATTGGTTGACAAGTTGTCAATTTATGGTGTTATACGTTGGGGAATTGAGCTGCTTTGCAATTTAGAGGCGCAGTTCTTAGTCAGGAGTAATACATCATATTTCTTTGCTTTTGAAATGCTGACTATAAAAAAAACTGGTGACAATTAAAAACTTAAATCATCTAACTTTTATTTCCAAATTGAGAGCTAGAAGTAGGTTTATTCCAAAGATATTGATATGTTTAGTAGATAGTCGAAGCTCTGAACTCGTAAAAAATAGCGTCTAACTGTTGGCCGCTAAATGCATGTGTTAGAATATTGTTATTGTTGTTATAATTATGTTGATTCAGAACATACACAATTATTATTTATAGTTAATTTGTTAATTAATATACGTTTTTCTAACGTACACTATCGATTTGTATAAATTTAATTCGATATTTAAATGTTTACTCAAAACCGTTATTTTATGAATTTATTTAAATTATAAACATAATCAATTATTATACATTTAAAATAAATTCGTCATTTTAGATAAGTCATGTATTTTTAACCTAAACTGTGATTTTAATAGCCAATATTGATACATTTTCATTTAAATAGTTCATCCGTTTGAGTAGTGGGGATTCTTGTATAAAACACGTTGCCTTGCCTGAGCGACGGCACTTGTTGGGTATTAATCGTAGAGTACAGACATCACCTGGTACTAGTGGCTGAATAAACTATAGATAAGTATACTTTTTACTATGTTTCTATTATTATACGTAACCTAATGAGGTTATTTTAGAAATTATCTAAGAATAAACTAAATGGTATAACTAAAATGTGTATTATTAAAATAACCTATTTCATCTGTAAAAAAAAACACTTAAATATAACTTTGACCTGACACAAATATGATTAAATAATAATACTCATAAATAAAATATCCTAACATCAGAAGTGGGATCTAAGAGAACCTTTTGCCCCAGAAATATATTTGTTTATTTTTATTTTAGATTATGGATCCGTCTCAGTTATTGGAAAGTATGGTGCAAGCCATTCGCGATGCAGTAACAGCAAATCAGCGCCATGATGACATCGCACTACCGCTCTTCGATCCCGATAAAAATGACAACGGAGCAGAGACGTGGTGCAGAAGTATCGAGAAGCTTGGTGCTGAATTCAAGTGGAGTAGTATTCAACAAGCCGCTAAAGCAGGTAAGGCCCTTCGGGGTTCTGCATTAGCCTGGTTCGAAACCTGGGAGCCAGAGTCCGAACGTTCTTGGGAAGCTTTCCGCAAGGATCTTGTAGATTTATACCCGGAAAAAAAGAATCTTTCTGAAAAGTTATCAAAAGCCGTGCTGTACACTTCTGACTCTGCTGACACTTACTGCGAGTATGCTAGGGAAAAAGTTAGATTATTACGTAGTACGAGAATAGCATTTACGCAACCACAATTGATTGAGCTTGTATGCGGAGGAATAACTGAAGTTAACATTAGAATGGCTAGCTTAAATAGTTCTGTTGGTACCATTCCCGAATTGATTGCCTTATTTTCCACGTATGAAAAGGTCGCTAAGAAAAGATCTTCGGAGACAGCTTTAAACTCTAGTCAGACCACTGCGAATAATGTCAAACGATTTAAGTCGAATAACGAGTTAAAACCTAGAGATGAAAAAACTTGTTACACATGTGGTAAAAGTGGACATTTAATGGCTCGTTGTTTTAAAAATGCAGTTCACTCTACTGATAAGGAATCTGGTAATCAATATAAACATTTGCAGACTATTAAAACTATTAAGGATATTTGTTCTTTTTGTAAGAAAGAGGGCCACACATTTGAAAAATGTTTTCATCGCATACCCTGTACAGTCTGTAACAAAATGGGTCATTCATCTGATAGATGCTTCCACCGTTTTCAACATCGCGAACAAGATAAAAATGTAAACGTCTCCGAAACCAAATGACTAGCAAATAAATTCACTAAAATAAATATTAATGGCGTCGAAATTAATTCTCTGTTAGATACCGGTTCAGATTGTAGTATAATAAAAGAATCTGTAGCAGAGCGCCTTGGTTGTAACTTCCATCCATGTTCATTGTATTTAGATGGCATTGGTAACGGAAAGCTCCATGTTTTTGCTAAAATATTAGTCTCAGTCCAATTTCGGGACTTATGCAAAGAAATAGAATTATATGTAGCAAAAGACGCAGACTTCCGTTACGATTGTATTATTGGACGTAACGTAGTCAAATATCCTGATGTAGCTATTGTATTAGACTCTGTAGGCACTAAATTAGTAAAAATAAAAAATGATGAATTAACGGTTGCGTCACTCCAGTCTCAAGCTGAACCGATTATTGATTTTAAAAACTTCATGGAGTCTCTCAGTCACTTAGATAAATGTTTACAAAACGATATAATTAATATTTTTCAAAAGTATCCTAATATCATACCAACGGACACATATATAAGCACCGTAAAAACGGGACAACTTAATATACGTTTGAAAACGAATAAAATAATTAATTATCGCCCATACCGTTTGGCACCGATTGAAAGGGAGAGGGTGAAACAAATAATTGAAGATTTAATACAAAAGAAAATCATACAAGAAAGTGAATCTGAATTCGCAAGTCCAGTTCTCTTAGTAAAAAAGAAAGATGGTAATGACAGACTCTGTATAGATTACAGAGCACTAAATAAAAATATTGAAAAGGAACGATATCCTCTCCCTCTCATCGATGACCAGATAGACCGATTAGGGCAAGCAAAATACTACATTTCAATTGATATGAAAAACGGCTTTTACCAAATTTCTGTAGCACCTGAATCTATAAAGTATACCGCTTTCGTTACACCCGATGGCCATTTTGAATTTCTAAAAATGCCATTTGGCATATGTAATGGACCTTCAGTTTTTCAAAGGGCTATAACAAAGGCTGTACAACACCTTAAGTTTATTTTAGTGTACATAGATGACCTTTTAATACCATTTGGCACTATCCCAGAAGGCCTCGATTATTTAGACCAGACACTCAAAGCTTTAAGTGATGCAGGGTTTTCCATTAATTTAAGTAAATGTAGTTTTTTTGAAACTAGCATTGAATACCTAGGCCGTACTATTTCACATGAAGGTGTAAAACCTAGCCAAAAAAAAGTGTCTGCTTTAGTCAATTCCCCAATCCCGGCGAACGTCAGACAAGTTAGACAATTTATGGGACTTGCAAGCTATTTTAGACGATTTATACCAGAATTTTCCACTAGGACGTCTTGTATTACTAAACTCGTAAAAAACGACCAAAAGTGGGAATGGGGATCGGAACAAGAGGAAGCTCGTTATTATATTTTGAACTGTTTAACAAAAGAACCTTTATTATCCATTTTCGATCCGAACTTAGAAACAGAATTGCACACTGATGCTAGCGCAATAGGATACGGTGCCATACTTTTGCAAAGACATAATGGTCTAAATAAGGTAGTGGCATATTTCAGTAAAAGAACGAGTCCCTGTGAGTCCCGATACCATTCTTATGAATTGGAGACCCTTTCTATATTCAATGCATTAAAACATTTTCGCGTCTACCTATTGGGAATACACTTTAAGATTATTACTGATTGTAATGCCGTAAAATCCACAGTCAATAAAAAGGATCTTTCACCTCGAGTCGGACGATGGTGGACTTATATGCAAGATTTTTCTTTTGAAGTTGTATATAGAAAGGGGCAGTTCGTTAATCATGTCGATTATCTTAGTCGTAATCCAGAAGTAGACCACGTTTTAAATAATATATCTCATGCCTTGTCTAGTGTACCAGTCCCTCTTAAAGCAGACAATATATTATCTATCAATCTAATAAATTCACCGCCACCGCGATCTTGGTTAGAAACTGCTCAGGATAGGGATCCGGAAACTCAAATCCTAATAGAAAAAGTTAGAGCTGGAGATTTAGATTTTAATCAGTACATGGTTCGAAATAATTTACTCTATTACAAAATGGATCCAACAGCCGCACCTAAATTATATATTCCAAAAGGAAGTAGGCTGAGTATTCTTCGTTTGTTTCATGATGAGAATTGCCATGTGGGTTTAGATAAAACTTATCAAAAAATACTTGAATACTTTTGGTTCCCTGGAATATATAAATCCATAAAGAAGTATATTACTCACTGCCTAATTTGTGTAGAAAAGAAAACTCATCATGGACCAAAGCAAGGAATGCTCCACCCCATAGACAAGATACCTATACCTTTCCATACAGTCCATTTAGATTGCACAGGACCATTTCCACAATCTCCTGACGGTTATAAACATCTACTTATTATGATAGACGGTTTCACAAAATTCTGTATTTTAAAGCCACTAAAAACAATGGGGGCCCAAGAACTGGTCGATATTTTACGTAATTCTCTCACTGATTTTGGTACACCATCCTTAATTATTACTGATCGTGGAACAAATTTTTGTTCAAGACAATTACAGCAACTATTTGATAGCTGGCAGGTTAGGCATCACATGATAGCTACCGGTACCCCACGTGGAAACGGCCAAGTCGAACGATACGTGTCCACAATTACAAATATGATTAGCACCTCTTGTACTGACGTGTCAGACTGGCCGAGCGTTTTGTGGAAAGTCCAACTGTCTCTTAATACCACAATTCAGAAATCAACCGGATTTTCACCTATGCGGCTGCTTTTGGGCAGAACTTCTAATATTCCTAGTATACAGGCTCGATTAGATGAAGTGATTGATAATAATGAAGATGAAATTATAGACGTAACTTCTGATAGGCAATTGGCACGACAGCGCCTCATAAATGTAGCTAACAAATTTAAAGAACGTTTTGATCAAACTCGTAGAGATAATATAGAATATAACATAGGCGACACTGTTTATGTAAATCAGGACCATAGACGACATGACAAACTAAAGGCAAAATTTAAGGGACCCTATGAGATAATCAGCATATTGGAAAATGACAGGTTTTCATTAAGGGGTGTTGGTAATTTAAGAAATATAACAGTTGCCAAAGAAAAACTTCGTCTATGGCCTGGTAACTGGGTTGAACAAAACGCTGATGCAGAAGATAATGTCGTATAATGTGTGTAGTTTAATTATAAATACGATGATTGTAAGAAAATATATTATGAAAATGAAGGAAGATATTGTGAAATATTATGTGCGGATTATAATGAATGGATTATTTTACGATGAGCTTTGTCTTGACTGTATTCAATTGCGGCGTGTTTCGCCACATACAGTAAGATGTGATTATGTTGATATGATTATGTAACGAAAATTATATGATTAAGTTTTGGTCACTGTATTGCTTTTATGTAATGATGATTATCTTGTACTTCGAGAACGAAGTACATGTCAGTATGGCCGTGTTAGAATATTGTTATTGTTGTTATAATTATGTTGATTCAGAACATACACAATTATTATTTATAGTTAATTTGTTAATTAATATACGTTTTTCTAACGTACACTATCGATTTGTATAAATTTAATTCGATATTTAAATGTTTACTCAAAACCGTTATTTTATGAATTTATTTAAATTATAAACATAATCAATTATTATACATTTAAAATAAATTCGTCATTTTAGATAAGTCATGTATTTTTAACCTAAACTGTGATTTTAATAGCCAATATTGATACATTTTCATTTAAATAGTTCATCCGTTTGAGTAGTGGGGATTCTTGTATAAAACACGTTGCCTTGCCTGAGCGACGGCACTTGTTGGGTATTAATCGTAGAGTACAGACATCACCTGGTACTAGTGGCTGAATAAACTATAGATAAGTATACTTTTTACTATGTTTCTATTATTATACGTAACCTAATGAGGTTATTTTAGAAATTATCTAAGAATAAACTAAATGGTATAACTAAAATGTGTATTATTAAAATAACCTATTTCATCTGTAAAAAAAACACTTAAATATAACTTTGACCTGACACAAATATGATTAAATAATAATACTCATAAATAAAATATCCTAACACATGCACACTAGAAAAGCATAATGACGTGGCGCGAATGTAAGACATAGCTGTCACGCGTTTGTTTTAGTTCTTTTGCAGCGCGACACCCTATCTTGACATGATAAAATCAAAGGTTTATTCTTCCACACATCACATAATAATATATCTAATCCATAAACGAATCCCCCACAATACATAAATGTTGAAATAACTCATTCGTGCTAAGCCGAAATTGAAAGTATCCCATAAATCCAATTGAAAACTATTAAAACCTCACATACCGCCATGCTATTAACATGCTTGCTAGTCGTAAAGGGGTGGACAAAGTCATTGGTCTCGGATTGAATTTAAATGTCTCCTTTATATGTGAATAGAAGTTTAAATAATGTATGCAGGCCTTGTATATGTAAAAGATCCCGCTCTGATTTTAGTCAGTGATTTTAGATTTCCTGACATCACTGATAGATACAATTCATCATCATCATTTCATCCCGGAATCACCTACTGCTGGGTATAGGCCTCCCTTTTTTTCTGCCCGACTCCGTACATCCCTTATCCAGGTGTTTCCCGCGACTTTGACGATACAATTGATAGATACAATTACGTCCAATTTCACGTCATTTTACGTCAATACTGCATGGCTTAGGTATTTTGAAAGTGAAGGGCTTCAGGTGTTAAAAGCATCAACGCTTTGAACAGCACCCTTTCACTTTCATGATCGAAGTCTCTTTCAAACCTGATACCCTGGTACTTCTGGCAACAAAACACAAAAAGTTCCCCCACTTTTCCACACTCCAAATTCAACTGTTCTACATACCAAAACCCTCAGAAACCTCGTTAAAACAAACGTATGCAAATTCTAGTTATGTTATCGTTCTTATCTGGCTCGAGTCCTGGGGATTAGCTGGGCTCGAGTCTCGGGCTGGCTCAAGTCTGCTCAAACGCAGCGATGCCAAAACTAATCTCCAGCTGAGATTAACGTACAGATTCTGTAATGCATTCAAAGTGTTATGTTAACGTTTTAATGCAGGCGGTTTGATGTTTCTGGGCTGCAACTCTGCAAGTGCAAGTATAGCTTTTAGAATGAGACACAGCGAGTCTTACACTAATTTTCTGAACTGTTTCTTGGTAATCCTACTGCCTTGGAACGAATTTCGAGTATAGTACAATGCACCTGCTGTCTAGACTTTAAAATGGACTATGGCTTTCGTTAATCAGATTACAGTAAAGAAGATGGAAAAATAAAAAAACATCTTTTCTTTTTGTCATTTTCCACAATATTGAAAAACCTGGTACACGAAAACTCCGGGAAGCTGATTGACTGTGAGAGGTTGTATTGAAATATCCTGATGCCATTCGGCCCAACGTCAGATCACATTGATTCAATTTATGAAGACAGACAACTCCATTATTTTCCGTACTTAGATTGTTTTTGTTTTTGAGTCCCCAACACTCAAACAAATGACAATAACAGGGAGTTGCATCAACTTAATTTTTGTATAGTGAAACCTTTAAAAAAACTTGAAGCACCAGACATTGTTAGTTTTACATTTACTCTTTCTGCAATCATATGTTTTGATGAGCCCCCTGTATAAGCTTGTAATAAGACCCAATCATTTTTGGGTATCTAATAAGAGCCATTAGGTAGCTCAATCGTGACACATCAAGTCATGACATAATGTGGTCCGGCTCGTCACGGTCGGGCACAGTCGGGGCTCTGTCGTTTGTCGGTACGATTGATCCTGTCATGGCCGCCATGACGTGAAACATACGGTGATGACACGGTGTTTCTGACGGGAGGGCTGATTTACTTGTGGTTATGTTATATTATGTGACAAATCTTGTCACAGAGTACTGTAAATCTAGTTGTGAGATTCATAACATAATAGCAATACGATCTGTATGGTTTATATAGACATTTAGTCATTTTGTTTTGAATTTAATCATTAATTTTGCATCTGATAAAAACCCGGAATAAAGTCTTTAATTATAAAATGTTTAATTTGTTGGTAATAAAGACTAATATTTTAGATACATTCAATTATGCAAGTTTGCTTCGTTAAGGTGACATAACGATAATAATATTAAATGTTTTTTTTTTTTATATAACCTTTAAGAAATATTTAAAAATGTATAAAATAAGTATACAAAATAAATGAACGAAATAATATAAATAAAAATTAACACAGTCCAGACTTTCATTGTTATTTTAATATAGTTATTAAAATAACAATGGAAGTCTGAACTGTGTTAATTGTTCAGAGGTTTAATTTAATGACGCTTTAATTTGACACTGAAATGTTTATTAGTTAGTTATTATGACTCTTCTAAAGATTAAGTAGAAACGCCAAACAATTTTAAATTCTTACGAAGAATATAACAATATCATGTGAACTGCTAGCAACTACTTGCTTACTTTTACTCATTCATTCCTAATCGTCTACATTACAACAGTAATCCTCTTTTCTAAAAAACCCACAAAGAAGTGCTTAAAACATAAAACTTTTGCTCATAATATAAAGATAAGCAGTAGTATTAACACGCTATTGTTAGAAACTAGCAAAAGTATCATTTTAGTACCCACAGTAAAACTACAAAAGATTTGGAAAGATTATAGAAATTGCGATGACTAAGCCATTTGTTTATGAAAACTAAACAATGAGAATGCGTTTTTACAATCGTAAAACCAGTGGGTGGTCCCCCACCCATACAAGTTTGGGGTTAAAAAGTAAACTCACGCTTTACCTGAGATTATGCAACGGCATTAGGAATTTTAATATCGCTCCAACAGAGCTATAAAATTAGCATGATGAGGATATCTCCACAAGAGAAAGTGATGACAATTTTTCTAAAGCACACATAAATTCACATTAATAATATAATACGACGAATAATAAAAAAGTTAACTCGAAAACAGCCCATAAAAAAGTCATAATACAAAGCGAATAACAAAACGCAGCAGCTAAACGTTCAGAAAAATCTCTTGACCCACATTAAGCTACAAAGGTCCGCCCACATCGAGATGACACTAAAACTAAATTATTACTAAGCCGCCGTTTACCAGCTTCGCAGCTATTCAATTTCCCATGCTATGCATCTCAGTCGTCGCATCCACTCCTTTGACTGCGCGATGCATATTTTATATAATCCTTTCATCAAAACGTCGAGTTCGCGGAAAGCGCTTTTAGTAATTCTCGCGAGCGAGCGAGAAGGAAGCCGCTGACAAACGGGGTGTCAAACAGCGGTGGGGATAAGACGCCAAAGCTCCCGCAGAGCACACAGAATGCAAAAATGGCGAGGCGACTAGTGACAAGGTGTCAGGAGGGGGGCACGTCACACCGCGAACCTCAGTTCAGAGCCGTCCGTAGCGGCAACCGCACGTTTCGTTCCGCTCCGTACACACGCCGCGACTAGTGACTTGTGTATCATGTGCTGACACCAAGCCTTGGATTTTGTGAAGTGATATTGTTCTGTGTTGTGGATTGATTATATTTTTTTAAGCTGGAAAAGGATATCGGACTGTGGAGCAACATGCTCACGTCAAGCAATCAGTATTTGCGACCGGATTACCTGTCGCCGCTTCCGACAACGGTAAGTTTGATTGATGATGACAAACTCGTGTTTTCTTATCCTTGCGCTTGCGGTAGGTATAATTTACTTTACATTAGCGTTGCTGGGAAGTTTGTTGGTTGTATCAAAAGGGAATTTATATTGGATTACTGTCTCATTCCAAACGCGGTCATTGTGACTTATAGTTTAAAAAAAATAACTTCTTAATTGACTATAGAATTCTTCAAAATAATGTAACAGATTTAAAAGAACTGAGTATTCTTCACGAAGATAAAGGCTACCTACTCACTGAAGAGGAAATTAATGCAACTTCATACTGTAATGGAATACAACAAAATAAAAAACAAGTAACAAACAAACAGAAAATCTTAAATAACTTCAAAGAATAAATGGTTGAAAATCAAGCTTTTTCGAATACAGCTTGAAAAAGATAGGGTACCAGACTTAAAAAAAAACACTTTCACAGACTACAACTTCAGTAAATGATAAAAGAACGGATTCATTGGCTTATTGGTGATTCGAAAAAGAGCGAATAGACACTTTAACAAAACGTTTTTATTTTTGAGTCGATTCGCTCGAAGTTAATTTATTTGTAGGCAAATCAATAACTCCAGTAATCGATTCGCCTACAAATAAATTAATTATTCATTTTCCGTGAACCTTCTAAAATGAAACAATCGCTCAGTGAAAAGGCGTCACGAGGATTTCAACAAGTATGAATGTAATAACGAGGGATAATATAACGAGGATTTCAACACTATAAGACAATAAACAATAAAAATTTACTGAAACAATTTTATTACTTGCTGTTGACGTAGATTCCAAAAGAAAATTCGAGGAAATGAAAGTAAATTACCCATTCTTTAAATCATTTAATATTAAAGTTGAAGAAACTAAATTAGTTCATTAAAGTTCAGGCAATACACAGAGAAAATAGAGCGGTGGCAATTGAAAATCGTAAAGAAAATGAAACATAATTGGTACCTATTTTTCTAATAAAATTCATATTTTAGTATTAACACCTACGTGTTATTACTAAACTAGTATGTGTACATAAGTATTAATAAAATGAAATTTCATCAAGTTAGTTAATTTCATCAAGTTAGTTAATAGTTAATAAAAATTCAGCAAACTAGAGAGATGTTTTCGGTAACATTTCAAAAGCATTTTACCAAATCCTTTTAAACATTAACATATTACTTTACAAATTGCGAAATCTTTAGAGCTTTGCTTTCATGGCAGACGAAAGCCATTAGCTTTTCATTGTATTTAAAATTACTTGTAACATAAAATATTTTAACTACCACCCATCTATTTTGAAAGACGTCTCGTAATTACTACATTAAAACAACAATCGTCTCTGAAGCGCTAACAAACAAGCAATTAGTATTTCGAACTAGACTCTTATAAGATTCGTATCGTCGCTAAAATAAACTTTGACAAAACAACGTGAGTAAAACAGAAAACATATTCCCGACACATAGCGACGCTTGAGCGGCGGCAATAGACGTGACAACACGCCACAAGTTCAGGCGTGCCGCAAATTCAGCGGCACAAATTGCCCTTTTCACTGCGAGATTACATCATGCGGGAGCCGAGTGAAATGTCAAGCGGAGCCGACGGCTGCCAGACGCGCGGATAATGGCGCGTCGGCCGCGTGATTGGACGCCCGCCTCCCCCGCCCCGCACCCCCGCGGTCCCTTTGTACACCCGTCACTCGCAACCTCGACCCGACGTTTCATTTCATAAACTGCCTCTCTTTGTTGCAGCTCGACGCGAAAAAGAGCCCGCTGGCGCTACTAGCGCAGACCTGCAGCGCTATCGGCGCGGACTCGCCCAACCCCAAGCTGATCTCCGCCGCCGAGAAAGCGAGTAAGAAGTACGATGAGAAATCGCATATACCCGACAACAAGCCAAGCTTTAAGCCTTACGAATCGTGCCTAACAGCGAGAGAAAAGACTAGAACACCAGACGATAGAGGGTCTGTCAACGCGTCGTCTAAGACTCCGCTCTCTTCGAAAGGCAGCGCGTCCACCACGCCAGTGCAGGCGCGCTGCGCCAGTAATCAGAGTTCCTCGTCGCAGAGGACTCCACCTCCCGCTCACAGGAAAACACCGTCAGAGAAGTCAGACGAGAGGTCAAGCCCACTGCACGGCTCGCCCGTGCCGGCCAAATCTAACTCAGAGTCGATCAGCATCTCGTCTGCATCCAAGTTACCGTTCACGCCCACCTCTTTATCGTCCAGCGCAGACACCAAAGAACATTCGAGCTTCAAGCCGAGCATACCTGTATCTACATCCGCCTTCCTCGGTGGATTACATCATAGTGGATTTCCTTTACAAATGGACCTAATGACCAGTAGTTTGATGGCTGCACAGCACCACGCTTTAAAGAATGGATTAAATCCGTACCTCGCGTACGCTAGAATGAAGGCGCCTGGAAGTGATCTTGGAATCTGTAGAGATCCTTACTGCACGGGTTGCTCACTAAGCTCCCATTTGCTCAAATCCGCCGTGTGTCCGGCTGGGTGTGCTCAATGTGACCACGCCAAGACTCCGTTTCCGTTACCGACCAATCACCCCGCGGCCGCGGCGTATGCTCACGCACAGTTAGCCGCTTTAGCGGCCGCTTCACAACTGCCTTACGTATGCAGTTGGATGGCAGGAGATTCTGCGTACTGTGGCAAGAGGTTCGCTACATCAGACGAATTGCTGCAACACTTGAGATCACACACAGCAAGCGGCGAGTCGAGCCCGAGCCTGTCGATGCTGAGCGCGACGCACCCGCTGCTGCAGCGCACGTACCCGACTCCGCCGCTGTCGCCGCTGACTCCTCGCTTCCACCCATACAGCAAGCCGTCGCACCTGGTGTCGTCACCGCCGCTGCCGTTCCCGATGCCCCCGCACCCCTCGCTGGCCGCGTACTTCCCGCCGTACCCACTGTTCGGCCCGCGGCCCCTGCACCCTTGAGGACCATCGGCGCTCCACGGACACAAGAAGGGGGGCGCCGACCGCTAACGCCCATGCCAAAAGGACATTCGGAACCGAAGTATGTGTACATATAAGTTAGTGTTCTTCGGGTTTCTAGTCGGCTCATATCATCGACGGAAGTGTTTGCCCCTGTGGGGGTCGCGACAGCTGTGATCTCTAACTCGTAATCATTATAATTAGTGCACTGAACGCTTCGTCGTAACCGCGTGCGCGGATTTTAATTTTCTAGTTAGACTAACGAAATTTTTATGTACCAAATCTATAGATTGTAATTTAAATTGATTTTTTTGTAATTTAAGTTGTTGCAATTAATTAGTGAGGGTTGTTAATTGTGTTTGTATTTTTTTAAGCGAATGTTTAATGATTTTGGCGATACATTGATCTATCACATATCTTTGTAATGATGTGCGTTGTGACTGAACGTTTCTCGTAGACGCATGGTAGTCCCACTAAAGAAATGTTAAAAATAATATGTTACCGCAACTATTCCTCATTTATATTTATATAATTGCTACTTTCAGTTTTCAAATTGATAAGATCTTAGATGAATCTCACGAATACACTTTACTTTAAAATTTACATTCTAATGCTTGCAAAACTGGCACGTTATATTTTTATGTATAACTATAAATTAATGTTTACATAGTACACTGTCAGAATGTTAAGTAATGACACAAATTATAATAGTGTGAAAGCGGAATGCGTGTACAACATTCATAATAAAGTAATGGACACTGTAATACTTGCAACTGATAACTGTTGAAATAAAAATTTGTTGTTATAAAGGGCATAAAGCGAAAAAAATATACGTAAATATTTAATTTGAAACTGCAGACTTTGATTACTAAAACCCTTTACAAAATAGATAATGGTCAAAAGCACTGATTGAATATCAAAGTGTAATTAGGAATTCAAAATAGTATGCACCAAAGTGCATACCTATCATGAATCTTAAATTCTTTAGTTCACATTTAACTATTCCATGATTTCAATGAAACTTTTGTGAAAATTCAAAAACCCTAAAACTGTTCGCCATTTTATTTAGGAAAACAAAAAGCTGCTGTTCAAGTTTTCTAACCAACATGAATACATCTTCATGGCGATCTTCATAATCTTAAATTTTTCACTGCAGTTCTAAATAATGTCATTATTATTCACAAAGTTGCAATCAGTAAGAACTTATGAATATTTAAACACCGCTGTGTGAGAAAAACTTTAACTTTATTTTAATTCTGGCAGCTTTAATTTATAACCTCATTGGTAGTCAGTTAACTCGAGAACTTAAGTCCAGATTAAGAATTAAAAACAGAATTAAGAAGCTGGGTCAGAAAAAACTACCATTCTTTTTTTTTTATCGAAATTATAAGTTGCAGTTGAAGCCTCTAAAAAAGTTAATATACCTAGAAACTCATGAAAGAAAGAAAAAAGATATGATTCTAATTTCCAAAAGCTCTTTATTGGGCATTCTTTATACATAATTAAATACATAAAATAATTATTAAAGATTATTAAAACTCAATCTTAACAACAACACAGACAGCAAAGAATTATTAGACTAACTCTGAATAAAAATCTAGTAAGACCCACATCTCCTGTTAACTCAGAAACATAGAATCAAAATATAAGTGGCAACACTTGACCAGCACCATAATTGCGTTACATATTTTCAAACACAATCCAACACAGCTTTGAAGGAAATTCCTAATAAATTGCAAATATTCGTCTGCTCAGCAACGTAAACGCAATTAATGTTGTTGAACTGTCAAAATGAAACGCATTGCCATTGTGAGTGTGTTCCGCAATAACCTAGCTTTATCTCCAAGCAAAGAAGATTAATAACAACATAAATATAAGAAAAAGAAGAACAACTAGGAGCAGCAACCCACACACATGATGCAACAGAACGAATAAACGATATTTTTCAGAAGGCATGACTCAAACGTCGTTCGTAATTAGGACTGTTGCGGCTTCCACAGCGATAAATTATAAGCAATTTATCTGTCTGTCTGTCGCCATACATCATGAACTGTGCAGCATTTACTAGCGTTGAAATATTATGACCAATGTGCACGGTGGACGCACCATTTGTTAGCTGTGCGGGCCAAGCATTATCTTTAAATGTTACATTATGATCGTGTGAAATGATTTTTTAGGTTGCAATTTATTATTTTTGTTTCTTTTGCAATTGAATTTTAGATTTTTCTGTTATTGATAGATTTTACCGAGTACTTAATATCCCTCCAATTTTAACTTTTCATTAATTAAAACACAGTGACATAGTTTTAACAAGCCACTGACTAAACATACAGTGACCAGTATATTATTTAGAATAATTAAAGAAGTTTCTAACACTAAATCAAATTAGCATCGTATTTAGCAATCCAAAATAAATTTTTAGATTAAAATAACATACTAAACGCCCGTTATATTAAATAAATTAAATTAAATTATAATAACGCTATTCATTTTATTATAACTTATAACTAATGGCGGTTACAAAAACAATGTTAGTATGTATTTATGTATACTTATGTATAATAAAACTTTATAGTTTCCTGCTGATTTCGAAATATATATGCCAAGAAGCATATAAAATTATAAAACATATTTAAAGTATAATTCTCACATTATTTAATTCATTAATGTCTTAAACGAGTATAATATGTCTTTGTTTCATTCATTTTATTGCGTTCAACAGTCTCTTTTGGATTGTTCTTGAAGAAAAACTCTCGTTTTAATAGTTAAAATAGCAGGTCATGACTTCGTGTACTCGGGAAAACAATTTAGTTTTCTGTTAGCAATTTATTTAGTGTCAGCTTTAATAGTTTATTCTTTTCTACGAATTTCAACGCTATTAATTCAATGGCTTCCAATTTGTCGATCGGTGAAACTCGGAATTCATTTTCTTATTATTCACTAGACTAAAGCTATTTTTCGACGTTACGTGTAGTTTTAAAACTGTTTTAAATTCGATAATTTAATAGGGAATATTAATTTTTTTATTGCATTAATTAACTAAACGAATAATATATCTCAGGAACGGCCCGAAGGGTTGATTTGTATTCTTTAGGAGTAGGTAGGTACCACTAAATTCAGGGAACATTATGATTCACTACAATTTAAAGCATTGAAAACTTCTAGAACTATGCGGCAGTAACCTAGCCAGAAAACTGGTAACCACCACCACATATTTAAACCACGCCAAAGAAAACCCACATTAATACACATAAATACTAATACATAAATCTATTGAACTTCCGTCCGACAATCGCATCATTCACCCTAGAGTTACGAGCGCAGACTTATGATACATCTCGCCAGATATTGAATTAATAAGATGTTGAGACTGCGTGCACTGAAGTTCATTATACGTGGATTATTTATGTTTTGATGTAATGTAGCTGCACCGTTTTGGAAGCGTTCCTTTTAAAAGTTATAAAAGGGAAGGCGTGAATTCACTTATAAATCTTTCAACATGTGACCTTTCAGTTGCATTGGTGCATTATTTTATTTTATTGTAATCAGATGTTTAATATTCTGATGGCTATTTTCTAATTCCGTCACTTACTGCTAAACACTCAAGACGTCTTTTAAGGCCGTCCGCTGCGTTAAGCGGGTGCACGGAGCGGGCGCTCGCGCCGCGTGCGACGGGAGACCCGCCTCACGCAGCGCTGCTCTTCAGGATGATAAATAGAAAACAGCACGCCGCGTGGGTTCCCGCTCCTTGGTTGCAAAGCTTAACGCAGCGGACAGCCTAAATCTCAACCTGGCTCTGAAACTTTAAGGTATAATGTAGCTACATAAATTCTTTAAAAAACTTCATAAATTCTTGTAAAGTTTTCGGGGAAAAAGTTCTTCACAATGTGATTTTTAATGATATTCACTTGGGGATTTGTAATGAAATTCACATACGGGGATTAAAAATCAAGTTCTTCAATTATGAACAACTTGATTTACTCGAGACACACAAAACCCACATACGAGTCATATAGATGGGTTAGAAGCGTTATGACTACCTCTCGATAAGACTAAATAGCATATTAATTTTGACATTTATATTATAGGTAGGTACTTATCGAAACTATGTAGGTATAATTGTATGAGTGAATATTCGGACATCTATCAGAATATTCATTCAGTAAGAGTGAATCTCTAACTGGAATTTAAAAATACTGGGTCACTGAGTGGCGCGCGGCGTGGCGGTAGAGTTTCAGTTGCCAGTGACATGCATGAAAGATTTTTCAGGTGATTACGTTTTCAAAACTCATTTAACGACTTGATTAGTCTTTCAAGCACAAGACATGGATTTATATTTAACCAAAATGGTAACTGACGGTAAGTAAAGGCTACAAATATTTACCTAATCATTTTCAGGAATATCCATTCTTTGTAGGATGAATTGGTGAAGTACCAAAAATTATAATATTCAAAGATTTTACTAGCAAGCAGGATTTTGACACCATAATTAGGAAAAAAACAGGTAAACTTGATGTTTTCTACTTTTCACATAATACCCTCATCAGTAAAACATATAAAACAGAACCTACAATTCTGCTAACCCGTCCAGGAAAAACAGGCTTTAATACAAAAAACCACACAATTTTAATGAGCTAACAATGACAATACTATCAAACCGCGAATCACTAATCCTATGACATCGAAATCGGATTATTCGCTTGCAAATCAAAAGCTATAAAGCGAAACGGAAACCAACACGCATTAGCATAACCATCAATTTGTCATACAATTTAATATTAAAATGAATATATATACACGTTTCATTTTAATAAATTAATTTGATATCTAGCGACGCGACGCTTTGGCTCGACAACAGATGTCTTTCGCCATTTATTATTAATATTTTCGCTGTTGTAAAACGGTTTTGTCATTATTATATCGACTATTGAGAATACTTGTAACGAGGTGCCCAGAGGTGAAGCAATGTGTTTTTCGAACGAGAGGATGCAGAGCCTGGAAAAATAGGTTTTTGAACTGAAATTTATTAGGTGACGGACGATACGATAATTGGACGAGAATTGAGAGTGAAATTTCATAAACACGTCACGATAAGGCACATTTCGTTACACGAGAGAGAAGAAAGATATATCTCTCTCTGTCTCTCACACTAAATCTTTATTCTTTATTTTTTCAGAAATTTCACTTCTGTAACGTTTACCGTGCCGTAAGCGCATTTTTTCATCTTTGACTAACGTTAAGTAACGCAAACCATCGTAAGGAAAACAGTACTTACAATGCAATGGTCAGAAATGGCCAACAAGGAGTAAGCATGGTGGTAAATGCTCGTGATGAGATGAGCTCTTGCAGTGGAAAATTAATGCAATAATTACCTATGTCCCTTATTTTCATGTGAAAAATCCTATATATTAGAAAGAGAACCCTGCTCTTTTTATCATCCTTAATTTTTTTTTCAGTCTATTGGTGTGACAATTGAGATGAGGAAGTCATTCTGACTTCGGAATAATGATCTCATACTGAGATCTGAGGCCTTAGTGTAAGTTTGCAAGTGAGTAAACGTAACTATCGCGTTTGCGTTAGGGTGAGTCGCGTAATTTCTGCTCCCCGAACTAGATTAGCTCTGTGAAGTAAGAGTTTTGTTCGGGGAGCAGAAATTACGCGGCTCACAACTCAAAAACCCTTAAGATTTGACTGATAGATCATAGTGCTAAGAATATAAAGGTGAGAATAAAAATCTTAACGCAAACGCGATAGTTACGTTTACTCACTTGCAAACTTACACTAAGGCCTCTGGTGACCAATGTAGCTACAATTCACATAAACGAAATGACGAAATAGGTCTCTATGTTAGTTATATTTATAAGTCGTGAAGTATACTGTAACAGTTCTGTGTACAATTGTACCTGACGTGTCGGGTTGTCGTAATGTCACTAATGTCTTTGTTGATTGTTCCTGCCGACTGCCGGTCACTGAGTTGGTAGTGTTTGTACATTGCTTCATTAGAACTAACTGCATACTTTATAATTGAGGTGGATGTGGTGGTGCGTTTTATTACAAAGAAATACTTGTTGGAGCCTGGTGTTTGATTGTGGCTTACATTTTAGTAATAGTTCGGCGAAGAGGTCTTGAATTATACTAACTAAAAATAATTAAACATGTTTTTGTTTACATTATAAAATGGAATATAAACTACATTATACCTACAATAGACGTAGATATATTTAGTAACCTATTCCGCTTAACTATTCCTAAAGAGTCCTAAAAACTGTGTCAGAAATCGACACGTGTTTCACCTCTCAACGAGGCATCCTCAGGATCTCTTCTCTGCGTCCAGCGCCCGGCGTGGCAACATGTCATGTTCGGGTTCGCGACAAGTCAATCGTCATCCTGAGGATGCCTCGTTAAGAGGTGAAACACGTGTCGATTTCTTACAGGTTTTTTACGACTCTTTAGGAATAGTTCAGCGGAATAGGTTACTAAATATATCTACGTCTATTGTATTTTATAATGGATTTCTGCCAAGTCACGCCTGAATCAATTAACTACATTATACATGTTTGTCGAAAAACCGATGGCCGGTGGAGCAGACGAGTTCTGGAGTGGAGCTTGAAGGACCGAGACCTTAAGAAAGTGACTGGGACAGACTGGATGCGGAAGGCCGAGGTCCGGGTGTTGTGGCTCAGCCTGGGAGAGGCCTATGTCCAGCAGGGGACTGTGAAAGGCTGAGTTGATTGATGGATTTAAAGTCATATTCTTCAATAGACAGCAAACTCTCTGTATACAGAAAAGAATAGAAGAAGAGTGAAACTTTTGACCAAGGCTTGAAGGCTGGTGAATCAAATTAGATATACAAGGTTGGTGAATCGAATTAGGTATACCTGTTTACCTAATTCGATGCACCAGCCTTCAAGCCTTGGTCAAAACTTTCACTCATAGATCCTGGAACTAACTTTTACCATAGCTTTTACTGAACATCTCTTCTTGTTAAACTTACCTACTTAAGATTTCGTTTCACTAGATGTGATGAGTGTTCAGTCGAAGTCAATCCATTGAGATATAAACAAATAGTAGGGTATTTTTTTAATTATTCGTCAGAACAGTCTGTTCCTTCCTTAAGTATTGACATCTTCTTCTTCTTCTTGTTTCTAGAAGTATTGACATAAACAATAAACACCCTGTATTATAGTCATTTACACAAATAGACCCTTAAATTATAACTTAATTACTATTAAATTTTAATTAAAAGAAAATAATTCACTTTTGTGCACCTTATCAAGCATTTAATATGTCAACTTTTTTATGAGATACATTAGTACATTTCTTTATCATAAAATATTACCGGATTAATATTTTATGATAAGGAAATGTACTAATGTACCGACGATGGATCGAATCCGGAACCTTGGCAAGCAGGTGTAGCACGCAGTCAATGGGGTCAACCTGTCCTATAGACTTATTTACATACTACATATAATTTAAACTATGCCCCGTCGGTTTTGATAGATCGCAGGTAAGGAGGGAGGGTCAGCAAATTAATTTTCTTTAATTAATTTGTAGGTTTTTTTTTTGTTAACGGTACCGGTAAGGTGTGAGTGTTAATTGTAGTTTTTGGTGCCGTTGTTTGAACTGTAATATTATTTTACTGGGTGGAAGACGGAAGTGCAACTGAAGATAACTAGTATATTATTCAGGGTTTTTGTGGAAAAGAAACCATTACCTTCTTTAATTTACGTACTGCAAAATTTTTTTTTTTTTTTTTTTAATATTAAAAACATTATATTTGCCTAAAATCTTACTATATTTTATTCAATATCACATTATTATACACACTTAAGTCACCTAAATGATTAAAACTTAAATACAAAATCTCTTGAATCGTCTCAAATGATCTAATTTAACAGCCATGTAAATACGTCACATTTATATTCCATCCACTGCTAATAGCAACTAATTTGTATTAAAAAAATGGCGTTGAACAGACGCTCAGCTAATATCCGCTGCAGACCGTACCACTCATTCCTCTACGTGTCGTTTACGGCACGGCAGTGTTGATACACGCGGCGGTTCAAAGGCGCCGACCGCTTTGATCTCGCCGCTCACCCGACGCCATGACACTTTGTACACTCGAGTAAAAAAGTGCAAAAACTTTTAAATGTTAATTTTTATTGACGCGAAAATTATTGGCAATAATGTCAGAGTAATTAGCGTTTACGAAGGACGGGTTTGGTGACGGTAATTACTTAAGTTGATGACGAAACATTTAAATGTCGTTTCGTTAAAAAATAATTTGTGGTAGTTTTGAAAATTAATGTGGGGCAATATTTTACGGAGTGCCATGGAACTGCCTAATTGAAATGAAAATAAAGTGTTCTCATTTCATGCTAGTTCAGTCATTAAGAATAAATACTTTTTAACGATAATAGAAAGAACCCACTGAATAATTTCTACAACTTACTTAGAAGCTACATTTTATTTTAATTAAAAACACTAACATTTTACGTAATTGCCTTGCAGTTTTATGGCGTGGGTTAACTTAATTATCTTTACCTTACGTTTGTCTTCCGTATGAAATAAAATAAACAATTTACAACTCCACATATTCCGTGTTCTTATATGGTTAACTGTCAGTTACTTGTCCTGTCAGTCATAGGTCCTACATGATGCAAGAAACAAGAAGTAGAGGAAACATATCAGAAAGCCAATTCTGCTACTAAGAAAACGTTCTCATTCAAGTCGCAATCTATCAAATATGATGGTAAATTGATTGTATTTTTGACAGATTGCGAATGAGATTATAATGCGAACAATCTTAAACATACGGGAATTGCCCTAAACATACATTTGCAATAGGCCGGATACCAATATTTTGTGCGTATTCGTTGTACAATGTCGATATTTGTGGAGTGTTTGGATTTACCATATTAAGAGACTCATACATTGGATCTTCTACCATAATAACCAATAAAGTATTTGGATCACCTGCAAAAGATATTGCTTAGTAGATAGGTCTATGTATAGAAAAGGCATTCTTTGTCATACAAAATCAAAATCACACAGTATTTTGGTAGAATCTTATGTCCTGCAGATAGCGTAGCGTAAAGCAGAATTCTAAGACTAAAGTAAGATAATGGTTTCTATTATATTATACATAGTACCAGCGAATTAATTTTCACGCAAAATATTTGGCCTAGGTCTTAAGGGGAAGCTTAAGACCTAGGCCAAATATTTTTTGATATTCGGGAGCTTCTTAAATATGTTTTTTTTTTTAAACACTTAATTCGGGTATTCTGGTAATTAACACATAAATATCACCATTCAATGACTACATATAAGGTACCTATTCTAAAATGAAATCTATAGTGTCACACAGGTGAGTTATGCCATAAGAAACGTCTTAGCAAAAACAACGTCGACAGTCCCACCAAACGAAAATACACAGGGCCTTTTCCCAACAATGTTCGGGTCGGCTTCTAGTCTTACCGAATGCAGCTGAATACCAGCAATTTATTCCACAACCCAGTTACTGGGTAAGACTGGTTGTCGGACGAAGATAACGAAAACAGCGTCCCGAAAGAACGAAAACGAAAAAAAACGACTTGATGATGTAAAACACGATTCTAGGTTGTTTAAATGTAACCCACATTAACCTTGCCAAAACGTTAGCAAGTTCAGCGAATAAAATAAAATACCCAAAACAGTAACTCTTCTACAAAACGCAGCAGGAGCGGTCATCGCTCTGTCAGCGTCGCTGATGACATCCGCGCAGCGTACCCACGGCATCAAGCATATATTTCCAGTATAAGTTGATCTCGCATCACATAGTCTTTCAGTACAATGAGGGGTCAGCTAACACTAGAAATGTCGGTATATGGTGACGACAAATTGAGGCTGTCTAGATCATGCCCCACTGGTTTCAAGGTAAAAAATTGACGAACTGTCGTCTTAGGTGTTAATGATTTTGATGTATTGTAGAGCAAGTAAACGAATTATGCTATTTATGAGTCAGCAAGAGGAATGATGTGTGGCGGTGAAGTCAATGTTACTTTTTGGAATAGCAAGTTTCGAACCGTTGTGGTTTTGCAGCTCTGAACATTTCAACATGATAATTACTATAATAACCATTCTGCCTAGCCTTTTCCCAACCATGTTGGGGTCGGCTTCCAGTCTAAGCGGATGCAGCTGAATACCAGTATTTTACATGGAGTGACTGCCTATCTGACCTCCACAACCCAGTAACTGGGTAATACGATACCCCTTGGTATGACTGATTGTCAGAATTTCGGGCTTCTGACGACTTGTAACGACTGTCAAAGAGTCGGGAGCAACGGCTTAACGTGCTTTCCGAAGCACGGTGGAGTCTCGGTATGTACCGATGGTCACCCATCCACGGACCAACCCCGGCAAGCGTAGCTTAACCTGATGGATCGACCCGTGCAGCTGTTATTACTTAGCCACGAACTCCTCTACTATAATAATGATATCAACAATTATTTTGGGAGAGTTCAGCAGTAGCCATCAACAGCAGGTACTAGAACACCCGAGATAATCCACTTATATAATTTAAAGGGTGAAATAATCAATCTGGAGACGGAGTGGGTGCATGTATATAGTAAAATAAACACTTGGCCTAAAACAGACTAGTGTTATAATATAACGCTTATCAAGCTTTAAACTTCATTATAAATGACCTAATATCTTAGAAGGCCATATCTTTCATCTGTGACATTAATGTTAAAACTTGCGTATAACTTGGGTACCTTAGGTGCCCAAGGCCTACGCACAATTTCTAAAAATAACACCACTCTTCTCACCAGTACTCACCCGATTTACATTACTTTTAGAGATATCCATATTTTTTCCATGAAACGTGAGTAGTATGGTGGTACAGTCAAAGTCAATAATCTGAAGTGGTAAAGCAATGGGCAGATAAGCATCGTACAGTCGAGTGGAAGAGTGATTAACGTAGCCCCGCCACTTTGAAGCCGCTGCGCGTTGTCAGCTCAGATTAACGTCCGCTACCCGCTACTGAACACTGGTGTCTAGTTTTTAACTTTTTTTTGTTTAACCTTTTTGTGTGCGATGTTACTTCGGTGGAACAAATTGTTATTTACTTAGTTTCGCTTTGTTCTTGTTTTCGGAAGCGATTGGGATGAAAAATGTTCTTGGAATGAATCTGCGCGATTTCTTATTGTGTTGGCACTTGGCAGTTAGTGATTGGTTTGGTGGAACAGGTGGTAAACGTTAGTTAGTAGTGTTCTTGCTGCGTGAGGTATGAGTGTAACATAACATAACATCACGCTTGTATTCCCCAAAGGATTAGGCAGAGGTGTACCTACTTTTATTACACCCACCAGTTATCTTTAAGTCCCATGTAATAGGGGGCGAACCTATTGCCATCAATCGATATCAATCGATGGCAATATGGTCGCCCCCTACAAATTCCAGATGGAAAACCCAATAACACTTTGCCTGACCCGGGAATCGAACCTGGAACCTCGTGCTCAGTAGCAGTTGCGACAACTAGACGAACGAGGCAGTCGCAGACGCAGTCGTCCGGTAAATAATGGATAACCTTGAAATAGCATGATCTAAAAAAAATACAAAAAAAAAACGCGATATATATTTTTTGTATTTTTGCTACTATTGCTCTTACTGACCAGCAATTCACAAAAAACTAAAGAAAATCTGAATATCTTGGGCTACCCTGGCGCTTTTGCTAATAGAATAACCCTCTTTTTTTACTTACCTATAATATCATTAACCCAAACTGTTCAAAACGTGCCCCACACAGCGAGAAACATATTTCTGTACAAACCGTCAGTTTAAAGTACTCATCACAAGTACTTAACCAAAAAATAATAAAAAACAAACCCTTCACGGCACTCTGTTTTCTCACCCAAAATAAACATATCAATTTATACCGAGGAAAGTCAAACAGTTTTAATTTAATGTGTTAAAGAAAAAATAATGTTCTCTCGGGTTTGATATGTAAACATTCTGGACGTTAAAATCCATTAGATGAAGACTGGCTTTAATGTTCAGAGACAGATTGACAAACAAGTGGTGGCAATTGGGGGGAGGGGGGAACGGGAACACGGCACGCTTTTTAAGTTTCGGAAGGAAAAATGCGAATAAATAATGACTTCTTGTATGGTGACTTTGAATATATGTATCTTCGTCGACCCAGCTTACTTGTTCTGCCAAAGACACGTACAAATTATGCCAAAAAGAATATCACATAAGAAGGAGCACAATGTTATAATAATGTACCATCCTATATAAAAAAACAAAAGCTCTTTCAGCGTTTTTAAATCAAAACTATCAAATTATATCATTGAAACCACTCACTAGAAATGTTACTAGCCTACTAGTTGAGAATAAAACCGTTGAACGTCCAACCTAACCAATTTAAAAACCAAATAATATTAAGCGTCGAATATTGTATCGGTGACCGTTACCTAGAATAAGTTCATTACATTATGTTATCTTATAAGTTCCCATATAAGTGGCTCTTTTGTCTTTTTGAGAATAATATATGCATTATTATGCCATATCATCGCAACAATGCTGAAGTCATGATTGAATTTTCGCGAAATTTCACGTATATACGGATTACAAACATTTTAAATGGCCACGGCCATATCTTTCAAAGCAGTGGTCATCAAAAAAGCTGTACAATTGTCTTATAATTTATTTTCCAACACTAATATGGACTATTCAGTTATAATGAAACGTGTTTGTTACTCTATAATTACCAACGGCACATAAAAGGAGGCGACTGATTGACATTGACAGCTGGTCTCATTGACAGCACGTCTCATTGACAGCTAGTCTCTTTGACAGCCAGGTCTTTAATGTCACTGTCTTTAATTGTGTATTCAAGTGCTTTGACTTATGTGTTTCAGTTAAAAGCAATTTGGAACACTTTTTCTGGTTCAATATTTTACGGTCTATCAGGTAATTATGTTAATATTGCAGTCAACTACTGGTCAGAAGCTAAACTCTTCCAGAGGACCTAAACAAAGTGACATTCTGTCAGTGCTAACGATGATAGAAAAGTCTAAATTGTATGGGACTGACATATTACGCTACTGAAATCGTATGTCAATCCTGCTATCTAATTGCGGAACACATTTTCGTAAACGTTTAAGAATAATGTTTCATTTTGACAGTCAACAAAATTCATTGCATTATTTACGTTATTGAGTAGTTTTTTTTTTCCGAATTGATGAAGCAATGGATTTCCAATCTGTTTCAAAACGATTTAGATTGTGATTGATCGTGTATTATGCAGTGAGGGTGCTGTTGTAAGTCGTTGTAGAGATATGATTCGTTTTGAAAATAATTGCAAATTGTCTTAGCCCTGGTATAATCAAATTGTGAGTTCCGATATACGCAAAAGGCATACAACGCCCTCAGAGTTCAGTATAAAATGCCTTCAGAATATTGTTGGGGCTTCCACGTTACTGCAGTACATCAGGAATTTTTGCCAAAGTACATGGTCATGATGTGCAGAGAGCGTGGGAGCGTCAACGGCATTCTGAATGTCATTAGTGATAAGCCACGTTTCGCAATTATGGTGACAGTAACGATTACTCTGTCTATCTCTGTCTGTCTCTGTTCATCTCGTGATGATGGCCAAATACGAGTAAAGCCCGTTGGTAACGTTCCCGACTTAAGTGTAGGTCTAGACTCAAAACCAGGCAGGCACTTTCGTTTGTGTAATTCATTTTATCACCACTGCTCTCAAGACGGTGAAGGAAAACATTGTGAGGCAACCGGCAAGTCTAAGGAATGAAAAATCAAAGACATGAGTCATCCCCCGCCCGCACTGAGCCCACATGACTCTGGCCCAGTCCCTTTTCCATTAATGGGAACATGGCAGGCTCATTTTCAGTCCACCTTGAACTGGCCCTCGAGGTACGGGTCCAGGTCATCTCGCCGGTCGCTTTTTGGGCCGACCTCGGCGGCGCCGTTCACCTTTAGTCTCCATTACGTACCTAAGGATGGTGTGGAGACGTTTGGCCAGCGGTCATCGTACACGCTCCTGAAATGGATCGCTCAATCCCATTTGAGCCTGGCAGCCATCTTGCCTACGTCTATTAAACCCATTTTGGAACACACCGTGGTCTCCCGTAGGCTGATAATGCTGTTGAATACATCCAGTAACCTTTAGACTAGCAATAGGGGAGCGGACTCGTAATCACACCAGGGGCCTAAGTCTACTAATTTATAAACGTTACAATGGTCTCTCAATGTCACACCAGTGTGACTTACAGTAATTATTTCCTTTTTGTCACACTGCTAATATTTCTTGTGATTATCAACTAGTGTTTGAATTTGTTTCAATATAAATTGTTTTCCTTTTTACGGACCCAAGAGGTGCAACGGGACCCTTTTTATTTTCCAATATCATTTCTTCAAACACCAATATTTTTCTTTCGGCTTCTTTAATTCAAGACCACCTACAAATTCTAAACACAGATAACTACTAACTACACTATTACTTTCACAAAAAAGCGGTGTGACGTCACCGGAAGTCGGCGCCGCCATAAACATCCCCTGTTTACGAGTTCACCCCTTCTGATAACGGCATTGTGTCTGATAGTCTATGGCAGGATCGTGACGTACTTCCGGTGCAGTCGGAAGAGGTAATATGTCAAGGTAGACAAAGTGGTAAATTAAAAAGGATTTTGTTTTTCTACTGAGGAGTTAATTTTTCAATCAGAAGCGAGTTGTCCCTCCTTACATTTTGTTTCTAAGTAGCATTTTTTATTCAGAGGTTTTTTCTACTGTAATGTCTCACATAGTATGTACTATAAATATAAAAATGAAACCCGTTTTCCGTTGTCACGACATAACATGAAAACGGCTGGACCAAATTGGATAATTCTTTTTTTGTTAGGTTCCTTATTCTCAGGAGAAGGTTTTTAGGTAGGGTAGGGTAGGTAGGGTAGGTAGGGTAGGTAGGGTAGGTAGGGTAGGTAGGGTAGGTAGGGTAGGTAGGGTAGGTAGGGTAGGTAGGGTAGGTAGGGTAGGTAGGGTAGGTAGGGTAGGTAGGGTAGGTAGGGTAGGTAGGGTAGGTAGGGTAGGTAGGTACGCCGTAGAAAAGTACTTAGTGCTACCCGTGCGAAGCCGGGGCGGGCAGCTAGTATGTACATATTTATGCACGGTGATGCCTACAGATATACTTTTTATGTTATTGTATACTATACGTATTATTCATCTTATTGGTTGTAAAGTACGTACTGTCTTTTATTTTACATTTTTACGTGTTTGTTGTGAAAAATAAATCAGTTGTAGTCTTTTCTTTCATTTTTTTAAAGATTAAAGTGAACGTTCAATCGTAAGCCTTTTTCAATGCAAACAAGGAGAATCATTTATTAAATTACTAGCATGAAGGCACCTAGGTAGGTGTAAAAATCAGGTCACTCTACGTTTATACGAAGAGTAAAATTGAATCATATTAAAGAAATTGCACTCCATTATTTGTATTTTCACCTGTGATACTCACACGAATTGATTTTCCACGTTAATACGATTGTTACTATGTTAGTTACCTTACTTAGAGCTTTTTAACTAGAGATATAATAATATATATAAGGTTGGTTGGTTGGTGGTTTGGTTGGATTGATTGTTTTTTTTTATTTTCGCAGACCGCGCGAAGTCTGGATTTGTGCCCCATGTATCAAATCAACAAATCAAACATGGGACGGGTGTACTACAGGTACACCTCTGCTAAACCCTTCGGGGAATACAGGAGTGATGTTATTTAACTTACGCTATCTTTTTAAATTAAAAGTGAAGATTATAAAGTGAAAACCTCAATATTTTAACAATAAATTATCAAAGATTATTATCTAAAAATATACAAGATAATCCTGTATATGTTTTAAACACAAATAATTAACACCTTCGAAATTTAAAACAGATGCGGTCTACTCTTTGTTAAATCTGATATATATAGCAAGTCACAGAGTAGCTAAGAAAACAAACAGTACGTTGGTAAACCGTTATTTTGAAGCATAAATTCGTTTAGTAGTTAATAAGCTAGGCTCTTAATTGGTGTCGTAAATATTGTATGTAAAACAAACAAGTTGTCTGTCTGTGGATCATTGGCGCAGATTATGTTCGTGGAAATGTGTAGAAGTGCCACATTTTTATGCCAACACTGTTGTTATAAACAAATAAAACAGGTGCAATTTATGTATTTTATTGTACAGGAATGCAAGTATTTCTTTAATGTTAGAAGAGAAAATGTAAAGATGTGGGAATATAGAAATATTGCATTTCATTTAAATATAACACAATCGATGTGGGAGGGCTGGCTTGGTTGCCAGGCTCCTTGCCGAGCTTGGTGTCTATAATTGAAAGAATAATAATAATCAATTATTGTATCACAGGTACAGGGTGACACTTAATTTAAACGAGGAAATATGCTGGTATAAAATATTGATCAACGACCCCAGAAAAAATGTAAGTATATTTTAGGCTGATATTTTTTTATTCCTACATCAAATCAATATTTTTATTATTTATTTAATACTACAAGCATACAAATGTACAGAAGCGGAATTAATGCTATAGAAATATCATATAATCGATATAATCAGAATGAAAATTGTGCTAATTTAAAATAGGACCTCTCACTTTACTCGAGATGATATTACTCAGTACCCCGAGTGTAAGTTTGCAAGTGAGTAAACGTAAGTTCTATCGCTTTTGCGTTAAGATTTTTATGCTAACCCTTACAGTCTTAGCATTACGATCTATCGGTCAAATTTTAACACAAACGAAATAGTTACGTTTACTTTCTTGCAAACTTACCCTCGGGGTACCACGCCTCGGTCAGTAGGCACCACGCCTCCATTTTTGTATAAAACTGACGCATCTACACTAATTTCTATTCTGTGTTCTGCCAGACGTCGTCGGGGGCGTATCAAATTGACGAAAATATTCTCTCTTTACCGAATATAGTATAAATACATAGGTACTCTACTTATATTACTTCATTCAGTTCCAATATAGTCCCATAAAGTTCCAAGAACACTAATATACCTACATAATTACATAATATATAATATTTAATGCCCGATATGTTTATTTTTTTGTTAGGAACCTTCTCCGGTGCCGCCACACACACACCAACTTACCAAAGTTTCATTACAATCGGTCGAGCCATTTTCGAGTTTTTGCGAGACTAACGCACGGCAATTGATTTTATATAATTATATACGACGATACTATAAAGTTATAAGTCACTTTCGTTAAGCACTTTTTACTCTACCTTCTTATAACTGAACTTTTCTCAAGTACTATTTATTTGACGTCAGAATCAGCTTTCGTAACATTATAATTTAGTGAGTTAGAAAACGAATTACGTGTAATAGTTATAAATAAATAATGTGCCTCACGTTATAATATTCTTTCTAATTATAATGCCACAAGCTAGGAATCTTGGCGCCACCTTTCAAAGTATAAGACTAACTAGTTGTCATAACAGAAATAATTGATTCAAAATAATATTTTTATAAATTAATTTGATTGGCAGGTGTTGCTTCTCAAAGTTATGTCAAACTGTCAGACATTCAAATATACAGTAGAAAAGTAATGTAATGGAATTTTTATAGATGAAACTTTTTTTAAAAAGAAATCAGTTACGTACATAAAATATAAACATTAAAATAGTAAATTACTTTCAATGTCAAATTATGCAATGTGTTGATGTTTCAAATGCTAGAATTTGGGGTTCTTTAGGAAAATCTAGTTAAGATTTTTCACGTGGTCCTTTTGACATTGGTTTAAATTTTCAAAAGACCAAAGCGTGGGATGGCCAAAGCATAGGTACATTCAAATACAATATAACTACAATAATTTTGGCAGTAAACGTAAATGGTGACGCTTGAACAACAATATAAAAAAAAAAATCGTGAATAAGTTTTCAGAACTTATAGCTCTAAACTTTAAGTTCTACAAATGGTTTCAAAACCTGTCTCAAAGAATATTAGGCATACCTTGTGTTGGCAAGTTAGTAATGTAGATAATGAACCCAGAGCTTCCTTCCCGATTAGGTCGATATGTGCGGGAGTGCGACACATACCGAGCTAATCAGAAAGGCTCAATTGAAATATAGGGGCTCGGTAAGCGCTCCGTAAGCTTTCGGTACCGCGTATTCCGAGCATGCTGATGTCGCACCGCTGCAGTACCGACAAATCAGAAAAAGGCCTTACATAGCTAAGTTTTCCACTAAAATCTAAATACTTACCATCCTCAAAACCAATCGCTCCCATCAGAACCATCTCAACAAAACGCAACACACGTACCCAACACTAACACACAACATAAATTATTATAAAGAAACCGTAAACCATTATTTTTTACTCTCGTTTACGTTGCCGCTGAAACATATTTCGTTATAACACGACTATAAAACTAATATTTTACGAGAGCCAGTAACTCTTCGGCGATGGTTTATTACAATTTACAACGTTCCCATTGACTCCTATATCTAGTGGTTATTCATAAATCTGAAAGAGAATTGTGTTTACGAACATCAGCTGATCGTACATCAAATGTCTATTTTCATTCGGCTATCAACATACGGATTTTTCAACTGGTTATGTGGCAAAGATTAAGGTTAGGTACACAGATGCGCCATTAACGTTTCATTAGTTTGGCTGGTTTATAAATTAGTGAGGAATTTAGTGCTTTCTGTTTTGGCTGCTCGTTTTCCCACACATAATTAAACTGGGATTTATTACATTGGTGTTTTTTGGGAATTTAGATGCGCGATATCCTACGTAATACGTAGTTTTTTTTTATTACAGAAACTCTGCGGAGTACGTAAAGCCAGTGTAGTTCTGATACTCGTAATGCAAATGTTTGTGGTGATCTTTGTATAGATCCTATGGAACATTTTCTTATAAAGTTCATTATAATTAGTAAAGCCTATTATGTCTATCTGCAGTCTATTTTATTGATAACGGAAACAAAGTCTCCATGAAAGCTGTTTTCTAAGCATAAACATATAACGACTCGCCTCTTCCCAACACAAGGTTCGTCGCATCTCCACAATCCACCTATAATCACGTAAAACATCTCAAGTAGCTATCCCGTACGTATAAATCGTACTATTATCTCGATCACAACTCGTACATAAAACGGACGGTAGCCGCACGTTATCGCGCGGATCGCGACGATATTTACACTCACAACCGGCGATTACTATCGACACTATTTGTTGTGTGTCGTCTTGAGAGAGACACACTGAGAGGAACTTTGGATGGTTAAGTTTAAATTATTATGTTAATAGTAAGGAAGCGGAGCTTTGGTCTCTCATCTGCGTCTTTATTTTGATGTAGGTATGTGGTTTCATTTTAATTTTAATTCTATTCCAATATTTAATTATTATTTTCTTGAAAAATAAAATGTGTTTTTTGAAAGATTTAACTGTTTTTATTTTAATTACGTATAAGAATTCACAAAAATGTATCAGAAGTCTCTGATACAGTAACAACTTGGTGAAAATAATAAAAACAGAAAATATTTCTTCTAAGCCTATATACATACATACGAGATAATCTTATTTTCTCAAGACTTTTCTCCATAAGTTATTAAGAATCTAATCTTTTTTGCAATATGCGTAAAAATTTCTTATCTAGTACATTATCATCATCATTTCAACCAAAGGACGTCCACTGCCGGACATAGCACCTCCACTTCGACGGGTCCTGTGCTTCTCGCATCCAGCTGATTCCTGCCGTCTTAACCAGGTCATCAGTCCAGGTGCATGCGGGGAGGCCTTCCAACGCTAAGCCTTCCGTTACGCGGTCGCCACTCCAGAACCTTTCGGCCCCATCGGCCATCGGTTCTACGAATGAAATACACATGTCTAGTACACCATTGAGCTAATTAATAAGTCTACAGCAGTAAATACACGAACCTGTGATCGATTACAGTGATCAGAACATAATTTATTTCCAGCAGTAAACCTACAAGCAGACTGGAATGACAATCAGTCCATTAATCTTATCTTATGCATCATCAAGATTAGCATTGAACCAGCAGAGAATTTAACATCGGTTTTCCTTGACTTACATTTTATAGAAATATGTGGATTGTTTTAATATGTTGTTGGACTTGTAAATAAGTTTTTATCACAACTATCGCAAAGTTATATTTATTATAATTATGGAGCCGTCTGTAATATACAAAAATAATGCAATCTTGTCTGCAGACAGCCATAATTATGATGATTAAATGGTATGGTGTGGAACTTTACATTCCAGAAAACGAATTTACCCAAGAAAAAATCAGTGACATTTTTATTTCTGTTACTAATATCATAAGCAGGAAAGAAAACATAATTTTATAAAAGCACAAATTCACAATTTTTTCTAAAACATAAAAAAATACGAAATCTAGCAAGAAAACGCTATGCATACATTTTGTAAACACTAGAAGGATGGAGGAAAGAGGCTTACATTGCCTCAGTGTATCTCCAACCTTTCTTAAAACACCCGAGGTGTCGAATTACACGACAAAACTTGTATAGTTTTCGAGTTTTTAATGGTGAGAGAATGATCCCGATACGATCACATACATCGAATAATTTGATCGATAAAACAAGCCAGCCGCGTTGACACACTCATTTTCACTTTGAATGAGTATAAAATTTAAATAAGTATTTTTATTACGAATAAAATGTTATCTAAGAATATTCTGAGCGTAATAAATTATTCGTTTCGCAATAAAAAAATAATCTGATACAAAGCGTGTGAAGTGCTATTTGGTGCTTGTACCCTACGTAGGGCAGTTAAATGTATATGTCCTATTTTGGAGGAAATATGTAAAAAAAAAAAAAAAACTGGAAGCTAAACTGATCTAAGTTAGACACAATGCCAAATTATTAATGATAAGATGACGAGAATAATCGAAAAGGGCAAGGAATACTTGAAGAAAAAGATGAAAGTTCGACCTTAGACGGAAAAGCAAAAACTCAAATGCTGCATTCAGATGATGATATTTTCTGAAGGTTAGGTGCCTAAGATTGAATGTGCATCACTTATGTAATATTATGTATTCATGACTCGTCAAATCTATAGATGACTATCGCTATAACAACTGTCTTCAAATTAAAACAAACGCAGCATGATACAGTTTTTATTTCAACTAACAACAATAAAAATAAATTGACGCTCAACGAGAACTTAATCGCTCCCCACCATACTACCAAACAAATTAATAAAAATAAAAATGTCAACGCTCACTACACAAAAACTGGCTTCAAATCAAATGGAAATTATATAGAACGTCATCTATGAGCACAGTATCGCGCTTTTTATGAGCAAAACATTGACTACGCTACTTATCATTACCACAATGTAATGACTAATAAAATAACTGTTTAGGCATTTTCGACTTTAACACAATGTATTAAGTTTCCATTGTTGGGTATTCATCAAGCAACCTATTTTAGTTTTTCTGTATATTATAACAAATATATTTTTTCCTATCAAAAATAAAAAGTCATTGTATAATCAGCCTTATTTGACGGGCCATAAAGACCGCTGATAGAATCCGCGGTGTAAACTTTAAATGGCGTACATATAAAGGGGATCTGACACGATCATATAAAACGGTGGATATGAGCGTATAAAAATTCTTGAAGCGACGGTCTATCGTCATTACATTTGTCAAGTGTCGAGCGGTAGCGCGGTGGGCACAATTTAAATGATAATTATAACGTGACGGGCGCAGGCGGCCGCATTGTGGAGGCGTGGTCCCACCGCCAGCGGGGAGCGACTTAAATATAGTGTTGGAGAAACGAAAAGAATTTAATTGGCTGTAAATGACAAGGGGTTGTAACGCGGAAGTCGTAATGGGGAATAATTATCAAGTATCGGTGATGCTACCTTGTATTTATAACCCTTAATTATTGTGTTTTAATTAAATGCTGAATGTCTTAACAATACGGCGAAGAACATTTTTTAGTCTAACTTCTGGTAGTCTTGGAATACAAACTGTACTAAATTATATAATCTTAAGGAAATCATTAAAATAAAACAATATTTGCAACGCAGTTGCAAAAAATATGTTTTGCATGTTGTAATAAGTTAGGAGTAAAACAATTAGACTGAAATTATTACTTATTTGCTTATAAACATATGACCTTCCAGCCAGTTAAGATACTTTTTTGACTAGATTTAAAAAATGATTGACAAAGAACAGCTCACACATCCAAAATATACACTGTTCAACAAATTCATGTTTAAACTAAATCACATCTGACCGAACAATCACTGTCTTTCAAAGAGTATTGGCATTTAATTACAGTCGCCGAACTTGGTCAAAAGCTGGACTAATTTGCATTTATGCTAAACACCTAAACATAGTCGTATAAAAACAAACGGAAACAAAACAGACAGGACAGTCACCAGTCATTCAAAAAGTTTTGGCACGAACTTACGTTCACCGAATTATGCCAAAATTAACACTAATGAAGCCAAGAGATCTTCTCGCGCCTCGCTGTCAGTCACACCCCACCCCACTGACGGATAAGGACATATTTATGTGCAACATATTTTTTTCAAAATTATTTATGTTGGTTTGTGTATAGACATTTGTGCGTGTCACGACATACATACATACAAACATCGCAGTTTGTTTTTATATCAAATGCATGTTATGTCAGTGTAATACTGCATTTTTCATGGCGCGTTGCTCGAATTGTTTCACTGTGTTCGCACTCTTGTATAAATATTTTATTGAATTCATAAATATTATTGAGCTATGGATATCAGAAATTGATTCGATATAAAAATAACTATGAGCATAATTTATGTTTCCTCTAGATCAAGGCAATACAATATGGTATATTATTTAGGTGTGAAAAAGAGGTTTGATTCGTTCAATACGTCTATAAATCATTGGTCAATGCGTCTTATGAGGTCTCTTAAGTAGATTATAGGTTGCATTTTACTCACCTACCGAAAAAGAAACCAGAGAAATTTAATTTGCCCACAAGTCTGGGGAAGAATAAATTTACTTCACCAGGTGCCATTATTAATTGCTCTGAAGAAGTGAATTTTTACCTACATAAACAAAATAGTTTGAATAATTCCTAGGATCCGGGAAATATATTGGACCCATGAAAAATATTGTCAGTCAAAACTAATCACAACTCAGAAATAAAAATCTACCCTTGAATCTTTCCAATCCATTTTTCATCGTAGAGATGCAAATATAGCTAGATCAAGTGTATCATACACCTTTCAATCTAACTTCAACGCGTGACAGCTCAGAATGGATGGCAGGAAAAAGCCTGACGATCCAAATTGCATACAGATAGTCCCAAATGTCGTTAGCTACGAGCGTATGCACGGGCACGAAGCAATTTCTTTGACCATTTCGAAACCTTTTGACGATAGGTTGGAAAAAGTGGGAGGTTACTGCTTAAATAATGAATGAATGCTTTCCTGGTGAAAAATACGACTGTCATAAATTGTTTTCACAATTCCAATCAATAATTTAAAATTACAAATTAAGTTGTCTCTCACCAGAATACCCACGATTTTTTTTTTAAGATTTTTAATTTATATTCTTTTTAGGTCATGAACTACCCGAATATCAAAAAATATTTGGCGTATGTCTTAAGGGGGAGGCGTGAAAATTGATTCGCTATTACATTGTATAATAGATAATGATATTTTACAAGTGACATTAACAGTTTAAAGCTTCTGTAACATCCAATTATATTTTTAAATGATACTAAAATTCTTCTTGACTCGACAATGGATGGACCCTCGGTGTTTGACAAAGATTTGCAATTATGCAGCAAGTCCATCAAGACATCCTTTCCTGGGATTTTCGTTTCCTGGTATTTTTACAATTTATACCAATTTTCTGTAAATTATCCAATTGTATCATCAATCCTTAATACTCTCACAACATCAATATCATAAACAGTTCCTTGATGATTTTCCCGTAATCTATATTTATCCAGTTCATCTGGTCAAGAGCTCTGAAGATATTATCACAGATCACAATTAATCATAGCCCACGTATATCTTGAAGCACAGCCCTACGTGTAATTGGTATTGGCTGCGAACAGGCGGAGACATATCAATTAAAATAGCGCGGCGCTCAAACATGTCGGCCACCGCATGTCGAGCTGTGCTGCCAAGAACTTGTAGATGCGGCAGTTTTATTTAAAATTGGAGTTGTCAGTTATACCCACAGATTATGACATGCACCTTAAGTTAAGTACGTGCCACAATGATTACGCAAAAATTGCGTCTTCTTACTGCATTGAGGGCTATCGTTTTCTGGTCACCAGTTGGCGCCACTGGCGTGTAAGGTCAGAACTTTTATTTGATATGTTATGCATAATGTTTAAGTATCCATGTCCATAGTACACATATATTGTTCATTTGATTACATTCCAAACTTCATAAGAAACTTACATTGTAATGTGCCTAAAATTGGCAAACATGTACCTGGCTGACAAATATTGTGCTTCCTCTTAAGATATGCCATAATGAATCAAGAATAGTGCATTATTTTCAGCAATAATGAATAATTAGTAAAAATTCGCGATAAAAAATCATGCAAACAGTGAACGTTCAGTGACATTTGACATTTCTAGAGACCTTACTTTATAATAATGCCTCTAGCGGCAATTCAAGCGCGACAGTCTTCATTTACACAATGCTCAGAGATGCTGAAAAGAGGCGTAGTGACCTGATTGGTTGATTGGATGCCATAAAATTCATGAAAATTTCGTTTTCTAATTGTTTTGATTCTTAAAAAATCTATTTTATTTATTTCTGATTAAATAGAGGAGTAATTTTTTTGTTCACCATACCTTTAAGAATTGTTAGATATCGCTACTAATGAATTTATGAACCAAATTGCTCAAGTATTCTGAGCAAAGCGTTTGCTCATGCCAGGATTGAGTGCATTTGGTGGTAGCTGGTGGACAGAAATAAGTCTCTAAAGTCACCAATAATGTTACCTCATCCGAAAACTTCAAAAAATCGTACGTCTTTGGGCTAACACCGCGATATATGAGCGCCATTCTCCATTTAAGGAAGGTTTTACATTTATACATATTCTTGCAATAAAGCCTTTGGGGACCTAATGGCATGTACTGACTGTTTATATGATAATATCGCCGGCTCCACACGACTGGATAAGTGGACAGTTACCTAGATAGGACCTATTTTGTTAAGTGTTTCTTTTTTTAGGGTTATTTCATTTAAAATGGTTAAATGATTTTTTTCAAACATGGTTGGAAATTCGAACATTATTTTGACAACCCTCTTCGAGATAAATAGACATTGCGTTACTGGTCGATTACATGCGAGCCCGGCCGGCAATGTCAGTATGAAAATACATAATTATCTGTCGTGTTCAGCGGCCAATTAAATTACTATAAAAACTCATATCTGTCGTGGTATTTAAAAATGGAACGAACTTTTTAAACCAACACGTGGCAACCAAGTTGAACCAAGGAGGTAACTTATAAAAGATTTTATTTCCAAACAAAAACTACTAAAGTGACCAATCAAGTAACTCCGTAAAAAATCTAATGATTTATCTAAAATAAACCCTTCACAAATGCTATCAGAAGTGGCAATTGTCTCCAAGAATCTTTCAAGGATTTTTTAAATCACTTAGCACTATTGAATAAGAACGAATTACTATAACATAATTAAATACATAGTTATGTAATTAAATCCACAGATAAAACTTAGTTAAGTACATAATTATTTAAAGTACGCAACGATCGTTAAATAACTCAGTGATAAATAACTGACATAATTCTTGTAATTATTTATAGTAGTTACTGTTAATACTTAATTGTTAACAACTATTTCTTACTGAGAAATAAACACGTTTTTATTATAATTGATTGCGCAATTTTTTAATTAGACCTGACTACGTACCGTAATGTAGTAAATAACATACCATCAAACCTGTATTCCCGAAGTAGTCTACAGAAATGTTATGAGAGTGTTACCCCTACAGACACAAAACTACTATATTAGAGAGTTATTTTCTATGAAAAGCGACAAGAAAAATATCGACCGACACGTTTGAAGGAAAGGATTTTCTACACTAATATTAAAAAGGCTCCTACAAACAGGCACGACTCGACTTTAGAGACAGAACAATTATCGGCATCGCGCGACAATTCGCGCCAGTATGCACGAGCCTTAAAAAAGATTTGTATTTTTGTTTTGTAATGATTAAACTCGAAAAACTATAGGACCGATTTTATAAATTTTTCACCAGTAAGATGCTAGATGCTAGTCTGTATTTTTATACTTATATTATAAAGAAAGAGGTACAATTTGTTTTGTTCTTCGTAAGTTTGTATGTACAGGGCAATCTCCGGAACTACCAGTCGAATTTGGAAAATTATTTTTGCATTGGATAGCACAATTCTTGAGAAAGGCTATATGTAACATCCCACTACGATAGATATACGCAAAAAGATAAGAATTCAGAAATGCTAAGCGAAAACGAAGTAATAGCGCGGGCGGGTGATGGGATGCGACGCGGTGGCCGAAATTTCAAGCCGTCGACGACGTTGCGGGCCGAAGCAAGTAATTTATAAAGATGTCACGCGGGCGAAGCCGCTGGCGGAAGCTAGTAATTTATAAATTGGCATGTCATTGTCAACTTTTACAGGTACATAATGTTAATCCCGTCTGCCTGCGATTGAACTGTCAGCGACAAAAGTCGATAACAGTTTATAAAATCTTATTTAATAGAAATCGGAGCAAAATTAAAAGAAAATAATCTCATAAATGAAATGCTGAAAAAAATTATTTTTATAACTTCGCACGGGTAGCAAAGTATATGCCTGCATCAGTCGGCATGATGTTTTCTGACATCTTCAACGATCACTGATATATTATTTCAGCCAATTTACATAAAACTTTAATTTATTATAGACCTAAACCTTTTTCATGAATCACTCCGTGCATTAGTGAACATCGTATGAAAATCCTTTCGGTAATTTTTAAGTGACGCGGCGGCGGAGGAACTTCGTTTTATAATATGTAGTGATATTGTGACAATTTAGATGTGTCAATGTATAAAGGTAGCGATGTTTTGATTATACAGCTTTTGAATAAATAAATAATAAAAAAAATATTTTTACGCGGACCGCACCTACATCTCTGCAGCTTGACTGTACCACTCATCTGCGTCCATCATCCTAATAATATTATAAATGCGAAAGTTTGTAAGGATGTTTGTTTGGTAATCTTTCAAGCAAAAACGACTGAACGGATTTCAATTAAATTTCGCACAAATATAGTTTATAACCTGGATTAACACATAAGATACTTTTTATCCCGATATTCTCAGATATTTAGACTTATGCGGGTGAAACCACGGGGCCCTGTTAGTCATAACTATCTTAACTATAAGGCATATAAATCAATAAATAAAATACTGAAACAACACATCCCAATCAATAACAACACATTGGACGTTTCGTAATAAAACTGTGTCATTGAAAATAGGTTTATTAGCCGAACATTTTTATGATAGTAGTTAGCGTTGAATATTTTTATGGACTCGTAACAATTGAACTTTATTATCGTCGTGAATTAATGGAAATATTACGATCGTAGAGTACTGTGAACATTTTGTTTTGTTTGCTGTAACTGTACCCTTTGACCGTTTAAGTAGATGACTCGCTGCTGCCGCCGCGGCCCGTATACATCATTTTTCATAGGGTTTGTCCCAAAAATATTATATGAAATATTTCTATGGCTTGTCCTAAAGCCTCTGAAGAAACGTGAATCATTCATGCAGGGAATGGTAGTAGCTGATTGCAGTAGTAAGTTTTACTTTGTATTCAAACATTATGGAGTAGGACACTTTATATTTTCTTGAAAGTGTATCCAAACATGTGCGAGTAGGAAGACTTGTTATAGAATTATTTATGTTAAGATCAATATTGTACCAGCACTTATCGCAAATAAAATGATTTGATTTGGGTTTTTTTTTGGTTTAAGAACAATCGGAGAATTGGTTTAATTTTTCGGGACGATGATATGAAAGTCAGGTGCTTTTCAATTTTTAACTGACTTCTAAAAAGGAGTTTTTTATGTTTTTACGTCGATATTTTCGTCAATTTATGTACATTACATAAATTGACTTAAATTAACTTTCCTTGGGTAGTTTTGGAGTTAGCCTATGTGGCTCACTCAACAAACCCTCTGGTTTACGTTAATAAAAATATACATTATGTTACGTTATGTTATGTGTCAATATGAAGAGAAAAAAACTCCATCTATTCACGAATAAATAAATAAAAAATCTATTCATAAGTAAACTTTATTACAGTGAATACATAAATGATAAATCCCTAAAACTCATTTAGAATATACCAAAAATGTTTTTTTTTAGAATAAATTAGGTTATAAGATAAACGATGAGTCCTCATCTCTACCTACTATATTTCTTTTGCTGTGCCCGACAGGGTCCACGATTATTCCTAAGCAAATGTTTTCCATCTAAGCACATACATTGTGGAATGCAATAAAGTATTTAGTAATGGAAGGTATTATCAGTTTAGAATATTTTTGAAAGACTCGGGTTTTGTCTTGTAGATTTTAAGGATGTACCTAATGCTTAAAGAAGATCCATACAGGTGGTCTATCTTTCCCTCCAAGTTTGAAAAGTCAGTAACTTTCTTAAATTGAAAAGCCTGCCAGTAATTTTCTTAATTTGAAACCCACATCCCAGATATCGGATGAAGCAATGGAATTGTATATTTACAATCTCACGCTTTGATGTGGTCGTAAAAATTGCTCGCGATGTGTTACCACAGTGGGTAGGCAGTAAGCCAACTACTGCTGCTATGCAACCTTTAGATTCCCTAATTAATGACGCTTGTCAATTAACACGTCATTTTAATCATTAAGATCTGTCAGCACTTGTGGTGTGGTTTAGTTTAATTGTGACATGACAGTTTTATGAAGTGTATTTTTTTTACGTTTGAGTTCAACTTAAAAAATTGGTGCTTATTATAATAGCTACTTAAGCTAGATACTAACATCATTATAATGTTCATTAAGTATATGAATATTATTGTTATGAAAAGCAGGAACTTTAGTACTATACGTACCATAGTCAGTGATTTTTAAAATTACGTATTACATTTTCAGCCCTGCAGGATGAGCGAGGATCATGATGGCGTTACGCGAATGGATACAATAAGAAATGAGTATTTAAAAGGAAGTCTGAAATTGACACCGGTGACTGAAAAATAGTGTGTCACGGTCTGGGCATGTGATGCGGAGGAATGAGGGAAATATAGTCAGGAAATTTTTGAGTATAAATGTGGATGACTATACGAGTAGGGGAAGACCAAAGATGGATGGACTGTGTGAAAGATGATATGGCTAGAAAGGGAGTTACTACCGAGATGTCGACTAATAGAGAAGTATGGGGGAAAACTTATTGCGCAGACCCCAAATAAATTAGGATAAGGGCAGGAGAATGATGATATTCAGCCCTGTAAAGACATTAGAGGAGTTGTTCACATTTATCATTTTCATTATTCGATACTTTTTCAGGAAAGCAAGCAGACATGCGGTTTCCTCAAGGCTGCGATGGTAAAAAATCACTCCGACTAGGAACTTGCATCACATAGAAAAAGTCTCTTGTGTGTTATAAACATTTGAGATAAGCTTTCGTCATGAAATAATGTATTCGTAATGGAGACCGAAACTTGCCTCTGTACACCCAATACGGCCTGATGCCTCATGTTAAGCCAGTTCCATACAGCCATATGCGTACAGCAACTCATCCTTTTAATCCGTCAAACAACTCATTCATCCTTCCTCTACGGCAACTCATAAAAACTCGTAAAACGTATCGCCGGCACAGCATTCACATAAATCAACGGTTGTAAATTTCAATTTTATTCGACAATTAAACAGGCGGGCTTTCTCGCCGGCAGTAAATACGCGTAAATACGCATAAATACACGTAAATACTCGTAAATACGCATTATCGTTAAAACGTCACTGTTGTTGTAAATCTAACTGAATGGCAACGCCGTTGTCTTGACATAGAGTATGGGAATGGGGGAGGTTTGTGCCTATATGTTTGTTGTATCAGGGAGGGTGGGGTGCTATTTAGTACCTGTACCTACCTACATCCTAAATCACAAAGAAACAAACAGTTTTATATTCTTTAGGACAAGGAATGTATTTTCATTGTCACCCCTAGTTGAAACAAGCGATTTTATGTAAACTTAAATATAAGTTCTTTTTAGTTGTTCTCCTGTGTAAACTGATCGCTAAATAAATGCCTGCAGACGAAAAACACTGAACATGTTTTCTCTTTCAAAAACTCGTTTACAATTTTACACCTTATTAACTACCTCCATAACATTACGAACAGTTTATGAAAAGAAAAACACACAACGCATTACTTTTACGCGATTCTGGAAATTCAAGAAAAACAGTAAAATGTATCAGCTGCTACCACGTAAGTCGTAAAACTACTGCTAACTGATGGTAAGTACTTATTGTTTACACCGTTTATTTACTAGTAGACAGACAAGGAAATGGTAACTTGTTTCGTTGTTACTTACTGAAGAACTATGTAATTTTATTGTAAATTACATACCTACATACTCAATATAAAATTCTCATTTTATGGCATACCGGCTGCGGCCCACGGTTTCACCCGCATAAGTCGGAATATCGGGATAAAAATCCCAGATCCTAACCCAGCTTATAGTCTACACATATGCCAAATTTCATCCAAATTCATTCAGCCATTGTAGTGTGAAAGTGTAACAACAAACATACAAAAAATCAAATGGTTCCTCTTTATAATATAATAACTAGCTCTTGCCCGCGACTTTGTCTGCGATCTAGGATGAAAAGTAGCGTCTGTCCATTTCCAGGTCATGGTCTATCCATGTGCGAAATTTCATCCAAATCCGTTGAGCCGTTTTAGCGTGAAAGCGTTGCAAACAATCATACAAACAAACTTAGTTTCGCATTTATAATATTAGTTAGAATTAGTTTAGAAGAGCATGCAAGTCATCTTTTTAATGGGTCAGCATTCGTTGACATTCGTTTCGGGTGGTCAGAACCCCGAAAGTCCGTCAACCAGTCTTACCAAGGGGTATCGTATTGCCCAGTAAATGGGTTGTGGAGGTCAGATAGGCAGTCGCTCCATGTAAAATACTGGTATTCAGCTGAATCCGGTTAGACTGGAAGCCGACCCCAACATAGTTGGCAAAGGCAGATAGATTGTTTTTTTTTTCCACTTCAATTTGAGAACAAAAAATCGAATCTAAATAAAATACGTAGTTGAAAACTGAGCGTTGCCTATTCTTTATCAAACGCTATAAACATCCAAAAATATTACGACTCCTGACGCTGCTAATCTATGTTTCACAGTAGCAATACACTCCATAGTTTGTAGCCAATGGCAAGACAGCATAAATTCTCTATGCACCGATACGTTACCGACAAATATCAAATACTTCAGGCATTGCATTCATTTCGTACGCCAGAACTGATAGTATTTTGATATCGATACCATTCGAGTTTAGAATCGAATAAATTGCGTCGGAAATAGTCGGAATGAGAACGATTTGAAACTAGATGCGTATCTATTACAGTGTGTTATTATTTTCCACTATTCCAAGAATTACACATAGTGTTGATTTTGTATTAATTACACTTTTCATGTTCAATTATGTTAAGATTTTTCTTGAATTAAACAGTACCTACTGGAATAGCGAGGGTCAGCGATCTTCTTTTATGTATGATTTTCTTTGTATACACGTGCTGAGCTATATACATAAACTATACAGTACTCGGCGTACGTGTATGACCAGATGTATGTACGTAAACGATGCAGAAGGAGTGTAAAGATATGTATGTATACAGTATGCTCACACAAGCAGAAGCAAGCAATCAAAAACAATCTGTCTATATCCTTTCATAGTCTTTGCAACATCAAATCATAATACCTACACCCTTCACATTGACTTTCATGGGCTGAGTAGCACAGAATAGTAGCTCTAACTTTTTGTCTTTCAACAAGAATCGAGTTACAATGTTTTTCTCATAAATTATAGATGTGCAAGCGCATAAAATCCGCTATCTAATGGTCAGACTCATGCTCGGAACTACGTTAAACCCGTTCCAAGTTATTTATTGGACATAACTTGACATACTGATTTATGTTCCTAGTTTAATTTGTGATATTATTTTGTGTCGTGAATGCGAAATTATAATGTCTTGTAAATGTTGTCTTACATTTTGCTCGCTGATTTACATTGTAATATTATAATTTGTAAGGAAAATGGGTTAGTGCGCGTCGTGTATAGGAACATAAAGTTTAATGTTAGCATCTAAAGTAATGTGCATTCTAATGTAAGACAAAATTATGTTAGCAGGTTGTCACCTTCTGAATGCAGCAAGAAATCATTTGACCGATATACATAAACTAAATATTGCTTAATCACTTATATTATACACGGCATATATATATACCAACTTTGTATTGCAGACTACTGCTAGATACAGGCGTTTGCAAAGTTGTGCCACGACACTCAAGTTTCCACCTCGCCTCTCCTTCTCAGGTCGATCCAATATCCTTTGATGAACTAGTCAGCTCCTTCGTCAACCGTGAGTCTTTTAGAAGATATGCCATGAGTTGCTCTGGTTCTTCGTCGATCACTTTCATAGCACGTCTAATTGAAGAAACGTGGAGCATAATGGTTCCAACCTGACTCTAAATAGTTGTAGGTAAAGATAAAATAAAATAAAAAATAAACGCATTTACATATAAAATACGTTTCCCGACTCCTGCGCTCGTTTGTCGTATCTCCAACGTTTTAATTTAAGTTTAAGTACGGGAAATGAGCGATTACTAAGTTAACATTAACTTACAATGTCTCAATTAAAAGTACATTTTTGCAGGATAATTTAAATAAATGACAACAGTGAGCAAAAAAAGCTATTAATTATGTAATTGAAATTGGTTTATTCTGTTGGTTTTCCCACACACTACAAATACCTACAATGGTTTTTTTTTTACATTTTATATAAGAAGTGATTAATCAGGGCATTATGTATAATGCCCGGGCATTATGAATCTCGTCAAGTCAAATAGGGCAATGTAATGAAAACTGATTATAATATAGTAGTTTGAGATATGTATTTGAATTCCACTTAGGTCTTATCTGGATAGTCTACCGGAAAAAATTAGTCATAATTTAAATAAAGTTAATTGCCGGTTGATTAAACTGGAATTTATCACGACTAACAAGCAAATCTATTACTGATTGAAAATACATTAGCACCTATATAGTATTTCGACGTTGAGGCTCGGGTTCGAATCTGAGTATCACTTTTATTTTTTGCAACTCTCATTGTTTTTGTTGATTGCTTTTGCGACTTATTTCTGCTTTAGAAACAATAATTTTGTTGTTTTGCAATACAACTGTAATTCAGCATGTCTGATGATAAGTCGCCCACGAATAAGAACGAAAATGTTATTCAACGGAATGTTACCACCCGAGCGAACAAAAGGCAAGCTCTTGGCTCCCCGCCGCAGGCCACTACGACTACTGAAGGTATGTTGTCACGAGATGACATTCGCGAGATTGTCCAAGAAGTAGTGAAGACTGAATTATCGGTAATGCTGGCTAAATTTAGCGACAGTTTGAAAGCAATGTTGAACAGAGAGCTACAGCCCATCAATACTAAAATAGATGCCTTGGATGAATCAATGAATTTTTTAAATAGTCAGTATGAAGATCTACTGAAGGAACATACTACTTCGAAGGTAACCATAACGGAACTTCAGAGAGAGAATTCTGTCATGAAGAATACCATGACCTCACTTAAAATACGTTTGGATCAGCTTGAACAGCAAACTCGATCAAACAATGTTGAAATTCAGTGCGTACCTGAGAAAAAACAAGAAGATCTGTTCAAAATTACGTCGGACCTGGTTAAGGTTGTTGGATGTGATTTAGGAGGGAGGGATATTCTGCATTGTACTAGGGTGGCCAGGCTTAACCCTGATAGTGCACGACCACGATCAATTATAGTACAACTGGCTTCCCCTCGAATTCGTGACCAATTCCTTGCTTCGGTCATTAATTTTAACAAGAAGAATAGGGAGAATAAGCTGAACAGCACTCATCTCAGCTACCCTGGACCAAAAACCGCAATTTATGTGACTGAACATCTGTCCCCAACATACAAGGCTTTGCACGCTGCCGCAAGGGTAAAAGCCAGGGAACTTAACTTTAAATTCATCTGGATTCGGGGTGGTAGAATTTTTATGCGTAAAACGGAAGAAGCAGAGCATATCATGGTCCGAAACATGGACACTTTAGACAGGCTTTCTTAGTTGTTCATTTATTACTCATGTATATCGCAGCATTGGTATTTATTTTTTGTTAAAATTCACTGATATTAATATTTATTACCAAAATACTAGAGGTCTACGCACGAAGACCCATACCTTTTGTCGTCAATTATCGTTGGAAAGTTATGACATTGTAATATTGACTGAAACATGGTTGAATAGTAGTGTCTTAAGTTCGGAGCTTTTCGACGATAGATATATTGTATATAGAAGGGATAGAGACGGTACGAAAAAGGACGGAGGGGGCGTATTGATCGCTGTGTCAAAGAAGATTGGATCAAAACGCATTATTCAATGGGAAAGTCAATGTGAGGATCTTTGGGTTGTTATCGAGGTTCCGCTTATCAGAACTATTCATCAAATAGCTCTGTGTGCGGTATATTTGCCACCTCCTGTTACGCGTAGTACCTTGGACCACTTTTTGGATTGTTGTAATTTAATGCTTGAACGGACGGGTTTGCACACCTGTATTGTCGGTGATTTTAATTTGAGTAACATCAAGTGGAACTTGTTAAATGACTCGGTAAATAGCTATGCTCCTTCTGGCTTCAGTAATATACTTATAGATTTTATTCACATGCACCAATTAGCGCAACTGAATGACATTGTGAATGTGTCTGGACGAATATTGGATCTTGTTTTAACGAACTTACCTTCTAGCAGCGTAACTGCAGCTCCAAACCCCCTTAGTGTTATTGACGTCCTACACCCCCCCATCGAAATCCTGGTACGAGCGAGTAAGGAAACGTGGCTTCCATATAACTCGCAAAATATAAGGCCAAATTTCTTTAAACTAGATTACGCGAAAGTTTGCGACGACCTTGATGGGGTGGACTGGGATATTGCGTTTAAGGAAACTACTGATGTCAATGATATGCTCCAAGTCTTTTACGATAAAATTCATAGTATCATACAGTTGCATGCCCAACCTACCACAGCCACTTCCAAGTATAAAAAATACCCTCCTTGGTTTAATAAACACTTGATTGGAGCCTTAAAGGAGAAAGAGAAGATAAGGTCCCGTTACAAAATTTATAAAAACCCTATGGATGAAGTTGTACTCAAATTATTGGGCAAAAGGTGTTCCAAATTAGCAACGAAGGCTTATAATAACTATATTCATAATGTTGAGGATGAAATCTCGGAGAACCCAAATCGCTTCTGGTCATACATCAAGGCTAAAAGAGGTGGCTCTAGTTCTTTCCCCGCCACAATGACTAATGGAACCATGGTTACATCAGATGGTCTCCAAATATGTGAAATGTTTGCTTCACATTTTTCCTCGGCTTTTAGCAATGCAAAACCTTCGACCCGAAGCGAACCTGTCTCTGACTTCCTTCATGACATGGAGAATGGCAGCCTGCCACTAACGGCACCAGTGATCAGTCATGAGAGTGTTCTCAAGCAACTCAAGGGATTAGATATTCGCAAAGGTGCGGGGCCTGATGGTATTCCGCCAATTTTTATTGCTAAGTGCGCCACCTTCTTGGTGTCTCCTTTAGTCACTATTTTTAATAAGTCTCTCAGCTCAGGTGTATTTCCAGACACCTGGAAAAAAGCCAAAGTTGTACCGATCTATAAAAGTGATGAGAAAGACAACATTAACAACTACAGACCCATCTCTATCTTATCAACTTTTGCTAAGGTTTCTGAGTCCCTAATTTGTCACTACATCCAATCGCACTTTAAACTCTATTTGAGTGACTCCCAACATGGTTTCGTGGCTTCCAGGTCAACTGGTACTAACCTTGCGACCTTTTCGGAGATGTTAACGGATGCCATCGACTGCGGCAAGCAGGTCGACGTAATTTACACGGACTTCAGTAAAGCTTTTGACCGAGTTCCCCACCATTTACTGCTGTCAAAGCTTTCTGCATACGGGATTACTGGCACACTTCATTCCTGGCTAAAATCCTATCTTGAAAATAGATTCTTCTATGTCGCAGTCAATGGATTCCAATCTGGAACCTATAGGACCACCTCAGGGGTACCTCAAGGCTCGCATGTCGGTCCGATTCTCTTTAACGTGTTCGCTAACGACATTCCACAGTGCCTCAAATTCTCAGAATGTTACATGTACGCAGACGATCTCAAATTCTCCAGAATAATTGAGTCTAGCGACGATACTGAACTACTTCAGAGCGATGTGGACTCGTTACTTCAATGGTGTAACGATAACGAAATGTTATTAAATGTCAAAAAATGTTACCACGTGAAGTACACCCGGAAAAAGAAATTAACAGCTAGTGTATATCGTGTGGGCTCTAATATTATCCAGGAGGTGAATGAAATAAGGGACTTGGGTGTTATTTTTGATAATGCGCTGACTTTCGTACCTCATGTAGAAAATATTATCAAAAAGGCTTCTAGAATGCTTGGGTTCATTGTTAGGAATGTTGCCGGTTTCAGGCGTTGCGGTACCAAGATTTTGCTGTACAACAGCATTGTACGAAGTATCTTGGAATACTGCAGCACTATCTGGAGACCTCACTACGCAACGCACAATCTGAGATTAGAGCGGATACAGAAACGATTTATGTGGCATCTAGCTTATGCCAGCGGAATCGCCAGAAGGAAACGGTCGTATGGAGCCAGACTCGCACATTTTAAGATGGTGTCACTGGAGAAGCGTAGGAGAATCGCGGATTCCATCTTTCTTTATAAAATTCTCCGAAACAAAATTGACTGCCCCCAGTTGCTAGGTAAATTCCGATTTCGTGCTCCTGCTAGACTCCCTCGTACCCCCATTACTCCTTTGTACCCCCCTCCGCGCAGAACTGTTCTCGGCACAAGTTCAATTGTCCCTCGGTTATGTAAACAGCTAAACGAATACAGCGATCTCATTGACGTGCATTTCGACTCGTTTGGCAAGTTCCACAGAATAACATTTGATAGTGTTTAATAAATGTATTTATTTTTGACATTGGCTGTAATTTGATTTTTATTTCGTGTTATTTTTATGGTGAATTTGCTTTATGACATTTTAATTTTATTTAGAATTCGATTTTGTATTGCATTATTTTGATTGTGCTTTTAAATCTATTCTTACTAAATTTTTTGGTATTTAAAGATTCTGTATTTAATTTGATTTAATTGTGATTTTGTAGTTAATTTTTATTTTATTTTAATTTTGTGTTTTGATTATGTATTTTTTTTAATTTCTGTATTTAATTTGGATTTGAATTCTGTCTTTAAACTTTGACTTAAATTTTGCCTTAAGCTTTATTAAAACTGGTTACACTTATTACTATATGGGGCATGCGGTGCTAACCTATAATAAATTGTTATACTAACCCTTTGATATAAGAATATTTATTTATAAATGTAATAGTATAAACAATTGTTGGTTGGCCATAAATAAATAAATAAATAAATAAATTTCACTACTAAGTATGTCATGGCTCTAATGTTTTAAGAAGCTGTGGCTTTTTAGGTAACCACAGCTCCTGTGGTTTAGGATAGGTGTCAGAAATGTAATATCGATGTAGTATTCGTTACAATAGATTGTTATTTAGTGTGATCAGTTTGAATAGCAAGAAATGTGGCTAATAATGCCAATTGGGTTATTATTTATTAGATCACAATATGTCGAGACGCAAGAAGAAGCATAATGCCCTTTGTACTGCACGGCACGGTTTCTTTACGGTATGGCGTGTTAACCTGAACAAGCTTATGTCTGGACTTTAAAAGAGACTGTGGCCTCTGAGTTTGTTTCGGCCTTTGTTCTCAGAGTAGTCAGATAGGAAACGCCGACCTCATCTAGCTTAGCTCTAATATTTTTTTAATATGACGTGTAAAAGTGATTCCGATATCCTATTTACAGAATAAACAATTTCATTTCATAACCCCGCCGTAGAAAAATCGTGTGACCTTGTATATAACATGTTTATATGGTATATTTAACGTAACATCCATACAACACTGACGACCGTACCTAAACACGGCGAGTAAACAAAAAGAAAAAAATACGTGTGTATAAAGGGCCTAATAGTTGGCCCCGCCTATCTGACTATGTTATGTTCTATGCTTTACGAAATATTTTCTCTTTTTTCATGAATGTAATCAATAATTTCCTGAAAAACATGCGAGTTCCTATACACCCTATTCAAAATGTAATAAAATACTTAACAATCAAATTAGTGCCACTAGCAACATGTCTAGATAAGATGCTCGTAATTTCCTAGGCAGTTGGTTCAATAACAGGTCTATTTAAAATGGCTAGGTAATAACATTGTTACATACCTCAATATGTTAGCTGGTAAATGTTAAATGCAAGTATTAAGTTGTACTAGAACTTTTACAGTTGCATAGAATTTTAAGCCTTCTTTAAGTTGGTAGTTAATTTTTTGCTTCCGACAAAAAAGTATCCCTTTTTAATAATGTCAGCTTGAAGTTTAGTGCCACTATATTACAAAGGCTTCTCCACACAGAAAAGTTACAAGACTTCACTGCGATTAAAAGTTGCGCGTGATTAATATCTATTACTCATGCCTAATTACAGCTTTCTACTACAAACAGTTTCTGCGCTAAGCCGGGGACAGACAGACAGACATACAGACAGACGGACATGGCGTAACTATATGGGGTCCTTGTTGACTACGGAACCCTTAAAGGGTTCAGCAAACATGCTGGTATCCTGGCAAAAGAAACATTGTCAACAACTCACCATCCATTTGCCCAGTAACGATGATAGTTACAGGTTTCTCCTCACATCGCTTCTTAAAGTCCGATGCGCTGATCTGCAAAGGTGATTGACACTGATCCCTCGTTATAGAAGCACATTTTTGCAAAATGCGACACGTGTTGTTTATCTTATTAGTTTGAGCACATGTGGCATGTGTAAATATTGTTTCTGAATGCTTCGGATCCGGACAGGCGATAGTTTTAAAAAGATTTTGTAAGTTTTATTGTCAACGATCAGTTACCTCTATGTCAAAAAGGTGGGTATGTTTGTTTGTTTTGTTTCAGCGAGAAGTCATATTAATTGAGTAACCTTTTGGAAAGAAAAGAAAACAAAGAAAATACATTTATTTGACACAGACTAAAAGGCCACAATATAACAAACAGCAGACAAAAAAGATAAAAATGAACCAAAAAAAAGCCATAAAGTATCAGGAAAGAAAATTGGCATTGGTGGGGGGGGTTAGTCCTTTATTTAAAAAAACAAATCTTTAGAAAAAAAACATCATGATCAAAGACACTATATACAGCCGTGGCTGGCCAGGCTATCTTTCGCCACTTTCCAGCCTGTCGCTACCAGTTCTCAACTTCGACGACCTTGTTTTCGTGCAAACGTGAGTAAGTATTAAGTAAGAATAAAGGCTCAAACAGACAAGTGCGATGCGACGGTGCGACGCGACTCTGGTGGAACAATTTATATGAAAACTACGGAATTTGTTCTACCGGTGTCGCGATATTTTTAGAATTTTATATAATTATTATAAATATATTTTAAAATTATATAAATAATCTACAAATCAATAAGGTATCGTTGGAAGTTTTTTATCTGACTGTACAGAACATCTTTTTTATTGGTGTCCGAATCGTCTGTGAAAAAAATTTGGATTCGGACACTGTGTCCGAATATATTGTGTCCGAAACGTCAGTAAGTCGTTTTTTGCTTTAAAGTGTTCGTTTTTACAGAAACAAAAGGTTTCAGGAAAATTAGAAAATTCGGAAAAATCTGAAAGTGCATTTATGTGAATTTGGTCAGCTAGTCTGTTGAGACTAAAAAAAAGTATTTTACTTCTCTTGGAAGTCGGTTGTTTATTTTAGTTTTATTTTTTCTCTTTTAAGTTTAAATTAAAAAGGCGTTTCGGGGGTAGGGTAGGTTTCAAGGATTTATAGTGTATCGTGGTCGTTTAGAGTCACCATGTTTTAAGATAGGTATACACATACGTTTGCTAGAGAGTAAGTCATGTCATGACGGATGCAAGTAGACACATAACAAATAACTATGCATGTTTTTCCACATTTGCAGCACCTGTTAACATGTTGGCAGTTGTTCTCATTAATTTATTTGTTTTAGCACTTCCTCGTTAACACTGGCGGCTATTATTCATTATAATTGAGGTTGTCTGTCCAAAATATTTACTAGGACAACGGTATTTATATTGACAATGTAATAAATATATATTACGATATTTAAATATAATGTTATACACTTCTCAGTTTACGTATAAATTGCTACCTACGGTTCGTGTTAATTTATGGAATGGACACGTCTCAAAGCGGTGTTTATAAAATATTAGTAAATATGCATTGTTCTAAGTTAGCATGTAGCATGTTATGAAAAAGTGTTTTCATAACATTAATAGAGTTTGTGACATTGTGCTTTATTTTTGAATTTACTAGCCAGACTAATGTACCATTTTGCTAAACCTTCTAAGGATGCTGCTGCCCATTTCTCATTCAGAAATTAACTTATCCTGAATTTGCGACGATACAGACTTGTATTGTTCTGCACAATTGCAACTCTTTACTTTATTTCAGCAAATACGTAGGTGGTGTAAAAATAGTTTTTCTTTGTTAAAATAAACTGGTAAAAAAATGGCTAAAATAAAACTAAGAATGTCAAACTTTGATGTAGGTATGTAACAAATCTTTTCATAATCAAAGATTTGAAACTCAATCGAAAACCAAAATACTGCACATTGTTCCAACTGCACCCACAATGTAACCAACACAGATCTTCATCATCCACATCCACACATCCGCATCACATATCTGGCCCCGTCATATCCTCCATACAAATGCTATCCCATTACGCAGGTGTCACCCGACGAATCACCCACATTGTCCATTGATCCCCGGGGGGTGAGCCGCGGGGTTCAATGCAAACTTGGAGTAACAAGCGTCTTAGCTTCGAGACGGGTTTCAATAGTATGGAGAGGGATTTAAAATGAAAGATTTTTGGTTTTGGTCTCGTAGAATACCACCAACTGGAGTGTTTGGTCATAAAACTGATCTTCCTTTCTTCGGTCATGAATTCGTAAGACCTTGAAGTAAAATAGTAGTTTGTTTGCGGAGCAAACAACTATTTTAAAGGCAAGAGTGTTTCTTTGAATCCTGAGCGCAGCGAGAGATTCTTAAGTAGAATCCTAAGCGCAGCGAGGGATTCAAAGTACGTCACTCGAGCTTAAAATAGTGTTGCTCCCGAGGTGGACACTCTTTATCACCCTCTATGAGAAAATAAGGAAGTACATTTGAATAGTACGTTTATTTATTTAAATACAATTAGGAACACTGACCTATCATAGAACTTGTTTTTATTTGGCCGGCGCGCGGTTTACTTTATCATACAGCCTGTTACTTGTAAATACAATCTTCGTGATTGATCTCTTTGGTGATTGGAACTTTTGGTAACAATATCCACATTCCAAATTCAAATCACTTTTAGTTCCTGAGATTAAAGAGCTATTTTGGTCCCTGTTTACGAAGTAGGTATGTTTCAACTATGTAGGTATCAGGGTTTACTGCCTAGACTGCTCTTTCGTAAAGGAAAAGATGAACTCCAAATAAGAAAAACAACAACAAATAAAAAGAACCTAAGACCGTCTCCACACTATGCGACGTGCGGCGGCTTGTTAGAGGTGCAGTAACAAGTGACGGGTGTCGCCGGCAGCGCAGTCGCGCTGACGTCTGTAGCTCGCGTCGATAGCCTGATTGAATTCTGTTGTTACAAGTCTTTAGCTTTACTATTGTTTACCTACATTTCATTTACAGCAGATTTGTTTTTGGAGATAGAAGGTAGGAACTGGAAAGTTTAATGTGCTGTGGTTCGTACGATACAACGCTTTTCGTGTATTTTCTTTTCTGCAAGTAGCGAATACTTTGCTTCTAATCCACTTGTAAGATAGTGTCACATTATGCGGTCTGATGCGGCATTAAATAGGGTGTGAGTTTAGAGTAGGTATCATGGCATCTAAGTAGTTTTATATAAGTTAATTAAAGTTTATAATAGTCAAAAAACGAACGCTCAAGTCATTACCACACTTTTCCTCTTCTAACAAGTACCAAACAACTTTACTTCTACATATAGTTCTACTAATAAGATTCAAAGAAACATATCGATAAATCCTTTCAGTAATCACTTCACCGCATAAAACAATCAACAACATTTCTCTTAACAAAATTATCATTTAATCCGCCCACGAAATCTGTAATAAAGGCCAAAAACAAACTCGACAATTTTATTTAACTTTGAAAGACGTGAAACTCGCACACTTTCAGTTAACAAGTCGATAAATTAGCCGGGAACAGGCACCGCAGTAACTCAATCGACGGACAATCGCTGCTTGCGATATTTTTGTCGTCGCAATCGTAAACATGTCGGGACTTCGAGCGCGTTCGCCGCGACATCGCGCGTTTTTGTGACGCGTCGCGACAGTCGACAGATGTGACAGCCAACTAATGGTGCCGGCTGAAGCTGGTATTTAGTTTGTGAGTGCTAAATGTAAGGAATTCTTCTTGGTGGTTCATTTAGAATAGGGAGAGTTGTTTAAAGTTCTGTGGTTAAGTGACAGGTATTAAACGAGGCGGGGATTAGAAATATTACTTAGCATTGAATAACTAATGAAAGATAAATAAAAGCAACGCGTGCTTTAGTTATTGATTACTACTACTACAAGTAAGTACATTAATTCGATAATGATTATTACAGCTTTTATTGGTAAGAATTGCAGGTTAATCTCCGAATACTTATAATATTAGTTTATTAACGTCTTCCATTAATTGCATCTAAGATTGGTGTATAGATTTACATCTACAGCCTGAAAACGTCGAAAATATTTTAGTAACTTCCGAATTCAGCAAAATATGGTGTAGCCAGTCCCATCACACGTCTTGTCATCAACTTGGTAGTCGTAAAACTAAATAATGCGTCTTTAAAACACACTAATGGTGCCAAATGCACTATTCACCGAGTCAGACGCAACATTCACGACATTATACTTATTCCTTCCAACATTCATACATCAAAAACTTTTGCCTGACACCCCAAAATATAACCCAACACCACATTGTATGCCTTTCACCATTTAGTACCCACCCCACCAAACTAAATCTAAAAGTGGGGCCATAAAAAACGCGAACTACCAAAAGTGGCGTCGTTTGCCGCTAAATTACGTTATTTTGTCTACTAAAAAAAGAATTGTAGCGGCAAGTTCGTCACAAATCGTCGCCGCTGCCTTAACGTTTGGTTCTTAGTAATCGTTGTGCTACACGCTTTAGCGAATGACTCCCATAAATATCATTGATGTATGTTTATAGCTATCGTGTGTAAGCTGCGAAGGGGTTAAGGGGTGAGCGGAAGCGGGGCGTTTTATGAAAGCAAAAAGATATACGGGATGTTGACGTTCTTAGATCCATTACGCTACAGAAAGTTGTATAGTACTGCCATTTTCTCATTTGGGAATAAGCTAAGATTATGCCGGACGTGTATTTATAAGTAGATAACTTTGGAAAACCAGTTATGTTGAGAACAAATCAGCAGTAGAACAGCCGATTTCCTCTCAACATCATTTTTTTTTTTTTTCATTTTTATTTATTACCTCCATTATACCCATCTTTATTCTATGTTTATTATTTTTCTTTTTTATCCACGGAAAACTTATTTTTTCTACCTGATATGCTATTTAAATATTTAGCAGACAGTTAGTAAAACTAAATTCTAATACGTCATTTTGTAGGTACTGTGTTTCAACCCTTTGGTATTGAATAGGAACGTGAATCCAGGGGCCTAAGTCTACTAATTTATAAACGTTAGAATGGTCTCTCAATGGTGAGTTTTTGACAGTTTTTGTATGGCAAATCTGTCAAAAACTCACCATTGACTGACCATAGGAAAATGGATTTTTAATTGTGTCTGTAATTACGACATACGAAAGGTTAAACTCGCTTAATCCTGCACCTTGCACCTACCTCCCAGTACAGTCGTAGCAAACATTCGCGCCGACTTACAAAATAAACACTAATATATTTTGTAGGTAATTGTATTAAATGTGACTTTATTGTTCCGTCCCTGGCTCCACTGTATTTTTGATGTAGCATTTTGTTATACAGTGCTACTATTGGTGGTTTAAATTAGGATTAGGATAATATAGGGGATACTCAGAGCTTTTTTGTTTAAGTTCTTAATGGCCAAAATATACTAAATAAATAAATATATACTTAGGAATGATATGATAAAACTATGCACAATATTCAATGGCGTTATCAATAACGTGAAAGACGTAACAAAGTTCCTTTCAAAAAATAGTATTCCAGACACTTTTCCTACACAATAATCAAAGATTTTTTTGGAAAAAAAAAGTTGAAACATATTCCTATATATCATAACACACATTTTTTACTTATAATAACTAAATACCTAAGTGATCATAACAGTCAGCCACTGGTAACCACAGATAAGAGCATTTATAGAGATTTTACCATCGAAGCAAAACCGCGTGACCACCAACTATTAACATTACAATTTTACAAACACGGTAACCGTATCTAGTTGCAAATTAACTACTATACATGAAGACAGTTATTTTGTTACGGCTAATAGCTATGCATACTTTTTGCTCTTACACCGAATAATTTAACTTTTTATAGGCCCATTTATCAAGAAGTTTATCAGCGATTTCCATATTGCGAAAACATGGCATAGCCATAATGTTGACTATCTATGATCGCATTCTTTGCATACGTCACGCCTATGGCCCATAATGGCTGAAAAGTATTTTGGTATAATTATGGTAATGGTAGGTATTGCATTATACATTGGTGAGTTTTTTGTTGTAAGAACAAGGGTGTTCAAAAACGCCACAACTGATGATTAGGAATTAATACGATTCATCGGTTCACTTTAATAAATTTTAGACTTTTTTATTCTCTTATGAATATAGAAGATGGTAAGCTGTCTTCTATACCTATTCATAAGTGAATAAAAAGTCTTAAATTAACTAAATACTGCCACGCTATGTGCGCTGCTTCAGGTATATGGTGCAGTATAATAAATATCATTGGAAAAATCTTTTATTTATCCAACTGAACCTGTGCATAATTAAACTAAACTGAACGTCAGTTCTTTAAATGATACAGTACAATAAACATTTTGTAGCATGGTTACAAAAACATAGGTACAACATTTATATCTCTATTTCATATGTATCTTGCTATCAGTAAGCCAAGCACCAACGTCATACATCAAGCGTTTCAAGCAAATATCATTAGCCGTTCCCTGCTGACAGCCGAGCTGCCGAGCCCCATTGATCAAAGTCGTGAACATTATGAATGTCCTGTCAAATGCTAATGAAAAATTTAATAGAAAAACTTTGACGAAGTCAGCGCGCGGTGACAGTTTAAAATTTAATATTCTGAAAGTGAACGAAGTTCGGAGGGTTAAGTCTGCGTTATAGATTATATGCTATCTTTGATGTCTGGGCTCAGTGTTGGCTATTTTTGGGTGAAAAACCTTGAAAGAATAATGCTTGAAACTGTCACTTTTGATGGATTTCCAAGACGATCATTTATTATTAAACCCATTAGAGCAATGACTTGCTAGATCGCTATTTGGTAAATGGGTGCTATTGGACAACATCTACGATGTCAATATTTAGGAAAACGATAGTTTGTTTCGTATGTAAACTCCTTCACATTTACCGTGTATTTTTCAAAAACATCAACCAATTGAAAAACTAGGACCAAAATGGCCTAATACTTGGGCAAATGCACAAACAATATCCTTTTCTCAACAAATTTAATATCGGAATCACATAAAACAAACAACACAGATTCAGATACATTCACTCCGTACATTCTGAATGAGTTACGATCAACTTGAACGAAGGCATCAATCAGGGCGCTGCGCAATTATATGACTGGGAGAAGCAACATCAATAAATTGTAACGTATCGGGGAACGAAGGATTTATATGCGATACAGCTCGTTACCGCTTGTTCTAGAGGTGAGGTGAACATCGTCATAATAAATGGAGATATGACTGATTTAGAGGAAACTTTGTGTGGAAACATTATGAGCAGTAAATGTTGATTTACACGCTTCTAGTGTCCGGAATACATAGTTAGTATCTACTTATGCTTGTTATTTGCAGTTCAGTCATTTTAATTCCTTACCAAATACTAGGTCGGTACTTTGTGTAGTCTCAAAACTATCGAACTGTTCCTAAACTGAGGGTCTGCATTTTCGGGATTCATACCCGGACCTTGTTTAATTCTAATGTTTCTTATTTATACTACGGAACCCTACATTCAATGCCACATTTACGTAACAACGGAACAATTTAAATAATTCCTGCAATACCTACAAACACTCATAAATTAAAAAATTATAACACAACGACAAAGCATTGAAATAAATATTACATTATTAATATTAAAAACCGTCAATAAATTAATAACTTTATTGCTGTTAATTTATTGTAAAGACTAATGATACATCGAGGCCTCGGCACCTCATTATTTTATTGAAGTTCATCGGAACTGATATTATTGTAATTCTCTACAAATTTTTAGTTAATGACATGTATGTTTATAAATGAATTAGTGAATTGTTTTTTTCTCTTCTACTGTTACACACGTTGTCTACATCTCTTTTTATGCACTTTCCTATCGCAGGTATGCTGGAAGAGATTTCTTTAGAAATAAACATTGCCTTTGTACGTATTTTTCTGTTCCTTTCTTCTTGTTTGTTTCTAAGATTGTGCATAAATGGTTAAATAAAAAATGTGTGAAATTTTAATTAATATTTTATTTTCAGAATTTTCAAAAAAATGTCACACAACTTTACCTACGCAACGTAATCTTAGCAAATTCTTGAAGTACTTACCTACCTGAGTAGTAAAGTAATCTATTGCAGTATTGATATTCTGGAGATTGGATTAAAACTTGGCAAGTAAGCCTCTTTCCTCATTGCTCTTTCCAACTTAATCAATTCAGACTGACGGTTAGGATAAACATACATACAAGCATAATATAGGACAAGCATAGCGACTGCCTTTGCCTAAGATGGTTTTTAACCATGTGTAAAATACTGGTATTCAGCTGCATCCGGTTAGACTGGCAGCCGACCTCAACATAGTTGAGAAAAGGCCACGCAGATGATGAAGGAAAAACATCGTGAGAAAAACTGGATGCACTTCACTTTTGATTTGATAACCATCAAACCTCTTCATCTAAGACCAAAGAAACTTGAAACTGCTACCCAATAGGTCATAAACCAACTTGACACTGCAATTGGAGCAACACATTGACCCATTAACACACAAAGGTAATCTTCATCAACCGAGTTTGAAACTCAACAGATTGTTCATAGAAAATCTATTGTCTCAATTGGTATTGACTGCGACATTGCGAGCTAGTTATTCATGTGTTGCGCAATTACTCATAGGAACATAGATCTATGAAGAAGACAATCATACTGGAGAAATTGACTATCCATTTAGTAAGAGGAGCTGCTTCTAAGGACCAGATTGGGTCTTAAACAAATGCAAATCGTTCATTTTCTTACGACATCACCCGTAAAGAAAAAGGTAACGTCTTGGGTGGGCCATGATCAATACTCTTTTTCTACTATTTATAAGAAAATCCAGTGAGACAGCAAGCATATAAAAAGTATGCTTTAAGTTTTCATAGCTGTAGCTTGCCCACCAAGACGATACTTGACTCTTTCTTTAAGGTGATATGGTAAGGAAATTAACAGTCTGCAAGTTTTTAAACTCTTAAGCCTCATTTGGGTTATAAGTAAATAGAAATAAGTTTTCTAAACGAAATGACAATGACAACACTTCAGCGCAGGACACACTGAGAACGAAGCTAAGTTCGTTTATCGCTCATGTAACTATCGCGTGTTTGCATACTTTCACACCACAAACAATGAACCGAGGTATGAAAACACACCAACAACCCTGGTCTGCGCGTTTAATAGGTGATCCTTGACAGCAACCGAAGTATACTTGCTAATTTATTTTTTATTATAACATTAATTAAACTTCAGCTAACTAATAAATTTCCCATTTCTTATATGTATATTGATCGTTTCTCCCAATGCTTTTAGCATTAGCATCTTCAAAGAAGGTTGCGATTAGACGTTGGACACAATTTCCCCATATTTCTATGCAAATGACCACGTCAGTGAATACGAATTAAACACCAATGATATTTACACAATACTTGTAAGACGACATTTCAACACAAGTTAAGGAGTTAAAGGTAAACAGCGGAAGACTTGACGGCTTGTCACTTGTGTATGTATAACTAATGTGATCTTTGATCTAACACGTTTTTGCTGTCATTGGCTCTGCGGGGAACATCGGACGGAATTAATTAGTAATTCTAAACAGGTTTTTTTTTAAATTTTTTGGTGGAAATTAAAAGAGTCCTACCAGTTATGTCTATTGGCGTAAATGAATTTTCAGTACTTAAAGCAAAAAAAAGATTAAAAATAAAAATTAGTACATCAATAACTTAAAAACAAATGCACATCAACATTTGGGCTTGAACGTCTTCTCCGACGTAACATTTTCAAATGTAAGCGACTTCGCTTCCATTTGAAAATGTTCTACTTGTGGACACAATCATGCTCAACAATGAATAACAATAACAACGATAAGAATTATTTTCTATTTTATACCCGAAATCAAAATCTATTCATCAAACCAAAAACAATTAGCTCCTTTCATAGCTCCGCGCTATCTATTGACAGTTCACAATAAAATGTCATAAATCAAGATGGCGGACCAACATGGCGGCTGACAGTTATCGCGTGTACGCCCGAACATTAAACTCATTGATATTTATTACTCAATCGTTGCGTTCTAGCGAACAATATGATTTATTGTTAATAGATTCCACGTTTATTGTTAGTTTTATTTGTTTTGATAAGTGTTGATTTGATAATTATGTATGTTTGTTATCGGTTCCGTGTTGGTCGTTCTAGTTTTGTTGGTATTCCGGTTTAATCATAATAAAGCTAGTTCCTTGTGGTCTCTGGTTACATATAAGGTAACTACTTTAGTGCCAGTCTCTTTGTTTGTCTTTCTACGTTTACGAATAGTAGATAAAACTTGGTTTTTCTATTTTTTTCCTGAGGTCACGCTTGACCGCTTTTGCAACTTACGGCTTGAGGATACTTTCCATCGTGACAACGAATAGGCCGTAGTAAGGGATTATCCACTTATCCAGTCACCAGATTTGTCAGCGGGTTCTACTGCCCAGCATGCGCTAGATCCAATAGAATATTGCTCCAATAAATATTCCACAAAGTGTCTTTATTATCACTGTAATAAGAAAATAGCAACACTCACTTATTCCCTCCTAAATCAATAACACAGAACTACATCTACACAAAGAGGGCTCCTCCAGCGAGTCATAACATAATGCAATTCAAACAGCAGTCGTCACGAAGCGTAAAGGGCGTTTATTTAACTTATTGTTATGGCGACATGTAAACACGTGTGGGGTTGAGGCTTAGTGGAGGCGAAGAGCGGGGAACTGAGAATAATTTATAGGAGAAGGAACTGAAAATAAAATGAAATTGGATGAGACTGCCCCAGGAGCTTGGAGATTGGCACAAGCAAAAAGATACACTGTTGATGATGATGAGCGGAAATGCATGTAAAAGTTGACCCAAAAAAGCTCTATGTGTGTGTGTGTACACCTGATTGCCTATTTCTTTGCTGTGTACGTGCATTGCTGTAGCAGGACACTGTTGTTTAAATTAGGTATATCATGGTCGTTACAGACACAGCTACCCCAACCTAACCCACATTACATAATAGCTTATTCCCTAAATTCAAATTCACAAACGAGCAATCATTAAGCCGACCCGTGCCCCAAATTCGCCGCCACCAAAAAGCATTAACAGAAAAAGGATAACAGTAAAAAAATGGAAATTATTTCGCAAATAACAGACACACCACTCCCACAAAATGCGAATTGCTACCCCTCTTAAAATATACCGTGTAATGGCGCCGCTGTAAAAGTCAATACACAAGAGTTGAGTGGTCATAAGATTTTATGCGACCCATTACCCCCGAGTAAGCGTCGCGTAAATTCTTATAACTCGAGTAAGTATTCAAAATATGAAAGACGCCGCGCAAGACGGCCGTTCCGACGTAGCCGTTTGAGATACCGGAATGCGCCAGTGTGAAAGGCCCGTATTGTGTGTTAGTTTAGATAGGGAATGTTTAGTGCTTAATGTGTTGTACAGAAGGATGTTTTCTTGAGAATTTGTTAGTATAAATGTTGTAGAAGTGGTTGTAAAATGTTGGGTTGTAAGGCATGTAGGTTTTGTATAGGAATGAACAGAACTGCGCTTATTTGGTCTGTCACAAATTAAACCCAGTAGTTTACGTCCATAGACACTCTTCTAGAAATCATAGATAAATTATATTTATGTTTTTGAGGTTCCTATTCCAACAGTCCCAACAAAAACGAAGAGCTGATGGAGGTCGCTACGAATTCGGCCAAGGCTTTCCAAAACGGCACCAAAATTCGCCTGTCGCGGCCGCCTGTCATTTACAGTTTCATAAAGAAAACACTCTTTTAATCCAGCATCCTCAAATTACTCTCAACATTTTTCCTCCAACCTTCGCGAACTTCACCAGCCTCACAAAAATACAAAAAATAGTCCAATCTCTAATGAAATTAACACCATCTGGCTGACAGGACGCACACTGTCCCGCGGAAAAAAAGCAAGTAAAATTATATTGCTCCCGGTGCAGCCGTTTGGTCGCAAATTGCCCGGTGAACGGCGACCTGTCGGTTGTCAGTTGTCAGCGCTGTCAGCTGTCAGAGCTGTCAGACGGCCGACAGTGCCGACACCCAGTGGGAGCCGTCACCGCGGATTTACATAAAAGTGGTAAGTGACAATTAAAAAAGCTTGTCGTGTCGTATGTCGGTAATTTTAATTTGAATTCTGTTGTGTCCTTTCCCGTTAGTGTGAGTGTTGATTTTCATGTGGTGGGATGGTAATGATGTCTTGAAGATGGAGTGGATTGGAGACAAGGTTGGTGTTGATAGAAAAAGCGAACATTATTATGTTCGGTACTGACTGAGGTACTATCAGTCGTTATTGCAAAGTTTCATCGCCTCTGACTTTTAAGCACCTGGATTTCTAAAGTCGATCATTGAATTCGGTCAATAAAATTACGTATTTATGAAGTCTCTTTTAGGAACCTAAAATGGTTGGTGTGATCATAGTTTAGCTAGCTGTCTGTCACTCTTACGATTTTAAAATAATTAAACCAGAAAATAATTAGAAACACCATGAACCGTACCCAGTCTAGACAATAGCCTTAAAAGGCACATTATTCAAAACAGAAAACCACATAACAACCACTCACCAATGAGTAACGACAGCATAAAAAGAATTAACCCCCCACTCACCATAAAAAAGCGTATATTGAATATTACAGTGTACATAAAATTTATCAGGCTGCCTCCATTTCTTAGTCATAAACGCGGCGCGGCATCCTATCTCGATGATAGTCTATTAATACCGCTGATACCGCGACGTTAATGTAACCCGGTATTAACCCCAGCGTGCCAACCCTGTAAGGGTTAACACGCACGTTCCACTTTCCAACGCCTTGGGGTGAAAAATTGTTGTCTGTGGAGAGAAGAAAATTAGTACAGATAAATGTCAAAGCGGTAGATGATATGGCTAAAAATGGGGTGACGGATATGACGACTAATCGAGAACTATGGAAGAAAAAGACAAATAGCGCCGATCTCAAATAAATTGATATTAGGGCAAGAGAATGATAATGTGACATAGCAGTAGCACACACATGCACAACTCATTACTGTCACTTTTGATGACAATCGTCAATGCATGGTCGATATCACTTACAAAGTTGTCGCAGTTGCGAATTGAATCCTATTCAATACCGACGAGTGCTCCCACTTCAAAATCTATTGTTGAACTGATCGTGGTTATTTTGTGAATCCATCTCTCATTTACAAGTACACTCCGGTAAAACTGTAACTGTAAAGTCGTCGATTGCTGTAATAGCATATTCAGTCGATAATGTTACCACTGCTGGGTCAGCACGCGGGCCCAGTGCGGATTGGTAGATGTCACATGTCTTCGAATTTTTGGTTCTATTGTACATGCGGTTTCTTCACGATGTTTTCTTTTACCGTTTTGAGAGCAGTGGTGACGGCCTGCTTAGGTTCGAACCCACTACTTACAACAGGTAAGTCGGGGCCATTACTACTGCTCTGCTCTCTCGTGCTGCACCAGCACGGAAACCATAATGTCGTACGTCGTTGCAAAGTGGTTCGTGTGTGTCAACCCTAACACCACCACTTACGACTTTAGCGAACATGGTGCACTGTAATTGTTTAGGGTTACTTTATGATATGACCGTAATAAGTTTGGTCGATTTAATAATATGGGGTTATGAAGTGGGTTGTTTCTGGTTATGGGGGTGGGTTTAGAATGGTGATTAGGATGTGTTGATAAAAGATAGCTTGATTTTGATTGTAGTGTAATGGGTGAATACTGTTGTTGTTTGTGGGATTTGTAGGATCGTTTGCGACTCGACTCTAGGAGAACAATTTCAATGAAAAGTGAATGGAAATTGTTCTACCTGAATTGCTTCACACCGAGTTTTCAAGGGGCAAAAAGCACTGGAAACATAACAGTCTCCGTTTTCTGTGGATATAAAATAACAATTTAGTGGCGCATGGTGGGCCAGAGAGGCTAACATATATGGCCACGGTCTGCCGGGAGCTTAGAGACTTTTATTTTTGTCATCATTTATTGGTCATTTATTGGATTTATTGGTCCATATGGTTTAGTTACCTGAGTTTTATGGATAGATGTAAGAGTATACGATAAGTTAGGTACTTACCTAGTCTTGACAGCAACAGTCTGTGCTAAACAAATGTAATTTTTTTTCTTCTTTATGGCTTTCTTTCACTGTAGAGAAGAATCGCTTCCAGCATAGGAGTAGTAGTCTGTGGCTTGGTGTTGGATAGGTAGGTACAAAGCATGATTACGCGGCGAGTTTTTTCTTGGCCTAGAACATATATTATAAAATGGTTACCAAGGACATTAATAAAGTCAATTTTCCCTACATCTACTAATGATTCGTGCATAACTTTACAAAAATCTTTTATATCGTTTAGCTCAGTCCACGTAAACCTACAATTTTAGCCACAAAGAAAAAGTTCTTTCATAAAATAGTTTTAAAAAACTACCCCGCATTACTGCAATTTATATACCCGGAAAATTGAGCGAACCCCGCGAGAATAAGCAAACATTTTATTTCCTTCCCGACAGATGGCATTGCCGGGCATTTTAATATTTAATTTCTAATTTCAGACGAGTAAAGTCGCGGATAACAGCTAGTTTTACATAAATTATACGAACAAATCTTCGTCAAGGGTATGAAAAAAGGAAAAGGTGGAACAACAATGGAATTCTGTTTTGACCCATATTATATCGGACATGAAATAGTGTGTTTTGATTTGCATTGTATTTCCAAGCCTTATTATTTGTGCAGTGGCTGCATTGATCAACAAGCATGGTTATTCCTTATCATTGAAAAGAGAGAACAAGAGAGTCTTCGTCTTGCCACGACCTCTTCACATTTGAGTCATACTTTTTAGATTTTAGACAAAACTCACCGTGAAAACTTAGGTGACCACTTCACGAAAAATTTTCACGGTGGATTTTTACAGAAGCGACCGCTGTGACTTGCCAACAATTTTGAGTGTGATCAGGAATGATATACCCGACATTTTTTATAAATATGGTTTGGGTAGCTGCGTGTCTGATCTCTTAGAATGTGGTAATCTCTTATACCAGTATTAATCTGTATGCTCCATCTCTTTCCAACACTGCAGTAAGATTAAAATAATGCTGTTATAAGAGGTAGTGGTAGGCCCGAAGAGCTCGTTCCTACTATTTGCCTAGGTACCATCAAAGGACCTATTAGTGGCCGAGCATAATATAATTGTATTAAAGAAGGAGTGTAAAAGAATATTGTAAACTACGCCTTAACCCTATTTTTGTTAACCCTAAACGCGCTACCATTCATTACGATCATAACGATAAAACTTGTCGCTTTATTAGAACGTATCGTAGCCAAATAAAGCAATAAAAGAAAATAACGTGTAGGCAAGTAAGTAATTTCTATGTTGTTAATAAATTAGTTTTCTAACCGAGCTGGCAATAAAATTATACATGAATGTATTAGATGTATATCAACCTGCACTGAGGGAATAAGGTCAATATGACGTTCTCAGGCGATGGGACAGAACTTATGGCTGTTTATGTACTGCTATCATTTTCTAGTCAAATGCTTAGCCTTTATCGTGTACGTCACGGTGCAGATTGATAATGTAATTCCTGGTGTAATGATTGGTCTGCTTTGATATGGGCCCATAAATATTTGCTGTTGAATATGGACCAAATTGCTGTGATCGCCTAACTGGGTTAGCGGACTATTGGCGTAAAAATCAGACTGTTATTCGAAGTTGATGGAAGGATGTTGGTTAATTGTCATCTTGGCAAATTAAAGTACAAAAGAAGTTTTAATTGACAAAAACCCAAGTTCACACCGTCAGGAACGGATCCAGCCCTCAAAAAAGGTTGTGGTCACGTTGGATTATGAGTCGCTCACGATACATCAAATATCTACTCGTATCTAAACCATATTGCTATTAGTCCAAAGACCTCTTGCCCAGTCTCTATTAGTAAGGTTATATGCTCGCACACAATGCGTGGGTCCTGTGTACATCAGCTTATCTTCTTAGCTTCTCTGCGTCCGGCGCTCGGCGTGGCAACATGTCGTGTTCGGGTTCGGGATAAGTAAATCGTTATCCTGAGGTTGCCTTGTTGAGAGGTGTAACACGTTTCGATTTCTTACAGGGTTTTTTTAATTACTCTTTAGGTATAGTTAAGCGGAATAGGTTACGAATTATACATACGTCTATTGTATTTTTTTTTGGGAAGAATGTTGTAACTAATACCTTTGATGGGCCTTATCTATCTGATACCACTTTTTTCAAGAGACACATTATCATCTTTTTCCTATTTCACGAGTATTACTTACTTCATGGTCTCAAGCAAAACCCACTGGAAGAAATACAGTAGTCTATATGGGTTATACCTACATAGAAAGACCAAACCTTTTATTATTATTATTTCAATCAACTTTAAATCATACAATTAAACTAAATTAAAAATTAAATTTTAATTTTAATCCCTTAACCAAAACACAAAACTATTCACAATCACAAACCAACACCACAAACCCAGTGTGCCGAAACTCAAAATCTCTGGACAAAAAAGACCACATCGATACAGAAAAACATTTCGTAAATTGTACACGCAGAACGTCACTTGTTTCTGTGACAGCGCAGTGGGTCTGATTGACAGCGCTGACCGCTGCCTGATTAATGTACGCACATTGATTGCATACGAAAACGCAGTTTTTTATTGACATTTGTTTGTAAGGGAATATTTGTGGGCGTGCAAATTGTGGTGGTATGCTGTACGTCAGAATAAATTAAATGGAAGTTAAATCAATGGAAAATTTATTCAATGATTTTCTTATCCGGTATCAACAATAAGCTTTGCTTGAATATTCCTGTCCGTAGATGTCCATTTTAGATTAGCAGCAAATGAAATTAAAACTACAAATGTTGTTGAAACTTTTTATAAATGAGCTGGTAATTAGTCTTAACGAATAATGTTTCTTTAGTCTTCCAGATGCTGGCCTGCCCATCAAAGCTAAATAAGCCTGCTTCTGATTTACACATTAATCTTCTGACACCATAAACATTAGTATTTATCAATACTTATTTTGAACAGATCCTTATCAAAACTCCAAATGAAATCACAAAACATACTCCAAACTTAAACCGAATGTAATCCCACTCACTTCTAAGTTCTAAGAACCCATCATAAACATGACTTAGCTACTTGCCCACAAAAATAACACTTTGGACAGTCATTCAACAGTGGGACATTATTCAAGCCCACTAATCCTTCGTGGCTCTGACGGTCTGACGGTCTATAGTAGTTCGTGGCAGGCGTCATTTTTCATTCTTTGTGTAAACGTCGACTGGCACGCCCTTTTACAGATAGGCACATAAATTATTTATTATTTGCAGCCTGATTTGTATGAGCTTTTGTCATTGATGTGTTCTTGTTGTTGGTTTTAAGAATTGGTATGGTGTTACAGAAACTGTGTATTTCTGTTTTCTCTGCGTCCGTCATTGTAGGACTAGGTTATTTTATCTTCTATTTTATCTGCATTCAACCGTAATCATCTGCTACAATATAAAAACAATTATTAATGTAATATGTAGGTACTCACGCCAATACGCACGTGGTTTTGACCATTATTAACATATTTTATTATTTAGCGTTGATACTGCTTTACATTTTCTCACTTCCAAGAAAAACAAAACCAGTCAAATAAAAAATTAAACAAACCGCTACAAGCCGTTTTACTGCTTATTTAAAAGCACTAACAATATATTCTCTGAACCAACAAAAACTCGCACATGTTTTGTAAAACTGAAAGCGTATAAACTTTTACAACCTAGTTTCCTATAAAAATCACATGCAAATGTCTACTACGTAGTAAAAACACAATTTTTTGCTTGATAAAATTTTATGGTCAATGGGAAGTTGGCGCCGGCATTATGTCAAGCATCAGATTACTGACAAATTGCAAGATTTTTTTGTCAAAAACTATCAACTGTTTTTGGGTAAGAGCTCTCGTCACCTGCACACTGGGGTGTCCAAAGGACGGCAGCAAGAAGTGTTTGTCAAAGTAAAGATTTATTCAGACCAGTTTTTTGGCTTGCAATATTCGCCAGCTGCCCAATGTATATCCTGGAGAAGATAAGTGCTTCAGATGAAAAAAAAAAAATCACAACGATTGAAAGGAAGTAATAAATAACTTATTCCGATGGGCTTGCGCCTAACTAAATTATTGCACAAGTGTCGGACAGGAATTAATGCCTCTTTTTGCTCGTCGATAATACCGGATAAGGACAATTCACAAAAGGACTCAATTCAATATTTGTTTTCAAGTGCGTATCTTCAAGTGATTTAACCGTCTCTGTGGTCTAGTGGCTAGACCACCTGTCTCAGACCCAGAGGTCCCGGGTTCGATTCCCAGTGGAGGTAAAAATTTCTGCTCTTTTTGGTTGGTGGTAGGGCTTGTTTTAAGTCCGCCTGGCTAGCTACCACCATCTTACCTAAGTCTGTCGCCATAACAACAATGTTACCAGCATTGTTGTGTTCCGGCAGTAAGAGGTAAGATAGCCAGTTCCTCCGTGGTTGAGGATTCCGGGTGAAGCTCGCTTCCACCTTCGGCCTGATCATCACTTACCATCAGGTGAGATTGAGGCCAAGAGCTTCCCAGTTGTGGTTAAAAAAATAAATAAAAAAAGCTAGCTGAAAAACTTGAATTTAAAGAGTGCAGGAAGCAGTTTTGTATCCAACGGTCAAGTGAAAGCTCTGCTTATAAAAGTGTCAAAATTGTGTCAAAGCAATAAGGAAACTTAGAAAACAAGATCCTACCGTACTAAATGCTATGCTTCAAGCTTCCTGCCATTGCCATTCTGCATCCACGTTGAAAACATTAAAAGATTACTCCATATTTACAACCAACAGCTTTCAAAGCTTGATACAAGACAAACATGAGTGATGCGTGATGAATCTCAGCTTCCTCTGGCTTACCAACATTTGAAGACACCTTACCACACATGTGCAGACTGGTGATACTTTAAGTGGAAGTAGTAAGGTTACTATTTGCATGGCTAGGGGTGTTGTATGGTGGTGCTGCGGTGTTAGTTTTGCGTACAAAGGCGCAATTTGAGCGATAGTTAGAGGGACCGATGCGATATTTCAGTTGGGTGTTTGTTCAGGCCGTTTGTTGCTTGTTAGCGGGTCCAGGACGCGACGCTTTTGGGTGTTAACTCGTTGTTTTGACAAGCCCAAGTTTGACTTTGAATTTTATGTGGCATTTTGGGGGATTGTGGTCGGTAAATATGATGTCAAACAACAAAGCTAACCATGATAATTTTTAAGACATCATTTATAAGTGAACTTGATCATTTATTTATGACGATTTTAAATGTTTGCTATGCGAATGTTTCTTGAATTACGTGATAATCTAGAAATATCTCAAGAATAACTGATTAGTTGAATGACTGCGTGGTAGGCGCTACTGCTGAGCATGAGGTCCTGGGTTCGATTTCAGGTCGGACAAAGTGTTATTGGGTTTTCTATCTGGAATTTCTCAGTAGCAGCCCTGAGTCTGAATTTGTGTCCGATTAATGGCAATAGGCTTGCCCCTATTACATGGGACTGGCGAAATGTGGGTGTATTATAGGTACACCTCTGCTTATCCCTTCGGGGATTAGAGGCGTGATGTTATAATGAAACTGATTAGCATCCACAGGTACAAATAAAAATGTACAACAGAAAAAGCTTTTCGCCATTGACCTATCTCGAATCTTAGATTGAATAATCTTGGTATTTAAAAGCTTAAGTTTAAAATGCAATGCAAATTAAACACATGACTAAAAACTGGTTTAAAGGCCAAGTGCCTTCAAAACTGAAGTGGTGTCTTCCTTTGCTTGAGGAAGTAATAAATTTCATGCTGCGATGCTCTTGCGCACGCAGAGTCAATGTTTGTCCAATGTGTCATTTTATGGGCATTTTATGGAGGAAACGTGCAAAAAATGCCATAGACACATTATGGTGTCGTGTTTTCATGTACTTTTTTGCGTGTAAATGTGGTAATTCTTTCCCTTATCGTGAGTCGTTTTATGAGGACATGAAAAGTGTTTTTGTGTTATAATTTTATTATGCATATTAATAATTGTGTTGTTGGTCGGTAGACGTTAGGTTGATTAAATAAAACAAGTTACTTGAGCTGGTGTTGCCAATTATGAATTGTATTTATTATTAACTTTTTAATCGAGCATTTGTTACTTAAGTATGTTATTTTTTTTGCATTTTTTCTCTTGAAGCTTGAATATGTCAGTCACGCCAATGCAATCGATTTCGATTGCTTTGCCTTTACTGACAAATTCAACTTACAATTCAAATTCTTTTCAATTCGCTTGGAGCTTGCACTATGTTAACCACCCTGGCGTTTATTCAAGCTTACACCATACCATACTATCTTATACGACGAGTCCTTTTCAGTTTTGTAATTTTGGATTTCCTTCTTTATCTTTCTGAATATATATAATTTCCAAATCATAATCCAGCCACAGATCCGTTCATCTGTGATAGTATAACGCGTGAACCGTTTAATTCCGCCGTCGATCCACCGCCGCAAGGAACGGAAACCGCCGCGAATAAATCAGGGTTAGCCCCACCCGCGGGATGAAGACTCGCCGCAAAAACATTTAGCACTTTTCTTTCATTTTTATGATACTTTTTTATTATGTTTTAGGTATCTTTTGAAAGAAAAGAAAGAACAACGTTTATTTGGACACAAAAAAAAAGAAAAACAAAATAAAAAGTGAAAATAATTTTTAACAACAATAGTGTGTGCCTGACGGCTGCGCCAAAAAGGTTCATTTCAGCATTAATGCCAGACAAATGCAGTCTGAGTCTGTTTTGATGCCTTGTGAGTAGTTTCAGTAATCCTGAATGGCCAGATCTTTTATGCTTTGGTTAGTCATTTTGTGACTGGAGATGGTAAGTAGAGATACTCGACATAATCCTGCTAGTTTTTCAGGTGGAGAGTAATACATTTTCATAGAAAAAAATTCGTTGTCGCGGAGAAGACCGACTGATCAAAACCACCGAGAAATAAACTGGTTTCATGAACGTAAGCCAGTTTCAAAAGTTGATCAGAGTTATGTTACTGGGCAATCACAGTTTGCTTTAAGGACATCTGTATCCCAATTTTTGAAATTTTCTCTGATATTTTCAGATTTTTTCAGAAAAACTGAAATTTCATTGATGATGTTGGGATTATACCTAAACCTATACAACCTAAACAGGAAAACGAACTGTTGATCTAAACACATCAAATACCCACATTTTCAGGACAAATTCAGTTGTCAATAAACAGGCACATTATCATATGAACATTTGTAAGGTCAAATGAATCGTCGGTTAATTCGCCCGGGCGACTAACAACCACAAGGAGCGGAAATGAGGTGAATAAATCAAGTTTAACTCCACCCGGGAGAGTGCGGTACGGTCTGTAGAAACATTTAGATCTGTTTACTTTGTTTTAATTTCTTGTTTATAATGTTTATGTTATGTTTATTTACTTTGAAGAAGGTATTTATTATTTATTTCGAGCAAGCATAATTAATTTGAATTTAGTTGGTAAAAGAATAATTAAGGGTCAAAGTGTGGTTAATTTAATAATTTAAAAAGGTAATTTTATCTTAGCTGAACTAAGTTCTAATAGCATTATTTTATGTAATCGGAAAATGGTTAAACGACAATTTTATTTTCAAAATAAGTTTTTATCGGCTGAGAAGTCTTTACGTTTAGGTTATTTTCCAAGTTTCAAGACAATGGATTCGGTTACCTATATCTTAATCAGTTAATCAATCAACACTTAAATAACCTCTTTTTAAAATAAGCACATAAAAGGAATAAACATACCCACAAAAACCCTTAACCACATAGCCCCACAAAACTTGCGCTGCTAACCGTACTCATATTCATTAGTCGGGCCATTAATTATTTTTTGTTGAGCCCTCGACTGTCGGCTGTCAGCGTTTACAGTTTCATTTAAATTGACAACGATGACTGCCAGCCATGATGTGGACTGCGCAGTGTCATGCCAACGAGGCACGACGTATGGGGATTAACCAGTAAATCTTGACATTTGGGGGTGGCGCTGCTTGCTACGACATCTGTCAAAATTTAGTACGTTTTTGGCGTTAGTTCCAACTTTTGCCACGTTTGTAGATATGCTAGACTGTATGTTGACCATTTCTGTTTAATGTGTCAGTGACGTAAGTGGGGCATGCAAATTAGTGAAATGGAAATGTGCTGTGGTTATTTTTGATGTGTATCATCGTGGTGTTATTTTTATTACTTTAATAAAGTGCGGATAAGGAATAGGTACCTACTTACCTACCTAGACGTAAATGCGTGAAATATACTGCAAAATACTCATCAATTAAAGTTTCACGAGACAGTTTAAATGTTCTCACATGTATAAGTAATTTCAACATGAATGATGTAACCAATTTTTGTAACAATTTTTTTGATTTAAAAGAGTGTCCGTGGAGTTTCTTGCCCGTTCTTCTCCATAGGTACCTACTACGCTTTGGAATGGGCAACTAGCTTCATATTTTCTGACTGACCGACTCCTTGACAATTCAAAAGTGCCTGTAAATGGTTTAATTGAAATAAATGCTTTGAGTTTGAGTTTGAGTTTGAGTTCTACAGACCTACAATCGGTGGCTACAAATAGCCGCGTAAATGTTTTTTTTTTAATTTTAATTTTTAATTTTTTGTTTAATTTTAATTCTAATTCCAATTCAAATTTTTTATTCTTAATTTTAATTTATGATTTTAATTTAGAAATTAATTTTGATTTTTTATTTTTTTTATTGGGATTTGTTATTTTTTATTTTAATTTTAATTTTTTATTTGGAATTTGTTTTTTTTTTTTTTAATTGTGAATTCTAGTTTTTAATTTATGTGTTATTATTTTAGTTTTTTTTATGGATCATGTGGTCTGCAATAAAGATTTTTATTTATTTATTTATTTATTTAAAAATATACAGATGGTACAATCAACACATAGTTGGCATTTGGCAATAATATTGTATAGTATGTACCTAGGTGCAACTGAACAGAACAAAGGCAAATGTCATGCAAAAGTCCTCTTTCATGGCCAGCTGTGGAATTGCACAGGTTGAATATCCAAAAAGATAAAACTTCAAACTATGCCTCCAATATTTCAGCTCCGAAAAAAACAAAAATCAACAACAACAATAAAAAAACACCGGCGACATCAAATATCAAAAGCATGAGCGACTGCACATTTTTCACAAACCGGCGAAATATCGATCGAGTAGGGCAACCATGGCTCGGTACCGTCCCCTGGGATATCCCGCGACGTGCCCGGACGTGCCGAGATCCCGGGACCGGAACGAGCCCGGGATAATTGTTACCTCATTGCTGACAAGCCGTTTGTCTTGTCTTCCACATTGTTAATGGATTGGTGATTTGTTGTGAGCTAATTGTGGAACGGTTTTCGTTCATTTTTGGTGGAGGGGTTTTGATAGTGTTGTAGATTAGAATATCGATTGCTTCTTACCTATCAGAGTTTTAATTCAAGATACAAATGATTGAAAATGGTTTATAAATAAGATGCAAAGTACAAGAGTCTGATTTGTTGACTTTTGAACAATTAATTTATATTCATTTCGCTTTTAATCATTTATTGTTTATTAATCCAAAAATGGCCATTATAAAAAAGCAACCCAAGCTTCAAAGCTGTCTCTTTCCCAAGACCTCCCAAATGAATTTCTAAAGAATATTCTCCTTCACTGACGGACAGACAATACGAACACCACACTTCGCCCATAAAACAAGACATCACCCCACTACATGCTCCATTTGACGCCAACACGCAATAAAAACATAATTTACGACTCCTTAAATTCAAAATAAACAATCCCAAACTCTAAAATATGTACCAAATTGTTAATAAGAGTATTAATACACTATTTCTTAAATAACTTGACAATAACACAGTATGCCACACGTGTGTGCTATTAGATGTGGCTAACACTTTTATTTATAGTTGAACACGTAGTAAATTAACAGCTTTACGACCGTAAGACAATTTTTCAAGAAGTCCATTATCCGTTGCTACTGTTTTGTTAAGAATATTGGGATTAGAGCAGCGATGCTCAATTGTTTTTTTTTCACCGTGCTACATTTTCATCAGATTTTGAACCAAAAGGTGCTCAAGTTTACCCAATTTTCATTGAATTCTTACTTTACAGGATACAGTGGACCGTGGACAGTGGACAGTGGAGTTGTAAAGCCGCAGGAATCAGCTGGATGCGGGAAGCACAGAAATGGTTGAAGTGGCGGTGCTTGGGGGAGGCCTATGTCCAAGGGGACGTCTTTCGGCTGAAATGATGAGGATAGTCAAAAGCTTGAGATACGCTATTAATTTAAAATTAAAAAGCTTTAAGAATAAATCCAGAATTCATATCCAAGATATTATGATCCAAAATTGCAATCTTATGCGTACAAAATACTGCCCATAATCTTGCCTTGAGTCACAGCATCGCAACCCCAAAACCCAAAGTTTGACAATCTCTGAACCACATAAGATCTCTTACACGCTTACGACAATCTTGGCAAACCAACTAATGTGAGCGCAGTAAAATACTACTTATCGATTCACAACCATTTTATAACTGCGCAAATGCGAGATGAAAATACACGAAAATATTCATGCGATGAATTTAAGTGATCCAAATATACTTCTGATGTGTTTAACAGATGATGGCAATTAGTAGATGTGTGTATACGCCGATCTGTAATTCTTTCGACGTGCAAATATAATCAATTTTAATTTGTGTCATCCCCAATTAGTATCTTATTCGTGATATGCGTTTTTGTTAATTACTGTTATTTTGGGTTGATGTCTCACATGCCAATTTAAATCGTTGTATAGTGACGTGGTACTTATTTATTTATGTTGAACCGGCCAGGTTAAGTACATAATATACATATTAAATTATTCCATCCATAATTTCAGTGCTGGTTATTACCGACATATCATTCATTCACATGATCTGACCATTTGTTTGGACTTTCAAATAAACTGTGCCCTCTGAATTTGTTTCGGCCTTTTTTTTCAGGGTAGTCAGATAGGAATAAAAAATAGAAAGGTTACTCAAACAAGGCTGAGAATCGGCACTTTTCGAACGTCAAAATTACATAAGACAGTCCCCCAAAACGCCCGCTGACCTCATTTTTAATATATGATTGACGTGTAAAAGTGTTTGTACAAACCTACTTACAGAAATAAAATCATTTATCACTTATCCTATTTTGATACAGTCTATAAATCTTGTAGATAATTGTCTCAAGTCTTGTCATACAGTACTTACTAGAATTCATCATCACGTTTCTTACTGCTTGTTGGCCACTTCAGGTAATAAAACTTATGATTCCTATTGATCTTTATACCTTCAAATATCTTATCAAGCTAAGGATGCGCCCCAATTGCGTAACACACTTTTTTTCACAATGTGAAGGACTTTAAAGGAAATTCGTAATCCATTGCTTGCTTCAGATGTTTGAAAAATTTGTCTGCTCGACAACATAAATATCGCAATGAATGTTGCCGAATTGTCAAACTGACAGGTATTGAAATTGTTAGTGTAACGCAATTATCCTGCAGCACGCGTAACATGACCATCGTAGAAACGGGTTTTGTCGACGGAAGAATAGACAAAATGACAGATTGTGATTGTTTATCTGTCATTCCGTCGACAAAACCCGTTTCTACGGGGGTTATGCTAAGCGTACTGGGATCTATAGTACGAAATTCTCCTAGTAAAACATTTTGTGACAAATTGCTACTTGCATCTTCCATTATGAAACCGTTCTCTTTGGCTATCCCGTTTTAAACCTTATCACATACCTCAACCACATTATTCACACCATTTCCATTCCATTTTTCACTTTCCCGTCCCATAATTATTTCCTCTCAAGTTATTATCTTATCCGAACCATCAACATGACATCTAACCTCGCCCTCGCCGACGTTAAAATGTGTATAGCAATTAAGAAGCTGAAAAAACGAAAGCAAATGTCGCCGACCATCATCGCATGGGGCCCCGAGATCAGAAATAATACTTACTTATGGGATTAGGATATCATATAGAGTTGTTCGCGCGATATTTTAATTTTATTTCATTGTGCCAACTAGAGAGATGAGCATTCTTTAGATTTTTGTGTAGTGAATTGTACAAACTATTGTTGTAATGTTAATTGGGGATAGAATTTGATGGGTTTTCTAAATAGCCTCTACATTATTTCATTTACTGAGGATGCATTAAATTGTATTTTTTTTAAACATACTTAAAATACGTCCACAGAATGCCAACGCGATATAATTTAAAAAACCATATTATAAACTATACATAAATATGTTATAAACGATTTCTTTATGAAAAGTCCCGTCTCAAATTTGAATAAGCTTAATTTAGACACTGCTACAATTCATTAATCATACTTCTCATAAGCTCTTACTTCTGTGAATTCTAATTTAATATACTTAAGTCATAATTTAGAATAATTTATTACCCATGACGAATTAAAAGACGCACTCCCAACATCCCATTACCTACTTCTCGATAAAATATGGAGTTACGTTAAAAATTTCAGCAACAATATATTAAATTCGCCGACAACAACAGGTGCAAACAAAAAATCATAAAAAATATACGTCACATTATTCTGCGTTGTGAAATAAACATCTCTATATAAATGCGTAGTGTTGTGCCGTGACATATCGACAAACAGATGGCCGGCCGTCGCGGCCGTCACAACATCAGCTAATTTATGCGCTCCTTAACGCCCGTCCCACCTATTAGTTGCACGCAGTATATTTCATGCGGCTGTGTAGGGCGACAATTATTGCTGTCGTTTATACAATGCGTTTTATAACAGTTGTAGGCATATTTCGTTGGCGATAGGCAGTTAGGGAGTTCTCTTTTTTATTGCTTGTCGTAAATTTGGACGAGTGGTTTTTGGTTAATTAAAAATTGGCCAGTTTATGTTTATTACAGAAGGATTAGGTATTCAAGTTTTATAGAGTAGGGTGTAAAAACTCGAAAAGGTTCATGTTTTATGCCCCAGTATTTTTCATGCTTAAATATGATGTTTGAATGTAGTCTTCCTAACATTTTCATACCGTGATTTCAGATAGCATAGGCCGATGCATCTGTAACAAAACAAAGTCATTTGCAAATGCGCAACGCAATCTTTCACTTAGACGTTCACATGGACTTTGTTTTTCCATTAAAACGTGGTGACACTACACGATGTAAGTATCCCCAGCCGAGTTTAAAGCTGCTTTTTATTTCTGGAACGCATCGCGACTAACAGCTCAACGGCTTTCATCTTGTAAACTTTATTAATCGAAATGACTCCCGGACACATGCGCCCCATCACTACGGTATTTTACAAACTAAAAACGCGCGACTTCATCGATGAGTTAACGTTACATTGACGCATATGTGTGGCTTTTTATTTAAGTAGGTGATACGGAAGGGGTAATGAATGTGCGTGGTGGAACTAGCAGCGTCATTCATTTGACAACGCAGACAAATTATCGTGTAGAATGTTTATGTTAGCGGCTTTTGTTCGAAGCAGTGGGCAATCAGTCATGTTCATTCAAAAATGAGGTTGAAAAGCCATTGTTGCGGCTTCGCGAACGTCTCTGTGTATAATGATCCATATAATACGTTCTGTAAGGATGAAAGTGTGTTATTATTCATGGAAATAAGTCACTGTCGTGTGTAATAAGGCGGTTGCAACGGATATTTTAATGTGTGTCGAGGGAATTAGAAGCTGCGTTAGTGGTGCTATAAATTTTGGGGATGGGCCCATATTTTTCACGTGTTGTATGGTGTGCTGGGAACGTGTGATGTTTGCTTTGAAAAGTTTTGGGTTAATGAGTTTACATAAATTAGAATCATAATATTTATATTTGTTTGGAGTCTTTTACTTTTTGTGAAATAACGAAAATAGAACACAGTCAACATCTCCTATCGTAAACATCGAAAAGAGGTAAAGAAAAATAGGTTTAATAGTCACAGAAACACGTGCATACAGATAGATGGGTAATCGGAAAAAAAAAACAGATCTACATTAGGTAATACGAGCATAAAACAGACATAGTCGGTAGCTGCACGTCATGACTGTGACAATAAGGCATCCACTCAGAATGATGCTGAGCTATGGAGGCACCACAGCATAACGCTGATTTTCAGTGGTCACCCGAAAAGACATTTATGTCGAATTTCAGCAATCGCTCCAAGAATAACTCTTGGGAGTCAAAATCTACAAGAGCACTTCCATCCGGGCCTACTATCGATGGAACCCTAGCCGGTCACAAAACGTAGTCCATTCAACAAGAACAGTAAACAAAACAAGATCAAAGAAACACTTCTAATGGAATCAGGTTAACATCTGGCAGAGATACCAATACCCTTAAATGACATTCGTCAATTATAAGCTTGCTTACGGACAAAACAGAATGTTATAGAGTTACACGTTATTTTAGAACAGAGAGATAATGAAATCTTCAACTATCAAGACACGCATAGAACGACAGTGATAAACAAATACTGCTCAAAGGCAAGCTTTTAACAGAATCTGGCACGGACAAGGATGACCCTAATAAATAAGTCAAGGCTGAATAAGACTGTATAGTCATCACAATTTTGAAGAGAAAGAATAAAACAAGAAAAATAGTTTATTCTACATAAATATAACACATGATTTACCAAAAAGAGAGCTATTCCTGCACCATAATTGCGTAACACACGATCAATCATAATCTGACATTCAATTTCATTTCATTTTGACAGTTGACAACATTCTTTACGTTGTTGAGCAAACACATGTTTCGAACATATGAAGCAATGGATTCACAATATCCTTCCAAATGAATCAGATTATGATTGATCGTGTGATACGCAATTAGTGTTCTGTCTCGAATCTACCTAGAAGATAGCCACAGCTATCACAAACGAACATCATCCTTGCGAAACTTGTCTGAATGTGATTTTAGACTATTTATTTTGCTAGCTAAACCTTGTTTTTAACTTTGCTAAGCTTTAACAAAACAGAACATCAAAATAAAATCTCCAGGACAAGTGTCAAGCATCACAAAATTCATCAAATAAAAGAGGTAAATAGTAACCGATATCCTTATATCGGTGGCTGTTTTACTTTTCCTTATTTGCTTAAGTTCTAGCCAAGATAATTATTGAGAGCTAAACCTGACTCAACCTACGCTCAGCCACGAAATCACAATGAAATCCAGCAACAACTCAACTATCACAACACGCATCGAACAAAAGGGTAAACAACAGCGATCAAAGGAGCTCCTAATAGAATCGAGTTAGCATCTGGCGCAGACACCGACGTGTCCCTAATTGACAGTAATCAATTTCGCGTGGACCGCTTTCAATATTCTCTCATCTAAGATTTTTCTCGTTTCTCGTTCGTTTTTATATCGGCCTCTCGTCTCGTGAATTTATCGCTCAATTAGTCTTGTTTAATAGCCGCCTGCTCCGCTGATGTCTGCTTCTAGCGCCTTTCAGGGTTGGCGCGGACCGAAAAAACTAATTTTATGAGCTTTTGTGTGTATACCAGGAAAGAAAGAAAGGAAGAAAGAAAGAAATAATTTATTTGCTGATAATGTAGGTATACATATAAGTTGGAATATTTGAAAATTGTCCCGATTTCTGAAGCCATTCGCAAAGGCTATAAAACACCTTTGCGAAGGTAAAAAATAATTTAATTTACAAAAGTATAATGAAACACTAATGAGAAGCTTTTTAATAAGCTCCCTGAATTAATACAGAACAGGTGAAATCGATTGTTAAACTAATTATAAATGCAATTAATTGTCATAATTAAAAGGTCGCTTTACTTGAAATGACAACCTTGTCAACACAATTGACGCAAGACAAGTTCATATTAATATTGAGTACAGAAGGCTTAATTAAGAAGTTACCGGAACACACAGCCTTTAGACTTTAAGCAGAAATAAGCTCCATTAATATGCGTGTCACTTGGTTACTGCAAAAACTGTCAATCCAACTTCAACTATCCTTGACAAGTAAACATAAAAACAATAACATGCCCACTACGCAAACCAAATACAGAGCATTTACAATTTCACTTAAGAAGTTAATAAAAGAAACCGTCTGTCGCGACGTCTGACCTCTTAACTGACAGACAGACGGACAGACTGACAGCTGACAGATAGACAAAAGTGCTGAACAGACGAGCGCGCAGTTGCACAAGTTATGCACTTGCTATTGTGGTTTTTGCTTTAGAATGTCAATTGAAATGAATGAAATATGGCAGGGCATTTTGTTTTGGACTGCTCTTTGCTTCGACGTAGAAATATGCATAAGCTTGTTACAAAGGCATTTGAAAAGTACCGCTTAATTGTATCTCATAAAGTAGATTATTTTATATTGGTCCTTTAGTACAACTGGTCCTTTAAGTTTGTTTCAGGTTAATTAAGTTTAACTAAGCTTAACAGTTAACTAAGCTTAACAAAGATAAACTTTCTTTTAGTTCAATTTTTTTTTTAAAGACCACGTAGATTGTGCTAGGAGAAGGTCTTCAGAAGATTGTTAAGTCCAAACTTCTCCTCATTTATAATAACTTAACAAACCTCGAAACTACTTTAAAAACTTCCTCCAAAACCAAAGAAATCTCACATTTTTTAACCAGAACCAGCCCTGACGGCTTGAAAGACGCAGAGAAATGGGATTAAATTAATTGTCGCATCAGTCACGAGGGCGTCGGGGTGTTTTTTATTAGTCGAGTGCGCCCCAGGCCCCGCGCCCCCGTGCCCTCCCCGCGCCCGCTCGCACAGAGTAAATCACGCGGAACCATGGACGTGGGAAAATGTGGAAGTGCTGAATTATTTTGTGGAAGTCAATTTGTTTTGATACCGGTAGGTATTTTTTTGTTTTGCAATTTTGTTACGGATCATTAGTGATTGGTGCTTAGATGGTCCTTTTTTCTAGCTAGTGGAGGAAATCACGTGTCTCTGTGGTTAATCCAAAATTCGTGAAATTCTGAATGTTGTAATATTACAACTCAAATGATAGATATTATTGTTAGATTTGTCCGATATTTTATTAAAGGATATATGTATTTTATTTTTGGTTCTAAATAAAATCAGTTCCTAAAGACAGAAAATTCATTATTTGGTTTGATTTAAATATTCTTACGAAAAATATAAAACCTCGAAAGCTACTAGGTAAAAACATGATCCACAAAAAAATTACAAAAAGTTATGATCCAAATAACACGAAACTGACAAACCAATAGGTAAGCTGTTCTATAAGTATGGATGTGGGCCTAGTTAACCATTATCAATTTTTAAAAGGGGTAACTGGTCCGCGGTCCCAGTTCCATAGTGGGCCGCACAACCCCTAACCCAAAATTAAAGTGAATGAAACAAGACGTATGATTTACTTATAATACCTACTAAATATCAACAAACACAATATACCGCATCCCCGCAACCTCATTCGCTCCTCCCCACTGGCGCGCCCAACCGATTTGTTCGTGCTTTGATCTTCGGCGCGATTTATCGACATTATTTTTAACGCCGATGCCCATCACTACGGCTTGAGTGATAGACTCGGCACTGAACTTATTGCCGACGTATTATTTACAAGTAAATTGGGTTTTGTATAAAGCTTTCCTATAATTTGTGTAATCATGGAGTTGTATGTTTGTTTTGTATGGAAACAAGAGAACTAAAGACACTACTTATAGCCTTTACTTTTTTCAAAATATTGCATTTGCCTTTTTTTGTTTCCGTATAAAGAAAATGCATGAAATCTAACATTTCATGCATTTTCTTTCGAAAAAACCGAAACTAAACGCATCAAGAATCACAGGATTTAGTACAAGTATCTCGCACATGTTCACAAGCGCCGCAAACCACACCTGTTACATGCAGCAAATCAGTATGAGGCCAAATCCAAGAAACTCAGCCGATCTATATACACATGGAATGACAACCTAAAACAGGACATGGCTTACTTCGACAAGGAAATCAATTTTTGAATGGACACGGCCGAAGACGCAGATAAGATTAAGAAGCTGCTAGCAAGATTTACAAGAAACATGAAACGGTGTAGTGAGACCTGTGAGACCTGTGTGACCTGTGAGACGAAGACATTGGAAACAGCAACATGTAACACAACATAGCAGTGACATAGGAAAGGGTCGAGAAAGCAGTTTAACCGCGCAAGATAAATATCACCCGTCTTTCCACTAGTCCATTCCCTACTCAAGGATGCATATCCGATACAGCTCGCAAATCCGTCCATATCCTACTAAGGGTATGTCTTCCCCACCATTACCTCGCCCCCTAGTCTACTCCTTGATATGCAATGCTCTCTTTGGCACCATGAAGCTCATGTGGTTCCAGGGGCAAGTGTGAATCTTTGAGTTCATTCAAGCAATCGAGTCTGGTCAAACCACGCTGGGGTCTCTGTGCATATCATTCATTCATTCATCTAGTCTAAACAATTAACAATAATGTCATCTTGGTTTCGAAGGAAGGAAGCCTCCTGCCTATCTTTTTCATCTTGATCATCTTAAATGTTTGCAAAAATTTTGGCGTTTTAATATGTAGGGTTTAAAATAGCTTCAAAAGCTACGGTTTAGGCATTGGTATGGAAAGGAGGAGAGGGAGAATTTGTGAATTCAATCCTCATTGCACTATTGACTGACGCAATCTGACTCACAACCGGAACCAAAAACTACCACACACGACTAACTCATACAAAATCATGGCCGGAAACAAAAACTTCCAACCAATACTTATGCAGATTATCAAATAAATGCACAGATCAATTGGTAACTCAACAATACAATACATATTCTCACAATGACATCAAAGTACATACAAATTACAAAGCACTGAGCAATAACTCCATACGTCTGCTCATGACCAGAATATTAAGAAAGGTTATAGTATCATAATGTATCGTTTAAAGTTATTGTGATCGTCATCGATGACTGTAATGTTCCATCACTATAGATTGAAGGATTAATGTTTCTTTGTTTTTTTTTTACCTACGCAGTCACCATTTTTATGTGCGAAAAAAATATTTAAGCATCCTGTCGTGTGAAATTATCACCATGAGTCACATCAATGTAAAACGTAAACACGAACTGTTTCATATTGATACTTTATTCATAGAATGACAATTGGTCGCCAAAAACAAGATTTAGAGTAGTGCTATCATTACTTTCCCTTTTGCATATGCCTAAGATAAGAATGACTAAATGTCAGCAAATTCTCGGTACTGTAATTTTTGAAATGATGAGATAATTATTCATTAAATCGGCTAACTCAACGAAAGGGCGATAAACGTCTCAGACTCTCAGTGTTCCATGGACAGGCTATTAGTTCAATGTTATATTGACTGTCAAACTTTCAGGTTTCCATCTGCCCTTACAACTATCTAAAACCTTTTACATGTTTCAACAGTGTAACCATTTCTTCACCTCAACCTACTTACTGACCCGATCAGCTGACACATCCAATAAATCCCTTCTTAGAGACCTTCACAACTAAACAGACGTCAATATTCACAGCACAATGATCACAGCATGTATTACATGATTACAACACATGTACCAATCTCGATGGACCGGCCATCTTGTGGCAACGTGCTATCATTTTCCGTTCCCATTCCAAGCAGTCGTATATAACCACCTCACGCAGTGATTTGCAGCTTAACTTGTGGGACATACAGACTGAAGGGATGAGCGAAAACTGTTTTACTACTCTTTTCTGACCCTAGGCCTCTTTTGAAGTTTTCTTGCAATTCTAAGCTTCCTCTTCAGATATTAAGGAGGATTAGGCGCACAATGTCATTTCTCATAAAGCCACATTAGCAAAATGACACATTCGCAAAATGTAATTTCTCAAAATGACACATTCTTAAAAGTTAAAGCCACTGAGTGACCATATCACGTAATACGATACATTAGCACAAAATAGCAATTAATTTCACACTTTCTACATAAATCTCAATGATAGATAGCGTAAGGTAATTCCTACAACATTTTTACAAGACATTTAGTATTTTTCCACTGCCTACCATTTTAAGTTCACCCATTTACATTCAGCGTCCTCGTCAACCGGCCCATCCGTATGTCCCGTCCGTTTTCATCAACAGCCAGTCAAATAAACCAAAGAAACGGGCTTCGCATATAAAGGGCTGGATATGTCACAGCTATGCCTAATGAACTATTTGAATGTAGGCCTTATTGGCCGCGGATAAATAAAGAAATAAATGTGAAGTACGCGTCGTGCGCTCGCGCAAGCTAATCTGCTGTTTAAGACCGTATTCATAGTGTGGGGTGGGATTGTTGGGTAACTTTTGTTAAGGTGATTTTTCGTGATTGAAATTATTTATTGGAAAATATCAAAGTTTTAGTTATGTCCAACAAAAATTACCAATTAGGTACATTGTTGTTGTTGTTGTGTGTTGTTTTTGTGTGGTTCATTAGGACCATACAACTGCTAAATTCAGCTGCTGAAATACAATAGTCAGCAAAGTCTAGTTCAACTAATAAAAGCAATCATCTTAGCATAATCGGCTTATAATGATCCCACTGCTGCAGGTCTCCCACGGTGAGGAGGTGTGGGCCGTAATCCACCACCTGGGCCGGGCCCAGTGCAGGTTGGTAGATGTCACATAAAAACCAAATTACCTTGAAATATCAAAATGTTTTGAATACATACACACGAACTGAGAACCTCCTCCTTTTTACGAATACGGTTAAAAATAAACTTTGAAAGACACAAAAAAAACCATCCAATCCAATAAAAACATTTTATGTATATTTAATACTTATCATCGCGTTGAGGTCTACTTTGACAAGTTGCTGACGTCACAAAATGGTACGACTCAGTCAACAGGTCGACCCAGGGTTGAAACCCGATGACAGATGCGGGTCACTAAGTAAAATGTTTAAATTGAGGACGAGAAAAATAGAGTTTAAGTTTCGTGTTTATTTTTCATTTTATTTGGTTTGGTTTCACCATTTCAGATGTGATGACGTTGTGTTTATTTTCAAAAAGCTCTTGTGCCTTAAGCTTCGCTTGATGCAATGACATAGGTTTTGTGAGTTAAAAAAAAATGCATTATCTACTCTAAAATTGCTCTATGTAAGTATAAAGCCCATAATATTAACAACACTTATGATTTATATTGCTTTTATACAGCTGCTATCTCTTACCGTTTTTAATAGCCTCGCTTTGCTAAGGACCACTTAAAGTTACGTACGCGGTCCTAACACCTCCGTTAATACCAAGGTACTCAGTACCGGCATTACCTGGAGCACTTAAAACTACTATTCATCTCCCAAAACAAAGAGTCATAAAACACACAACTCCTTGAAAAATAAAAATAAAGCAACCGCCAGACTTTTCAGGCGACAGAAATTGCAACAGACAGGCAGCACTATGAATAGACCGCGTTGCGAGAAGTGGGCTTCACGTTTGATTGAATGTGAAAATTATACGGCCGGTCGCGGCAACGACGCGCCAGTGTAGAGTGCTCTTTATATTACCAAGTTTTCCCATAGGAATAGTCGGGAATCGCACTATGTTTGAATGTCAAATTAACATGTTTAAGAATATGTTAAGATATTTGATATTAATGTTGTTAGAATAAATACGCGGAATGTAAATGGCGAAACAATTGTGAAAGTTAAACGCTTTGTATTGTCAACATGACGAATGGTCGCCTGGGCTGGCAAAACTAACTTTATTTATTCATGTAACGCAATCATATTGGCTACACGTATAATATAAAGCTAAATAAAACAAGAGGCAATCATTCAATAAATAGGCAGTATAATTTGTCAATAAACTTACCTACCACAGCAGTAAATTGGTAAATTATAAGCCAAGGACCACACGCGAGTCTGTGTTTCCGTATGTTTCAAGCTAATAAAACCCTGTTAAACGACTCGACCCATAAAACTAGAACTTGTCAGATAAAAAAATTACAGTTTAAGAAGACTGACAGTCGCTTCATGGGTCCAAATACCACTTTCTTATAGAAGAATAAAGGGGCGGTTTTTCCCTTCTTCACATCTTAGATGAGGTGGCAACAATAGAAAACACATGACGTCTGCTCTCACAAACCGTACGATAAGGATTGGTACTTAGAACCGGGAAAATCTGGGATCAAGAATCTTGACCCCATAAGATAGTTGTTTTCTGGCTTTTAAAACTATAATTTATGAAAAACTGACAGCCTAGATCTAGTGGTCGAAAGTGCTACTGCTGCGCATGAGGTCGGACAAAGTGTTATTGGGGTTTTTCATCTGGAATTTCTCAGTAGCAGCCCGGAGTCTGGATTTGTGCCCGGTTAATGGCCATAGGGTCGCCCCCAATTACATGGTTCTCAGATATAACAGGCGAAATATGAGTGTACTATAGGTAGACCTTTGCACAACCCTTCGGTGAATAGAGGCGGGACGATATGTTATTTCTAAAAACATTTCAGTTTTTGAAAACCCAGCACCTTTTTCAAGTTAATTCTAAGTAACCAGAGGCCTTAGTGTAAGTTTTCAAGTGAGCAAACGTAACTATCGCGTTTGCGTTAAGATTTTTATTCTCACCTTTATATTCTTAGTATTATGATCTATCAGTCAAATCTTAACGCAAACGCAATAGTTACGTTTACTCTCTTGCAAACTTACACTAAGGCTTCTGAACACCGAAAATTAACCACCTAATCCCCACAGCAAGTAATTCCTACAGCAGCATAACCTGTAACTGGAAACTAACGAATAAATACAACATGCCTCTGTTACAATAAACGGCCGATGTCTCGGTTTATGTCCGATGTTAAATCCGTTGATTTTAACTGCAGTTTTATGGACTACTCGTGTTGATTCGGCGTCAAGTTACATGGGGTTGAACACACGGGGTGATTATGGAGCTTCGTTTTCTGCAGCGTCTGGTTTTGATTTTTGTGTGGATATTTGGTTGATGAAGTACAACTACTTATATTATTATAATATAACTATGACCTCAGCTATTTTACCGTCACCAGGATAAAAAAAAACATCTTCTCGTACTAAGACACCGGCGAGAGAAAATCCTTGTGTTTTTTTTCAAACTCAAACTCAACACTCAAACTCAAAGCATTTATTTAAAATAGCCCAATTACAGGCACTTTTCAATTGTCAAGGGGTCGGTCAGTCAGTTTTTTTTTTTTTTTTTTTTTAACCACAACGGGGATGCTCTTGGCCTGAATCTCACCTGATAGTAAGTGATAATCAGGCCGAAGGTGGAAGCGAGCTTCATCCGGAATCCTCTACCACAGAGGAACTGGCTATCCTCTTACTGCCGGAACACAAAAATGCTGGTAAAATTGTTGTTATGGCGACAGACTTAGATAAGATGGTGGTAGCTAGCCAGGCGGACTTAAAACAAGCCCTACCATCAACCAAACCGAGCAGAAAATTTTGCCCCCAATGGGGATCGAGCCCGGGACCTCTGGATCTGAGACAGGTGGTCTAACCAATAGACCACAGAGGTCGGATATAGATGAAGCAAATTCTTCGATACGTGTACTGTAATTTATGAAGGTTTTCGGTCCCTGCTTTAAGCTCACTCTTAAACCGGGAAGATCTCAATAATTAGAGAATGCCGAAACAATCGCTCCGTGTGTACAATCAAATCGGTCGCTAACAATAAAATCCACGCGATCGGCGCGGGCGCAGGCGCGTTTTATCGCACACATAAACACGTCAGTGCGGGCGCAACACGTTAATTTATTTTATTTTCATTTAAAACTTTAATTTACGGATGTTTACTAATGTGTCTGACACGATGAGTGTCTGTCTGTCCTTGTGCGTTTTAGTGTTAGTTCAGTTTGAGGAAGTCTAGGAATTTCAGATAGTTATTTTAAATCGTATGTATTGTCACTGTATCAAACTGTAGCGGTCTTAAGCTTTGTATTGAGCGCCTTATTTTAAATGCAATGCAATTTCAACACCACTTAATTTATTGTTTTTTGAAGACAATTTTGCGCTCAACTTTAGCATGTTATTGTGTTAATCAAAAATAACATGGTACAATTTCGCATAGTAGAATTGCTTGGAAAAATATATCTCCCAAGTCACATTAATGGAAAAACGAAAACTATCTACAAGGTCTCACAAGTCTTATCAAAGTACTCAAATAAAGTATCAAACCCAGACCACTATCACACGTCACAAACTCCTAACATAAAAACACAAGCATATATCTCACGACTTAATCCGAACCATAATTCAGAGACGTAAAATTTCGCTTCAAACTGCACATTTAAAAGTAATAAAATCAAAGAGATCTGAGAAGTAATAAAGCGTTCAAGTACAGAAGATTGTGGACATAACATACATATCTTTATCGCCGACGTCGCTCGTTCATTACACGCTGTAAAATATATTGGAGCCAAGCACTTAACGCAAATTGACGCGACATCTAGTTTTGGTGTGAGGAAATAAAAGTGTCTGAGTTATTAGTTTGTTTTAATTATTGATTGGTTGCAAAATAACTATTAAAGTTTAAAGTAGACTTAGTAATAATATATTGAACATTTTAGGATTAAGAACTGGCAAAAATCATATGGAGTATCGTACGATCAGCCGTAGAGTGGTAATATGTAATTACGATATAAAATACTTGTGAATATCATTTCATTTTTTTAATCATACTGAAAATCTATACTCCTGTTGTCTTTAATAGCACAAAAATGAGAGGACCATTATTAAAGATAAAACTTTACATTTATATAGGAGCTCGAACTTCGTACAGAAATACCGAAGCTACCAAATTATCTGACACACCTCCCTCAACTAACTTCAAACTCAGTTCGAACTGAAACTCGTCGATCCAATCCGATTAAAACTGCAAGATAACAATCGTTATTACCAACTTACAAGATCCGAGTCCTATCTCCTAACGGGGCTATTACACAACGTTCCTCAACGGGCCGGATAATCAGCCCGTTCCCATTCGGGCCGGGTCTTCGGGGCCCAATAATCGAGTGGGCAACTCGTCTGGCCTACGTTTTGTGAATTTTTACTGACAAGACCTCCGTGACCAGCTGGCGGGTTGTCGATAGAGATTTGGTGCGCTGTTTACCGTGGTACAATGAATATTGATTGCTTGCATCCTTGTTAGGATTGGAAAATTCCGTTGGAGTTTGCTTAGGTCGGTGGTTGTGTTCAAGACCTTAAAATTAAGGATAGCTTTGTATCGACAAATCATTTCAATGACAGATCCTTTCCTGATCGTTTCCGCTTTTCCTCAAGTTTACATACGAATTCTGCATTTCATAAAAACCTTGTTTATTGACGCTTTAATGACTAATTGTTATCATAACATGACATAACATCACGTATTCCCCGAAGGGGTAGGCAAAGGTATAACTATAGTACACCCACATTTCGCCAGTTATGTTTAAGTCCCATGTAATAGGGGGCGAGCCTATTGCCATCAACCGGGCACAAATCCAAACTCCGGGGTGCTACTGAGATATTCCAGATGGAAAACTCCCATAACACTTGCCCGACCCGGGAATCGAACCCAGGAACTCATGCTCAGCAGTAGCGCTTACGACCCCTACACCAACGAGGCAGTCAAACTACTACTATGACTATAATTACGAAATAGGGATTACTTTTACAATCACCACATAGTACTTAACAACGTCTCCGATACTGCTGCTAAGAAACAATAAACTTTTCGGGACAAAACTTGCAATTACATACATCCATTCAATTTATATCCACTAACAGGATACCACGTCTTCAATCAATGATATATAGCGGTTGTTTCCGATGTCCCAAATAGCACGAATACCTGCCTAAAATAACAATCAAAATAACATTAGCTAATTAACAAGCGTAGTTTTAAAACTGCCCATATAATTTATAATTGCGGTTCTACGATCCCTCACTCGTTGTGAATACGAATCGCCGACCACCGGCCGTGGGTTGACACTTTGAATGCTAAGTACATGTTTTTTGCGTCACCTACAGCGATGTTGGTCCGTGATTGCAATTTATTTTCGTTTGCAACAGGGTTAGGTGGTCGTTGCATTTTTAGAACTCAATTAAATGTTTAAGAGGATAAAGTTCAAACCTCTTTGTTTCTCTCCTCTTAGTCTTAAAGCTGACTTTGGAAACTGAAGTTGATATTCCAGGAAAAAGATTAATGCTCGCTCTCATGTCCTAAAGTAAAAAAAATCAGTTTAAGTAAACCAAAATCTTATAAGGCGTATAACATCTTGGTTTACTTCATTGAAACATTTTAAGCACTTTCACCAAAAACGCTAAAATGAAGCACAGTACGATATAACTCAAACTTTTAACTAATTTATATGCTCAAACATGAATATATACAACACAAATTGTCAACATGCAAGAGATGATAAAAGTAGAGATGAAAACGTTTTGCCAATTACAATGGCATGCAAATAAAAAGGTCCTCCAAATAAATTATTTGATTTGATTCGTCCCTAAAATATGTCAATCCGAATTTAATTATTTAAAATATCATGATAATATTACAAATTATTAAAAATAAAATATATTCCCTGTATATCTGAACCCAACAAAAACTACTTCAATAAGCAACATACCTCTCATCTAATAATGACTGATTCACCTCTAACGACATTCAAGGACCACACACAAATCATGATCATAACTGAGACCATAACAATTAAAGTCTTACTAACGAGTAAAGTACTTCACGACACGTAAGGCTGCAAACATTATTTGAAGATTTATGAGGGGCACGTGAAGATCATGGCATTAATTCAACTGACAGTAGATGGATTGACGTAGGTCTACAGCACAGTATGGAGGTATATATCGTTACTTAACTACTTGAAATAAGACCTTGCGAGGCTGTAAAGCATTGCCAAGATGTTGTGTAAGTTAATGATGGAGCCAAAAACAATCTTATTTTAGGAGATGGCTGTAGCATAAGACCAAATGAACCAGTGAAGATCCATTCTGTGCAAAGTGGAAACACAACAAAAGTAAAAACAATGGAGAATCATAAAATTAATGTTATCACATAGGAAACGGACACTTATGATATAGCAACCGATATATTGGGGCCAAATTCAATAGACGGGTAAAATCTTTTGCTACTTATAAGAAAATATTATTGCAGGCAATCAAATACAGGACTAACTTAACTATTGCAACCAAATATGACATTTACATGTTCAAGAAAGCTTCTTGATTTCCAGGATTCTTTGGAAGCACAACCTTAATCCTGGCACTACCATACCCAATGAAGACCACACACGAACGGAAGAGATACCAATCTAAGACCGGCCGGCGGCTCCAGAGACCTCATTGTGGGAACTACGTGTTGATAATCCACGATCGTGTATGAAAATTATGAATGAGATTAATGAAGATAACATTCTTTAGTTTATTTTGTTCACGTTCGTCATAGCAAACAGTTTACGTAAAAAATAAATAAAATAAAAATAAAATATAATAAAAGTTTATTGGTTCATAGATTAATATTACATTATGTGGGTATGACACTGGATCCCGCACTAAGATACCCTGTGTCGCAGGATCCAGTCTCTTTCGACAGATAATATGACATTGTAAAAGGTAGATTAACAAATGCTTCACTACAATTAAACTTAGGACATAAAGGTGACCAAATGAATATGTGTATGTGATGAGTGTAAGTATGTAAGTGATGAGTGTGAATGTAATGTGACGAGTGTATGTATGTATGCATGTGATGAATGTTAGTGTGTATGAGTTAATATTTGGAAGCTAAAAGATATTCCGTTTCAGCGTAATTAAGCCCAAGTAGTCAACGTAAGCCAAACGTACATGTAATGTTCGGAGTACAAAATGTAAGGAGCTGCTCTATGCTGTTTCTTAAGGCATTCTTCATTTTTATTCTGCCTCCATTAATTTTGCTTACACCAGTTACTTTAGCTGCATCACTTGGAAAACATTTTTTTTTGTATACGTATACAAAAAAAATGTTTGTGTTAAATTTTGGGGATGGATCTTTCAATAAACGAAAAAATCATGTGTGTCCAATGATGTATAAAACTATAGATACGTTGTCCGCACTCTAAAATGGCAACATGAAATGAAGCCAATTGGCCACATTGCGCTCAGTCACGCACCAACCTGTCGCGCGACGCTACGTTTGTTTTTAATTTATATCGTGTGTGAAAACGATAAAAATAAATTATATATTACATATTTCCCTATTATAATAATAATTATAATTATATATACGTAATATTACGTATTTCCCTTTCTTTACGCGTATAAGTAGTTATCTAGTATTTTCGCCGTTTTTAAGCGCCGAGATGTTTGTTGATAACGTGTCTATATATAATACGTCATTGTGTGTGTCAATATTTAAAAACAATCGATCGGATAAAACTACCAATCACGAATTTTTGATTTCTCTGTTAAAATTGACATGCTAACCATAATAAAATTATGCTAAAGAAAAATCTGAAAACACAAATGTAGATGCTGCGCGGACATGATGAACACTAGCCCCCACCGCCCATAGAAAACCATAGGGTGGTCCGCACTATACAGAGTGCAAATCAAAAACATTCACAATATGATAGCATACGCTCCGTAGCATAAATCACGGGTAAAACAATGGGTACAGATACCGCCGATGCTATAAAGATGGTAGATAAAGTGATAGTCCGCCCCCTACCGGCGGTCGCTTCCATCAATCATTATAATAGATGTGGTGTATCCTGCGAGGATGTTAAAGGATTGGTTGCTGTTCATTGAGGAGTTTGTTGTTCTTCTTAATGTTGAGTGCTGATGTGTTGATTGTCGGGATGTTAGTTACCGAGTACAATTACTACTTGTATATTCGTATTTTTTTCCAGATGCAATTCATTTGTAAGCAACCTCTTAACTAATTTGAAACATTTACTCCAGCTATCTGTATAATTATAGAGATGGATATGGTGATCATATTCTGATTAATGTGAATAATCCATAACATACCTATCATAACTTTTTATTTCAGACAATTTAGTCCATATTAGTACAATTCAAGAATGTACTATTTCAACTACTTGATCATTTAAAATGTGCATTTACATTAATACAATATTACATAAATTATAAATAAAGAGATCCATTTATGTCGTGGACGAATATGACACTTAACTATTGATTAAATATATTATAATAATTAACATAACACAGCAATGAAATCGAAGTTTAGGGCACTATTGAATAAGCGCCATTTTAAATTTGAGAGAGAGGTATCTACATCTCTTAATCCATCAATGGACTTGATCCAACAAAATCCCCTCACAATATAATCGCTATTAACTTAAATCTCTTCGAGAGTAAGATACCGTCAAATAAACCAAATAGTAGGTCTTATCGCGCACTAACTACAGGTCTGGTTGCAACTGCATCACGTTCTTCATCCTATTCAGTTTATATAGATATTTTTACCCCGACTTGCCTCGGGCGTCGTCGACAGAGATCGTCACTTCGTGAACAATTTAGATTGGGATTTGAGACAGTAATTTTCGAGTTGGACTTTCAAGATCAAATTTGAAAAATTGCTATGGAGTTACGAATTCTTGTTTTTTGTTTTTTAAACTTGATATCAGCGTATTACTGGAGAATTTTTGTATCATCAAGTTTATACTGAATGCATACCATACATTTTATAGGAAAAGGTTATCCTTTATGAACACGGTGAAAAACAAATGAAAGCTAAGATAACAGGAATAGAAACAGCTGCCGATCTATTCCGTAAAAATCTCACCGTGAAAACTTAGGTGAAGTGATCTTGAAGTGAGCTGTCATTCCACTTAATGACCCTATCATTGACAGTATTGACAGCTCACTTTAAGTTCACTTCATCCACGTTTCCACGGTAAGTTTTTTACAGAATAGATCAACAGTAGCAACCGTTATTTCACTACCACATACATGGATTGATAAAGTTTCAGGATGCGTTCCAGATTATCAAATTAAAAGCACTATAAAAGTGTCTACAAAATACAATAACAAGCGGAACTTGTCATTTTTAAACCGGCAACATCACACAACACCAACCTAAGTAACACATTATAGTCTGAAACAAATGCAATCCGATTCAATTTAGCATATCTGTGGTCAAAGGCGCCGCCCCCTCTCGAGAGCAGTGCTGACCCCCGGATCAAAGGACCGACGGTCAATGAAATGATTGGTCCTTTTAACTTGCGACGTAACAAGTGTGATTTTTAAACTTTGAGTAGAATGTTTTATAAGTACTTTTTCTCAAACATGCTTGGAAATTCGAGCATTATTTTGACAACCTTCGAGATAAATCGAAATTGCTGTACTGATCAAAAACAAATGACGATGCGGCCGGCAATGTTACTATGAAAATCCATATCTGTTCTGTTTAGCGGCCAAATAAATTACTATGAAAACTCATATCTGTCGTGTTATTTAAAACTGGAACGAACTTTTTACTTCAACACATGACAACCAAGGAGGTAACTTATTAAAGATTTTATTAAATTCGATTGCTCTTGCACATAGAACTGTTTAAAGTTCTTCTTTACGGCGCGTGAAAAATTATCGTCGTAAAAATTGTCATTGAGTCTGGAATACATAATTAATTTACTTTGTTTGAATTTCCGCGCATTATTTGAGAAAAGTACTATAAAATCCTTGGCCGCAACACATTTTCACGATCATCCACCAATCCCCGAATTACTGGCCGCGACAGTAATGTACTATTCTATCTACTAGTTATGAGTTATTTTATGCACCTCTGTAGCATGCCAAAGCGCTCATATTACACCCGAGTCAAAAGCTCACATTCTACATTTTACGTTGAGTAATATATCTACTGTTCAAAGAGGTCACTAAAAGCCCATACAAGATGGAAAGTAAAACAGATAACACCCTTATGAGTGCCCCAGCCGACCCCATGATCTATGGCTCATCCCTCGTCGGGTCGTATACCGATGACCCCAGATTATTGGAAACGTTAATACAAATCACTTAATAAACCTTATCAGTACATTGAGCTATATGTTTTATCTGCCTGTAGTTTATAGACTCTTGAAGCGTCAGGATTTGATAACACTATCCTGATTATAATAAATGGGAATGATAATTTAAGTTGAGGATAGTTTTTGTGTCTTTGTTCTTCGAATATACTAATTTTAGTCCTCCAGACCGAATGTCTGCTATGGCAGCCAATCTCAGTGGAGACAAGTGAGTGTGCAGACACAGGTGCGCACACTCTTCCCTCAGTCTCATAGCCCGTCGTCTCAGTAGCTATCACACCGCCAACCTCCAAACTCCAGGGCAGTTACAGAGAAATTCCATATGGAAAAACCCAACAACACTTTGCCCAATCTGGGAATAGAACCCAGGACCTGCAGCAGTCCCGCTTGCGACCACGAGACCAATGGGGCAGTCAACTTAGGTACTAAAAAGATTTTTAGATAGGTATATTTAAAAAAATATGGGTTACAACTTCATCGGCCATTTAATAAATGTATAGGTAGGTACTGAGCTAGACTTCAACGTTCATCGATTTGTTCGTATGAAATAGTTATTATGGGGATATCAAAGCAGTACAATTATTCGATCGATGGCCGTTTAACTGGCCATAATTATACCACCAATGGATTGAAATGGTTTAGTTATAAAGCATTTACGTACTTAAATAATGCTTTGATAGTTCCTTTGCATATTCTGATGTATCTAGTTTGAAGAAGTCAAACTGTACCAAAAGACCAAAATCAATTACAACAACAACACATTAAAGTAGACAGATTGCATTACGATTATATTTAAAATCTATATTTCCAAGATAATTTCAAACATGAAACCAATAATTTTGAAATTCTTAATTTCAATACTTAAGTTAACGATGATTCACAAGAAAAATTACAGAGAATATCTTTGAAAATGATGACCAATATAATATGCACGGTAGTGTAACATGTAATTTGGACCAATTTGGCTCCGCTCAATTATATAATCATGTACCCGAAAGATGTATTTTGGATGTACTTAACATTTTCACTATCGAAAACACGTTAATATTTACGTAATTTTTGGTCTTCTGATGATTAATTTTCAATACAAAAATATATATTCCTGTCACTTTACATACGTGTAGTGAGGTTTACTGGTAAATGGTGCTTCAAATTAGATTTATTTTTCTTTAAGACCGTTTATAAGAAACGGAAGAAAGAACGGTATAAAATAAAATAATAAAATGTAGGTATGACGAATAAGTACCTTTACTTTATTTCTAGTAAACATGAGCATGCTCCCTCAAGAATCAATTTGGCCAAGCTATCCTATAAATTCTTCACCTTCTTCGCCGTGTTGCCACTATTTTCTGTTTCTTCATAAACAAAAGAAGAAAAACATTCTCAAACACGTTTATCTACATTTCCATACAGTTTCCACACTTATCCTTGAATACATTTCACATCGCTGTATATTCTAATAACTCACTGACATTCTCATTATCATTTAGAACCCATTTATAGCCACCCCTGCTATTAACGCTATCATTCATCCACAATATCACGCAATTTCCGCCCTTTTGTTTCTGGTAACAAAAGACAAATTAGCACAGCAATGAAAGGCAGTACTGCAAATATTAAGGATGGTATCCACGGTGGCTGTAAATTAGCAAGGAAAGGAGCTATCATAGCTCCTAATTTTGAACTAGATGAGCTTAAAGAGAAGCCCATGTTCCTTATTGGTGTTGGATATAGTTCTACTACGTATAAGTAAATGACGGAAAAGTTGACAAAAGCAGACAATACTCCGATTATGCCGAATAAGGTAGATACCCATGTCCTGTTGGGAAATAAGACTAGTAAGATCATAGCCACACCGATGATCACAAAGGAGCCAATCGTTGATGATTTCCTGCCGTATATTTTTGTGATAACTGTTGTTAATGGTGTCATTGGCATCTGGAATCAAACAGTTAGTAACTTAAGTTAAAAAAAATATCATTTTAGATCCAGATATTACCAAATAAAATAATAAGATTCACGACATACAGAATAGTGGCTGTGTTACTCAAAAAACAAATTTGCTAAAATTTCAAACAAACGAAGCTGATGAGCTAGTTGAAATATTATTGATTGATATTAGAAATTAAGATATTTCATATTTTTATGCAACAAGCAACACCTCTCTTTCGTTTAAGACGACGAACAGACATCAATCAATTCAGCTGACCTGAATAACTCCAATTACAGCCACAACGATGAATACATTCGATCCAAGTACCGTGCTGTATTGATTTATACCGTAATAGCACGCCCCCGTCACAAACCACACGGTGCATGATGACATCGTTATCGTAGACAGTCGCTTTGTCTTGAATAAGTCCAAGTAGTTCATTTTTTGTGGTTCGTTCTTTTTTAGTTTCAGGTCTTGGAGAGCTTTTTCAATGTTCTCCTTTATATTTGTAGTAATGCGGTTGTTGCTGGAAAAGGTTTTAATTATTAATGTCGCTGGTTCACAAGCGAGTAAGTTTACATCCACACTGAGATTTAAATGAATTAACAGTTTGATGTCAATACTAAGATAGATACATACTTTCCAACAGGTACGTATGCATTCTCATATTAGCATAGAAATTGAATATACATTATCACCTGATAAATTAACATTTCTGAATTAGGAATATTAACAAAAAACCAACAATACTCACAATTTTGCAGCCTTAGTCATAAGTTCAACAGTTTCATCTGCTTTCCCATTCACCATTAACCATCTCGGTGTCTCCGGCAAAAATAATAACAACACCAATATACATACAGAAATTCCACCAAACTCTAAAAGATATACTCTCCAAGTTGTGGCTAGGTATGCAAAACCTGCAAGTGTAGCCTCGGCTACAGAATCAGGAAGTAATGCTAAAGCAACAAAAATTTCTCTATGTTGTGGTCCTACAATCTCCAAAGTATATACAGCAGTTATTGACATGATTCCTCCAGTAGCTAAGCCCACAAAAAACCTTAGAGCAGTGAAGGTCCAGTAGTTTGGTGCAAATGATGTGCCGATCATGAATAAGATGTCGATTGAAGCAGACAGGATCATGGCTTTGCTGCGGCCGAACCTAAAAACCAAGAAAAAACAATGGCCTCTTGAACATGGAACTGATTAAGTAAAATAAAGGTTAAAGAATGGAATAGAATGCTTTTCTCACCTGTCTGAAATCCATCCAAAAGCAGCAATGCCGATCACCAATCCAAACATGAGAACCATTTGCGTGAAGCTTGCCATCCAAGCTCTATCGCAAATCAAACCAAAGTCTGATATTAAAGTATGTTCAAAAATATCTTTATCAAACTCATATTCCAAACAGTCATCGTAACATGTTAAATTTTCAACAACAATTGTGGCATTATCTTTGAGTTTTTTACAAATAAATTCTGTGGCTGGTGTTAGGAATAATATTGAAAGTATATTCCACATAGCAATCAGTCTACCCAAAGATACTACTGTAACTGTTATAGCTTGCCATCGTCCAAATGCACCCATTGATTTAACCACATAATCATCTTCAAAATCTCGCTTTGCCTCCTGTTCTTCATGTCTGTCTCCAACATTATATCTGTCATGATAAATATTAAACCTCATATTGTCAGCAAACGCCTTGGCACTGAAAAGAACATTGAATTATTGTCTGTTAGGTCGTAAAAATATTTTGACATTATAATAATATAATTAGGTTTGCCACACTTTATTATCATGATCACGACTAGACTATTTGTCATACTATGTTGAGTCGTAAAAATTTATATGCCTTAGCATTATGATGCCAAGTCATATTTGCCGTGGGATTAAATGGACGTTTTTCGTCTCGAAGCACTATCATTAAGATGGTAAATATTTGGCAGTAACGTTACTTTTAATACGCTATTAAGATGTTTATTACACTAATTTATTGTGTCCATTGAAGGCATTACGCTTATAATATCGTGGTACACGGATAATTACAAATATTTTAAGTAAGTAGTAAATAAAGTTTGAAGCCTTTTTAAAGCAACACCAGCTGTAGCTTATCAAGTCGTACTTACTCTTACACGAAATTCTAATCCATGAAAATAATATTTTTCATATTCTCAGAAAAAAAATCTATGGACGTGACTGTGCACAGCATAATATAATGTCGATGAAGTACATTTAATTAACGTGCCTATTCTAGCTCTATCGTAACCCACCTATGTTACTTTCAAATGATCTTACTGAAGCAACAGCATCTCCATATTATCAACAAACAAAGAACTACCAACACCTACCCATCCCAAGATTGGAAACCCGATAGCCCTTTAAAAATAAGTCTTCAGAATTCATACGAGGCTTAAAACGTTCCTCGTTAAGTTAAACATGTTGGAGGCACATATAATAACACATCGGTGGCAGCCAGCCTGTAATTTGAGGCACTTTCGAGTCACTCAATCAGGTAAACGCCGAGTGAAGCCGTTACTTAAAACCCGGCACTCGAAACGTTATATAATTCCATGTAATTGTGTTCAAAACTTTTTGAAAATAAAAGTGTATTGTGACGAAATGGTAGTGGTATGTAATTTTGTCGTATGGGGGATTGAATTCTGTGCGCTAGGTGGTGTCAATTTAAACACACAGTAATGTGTGTGGGATTAGAGGGAGCTAAGTGCGGTTGTCGGTTCCTTTTTGGACTTTCTAGCTTTTGTTCTTCATTTGTTTTTGTTTCGAAGCCGATTTGTCGTTTGCAAGCTGTTACTTACGTGTTATATAACTACCACCTTCAAATATTTGACGTATATTTTAACAACCACTCCCAAAGCCTGCTGCAAGTAACCTACAAGTAATGCTCTGGTTATCCAATCCACAAACTGTTCCTGTTCCTTTAATAATGATGAAAACTTTGACATCAAAAACCATAAGTCCTATCTTTTCAAATTCTTGGTCTTCTATTATTATCTTACATTGTCTATAACAAGCCAGAGCATTGAACGACTTGACCAAAGCAAATTCTCAACCACCGATTTAAGCAAATACCTTTCACATAATAACTAACCCTCTTTCCGTGTTACGAAACCATCGGACCAAAGACTGACCACACAAACGCGAGCCCCCTACATCATCAGCTGCAATCCTGGCAGACCTTTCAGTCTAACTAATGGTTATCGCATATAATGTGCAGCCTCTAACCGCAGCGCTGGACGCGAGATGACTAATCGCGACTAACTTGATAGAGGTGGGAAGAATGGATCGATTTTATGAAAGTATATCTTTGAAATAATGTTGTTCTGGATTCTGGTAGGAGTAAAATCATAAATGTATTGTGAGATTTTTTTTATTTTGAACGGCCTTTATAGAAAGAATATTTTCTCAACTCGTATTATCATGACAAGCATAAAACTGGACTTTTTGGTGCCACTGAGAGTAACCATTGTCTACAAGTCTTGTATCGGCATAAAATATAAAAAGATAAGTAAGCCACGATGAAAGGTTTCAGCCAGTCTGTTCTGACTGCAGTTAACTTGAAACAAAAGAAGAACAGTTCAATACAATCTTCAAATCGATCAACAAAATCGATACTCCTCTGCAAGCTGAACCACCTCTACAGCCAGCCACTTACAGCCACAGATTTATAGCCCCCCGGAGCCCCAGTCACCGGTCATTACCGTGATCCGACGCGCCGTCACGTCACTCCGTAATATCGGGCCGTGGCAAATTGATGGGAATGCCTCCGATTTGCTTTGCCCGTAAAGTGGACTGTTTGCGGGCAAACCGCTCGTTATCTTACAACACTCATTTTGGTCGATGGTTTTGGAATTTGATCCTGGGGTTCTTGTTTTGATTTTAGTGTTTTTTTGTGATCTAACGGTTGGTTAATGTCAGAAATGTGGTCTCGCATGAAGATTTGCCAAATTATTGCACTGATAGAGTTAAGAAATATCAAAAAAAAATCTAAAGTAGCTATGTTGGGTTTAGTATCTAAGGTATGTTCCAAGTTTGATGATGCTAAAATAAATCAAACCGAAAAATTATAATAAACTAAAAGAGAGCAACCTTTTCTCAAACATAAACTAATAAACTGCTTGTAAAATAGCACCAAGATGTCAAAAACACTGCCAATCAATAAATATCCCTAATTTAATACCCATTTTAAACTCAAATCCACAATTGAATAGACGAATTCACATTTATCTCTGTGAACGTTTTTTTTTTTAATTTACTAGTTGAAGTGGCGTGGCAAACGGCGAGAATTCTTCGTCTCGTCCGTCGTAAATATTTCAGAGAAGAGTTTTTAATCAGTCGTCAAGCGATTTACAAATTAAACAGGGGCCGTGTTATGAAGAAATATCGCAAGCTGTGTGTGCGTGTTTCCATTGGCTTTAGGAATATCGTCTCGCTGAAATTGTTTGGATTTTTTACGGCAAAGCTAAACTAGATCTCCAAGCTAGATCTGATGAATAAAGCTTTCAGGACTGAAAATATATCCAAGCTGGTAATATATCCAGAACAGCATCATAGTAGTTCCTCTGAACCCAGGTAGTTTTAGAAGAAGTCCTGTCGGTCCGAAAAACTCAGTAGATTGTTCTACGTTATAGTTTGATGTCTAGTTTGTTGTCATGAACTAGCAAGAGAGAGAGAAAGTTTGCGAGAAAAATCCCAAAATAAAACAAATGTCGTACCGCAAAAACAGTGGAAACTACTGCGAAATAAGAAATATCGCCGTCGGAGGATCCCCGCAAAAAGCTCGCAAATTTCGTCATCAATTATCATTATTAGGGAGCGAAGCAACGGAGACGGCGGTAATTGAGTTTTATAAATGGTGTCGGCTGGCGTCGACGTGACTGTCATAAATAGTCACGTGACGTGTCGCGCGACCCTGAACGTTGGCAGCTCGATTCTTGACAAAGAGTTTCCTTTTGTTTTCTTCTTTTTTCGACGATTTATGTTTTCTCTTATCCGTCGCGTCTGTCTGTTTTATACATTATGTGCACTGGTATTGAGACACATTAATATCAAAGGTTTCAAAGCTAACTAAAAACTTTACAAGGGGGTAGCCCTTCTAAAGTTTTCATTAATTACTTCTTCTGGTGCTTCCATAAAAAAACCTTTGGTGTCTTTCCAATTAAAATGACCGTTGGCCATCAACTCTGAATGTTTGTCTTTCTTATTTACTTGCTGGTTCGAAACTTACCCTAGCAACATTGGCACGACCTCTTAATTTTAAGGGTGACTTGAGATCCTCGCATCTCCTGTTCTAAACTACGTCACTCACCCTCCCTATGTCACACAATCTGCCTACGAGCCTCTGTCGTCCATAACCAATCCTACCAACATTACAATTCAATGAACGTAAACCTAATCCAAAATTCAAACAGGAAGTAATGTTTACAAACCTGTGAGATGAAAGACAAAGATTTTAAAACGTACACTAATTAACGGACGAAGATATTTCCTTCACCTACGCCATTTTGAATGGTTTTTTTTCCGGTATGTGTTACTTAGGTTAATGTGTAGCGATGATTGATGTGTTGTGGAAATTAAAAGATGATTGGTAATGTGTGGTGTCCATTAGATTTTTTTTTAGTAAAATTGTTATGTTCGGATTCGGATTCTTTGTCAAACACATCAGCTCAGTTTGTTGGTTGTCAGTCAGTTTTTCAACCATTTAGACGATGAATATTTTACAACTTAAATACATCAAACGGTAATATTTACAAATGTGAATGAAACAGTCCCAGTAAGTAATATACCTATACCTACATATACATTAATATAATAAAGCTGAAGGTCAAAAGTCTGTACATGGAAGATATTCGAAAAAAAGTTTGCTGGGGATACTTAGAATCCATAACAGAAGACGTTCCAACAGTTTTTAGATTTTTGTCTGTTTATCTGTATGTCTGTTTATTTGATCGCGCATCACGTTGAAACGGCTGAACCGGTTTTGATGAAATTTGGTACAGGAATACTTTTAACCCAGGGGAAGGACATAGGATAGTTTTAATCAACATACAACGTGGGCGAAGCCGCGGACGGAAGCTAGTTAATAATACTTGTGTTGGGGTTATCTCGCTCTTCTCCTTAATTGATAGTTAGCAATATAATACATGTCTAACCCCACGTCCTAACTAAGCTATCGCGCGTCCACGCGATAATTGCGTGCATATTTTGTCACTTTTTGTTCAGAAACACTGAACAAATAGTTATGAGCGCTTCGGTCTAAGGGCGCCACCTGAGGGGTTATTCCCGTATTTTTAAGAAAGTTCTCATTCTAATCTTAGTGTCGATCCGGCAAAAATACCCCAGAACTGTTACACATTGATTGTCGCTATAGCATGAATTGGCGACTAGATTTTAAACGTTTTTAAATATGTACAGAAATTGACCTTCACACCGCGTTCAATCAACCGCCGACTCCAAATGTACGAAAATATGTCACCTCATCGCAATACGCAAAATGTTCGACTGCACCCTTTATCGGCCTTAGTGTAAGTTTGCAAGTGTCTAAACGTAACTATCGCGTTTGCGTCAGGATTTTTATTCTCACCTTTATATTCTAAGCATTTTGATCTATCAGTCAAATCTTAACGCAAACGCGATAGTTACGTAAGTCCTCTGTACCTTTTTTAAACTACGAGACGACATGGCGGTGGCTTTAGCCTTACTACGTGTGTTCTGATTGCGATAGAGAAAATGAAATACAGTGACAAAAAATGAAAACTACGTTCTTACGTTAAAATGAATCATGCAATTTACCGTCGAAGAACCAAAAATAAAGGCGATGAAAAATGGATTTTATGTATTAGTGCTTGGTTGAATGAAATAAAACTAAAGCTCAGTGTGAAGGATTTTAGTGGCAAAATGATGAAAAATATAACATAAATTGGAAACACAAATAAAACCTTTTGACATAAACAAGAAAAAGGCAAAATAAAAAAATAAAAAATCTTCTAAAAAGTTTACTACAACCAAGAAGTATGCAACACTAATACTTTAATGACACCAATCTCAATCAGGGAAACGTAACGCTATACTGTAGTACAGTCATAACCATTAGTGTTGTAAACAAAGTCATTTCACTTTAGTATCGCTGTCCTTATTGGTCGTAACTCCTGCGCATCCGAGACAATACTCTTTGAAATCTTCCTACAACATTATGTTGGAAAATTTTGGGGAATTCTAAATAGTAGATGCGGCAAAAGCTTAGCTTAAATATTGATAGCTTTTCTTTTCATAGATCTTTTTACTTTCGTGTGATAAAAAGCAGCACCTGAGGGCTTAGACAGGTGGGAATCACCTTAAAAGCGCACACAGTATTTCTACAGCACTTTTCAACGGGTTTGCTAGCTTTTCCGTAGCTTTTGTCAGTCCACTTGTCATCGTTATCGGTGATAGTATATCCCGTTGTCTAGGCCTTCTGCATTGCATAACACACTCTCAATCGAAATACCAGTAACTTTGACTTTTCACTCCATCCAATGCACCGTGTATTTTGAAAATATTATGTCATATTTGGATATGAGATGGAAGGACAAGTTTGGAAAAACTTTCAGGCCCACTTCGAAATACGACTTGACAATAGTGTCGCCATTTTTTAAGTCTCATAGAATCTGATATTCCATTTATTTTAGCATTAGACAAATAACGGCTAAATAACGACAGTTATTGTATATTGTTATTGAAATGACTGCACTTTAGAGTTATTTTTTTAATGTTAACACATAGACACACATTGCACATTGCATGCATTTGCATTGCATTACATTGCTTAGTGTTTATCGTGAAATAACGAAGTTTATTAATACATTTATATCGAAAATAACTTAAGGGTGTTAACCGTTATTTGTATAATGTTATAAACATTCATTTATTTTCTGTAAGTTACAATATAATTAATTGTACAATAATATTAAATTAAATAAAAGATTAAATATAGTATGTACAAGTATTTATCGAAACTTTAAAAAAAAAGGGGGGAAGAGCTCATTGGGCATCAAAAAATTCATCAGCATCGCTGTCGATGGAGAAAGTGCCCAAAAGGCTGGCAGCATTGCCGCGTTGGATCGCAATGCTGATCCTTTGGGCTAAGAATAGGCCAGCCCTCTGGTCACGTGTAGAGTCGACCAGCCGCTTGGCGATGTCCCGGAATACTCGATGGGCACTCGGACCCCAAGGCCCTAGTGTTTCAACCCCGAACGGCTCAAACATGTAACTCCCAATAAGGTTGTTGTATTTGCGCCGTTTGAGGTTTTCTGCTCCTGCAGCAGCCGCTCCAGCACAGCCCGCCGTGCTAGGAAGATGGGATGGCGCAAGGGTGTCGACGCAGGTTGCGTCCCATACCAGAGGCCTACCCAACTTCCAGGCCATTATGGTCATTCCGTCTGGCCTCTTCCCATCGTCACGCGCCAAGCCGTTGGGTTCTAAAACAGCTGGCACCCCGGCGGTGACAAGAGCCCGACGGATGATGTCGTTAATGCTGGCGTGCCGTGCCATCCGGCCAGCGCTCTTGCTGCAGGATAGGCCATGGTGTCCGAGCCAGTCGACTCCTTCTCCGCACTGACAGCGATGCGGAGCCCCGCAGGGAGCGCCCAGACGCAAACATGTAGCGAGCCGGAATGTAGTGTCACCCAGCATAGTGCCTATGTTGGGTGACGGTAACGCCTGAAGCCAGAGGCCCGACTCCCATTCACCCACAGCCAGCAGGCGCGCACGCTCAGCAGTATTGGTGGACGTATTAATAAGTTTGTTCCGTACCAACCTGCAGAGCGGCTCATCCCACTGTCTCTGGGCGGATGGGTTCTCGGGCTGAACCGTATCCGGACAAGCCACTTTCCAGGCGTTCACTGCATCGGTCAAACATGGCACTTCGGAGTTAACCTGAGAAGGAGCTAAAATTCTTTTGGTTAACTTTTCGGTGCTATGGACCGAGGACAGGAACGCCGGTAGACTTACACTGGAAATTTTGCGGACGCCGAGCCCACCGAAGCGAATGGGTAGTGTGGCTTGCAGCCACGCGCGGTCGTCCAATGCCACATTTAAAATGGATGTTAGGGTATTTCGGATAATACTATCGATTTTGTCTAGAAGGTGGGTATGTTTCCATAAAGAGGAAGACCGGAGAAAATACATAAAGTTTGGACCGAAGCAGCAATATCTGATGAGGGTGAATGCCGAATGTAAATTAATTTTAGAGAGTCTTTCCGAAATATCGTTAAAATGTTTAATTTTGGCCTCGACGAATGATGAAAAACTGTCTTCTAGAATTGGGGAACCTAGGAGGTGCAGTGAGCTTTTTTCCAAAACTTTGATATCTGGGGCTATTAAATTGAATTTTTGTATAGTCGATTGTCTGTCGGTGTTGTCACAAAGGTAAATTTCGCATTTGGAGTTGTTGAGGTCGATCGATTGTCAAGGCCGATGGATTGGAACTGCTGCTTTAGGAACTGAAGATCTTTTAGAACGGTGTCTACGTCACCTCCTAGTGTACCATCATCTAAATACCACACATTAAATTTTGAATTTAGTTGTTGTATTATGTTATAATAAATGGAGTATAATTGGTGTAGCAACTAATTGGTATTAATAGTTTTGCATTATGTAAGTAGCTTAGAGGATAAGTAAAAGAAAGATTTCTTTGTATCAAAGATGAGTTACTATGTTCTTTAAACTTTTATTTTCACACAATTGTATTTAATTGTAATGAATTCTAACACTTATTCTATATCTCCTTGTATACTTTAAATACCACATCCATTTCTTATCACTCCTCGTCCCAAGTTATCAGTGGCCGCGTCTATCATGCACAATAACCGTTAATTCTAACAGTCGCTACAATAACGTTAATATTTACTGCGGTATAACTGCTAAACGGTCTCTCAAGGTGTCAGCACCGATAGTGATGTGTCCGTAAATATCTTGTGTTCCAGACAGTTTGTGTCCCTGTGTGTGTGAGTTATTTTATGAAGTGTATAGTGAGACTGATTGTCTGAGAATTATTTTATGACTGAACAACGATAAAACAATCTAACTTGTGTCTGTGAGCAAAATCTTGAAAATATACAACTCCAATCATAGGCAAATAAAAGAAATCTAACGCAAAGATGAAAACAATTTATACCCACGACATCAAAGAAAGTTACATCAACTTAATAAATATTAATGAAAAAACCCAACAAAAATCAATCAACTACGCACATTTATAAACGAAACAAAACATAACTCCGCTCTCAAAAACAAAAGAAAAACATCATTAATTCGCTGTTTCAACAAATTATGAACAAAACAAATTAAAATACTCGGAGATATAAAAGAATAACTAACGACCATCTGTAACTTCAAAGGCTAATTAAAATAACGATGCTTCAAAACGGTGCGTTACGTTATGACAATGAATAACTGTAGTGTAGCGGTATGAAATTAATTTTTTTAACGAGGATCTTCACTTGTGTTGTGGAAATTATGACTCTTTTACGCTGCGAATACAAGGTTTATAAATGGCCTTATCTCTTTTAAAACGGCACGGTATTTTTTTTTAAATTTTCATGTTTTTCTGACGTTCAAATAAGAAAGACATGATAAACGCCACCAAAAATAACGCCCGGAATATGCTGAAAGTTGTATGAAGCGTAAACTATTTGAGATATACCTCAACTCAAATTCACTCTTTATCTGGCTCACACTACTGCTCACGGGCTAAGTGAGAGCGAGATTGAGCGGCGGGGAGAAGGTTCCTAGGCGCCAATAGTTTAGGTAATTTATTTTTACGGTGAAAATAATGGTTATTAAAAAAAAAACATAGTAAATATCTGATTCATATTTAGTTCATTTATTATCCTAAGTTTGATGATCTAATTTGAAGTATTTAATAATACTAGCGGTTTGCTGTTCGATTTGGACGTAACTTTGTGTTTTTTTTCTAAAGAGGAAATTTTATGGAATCGTATTTTCATCAAACATAGAACTTACCATTAATCCTCACATTTACCATATATTTATTTTAATATTGATGCTGCAGTATTTTTGATATAAGTAATTTGAAACATTATAGACTCTCTAGAATCAAACCTATTCTCAAAACCAAACCGCAGAACATTCTCGTTTTTCATCCAAATTAATTCTTAAAGGGCTCTATTTGTTACACTCTAAGATTAAGAACATCTAAGAAAAACACCGGGGAGTCATCCTCTCTAATAGCTTAACTTTTCATCTCTCCAACAAATGAACAAGGGCCGTCTCTTAATGCAAATACAACGTGATTAATAACACCAGTTTTTTTCCAACGTTATTAATAACACCAGTTAATTTTAACAGTTATTTTTTTGCGTGAAATACCAGCTGTTGCGTCCAATTGTTGAATTTTGAAGTGAGGAGAGTAATGGGTGAATCAATCATTGTCATTGAAATCGATGTGAAAGAATAAGCAAAAGGGAGCAGAAAGGATTTGGTGGAAATTTTGTTATAAATGAAAGGTTTCCTCTGGGCATAAGATTTTCACATAGATACTTATCTAAGGGTTGCTTCATCCGGTAAGACTGGAAGCTGACCTCAACATTGTTGGGAAAAGGCTACACAGGTGATGACCTGCGTAAGAGTTGCTTTAGTATAAAATTAACAGATCAGTGCTTGCAAACTTGCAACTTATCTATATAATGCTCTGATTGGTCCAGTTTCATTTGAAATTCGAATAAGAAATATTCTAAAATCATTAAAAAGTCAAGATATAAAAATAAACACAGCTTCCATATATCAAACTAATGGTTTCCTTCCGTTCCCAAAAACATATTACAAAACTATCCTTATCGGAACTCAATACCCTATTTTTATTTTTCCACGACATACGTATACATAATTTAGTAATAAACAGATAAAGGCCACAAAAAATAGTTTATTATGCTGCCTAACACCATAAATCAAAGCGCAATGATAGTACGTTCACACTCCATGTCATAAGTGTCGATGATAAAACATTTGATTTATTGCATAGAAAATATTGATAAAAATATTCAATGATTTATGAGAGGAAATTGTTGTGAAACTGTATTTTTTATTGTTCGAGTTTGAGTGCGTGTGTTTAATGTACGTTGAATAAATAAACTAGTATCAGCAGAGTTACAGCTCATGCCAAAACCGAGGGGTTTTTGCCAGAAGCTGAATCGGTCTGTACAAGTAATAATCACGGACCGTTGTAAGAATTTGGCAGGCTAAACCTGGTGGAATATGGTTACATTATACTCCTAGAGATTTCCTGAAGCTTTGCTTACCTTAATAAAAACAAGTTACAAAGTGCCTCGTAAATTTTATCAAAACCCTTATTTTACCTTTTACAAGAACCTCTACCTACAACAATTATCTACAATCTACGAAATATGCACATATTTATTTATTTTTGCGCACACTTGATGAACAAATTGGTAATTTCAATAATTTGTAATTAGTACACCAAGTCTACCGCCCATTCTTTTGATCCTGCCCCTAATAACACACACAAAGACAAGGGCTGCCATAACTAACTACTCGTCTTTGTATGGAGGACAATAATAATAGGTAAAAAAATGAATAAAATCCTGCTAATCGCTGACAGGAAGACCGACCATTATTGCAAAGATACGACCAATAGACGGAAGCGGCTGTCTTTCGATGACATGATAAACACATGCTGCTTGTCCGCCATAATAATACATTCATATAAGTTTGATTGAAAGGAAAATATAAGGGATACCATATTACGTCACGGTGTGTGAGCAGGAACGCCTTGAAACCGTTAATTTAGTGCTTGTTGGTGTACAATTCGCGGTAGCGAGCGCAGCAAGCTGTCTGGCGACTTTATGTATTAAAGCTGAAGAGGGTCGAAAGTCTGTACGTGGAAGATATTCGAAAAAGAGTTGCCTGGGGGGATACTTAGAATCGATAACAGAAGACGTTCCAACAGTTTTTAGAACTTTTGTCTGTTTGTCTGTTTCTAATTCAAAAAATATTTTTTATCACGAGCGACAATACTCAAGCTGCGAAAGTAGTTGTCATGAAAAAGTATCTTGCAACGCAGCACTCCCATACCTGTTAATATAACACTGTTATTTATAATATGTATAAGCCAATAAAATTGGAAAGGTCAATTATTTTTTAAAGAGTAAACGTGGAGTCTCTTGCCGGCTCTTCCCCTTAGGAAACGATCATCGGAACCGTGCACCTAGCTTCTGACGTTTCATAAGTGCCCATGTTGGTTTATGTGAAATACAATTTAGATTTTGAGCTATGTGATAATTTTGCAAGCGTCTCGCAATGACGTGCACGTTTTCCAGTGAGTTTCTCCCCAGTGGGTTCCACCACTCGTGCATTTTGAAGTCAAAACTCAAGACCGCGCCCGCGCATCAGCGTGAACAAGCCCTTAAGGAGCTGACTATACTCTTGGTAACACGTACGTCTTCAAAGCAGCGATATCCTGCCCGTAACCATTCATTTGGTTGCTCCTTTATATGATTACATGTAGTTCCTAAATTATAGACCTAGTAAGTAATAGCTGTACGGATAGACAGAACTGGACATAGTAATGTCATTACACTGTCAAGTTCAGTGATTAGGTACAGTGAACATCCTTATATGGCCGTTTCTTGGAAACGATTACAGGACGTCAACGTTGCATTTAGCAGTACTTCAAGTACCCGTAGTTATTTTTATTTTATTTTTTCGTTTTCAATAGTATGTATGTATCTATCGTTGGATCAAGACAATTCATTTATCAATCGTTTATAGGTATATCAAATGCACAGACACTCAATCCCGAAAATATATCAGTACATTAATAACACAAACATGATGTGTTCCATGTGAGGACTGAATAACCGAATCCCCAGACGTATAGCACCTGAGCTAACGGTCAACAGAGCAATATCGATCACCTCAATAATCTAATAATGGGTTTGTACTATCAGTTACTTAACAGTTTTGAAATATAAAATACAAATTGCGAGAGCTGGTACCTGAAGTAGGTTTTAGAAAAACCTGTATTACAGGTCACCAGGCCCCACTTAGTGGCATCATACAAATAAACAGGCAAGTAACATGTTCATGTTTCTGATTAAAAAGTTAGATAAAAAAATAAATAAATGAAAAGAAGTCTAAGGGTGTGTGGTGAAGGGAAACTAATAGTAGTGGATAGGTATGTATGTTAATGGAGGTGAGTGTGTAGGTGAATGGTGGTTATCTTGTATAAATTCATATAAGTATGCATCTTCTGATTATTTGATCAATTCAATAAACCAAGAAACCTGCCTTCTTCAATCCCAAACACCCGTAAATCCCCAAAAAAATCATAAAATAAATTCAGCCACATTCATCGAGTTTATTCGGCGGCCATAACTCAGTAATATCGCCAAAGACTGCTCCATTTAACGTGAGTTACGAGCCGCGGCGACAGATTTCATAAAAATAGTCGCCCAACTGTGATTCAGATGTTTTATTACTAATGATATCGTGGAACTTAGAGAGGAAGGTGCTTTACAAGATTTTTGAGAGAGTTACCAAAGAGTTTACAAAGTATTGGGTGCTCAGCGGTTTCATAATTTAGGTCGTCTATCATACAAAATCCTAAACACTGTAATTCTGTTACTTCTAATCTACAAAAACCTAAAAAATAAAAACTATAATGACATAAACGTTAACAAGGTTCTACTTTTTGACCTTGAGTTTATACAATTGCATTTATCTCCTACTTAAATAAACTAAACTGAATGCCAAACACATACGTATAAAGTGATCATTACTGTCTTCTAAAAATTCTGAGGTCTTCATTTTTATCTACTGTACTATGTTTTTGTTTTATGTGGTGTACAATAAATTGTTTAATAAATAAATAAATATAAGTATTATAAGTTCATACAATATGTAGTATTCAGAAGCATTATATCTGCAACAAATAAAGACACGGTACGAAAATAATGGAATGAGAACAAAGTAATAACAAGAGTGTCAGAACTAGTCCACAGCCTAAAATATTACGCTTAAAAACCGAAGTATAACCGCAGAACCACAATAAACTAAGCCACAGATTAAGAAAACAAGAGGATATGCTTCCAGAATATAACTAATCTACAATAGGCCCAAAATTGGCACAACTACGATTCCTGACTGTATAGTACTGCCTACCAAAAACACATAGTCCAGTTTCCTCGAATATCAGCTTCATGAGAAGCTTTGACTAGAAGGTATTTTACGTTTACATTGACTTTTAAATAATGGTTACCCCGATATTTATCAAAAACATAATTTTAGGATTAAAACACACGTGTTATTAAATAGCATGCTAGTTTTTACTCAGCGAGACGTCGATCGGTGTGCGAGAGAGAGCGCGCGAAGGGTAGTTCATAACGACAATGTAGCCGTAGCTTAGTGACCGAAGAAATTATAATGACATTTAAAAAACTACAAAACCTTTTATACTCCTATTCCAGTGTGAAACCGATCAATAAACCTCAAGGCCACAAAACAAGAAAGTCATCTACCCAACCAAGAAAATCCTACAAACACAAAATGACAATTTACACAACTCATCTGCCCCTTCTTTAATCTACAAACAGCAATGTATCAACGGAGCCTTAACTTTTATGAAAGCCGCCCCGCAACGGTATATCACGTTAAATGGCCCAGCTTTTTGTCGTTACCTTGTAACTTATGGCCGCTAAAGTGTTGCTGCAACAGGACCTGCTAGCCACGGTTATAAGGACCCTGGAATCGTGCCAGGCTACTCCGGGTAATGGGTGTATGGTTGTGTGATCATTTAGAAATGGTTTTTAGGCTTGCTAGTATTTTATTGTTGTTTTTCATTAGCTTTAGATAAAATCGTTTAGGATGTACCAACTTAGAAAATAATCATATTGATTTGGACTATTCATTCATTCTCCATTGAGGATTATTCTATCAAGGATTAGAGATGCCTTCCATTCTTTCCAATCCTTACAACGACCTACAAGGAGAATATTCTACTTATAACAGCTGCTGTTAAAGATATCCTTATTTGCGTGTTTTTTTTTCACATAATACCTACTTTAATCGTTTATTTATGAAAGCTATTGAACACTTTTAATATCTGCCACAGAACTACTATAATAGAATTTTGTGACATCAAAGCCATGAATCTACGATTGACTTATTTTGGAAATGAACTAGACTCCAATGACAAACTCTAGTAACACATCTTATTTGTGAAGAATCTATAAAAACGTAAACTAAATAAGTAATTGAAGATGACGGCTTTTAACTACCATAAACCCTGATGGGATCACTGGTCCCCAAGTCACAAGCTATAAACCTAGTTTGGGAGCCAGAGATACACTTTATGTTCTATATTATTGTTGTTTTTACCGTTGTACCCTATGTATTTTTGAAAAAAAAAAAATGTTACTAACCTTACATAAACACAAGACTATTCACCACAAAAACAAAACGTATACTAACACCCACAAAAACTATACATGCAGGGTGTAAAAAGACCCACAAAACGGAAAATGTATGTAAATATCTCGCTCTGACCTTACCCTTGTAACAAACAGATAATCAATAACATTGAAACGATACTAAATGTAAAGGTAATTAACGAGTATTTAACACAAATTGGTCATTATCGCAGTTTTGTGGTTCTGTTAAAATAGACAAATTAACGTTCAAATTCAAGGATTTATTATTTAAACGTAGACAACATTTTTTACTCACTTTCGAAGATGAGGGCATTGAGAATTTGCCTTGATGATTGAGCCTAGTCAATGTCTAGCAGCTTCGTAGACCAGAAGCAGCAGAAGAAGATAGTAAAAGGTTTCGTAAAAGAACAAGTCTTAGTTAACCTGGTACATGCTAGCATGTCAAATTCAAACCAATGTATTCTCCGAGACGTGCAACACGTGCAAGAGATATGAGGATCGTCATCATGTATTCAGATCGAGTGCCATCTGAGTCTGACAACCCTTATAACTCTTCAATATACTGAGCTAAAGTCTTTTTACAAGACTACGGCGAAGCAAAAAGGAGGGTTATGATTTTGAACGGTACGTATGTATGTATGTTCATCTATTGCCTCATAACTTCTAAACCACTCATCATAATTTGACAAATGGGGTATCGTTGGGTTGGTCGTTAGGGTACAAATTAAAATCCGGAGTCACACGTAATCCACGTGACTCCGGATTTTTAGTTTGTCTGTCCGTGATGACTTGTTTATACCTTTTTAGTTGACTTTTTTGGCGTAGTTGGGTTTTAGTTTTTTTCGGGGTTTAGATACTTTCTGACTTTCACGACAAACAACAACTAAAAAAGGTATGCTTAGCAGGACCGGGACATTGTTTTAATGCCTGGCATTAGCTAAAATAACAGCGATGGCAAGATAAACTTCATACGCAAGTACATCAATTATCCATTACGTTGAACACAAACCGCTGATTCGGCAGAGAAAACAATTTGTAACAAAAACATAGCTGTTATGTGAACACTTAATTAAAACGCAAATTGGCGACCGCGCACCGGCCTGCGAGGGTTTTAGGGATGGGAAAGGGCGATCAGGTATCGATATATTGGGTAAAAACAAATAAAATATTATATTGCCATTTAAATAATTTAAAATTAAACTACATAGATGTTTATTTTTTGTTATTTTTTTAATTTACAAGAATTTCTGCAACATAAAGAAAAAAAATATAGTTTAAGTTTCCAATTGTTTTGTGGCGTGTTTTATTTAGTTTTTAACTTTAGAAAGAATTGTTGTTACATAAAATGTTATTTTAAGGTTAAGTTTTGTTATGTGTCTACTTATACTTAAAAATTCTATAAGAACATAGGTATATTCCTTTATATCTTATTAAAATAATTTTGTGCTTACAACAGGCTTGATGGGATACGTAGCTGCAATACTAAGGTTGAAATGTTTTGCTATCATGAGAAGCATACGATAACATTTGCAGAAGCATAAAGTTAGAAAAATGATGGTAGAAAAAGTACCTATCGCTATCAGCCAGTTCCTATCAACCGGCCGATAGTGATTCTTTAGTAAAAATCCATGCTATTCTGCAATAGAAGTTTAACTGTGAATCCCAAAAACCCTAGAACGTTGGGCATATAAGGACTGACGAGGAAACGATTCCAATGATCGCTAAAATATTCAATCTAAGGTAATTGTCATAATCACAATGTTTAACAGGCTGATAGATGATTACGGTATGATGTAAAGATATAATAAGTCACTAAATTAAAATATTATTCCCAAACCTATCGATACCAAACCACTTCACGACACATCCCTGCAGCATCCCGGTTTTGCATAATAAACGTGAGATATTAGCATAAAATCACTCGGTGGAGTCGCCTCTAACCACCGTCCTATTTGACTTGCAAAGAATTGCCCCCAGCACTACATCGATTGGTTTTCATTGCAAATTAGGTGCAATCCTGTAAACTGTAGCGACAGTAGAGGAGGATATTTTGATGAAAAGTATGATAAACAAAGAGGCAGGAGGAACAATGTATTTGCGTAGCAATACGTTAGAGACCAAGTTGGAATACCCTACTTTTTTGTTCAACCGCTAGTCTGGGTCACATAATTTAATTTCAATTGGTTTATTTTGGATTTTTATCTGTTTTGTAATTTTAATATAATTTATAATTTGTTTGTATTGAGTGTTAAACTATGGACTGTACTATTGTCTGAAATAAATGAAATAATAATAATTAAGTATAGATCGTCATTGGGCTTTCTGAGACAATTGATTCCTCGACTTTCTCTCTTTCTTCACTTTGTCGCTGGATGCTTAGTGCTGAAGACTGTGGGAAGAAAAACAAATCTAAAAGCTTAAGAAAGATTTGAAACGAAGCTGAACATAAAACTCAACCGATGAAATCTGTTGTTTCGGTGCAACATTTAGCAACATCCAGCTTTCTCTGGGAACAAAGTATAGGCATAAAGTAGATAAAAAAGGCAAGGTTAAGTTAGTCAGAACTAAATGACCTTGGAATCGAATTAGTGCCAAAACCAGGAGCTTTTTTTGCGACCGATAAAACATTGTTAAAACATGCAAAAAATACTTTAATCATACCAAGTTTTTCAGCCACCGTCCATCCATCAAAATCGGCGCCACAGAACATTGCACTCTAACCTACATACAACCTATAATTTCCATCTTTTTTACTCGTCGCCCAACTACCCGTAGTTATGTCTAAACGGTCTACATTAAACGTAATTAAAATGGGTCTAAATAACATGCCAGTAACCGCTAAACGTTGGTTATACTCCTAATTTGTGCCTAGAACGATAAAACGGCTTGTTATAATAATTTTTGATCGATTCCTTTATATTTTTTCTTATGTTTTGAGTGATTGAGGCCAATCAGAGGCCGTAAGCCGTAACTATTCATCATTGAGGTTTCTGTCTGGTTCTGTGTATTAATATTTATGGAAATAATTTGGTATTGAATAATAGTTATTGGATTGACGTCGGGTAAATATAGGGTTGTTAGTTTTCAATGTGATGTTTATAAAGTAATATTATACAAGAGTTACAAAAAATGTTTTTGTCTTCACACTCAACCAATTGTCAAACTTCTCATCCGCAGACTGCTTTTGTTGTGTACAATAGGACTTATTAATATCCTGTGCTCAGTAGATCTTCTCTACCAACCTCATCCAACTAATTTAATTTAAAAAAAAAAAATAATATGACGCGTAAAAGTGATTCTTGACACCTGTCAGTTTCGTACTAACGAATATCTGTTTTGCGAATTTTATCCTTATTACTACTAGAAATTGTCCAACTGACAGGTGTCAGGAACGCATTCTCTCAACGGCCGGACTGTAACAGCTATGTTCTTGTTGATGCTGCGTCTTGGAACATAATGTATTTCTTTACATCCAAATAATTACACGTATACAGTCTTTTTGAGTATGAAGGTACAAAATATTTCTATCATTCAAGGTTGATAGAATTGACAGTTGTCTATAGTCCGAAAATAGAAAATTCCACCTACAATGCAGTCGTCACTCAATAATTCTTTTGTCATCACATACAACAGCTGCTCTAATCTCACAAAGCTAATTTAACCTCACATCAGACCCACTTCAGTCAACTCATATTTCCATTCAATTCAACAGTAATAATAAAATACTGAGTAACGCCCTCAAACACGCGAGTAGTATTACAAATGAGTATAATGCTGCCAATAACAGACATCCTCAAAAGAGTGTTGCGACTGCCAAACAAAGGGACTGGAAGCCGATATTTGGACAATGTCGGTTTGGAAAAGGGGCTGTCATCCTGTGGGGAGCGATTGAGATAACATATAGCATTTGCGTTTCTTTTGGTTTTATTTGGAGGAACTCGTGGCTAAGTTAGAACCGCCGCACGAGTCGATCCATCAGGTTGGTCAGGTCTACGCTTGCCGGGGTTGGTCAATGGATGGGTGACGATCTTTAAAATATCGAGACTCCACCGTGCCTCGGAAAGAACGTTAAACCGTTGGTCCCGACTGGCATTCGTGACGGGTCGTCAGAAGCCCGAAAGTCCCGAAAATTATAGGCTGATAATTCTTAATGCTATGCTTAATTCATAATGATTTATACGTACAGGTTTTATGTTAAATCAATAGCATATTTAAACATCTATTAACTAGAGTTTTATTTGTATCTGGTTGCCAGCTAATGATGTCTTACTTTTGCTGTACACGTGCGTATTAAATCAGGACATATCTCCATTACGAGTATGTTCTGTCCTTTCTTGATACATTCTCATCAAATAAAGTGAAATGGATGATAGTTGTGCCAAACGACACAATGGAGTGAAATTGATGACTGTGACATTATAACGCAAGTTTTATCATAAATGGAACTAATTTATTTCAGACCAGCTGCACAGACGACATCGCCTGAAAAGCCTATGTACATGAAACTTATTGACTAAAGAATGTTCTCAAAATCGATTGGTATTTTAAACCTTAATATAAAAAGAAGAGAGTTAAATTTCGCAATGCATATGTGTGGAGTGTTACTTAACCGTTTCATACATTTATTGCTTAAACTGACCTGACTGCCTCGTGGGTCTAGTGGTCGCAAGCGCTACGGCTGAGCATAAGATCCTGGGTTCGATTCCCATGTCGGGCAAAGTGTTATTGGGTTTTTCCATCAGGAATTTCTCAGTAGCAGCCTGGAGTCTGGCTTTATGCCCAGTTGATGACAATAGGCTCACCCCCTATTACATGAGACTTAAACATAACTGGCGAAAGGTTTACATGTGGGTGGCATTACAGGTGAGATGTTATATGTATGTATCTTTAATAAGTAACAATATTTTACATATATTTATGACGACGTGAGTACTCTAAAATTGTCATGTTCGTGAACGGGCGCCGTCAGTTGGGGCTGGTCATCTCTTGGCTGCCATGGCATATTTTTAATTTTTTAATTGTTTATTTTTATTTTTATAATTTATATCAACGGACGCTTTTATCATGCACGTCTTTCTACATTGTTCTCACATGTATAAGTAATTTCAACATGAATGATGTAACCAATTTTTGTAACAATTTTTTGATTTAAAAGAGTGTCCGTGGAGTTTCTTGCCCGTTCTTCTCCATAGGTACCTACTACGCTTTGGAATGGGCAACTAGCTTCATATTTTCTGACTGACCGACTCCTTGACAATTCAAAAGTGCCTGTAAATGGTTTAATTGAAATAAATGCTTTGAGTTTGAGTTTGAGTTTATTATCTGAAGCAAATTACTTTAATAAAGAAATACATTTCAATCACCCAAGTCATAATGGGCAAAAACAAGAGGTAGGTATCCACATAAAAAATTTGGTTCAAAAGTGCCGAAAGAAGGTCATTCATTTCGGTTGATTTACACATTGCGTGACTGTAATAAATATGATTAAGGCTACCTTTTTAATGTTAAAACTACACCAGAAAATTTTATAATTTGACAAGAGCCCCTTAAAGTTATGTTATTTAAATTAAGGGTATCTTGATGATACGAAAATGGGTTTTAAGAAGAAACTATTTGAAGAATTATAGCTATTTTATATTTCGGAGAATATTAAGGTATTAAAATAAAGGAAGTGCAGTTGCAATTAACTTAACTACTTAATCATTACTGTTAACCGGTTTTTATTAGAGTACGACTCACATGCTTCATGTACTTTCACGTACTTTTGTTTTCGAAATGGTTAGATATGGGGTTCTTTGATAGTACTAAGAAGTAAGGATAGGTATTTACTTCAAGATCTAGGAATTAGACTTACACTTTCATTTCGTTTTTTCTTTAACAAAACCAGTCAACAGGAAAAAGTTACACAGGTATATAATTATACAAGGTGGAGACGAAAATACAACAATAAATTAAATTGCGTATATCTAATGACGTTTCCAACTTGCAAACAAAAATTTAATCAAAGATCTGCAATAGTTTAGTCACTATAGCTGGTAAAAAATTGGCAAGACCCAAATCGGCACATCGCTACTATTTAGTTTGTTAGAAAAAATCTTTATCTTGTTTCAATGTTAGTATTTATTTGATAGTTCCCATGCATTAATATTACCAGTGTTTTCATTTATATTATAGCATAGCAACCGCATATCATACACAACCATCTCCACAAAAGTACCCAGAAGTTCATATTTGCCTAACACCCATACAATAAGCATACTCCATATTGGCTACTAAACACTCTATTATGTGCCCACCCCATATCAATACAATGTGACGGCATACGACGCTTCTATTGTCACTCATCACAGATTACTTGACATGGCATTTATTCCTCAAATACCAACTTAGATTTTCACTTCCGAAACCCCTTGCCTCAGGAAACTCAATCTTATTATCAGCCAGCTATAGAAGTTTGGGGATTTCGCGTGGTTGGTATAAGTTGGTCTTTCATAAGCCCGTGGACAGCCAGTGATGGTCATTTGAGCCGATATGCTCAGATTACGTGTTTACAAATAGGATTTTCCTGCTTCTAATAAGCCTCAGGCATAATAGGGATATTTCTTTCTGGTTTTTGGCATTTACTTGTACAATGATGATTTTGTGATTTTTTTATAGAAATGAATGGCAGATTGACATAAATAGTATGTCACCGGAGGAGAATGTTATTTGATTTTAATAGAAATGCGAAGGTGTAAAAAAATCTGAGGTTTGGCGTGATCATTATTTATATTTTTTTTAAATCCAAGTATCTTTAATATTATTGCAATATAGATACAGATACGAATGTTAAGGTTATTATCAATTTAATTTATTCAAGTAACCATGACTCATTTGTTAGTAAAACTTATCCTATGTTAGTATCCTATGTTATTATCATTTACCCAAAAAAAAGTCAGTCGAAAAATATTGTAAAATATTTTTGTATAATATAAATTTATAATAATAATAATAATGTGAGCTCGGCTATCATTGTGCCGATTGTCGTAACGGCCAATGGCCTGATGGCCGAAAGCCTCGACCAACATCTTTTGAGGCTCTCGTTAGGCGGTTGGATCAAGGGCCTGATTCAGAAGGCAGTTCTCCTCGATACGGCTCGCATTGTGAGGAGGTTCCTGTCTCTGCAGCCCTAACCACCGGTAGCTTGGACCCTGCTCCCGACACCGGCGGAACACTATTTTTTATATTTTTAAATGTTTTTTTACATATTTTTTTAAGAAATATTTAAAAATGTTGAAAATTAGAAAGAAAAATAATAAACGAAATAATAATAACATTTAAAGCTTTTTTCTGCCAATAATAATGTACCTACATATTTTTCTACACATTAAAATAATTATTCAAATGATGTGAAAACGCATAATTTTGTAAACGTTCGTGAGTTATGTTCTTTTATTAATTACACCATTTATATTCCCTTCATTGCGACTTGAATACCATATTTTGTGACATGCAAGCTTTTGTACTGTGCTTAACAAAAGCGAGGCGCTGACAGGCTATAAAAATCATTTACAAAAATTCGGAATTATGGTGGTTTGAGGCCCAAGAAAACTATGTAAGCCGACACTGCAGTATCAAAGATTTAAAAACCTCCGTACCGTGAATGGATACAAACCTATCCGATTAGTTCACTAAACAAATAGATTAGGTTTGGCTGACGTAACCAATAACTAGATTTCCTTAAGCTTAACTATTATTAGCTATAGCATCATATAAGCTTCGTATCGCTCCAGCACGACCCTATTATAATAACAACATAACCTTAAACAGCACAAAAACAAAAACGCGTCAATAAAAAAAATATAAATCACATTTATAAATTAGTGCGATTACATCAGTTGCGGGTTAAGATCGGAACCGATAACCAAACAAGCGTATTTTGTGACGTGCAACCCTACCTTTACAATCACTCAAACATTATTGGATTTTCATCTTTATTAAGTTCTTCATAAGGTTTATGTTGGATATTTTGGGGGACCAAAATCAAGGTTGTCAACTCAGTAACAATAACAAAGTCTCGTATACGTCAGTGAGCTGTCAAGCGGCATTCAGCTGCGTAATTATCACTCGTCAACGGCGAAAAGATTTCTTTGACAATACATGGCATTGTGAGACAGCCCTCTAATCCTTTTTGAAAAGAGGGTGTTTATTTATACAGCGATGTTCGGTTCAATTTATGCTGAAAGAAAAATCCGGTTGTGCAATAATGTTATACTTAATTCTGGTCAATGTTATCATTACGTTTATTTTTTTACTGAACTGTATCATTATTTTCTTCTCTGATCCAGAATTCTTTCATCATTTGCAATTTTGCAATGCGTAATAACTTGAAGAAACTGTGATTTTAATAAGTAGGGAAAAAAAATGCTTAAAACTTTACCCCCTTCACCATAGTGGGACTCATGCAGCTCTCAGGTATTCAAGTTTTTAATGTTACCTCTAAGTGCATGTAGTCCTTATGTACCCCCTCTTACATCCACTAACCCCTTTACTTCAAGAGGTTTCAAGGCTTTCACTATGATTAATTGGGGGGGGGGTTTAAGAAAAGTAACTGAATTGTTTTAAACTAGCCCGCGTTTAATTTTATTTTTATGTTTTTAATTCATATTCTTTATGGCCTCTCTTTAGGTCATGTCATGAGCTATCCGAATATCAAAAAATATTTGGCCTAAGTCTTAAACGGGAGGCGTGAAAATTGATTCGCTGTTACAATGTATAATATAATGATTTAATAGAATACAATGATTCTGATACATATTGACAGATTTTTATGAGAAAGAAACGGGAAATTCGATTCTACATCAACCATTTTAGGCTGGTTGGACTTCCAGATTTTTGTAGAGATTTACGCAGTAAAGATACTTTAAACCCTACTTATTAAGGCACATATATTCCTACCAGTATATCATCAACCAAACCGACCTATTACCCAGTATTTAGGGCCGCCCCAACCCCAAATACCGCAAACAAGGAGTAATACGACATTTCCTGCCCTTTCACACAAACGTGTTTGAAGCACCGAGATGTTATCACACTACACACAATAAATAATACAAGGTTTCCAGTTACTAACTGGTGAGCTGACAATAGACGGATTAGGAGGCCATAGAATTAGCGACTTCTTAAGCGGCAGATGGCAAACCAACTTGTGTTGTACTTCTAGAATGGTAAGTAGGAAACGGATTACGTACCTAATTCAAAGTGGTATTACTGACGGATAAAGATTAAGTGGAAGAAAGATCGCGGTGGACGCTTGTCACTTCAAAGATGGCCGCCACAACTACGGATTAGCAAAATCCATGATTGCAGAATGGTTCATTTTGCACGTGAAGTTTAAGTGAAAAGAAATATTCGGATGTTAGAAATTGCATAATATTCCCTCTATACAATCGACTAGAGTTTGGTTCATTTATTTATTTTATACTTTAAGTAGTATATTTTCTACTTACTTATTTTTATGCACACTATTAAAAGACCTATCTGAATATACAAAGCCATCAGAACTGTTAATTAAATTATCGTAATAAAATTCCGCCTGAATCAAAATCAAAATATTTTATTTCACATAAACCTACATGGGCACTTATGAAACGTTAGAAGCTAGGTGCACGGTTCCAATTGGCGTTTCCTATTGAGAAGTGCCGGCAAGAAACTCCACAGTTACTTGTTTATACAGGGTTACTTGTAATTCGACGTATATCCGTCAGGAGCTGATAGGGGGGCCAGAATGCAACAAATTGAACACCCCCTATGTATGGCCGAAATTCAATAGTTCTCGAGATATTTGAATTTTACGGGTTTTTCGATATTTACCCAAAATTTGACATTTAATTCCAAATAAAAAAAGAACTACATATTGAATGCGTACCATTAAATAATGATATCGTAGCTGGCACTTCAATCAAGCTATGAACCTAATTAAAAGTACTTAATTCAACGAAATAATTAAAATTATGAGCGATTTAAGAATAATATCTTACCAATATTTTCATTTTACGCTTCAAAAATGTTGTCTCGTCAAAAAAATTACTATGACGTTAATCGTACAAATAACTAAAACAACTTGCCTATTCTGTAAGCTTTCCAAAAAGGTATAAAAGTTAAATTTAAGATACGTAATTCGTGGCATGGCATGTGTTTGAATCAGCGCGGGGACAGAAATCATCTGTGTTTTCAGTTTAGGATCATCCCTAAAACTACCGATTTTACTGGCGAATTTCTACGTGATGGGTCGGGGTGTGCGCGCTGTTTTATAACCGTTGAAGAACTTATATCGGCCACATGGGAACGCAATGGGAAACGTGAGTATTCATCGATCACAGTTATTATGTACTTATTTCTTGTATCGGAAGGTACATAATAACTGCGATCGATGAATACTCAAAACCTATAAAATCAATACTTTATCCATAGGTGAAGTAGCTTTTATCAAGATTGGATCTGGCAAGGCAGATCTGTAGAATTTTAGTTGTATTTCAGAACAATGTTCTCCGGCTGGAGAACATCAAATTGTCGAAGCAGAACGCCAGGCCACTGAAAATTCAACTACTCAGCGAAGAACGACCAGAGATCGTAGGCTTCCAAGCCGCTACTGGGATTACGTTCTGAACTGAATAGCTGTTCTTGATAAAAGCTACTTCACCTATGGAGAGATAAAGTATTGATTTTAAAGGTCCAGACATTTCAGTATTCATCGATCACAGTTATTATGTACCTTCCAATTCAAGAAATAAGTACATAATAACTGTGATCGATGAATACTCACGTTTCCCATTGCGTTCCCATGTGGCCGATATAAGTTCTTCAACGGTTATAAAACAGCCCGCATACCCCGACCCATCACGAAGAAATTCGCCAGTAAAATCGGTAGTTTTAGGGATGATCCTAAACTGAAAACACAGATGATTTCTGTCCCCGCGCTGATTCAAACACATGCCATGCCACGAATTACGTATCTTAAATTTAACTTTTATACCTTTTTGGAAAGCTTACAGAATAGGCAAGTTGTTTTAGTTATTTGTACGATTAACGTCATAGTAATTTTTTTGACGAGACAACATTTTTGAAGCGTAAAATGAAAATATTGGTAAGATATTATTCTTAAATCGCTCATAATTTTAATTATTTCGTTGAATTAAGTACTTTTAATTAGGTTCATAGCTTGATTGAAGTGCCAGCTACGATATCATTCTTTAATGGTACGCATTCAATATGTAGTTCTTTTTTTATTTGGAATTAAATGTCAAATTTTGGGTAAATATCGAAAAACCCGTAAAATTCAAATATCTCGAGAACTATTGAATTTCGGCCATACATAGGGGGTGTTCAATTTGTTGCATTCTGGCCCCCCTATCAGCTCCTAACGGATATACGTCGAATTACAAGTAACCCTGTATATGGTATATAAATGGGTTTTACAATGTTTCCAATGTGTGAACAGGTATGAGAGGACAGTGTAGGCCTGTCAACAAGATACTAAATAAAATAGAAAACAGTCTGCAAATGGACAGTCTGTTGAGCCTACAACGTTCTCATATTCACAAAATGTAAGGGAATCTATATAAAGGATAAACAGAAGAATACAAACCTATTTAAACCAAATGACATGGCTGTCACTACAACAGAACTCCATCCAATCCGAATGAATACCCTATATTCCACAATGATGAAAAATCAAAAACATGAATGTAGAACTCGTAGCAATCCGCGTAGCGCTACGCTAGTCGCTATGCTACGCCACACTGCCCGCTTCTTTGGGATCCCTACACAGCTTATAATGCCTCGCATAGCATCATTGTGTTTTGATCGACACAGTACTGAAATAATGTGCTAATTTAATTTGTTATCAACTGTACGATCTAATAACTGATGCGTGAAATTGATTTCTGACAAAGACTTTATTTATTTGTGAAGGGCAACGATGTAAGGGTATTTGTGACCAATTTTATTTAAAAAAAAAATTACCCACTATCTCTTTGAATATAGTCTATCATATAAAATACTACACCTCTCATATAAATAAATAAAAAATGCTGTTCGTAGGTAAACGCATCACTTAAGAATGGTTTAACCATTGGGTTATTTTAAAATGTTCGTAATAGTCCGAATTTCGTTGGAAAAAATTGGAAAAGTTTACTAGAATTTTTTCTGAACGTTATTTTTGTATGGGATGTACGAATTATTGTTTGACTGGACAACGTCTGGCGGGTCAGTTAGTGATAAATAAAAATCACCTCTGTACTTTCAGATTTTTATCCTTTAACCACGGTGAAGAAAAACATCATGAGGAAGTTTTGACACTGGAATCTACAACATCTAGCGAGCAAGCGTGGCAAATCAATGCAAGTTCCTTTTACGCACAAAAGGAGACTCTTGTCTTGTGTGTGCTACTGTGATGAACAATCAATAAACGCTTGTATCTAAGCTAAGGCCGTATACAGAAAGAAAGCTGGCAGCCTACCAGCGCTTATAGGAACCGGGCCACGCAGGTAACCGGCGCAGGCATTTATATTATGAACAAACGCCGATAAACGCCGAACGTCGCCGACAAGTTCCGAGAATCTTCGAGACGCGCCTGTCAGCGCTGGCGCCGCCCGTCCAAATCATCGTCCGATGAGTACGACATTTTGCTCGCTCTGCTTCAATCTGCTTGCTTTATGTAACTGTTACCAGAATGGACCAGCGCCGATTGCGCTGGTAGATCGGCGCCGGCTTCCAGCTTTCTTTCTGTATACGGCCTAAGGCAGTAACAGCCAGTGAACTACTGAAACTGGACACAAAAATACCTTCATATTGCTCATAAATCAGTCTGTCAAGCTTGTTCATTACGACATGAATAAAAAACGATTTCCTAATACCAAAAAGTTCCTAATCGGCACTTTGGAATTCAGTTCCACTACAGCAGAACCCATCAAAAGAGCGTGATTCTATGTGCGTTGCCCCACAAAAACATGCGATCACATAGCCTTGCAAATAAAGTACCATCAAGTACCAATTAAGAGCGGGCTCGCATGCAAAGTGCCACAAACTATATGGTAATACAACACACAAGACCACATCCATCTTTACTGACAGGCTAGCAGACTGATGGTATATATTAGCCATAAATTATGTATAATTACCATTATTTATTGCTTGCTTTAGCCTGTGGCTTTGTCTGCTTTTAATATTCAATTTCTATAAATTGACTGTCTCGTTGGTCTAGTAGTCGCAAGCGCTACTGCTGAGCTTGAGGACCTGGGTTCGATTCCCAGGTCGGGTAGTGTTATTGACTTTTTTTTCCCATCTGAAATTGATCAGTAGCAGCTCGGAGTCTGGATGTGTCCCCAATTGATGGCTCACCGGCTCACCCCTTGGGCAATGCAATTGGTCCTTAAACATAACTGGCGAAATGTGCGTGTACTATAGGTACACCTCCTGCCTAATCCTTCGGGGAATAGAGGCGTGAAGTTATGTGTATGGTATGTTATGTTTCTACACACACACACACACACACACTCCCCTGCCAATTTTGTTACGTTACATCTTTTTTATTTGTTTTATTTTTATCTCTCTTGTCTGCTGTATTTTATATTGTGTGCCTTTTAGTCTGTGTCAAATAAATGTATTTTCTTTCTTTCTTTCTTTCTTTCTTTCTTTCTTTCTTTCTTTCTTTCTTTCTTTCTTTCTTTCTATAAATAAGCGTCAGACTAAAAAGCTTTTAAGTTACCCCAGGTTTCTGAACGCAGACGTTTGGTCAAACAAGTACCACAAGAGGCAGAAAATACACAGCAGATAATCGGAAACTCGATCAGGATACTGTATGTATCCACAAAAGTAGCCAAAAGAAATGGAAATATTTAAATCAAGGTTATATTATAGATTGGGCTATGAAAAATCCAATGAAGAGCCTAGTATAATAACTACGCAGCCACAGCACCACACAAAAAACATACGGAAATGGTCATGAATTGCGGAAGGCGGAAGGTATTGATATTCCCAATGAGTAAAACTATACGGTGACCTCAGTACATAGGAGTGGTGACAAGAGCCACCCATGATCCAGTGCACTTACTGAGATGATGGGGCTGATGAACAGACAGACGGAGCTTTTACTCACAGCTCAATGTATGTTGAGCTGGTTAGGATTAGTAAGATTTACCATAATTTTCCATTATTACATCGTAACGTTTATTCTACATCACTATGCAACGGGAGACTTTTTCGTACGATTTATTTTATGTTTATTTTATTCCCTTAGGAGGTCGACATTGAAGTCCTAAAAACATTATTAAGTGTTTTGTTTTCCTTGCTTGCTGTGTGGTCTCGAAAACCACTCTGTTTTTCTTCCAGTGTTAAAACTTCAGATAACACTAACTAATCAACTGCTGAATGTGGACATGCGGGAAAATTACCATAATCACAACGCTTGAGAGACGGCTGGAGGAGGACGCTGTTGCCCATCTTTTTAAAGCCCTTAGTAGTTTATTGACGCAACGTATGAAGTAAAGGACGAAAACGCAAGGAGAGAAAGTGTGGTAGCATCGAAATAGGTGGTCAATATTTTGACAGCGCTTAGTATCTGTTATTGTTATTATGTAAAGAAATAATAAAATATAGTTTAAAAAAACTTAAAAAACACGCTTTAATAGCAAATAAATCACCTTTTTTTTTTTACGCATTTTTTTTTTGCCCTTAATCTTAACAAGATATTGTCGTCGGTCGTTGATAAGTCTGTAACGTTTAAAGTAAATCTGATCGCTTTAAAGTGGGGCAAAATCGAGCCCAAACGAGTCAGTTACATACATACAAACATACAGGTGAAACTAATAAAAGCGTGTTAAAAACACGTGATTCAAGTAGTGTTATTATACTTAGGGTGCAAGAAACTACAACTAATTTCGTACTGTTTTCTTTACCTAAAGGTTTTTTCTCACTGAACATTTGATTGAAGACATTATTTAAAAAACCACCCTAGTTAAATTAGTTAGTTTTACAGTAGAGTAAAAAAACTTCTTCACATCTTCATATTTAACTTTTTATATTATACTTGGTATTAATTATGATGAGCACTATATTATTATTAGCAATCATTTTACATGTTTCGGGATTTTTGAAATATTTATCTATTATTTATTTACTGACATAACATCTTTTTGGCGAAACCACGTTGACAAAGTTTGTTGTTGAAGAATCGGTACAACGAATAAAAGCAAATATTTCATGACTAAACTTGTTTTTGAAGAAATATAAAACTTAAACAGAAAACTTACGAATTCCTCTAAAAAATGGCGTAATTTTTGACAAAGGTGGTTTTTTAAATGAAGTCTTCATTTATTTTGATGGTATCTAGAAACTGCGTGGTAGGTAACGCTAACGACCTACCTCTGACGTTAAATAGCAGATTATTTGCCTAGGGAGCAAACAACTATTTTAAAGGTGATAGTGTGCAAAGTAGGTACGTCACTCGAGCTTAAAATAGTGTTGCTCCCGAAGTGGACACTCTACTTTTTATCTCACCCTCTATGAGAAAATAAGTAGGTACAACTTGTGAATAAGAATAGTAGGTACGTTTATTTATATCATTCTCACTGCTGGAGGAAGACACACTCTTTTTTAGAAAACTTAGTAGATCCGAATTTGAGTTAATAATTATGAACGAAGGCAGAATGCATTGATTTTTTCTCATTTTTTATTTTATTTGGCTCGCTGGCCTGTTACTTGTTCATATATGTTCAATGTTCGTGATAGATGTAGAACTTCTACTAACAATATCCACATTCCAAACTCAAATCGCTTTTAGTCCCTAGGGATTAAAGAGCTATTTTAGTCCCTGTTTACGAAGAATAAACTAGCTCTTTTTGAATAGATGTGATAAAAAGTACGTTGGTAAAAATATATTACCCATATCTATAGCCCAGTCCATATCAATAGGAGCACTATAATTACAGTCAGCTCACCACACCATTAAAACTCAATTATCAGCATGACACGCTCGTCAAAGCTACCATTATTACTCGAATAGAAACGAACCAATTCCTTTTGTCACTAATTACCGTCGAATTATCACTACAAATTATACGATCGATTGTGTAGCGGTAAAGTATACAGGAGGTAAGATATCCGACGATTTCACGTACGATTTGGATATCTTCAGGATTTATTGTGTAAGCACCCCATGGTTACCCGTCACCCGTCATCGTTCTTTTCTATATAAAACCACAATTTTGGTACCTCAATACTCACCTACTCGTAACTTCTTTTTGACAATTCAAATTCACTAGGATTATTCACAAGTACTCGATTAAGACTTGAAATGAAATGAAATGAATTTTTTTATTCTCTAAATAGGATATCGGAATCACTTTTACACGTCATATTTTTTTTAAAATTAAATCTAAGCTAGATGAGGTCGGCGTTTCATAAATGTCTATTCTGAGAAGAAAGGTTGAAACAAAATCAGAGGCCGCAGTCTCTTTTAAAATCCATACACAATCTTGGTCAGGCCATTTGACGAACATGTAGATTAGTGTCTGAAATGGTCTTTGGTGGAAAGAGCCACACAGATTTGAGTGGACCTGTCCAGTCAGTGCAAGCATTCGCCACTAATGGTCAAAAATTTTCGACGTAAGATTTCACAAACGTAACCCTCTTTCTATTAGAAGGTAATAGGTACACCGGTTGAATAACTTTCTGGGTGGTTTGATTTTAATACTGTACCTACCTACCTACTACTACCTACTATTAGTCTACCTACTGTAATCTCAACACTGCTCGACAATGAAATCTCCGTAAAACAAAGCATGCCTAATATAATAAATCAATATTCCAAGTCCCGATTTAGAAATCAATTGACAGAACAAAATGACCGGTCGTTTGAAACATACAATTTCTAAGTACCGCTAGTTAAAGGTAATTTTCTTGTTATTATGACTCAATTAGATATAATCAAAGGTGATGGTGTTTTACAGTGTATTTGTCATTACTTATTAATATTTTAATTATTACTTTGAAAGACTTGAAGTCGAATAAATAGGTAGGTAGACTGATATTTATTGATCAAAGACTGGGAAATTCACATAATTACTAAAAAGAGAATGAGTAGTCATTTTTAAATAAGAATCATTTTGAGTCCCCTAAGCTCACAACGCTACATTTGTACTTAAAAAGCATTAAAATAAAAGTATACTCGCCTTAAAAGTGATAGCAAGGCGATAAACGTCAAGTTATTGCTTCTTCTTTTTAGTAGGCGCTTAAAATATTGCTAAGTGAATTTTAACAGGCGTTATCATCCTCATGTTTATGCGCAAATAATTTATGATTATAGAACGCCCTTTGGATATTCTTTTGTGAAGTTTTTATGCCAGAATTATCGTCATAGAGTATGCCATAAGATTATAAAGACTTATTTAAGCCATGCAAATGTTTAATCAATCTAATCCATCAAATTCAGTTCGACAAAACACAAAAAACAAATTCGGCATCCCACAACATTTCTACAGGCCATCAAAGCTACAGGCCCAGTCGAAAACTGTCCAATTCACAAAGGCCACAGCTCTCAGAGGCGGGCCATTTCATCAGGTAATAAAACACTCGCAGAGGTTACTTTTCTGGGTGAGTTATAGGGTTAGGTCGCAGGGGCAGGGTAGGGGTCGGCCATACATCACCCGGGGTGGAACGAGGATTACTCCAACATAGACTTTGGCTTGTTAATGCTCGCTAAAGTTTTCCTTTGCGTGATTTTTGGTGAGTTTTTTTTTCAGCGGTTTTTTTGCGGTTGAAGTTTGTAACTCGGATAAAGTTGTGTCGTTTTTCTAAGGCTACATCGTTTATGTTGCATTTAATTAGTTTCTTGTCATGTTTTAGTTTGTATAGTATCTAGTTACTAAGACAGGATCTTGTTTAAAATCTTTTTCGATTCGTTTTTGCGACTTTTTGGTGAACCTTTGTATGGAACTATACAATTCATGATTATTACCTACTGAGTTTTATGTACCTAGTATACTGGCATGTAATTGTTAAACGGAATACAGTAATGCTCGAAAGCATAAAAAGGTTCTTGGTGGCTTTCCTGAAGTATTTTAGATATTAGTAGCTTAGCTGTCAGACACTGACACCTCTTAAGCTGCTTACCCAAAAATCTTCAGCACCATATTCCACAGATAAAATATAATATAAGAGAAACAACAAAGAAACGTCGCAGTTAACAGCCCGACTGAATATTCATAAAGATAAAAGTGAATTTATGCGATCATAAAGACCGGGAACGAATGATAAAGACTGGGACCGAGAACGAATGATAAAGAAACTTGTGTTGCTGGAATACTGCTCTATTTTTTTTGGTTATAGTTTTTTTTCATTGAGCTGAAACTTTGTCTGTTTGGTACCGAAAAGTTTACCTGTAGTGAAATGTAACCTACATAGTGGTCAAAGTACGTTTATCTTTAGTTTTTCAAGAAGTTTTTAGTCTGGAATTTGTTACAGGTAAATAAGAGCTAAGTTTGAGTTTAAAAAACTGTTCTAAAACCAGTCAGGCAATCCTGGATTATCCTAGTGAGAAAAACCGTGATACACCTTATTCCCATAAGGAGAAAATGAACCTGTCAAAATCGTAATACGATCTGATACACCTACATCTAATACATATGAGATATCTCTATTGCCGCCCACTGCAGCGCACTGAGACGCCTATGTCCAGCATATGTCTGTAAGACAATTAATGCTGCATGAATAGAGTGCCGCATATCCTCACATGCCAAGGGAGTTATAAAGGCCTCATTCCAGTCGCTACTCTATTGGATAGAAAGTTGCATCAACTAATTGTTTACTGAAAACATGCAAAGATTCTGATTTCCCTAAGGATTGTGAAGCTTTGAGGTCAGACCACGGGGTCAGACGATTTTAAAACTAATAAGATTGTTTGAAAAGTTAAAGGAGATTTATTATTCTTGAAATTTCTTTTGTAATATTTAGGTAAGTAGTATCAGCTGTTCCAGACCCACTGCGAAATATACACAAACAATGAAAAAAAAAAAAGAAGTTTAACTACTACTTTGAAGGTCTTCGGTTTTAGCTATCTTTGTAAAAAAAATATGGTCTGTATCTGTAAACATTTGTGTCTGAAATAAAGATAAATTAAATTAATCTCACTTGTGATGATCAGGCCGAAGATGAAAGCAAAAGCGAGTTTCACCCAGATATATTGATGACCACGCTTGCTTGAAAACATCAGACCATCTCATGTTTATCTTTAGCTACCATAAGATACGGATATGTTCAAGCCATGACCTTACAAAGAGAAGTGCGACGTCTTTCCCCATATAAAAAATACAGCTACAAATTACTACAAGGTCACACCTAATTCAACCCCCAATTACTTTCACACAAAAAATACAAGAAAAAAAAACAAAAGAGGAACGCCAAACTACGATACGTCACAAAAAGCTGAGAGGCACATTACGCATGAAAAATTCATGCTGTTACAGAGATTAGCAAGACAATCCCCCCACTTGTAGGGGGTGAAAATATACAGAGCAAGGTGTCAAGAGGAGAATGAATTTGTCAGCGTGTGATTCCTAGCGGCCCTCCCTACGATATATCACCCGGGCGGGCAATACGGCACAATGTGCGAGCACCCTTAATAATGTATGCGATTTAATATTTAGAAAGGTTTTCTTCTTGTTTTGATTTGTGTTTTTGTAACCTTGTTTGTTGGTCGAATGTGTTCAAGAGGGTAGTATGAATATGTATGATTTACAAGGTTTATTTTCAGGCAGGTAAATAGTTTAAAAATTGGGGTCTGTTCCACATTGTCTGCGACCCACTTTTTTACAAGCGAAAAACGGTTTTATGAATGGTTAGCAGCCAACTTCATTGCGTTATTTATTTAAGTGTATATTTTATTGACTTTCACTATAATATTTGTTGTTTAACCCCTTCACCGCCACCACTTAACGAAGAACTAAGAACATTCTTCAACTGGTACAAAAGTACCCCTGAATTCTCGGTGTCCTCGGATCCTGTACCCCATTTTCCCGAGGCGTCCGTCTGATTTATAGTGCGATGAACAACTTCCTTCATAAAATACAGCCAGCCCGCTGACACATCGCGTACAAACTTGTTTTTCTACTGAAAACTTATTTTTATTTATACTTGTTATATTCTGACAACCGCTATTTATGAGAGTTGATGGATTGCTCTGACCACAACTGGACGGAAGCAACTCGCCACTATCTCATACTTCTTGACGATTGATCCGTCTTGAAAATATTCAAAGTTTCATTAACCTCAAAATAGACAGTTTTTTTTAAATTTCATGTTACATTAAAATTCCGTCTCAGTTAACTGCATTAAAATACACAGAAACAAGCTAAGAACCAAATACAAGATAAAAAACGGTTCATTTACATACAACCTACCACCTGAAATACGTAAAGTAAAAAGGAAATTGTAGCCATTTGTCATAATAAAAAAGTAAAACCGTAAAAGTTTTTCGCAATAAAAAAGTATTTTTAATTACTTTTTGTTATTTACCTTGCCCGTGATTCACAAGACAAATTCTTGTATAATACCTAAAAGAAAAGTATGAATAACGATAATTTAAAGATTTTTATTTGAGCTTGTTTATCTTATTTGAATAGAGTGAACTACGATAGCTTGCTCATCGGAGATTTCAGACCCAGGCGAAATGCGATGTATCTATATTATCGTCGTTCTTGAAGACTATTTCTACCAAAAGTCAATAACTACACATTCAGTCCTTTCAGAAACCAAGACAAACAGTAAACCAATACTCAAGGCACTAATAAAAACTATCAGGAAATCGTCCGTATAAATCGCGCGTCATCGAGCTTACAACGCGTCATTTCTCTGAAAATATATGGCACGAATAAAAACCAGTGAAATCTTTAGAGAGTCCACATTTTTTCCGTCAGACGGCTCGTAAATCTTCCCGACAGCGGTGGAAAGGACCGGAGCGGCGCGAGGGGGTTGAAATATGTCGGGAGGGGCAGCCATCCGTCACTACAGAATCACCTTCACGACAAATACGTGTTAGTTGAAGATGTGTTAGTTTTTAGTGCCTGTACTTGTAGGATAAGAGGTTGTGAAGAACTCTGAAGGCTGTATTATTTTCAAGGGCACGCTAAGGTTGGGTCACTTAACTTATGTAAGAGATCTTGAGGATGAAAAGCTACAGTCTCTTGTTGCCTCAAAAAAACAACAAACTACGGAAACCCTTTTAAGCAACAATGTCAATTTCTGTAGACTGTTCTGTGTTTAATTCTATAAATAAATATCTTATACCGCCGCGAATCATATTTACATCAAAATACTGTAAACTGATACTGACCTGCAAATTGCAAAAAACGCAGCTGAGCCCAAAAGGTGGGTCATATTTTTGATATTATAAACCTTATGATGAAGCCAATAAAAGTTAGTAGACAGATTTAAACCTTGCTCTAATCTTATTCGACCGTATTCAATTGTGTGGATTCGTGTGTAAGACAGGGACAAATCTTCATGGTTAGTCTCCAATTTCCATTTAACTGTGAGAAATAGCACAAGAGGTTTCTGGTTGCGCTGTCAAGGCAAGACGGTAGTACTAACTGGCTTACTAAATTGGTTAGTGGATAACATGCTCGGCTCAGCTCTGTGCTGTCTTGGTAATCGTAACGTTTACTGCACCTTAGATTCAAAGCGTCTAGTCAATTTTGACCTTACACATTGTCTTGAACAGTTTTGGCTATCTACCATATGATCTGAGAAAGTTTATTAAGAGTTTTCTGTGATGCTAATCCTAGCTTTTCAATCTATGCAGTAGTTTTTCACGAGTCCTGTAAAAGTTCATGAGATAATTCTATTTAGGAAAAGCAATCCCACGTTGTTATTTATTTATATACTATTTCTTTTTATTAATATAGATTAATGTCCGATTTGTGACTTGGTTACGTAAGAAATGTGCAAGGTAAATAAAAATCGACCGTTGTGGTATGACTGCACCGTTTAGGACGATTTGCTAATAGGATATTTTGCTAAAGTGTCGTTTTGATTATAGGTCGTTTTGCTATTAGGAGCATTTACTTTTAAGACTTTTTGATACGGAGGGGTTTTTACATACTTACTGACATTTTCAATAGTAACCCCACTCGGGTTGACTGATCTAGTGTACCGTTCAGGAACCAAACAAAATTCTCCATATACACTCATTCCCCTCAACATATGAAACAGAACCACCACCATCATATTCCATACCAATACATCACAGCATACTGCATTAGCAACGCTAAGCCAACGCTCTTAATCGGGCGCAATCGTATATTTCTTGATTAAGAGATCGTAAAAACGTCGTCCCGCTCTGATATATGGGCTCTGAGCAGGAGAGGAGATTAGCCGACGGTTTGTGGACTCTGGAAGTGATGTACGATGATTGATACGCTTGGTCTGGTGGGGGATGGCTTATTAAGTTGATTGTTTACGGTTTTCACTTCGATGTGGGGGTAGTGGATTGTGTTACTATAGCCGTTATGCCCGAGAGCTCTAAAGTGCCATTAATATGGAAACGACTGATCCCATTTTTGTGGGATTACATCTAGCTGCAAGTATGTCGACCACAACAATTGCATCAGGGCAAGGAACATGGCGAAGATTAGGGGGACTGTAACTACAGAAAAATTATTACTATTAGGTAACTAGAAGAGTTTAGAGCTGTCTCCGGGGAATGCTGTCTTTATAAGTGTAGACCAAAACACTTGGACTATCAAAACACCAGTTGCCTTTTTTTAAAGATCTTACATTATAAATATAGGAATCTTGATGCCTTCAGGTTGGTTCCTCTCAAACAAAACTAAGATATTCTTTACCATAAAATGCTCCTCAAAAACTTCACAGCCACTACTGCGACAGTAGTAAAGATAAACAAATATGACTTAGGAGTCGGCAGGACGTCGCAGCGGTCGTTCGCAGCTAATAAAACAGATAAGAGCGAGATAATTTACATTTCAACGATAAAGTATCTTTGCTACACCCAGCCGAAATGAGCCATCCCGACGCTGCGAGTACTACAATTTAGAGTTCTTTTTTGGTGGTCTAATTTATGAGCAGGAGCAAGGTGCTAATTTTATATTTTGAGCTTTTGAACTTTATTCTAATTTTATCTTTATGACTTGGCAAACACATCTTCAGAACCATCTGAAGATGTCCTAGCGAAGTCTTATAAAGAATAGAATATCATCTCAACCCAAAGTTTCACTATCTGCATATCGAGAAAGACAAAATCAAACCAAGGTTTGATTCATATAGATTGAATTTCTAACACCACTATGGTACCACTGTCATAATTTTCTTTTCGCCCGATATACTGTCGAAAAAACTGAATGCCATCTTTACGTAAAAGGAGATTCTATTGCTTTCAATTGCATGACTTTGCGGCTATCAGTTCAGGCAGAACTTTCTTGCAGTTGTACCGTAGACAGAAAGTGCACACCAAGCTCAAATTGACAGTTGCAGTCGAGATGAACTCCTTCTTTCTTGGCCCTAAATTAATCTGCCTAGCGTTTTCCCAACTATGTTGGGGTCGGCTTCCAGTCTAACCGGATGCGGCTGAATACCAGTACTTTACATGGAGTAACTGCTTATCTGACCTCCACAACCCAGTTTCTGGTTAACACGATCCCCCTCAGTAAGATTGCATGGTTGTCAGACTCCCGACAACGCTATGCGTTGTCTAGAAGCTTGAAACTTTGCACAAGAGTTCGATATTCAACGAAAAATCCTCTCTTAGTCACCCACTAAGAGAGGATTTGTCAAAATTCATACCGTAACCCCTTACGGTACCCGATCACTCGTACCACAACCACACCAGAACGCAGTAACGAAATGTAGGCACACAATCATTACGTGTGAATAGTACCACTACAGCTTCTGGCAATTCCATTGTGATAACTACAAAAAATAATGTGGTTGCGTTGTCGCTAGTAGTTACGATGTGGCTAGTGTTTGCAGACAAAAAGATCTACTCCGGCTCTCGTAGATGAAGACGAAGATGAAGACCAAATGGTGGTCAGTGTGAATAAACTATTCACTTTCAATTAAATTTGCACCTGTCCTTGTGTTGGACAGTTCGTCATTTTCTCTAAAGTGAAAAACTATCGGGCATACGGCTTGTAATTTGTATATTTTACAAAACGCTTTAGCTCATACCTCGCGCCACCCAGCTAGTTACAATATTTCACAGCAAACGGACATTTTTATAGGTATTTAGCGAAAACGTCGTTCCAACGGACCAATTTGCAACTTGTTTGCGTCGCCAATAAATTGTCGCCTACATTTCCTAAATTACGCTGTTATTTGTGACGTATTGTGCTCGAGGTAAGCGTATATTATTGTTACTTATGCTATGATTATTGTTGGTTGGTTTTCTTTTGTTTTTCAGAAACTTGTTATTGTACAGATGGGGCTATATGTAGTTAGACTGTAGGTAATTGTTCAGATTGGGTTATCTTCTGCAACAGCTTATTTTCTTTTAAACTTTCAGTGAATCTAAAGTGGTAATGGTAGTGCCATAATATCTCGTATCAGGATCGATACTTCACGTAAAACTTCCCAACCTTGATTAATACTAAGCTATACTAAAGGAGTTGATCATTAGTATAAGAGTTCTTCTCCATAGGTACCTACTACGCTTTGGAATGGGCAACTTCTTTCTAACTGATTTGACAATTCAAAAGTGCCTGTAATTGGTTTATTTGAAATAAATGCTTTGAGTTTGAGTTGACACCATGAAGACCCTCAGTCCTGAATTGATAGATTTTTTTTAGAAGGGAGCTGATGTTTCTTAAAATTTTCAAAGAAATGTTTAAATCCTCTACAATATTTGTGTAGCACCTTAAAATATATTAAAACATCTGCCTAAAAATTGCCTTCAAATTTTTTTATTCATGTTCATCTCCCTGTGGAGTTATGTAACTAACACCGTAATGTAAAGGACCCAGGCCCCTTGAAGCTTCTACATAAAAATACGATACCTCTCAAAGGGAACCGAACATACGGAAAAAAAAACTATTTTATACATCAAACATTCTAAAAGAATAGACACATGATGAAGTGACATATTTTGTGATACAAAAACCAACTTTATGGAGCTTTTTGTAAACAAGTTGCCAAACAATTTTGAAATCTATTGCTTGGGACATAGGAGATAGGTTTTTTGAAGCAAAGGTACGATGAAAGTGATATTTTGATGTTACAAAGAATATTGGACACGATACATGAATGAATTTGATTTGAATTTATTACCTTGAGCTTCGACATGTTGTTTGTTGTTAAAAGTATACAATATGTCAGGTCCTAGGAATATTGAAACGACGATGGATTTAAGTGAATTTGGCTTTGATGTTGTTGTTGAATAAGGTTGAATATTGATATCTTTACAATACACACATATATTTTTGTACACCTTACGTAAAGTTTCTGATGCCTTACCAAGTCATTCAATGGCCTAAGGCCTTTGCACCGTTGGCATCTTGGCATTAAATTAAACTACAAAGCTGGAATAAAAAATTTAAATAACCCCCGACACAAACAAAGACGATTCCAGGTGATGCTGTATAGAATACTAAATTTCGAATCGATCAGACCTGTGGAAGATCCGCACATCCATTCATAAATAGAAAAGAGCTGATAATCTTCAAACGGCTGGACCGATTTTCATGAATTGTGGCTGAGAACACTCTCGATCAAGACACCTTTCAAAAAAACAAATAATAATCAAAATCGGTTCAGCCGTTTGGGAGCTACGAGGCTACATTAACTACCTATCAGCCCAGTCTCCATTAGTAAGGTTATATGCTCGCACACAATGTGTGTCCTGTGTACATCAGCTTATCTTCGCTTAGCTTAGCTTCTCTGCGTCCGGCGACAAGCCCAACGTCATCCTTAAGATGCCTCGTTGAGAGGTGAAATGCGTGCCGATTTCTTACGGGGTTTTTTATGAATCTTTAGGAATAGTTAAGTGGAATACGTTACTAAAAATTTTCTACGTCTATTGTATTTTATCAGCTTATCGACCTCAATTAGGGTTTTGGGCATGCCCACCGTGACCACAACGGTGGATCCGCGCTTGCACACTATTTTAAGCTCGATGAGAGACAGAGATGCCAGTCTCCCATAGCACCCTTGTGTAGCATAACAGCATCTGTCTACCAGTTCTTCCATCATCCCGGAAAGTCATCGTCATTAATTTACCCAAGTGTAAACTAATATAATGTTTCATCTGGTAAACATTATACCAGAGGCTGATCGGAAACTTATCGCCTAAAAAGCTTCAATAAAAGTCACATGAATTTTTCTAAAGCATCCTGCCAGCATGACACGTTAAGAGCTAAGCGTCGAAGTATCGAATGCCGTAGACGTCCCGAGAGTGCTAATAATGCGATTTTGCCAAAAAATATGATGACAGCTTCGAAACGAGGCAGCCATACTGGGAATACCTTGTGAGTTACCGGCTTTTGGACTGAAAACTTCAGTATTTTTTACGAGATAGTAATCTTTACAAGTAACTTTAACTTAATGTTGAAAAAGACAGAGCAACTTGTTAAGGGGAAAGTAATTGAAGAACTACACATCCAGCACTATAATTAGTTCATATTATACTTACCTAGTTGATTATGATTATGACACATGCCAAATGCTTACCTACAGAATTCACACGTGCCATAGAGAATCATTTCAGCGTTTGTATAAAACCCCCACTCCATACCAACCCCAACAGTAAAGCAGAACGATGCCATCCAAGCGATCATTAACATCATTAAAGGTTGAACATCCACAATACCTCTGCACAACAAAAAAAAAGTGTTTCAACAAAAAAAAACATTTCCACCACCCGCCGACAGACGGCGCTGCGGAAGACTTTACTACTTCCGGTGACAAGATGGCCAAGCGTTCAGAGCAGCCGGAAACTGCGGCGAGAGAGCCCAAAAACACGATAAAACTACCATATCAAAACCACCTAACATCCACCACCCCAACCTTTAAAATCCTACCTTATCGCACTAATCATAACGTTCACAGTCCTTTGCTAAAAGTTTGTTCATAAGCCCTTACAAAATAACAAAGGAAGGCAATAAGTAAGAGCGTTCCCGTCAAGTGCGATCGCTTATTTCCCGCATTGAATATGATGTAAGTTTTCCGGAGAGGCGATAAGGTGTAATGGTATCATTTGCCCTTTCATAGAGCAGACCAGGCTTTGTTACTTCATGGTTATAGGCTGGTGACAAAGTTGAATATTTGCGTATGCGCTCTGAATCAAAAGTAGGGATCAACGAGGATTTTTTTTTTTCTGAACCTAGATTTACAAGAATAGTTTTTCTTTAACCTTTTTCTTTTCGTTTTAACATAGCTACAATTTACTCTATGTACTGTACCTACTCTAGTGACCTAGTAATTAATTGGGCAGTTCCTTCCATGGCCAACTGGAACCGAAAATATTTCATTATGTACTTACGTAGGTTATCATGAAACTTACAATATTCAGTGCATCGAATTATTTATTTTGATTTAATTTCTCAAAATTCACAATGTCCAAGGACTTTTATTTCCACAAGTGGAAAGAGACTCTCAAACATTTGAAAGAATTAGTTAATGTTGATATTCAGTATCAGGTACATTGTTTTATCATGCCGAGAGTAAAATAGGGCCTTACAAACTATACCAACCAACTATGACTCCATTAAATATTTCACACTATTATCCCTCCTATTGCTTAATTTTCCAGCAATTTGAGGCATTAATTCATCATCATTATCAATATCATCCACAACCCGACTTCATCCACTGTTGGGCATAGTTCTCTCTTTGGTCATGCTAATATCCACGCTCCTATGCCAGCCTCATCCAGGTTCTACATCTTGGTATATTGGCGTGTGCTAGCTGACATTATGGCAAATAATTTAATTTAATTTAATGTTTTGTGTTGTGTAATGTAAATTATTTTGCATACTATTCATTCTATCAGATCTGACAGTAGTGCTGCTGGGGCGTTTGTTGCGCAATTTCTTCTTCCCAGCGAAATCACTACGACGTGGTGAAGGGCGGGCGTTTCGGGGGACTGTGTTATATAATGTTGACGTTCGAAAAGTGCTGATTCTCAGCATAGCTTGAGTAAATGACTTTTGATATTACTTTTCTCTTACTTCAGTTGGTTCTTTCAGGTATCAAAAACTCACGACCCAACACTACCGCCAGCAGTACTGCGATTGACTTCAATCCTAGGACAGTACATGCTCATGTACAATGAAGTAATTGAATGTTTCCAACAGAACCTACAAGTGCAGAAGACTGTGTATTATGACAATATTGTGAAAGCTATCGTTTCTAGGTGAGTGTGGTGTGAAACTGGTGATCAATCTTGTATGAAAAGGAGCCCTGAATAGTTTTTTTTTTTTTTTTTTTTTTTATATTTTTATATTCTGTAGTTCACATTGATTGTATACATTTAAATTGGTGCTAACATAAACTCAGTGGAGTTTTAACCCTGCCCCAAAATCATAGAATACTTACAAAGAAGGTTTTTCTTTGTAAGTATTCTGATTTTGAACGAAAGAAAATATAACGAGGATATAAGCTAAACAGTCCATAATACAAAAGTGGTGGTAGAATGTTTTTGAATTAATACAGGTTGTCCCAAAAGTAAAGTATATAATAATGTTAAAACATATACTTTACTTTTCGAGCAACCTGCAAGCCAGCAACAGATAATTTTGCAGTTTTTTTTTGTTGCTTCCTAAAATTATGATAATAATTTGGTTACCTAGATGGTTTATGGTTTCTATAGTTTATTCATTTAAATATTATAGACTGTTCAACAAGATCTGAATGACTACTACCTACACACCAAATAAATAAATTAAAAAATGAAACAGTATTGCATGAAATAATTTGCCAAGTAGAACTTATAAAGAAGTAGTGAACTCCCAGATTTAACAGCAATTAAAAGACAAATTAGTAATGTCCAGTTTTTTTTTTCAGAATACTAGAACTGAAATCTGTACTAGAGAAGTTAGAAGGTAGTCACATCCAATTTATAGGCCATGGTTTGATCGAAGTCCATCACACAATATGTGACATTGAAATGACTGCAATACCAAAGGAGGCAGGCAGACCGGAACACATACAGGCTGAACTTGATAATGTATTGGCTAGAGTAAAGGAAAAGAAAGAAACTTTACTATCGATGAGTAAGATAAAGCATAAAAAACTTTTTCCAAAAAAAAAAAACTAGTTCCAAAAATACACAAAAAAATGAAAAATAAGTTTTAATTTGCAAGTTGTTTTTTTTTTTAAGTGGATTTTATTTTTCACTGTTGAGAGCTAACCTATATTCGTATACAACTACTTACTATGTAATATATCAGTGACAGGAAGTTATTTTAACATCATCAACATACACTAAGTGGGAAAACGTACTATTGAAGGTAACTAAAAAACTACCCATGAAAAGTTAATAACATTTATGTGACGCCACTGCGCAATCTTCCTCTAACAAATTATAAAAGAATTTTCAAAATCGGTTGACAATTTTCGAAAATATCGAAAATATCACATATAAAAAAAAACAATATTTTTAAACAGACGAATTGAGATCCGCCTCCTTTTTTAAGAAGTCGGCTAATAAAGGACATACATAACATAAAACATAGCTTTATATAAAAAAAAGTGAAGTACTGCACTGAAATAAGTTAATGTAATTGATTTAATGAATATAATTATTTCGGGATCCCTTTTTTTCGCATAATGTTTTTTTTCCTAATATTCTTTGGCATAACGATTTTGGCATAAGTATTTTTGGCCTAATAATTGTTTGCCATAATTTTTTTTTGGCCTAAATATTTTTTGTCATAATTATCTTTTTGCATAATTTGTTTTGCCATAATTTTAATTCGCATAATGTTACTAGGCGTAATGTTAGTTGGTTTAGGTTAGGTTAGGTTAGAACTGTGACCTCCTACGCACGAGCCGAGCGAGCGAAGCGAGCGGTGCCGCGGCAGCGGCCGGCGAAGTGCCAGAAACTAAAAATATAAATGAAAATATATTTATGCTTTTGAATATTATGCTTAATCATTATTATGGTTAGAGAAATTATGCTTAAAAAAATTATGCGTAAGCTGTTATGCGTATTTATATTATGCGGAAATATAATTATGCCAAACAAAATTATGCTAAGCTATATTAGGTCTTAAAATTTTATGCAAATGGATAGGGAACCAATTATTTCAAAATCGATTTCAGCCGAAGAAACAGAAATTGCTAGTGTCAAGTTAGATAGCATATGGGATTCAGATGAAAGTATAGAAGAAATACCGGAGAAAAAAGTTGTTGTAGTGCCAGAAGCAATACGTAAGACAAGGGAATATTTAGCTATGATACTGGCACATGAAAAAACTAGGTATGATATTGTCATATTTTAACCGATCAAGTTTTTTTAAATTAAATACCAACTTTTATTAAAAATTACTTTAAATTAGCATTTGACAGGTCAAAAATTCTCCCACGGAAACATACTACCCGGGATAAAAAGTATCTTAATAAGTCCTAACCTAGGTTATGGATAATCTGTATGCCGAACATCGAAATCCATTCAGTCGTTAAGGCGACAGACAGAGTTACTTTCCCATTTATAATACTTGTATGGATAAGAAAGAAAGAAAAATTGGTTTATTTGTCATAGAATCACATGCATACAAAAAGATAAGAGTAATCAGAGAAATTAAAGACTAGTATAGATTATGACAGAATCTTGGATGATATGTTTTTACTAGAAGAGAATAATGGGATAATGTTTATCGACATCTATATCTGAACATATAGAACACACATACACACACAAATACAACCTCACAAATAAGCACACATAAACTTATGCTTTACATTGTTCAAATTACAGACAAGTCACGAGATCAGTTAGACATGATAAACTTAAACGAGAGATGTGGGAAAAAGAACTGACTGGTCGTTTGGCACCTCCAGCTAGATATGAAGTTAGAGAAAGAAGTGCCGCACTTATACGCAAAGTATTCAGGTAATAAGATTGATTATTTAAAAAAAAAAACATTGCACAAATGAATAATGAATTAGGAAGCGCTGATGATTACATTTCAGAGCATATTTCAAATTAAAACGGGAACGAATTATAAACTGCAAACGAGACGAATTATTGGGGCTGAATATTTGTGATACAAAAAATTTGGACATCCAAAGAATACAAGCAGAAACAGTATGTATTATGCTTACACAACAAACTATTTTTCATACCAATTTCTACTTCTATATTACTTGAATTACAATTTTTTGTTGTCAGATGCTTAAAAATCGCTCGAAATTACATAAAACATATGAAAAAGAATGGCTTACTCGCCGGGAGGATTTAAAACAAGGGTATCTTAAAAATAAAAGAGCCCAACTATGTGAAGAATTTCGAGATCAAATAAGGGAATGGTTCATCGAATGGTAAAGTAATATAACCAAATCACATTTTCGTAAAAGATTAAGACTAATCTGTTTCATTTTGACAGTTCAACAACATTCATTGCGTAATTTACGTTTTTGAGCAGATTTTTTTTCAAACCTATGAAACAATGGATTAGCAAACTGTTTCAAAACGATTCACATTGCGATTGATCGTGTATTACGCAATAAGGGTGCAGTATAGGGCTTAAGACTGGTTGATAAGTCAATAGGACATATAGGTAACAGTAAAAATGCAGTGACATATTTGAGCGATATAAGAGAAAAGTCTAAAGCTGCCCAAAATTACCCGGCAGGTCTTCCGAGCCCCTATTTCAAAAAATTACCAACAGGAGCAATAAACGCATTGTGTATTAGTTACAAAACCAATAATACAATCATTGTTTCAAGGTTTGAATCGGTACAATTTTTTTACGACATACCTAAAGTTGGTTCTGCTGCAATCTTCAGAGCAGAAGTTCCCAGTCCTCATGAATGGGTTGAAGAAAATAAAATTCTTACAATAAAACATGAGGCGGACAAGAACAAAAGTCCTCAAGATGTAAGTTAAGATAACTTTGAACATCAGTTGATCGAGCTTACAATATAATTCTCGCAAGAGAGCGATAACTTTACATGAAATAGTCGAGTTAAAAATTACAGAATAAAAATATTTTATTATATATATAAGTATATCTTTTACAGCTCAAATTCGAGAAAAAGGAAGCGAAAAAACAAGAAATGTTACTGAAACGGGAAGAACAAATGAAGATAAAAGCAGAAGCACTGTTACTGAAGAAAATGATGAAAAATCCAACGATGCATCCTGGATATGACTACCCGCTTTCGAAAAAGACTGACCAACTTCTAGAGGTGAGAATTAAGTCAATGTATAATAACAAATAATGGAGGATTATCCGAATTTGCCTGTTTTAGAAAAAAAAATAGTCAAATTATGTATATGTTTTAGGAAAATAAACGGTTCAATACACGATACATTTGCTCGATGAAAACAAATCGGAAACAGGGTCGATTGCAAAACCACTGTTTCATTTCCTAATTACAGCATAAAATAATATGAAAATTGCATGTACAGTCTGTGATCTTCATTACCTAACCACAGCACAAAATAATATGAAAACTGCATGTACATACCTACAGTCAACATTGCCTAACCCCGCTTGAATAATAATAATGAATTTAGGCCTTAGTGCACTTGTAATTAAGAACCTTTTCATTATGTGATTCACATCTAGTAGATGTCAAACAGAAATATTGTTTTGTAACTTTTTTATTGCATTTGTGATTGTACATCAGACTTGTGAATAAAAATAAAAATATGATCGTCCTCCGGCCGGTTCTAATCCTTGAGCATCGCCAGTTATAACTAATTTTAAAAGTGTATCTACCAAACACTTTCATATTGTGTAGTTATTGTCACCTATATCGTCGCAGACAGCGACCAACACCGATATCGGCACGATATCTACCGGCCAAGACACAGTGCGGGGTGAGAGTAGCGGGCATTTTTTCACTTCAACTCACTTTTTCGAGACGTCGATACTTATTACTGTTAAGTCGTTTGGTACGTCGCAAAGGTCACCAATATTATCGGCCCGATAGTAATTATATCGGTACCGAATCGGTGTCGATATAGCAACCACCATATCGGGATCAGATTGATCAATATGAAAACGCCCATTAAGTACACAGAACTTTTTAAATAATAATTGATTTTCCGGGAAATGGTCGGCGGCGCGTCGAAAATAAATTCGTCACGCTGCATTTGGGGGAGGTAGCGTTTTAAAGGCTTACAGGCCCGAAAACCTCGCCTTAAATACCTAGGGAAATCGTTGACAAATTATCTTTTTAGGTTATAGATTATTATCACAAATCTTGGGATATGTATGATCAATGGGAAACTTTGGATGTGAAAGAAAAATATGTACATAAAGTAGATTTAGAAAATGCAATAATGGAAGTGAAACTGGAAGTCTTACCAGAAGCTGATGAATATATGCGGTAAATAAAACATGTAGATGTTCAAAAATCAACCTTATACATTTGCAATAAGTTCTATACTTTATTGACTTGATTGTAATTTAAGCCAAGAACTTCACCGACTGAAACAAGCTCTGAAAGAAGACTATAAAGCTAATGAAGAAGAAATGCCAGTTAATCTAATGAAGCCTATTAAAGGCGAAAAGAAGAAGAAGAAAGTAAAGCCTGTTTTAAGCGCACAAGTAGTCCAAATGATTGAGGTAAGTTTTTTAACTGTAAATGGTTTAGGAACAGTGGATAAGGGTTAAGTGGATAGGAATATAATTCATTAAGAAACTAAATAGACACATTTGACGTCATCAAACCTAATCTTTCTTTCATTTTGCCGTCGAGAAATATCTCTCAGGCATGCCGGTTTCGTCACGATGTTTTCCTTCACCGTTTTTGAAGCAAGTGATAATTATACAATACGCACATGAATCCGGAACGTCAGAGATGGGTTCGAAATCGAGACCTATGACTAGTCAGTCCGACGGTCACACCAATAGGATAACACTGCTGACCTAATCAAGAGAACATAAGCTAGCCATACACGCACAGATGTGCCCGGCGGCCGCCTCTCAGGTCTGATCCGTTACTTTGCCACACACGGTCTCGTGTTAGTCTCAGGCATCAGTTGTAATCACGACTTTAGCTCGGATTTCACCGCCCCGTGCCCGATCCGTTTGTTTTGAGCACGGGCAGAGGGCAGGCGACAGGCATACACATCCGTGCCTTTTTTCGCCATAGACACACAGATTTACCCGTCTGGTACCCGTTCAGGTCTCATCTGCCGGGCACATCTGTGCGTGTATGGCTAGCTATAAATGAGCTTTCAGCTGTCTTAGCATATGGCGTCCCTTACTCTCTTCAACCCATGACAAAGTAACCTAACATTGTTTATCATCCAAGTAATACACTAGAATGATAGAAGTTTGTTGATTATTTCTGTCTCCATCAGGATCTGGCAGAGCAAGGTTTCATGATAGAATATCCTAGGAGTAAAATAGAAGACTTTATTGGAGATGCTAATTTTGGGGGCGAAGATCTCCGTAGCCAAATTTTGTAAGTAGTTATCTTGTCATAAGAAGAAATTACCAGTGTTTGTAGATAAGATTTTGTAAACAAGTTTTTGTAAAGTTTCTGAAGATTAAACTATTACTATTACTTAAAATCAAAGACTATATTGGAAAGAAAATCAGCTTATAATGTTCCCACTGCTGGTTTACAGGCCTCCTCTCTTCGAGAGGGAGTGGGCTGTAACCTAGGTACTATGTGTCATAGCCAATGCTGTCATCAATGTCTTGTCTTCTACTTTTTTTTGTTGTATATTATAGCACCTTGTAGGTAACTGTTTCCTAATACTTATGTACCTACTTAGTTATTATTTTTTCGTGCTTTTGTATGATAAGCTGTGTCTTTTGTGTGCACCAAATAAACGATTTATCTATCTATCCATCTACCACGTGAGCCCAATACAGGCTGGTAGATGACACAAATGTCTTCGAATTTTTGGTTCTAAGACATTTCCTCACGATGTTTTCCTTTACCGTTTTGAGAGCAGTTACTGAGAAAGACACAACAACAAAATGATTACCTACTTGACATAGGTACATGTACTTAGTTTTTTTTCTCTTTCGTTAGGCCTGCATTCCCATTCAACTTTGAAATACGAGCATTTTGGTGGGAGAGATGTCGCGAAGTCAGCCTTGGCTTCCGCAGAATATTGGTGGTGGGACCCAAAATTAGTGGGAAGACTATATTGGTCCAAGCTTTAGCGTCTGTTAATGGTAGGCAATTTTTTAATTTTTAACCAACTTCCAAAAATGAGGACGTTCTATATTCGTAGCGTATGTATGTTTTTTTTTTAATGTTTGTTCCTCTATATTTTCGGCAATTGTGGACGTTTGGTCAACCTTGCGCGGTGGTCCCATAATTATAAAGTTTAAAACTTAGCTTGAGTCGTTTTTTAAATTAGCTTCAATAATAATACGTATTTTTCGCATTTAGCCTATGTGGATGATGTTCTAATAAGTTCCTCAATTTGTGTGGGGTAGGTACCACAACTAAAAAGTGTAAAATAAAAACTTCTTTGCATGAAAAACAACGGACATCCAAAAAAAAAAAACTTTAATTTCGGAAGTCCGTGGCAAAGAACGAAAATTCAAAACCAAGGACACAGACTTCCGAAATAAAGTTTTTTACTTTGTAGTGTTTTTTTTAGAAATGTTTTATCATTGCATACCTATTTGGCAAATGATGTCTAATTTTTACCCTTGGCGAGATAATTTTGTCAATATTACAATAATCATGGCTTGTTTTACCACCTCCGGATAAGTTTTTAATTTAGCTGACACATAATTTCATACAGATTCAGTTTCATTGATTTCCAAAATAGATAGTGCATATTCTGACATTGTGAAACAGGACTTTATTCTGATTACAGATGCAGTATTGTTTGTATTGGACCCCTACAAAGTGCAAGGAGACATGCAATCGCCGGAATATTTGAAACGTTTAGTGCACATGGTGGTCACATGCGCCAGAGCCTTGCAACCTTCAGTCATACATATCAAACATGTTCAGAAATTGTTTTACGCTAAGGTACTTTTAATAATTATACACATCTTGTATTAGACTTGAAAAAAACCGGTCAAGTGCGTGTCGAATCACGCACAATGAAGGGTTCCGTAGTTGTGATGAATTTATCCCAAGAACAAAATTAATTTTGTAATTGAAAAGAAATGTTCTCCCATAATACGATATATAGTCATAAAAAACCCTGTAAGAGATCGACACGTGTTTCACCTCTCAACGAGACATCCTCAGGATGACGATTGACTTATCAGGAACCCGAACACGACGTGTTGCCACGCCAAGCGCTGTACGCTGAGTGACTTCTTTGTGTTCCTATGACTCTTTAGGAATAGTTAAGCGGAATAGATTACTAAATATAAATACGTCTAATATATTTTATAATGTATTTCCGCCAAGTCTCGCTTGAATCAATTAACTTTGTTTTTTTTCTTTTTGAATTTTACGTATTCGTCGCCCCATCTCATTGCAGGTACCGCCAGAGGAGGCAGAAATGAATCTACCTCTCTTAAAAACTTACTTGGTTCACAAGTTGATTAAAAAAATCCACAAGAATGATAAAATTACGATAATAGGTAAGACGGCTATTTCCCATGTTTCCTACATTAATTATTTTCTGAAAGAAAAGAAAATACATTTATTTAAGTTTATACATTAATTAAGAAAAGAAATTGGAAAATATATTTAAGCAGTTTTTTTTTTATCCAATAAAAAGTATAAAGTATGATGTAAGAAATTAGCGGGGGAGTGTCCAGCAAAAAAGTCAGACAACTATAAAATGTGTCTGACGCGGGCAGTGACTGTTCTGGATTCTGGTAGATAAATATTTCGATCAATATTTTGCATTTGCTTGGTAGGTATTGGTTATTTATTTCTATAAAATTATAAAAAATCTTGCTTGTAGTTACACTGCACGCAAGATGATGATAGAAAACTTGCTTTTCTTACAGGCACCTGCACAGATCCATGGTTGGCAAAGGCCAAGACTTTACTGAAACAGTTTCCAGCAGTACTTCTTCTGCCAGACTGTACCTACTCCCTGGTCGTGCAGATGTTGAAGGAATGGGTCGTTAAGTAAGTGTTCTCTTACATTTATGCCCGTTTTCACTAATTATTTATTTAAGTATAGCACAATAGTTAATTGATTCCGACGTGACTTAGCGGAAATCCATTTTATAATACAATAGACGTAAGTAGATATATTTACTAACCTATTCCGCTTAACAAGTCATAAAAAACCCCGTAAGAAATCGACACGTGTTTCACCTCTCAATGAGGCATGCTCAAGAATGATTGATTGACTTGTCGCGAACCCGATCACGACGTGTTAGCACGCCGAGCGCTGGACGCTGAGTGAGCCGCACCGCCCGACAGACTACTACTACTACACATATCTACGTCTATTGTATTGTATAGCATAATGTTAGTGAAAATGGGCATCACTGAACCAGTGTTGAGCCTTGTTTAAATAAAATGGGTAGTGCGTTGACCAGTGCCCTATTTATTTCTTGCCAAAAACATGTATTTATTGTGTGCGTAATCACTTTTTAAGCTTAAGGTATAGGTACTTAAATCGAGTAAAAGAATTGACTACCCAGAATACTCACAACATTTTTTAAAGTACCTTAAAGTTAGCTGCCTGTATACCAAATAGCTTTGTTGACTGTACATGGGCATCTACGTGTTTTTGTGAAGTCTATTTTTTTAACAAGTAGGTCGGTATTAAGGTTCAATGGAAGTTCTAACCCACCTCTATCCCTACTTAAGTTATTGTTAGTTCGTGGTTACTTTTTCCAGGCACCAGGTAATACCAGCCAACTTCAACGTATCCAACTTGGCTTATGTGCTGCAAGGGTACAGCTTTGGATATCTGGAAGAGGCGCTTGAAAAGTTCATGTCGGGTGACAGAATCGTCAAGTAAGGATACGCACCTAAATGTTTTTTAGATATGATAAGCTAGCAAGCAGGGTATGCCGAATCAAAAATGCATATAACTTCTATTAAACTACGATATTCGAGCAAATAAATATTTGAATTGAATTGACTTGTGATGCTTATGTTGATCGAACATTCTTTTAGTAAGTACTTGAGTCGTACACTGAACTAAGTCAGCTGTTGTTTTTCTTTTCTCAGAATAGCTGCGTTTGGACTTGACCCTATGGAAGTGTATGATTTTATACTAGAAGATGGCAAGGAAACTAAAGTAGTAAGCTCTACACAGTTTTTGGATTATCATAAAACCTAAAAAATAAATTTTTCAAAGGCGTCTGAAAAAGTTTCATCTATCCGGAAACTGAAACATCTAATCAATCAATCAATCTTTTTACAGGAATACGACAAATACCTCAAATGGTACACCGAGAAAACAAGTTCGGGTATGAAAGAGATGCAGCATTTGAAAGATCAGAGAGAGTTCAAGGCTGCGGTGGAGAAGTTCGCAGAGAAGAATAAGAAGAAGGCTAAGTCAGCCCCGAGCAGCACTACCGCAAGTTCCATTGGGTAATAATAAACGAGTCTTTTAAAATGTATTTTGGTTTTTATGTGAAAGTAGAAACCTTTAGTTGAATCGTGAAGTGCTTATAATGATCCAACTCTGCTACAAATAACTTGTGACTAAAGTAACATATAAAAAGAGATTACAAAATCGCAATATTTACCTAGGGGAAACCTCCTAGGAAGATATTGCCTAATGTCCAATCTCGACCTCAGAATTAGCACACGAGAATTCGAGTTGCCAATCCTCTACTCTAGATAACTTTTCCAAGTGACGACGTAACTCAACTGCAAACGTTGTAACGTTGAATTCATTGTAATCTGTAGAAGCGATCCATGAAATCCTAATATCAAGCTTCAAAAATCACGTCAAGTTTTTCAAGAATAAGTGGTACAACTGCTACGCTGTCACATAGTGTAGCACAAAGCCATCAATTTTGCTACGCGACGTGTTGCTACGAGTCTATTTAGTACTACGCGGAAAGATAAATTCTGTATCGATAGGAATGTATTCTTTTTTGTATGTAAGTAATCGTAGTTTTAATTAATTAATTTATTTATTTTATTTTATTTATTATATATTATATCCTTCAACAATAAAATAATAACAGAAAACAATGCTCCGTAAAAACCGCCAAACGACACGAAGCGTATCTAATCGTAGATATCTTCACCATACCACATAAATACCTATTCAAATCACCATAAAAAGCCACGAGACCACACACTCCACAGCACATTCATAACATAACCCCCAATTAAAAACATCACTAAGCCAGCAATTTGGCGTAAAATAAACACGATTTTTATTCTGCGTTGCAAAGATAAGAGCTGGCGGCAAATAAAGGGGCTGCTGTCGATATGGAGGGGCTGATGTTTATCTTAACATAACGTGTCCGGGCGAACGCTGACGACGCGGATTTTATTTCTTTATTGCACAAAAATGCTAACTTTCACTGTGAGAATAGGGTGGCTGTATTGAAGGGCTTCGTAGGAATACCTACGCTTTAACTAGTGACCCGCTCTTGCTTCGCCACGGAAACAATCTACTAAAATATAAGAAAGAAAGAAAGAAAAATATTTTATTGGGACACGCACAGGAAATAAAACAATAAAAAGAAACATTAAAACTAACAAATTATGTAAAACAAGTAATAAAAAATAAATCAAAGTGCAAAGAAAACATGTGCGAGGCCAAAAAGGCTCCTATCTCAGCATAATGCTACGATATTTGAATATCGAGAATTTCTGTTCTTTATCTTACACATTAATTAAACCTTCCGGAATAAATTCTATAAACAGAGGACAAAATCCATTGTACAGTGGCCAGCACATCAAGCTACTAAAATCTGTCAAATTTCTTTAGTAGATTTTAAACTTTATCGCTAAAGCATTAGGTTCAAGTTTGATTGGGAAAGTTTGACAGTTTTGGGTAGCTTGATGTGCTGGCCACTGTACCTACATTTTTTAGAAGATCTAAGTGGGAATAACAGGAATCAGCTGGATGGTCCAGGTTATGTTATAACTAAAAGGGAGATAAAGGGGTACTCACGTGTAGTCTGTGCAGCACAGAATCTAGCAACACGCCTGCTTCAGGTTTTAACGCGTAGGTAAGTAGGTACACTACCTACGGGTTGGAAAAACCTGAGGCAAGCATAGCACTAAACTTTACTTCAGTGTCCCGAAAAATACCAAACTATGGTCACCCTAAAAGCCACCCTTTTAATATTCAAGCGGTGTATTTGGAATTAATTTCAGTCGTTTAAATATTTTCTGGGCCGACCGCAGTGGCCAGTAATTATTGTTTGAACATCACTTCTAGTTAGCTGCTGTTTACTTTCAGGTTTTTGCCAACTTTTTATTATAGTAGGTAATAGCCTGCCTACTAACATTATCTCATGTTACCTACGCGAGGCACCGAGCGTCACGTGCGGCGTGGCGTCTCGCGTCGGACGTTTTTTCAGTTTACAGACAGGCGGCGCGTGCAGTGGTCCCCGTCATAACATGCGCACAAACATAATTATGGCAATGTACGATGTTGTCTGTGAAGATGTGGGGCGTAACGCGGCGCGTGGTGCGGGGCGTGAAGTGTAGGTAATTAGTCGTGCCTGTGTCGCTACGTTTTTACCATGAACGGAGAATTGCTCCAATGGATGCCATCCGCGGGCTCCGCCTGCATTTCAAGCAATAGCGTGATTTTACACGCTTCTCCGTAAACGCTCTCATACAACGCGATATGTTTGAATTCAGTGTGAGCCTCGCCGCACAACGCCACGCGCGAAGCCCCGCGTCTCCGTAAACGAGGCCTTGGCTGTGTGACTCGAAGGCAAGGCGGTATCGAGAGCGCCTCTTCTTCAAAAAAACGAAGGAACAGCGTTCTCACCATGAATGCGACCTTACTCTGCACATCACCTGCACAATGCACCCGTAGCCGCATGATTATAGCAGGCTATTCCGTGTGGTAGGGCCTCAGGTCGGTTTGCTAATAATACTATCAAGTCAAACAGCAAGCGTTGATAACGTCTATACCATGTTGCATGTGCGTGTGGTGTGAGGGCCACTTTGTCAAAACACTTTGAAAATGAGCTCAGGATTTAGTGAACATTCCCAAAGAATTGTGAAAGTTGGAATCAGAATTTGTGAAAGTCAAATAAGCGAGTTATGGACTGTGAAGTTGGGCCCTCAGAGGATTGAGGGCCCACCTGTATCTGATAAACTATGGACACTACAGAAAATGTCTTTATGCCAAAATCTAAGCTAATGCCCAACAAAATTTGTGAAAACAAGATATTATCCCAAAACACTGTCCTACTTTGTATAACTGCGTTCAAAATGGGCCCTCAATTCTCATACACGTCAAACTTTATTACGCAAATAAACTGAAACCATTAACTTACAGCTACTGTGTGATATCCTATATACTACTAAATAAATTGTGAAAATTTGTGAAAGCAAGAACAGGTCACCACTTCTTGTAGTTTGGAAGTTATGACCTTGATAAAATTCGGGGCCCTCAGTCCTCCATTTCTCTTGTTTTCTTTTATATTACGCTTATCGTATGAAAGAAAAGAAAAATACAAAATTGCACCTTGTTGTGAAAAAAATTGTGCAACAAATTCAATACCAGAAAGAAAGAAAAAAGACCCTTTATTATATAAGAAAATCGAGTTTTATATTTTACTAGCTAAACTTCCCGCGTCGTTTCACCTGGAGTTAATGGGCAAACCAATTGACAGAGTCTGTGAAGCCCGAAATCTTGGACTTATTTTGGATAAAGACCTTCGTTTCGAAAAACATGTAGCCGACTCAGTACGAAACTGCTTTTACCGCCTGAAAGTTCTGTACAAGATTAGGCCTTACTTATCAGAAACACTACGGGAACAGCTTGTGGAAACCCTCGTTCTGTCTAGGTTGAACTATGCCGACACCGTGTACGGCCCGCGCCTATTAGCTCGTACAGACCGCCTCATCCAGAGGGTGCAAAACGCGTGTGCTCGGTTTTGTTATAATATTCCTCACAGAACCCACGTAACACCTTTCCTAAACAAGCATTTTACATTAAAAATGAAGTCTAGGCGCAAACTACACTTGGCTTGCCTTCTGTTCGGTGTGGTTAAATATCAGAAACCAGACTACTTATATAACAAACTAAGTTGGGTTACGAGTAGACGGGAATGCGGAAGAAGGCAATGCTCGCAACAACTCTCGACTCAGTCTCAGGGTACAGCCGCTTTTAGAGGCAGTTTTCGTTATGCGGCCTCCAAAGTATGGAACAACCTGCCGCCACCGATTAGAGCTATTAACACGATAGGCGCTTTTAGACGACGCTTACGGCAGTACCTCATAGATGCGCAACGAAAGCTGGATATGGTCACACTGAATGTATCAATTATATGATGTTTTATGTACCTTGTAGTGTTTCCGTCGGTAAATGTTGTACCATAATATAAATAACTGCTGTTATATATTGGTGGGAAACTGGGAATGATTCTTTATTATTACTATTATTATTTTATTTATATATTATTATATTATTGAATTACTATTATTATTTTACACAAACTTATTTTATTTTTATTTAAATACATACACACATTACAGTATAAAACTGATTTACATCCGTCACCTCACCACCCTTCAGGTCCAGTTGAAAACCAGCGTCAGGCACTAGTTGTCTGGCATTTTTGCTGAACTGGGCCTTTTTGGCGCAGCCGGGAGGCACACATTCCTGCCAAATCTTGTAGTACAATATATTATGTTTTGTTGTACAATATGTTTTGTTGTGTGCCTTTGTCTGTGCTAAATAAATTTAATTTCTTTCTTTCTTTCTTTTCTTTCTTTCTTACGCATAATATTAGTGTGGATAGTATGGACGGAAGTATGAAACTGTGAAAGTCTTAATATGACACATTTGCCTGTGGAAGGTGAACAACGTCTATCACAATCTGTAAAGTCATATGAATAAAACTGGAATATCTTATGTTAAAACATTTCTGTAAACAACATTTTTGGTTTTCCCATTTTTTGCTAAAACATGTAGATTTTGGGGGCTGGATACTCGTGAGCACGCCACATACAATGGCTGCACTCTTTTTAAATTGGAAAGGTAAATCTTTAGGGGTATGAGGAACAGGGTGTAAAGTTCACTCATACTCTTTGGAAAAGGGAGGATCCTCCGACCAGACGGGTGTTGTGTCTGGCGGGCAATTGCCCAAGGATTGATGTCGGATAGTCTTATATACGTTAATCGCTCGGTAAACTCTTATACCACGGCGGCTCCCCTCCGGAGACCGGAGGTCGATAGTTGGCTGAGTCTTGTATCTTGCGTTGCTTGCCAGTGCCAGTTGAGGTTCCAGTGAGTTCGAACCGGGTACCGCATAGTTCACAGTGGGTCGGAACTGTCTGCGGTGATTCCCCAGTGAGTCGGGGTGGCGCTGCGTTGTGATCCAATGCGTCGGATGTGGTACAGCGCCGGGTTGCTGATGAGGCTGAGGGTGGTCACCAAGAATGCGCGTTCGCTGCATGCTGGTGGTCAGGATACCCGTTGAAGCCGTGGGTGCTGGCTGGCTGTGTGACTCGCCGCACGAAAGCTTGCGGGAATGATGTTGATGACGTCACGCTGAAGTAGTTGAATGAAGGCTGCGTTGACGTTCATATTCGGGGTCACCAATTTAGGGGTATGAGGAACAGGGTGTAAAGTTCACTCAGCCTCTATAGAAAATGGAGGATCCTCCGACCAGACGGGTGTTGTGTCTGGCGGGCAATTGCCCAAGAATTGATGTCGGATAGTCTTATACAGGGTGGCCGGTCGGTTGACGTCCAAAAATAAAATTTAGTTCCCTCGTATCGTGAGGTATCCGAATCACCCCCATGTATGTTCCGCGATTTTTGATAGTTTTCGAGTTATGATTTTTTTTCTGAATTTTTGAGAATTTTCGACCCGATAAATTAAAAAATTAAAAGAAAAAAAAGTAGAAGACTTTTACGAGATTTTTTTTTTGCAACTGAATCTTCATTAGTAGTAGTTTCATGCAAAAAATAATCAGCTTCGTAACTGTGATGAAAGTTATGAAAATGTTGGTCTAAAGTGAAAAATTTACATTCGGTAAATTATGACTGAAATTTTCAACTTTAAATTAAAAATCTAAACAGGTGACTTCATGGTTCCTAAGTAAGCTGTAAGAATACGCCAGACTCTCAGCTTTCATAATCATTAAAAAAAAGTAGTACTTAATGGGGCAACTTTGGCTAAAATCGGCCTTCAAAGACAGCGAGGTGGAAACTTCTTAAAATTAGTCATCTGATAAATACATTTTTTTTCCCAATTTTCTCGTTCCTAAGATTATTTAGCTTGTTAACTAACCAAAAATGACTGCAGAAAAGCTAAGATTTAAACACTTGCAGGTAATTGGTCCATCGTCGCGGTATTTTTCATTTCAGTAATTTCTTACCTGCGTTGCGTAGTGACACGGGGCGCCGTCATTAACCGACTTAGCATAAAGGAGGAGGTTATCATTTCGGTTGTATTTTTTTTTAATGTGTGTTACCTCATATCTCCGTCATTTATGAACCGATTTGAAAAATGTTTATTTTGTTTGAAAGGGTATACGTCCCAGGTGGTCCCATTGTCATCAGGTCAGAATCTGATCATGGAACCCTGGAGAAATCGAGGGAAATCTTTAAATATTATTGGCACACCTATAGCGATTTGGATATTTTTTATAGTAACTTGTGCATTTGCTCTCGGAAATCACCACCATAAAAGGAATAGAATAGAGCGACCTCACTATGGTTCTCATTCATGATGGCATTTTTTTTTTACCAGGGGCCATTTTTTTACTCTAATACCTTTGTTCGGTTAGGTTAGCCTAACTTAACCAGCTGTTTTCTTTGATATTTTATATGATTACCCAATCATAAGAATACGGTGATGCTGTTCATCTTTGAGCAGTTCCATGAGCCTACCTTGAAAATCCAAGATCAGTTGCTCACTTTTAGGAAAGGTTAGGTTCGCTTAGGTTAGGTTAGGTTTTCTCGGAAAGGTGTCACTTACAGGGGACGCGACGGCGTGGACCGGCGCGAAATGTCGTGCGGTGTTCCACAGGGCTTGGTCCTGGGCCCGCTCCTGTGGGACATCGGCTAAGACTACGACTAGGTGTTGGGTTGCTGGCGTGCTTAGTATGATAGTTCCCTAGCACAAATAGAAATGCGTCCTCTTCTGACAAATGTGGAAACCCTACGAATTGAGGAAGCTTTCCTTCCATGGCTACAAAAGACACTCTCTGCCTGGTAACGTTTTTCGTATGCACGTTATAGATTGAGGGTATTCTTTCTAGAATGAATTATGGTCACAATCTCAGGACCGAGTCTATTGTCAACAGCGACACGATAAACGGCGTTTATTCTGGCCGCGGCGATTTTAAAATGACAAAACATGTGATGTAGTGCACGGTTAAAATATGTTTGTTACAACAGCCATCACCGCCTCTACAACCCACCTAAATATCGTGATTAATCAGGACTTCTTTGCTTGGTCTGTTGTAAGCTGACTAGCGTTCCGGTCATTTGTAGGTGGAACGGGACTCCATAGCCACACGATTCGATATCATTAATGCTATCGGTAAAACCCCTAGCTACTATGAAAACATCCCCACTGTTGAATTGAACCAATGCATTGGTTTTCTTCATTCATTAATAATTGGATATTTGTCGCATCAGAGGTTGTAGCACGCAAAGGATCCACAAGCGAAAAAACGACATAATTAATTATTTGGTAGGTTTAAGTAGGTAGGTTAGATAGTTGTTAATAAAAATAAGCTGCACATTTACGGCTACTACTAAAGTTGAACATTACTATTGTCACTGATATTTCTCGAGACGTTCTCGGTGAGGCGTTCGCATTATTACTGTGGTTATGTTTCAGTTTCAGAGTCTAGTTTTTTTTATAGTATCATTTTTTTTAAATGTGGTTATGTGGTTTTGTACAAAAAAAATGTTTTTTGTTAAAAAATAAACACATCATTGCCCAAAAGCTTTCTTTTTTCTTTATCTCTAAAAAATCCCATCAACTTTGCAATTATTGACATGTATCTTAAGACTGTTGGAGGGTGGGGCCCTCCAACAAGTTTGAAACCAGTGTCATTTGAAGTGTCTGGTAGGTTAGATACTTTTTCGAAGATCAATTGAACACTGTTAGGTTAGGTTAGCCTAACCTAACTAGCTGTTTTCTTTTAATCTTTTGTATAATTACCCAATCACAAGAATACGCAATTAATGCTATTCATCATTGAGGACGTCCATGTGACCTTCAAAATGTAAGATCAATTGAACTTTGTTAGGTTTGGTTAGGTTAGCCTAACCTAACTAGCTGTTTTCTATTAATCTTTTGTACGATTGCCTAATCATAAGATTATACAAATGCTGTTCATCATTAAGGAGTTCCATGTGACCTTCAAAATCCAAGATCAGTTCATCAGTATTAGGTTAGGTTATGTTAGGTTAGGTTTGGTTTGGATAGGCAAGGTTAGGTTAGGTTAGGTTTGCCTAACAAAATGCTTTTTGTTATTACAAAAAAATCCCATCGATTTTGCAATCGTACAAGACAGTAAGTCTTTTTCTGGATCCTTATAAACATATTGACATGCATATTATAACTGTTGGAGGGTGGGGACGGGGTCCATATAAAATCCCCCATGGTCCTTTCCACCTCGCTGTCTTTGAAGGCCGATTTTAGCCAAAGTTGCCCCATTAAGTACTACTTTTTTTTAATGATTATGAAAGCTGAGAGTCTGGCGCATTCTTGCAGCTTACTTAGGAACCATGAAGTCACTTGCTAAGATTTTTAATTTAAAGTTGAAAATTTCAGTCATAATTTACCGAATGTAAATTTTTCACTTTAGACCAACATTTTCATAACTTTCATCACAGTTACGAAGCTGATTATTTTTTGCATGAAAGTACTACTAATGAAGATTCAGTTGCAAAAAAAAAATCTCGTAAAAGTCTTCTACTTTTTTTTCTTTTAATTTTTCAATTTGTCAGGTCGAAAATTCTCAAAAATTCAGAAAAAAAATCATAACTCGAAAACTATCAAAAATCGCGGAACATACATGGGGGTGATTCGGATACCTCACGATACGAGGGAACTAAATTTTATTTTTGGACGTCAACCGACCGGCCACCCTGTATATGTTAATCGCTGGGTAAACTCATATACCGCGATGTAGGACTTGTGACGTTAGGTCTTTGATGCGTAGTTCGTATGTGGCGGTGTAGATGCCGCCACAAATCTGTCGGAATTATTGGAATACGGGGAATCTGAACATTTTTTTTTTTTACTATTCTTGACATGATTATTGCTTTTACAATATTCCGCCTCAGGTGAGTAATTTGTAACCGTGTGTCATTACATTATCTTGGCGCATCAAGATTACGCATTAATAGAACTGGAACACCCACTTTCAGCCTTAGCTTATGCGAAGGCACTCCTGATAACCCTAAAGAGTTGAGAAATTCAACAGGGTGATGTTACTTGTTCGGTGACTATGACATCGAGTAGGTGTACCGACAGATAGTCCACAACGTCACCTTCCCCATGTGACATAATGTTTTCATTAATCTTTGCCACAGTTTCATTCGCCGGTGCCAAAATTGTCCTTTCACACAACCATTCTCTATTCTCCATTAGTTTGCAGATCGCTCAGATTATCTGAAAAACAACGTCTATCCACGTTGTTGATATGAACAATATTACAGAATTTTTGGATTAATGTAATCATGCCGTTACCAACTGTTACTATACGGTTTTCGCCAATTTTCAGAAGTGCTGCCGCAATTTGCCCCGATTTTATGTCATTGTGCAGGTGTACTCGCATAATTGTAATCAAACAATTTTTTTTTATATGTCACCATAATGTCGACGTCTTTAGACGTGCAATTATTTCATCTGCCGGTGATGCCCCAGTTATTACCTAAAAGAGTTTAAAAGAGTCTGTCTAAAATCTCCGGCTATCAATACCACCATCCCTCCGATGCGTAATAACTTTTGACCGGGTGGACCGATTTTACTGAAATAAACACTAAATGTAACCTCAAGATACGGACTATGACTATATTCAATATCTTGAAAACTAAAAACCCTTAAATATCTTGAAAAGAGTCACTGAAAAATGTCAATATTACATGTGAATTTTAAAATCATCCCCCATTCTACCCTCTTGAGGCATTTTTTTTTTAAAACGGTGAAATACTTAATTCTTTATTTGTTACCAAAAGTATAAATTTAAATTTTCATAGCCCTAACTTAAGAAATGATATGTTTCCCATACAAAATTTCATCCCCTATATCCGCCCCCTTAGGGTTATTTTTGAGACAAAAAGTAGCCTATGTTCTTCCCCGGGATGCCATCTATCTCCTTGCCAAATTTTATCGAAATCCGTCCAGTGGTTTAGGCGTGAAAAGGTAACATACAGACAGACAGACAGACAGACAGAGTTACTTTCGAATTTATAATATTAGTATGGACTAGCTTTTGCCCGCGGCTTCGCCCGCCTGGAGGACGGAAATTATCCCACGGGAATGTACTACCGGGATCAAAATATATCCCAGATCCCATAACCCATGTCATGGTATATCTAAGCGTTACAGAAAGGTTACAGACATGAGACAGCCAGTAACTTTATATTAGGCCCAATTATATTTATTTTGTACTGTGCAGATATAATTAAATGCCTTCAGAGGTGCAAGTATCATATATACGCCGATGATGTTCAAATTTACATATCCTTTAGACCAGATGAGTATGATAGTGCCATCAAAGATTTAAACGATGACCTACGTAGAATCGCCATCTGGTCTGAAGAGAATTGCCTATCGCTAAACCCAACTAAAACTAAATATATGATATTTGGCACAAGACAGCAACTAGCTAAACTTCCCGCGTCGTTTCACCTGGAGTTAATGGGCAAACCAATTGACAGAGTCTGTGAAGCCCGAAATCTTGGACTTATTTTGGATAAAGACCTTCGTTTCGAAAAACATGTAGCCGACTCAGTACGAAACTGCTTTTACCGCCTGAAAGTTCTGTACAAGATTAGGCCTTACTTATCAGAAACACTACGGGAACAGCTTGTGGAAACCCTCGTTCTGTCTAGGTTGAACTATGCCGACACCGTGTACGGCCCGCGCCTATTAGCTCGTACAGACCGCCTCATCCAGAGGGTGCAAAACGCGTGTGCTCGGTTTTGTTATAATATTCCTCACAGAACCCACGTAACACCTTTCCTAAACAAGCATTTTACATTAAAAATGAAGTCTAGGCGCAAACTACACTTGGCTTGCCTTCTGTTCGGTGTGGTTAAATATCAGAAACCAGACTACTTATATAACAAACTAAGTTGGGTTACGAGTAGACGGGAATGCGGAAGAAGGCAATGCTCGCAACAACTCTCGACTCAGTCTCAGGGTACAGCCGCTTTTAGAGGCAGTTTTCGTTATGCGGCCTCCAAAGTATGGAACAACCTGCCGCCACCGATTAGAGCTATTAACACGATAGGCGCTTTTAGACGACGCTTACGGCAGTACCTCATAGATGCGCAACGAAAGCTGGATATGGTCACACTGAATGTATCAATTATATGATGTTTTATGTACCTTGTAGTGTTTCCGTCGGTAAATGTTGTACCATAATATAAATAACTGCTGTTATATATTGGTGGGAAACTGGGAATGATTCTTTATTATTACTATTATTATTTTATTTATATATTATTATATTATTGAATTACTATTATTATTTTACACAAACTTATTTTATTTTTATTTAAATACATACACACATTACAGTATAAAACTGATTTACATCCGTCACCTCACCACCCTTCAGGTCCAGTTGAAAACCAGCGTCAGGCACTAGTTGTCTGGCATTTTTGCTGAACTGGGCCTTTTTGGCGCAGCCGGGAGGCACACATTCCTGCCAAATCTTGTAGTACAATATATTATGTTTTGTTGTACAATATGTTTTGTTGTGTGCCTTTGTCTGTGCTAAATAAATTTAATTTCTTTCTTTCTTTCTTTTCTTTCTTTCTTACGCATAATATTAGTGTGGATAGTATGGACGGAAGTATGAAGTCTTAATATGACACATTTGCCTGTGGAAGGTGAACAACGTCTATCACAATCTGTAAAGTCATATGAATAAAACTGGAATATCTTATGTTAAAACATTTCTGTAAACAACATTTTTGGTTTTCCCATTTTTTGCTAAAACATGTAGATTTTGGGGGCTGGATACTCGTGAGCACGCCACATACAATGGCTGCACTCTTTTTAAATTGGAAAGGTAAATCTTTAGGGGTATGAGGAACAGGGTGTAAAGTTCACTCATACTCTTTGGAAAAGGGAGGATCCTCCGACCAGACGGGTGTTGTGTCTGGCGGGCAATTGCCCAAGGATTGATGTCGGATAGTCTTATATACGTTAATCGCTCGGTAAACTCTTATACCACGGCGGCTCCCCTCCGGAGACCGGAGGTCGATAGTTGGCTGAGTCTTGTATCTTGAGTTGCTTGCCAGTGCCAGTTGAGGTTCCAGTGAGTTCGAACCGGGTACCGCATAGTTCACAGTGGGTCGGAACTGTCTGCGGTGATTCCCCAGTGAGTCGGGGTGGCGCTGCGTTGTGATCCAATGCGTCGGATGTGGTACAGCGCCGGGTTGCTGATGAGGCTGAGGGTGGTCACCAAGAATGCGCGTTCGCTGCATGCTGGTGGTCAGGATACCCGTTGAAGCCGTGGGTGCTGGCTGGCTGTGTGACTCGCCGCACGAAAGCTTGCGGGAATGATGTTGATGACGTCACGCTGAAGTAGTTGAATGAAGGCTGCGTTGACGTTCATATTCGGGGTCACCAATTTAGGGGTATGAGGAACAGGGTGTAAAGTTCACTCAGCCTCTATAGAAAATGGAGGATCCTCCGACCAGACGGGTGTTGTGTCTGGCGGGCAATTGCCCAAGAATTGATGTCGGATAGTCTTATATATGTTAATCGCTGGGTAAACTCATATACCGCGATGTAGGACTTGTGACGTTAGGTCTTTGATGCGTAGTTCGTATGTGGCGGTGTAGATGCCGCCACAAATCTGTCGGAATTATTGGAATACGGGGAATCTGAACATTTTTTTTTTTTACTATTCTTGACATGATTATTGCTTTTACAATATTCCGCCTCAGGTGAGTAATTTGTAACCGTGTGTCATTACATTATCTTGGCGCATCAAGATTACGCATTAATAGAACTGGAACACCCACTTTCAGCCTTAGCTTATGCGAAGGCACTCCTGATAACCCTAAAGAGTTGAGAAATTCAACAGGGTGATGGTACTTGTTCGGTGACTATGACATCGAGTAGGTGTACCGACAGATAGTCCACAACGTCACCTTCCCCATGTGACATAATGTTTTCATTAATCTTTGCCACAGTTTCATTCGCCGGTGCCAAAATTGTCCTTTCACACAACCATTCTCTATTCTCCATTAGTTTGCAGATCGCTCAGATTATCTGAAAAACAACGTCTATCCACGTTGTTGATATGAAAAATATTACAGAATTTTTGGATTAATGTAATCATGCCGTTACCAACTGTTACTATACGGTTTTCGTTTAGGCGTGAAAAGGTAACATACAGACAGACAGACAGACAGACAGAGTTACTTTCGAATTTATAATATTAGTATGGATTCTATGAAATTAGGAAATAGGGTGACCACAATTTCAAAATCAAAATATTTTATTTCATATAAACCTACGCACGGTTCCAATTGGTCGTTTCCTATGGAGAAGAGCCGGCAAGAAACTCCACGTTTACTCTTTTAAAAATAAATGGGGCTTACAATGTCAAATTTATACAATGTTTCAAATTACAGTGTGAAAATAGGTTTGACAGGACAGTGTAGGCCGGTCAAGAACGTACCTACTTAAAAAAATAGAAAATGATCTACAAATCAACAGTCTGCTTTGCCTACAACGTTCTCACATACACAAAATTTAAAGGAATCTATCTATAGGACAAATAAAATAATAAAAAGAAACACCTATTTAAACCAAATGACATAGTTGTCACTACAACTTTAACCAATCCGAATGAATAACCTGTATTCCACAAAAGCCAGTATTATATAGTTGAAATTAAAATTGTAGGTATACAAAATTTAAAGGAATCTATCTATATACTGTCAAATAATTAATAAAAGTCAATGAAATGTGTAAAAAAAGGAATCGAACCCAGGACCTCATGCTCAGCAGTAGCACTTGCAACCACTAGACCAACGAGGCAGTCTATTTATAGAATTATAATCATAAAAATCCAAATTAAAAATAACGGTTCCTTGGCGTATCCCCAATAAAGGAAATTTTATTAAAATATTTTAAAAAATCCATAACATGACAATGTCAAGAATGACGTGTTTAAATTATTTAGTTACAGTTTTGGGCACGACCTTTTTGTCATCTTGTAATGTCTAGGGTTACAAATATTATTGCCAGTGTAGGAAATAAATCGGCATTGATTTAGTGCCACAATTGTATGCAAACAGACTATTATTCGACGACGTGTCGCCTCCGGGCGAAGCCGTCGTCCGTAGGCGTCACGGGCTTGACTGTTGCGCGCAGAAACCGACCGGCCGACCCCTCCGTGCGACTCCAGTCTGCTCCCGGTTCTATCTAGTGAGGTATGATTATATTTCAACAGCAGAAGGAAATAAAGAATCGCCATTAAAAAAGTATATAAATTATTGTCACCCTATCCAATTGACACAATTGTCACAAAAAAAATAGTGGATTTCGATAGGTATCTAATATCTATTATGATTTGTAGTTTTATCGGAATTATTATAAGTAGGTAACTAATAACACCAATTTGTTGCACAATTTTTTTCACAAAAAGTTGCAATTTTGTATTTGTCTTATCTTTCATACGATAAGCGTAATATAAAAGAAAACAAGAGAAATGGAGGACTGAGGGCCCCGAATTTTATCAAGGTCATAACTTCCAAACTACAAGAAGTGGTGACCTGTTCTTGCTTTCACAAATTTTCACAATTTATTTAGTAGTATATAGGATATCACACAGTAGCTGTAAGTTAATGGTTTCAGTTTATTTGCGTAATAAAGTTTGACGTGTATGAGAATTGAGGGCCCATTTTGAACGCAGTTATACAAAGTAGGACAGTGTTTTGGTATAATATCTTGTTTTCACAAATTTTGTTGGGCATTAGCTTAGATTTTGGCATAAAGACATTTTCTGTAGTGTCCATAGTTTATCAGATACAGGTGGGCCCTCAATCCTCTGAGGGCCCAACTTCACAGTCCATAACTCGCTTATTTGACTTTCACAAATTCTGATTCCAACTTTCACAATTCTTTGGGAATGTTCACTAAATCCTGAGCTCATTTTCAAAGCGTTTTGACAAAGTGGCCCTCACACCACACGCACATCATGTTGCCGTACCTATCGGAATCTTTTTGAAACAGATTGCTAGGTAATCCATTGCTTCATATGTTCGAAAAAAATCTGCTCAACAACGTAAATAACGCAATGAATGTTGTTGAACTGTCAAAATGAAACGGCCCAACCCCCCATCCTCGAATCCTCTGCCCAACCCTTCGGGGAATACCAGCATCGTTAGGATCATCATGGAATACCTAGATAAATAAAAATCGATGTTTATGTTATTCAAATTATTTATTTAAAATTCATTACAATAATAATACGAAATAGGTGAACAGTTCTGTTAATCACAATAGTCAGTCTTTTAGATTTTTATAAATATCCAAAGCTTAATTAATTAATATTAGTCAGTCATTAGTATTAATTCATTACACAAATTTTGGCATTCTTGTTAAAACGAACATGTTTAAAGCCCGCTATAACTACAACGCAAACAAACATACAAAGAGTTGTTTCAGCAACGTGTTGCGGGAAACACAAACAACATACCCACATGGGATATTGCAGTGCAGTGTAGCATGTGTGTGCAGGCTATGCGGTAAAAAATGTTGCGATTTATGCTCAACAGTTTCCAGTGGTAAGTTTAAAGGTAGGTTTAGTTTAGACCAAACGATCACGAACATGGTACTATAGCGTTCTTTTCTTATTCTTGATATTTTAAGTGGAAAGAACGATTGCTCTGTCTCTGTTTACACTAAGAGAATAGGGAATATGCAAAAAAAAATTGTTTCACTAAATCAATAAATTAATTGTAAAAAAGTAATGCATTAAAAAATGTCAAAAAAAATTGCAATTTGTTTCTTGACTCCTGTCTAATGTATATTTAAATAATTTATAAGTTTCGACTTACGTGCATATTCCCTATTTAACAGTGTGGGTAGGATGAGCATTCGCTCGCTTGGTATAACTAAATCGACCTTCAAGTCTCCGGTGGAGACCCTGAATAAAGAGACGTTATTTGCTTACATGTAAGGTTTTAAAACACATTGGCAAGTCAGGCTATGTAAATGAACAAAATATAACCCTGGCAGTCACAAGCTGTTTGCGAGTAAGGCTTCCGCCTTTTAACTGTATGCAAACCTGAATTATAAACGACGCTGGACACCAAAAACCTCGAGTTTTTATTTGCAAACTTCTTGAAACATAAGTAATCAGTATTTTAACATCCAGAATGATGACACATTTTATTGTAGAATTTTACTATACTTTTATCAATGATAGTAATATTACACTAATGTTTATAGCACCTGTCTGTATGTTTTGACACTTATGTTTAAGAAATGTGTCAGTGTCATTATTCTGGAGGTCTTAGAGTCCATCTGTTGTTACAACAAAATCAATCTGCCTAGCCCTTTCCCAACTATGTTGGGGTCGGCTTCCAGTCTAACCAGCTGCATATCAGTATGGAGCGACTGCCTATCTGGCCCCCACAACCCAGTGACTAGGTAATACGATACCCCTTGGTAAGACTGGTTGTCAGCCTTTCGGGCTTCTGACGACCCGTAACGACTGTCAAAGATCTACGAATGACAGCCGGGACCAACGGCTTAACGTGCTTTACGAAGCACGGAGGAGTCGCGATATGTAAAGATGGTCACCCATCCGCGGACCAACCCCGGCGAGCGTAGCTTAAACTGATGGATCGACCCGTGCGGCTATCATTACTTAGCCACGAGCTCCTCCATCTGTTGTTAGAACAAATCTTATAAAATGGAATTATAACCACACTGACAACGAAGTGAAACGAAGGGAAGTTCGTTTATCTTCGGTTATGTAGCTACCGCGTCTTTTCAGTTACGACACCGAAGTATGCTCGTACGCATTACATTTGAAAAATTATTTTTAAATTTAAATTTAATTATTATATGTAAAGAGACTACATAATTTGCAGAACGTGAGTAGTTTAAATAAATAATAGGGTTTTACATAATAAACTGGCAAACTGCTAAGGTATGTCTTTCCACTCTTTTGGTACTCCTGTCATCAGTTTAGGGGCAGTATAAAAACTGGTACTATACTAAAGACATAACCAGTTAGTTGCAGAATATTAACAACTTCGATTTCATAATATCTCTCTAAAAATACACTATAGAAAAAGCAGCACATACAATTTAGACCAACCAAATGTCGTCTAAAGCCAAAGTATGTAAACAAAAATTAAACTACATTGTTGCAGCAACATAATTTTCTGTAGCTACACTCCATTTGAAATAAGATTTGACATTTTAATTAAGAGGGTGCATCCTAAAAGTTGGCAACGTCGTAAATAGCTGTCAAATATTTACCTGTTTCGATTAATTTGGAAATAATACTGTATGGAAATAAGAAATGTGGCTAACCAATTGACTAGAATATTAATAATGAATTGCAATTATAACATTGAATTTGATGTTGTACCCGTTTTAGGTGAAAAAAAGGCATTTGGAAAGTTACCAAATACATTTTTTTACATCTAAAACTAATTATTCGGTGTTACGATATTAATTATTGCATTTCATAATCAATATTCTAGTTCGCTAGTTAGCCACATTTTTTATTTCCATACAGAAATATTATCAAATTAATCAAAACAGCAAAATATTTGACATCTATTTGCGACGTTGCCAACTTTCAGAATAAACCCTCTTAAACCTTTCTTACAGTCCGTTCAACCGATTTTGACTTCTATACCGTAGGCATAAGGATGACATTAAAAGCAAAAAAAGTGGTTACAAAACCAACTGTTTACTGCAGCTGCCATTACTTGTCATGCCACCAACGCAATAGAAGGACAAAAGGAAGGTCAAAATCGGTTGAACAGACTGTAAAAAAGGTTTATTTAAATGACTAATCTTATTGCAAATGGAATTGAAACATATTGCTGGCAAAATAGAGACTGTTACAAAAAAGTGGAATAGGACACGATTGTCTTCGTATGTACATGTGATGAGGAGTAATGAAACGTATGTAACTTAAAGAGTGAGGAATATAAATGTTGATGGATGAAGTGGGAGAGGAAGGCAATGGATGATTGTGTGAGGATATGAAAGACAAAGGATAAAAAATGCCATGTCAGTTGACAGGCGATAAAAGAAGAAAAAAACGTGTTTACTGTGGAACAAGAGCAAGAAGATGATGAAGCTAAAGCCTCGAATTCATTGGGAAAGGTTGCGTTGCTTCAGCAATAACAACATCAGTATTTGTTGGCGACATTCAATATTCAGTTAAACAAATGAACAACCCGCAACATCTCAACAGAGGCCGTTCATTCTGAAAGCTGGCAACGTCGTAAATAGCTGTAATTTATCAATATTACTAAATTAAATTATATAATATTGCACTAAAGTATTGATTATGAATTGCAATATCGGAGGTTTGGGTTTTTCTATCTGGAATTTTCCGGTAGTAGCATCATTGGCGAAATGTGGGTGTACTATAGGTACACCTCTGCCCAACCCTTCGGGGAATACAGAAGTGATGTTATGTTATGTATGTAAAATACTCCAAGTAGGATGAACGTCAGTTACATTTTAATCTAAACCACACGCTCGATGCAATTGGCTGAAATGACACTACTACAAAAAAAAAGATGTAGGCATATATATTTATATGCAGTGCTACTCGTGTGAAGATGGGTTGCTAGCAATCAATATTGTACTCCACTAATAGTTATTTATGCAACTGTTTTAATGCCTAATTATAATATACAGTTGCATACAAGATTTTATCTACATTCATGATATGAAACTTCTGTAAAAGTTTCTGAAACCGTTAGCTATTGCCAATATCAAAATGATCATAGCCCCTAGCCCTCCAAGCGTGACGGAGCGGAAAATGTGTGACATGTGTCGGCGTGGGGGGCAGCAGGTGACCGGAAAGGATCGAACAAGCAAAACAGTTGTTTAGTGAAATTTAGTACAACATTATAACACTCGTTTCGCAGATATACTGGTTACTATGACACTGGTCGTTTTAATGTTGGCAATAAACTGTTTCTGAAACTTTTATAGAGGATTTATATCATGGGTGTAGATAAAGAATATTTCATAATTAAATTTAGTGTTGCATAATTAATTTATATAACGTCATATTTGACAGCTATTTGCGACGTTGTCAACTTTCAAATTGCAACCCCTAGAAACTGCAACTTATTTCCCAAGAAAACGAGACTTAATATTCCCTAATCTGCACACACTGCGCGTTACACTTGGGGAACCGTTTTGGCCTGTCGCACGCGGCCATGCGCGCTATGTCCAGCCGGGCGAGCGCGGGCGTGCGCTGGGCGCCGGCGCGCACGCGCGGCAGGTCCGCGGGCTGCAGCACGGCGGCCTGCAGGTACCCCAGCAGGTGGGGGACATGCTCCTCGATCATCTTCGCGCGTTCATTTGATACTTCCTCGCGCCTGAAAGGAATTTTTTGGCTGTAGTTTTGTTTGGGGGAAGAATTCGATGGATATAAGGGCTGATACTAGGGCCCATATTAATAACCGAAGGCTAAACAAATAATGATATGAGTATAGTATTTTTATCTCACTTAGTGACGCACGCTTTACCTGTGGTTACCGAGTGTGCAAACACGCACGTGAGGAGCTCTATGTACCGTCGAGACACGGGCGAAGTCAGAAGCGAGTGAGTGTTACATGCTGACGATACTCGTCTTCCGCACACTAACAGCGCGTCTGTACACTAGATTACCACAAATAAAGTGCGCGTCACTTCGTGAGATAAAAATACTGTACAAGCAAAACAATTGAACCGGCGTACTGTGCGGATTTCGCGGCCAATACCCACAGGATATGATCTGTATTAACTACTTAGTTTAATTTCGTCATACAATGATGCCTTAAAACGGATGTCTTCACCGAGGTCGACTCATTCCTAACAGATTGGCCGGAGAAGGCACAGCACAAACACAATTTGAAAAATATGGAAGTGACCTTTGCCTAGCAGTGGGACAGAATAGGCGAACTAATTTATTATTTCTTGTTAACCTTTTCTGTCTGCATATATACAGGCTGGATTTTTGAGATGGGGCAGCAAAGGCAGCTACCTTAAACGTTGTAGCTACAGGAAAATGGTCTTAGGACTTTAGGAGACTGTCCTTAACTTTTTGAGAAATTTTGATCAGCATTCACAAATTTCGAAAAAAATGTAGTCAGCAGGAAAATGGGCAATTTTCGTAAAAACTATTTTTTTATGCCAATCGACCTTTTTCATATAAGGATCAAAAACCTCTATTGGACCAACTGAGGTTTGACTACTAGAAAAGTCAGAAATCGCAAAAAAAAATCCCATACATTTAACAGGAAATGAAACTCGCAACTGTCTGACGAAAATAAACAACGGTTATGGTAGCTGCCCTTGCTGCCCCATCTCAAAAATTCATCCTGTATATTATTTGGTAGCTTTCTTGTTAGTGAAGTGGTCCACCACCACCCAAACAAAATATTCATAGGTACTTTTAATAAACTTTATTATTGTTTACTATGATATTGGTAACCAATACCCAACACGTCAGTGCAATTTCACCAGTTAATCAAATTTAACACTTTACCTTCTTGCCTTGCAATCTTAACTATGTTGGGATCGACTTCTAGTCTAACCGGATGCAGCTGCATACCAGTATTTTTCAAAGGAGCGCCTGCCTATCTGACTTTCACAACCCAGTTATTGGGTAACACGATGGTAATGTGGCGGCATCTACACCGCCACATACGAACTAAGCATCAAAGACCTGACGTCACAAGTCTTACATCGCGGTATAAGAGTTTACCGAGCGATTAACATATATAAGACTATCCGACATCAATCCTTAGGCAATTGCCCACCAGACACAACACCCGTCTGGTCGGAGGATCCTCCCTTTTCTATACAGGATGAGTGAACTTTACACCCTGTTCCTCATACCCCTAAAGTAAGAATTGTTGTCAGATTTGCGGAGTTCTGATAAAAAACAATTTCTACAGTAACACTCACCACTTCCTATCATACTCGTAGACTTCCACAGCGCGGTTTTCTTCCTTCTTATTTTCTATCTTCCTTCTGCGAGCGTTTTCTTGTATCTGCTTTAACAACTGTTGAGAGTAAAGCTGCCCTTGCTCTTTCATTTTCTGATGTTTCTCCCGCTCTTGGGCTAAGTCCTGCGCTATTTTATCTTCAGTCTAAATAATGATAATATGTAAACTTTAATTCGTATAATCTTTGGTAATTATTGAGTTTAGAACAACTCAATGTCATAATCATGACAAAGTTCAAACTCCATTGCAACCAAACTTATTTAAGACCCTTTTGTCAAAAACTCGCGAGCAGTGGGTTTCGCACGGTTTTTTCGACTTGACATAATATCGAGATTATTAGGTATACATAATTATTTAAATATAATATTAATGTACTTATTTTACACATGAATCTTCCAGAATAAATTCTCTAAATTAGCGAGTTTAATTAATATATATAGTAATATTAATAATAATTTACACTATAGCTATAAATCTCCTTATTTTTTTATATTCTAATATTTTTTTAAAAAAATCATGAAATAAATAAATACCTATTAATTCAATTCTATTATTTATGAAATTTGAAAATTTACAGGGACTATTTATAAGAATTTCATCTGAACTGTACGTAATTTTTGTTCGTGTATGTTTTAGTGAGTAAGTCGTTGAAGTGCCATATCAATAAATAAATAAATAAATAAATGCCCACATTATAAAATAAAAAAATGATTTCCAAATCTACATACGTCCTTCCTAAACTTGGCTTCAGCTTCCTTCTCACGCTGTGCAGCCATCTTACGTTCGTTGATCTGTACAGCCAGAGCCTCCATAGTAGACTTTCTCACTTTCTCCGACTGTTGCTTCTCTACTAGGTCACCTTGATGGTTCTTCTCCAACAACTCTTGTTCTTGCAACATCTTTATCAAGTTCGTTCGTTCTAGGCGGGCGGCCTGCGAATTTTGTATAGTTAAAAAGTTTGGAGTTATGAAAGAAAAGGGTGGAAAGTTTATTATAAGACAAGCATAACAATGAACGGGGTGTATAAATCTATACTAACATTATAAAGAGGTAAAATTTGTATGTTTGTAAGTTTGTATGTAGGGGCTAATCTCCGGAAATACCAGTCGGATTTGAAAAATTATGTTGCATTGCATAGCCCAATTGTTGAGGAAGGTTATGGGATATCTAACACCACGCTCCGACCCTTAGTAGCCGAGCAAAACCAATAAAGTCAGAAAAAACGCCAAGCGAAATTGCGCGGGCGGGCGATGGGTTGCGACGTGGTGGGTCGGGGGCCGAAATTTGACGCGAACGAAGTCGCGGGCAGAAGCTAGTAATTAATAATTTTGTTACCTCGTCTGCTAGTATTTTAGAACACATTTTTTCATTTATCTCTTCCCTTAACCGTAGTTTTCGCTCTCTCTCCGCCACACTGAAAAACCAATAACCATCATTAAGCTACAGGAGTAAATCAAAGTCATAAATGATAAACTAGGACCATCTAAGTGAAATAAATAAAAAGTTAATTACAATATGATCAATTTTCGAGGTCGCTAGCTAACTGCTGCAATACAACTCATAAAAAACATTATAATAAGTAGATTATGTCAACAATAAATAAAAAATCAATGATTAAAACAAATTGACATACACAGTCAAATAAAAGAAACAATTATATAAACTCATATAACCGTCAGTAGGTTAACTAATTCTGGAGTATTTTATTTAACTAGTCAAAAGTCAGTGACGTAATTTTTTCAAGGCATTCTGACGATAATTAGTTAGTCAAAGCTAGCTATTGGACTGTTAGAAAAATAATAAAGTTATCATAATGATAACACAGCTTTCTTTCAGCCAAACGACGTCAACTACTGCACCCCTAACTGTGTAACACACTTCAATCACAATGAAGGTTATTCCTAATCCATTGCTTCAGTATGTATTCATTTTATTTTAGTATATGCACACACGTATTATAAAACTGATTTACATCCGTCACCTCACACTATCAGGTCCAGTTGAAAACCAGCGTCAGGCACTTATTGTTGTCTGGCATTTTTGCTCAACTGGGCCTTTTTTGCCGCAGCCGTGAGGCACACTCCCCTGCCAATTTTCTTTCCTGTACTTTATACCTTTATTTGTTTTATTTTTATCTTTTTTTGTCTGCTGTTTGTTAAATTGTGGGCTTTTAGTCTGTGTCAAATAAATGTATTTTCTTCTTTCTTACGAAAACTTTGTCTGCTCAACAACGTTAATAACGCAATGATTTTCTAACTTTAACTGTCAAAATGTCACCAATTGCTAATGTAAGTGTGTTACGCAATTACTCCGCTGGACATTTGCTCCCTCAAGCGTCACCACGTTGCCCGTTTCCAGTGCTTCTCAGATCCAGTAGCTTTTTCTATGGTATTAGGCAAACAAGCTGACAGTCAAGTTATGGCTGGAGTGAGCCGACCTGACAAGTGGTTACAACCACACGTAAGATCACCTGCAATCCCAAGCTGGTTCCTGTATTCGTGAATACAGCAACCAGCAACGCTGTTTCGCAGAAGAAATAGATGGACCTTCACAATAAGGTGCTTTTATCAAAAACATGTTTGAATAAAACAGCGACTCCAACTTAGGGCGGATTCGACCAAACAGGAATAAATTTTATCCGCGGAATAAGATTAATTCTGACAGTTTTCATATGGAGAAACTGTCAAAAATTCAAAATTTACTCGGAAGAGAAGGCTTATTCCGATAAAAAATATTATTAAAAATATATAATATTATTTGGATAAAATTTATTCCTGTTTGGTAGAATCCGCCCTTAGAGAGATTGTGGTTGCACTATAGGTACTTACTGCCGAAACCTCTGGGGAATACAGTTGTTTGAATAATATCATACTACTCACATAGCCGCGCTCCTATCGGACATCATTTTGCACTGCTCCTCGATCTGCCGTTCCTCGATGATGACCATCTCTTTCTGCTTCTGTTTCCAGGCGTCGCGCGCTTGCATGAACGTCTTCATTTCATGACGCATCTTTTCCGTTTGTTCGTTTTTCTGTTTCAGTTCTCTGCAATTTAAGTGCGATTTTTTTTACTTTAGCGTGTACTACAGCTGCGTAAGGCTGCATAGGATTTCTAAACAAGAAAGCCTGGTAGTCGTGGAAATTAATTGTTTATCGAATTGACACACTACGTAAATTTTCCGTGTTGTAGCTATTTCAGACAATTGACGTGTAAAAGTGTTTATACTTGAAACCTACAAAAGAAATAAAATCATTTAATTATCATTTAACTGTCAAAGAATGACAGCTGTGATTTGAATAGGATAATTCGTGTCAACTGACGATTATTGCCTTTAGAAGTCGATAACAATAAACATTCTATTGTCTCGTTAGTGACAGTTAAACTCATGAAACTTGGAAATTTCCTTAACAATTAATTTCCTGGAATTTACAAAAAAGTACCTACAAGTCGTGTAGGAGGAATATTGGCTGACCGACAGACGTTGTTCTGTCCAAACAATAATTCATAAAAAATTCTCATTCCCAAATTAAATTAAATGCCCAATTTCAATAAAATATTGGATTATGTTAATCCGTGTAATACCGGTCAAAATAGCTTTGCAAATAACAATTACATATTGTTATCAAATTCTGAAAGATAACAAGCTAAAATTAAACATTAAAAATAATTGCAACAATAATTCAACAAAGAAAAAAAAATGAACAGTAATTAATACTGTCTGAAATAAAGATTATATTATTTTTGTTAAAACTGTATCAACTATCACTCACTTCATATCCTCATCCGACATGGTCCGCATGATTTCTTCAAGCATCTTCTTCTCAATCAAGGTGTCTTCATACTGGCACTGCTTCTGTAGCTGCCGGTTCACAAGTTGCTGCTGCAAGTCCTTGCAGTACTGCATGGTACGCTCCATCTTATCTTTGTCTGCTTGTTCTTCAGCAGATCCATCATTGTATAGAGCGCGGAGGAGTATGTTGTTTGTGCGCATGTCTTCGGACTAGATGGTGAAATTATTATAAAATTGATAGTATTAGCCAGATCTATACTTGAAACTTATATTAATATAATAGGGGTAATATTTTTTTGTTGTTTTTTTGTATTTAGGGGGTAATGGCAAACTCTGGAACTACCAGTCAGATTTGAAAAATTTGTTTTTGCATTGCATAGCCCAATTCTTCAGGAAGGAACGACCCTTAGGAGCTGAGCAAAAAGATAAAAAGTCAGAAAGAATGCTAAGCGAAAACGAAGTAATAGCGCGGGAGGGAGATGGGATGCGACGCGGTGGGCCGGTGGCCGAAATTTCACGCGGACGGAAGTCGCGGCAGAAGCTAGTAATTATTAATAATGCCCGCGCCTTTTCATTCTGCACAAAGCCAGAATTTTTAACAAAGGTCTTCCAATCCATACAAGAGTAATACGCAAATACTAGCGTACTTCGTATTCGTAGTGACCTAATTAACTACCTCATTCCATTATATACAGTGCCAATACTCATACGGACTAATCGTGTATAGATTGCGACAAAATTGTGAACTGGTATCCAACTTGCTTGTCTGCAAGCAACTTGGAAGTAGTGCTCGCCGACCGCTGCCACTCGCGCGCCGTTGTTTGTTCACAGTTCTAATCTAAACTAACCCATTTCACAATTTTTTACAAGTTAAACTAATACACTTTATATATTATATCATTCAAAATATTAAAAAATGATTTTACTAAACAATATCTTTAAAACTCTTGTCAGGCATAAGTGATGCAGTATTGTTTGGAACCAGGATTCGTGTGTCCAACCTACAAACTATACACAACAGTATGTAAAATTCATGTATACATTGTAATCACAGATTTAAAAATACCATTACAATGTATACACAAGCAATAATGTATGCATTGTTGTCATACCTTTTCCTGCAGTCTTTTATATTCATTATGTAATATTTGTTGCTGTAAATCCCGGCACACATAACCAGCTTGCAGTTTCTTAGACAGTTCTTTAAGACTGGGATCCCGTTCTCTCAAATAATGTCTTCTGAGTAGTTTACAGACCTCCTCACGTCGCTCCTTTGCTATTTCTATGCCCAGTTTTGTTTCTTTCTCGGCTCTGGCGTTTACAATAGCTGCATGGTCCGTTCTCTAAATTAAAAAGACATAGTGAGAATGTTTGTGTTGTTAAACCTGAATAACTTAAAAAACCATGAGGGTCGGCATTTAGCCTTAGAACTTACTTCCTGGAAATTCTTTTCCATCGCAGCTTCCCGTTGTATGAGCGCCAGACACCGGTTCATACGACCGTCCTCCATGCGGCTGTTCAGCCATTGGATGTCCAGAGCTCGCTGATACAAACCCAACTCTGTACGCCGAGCATCTCGAATGGCATTGTGCTGAAGCTCCGTCTTAAAACCAAGTTCAGCATGGAATTATTATTATAAATTCAGTCACAACTCCTACCAAGGTTTGCAAATTAATACAAAGTAGTTCTTACCATGATCTCGTGGAAAAAAAGTTAATCTTCAATCTCAAGATAAATAATCAACTCAGAAGCAATAAGCCACAGCAGACTACAATAATTATAAACAATATGAAATAAACTAAATAAACAAAGCGTAACGTTTGACGATTTTCAATTTTCAAAATTCGATTGTATAAATGTCACTTGTCATTGTCACATCACATTGCAAATTCGCAATGTGAAGAATCACTCTTTTTTTTAATTTTAATGAAAGTAAATTCTGAATCAATCAGGATTCATAAATAAATATTTATTTCCCTAGTTATCTATAATCCTTTTAAAGCCATCATCCATTTTATTTTAATTATGCTTGAATGAAAATTACAATTATTGGTCTGCCATCTGTGGGTGCATGATTTGATTGACAACAGATTGTTGGATTGAATACAGAACCCGCTAGATGGCACGGTAAAAAATAAAATTTTGGAATTACTTAGGTATTTTCACATGATGTTTTACAGTATCACTTTTGCTCAAATAGTAAACAATAACAAAATGAACTTGCGTTGGCTATAACTTTATGAAACTAGCGAAAGTTCAGGCCTACTAGTGCGCCACCTATTGTTTTTGTTACGTACTAACAACGGTAACTTATAAACTTACGATGCAAATCGTTTACGACGAGGCGCTAGGGTGACAATTTTCTCTCATTCGCGGCAGTACAATACGGCAACAGCACGCATTTGGATTTTGACGTGTGACAGCAAACAGCTGCAGCCAGATTCGGTTGCAGATTGATAGTGTATCGAAATAAAGACGTTTTGTAATGAAACAGTGATTGAAATGGCTGAAAGTAAAGGTGCGTTGATCGCGAAAACAGTGCAAAAACATGCCGGACGTGCGAAGGAAAAGGTATTTACTTATTGTTTTATTCACCTTACGTGGAAAGAGTGATGCTATTATGTGTTTGTGATTTTTTTATGTATTTAGCTGCTGATGTGTTGTGAAAGTATAGTTTTGAGAAGATCCGTGGCACGCCAGGGCAGGTTTCTTGCGACTAGATCGTAAGACAATTTCCTTGTGCATCAAATTTCACCTGTTGCTTGTCTGATATGCGATGTAAGAAACACCTGTGTTTTTCCTCATATTTGTTTACGTACGTAGTAAGTGCACACGTATCGTATTGTATCAGACAGTATCGTCGCAGAGCTGCAGTTTTATCATTTCCAGGGCATATAATTTTCTATTTATAGTTGTGAGCAGACGTGATAATTTTGGATTGGAACAGTTAGTTGAATAGGATACGACAAGTTCAGTTTGCGAACTAGCGTAGCACTCGATTGGTGCACATTAATTTAATAAACCCATTTATTACACAAGACAGTTCCAGGGAATTGGGACCGTTTTAAAAATAACACAGTGGGTCGGGAGCGGACAGAGACAGCCGATCTGTCGTGCTGGTTTCGCAAAAATAATGTGGATATTTCAACTCATCTATTTTTATGTGGACTGTCTCGCTGTGACTGTGAATTTGAATAGTTACTATTGGCATGAAAACTTTCTGTAACATTATTTGTTAAATTATTTAGTGAATTACCTTCTACACTTGATAAAATAATAATTTGACCTCAATTATTTTTTTATTTGAAAATGTTAAGATTATTTATTCTATAATTATGTTATAGAATAAGAATATAAATGTCTCATTCAAATTGCATTTTTATTTTATCTAAAAGAAAATGAGAAATAAAATACAGTTTTAAAAGTGTCCCACACTATCTTTTTGTTTTTTATCTACTTTCATTTTGCAATATCTGATCCATAAACTTTACCTAGTCACCTAGAAAAAAGAACTTGATTTGCCTACCATAGACACACAGAGTCGGTTATTGACCCAGTCTGGCAGATGGCCCGAACAGCATCATCAACTACTATGAAATTATTGCCAACAATTAGTATTTACTAGAGTATAGAATAAAGTAAAAAACATCATTGATGAAATAATTTAAAATCTTCAAATAAAACTTTCTTTTAATTTATGAAGATGAGTTTATGAATAATTATATGCATGGTTTCAGAGAAATCAGGCTGTTTAATATTGTAATAATAATTCTGCATATTTTATGGAATTTAAAACGAGTTATTTCAATGTCAAGTTTAATAGATTGGCTGTTGAATCAAGAAATTATAAAATATACATACTTAATTGAGACATACTAAGTTAAATGAATGAATTGATACTGTTTGTACATAATGAGTAAATACTTTATTGCAAACAGTGTCCAGAAATGATTTGTGACACTACCAAAATTACATAATTCAATTAATTAGATTACCTATTTAATTTACCTCATTTCATTTTACTTTTTAACTCTAATGAAATCTGCAGAGTAACAATCTGTTAGTTGTGAAACACTGTGTCAGCACATTCAATTTCGCATAATTATCTACATATTATTCTAAAATTAACAACTTGATAAACAATTCGGTCCTATTATCTATTCATGTTTATGACAATTTGACACAAATGCTGATTATGAATACTTGATAAAATGAAAAATTCTAAATTCTAGTATGAAAGCAATACATACTTTTCTTGAATCAACCAACACGCGAAATATCAGTTTAAAATATGTTATTTTGTACCTATCACTGGTTCTAAATATAGGTCATGGACTAAAAGCACAGCAGACACAATATAAAACCAGCTGTTAATGTAATATTTATAACCACAACCTCTGCACTATCAATTGTTACTCAATCACGGTAATTCTAATCCTAAATAAGTAATATTATAAATGTGAAAGTGAGTATGTTTGTTTTTTGTTACGCTTTCACGCTTAAACGGCTGAACAGATTTGGATGAAATTTACCACATGGGTAGACCATGACCTGGATTAGCAAATAGGATACTTTTTATCCCGATATTCCCACGGGATCGAGATTTATGAGGGTGAAACCGCGGGGCGAAGCTAGTTAGGCATACATTAAGTAGTCGTAAGTAAAAAGTTCATTTAACCCGCCGATTCGTAGGTAGCTCTAGGTCGCCGACATTAAGCATTAAGTACGACCTGACTTTTGGGAATGTCTGACTAATGGAAACCCCTGATGACGTCATTTGAATACTAATAATTCACCCTCACAGGTCATTGAATTGAATCGGTGAACGAACTGCCATACAATTTTGTGCCCTCTAAAGTCTAATATACCTACTACTAAGGTACCTACTATGCTGGTGCCTTACTAAAATAAAGATCATTTCAAAGAGTGAGTACACTGAAATTTGTCCATCACATTCTAAGTTTTCAAGCCCACTACCGGCGTTACTGCATAAGTCTATAATAAGTCATACATAAGTCCATCACATCCGAACTCGCTGCTTGGGCTTCTTCGATGCAATATACAATTACTTACTAGATAACAGATCTTCGTTTAGCAAGGGAATTAAATTGCCAACCAGTTTTTGGCGTGAAACTTATCGGAAGTGCACTTGCGTCAAACGACGATGTTCGAGTGCGCTTGATTCACCGGTGGCCGTGCGAGTGGCATCAAGTAGGCATCCGAATGTTCTTGAGATGAGCATGCTTGTGAGTGGAACAGGTTGCAAAACTTACTCGCACACGTAATACGTCAGAAGGGCATTACAACTTTGAAATTTGGACCTGCCAAGTACGGCTTGTACACACTGGCGCGATATCGCGGGCGCGACAGGCAGCGCTACCATTGTCGCGCCCGCGATATCGCGCCAGTGTGTACGAGCCTTTAGTAATTCTTCATCGGTATCGGTACCTATGTAATCCAATTGTCTTTCTCGTCTCATATTATTATGCCTAGTTGGTGAAAAATTATAATATGTCGGAAGGCTTCATGAATTTAAACGGAATCTCCCAAAATATTCACATTATGCCGATCAACTTTGTCGTTCGGTTTATCGTGTAGTAGGTATTCCAGAAATTCCCTTAAACCTGCCATGCCGAGCTAACCACTTTATTGGCCATCACTGCATAATATTCCTGTTATTTATACGGTAATTTTACAAATTAACGGCGGAACACCGGCCGCGTAACCACACAGAACGCGTAAAACGTGACCCAAAGGTATTCGGCAATCTGGACATTTTACTATCAACCGGTTTTGTTGTGCCCTTTAGTTCATTCTCGGCGGAAATATCAACGTGCAGTTGATGTGTGCTCAAGGCTTTTTATAAGTACAGAAGCGTTTTTGAGATAGATACTCCTTCTTCGATTTTAAGTAAACAAATATGTTTGTTTACAAAAACAGGAGGATAATTATTTTAATTATAGGTTATTTACATTTTAATTATCAGGTTTAAATAAAACAAGTTTACCTTCCTGAAATTAGCTCGAGAAATTAGGTATTGACCGATTTGATGTCAGTGGTTATTTTACCGCTTCGATTCTACGCTATTGTTAATTATAGTCATTTATAATTAAGCCTATGTTCAACTGTCAATCTTTTGGAAGTGCCCAAAGCCCGTAACTCACTAAACCTGTAAAAGAGCGGCCTCACATATTTCCCTCAGCTTTCTCTTTTTCAAAAACAAAAATCTGACACAGCAAGACTCCAAAAACTGTACGAATTGAGTAAGGCACCTGCCATGATAAAATGCGGTTATTCTTCTCGCTTCCCGCGTTAATAACTGCTAGTAATTAAACCTATCTATCACGTTACGCACGCCACTGGAGATAACAGCTAATATTATGTCAGATTTATATAATCTAGCGGGATTTTCCAACACTGGCGTCAGATTTAAGGGTCACTGGTTTATAAAAATAGGTAGGATGCCCGATGATATTAAATGAATCTGTGTCGAAGGTAGGGGCGATTGTAGGCCTAAATGTCAGCTAATTAGAGACATTGTGCGGGCTCACAGACTGCAATTAAATCATTTCAATAGCAATTGAAGTCGAATTCAGTTGGTCAACAATGAGGAAGTTTTAATGGTAAAATTAATTGTAAAATTATTAGCTATTTGACGTAGATTTTTTTTCGTAATATAGACGACATTACGGACAATTTTTTACGTCAAACAGCTAATAGTGAAAAAATACATTTAGATGTAGAAAAAGATGTAGCTTGTACTAAGGAATTTGAAGATTACGTCATCTATCTTGATCAGTCTCAAAACCAGCAATAATAAGCAAGCCACGCCACGCCGGCAACCATGCACCATACACGCCAGTCAAAAAGTTTTTTGCCGATTGAACGAAAAGAGAAAAAAGGCAACCAGGCATTCTGTCATGGACATGGATACACAATGGGCGCGAAATTACCAATCTTCATGTTATTGCCAGACCGTTATACCAAAAACGTGGACATAAGAGAAATGGGCATTAGACGTAGCTCTGGGATATATTTTAAAGTGATCAATAAGATGAACTTCACTTCTATGACCCCGAGTGTGAACTAAGCTTATGATTTCATCTAATTAATCGTCTGTCAGCGCTCTGCGGACGTTTGGTAACGTTAGATTGTTCTAAAACATCTGGAGTTTGAATAAGTTAGTTTGCTTTATTAGATTTTCCTTAAATGTTGATACTGTGATGATATAGTGGTTCCATGATTAAATAACCAAGGCCAGAACACCAATACGTTTTAGTGCTTCAAACTCTCGAATAATTATTATGCAATCTCTTTTTGTTAGGATAGTTTGGAATCTGAAAAAAAAAATGGAAAATCCAAAAGTACAGTGGCCAGCACATCAAACTACTAAAATCTGTCAAATTTCTTTAGTAGATTTTAAACTTTATCGCTAAAGCATTAGGTTCAAGTTTGATTGGGAAAGTTTGACAGTTTTGGGTAGCTTGATGTGCTGGCCACTGTACATGCCTCATAACGCTCATTCAAAAAGAGAAAACTTGTAAAAAAAAAAGATTTTTATTCATATTAATTAAACGACATTAAATGCCGTTAAATTAAACAAACATTTTCAATACGAAATCAGGAGAAGCAAGTGAAAAGAGAATTTAAAAAAAACCTCGTTGTGTGGAGTATTTCGGAAGTTATCGTGACTACACACGGGATCCATACGTACAAACACACGGACGTCCACAGTATTTTTTTCAATCAGTTTTTCCTATTGCGCAATAAATGTTAATTTGTTATTATTATTATTGTATTTAAAGGATAGTTTTTCTACATATCAATGTAGGTACTCCTATTAATTTATAAGTGCGATATGTATAATTATAAAAGAGGCAATCATGGTTCAAGACAGCACTTGTTTTTAGCAAGTTAAGAGTAATGCATTACATCAAACTCTTCGCGTTAAGAGGCGTGCAAAACATGATTTCTAGCTTAAAATGCACAGTTTTAAAATCAAATTTATTTCCTCGTTAATTATACAAAGGAGAAACTAAAAGTTTTTAAACATTCTTTTAGTGCTAGATTTGTTTACACGATAATAGTTTCATTGAAATACTTTATTATAGTTTCTTCATTTAGTACTTTTTTATCAGCTAGTAAGTCTCTACAGTCGTTATCTTCACACAAAGCCTATCAACTCATGAGAAAGTTTCTATCATCGTCATCTATTCATGCATTCCGCTTGCAAACATCAGGAGGAAGTCGCAAGCCCTTTGCTATTCCAATAACTTGAGACGTATCATGCAAAATCATCTTTACTTCCTCCGTATCCTTTATTGCGTGGACATAGGGACTTGATTCGCGGATACCACCAGGTAAGCATGTTTTGCAAAGGTCGATACGTGACAATGCTTAATGCTAACAGTTGGGTTAACTGTGAACTGTGCAGTCGTCATGGGAACGCCAACCGACGCCCACAGCTCATAGTTTTTATTGTCTGCTAGACACATTTCTGTATGTCTGTTGGAATTTAAATGAGTGAGAGTTTTAAAAGATTACATCAATTAAGCGGCAAAATTATGGTTGTGTCGGCGAGATTTTCATTTTTGCAGCAAATCTTTCTCAATCTATGTAGGACGTAGGTATATGAGTCAAACTATTGTTTGCATTACATTATTATCGGCTCTATTAGCATCTGTAGCGTACGTCAAACTAAGAACATTTTCCTACTACGATATTTTAGTATCTCGGTTAAAATTATCCCCGAAACTAAACCTCAGGTGGTTTGGTTTTGGTTTCAAACATTTCAAATATTCAATTTCGTTTTCAACCGCAGCCAAATAACGTCTGATAAGTTTGGCCGGTTACCAAATAATGTCGTGTTGAAAGTGACCACTCCAATGGTTGTATTATATTTGTAATGCAAATCCACGCCTAAACAGCTTGTGTATGGTCAATTTCAACTTTGTCAAGATGAAGAACTTTCTATGTCCCCGATGCAGACGAGACGCGACTGTCAATCGTTGAACAAATACTTCACATATGGTAATTTAAACGCTTCAGGTTGCAATTCATACGTACAATAGAGTTTTCTAATTTGTACCTACTGTGTCTTTTGTCTTGCATCTTGCGACTTGCGACTATCCGGTGTGATTGGTCGGGTCATTTTTTGTTTGGTCAACAAACTTGTCCATAGTCATTATGTTCGGATTGTGAGCTGTAAATCAAGGCCAAACAATGTTATATTACGATGCTGTTATGTATGAACCAGAACAGGTGTTTGGGAAACAATTCGAATATGGTGTATATTTGGATGACCTAGTTACATAGATCAAGTCTCAATGGTATTACTTCCGATAAAAGTGTTACAATCTAATTTCTTATTTACGTTTCCGATTTTTTTCTGTTATTGGGTTGCCCTAATTTATTATAATACAATAACTCATTTTTCAATTTTAATTGTGTCATGTCATTTTTTTTTATAGCTCCATGCTCCATGGTCACAAATCAGGAAATGTTGCAGAGAAGTCGTATGCGCTAAGGCAACTCAAATTATCACGTGTGCCAAAGTGTTTGTCAGTATCTTCATGAGAATCAAACCACATTACCTTTAGAATCATAAGAGGTTTCCATACAATGGGAGAAAATTCTTGTTTAATTAAACAATAAGAAGACGACATTCTGAGGGTCTACGATGACCTCACTATAAATCCGATTTCGCCGAGTTTTTACATTAGCATTATTAGTTCGTCACCAAACTGTAGGTGTTCTCCTTGATATCACTGCACCCACATAGAGACTGCGTCTGTCCCACGCTCCGCCTACAATCAGCAACCACTTTCGTTTAAGTAATCACATTGCTTAATACTACGATTTATATGGGGAAAACGTGTTGCCATAAATTCATCTACTATTTTAACTTTTGTGCTATCTCTTTGGAAAGCGAGGTTTAAGGTATGGTGTTTTTGTTCTGTGTCTTCTCGAATAATCTAAAGTAAACCGCTCACAGTCTTTATTATCTTGAAACCTACAAGGTTATCTTAACCTTACAGTTAAATCTCGTACTGTATTATCAAGTCCTCTTCAATTTTGTTCGTCGATCGTGTTGTTTTAGAAGTTGAAGGAAAACATGACGTGTGTTATCTCGTGTTTACTTTAGCCCTTAACCACATGAGTTGTGCCTTTACTTGTTACTTGGCTGAGAGAATTTATGTCTATTTTGTTCTGATGCTCTGACTCATCGAATGAGCTAATAACTTCTGTACAGTTTTTACCTACCGAGAGATTTAGATTCTTAAATGTTATGAAGATATATGAGAGTGCGCACATTGTGTATTTAAAACCTGCCAAGAAAATCTCGCCCAAGTGACTAATTTGCCGGTGGATAAAAAATTACCACATGTGATAGTGCTCTGTAATATTGATGAACTCAATAAATTCCTATTCAACTTAAATGATTGAACTGCAAAAAAACACATTTAACATGAAAAAGTCGATCGATATACTCCCAATTTTGTTTTGTAACTTTTCAATCAAATCCAATAGGTATGTTTTTACGAAACATTGAAATACATACCACAATCGGTTTCGTTGACCACAATATAAAATGCCGTGTTAAAAAGCTATGGCACATATTTCACCACGGTCGCCCACTTCCTAGGGCTGTTGCCAATTGTTACACTAATAATAGTATGGCTATAGAAATGAATGCTTTCAATGTATTAATAAAGGATATAAAGACCACGGAGTTCCCCGTTCATGACACGGATGGTATGAAGTGACTCCATTGATTCTCCAGAGACATACGTACTATACAGCTATTCGGTTTATTTTTGGAAACGAACTCTGTTAAAAGAATAACTGCGTATAAAGTACGATGGTGCTTTAAAGAATGTACATTCAGCGTGAGTCAACACTCCAAATGTCATGACAGAACAATGACACAAGGAAAACAATGGTAACTGAATCAAACCGCTCTTATATAACAATTATCGCTAAATTCCAAAGTGCTACTTCTAACAGCTGAACTATAACTTCATACTGAAACTGGGGCACTAGAAGATCAGTTTGCATAATCAAATTAATGCTTAGGCTCAAGGCTATGGCGCTCTAAAAGGTTTGTCGCACATAGTAAAGTTGGATTTGGAACTGAACTATTGAGGTCAAGTAAGGATAAGGAAACAGACTACAAAGCAAGAGACAAAACATTGTTAAATCAAAACATTTCGTTTCTAGTTTAGAAAGTATGAATAATGAATGTTATATTATAATATATTCAATAACACTGAAATAACACCAAGTTGTAGGAATGATTCATTTATAATATTTATATGAACTTAACTCGCATCAGAAGAACGTTGCATATAAACGAAAATTGTATACCTATACCTATAATGTAGAAAACAAAATCTGTTGCTATAGTGATAATAGCCAATGTCAGAAACCTCCTTATGAGTCATCATCACATTATATAATTTTAGATTTAACACACTAAAGTTGAAGATACAAATGACCTGAAAATAGTCACAATGTTTTATTGCTTTAGGAAATTAGTTGTATCTGTAAGTAGGTTTATGTATCCTTGCATTCTGGTTATGTTAAAGAGGAACTGGAATGGGTGATTCTAATATCGTCACAATTCTTAGAATTCTTTTCTGCAGTGTCAATGCCGCATCTTGTTAAAAAAGTAGGTATCCATGATGAATGTCTTGAATATAAATACTAAAGCAAGTCTAATGGTTTAGCTTACATTATCCTGTAAACCAGAGCGTTTACTTTTACTTCCGTATGTGCTTTAACAATTATATTAATATGTCCATTGCCCATAGAGGCACCTGGATCACCTTCTGAGAGCACATTCCTTTGATTTGATCGTGACACTGTTTAGCAATATGCATGCCTACACATTATTTCATCCGAAGGCTAATGCAATAACATTAGATCAAAATCATTAACGACCATCTTGGAGATTTGCTAGAATTCTAAGCGAAGTTTTTCTAAACAATTTTCCTGTAATATCATAACGGTGTTGATTTATCTGACTACACAAGCATTATTAATATTTTCTTAGATTCTACTGTCATCGCGATTGTATAGAAAAATAACCAGCAAGACAGCAGTGTTAATGACTTGGTGAACGCTGGACGGTTCTCACAAGGCACATAATAAACGATCGTAGAAAAGTCCAATATGATGATGATTATCTTTGAGAAATGGTTCATGATTTAATCGTTAGATACTTTAGTTCCCCTGAATCCGCAACCTAATATACGAGTATAATTATGTTGATTGATATGTATGTACGTATATTTGGTTATATAGATTATCGAAAGACCGAGTTAATTAAACTGGAATCCCTGTCCCGCTTATTTCAATAGAGTACCAATCTACTCGGCCCTGGGTTTAGTATTCGATTTTCAGTAGTGCTTTCATTGTGATTGTGAGATAATAGTACTGATTTGATTAGTTCTTGCAAAATAGTGTTGTCTGAATCGGCGAGTTATGGTCCAACGTAGGGGGGATTCTTTGATTATTAGGGTTACACGTTTATCAACATATCATTATGATTTAACTCGGTCCAATTTAGAAGATAGAAATCCACATCCCATGGCCAATCTGCCATCTTCTCCCATATCAACAATCCCAATATTTTGTTCGCACGGTGGGCTGTGCTGAATTCCGATCCGACAGTCGGACGCTTGTTTTTGCGTCCACGCACTTTCTTCTCTTACTTGTACTTTCTCGAGTCGGCACGTAGCCTCAGGTGCGTGTTTGTGGTAACACTGAATTCGCGACGCGGTATTTGTGCGGACATTTCCAACGAGACGACCTACTGAGGTTGGATCGTTCGGTGTTTTGTGTTCCTTAGTTGGATTCTTCTGATGTTCGCAGTTTCACAGTTCGTTAGTTTGGTCGGCATTAATGTTTGCTGGATTTGTATTCCGCCAAATACGGGCGTGAATGACGGAGTATGAATTTTTAGTCATTAAAAGTTTAGCGTAGATTAATATGACTATCAAGTAAATCGTGTTAACTAGAGGTATGCATTTTGTGCTGATTGGCTGTTGAGGCATTTGACGGGAATCTAGAGATGATAAATATCAGCGTGGTTTTGCATGCCTGACCTTTTGTTAATTATTTGTCTCTGTATTGCCATTACGTTCGCATTGTGCAGATGATAAATACTTTACTCAAATACCTTACCTGTGTGCATTAACGTTGTAGGTACCTACTATGTTTTAATTTGAGCCCAGAGTCCATATGAGTTTTTTTATCGTAATAGGTGTTAGATTATATAATGTGTTCTTTATATCTTCTAAAATGTGTATCTTATTGTTCTCAGGTATGACCTCAAAATAATCTTCATCTTGATACAGCGTAAGTACTCTGTAATTTTTTTTGTCGTTTTGTGTATACTTTTAGAATTGAAGATTTTCTACAAGTGGCGCTGGCTGTCTGTCTCATCAAAACTAATATTAATGATGTGACACTGATGATACATCAATAACATCTTGCTTCGAAGATCGTGAACGTGACCATTACGTCATGTGCAACAATAAACCTTCACACTTTTCCTACAATCTTAGAACAAGTTGTATAGAACAGAACAAAGTTTTCAGATTACCTCTTTTTAAGTGTTTACTCGTTTGACGTACCATAGTATCTTAGCGCACATACATTTTCCTTGTAATTTTATCAGATAACAGTGACATCTCAATGAGACGATCTTTTCCATCTCAAGGTTGTACGTAAGTACCTATCTAATTAAAGAAGTTACTGCAATCTTGCTTTGCTGATATTTTCGCTAACTCGTGACCTGATTTCCTTGTGGCTATAGGAAGGCAAGACAATTATTAAATCAAACCAATAATTATTGTAAGTAAATATTAAAATGCGCAGGGAATTCATTGATTCCTACGCGTTTCATAATACTGTGGTCACACCACACCTACGAATAATATCATTAATATATTCTCAATAGACGTTAAATAGCGTCTAGCGGTGACATACGGATATTTACTTATTTGGTCATGCCTTGTTTTGAATTGGCGCCTATCAAAAAATATATAATAATGACCTTTTAAAAAATTGCGTGATCTCTGTTACAAAATACTAAATCTGTAACCATTTTCTTCTTAGCGTGTCGATGGCAATTTGGATAGAAATAACCATTAACCATAGGTAACAATTTTTATTATCAACATGGCGTGTATATTTCAATTTTCAGCCATATCACCAAAATATGTATAGATAGAATAAAGCTTATCAGATGATTCATTCGCGCGAATTTAAGATGTTTTAGAACAAATGCCGTAACCCATTGACAATCACGACATTTCCGAAGAAATACACGTCAAACTAAAAGCGTCCTAGGATTAAGAGATGAATACATACGTACACATTAAGACCCGATTATACATCTTCAAACAACGATTGTACAAGTTGGATGACTAAACAAATGACAGCTCTTAATGCTGTGACCTCTGGCCTCAGACAAGATTAGCGGTAAGCGGCTGTTCCCGTATTCTAAGCGAGTCTCAGACAAATTGCTCGACTTATACATTCTTTGGTGTAGAAGTCACTTCTTCGCGATATTTATTATGTAATTTTTTTTAAACTTTAAGATTGTATCCTGTCTTTCATGATTTTTTTATTGTAGCTCTTGCTAGTCTTTTAGTAGATCTTGTCTTTTTCCGTTTTCTTCCGTCTTCGTCCACCTTGCAACTAAAGTAAAAGTGAAAACGGATATCGCTTCTATACTTCTTTCATCGAATGGCCTTGGCTTAATGTATGGAACATTTGTCATTGAAACTTTTACTGTAAGAATCCTTAAAAGCCATATGTTTGAAAAGCATTTGGAATATATTACAAAAACAAAATTAGAAAAACAAACATTTAGAAATGAAATATGCAAAATCTATTGACATCGCAAAAAAAACTTGCCCCTATACATTTTTGACAACCGATACTACTTTCCTTTTCAGTCTTTCACTACTAATTTATACCAGACTCAACAAGAAACTCCCACAAAAAGCAAGTCTGCAGAGCATTGCGTGTGCGATCAGCTAAATATTTACATACATCATGTATTTGCACATTGCTGTTCGGTACAGATATCACTATCTCTTGTTATCGTACATTTGTTGATCTGCGTCTGTTTTACCTTTTTCAATATTGTTATGTTCGGGTATTTCGCTTTGTTCGTATTTCATATCGTTACATTCATTTAAATCGTTGTTTTCTTTGTTATGTTTGGCTCAGTATTTAGGTCTCAACGATCATTACTATTTCGTTATATTTCTATTCAACGAACACAGGAAACACGGATATTTCACTAATATTTCATTTCTTTGCTAAGTATATTTTTTCTAACGATTATTGCTTTTATTTCAACGTTAATGTCGATCATTCTTTTTTTATCGACGACGACGACGCCTAGTGGAAAAATCTAAGAAAACAAAACATCCAATGATTTCATATTTCCGTCGCTCTGTTGATCGATTGGTATGTCCCCATACTGTGAATACAACTTACTGTTTTTGGAGAAGGTCCAAAAACGTTTGTGTTAGTCAGGGTCCACGGGTGAACGGCCTGAATTCCCACGCATTGCCAAAATGACACTAAACCTTAACTTACATGGCGTCTGTAGAAAACCTTCCCCCGGCCTGTTCTTTTATGGGCATTATTACTAAGACTGGTTCAGGATCAAGGTCCCTACGTGTCGATATACCAACGTGACTCGATTCTGCATCCTCCCTAACAACATTTTCTACTTTTTACATCGTCCCCCCATCGATGGTGTAAATGCTTTAACGTAGATAATTTAATCGCTACATGTGTAGCATATTCTAGTATATTCTGTCTCTTTTTGTTTAGCGCTTTATTGAGTTGTGTCCTTTTTTGTTACTGTTTATATTACGTCAGGAGTTGTCTCATTTTGATCATGATAATATATTATTCGGTGTCTGCTAGACAATCCTCAATGAAATATTTTGAATAATAATTTTTCTAAGACTTCTCTACCTCCGTTACATTTACCCTGAAGTTGCTTAGCTAGTACCTTAACCACTAACTAACTGTTATGCGGACTTCTAATTTGCGCTTATCGTTTGAAGGTTTTCATCTTTACTTGTAATAAAGCAAACACATACCACCTTCAATATGTCAATAGCAATCATCAACTAAGTAAAAATGTAAAGTTTCGTTATTTTTATATTAACTTGCCAAATGCTCGTGTCTTGTTCACGCATGTCCTCACTTCCTAATAAAGCGATCACGATAGTTTCACTGGCTAAAAAGGCCATAGTATCGGGTAACTCTTAGCTACCATGTGCTAATTCGTTACGAAACGCTTCTGAATATTTAAATAAAACCTTATAAACTTCGTTCCCACCTAGTAATTTGTGTGTAGTAGTAGTTTCTCAATAGAAGAAATATTCCTCGGGAATTTATGAGTCCTCTTCGGTTCGGATGACTTCAGTATTCGTGAGTTTGCCTCGTTTAAAGCCACGAAGCTTCCGCTATATTTCTCTTCCCTAATTAGTGTCTACAGCATCGAAACAATTACTGAAAATACTAAAAACATCTAGTATATCACGGATTTATAAACTGTCTCCATTCATTAGTCTCAACGATACGTAACATTTTAATATTGGTCAGTTTTTTATTTATACAACCAAAGTCAGCGGAGTAACATATGTTTTCCAAGAAATACGTCATATCGTAGTTGGTGGGCAGTATTCAAACGAAAATATAATATACCTCGTGCGTGAGTCGTGCGGAATCAACCGGAGGATGGTCTTCCATCATACGCTTTTTTGCTTTTTTATCCGCGCAATGTTTATATGTAACACATTCCAGACTGATTCAAACGGCACCGTCGCTTTCTTTAATCAAACACTCCACATGAAGTTCAAGTGCCGTCAAAACAACCAATACATCAAACTAATGGAGTCCATCTAATGGTCTAAATATAAACACCACGATCAGTACCTGCAAGGTCGTTTCTTCTTCGACCATACCTTTTGTGCACTGCTTTACAATAGGAACATACAAAATCGGCCATCCGTCTTCCGGAAGCTCCGTTGTGACGTATTGAGTTCATCGTCAACCAAAAATTACGTAAGGACCGGCGCAGACGCAACTTATATCCGTCCCATGATCAGCGTCCCGACCTACATCCACAAACAGTTCAGAGTAAAAGGCACCTAAATACTTACGTGTAAGATTGAAAATTGCGATAAGGCGACGATGAGTTAGGACATTTTAGAGTGGTTTCGCGTATGGACGGCCGCCAGGCCAGGCCTGTGACTATTCCCGTCTAGTAAGCTGGATTCTGTGTCCGATGGCATGCGAACTTCTTTTTGGCACGTGTCATTCAATTCTGGCGCCGTTTTATTGTCCACCGTTGTCGCTGGACCTTTAAAAGTCGTGAACCTTATTGTATTACAATATTTGTTTGCGCAGATTAGCTCACCGTGTTGACTCGATTCCACGTGCCTTGATTGTCATGCAGCGCAGTAATTACTTGCTCATTGTAATGTTTAGACGGCGCAACAAGTGTAACACGATCGTTATGCGTCATTAATTGAATTGTATTTTGATGCTAAAGCGCTACCCATTAATATTTAGTCGGGATTTATTTGGGCATGTGTATGCGCATATTTGGCAGCTGTTTTTGTTGACAACAATAAATAATCATTAATATGTTATGTATAATCCATGATGGTGACTGGTGACATCATGTCAGTTTTTTTGTCCAAGACTAAGTTTGCAGATACTCGTATGTTTTTCAAGTTCCTTTGGTACTTAATAGTTAACGCACTACAATCGATTCAATATACCTTTCTAATGGGTCCTGAGCCATTAAAGGAGGGCTATCTTTCACAAGATAAACGAGTTTATTGATATTGCTTTAGCTTGTTGAACAAAAAGCGCGCCGTGGAACCTGTCTATGTTAAAGTTAACACGGCGCTTGCTCTAACCGAACAAGTTTTGTACCATTTGTGTACACTTACATACATAATGCGTTTTCCAATGCATTCTATACGATCCGATCGGTGGAATCCGGTCTCGATAGCTACACGCCTTATGAATTACATGCTCAATTAAATCTGTTTGGTGTCTTCGTTGTTCTTGCTTCGAAAATTAATAATATTCAATACTTTATTGCAAATTGACTTCTTTATGTCTTTAGCCTCAATTTCTTATATCAAAGATGATACTAACTGTCCGATCTCGAAGGTTTTATGACGTCTTTCGTCTACTTTATGTTAAAACGAAGCGTCAGCATTGCAATATAACTCTTAGAACGGCGCTCTACTTTCATCATGTTATTTCATATCGCTATCCGTAAAGTTGGGAATTATGAAAAACATACAGATTTTAATCTCTTTGAAATTATTTGGATTAACATTCAGAACGTTTTATTAATACATGCAGTTTAAATAAACTCGGGGGATTTCAAACATGTTATTTTGTAATGATCTTGCAATGTAAATTGCGATATATGAAGTAGTTTTGATGAGTCTGATCATATTCATTCACGAAAAAAGTCACATATATATATTAAATCAAGAAGATGAATCTCTAATATTTTGTGATCGTCCGTCTCATTATGTCATTGACTATTATATTAAAAATATCAACTCCAATGAGCATGACGGTAAAGTGATGGTGAACGAAAATGAAAACAAGGTCGTCACAGATACCGACTATTTGGGCTATCTCTGCTCTAATTGCCCTATCTGATCAACTTGCTCTGAAATTACATATTTCCATAGTAATGCGATATTATAATCTATCATAGTATCAGCTCTGCTTGAATTTTCTTAAGCAAGTTGTGAGAGTTGCCCAGGGAAGTTAATTTGTGTTGTCTGTCTGCTATAGACTAGACACATAAAATTATTTAAATCGTGGTTTAAATGTGTGTCCTTTCAGCTGTGTGGACTTTCTTAGCTACGAAAAGAATACTTCATCGTTACATATTTAGAGGATGCGGTTAGATAGAGACTCATTGCGGCCCTGGATATTGTATTAATTTTTACTGTAAGATCGTCTTAAAAGCAAGATTTGCTCTGCGAATGTATTTCAATTTCAACCTCCTAAACCTATGCTACGCTTTGTTAAAACTAACAGCATATTCGCTATACCGCTTGATATTCACACTCGTTAAACTCGAATCGGGAACGTAACATATAATTTTAATAGTCGTATAAAGAATTAAAGACGGCACATTTCGGTTGACGTATTCGTAGTTTTAAAAGAGAAATGAGGTCAAGATTAGACTCTGCCGCAGATATTTTTTATGTAACAGCCTTCGGTTCTTCCACGGGGCTGTTACGATTGTTCGTATAATTTATGAATGATTGTCAGTGAAGTTTTGTTGAAACTTTATCAGCCGTGTCGTTGACTTATTGAAGCGACACAATCGGTTATTGTAAGTTTATCAGTTGCAAGTTTATTGTCATCGAAATCATCAATGTGAAAATTGTTTTAGTGTACAGCTCGTATGCTTTTATATCTTTCACTTCAGGGGCAGTGCATTGAAAAATAATGTAGTCACATTTATTTTGAATATTTTATAGCCCAGTTTTTTCTAAGTTGACTAATTAAAGTAAACAAAACGTTTCTTTTTCTACTTTCATTCTCATGTCGTGAAAATAACATTGTTTACTCAAGATTGTTTCAAATTTTCGCAACGCGTAGTCTGTTTAGTTGGAATGCGGCGAGTGAACGTCCAAAGAGTCGAGCCCGAGGCATCCCCGGAGCGTTGCCTTTGCCTCGCTCAGCTATGCGCCAAATGTCATGGAGGCAAAAGCGTGATACCCCGCCCACGGAGATGACGAAACTGCGTTGTTAATTCAGTTTTCACACAACATGCGTACATTTCGAATCCGATTGTTTAATTTATACGCGCGTCAGCTGAGATAATATTTGCAGCTTGTAAGCCATTAGCTTCATTTTATAATTAATGTTGCGTCCTTGTCTTGTGTGTTTAGCTGATACCGCACACGGCCCGTATGTTCCATGGATTTATAACTTCCCAAGACCTTCTCTATTTTCATAGTATTTCTAGGAATGTTGTTTCAAGTCCAAAGTTATCGTGTTCCTAATTGCTCGAACCATCAATATTACATTTCTCTAGTTGCTTGGAAAGCCAGATGTTGCTATGTGTGGATGTTGTTAAACTGGCCGGTACGCCCTGTCCCTTTTCTTTTTGCGTAAAATTAGTTCCGTGTATATTGCCGTCTCCGTCTAGTTTGCCCCCAGCCTCGCGTCCACCTGCGCCGGAGTCGCGACACACATCTTCCGTCCATTGCTTTCTATTTTCGCCTGTCGCACTCGATTTGTTTTTAGTATAAGTATGTGAATCTTTTACCTATGAGATTATTTTTAATTGGTAGAACTTCGTTAACGTGCGTTTTTGTTGTTCTTTGTTTCAGTTTTCAATGTCTATTGTCGTTTATCACATCTCTTGTGTTATGGAGTGACGACGGTTGAGAATTCATTTGTACTGACTTTATTGTAACATCGTACATAGATTACAGTGCACTGATAAATTAATAAAGCTATTGTTCTTAATCTTGCAAGTAGCTTATCATATTTGTTCGTGTTATCAGAAATGTTTTGTTGATGCTTATCTGAGATTGACTATCGCAGGAATATTTTTGCCCCATAAAAAATAATCAGTATCCCGTTACTCTTCGATGACTCCTTTGGTTAGAAGTTCCGTAGACTGCCTTGAATGTCTGTTTGTAATGGCATCCTTGACCGCAGTTATCAGTAATGGCTAAATTGAAGATGATAATAGTGCAGGGAGGTAGGCAGGTAGCCAATCTTCTAAGAACAGTCGACTTCCTCTCGTTAATCCCAACGGTTTCCTAGATTATCATCATAATGTACTTTGTCGTTCACTAATAACTAAGCGGATGACCAGTTCCTTCATTCATAACCCTTCTCTTCATACACATTAGAGAAAATGAGTTTTCTCTATAATTAGGTTAACGTCCCGTGCTTTCTTCTCTCTAGGTTACCTACTGGGATGGCCCATTCACAATCAGGATCCACAGCCTTAACATCTCATTTGTCTCACTTCCCATCCACGTCAACAATAACCAGTCGCCCCGCTATTCATACGCAACCTACATCAATGAGCAACAGCTTAGCACTGAATTAATTTAAGAGCGTCATTGTAGTTGACGCGTATTGACAAATTTTGCTTGCACTTCACAGGTGACTAGCCATACAGGTCGTTCGGACTAAGGGTTTATTTATTACGACATGTTTATTGGAGCGCGTTTCATGTGAATTTGGCTATGGAGTTTGTTTAGCGTCATGGGTATCTTGCTTTTTGGGTTATGTTGATCTCGAATCTAGAACTGGGTTATGGGAATGTATGGAATACTTATCAAAAGCCGTGGCTGCTGTGATTTTAAAGTTTCAATGACCAGCATGATTTTTAAGACAATATTGTCCACGTCATTATTAATGTTTTTCTTCTCAACCTATTGGCCTATTTAGTCATTACACTTACGCCTGTGTGATAGCATCAAAAATAAAAAATGTAATCTAATCTATTTCAATATATGTAATTTATAGTAATCAATTTAGCTTTTAATAATTTAATTTTAATTTATATCTAAACTATGCATTGTTATATTAATTAATTGTTTTATTATCTGCGTAAAATGTAGTGCATGCTGTGCTTTTCTGTAAGTAATGAGGCGTTTAAGACTTAAGTTTTTAATATACAAATTATAAAGTAATAGTATACTCATTGTTGAAGAGCTTATAATAAATAAATACCCTGCCCTAGAGGGCTATTTGAAATATCCTCAAATATTCTTTCTTAAGCTTGCACTTCTCAAAAACTTAAAAGGGGTTTTTAGACCAAATTCGCAATCCAATTTGTTTCAGTTCACGCAACTGAACGTGATCGAAAGCATTACATATTATTTTATCGTTTGTTTCGTACGGCGGTGTTGCATTGAGTTTGGAAATAAGTTGCGCTCCCCATTTCCTGTAACGTGTTACACTATTACATTAATATTCATATTTCCTCGAAATTGCTGTATTTATGTCTTTAGGTTATTGTACTTTGCTGGCCGTTTATTTTGAGAATAGGTTTCTGTTATGTTCTTAAAGTGCTTTGGGGTACAAATTACCATATATTATATTCTCACGATTTATTGTTGCGTTGCAACGAAATTTTAAGATAATGTGCTAAATTCTGTCATTTCTACATTAATTTAGCGTCTAGCATGTGGATGGTAACTGTAGTAATGCAACTGCATAACCTGCGCGTCTTATCATAGTGAATAAAATACATGAAGGAAAACATTTTGATCTGTTGCCACCGTTGTACCTATCAGCTGATATTAGTTGGGCTGATAATCTGAAAATGGCCTCTTTACTACTTACTGGTTATGGACAAGTAAATGGGTTTTCTATATTATTAATTCGTCCCTAACACAATAGTTAAAAAATAATGTGTCTAATAATGATCGTGTATTACGCAATTAGGGTGCGTTATAATTCGTTTCGGATTTCGATATATCAGTTTTGTACCCCCTGTGTCCAACACTGCCAAAATTCTACAAAGTTACAACATATTTTCTTGCATTCTTAAAATTGACAGAGCTTTCCCCTTCTCAAATTCGAATAATTCTGAATATTCAAAGTTGCGAAGGACGTGAGTAATTTTCCAAATTAAAATTTTACGACCTAAATCGAAATATTTCTCTTCAAAACTAGGTCAAGCCTGACTGAGACCATTGCATGGATCATTGCAAATAATATCCGGGATACAAAGCTGACAATATATTCCGAACACTTGTAAATGCAAGTCTCGTGATCTGTTAGTCCTCAATAGTATTCAGCGTGAACAATGAGCTCAAAATAGCCGTCACTGGACATGTCGATCTAGTTTACTGAAACGAGTGTATTCTTGACTTGACGTGTGAAAACTATTGTAGAATTGTAGTAATGTTCTGTATTACAGAACTTGATGGTTTAGGTTGAGATGGACATTTTAACGTAAAGAGGCCTAAAAATCCGTTCACTTTTTGACATCGTTTAGATAATCATTAGGATGTATAACAAAGTGTATTTTATTATATGCTCCTGGGCTATCAGCTATCTAATTGCGTAAACCGTTTTCGTAAACGATTCCGACTAATCTGTTTCATTTTGACAGTTCAACAACATTCATTGCGTTATTTACGCAGATTTTTTTTATGAAACTTATGAAGCAATGGATTGGCAATCTGTTTCAAACCGATCCAGATTGTGATAGATCGTGTATTACGGAATTAGGGTGCAGGCCATAACTGAATCAATATTTAATGTCTTGAATTTAAGAGACTCTTAATTTGGAGTCGTAAAATACTCACATAAAAGAAACATCTCACGTCGCCGCCAATACCAGGAACAATTTACCCATAAAAATAATCCTGCCAAACTTGAAACTTAAATGGAAGAGAAATCGCTGAATGAAAAAACTGCCGGTCACACATATTGCATAACGCATTGACAGGTTTTTGCACTGGTCAACGTTTTTAAAATGAACATGTTGAACTTGACTGTGAAAGTCAAGAACGTAATAAGTGCGTTGGCTGATCAGCATTTGAAACAGGGTCACATGTTTTTGCATCACCTCGGTCGTGTCCACATTTTGTATCGAGGTCTCCCTGTTTTCTACAAAGTAGCATGTTAATGTAAGTGCCACTTATCCTTACTTAGGCTCCGGGTTTTAGGTCAAAATACGGCAAAAGGCAAACGTGTTTAGAAAATAGTGGCCTACACATTGGTTTAGGTATAATGAACGAGCTACGAAAAGAATTTGCCTAGAAAATCGATGTCAGACGAAAGACTTTCTACGCAAAGCCTAGACTTAAAGAATTGGGAGCACACGGTAGCTTCCCTATGAGAACATGACGCACGGTGGACACTTGTTACAAACCGGAAAACGCTGGGAAGATGATGGTCTAGTCGGTTCTAGATTTCTAGGCAATTTAGTGTCCTTCCCGAATCAACAAGAACATGTGTTAAAAAGATCTATCAAGCTAACGACTAGAGTAAAAAACAACATCAATGAAATTGTATATTATACTGTCTGCGCAATAATACGCCTTTTGATAAATATGAATGGCAGCGCTAGATTCACATCACCATTCATATTATCACATAATAATATAATGCATTTGAATGCGAGCTTGCCAAAATTTGAGACTTGGCTTCAGCAAGCTCCTAATTTATCCTAAAGCTGTTTTTACTATAGAAACAGTTGATAAAACTGTTACTATCGTAGTCTGTGTTATTCAGTGTATCGTTGGATAATGCATTTGTAGGGATGCGTTAACGTTAGCCGTCTAGTATATTATTGCACCTTGCCTATTCTGTTGCAAGGATCACATGTTACGTATTAGCACTTACTTTTACATTTAATTATTTGATTACTTCAACATAATCCGCATAGTTATTGTCAGGTGCAGCTTTGAAAGGTATATTATTTCTTTTGGCTACACTATTAACAGCAAGAACATCAAATCTATGTTGTAAAGCTTGCTTCTCACCGCTATCTAAGGTATTTGAGGCGAAGCTTCATGTAAGTTTAACCAATGAAATTCCTTCCTTTGAGAATTTGCTTGGTGTATGTAATATTCAGGGGCTGTGGCTTACCTAAAGACCTAAATGTTATGGCTAAGATAAGTTTCTAAAACAATAAAACGATACATTTCCTATCGTAAGAAAACGATTATATCAGATGCTTGAACGGCAATTCCTTTGAGAGTTCGCTTGGGGTTCTTATGTGATATTCGAGGGTATTTGGCGGGCGTAAGAACCAAAAAGTTACAAAAACTAAAACCCAACTACGACAAAAAATTCAACTAGAAAGGTAAGTACAAACAAGACATCACAGACAAAAAATAAAAAATACAGAGTCACACACACGTGATATCGGGCATAAATCGAACAGATTACGTGTGATTCGGGATTTTTTATTTGTCTTAGTATTTTAGTTTTTATAACTTTTATTTAAATTGTTTTGTGGTTATAATGGGTGCGCCAAAGTTCACCTAAATTTTCAACTCCGATAATTGGAAATCCGAAAATGTTCTTCCTAAAATTTTTCATCCTAACAATCACAATTCCTAACTACTCTGTCTCTAATGTTCATAATTCCGAAGCATTCAACTTCATAATGTCAGTAGCAATAAACATCTATTATACTTTTATTTGTTTTCCTATATTTTCTCAACATAACCATCTTTTACACTATTATTCAGAGTCATATCTTTTTTGTTTAGATTTCTTTTTATTCATAATAATCAGTATTATATAGGTTAGGTTAGGTTAGAACTGTGACCAACTACGCGCGAGCCGGGCGAGCGTAGCGAGCGGTGCCGCGGCAGCAGCCGGCGAGCGCTACCTCGAAATTGGTCGCGAAATTTACTAGACACAACTCAGTACGTTATGTAAAGCATACCCCCAAATAATAATCAAACCCTCAAATTAAAACTATAAATATCATCTTCTACCCACATATATTTACACTTGGTAAATGTTTCTTTCTGAGTATGAGTGAAAATATTATGGTAATTATGTTTAGGGATAAAAGCGTTATGATAAAAAACAGTAGGAGTTTAAATATATTTACATTAATGATATTATTAATTACAATTTTCGGAAACATGAGTGTTATGAACATCGCCGGTAGCACTACAAATAGTATGAATGAAAACTTTAGGATGAAAATTTTTAGGAAGAGTGATCATTCGGATTACAAATCATTAGGAAGAACAATTTCGGGTAAAGAACTTTAGTTGAGCCAATATGGACCGGGTTATAATAGGTATATATATATTTTTTTTGAAAAGTACAAAAAATGGCAGCATTAAAAAAAAAAATTTTTTGTTCATGACTTGATGTCCTCTAGAGGGCACCATATTCACGTTGGAAACGTCTAGGTCGTCCGCTGGTTATAGCCTTTGTGACGTCATTCATTATAGAATATGGCGCGCTCTAGAGGACAAATCCAACGATACCTCATTTGTCAAATTATTATGAGTAGTTTAAGTTATGAGGGAACAGATGAACATACATACATGCATACCGGTCAAAATCATAATCCTCCTTTTTGCTTCGCCGTAGTCGGGTAAAAATATAAAGGCGATATGTATCTTAGCTACATATAGAATTACGGCACATTTCTTATCGTAAGATGAGACTAAGTAAAGGATTGTACCAAATGGAGTGGCAATATCCACTCGTACACTAATAACATTACACTACGCCACGGAGTAGTAAGCTGTACCCGGCTACGGTCACTAATTCGATTGAGATTGTGAGACATGGCGATTTGAGTAAGATCTGCACTATCCTCTGTAGATACTAGGTCAGTTATTTAGTCGTCATTTCATAACCATATTATAAACTTACCAAATCAACTAAGGGCGGATTCGACTAAACAGGAATAAATTTTATCCGCGGAATTTATCCTTTTGAATTTTTGACAGTTTCTCCATACGCAAACTGTCAGAAGTAAATCTTATTACGCGGATAAAATTTATTCTTGTTTGGTCGAATCTGCCCTAAAACAAAACTATTTTTCCTGTAGATAATTAATACATGCTAACGAACTTATTTCTGAACAAATAATGAAATTTATAAATAAAAAATTACCGGGAAGTTAAATGCGCCGAATAGCTCCATGTACAACTACCCGGTAATTATTAATTCATTATTAAAATAATTTCATATCTTTAAGTAATCACCGTCCTTTAGCTGTTTGTGATCGTAAAATTAATCAGCGTTTCGACATTTACATGGCATTGTGTTGGCTATGCAGGTTTCTATTAACTAATAGGTAGTTTAGTTTAATGTTGTATTGTCATCGAGAGCCGTTGTATTGACTGCCGAGTGTCAGCATTATCCGTTATATTTGGTTCCTTCACTTATAGTCCTAGTATGTTTTTAGGGGACAGTGGTGACCCAGTGGTAGAGCTCATGACTTAAGAGTTGCAGTTCATGGGTTCGAAACCAGACAGGCGCCTTACTTTGTGTAAATTATTGCATCACCACTGCTCTCAAAACGGTGAAGGAAAACATCCTGAGGAAACAGGCGTCTCCTAGATCCAAAAATTCCAGTTATCTCTATCACCATTAATTTTACCCATACTTTTTATTGCTATTACAACACACACATATAATATCATCACGCCTGTGTTCCCCGAAGGGTTAGGCTGAGGTGTTATAGATACACCTCTGCCCAACCCTTCGCCACATCCACATTTCGCCAGTTAATGCTGTTATGGTTATATGTATTAAATAGCAATATTGCATTATTGAATCATCTTTAGTAATTCGTTCTACCGAAGGAGCTCCTAAGGAGGTCTCATACATTGTAATATCATTCTTATAATATTGATGCAATACTGCATTAATTTAATCAAATTCTTATGTTTATCTGATTTATTTCCTTTTACTGCAGCGGTATAGAGAGCGGCCTCGTCGCCATCGTCCTTGGAACTGCTTCCACTTAGTGCACTGATTTTATTACGCTGCTACTGTTTACAATCACAATTATTATTATCTTGTACATTATTAGCGATTACGCGAGTAAGATTTTGTAAATAACCCGCCTAATGTATGTTTGCCTGGAACGTCAAATCGATTTTTGTTTATAAATCAATGAGTTACGCTAATTGGAATTTATGATCAATGCATAGGCGTTTCCTCTTTCTGAGATTTATTATGCTTGTAGAATACCGTCGCATTAACAATGGCATCATAGTTTAGCTATTCAATCTCATCATTATAGATCATGCCTTCAGATCGTACAAGCTCTCCTAGAATTCATGAGTCGCCCTTCAGACAGAATGAGTATGTTTTAGAGAAGAGTCATTGTAATACCACAAACAAACCTATCACCTTCCATTTTTATAAACATTTACACAATTAATAATCTTGTATCCTCGCATTGTCGGATCAGTATGCGGCTAAAGTACAAGATTCAATAAGAATTTGAATGAAATTGCATCGGAATGAAGGTCACCCGACTGCTTACGGCATCCTACTGCAGGTGAATGGCCGGCTGGCGCAGGAGTCGCTACAATATCTATATCCAGAAATGGCTGTTGCTGTTCGATTTGCTCAGATAGGACTGCTTTGTTTGAGAATACCAGTATTAAAGCTAAAATGTTTTAGTTGATGCAGAAAACGGCAGAAAGTTCTCACCTTATAAAACTATCAGCATATCAAAATTAAAAGTGCGCTATAGAGCTTGGTTATCAATCATACATCATTATATTTGAGATAGAATTGAAAGGTATCTTACTATTAACCCTGTTGATTGACAATTAATTGCTAGCATGGAGACAAAAGCTCTTTGAAAGATAGTACCTGTAGTTTAGTGACTAGTAAACCCTGCCAGAACGAAAGGTTGCTACTATTAACTCATTATGCAATTGTATTAACCCTTAACCCGCCATATTTATGCAAAACGTACTCATAAGCAGTAATTTAGCACTCATCATAACTGTTGAACTGACATTGCATTTATCTACATGAATGAATTGTATTGCGGTACCGTGGAGTAACAAAATACAAAGATATAACGAGTTCTGTTTGAAGCGTTATTAGCTATAAAACGCGAAGGAGACAGACGTTTGTGGGTATTCTAGTCACGATAAGGCATGTTTCGCGCTGTTAAATTGAGTATCTGTGGAATGAGCAGACTGCATTATAGAACGTTCAACAAACATTTCTAATAAATATTGCCAGACTTAAATAAAACTTTGGGGTACCACAATATCATCCATGCAAGTAGCACTTACCGTTGAACTCTGTAGTTTAGCTCATTGCAGTTCAACATCCAAACCTGACATCTTATCTGTGTGATCGCTTAAAGTGCGTTTGTGACCTGCTTTTAGCAGATGACTACATAAAGTTGAGCTTATCCAGTGCATTTTTTCTATGTCTATTGTCGAAGTAATAACAGCCGCACGGGTCGATCCATCAGGTTAAGCTACGGTTGCCACGGTTGTTCCGTAGATAGGTGACCATCTTTACATATCGAACCTCCTCCGTGCCTCGGAAAGCACGTTAAGCCGTTGGTCCCGAATGTCATTCGTAGATCTTTGATAGTCGTTATAGGTCGTCAAAAGCCCGAAAGTCTGACCAAGGGGTATCGTATTACCCAGTTACTGGTTTGTGGAGGTCAGATAGGCAATCGCTCCATGTAAAATTCTCGTATTCAGCAGCATCCGGTTAGATTGCAAGCCGACCCCAACATAGTTGGGAAAGGGACATTTTCTAAATACTTCAGTTGAGGGCATCTCGTCAGCTTAATTCATTTGATCCGAACCGACCTATCACAACAATAAACAATACAACTGAAAAGTGATACGGCAGAATTAAAAGGTCGTATGGGCTGGCCCAGTACGCAAGTACATTGTGTACTAAATTACATACAATTAACACACCCATAGCTTGCAAGGTCGACCGGTCCATGCATCACACGTTTAGATATGGATGCAACTGAATGAGGCAAAATCTTAGTGATTCATTTTAATGATGAAGACATGTTTGTGAGGTACTGACTGTGAGTTTCTACTTTTATAACCTGTTTCATCTATGTACATGTCTAGTGTGCTTTCTGATACTGATATATAGTATGTTAGAATGGTTAATTTGTAGGTTCCAAACAAATGTGCAGTACGCAAAAGTACAAATCAACTGTATGCTTTTGCGTCTCAGCTGCAAAACAATACATCTTATTTCAGACCAGCTGACTCATTTGGTTGTCTTTTATCTTACTTTAATATCTCAGAAATAGACACATCACGATGACAGCAAACAAGCTAATCAGATGCACTTACTGCGTTAGCGCATACAGAACCATTATTACAAATGTGTGCGAGAGCTAGCGACCCAATTGTTTGTTGCTACCCAGTGCAATGTTACGTCCACCTGTGTGTGTGAGCCAATGACATCGTCAGGTTCTATGTGTGCTTGTGTAATGTGTATTAATGTGGCGCTACCAGCTTCCAATATTTCGGGAATATTGTATTTGTTACTGTGCTAATCTGACCAACACCAGACTGGGTCATGGTTGTCATGTAATCTGCAAATAGACCAACATTGACTTATGGATAATGGACAGTAAAACAACATAATTTTCTCCTCCATTTCATCGTTATTATGGCGCATTAAACTGTACGAATAGTTCCTGAAGTATTTCACTCTTAGCAGTGTCAGCATTTCAGTTTATTATATTTAATTGTTCTACTTGGCTCTGAGTTCCAACAAAATTTCGTTTACTACACTTAATATAATTTACAACTTACTCAACGCGAGCAAATTACGAGCAGTACCGTATGAGTACTACATATTACTTTAATTTGTAGGTTCCATGAACAGATTATGAGTATTATGTATGACTCGTAACCATTAGTGGGTCAATGATCCTTCATAATGCCACATTTCTCTTCATAATCGTATTTGTAAATTTTACGAGGATGGAGCTCTTCGAGCAACATGCCATTTATCCCGAAAAAATAGCAGTTGTAAATGAAATTTAAAAAAATGCATAGTGTATTATCAGCCTACAAATGCTAGTAGTTATCTGTCATTCCAACAAATTCCTCTAACAGCACTCACTCTCTAATTGAATGGTCAAGTAGCGCTGAGGCTTCCGTAGGAACATTAGAATTGTAAATTCTAAATCTGTTTCCCGTAGTATCTCTGTGTTCCACCTCTTTACATTAAGACCTTGCAAAATCCCTCTCCAACTACTCCAAAAATCACGGTCTCTCCAGAGTGCGCCTACAAAACGTTTGATCCATGCTCCAAATATCAAACGGGAACACTTGTCAGCCAGTCTAGTGCGTTACGAGTACCAAAAACTCGGAACATTGCCAATGTTATTTTTTTTTGCCATGCCTTCGTATTTATTGAGTTCGGGGATCGTTTCGTATGTTTAATTACTTGAAATGTTAAATATAGTATTCAATATTTATATTGAGTTTCAAATTTTTGGCTCCGTTTTCAGAATCTGGTGTTTGTTGCTTTTAACTTCGTTGTCAAAGTTTTGTTCTTCTCCTGAAGATACCTATATGAAAAATATTATACTATGGTACAGTTATGAGCTTGTTCGATCAGTGTTTGTTTTTTTGTTTGTTGGTATTAAGTTCAAATGAGTCTATCGTAATCCATACACACATCCACTGTTGAGTGGTAGTTGGTATTTACTACTTTATTTTTACTAGGCTATAAATGATGTTATGTTGATGACAATTTGGCGTCGATGCAAAACTTTCGCCTATTCACAACACCATGTTGCCTATTATCAAGCTTTTGATTTTAGTGAGAATTTAGTTTCCCTGTTTTGTCTTTGAATCCTTCTTTTCTGTCCATTTGCAATTTGAAGTGCTCCCAAAGCCTCAAAATCTTATTTTATGGTCTTAGTTAGGTATTACTATTATTTCATCACGATCGATGCTGAAAGAACGCTAAAAAATGAACATTATTAAACTTATCTTCAAAAGATAAGATATACGGTAGTCTCATGGTTTATGTACGTTAAATTTCCAAAGGCCCCATACCGTTCATATATCTGTATATGTAGCTTTGCATAGAGTCTTATTTATGTACAAGTGTTAAATGCTTCTGTGTAAATCTGTTTGTTGTCAGCAATCAATTGGGTACGTTTAAATTTAATACAGGATAACGATCTAAAATCTAATCGACACGCAACATCGACTTTCTCAATTATTTACAACCTGCAACATGAATATTATCAAATCGTACATACAATAAATTGATAACGGCTAAAACAGTTGTTACAGGACAGTATACAAAAAACAACAATAATTGTTACGGGAAAACGTTACATTCTACTGAATGACAAGAAAATTGTTAGTTTTCCACGTGTTACCGTTTCAAAGATTTCCAACCAACCAGTATGTATGCCCGTTACACAAACAACGGTCTAAAATAAATAGCTAGAAGCAAACGTGACCAATTGCCGGCTAGGTTTCATAACAAGGGCTAGATATTTCTAGATCATAGGATACAAGTGTACCAACGGTAAACCGCAAACAGTTGTAAAGGAAGCCTTGATGTTGAAAGCAAATGCTGCAAAAAAGCTGAAGATAAAAATTTGCATTGAAACTTATTGAAAAGTGGATTGGTAGTAGCGTAGTATTCTATTCGTTTTAATCATGCTCCTATTACTAATCAAGGAAAGATGTTTGATATCAATAAAAAATAAAATCTAGACGCATTTTAACTTCACTAGATTTCGAGAAATTTTAGGACGATGTAGCTAAAAGAGCGAACCCCAAAAGTCCAAGGTCGAGGAATTGGTTAGCTCCAGACCAGAAACCAGAAACACCTCCTTTGAGATATAAAGACTAGCTCAAAATTGCTAAAACATAGCATGCCTAGTGAAAGTAACAACTAAAAGAGGCTTATTTAAAAGGTTCTTCATGTTTCGCCGCAACACTTGAAAAACATGCAGGTGAATCAAACAAAGCAATGATGTTTCGTATATCTGGCAGTGGAACGAACGACCTGTCCATTGTTAGCCTGACAATACAGCCATCAGTCAAGTCTTGAAGGATCTTTGAGATAGTTTGACCGTTGTGCCTATTGTAACGAAATCATTTGATGGTATTATGGCTTCCCTGCATATGTGAGCAAGAAAGGCTGGATGTGCTTATTAGCCAATGTTTGTCCAATACAATATGGTTGCGGTTGTGACAGACAAGTACTGGGTTTGCCACTCGTCACTACATAGTTTATCAAGAAACTTTTCACTTCAACAACGAATGCCAGTGTTAATACCAAACGTCACAAGCATTTGACAGAAAGGCAATGACATTCACTTAAACATGTTGAGGTCAATGCTAGGGAATCCGTCAATTATAATAAAAATGAAATATTCATTAGATGAATATAAATCGGAGCTCAGAAAGAATGATAGGAAATGAATGCGGAGAATGTTATGTATAGCGGTACTGCGGTATCGCACAGGTGTAACTCAATTAAAGGTAACGTGTGACTAACTGTCCAAATTATTTTATGGCAATTTGACACATCTAACGTCCGCTACCACATTTAATTTGGTTATGAATTGTGGGCTGGTGACAAACGAAGATAGACTCACGTTTTTAACCATTATAAAGACTTTAAAGTGTTAGGATCTCCATACAAAGACGATCAAAACAGATTAGACAGAAGTACTCCCTCGATCATTCAGTTTCTGACGGTAAATAGTCTCATTCACGTCGCAGTACCGAGTACTTCATAGGCCGCTACGTTCATCTCAGGTTTTTATTGCATGATTGTCGTCGGTTGTCATCTTGGGAACACCAATTACAATGTTGCTTCGACCGTGGCGTATTCAGTTAACCTTTGCTCGAGTAACTGCTGTATAGCAAATAATTCTACACGGGAACACTTAGCATCAATGCAGAATATGCCATTGATGTCTTCGAGAAAATTCGTTCTTACTGTCGTGGAATTCCAAAGTAAGAGCATCATTCAAACCCATGAAGAATTGCGATGCGGGATATTTGTTGACATATTTTTATGATATCTTGGTGTGACTTCTATGTATGCTAAGAGCCATGTGAAATCAATGATGTGGCCCCAAACCCTACAGCCGAAGAACTGTGAAGCATTCAAAAATAGGAAACACCAATCATGTGTGATTACATGCGTTATCAGACGATTTCACACGTAAAGCCGTTAAATACGTCGAAGGAAGCCCTCGTTTTTCCTTCGTATACAATTTTGTACCTACGTCCACCGACATTCAAATTATATACACTCACTCGCAAATTCATTATCGGTTAGTGCTTTGATTTATAATCACAAATTTTTGTTAAATATTGAAAGAGTCCTATAGTCTCCTTGTACAATTTTAGATACCAAGTACGAATGTATTTAGCTTCGTATTTGTTTATGTGTTTTCAGCTTTTATTTATTATTCAATATCATTTATGTCCAATTTGTTTATTCAAGTCTGCATGGTAGTGTTTGAAGGCGAGCCAGAAATCCCTCGCCGAAACAAATTAGCGAATGATATGATATCTAATAGGTTCAACTATAAGCAGCCAATCTGTCTATTGCTTTTGTCTGGATTTCTAAGTCCACCTGAAACAGCATTAGATCACTCTCTATTTTAACGTCTACGAGATTTACAGTCGTTGCAACAGTAATTCTCCGATCAAGTGCTGTTTATTGCTTATAAACTTTATTTATAATTGAAGTGAAACAACACACCAGCTTTAGTGTGAATCAGAATAATTTGCATAAAATTACTAAATATAAAATTGCACAAAAATGTCGAAGTTTCTCCGCACACCTGTTGCTAAACATGGACTACAGTTAAAATGGAGATTAGATACTTGATGCTAAAATGGAAACTAGTACTGGCTTGTCTCAAGACCAACAAAAACGAAGGGGAGAAAGCAGAAACTATGAATGATAAGAACATGGAATGCTTTATTATTCCAAATACCATTGCAAATCATACAAATACACGAAAGATGACTGAACTTCATATTTATGCGAATAATATCCGCTTTTACAAATCACCATAACATCGAGGTAAAAGTAAATGGTAATCATCTAGTCAAACATGTTCCGCTAAAACCACATCTTATGTTTCTTTGAGGCCAAATGTCTGCCTAATATATATAAAAAAAACGAAAGCGTAATCCAAATATACATAGGAAACATATAAAACTGGTAAATCAAAATAAACTATGAACAGCACCGGATTTCCCTTAGTAAAGCCAAAAGTACATAGTAACCGATAGAACGTACATAGCTATAGAAAGCAATATAGTTGAAAACATTACGAAACAAGAAATAACGTTTACTACTCCAACAAAATACTTTCCAAGGAAAAACGTTAAAACAAATAAGTTAGGCAAGCAAACAAAGCGGACTTATCGACGCCTATTTTTAGACAGCACATGTTTGACGGGGCGGGCCGAGTGCATTATACATATTCATACTGTCGTCCGTCCGTCTAGCAGTTCCATTAGTGAGAATTATATTCTCATTATTTCTTATTCTTAAAATTATTTTTGTAATTGGTATTTGTTGAATGGCCAGCTGTGGCTATACCACTTTTTTATTTTTTTATTTTGATGCATTTTTTTACTCTGCTTCCGCTCCTATCCTTGAATTTCGTCTATAACATTTTGTATAACTTTCTAAAGGTTGCTTATTTTACGATTATTACTGGTCTTTTTCATTGGTCATTTAAGAGCTAAAATATGACTTCGACTACCAGGAGATTTGATACTTAAGTAAAGATCGAAGACGAAATTAGTACAACGGAAGTCAAGGCAACGCGACGGATCCAATTAATATGAAACCGAACTAATAAGAAGTTATAAATAAAAGAATGAGATCGTTTGACGGTGGCTGAAATTGTAAGGCCGTCAGCTTTTAATTTCATTCTTATGGAGTTTGTAAAGTATGAAAACTGATTACGCTTGCAATACACTTATATGTGGCATGCATTGAATATTGATTAACATGACAAACTTAACAAAACAGAAATATAATTCGATTTAAAAGATGCTGATAAGACTATTTCGAAGCAAATATACAGTAACAAAACATCACTTACGAAAGTAAATACAAAACTAGAAGAAAATCTTAAAGCTTGTATTAAGGTCATGGGAAATTTGAAACCTAAAAAACTGAGCTCAATATTTGATTTACAATCAAATACGCATATTTTTGTCAGCCCGTTATTTACAACTTATTTGCGCACGCGCTTAGGGAAACCGATGCTGAACGTCAGATGAGAATATGAATAGAATTTATTGAAGGGGATATTTCGGCTTTAGTTTTAGTTATATCGTTTCCTAGCTTGCGTTTAATAGACTCGAGAGATGAGGCAGTAATTGTTTTGATATTCATGAGCTGTTGCTTGCTGCTCTTTGTTTAGCAGGGTCTTGGTACTGGGTAATATTAACAGCCCCTTCATAACCGTTCTTGTCAACGTCATGTCTTGAAATAATAGTAGAACAGGTTTTTAAGCGCCACAGCGTGCTTTTTCTTTATATTATATATTTTTCTGAATATCAAAGTTCATTTCTATTCAATCATCTTGACTGTATAAATGTGCTTCGCAGTGCAGCTTGTCCATACAGTACTGAAATGTGGGAAAGGAAAATCACGACACTGCATATACATATAGCTTTTGTATTATTTGTTAGTGTAATATTTTCACAATACAATCCCTAGTTTAGGATGCATAAAAATTATCAAGTTCTTTGATGCAGAACGTTTCGGAAATCGCATCAGTTTCCTGGAAGGTGCCAATCTTGATTAATTGATGTTGCAATTGTAATATTATGATTTACAACCACTCTTCTATTGTTCACGGTGTTTTACTACTTGTATTTATTGTCTCAGTACAGTAATTTAATTCGTTTATGTGGATTTACTGAGTTCTTCGATATCACAACATAAAATTCTTCATGCCTGCCTCCATGTGTATTAGATCGTGCACAGCTTATAAATCACAATATTCACAATAGAACAATCACTCATTTTCATTTAATTGATTGGATGACGTCTGACACATTGGCAATATTGGCATGCATCGAGTCGCAAACACCATTGATGTTTAATTTAATTCATTTATTTATCTTTGTGAAAGAATCTTATCTTCTTCTTCTGAATTCATGACATTCGAGATCAAAGTTCTTGATTGTAATCATCATCATCCAAAGCCCGACTTCACCCACCGCTTGATTCCACTTTATTACTTACTAGCCTCCCGCGACTTCATCCGCGTGAAATTTCGGACCCAGACCCGCCGCATCGCATGGTCGCATCCCATCGCCCGCCCGCCCTGTCACTTCCTAAAGGTCGTAGCGTGATGTTACATAGCTTATAACCTTCCTCAAGAATTGGGCTATCCAATGCAAAAAGAATCTTTCAAATCCGACTGGTAGTTCCGAAGGTTACCCCCTACATACAAACTTACAAACAAACAAATGTTACCCCTTTATAATATTAGTATAGACTAGCTGATCCAAAAAAAAACCTTTCCAGGCAACTTTTATTTATTTTCTTTCCGTAAGATTCTTAACATTTTGAAACAAATATTTGCCATTTCGGTTCAGCCATTCTTAAGTGATGCACTTACCAACGAGCAGCATTTAATTTTTATTTATATTGATTAATTCATTGATTGTCCTACACACTTGCTTCCCGACAATTTTATAGTTCCAGATGTCGTCACACGGTTCCTCTATTTTCTTCCGCAACAAAAAGTATACAACTATCATAAACGTTGGTAACGGATCTAGTATTACAATCGTTTTGATTGGTTGATGACCTACCGTTTACTAGCGTAGTGGTAACCTATTCTCCTCAATAGACTTCGAAAGCAGAAAATAGATGCTGTGTCATTCTACGTCTTAGCTTGTCAACATGACAATTAAAACTTTTCTATTGCGTTTGTAACCTACAATTCATAGCGATTTCCTTCCTTACCTACTTACTCCCTTTTATTGTTTACACCAGCATCATCCATGCTTACTTCTTTTCTCCAAGTTTGGCCAAGTTTATTCAGTTTGTCTCCCCATTTATCATATTCCACTGAATGATCGATGAATGATTGTATGATCACCTGAATTAATGCTCCAAGGAAAATCTGAAAATTAAATAAATTCCAACTACATATTTCATTAAGTGAAATTAATTAAGAATGCGGAAAAACAGCCTTGTAGAGGTTTCACGTCCTTAATGAGCAGAAAATGTAGGAGACAATAGTAATTTAAATAATTAGTTAACTACTAAAAACTCTCTTGATGATTAATCAATAAAATTAACAAAAAATATCGCAACCGACGTGACTAAAAACGCTCCTTATTCCGAGACTAATAAGGTGCAAAATCAAAACATTCCCTGCGAATGCACAGTGATCGTAATTATATAGAGGCCTCGGTCAAAGACAATCGAAATTGAAAGGAAGCGGCCGCGGATGTGACGTCGCGCGAGTCATGATGGACGACGGACGTAACCGAGGTAACCGCTTACACCTGATTGTCACTTCCGAAAATGATAGCTGTGTTCTTAAAATGTGTAAGCTAAGGTCGAGAAAGAAATGTACGTTATGGAAGAGTCCGACTGTGCTGCAATTAAGCTGATTTTAATTCCATTATAGAAGTGCAAAATAGCAATCCAACTAGCTCCATTGCTGATTTAGCCGTTTCGCAATTCACATCTTCCATAAGTATGTTAGTTACATAATTATCATGGTATATTGATATATCCACCTAATTAAACAATTTGCATAACCACACTTCAACAAACTCAAACTCACCAATATTGAAATTGGACCAACTATTGGAATAACTTCTGTATTTCTAGCAGAATCTACCTATGGTTTTCTCTCAACAACTCTTAATATAACAGATTCAGGAAGACCTCAAAAACTATATTAAAACAAACTTAATCAAATTAACATAATAAGCTTCATCCATTTCATGGTGTGGCGCGCATTACGCTGGAACAATGGGAGTAGTGGCCGGTCGATGACATTATACGCGTTTGGTATGTCCAATGGATTATCAGTTATGTGTCGCGGACTTTAGAACTGTGAAGTTTGTAAGCCTGTTTTATTGCTTGTTTTGGCATGTGGCTTTCCGGTGTTAGGTTGGCCATGGTTTATTTACTTCTAACAAGATTTGGAACTGCAGTCAATAATTGGATTTCTAGATCTACATCGATGTCTGGGCCTCTGGGGTCCTTCGTAATCTGGCAATGTTTGCTTGAAGCAACAAGATCACTGAAGCAGCTGCAATTTGAAAGTTAAATATAAGTTCTAAGTTACGCAGGTTCGGATAGGTTTCCATTATTCTAATGAAAATATATTCGCATTCCCCGAACTGGTTTATGAACTATGTCCAATACTGGGAAAGTTAATTTTTTCCTCGACATGGATCGATTGAACTATGCTGAAAGATAATATTAAACTAGCAGAGAACAAACTTGGTTTTAGTGAAAGACATTTCAACACAATGTAAACATTGTTAATGAAACAAATTAAAATGGACAAGAATACAAAATTCATCCTATTATTACTGAAAACTAAACTTTAATGCAAGCAGTTATTACGAAAACAAATCCAAATTGCAATACCCATTTGTAAAATTTGATGATCTACCGACAGCCTTGCATGAAACGTAACCGTTGAACAAATCACAGTGTGCTCAGGTGCGAAGTATGCATGTTTTGCAAACAATGCAGCAATGAGTGCTGAAGGGTACAAGGTCGCAGAATGACTGATAGTATGTGTGCTCTTATGAAACGAATGTATGCTGTCGTCTTGAAACATAATATTGTGTGACTCTGAGTATGTTTAGATTATTTGAGAGTTGAATGGATTGTTTTCAGCATAGAAGCTGATCATGTTGAGCCACATGTCGATTATTATCATAAGCAAGAAAGATTACTCTCTTTTGACAGTCTTTTCTAAAATTGAGATGATGCTTTAATTGTTAAAGCTCATTTCCTATTCCCAGGCGCCTGTTACCTACGTATTAATCTGGAACATACTACATTTTGGTTTGACATATTGAGCCACTATAGCATAGGACATTAATCATCAGAAGTATCAAAAAAAATATAAAATCATTGTTTTATAATAGTCTATGAGCTTTTTTAGTTCAGAACTAGACGGTTTCAATTGAAATGTATTTTTTTATAATCATCATACAAACGTTCCACTACAAGCCTTATTACCTAATTTCCCCGCAATTGACATACGCATGACGTCACTGAAAGCAAATACTTATTATCAAACAAACCAACAATTATTTGCAGCTTATTTCACGGTCCTTAAACATGGCATCACAATAAAAGGAGCATACATTTAATTAGTTGATGATAAGCTGAATAGTTCCAATGTGGGTGTGACAACTATCGCTTTATGCTGTATATATATGTCGCATTAAATTAACACTACCCTTTAATAAGGTAATAACTGGTTATTAGGACTTGCGTCATGTTTATAAAGTAGATGGGTAGTAGAATCATTCATATTGGCTGTACTATTTTTATTTATTTATGTCACAAGTGATTTTACGGAAAATGTGTAAAACCCACTCAATTTCATCTGCTGTCAAACCGGTTAAAAGTAATAGTCTATCTACAAAAAGTATTGGTTTATTAGTCTATCAGTACCAGATAACATACGATTGACACCAGATTTAGTAAGAGATTTGGTTGTCGATCCCAGAACCGGAGTCTGAGTATAAAAATACACTGCACGGGCTCCTATATACAACCAACTACAACAAACCGTTCAGTGCACCAACAGGAACAAAGCAATAAAGTTGGAATGGTAATAGATTAAATAATAATTGTTGCACTCATTCCTGCGGCGTACTAAACCTAGATATCCTTGCGCTACCGACCAGTGTAGGGTTACGCGGTAGGTATGATGAAATCGGTACATATTCATGTTGTACTGGATATTGTTGCAGGGCAGTGTCCACAATATCCCAATTTACATTAATCAATACTATCGTCAGGCTGTTAGCAGTCCACTGCTAGACGTAATCGAGAAACCGTCTTCGACCAATCTCTCATAATGTGTCCAAAACCATCGATTTTCTTTATTTCATAAATATTCGGCGAGCGAACGGCGAGTATGCGTATAACTGTGTACTTTAAAAGTTATTCATATTTAAGTTTATCCTCGAAATCACAAATAGCTCTATTGAAATCATTAGCTCGACATCAATGCTGAAAAATATCGTAAAATATTTTCTCAAAACATGTATCTAAAAAGGCTCTTTGCTTGTCCACAGCTCCTTCAAAACCTGGGCAAGGTAGACCGGACCCTCGATGACATATTCGAAGAGCACCTGCAGAACTTTAACAGGCAACACCAGCAGGCCACCAGGCTTCAGAAGGAGTTTAATAACTACATAAGATGTATACGAGGTGAGGCCCTTTTCATTCATTGATAAAACGAAAACATGATCATAATGTCATGACATATTTGTTTAGTCCACAAATAACTTTTTGACTGCCTTTTATCTTTAGAATGTATAATTATGCTTTCCTGTGATATCCCTTTTCTCCGTGTGTTGCTATTTTCATCTATCAGTTCACTTGCCATTTCGACATTATACTTTTCTTCTTTAGATAAAACTGCTATACAAACGACTTTTCTATTTGGGGCAATCTCAAATACCGATCAAGACATCGTCCCCGGTCACGATAGAAAAGATTTTAAAATTGCCGTCACGTGCGAAACCAGACCGCCAGTTTTCTCATAATACTTAGCAGCTAGTTTGACCTAACCGCGAACTAAGAGGCAGGACGTAGCTGATCATTTCATCTCTACATCCTTTATACCATTGTATGGACACAAAGAACCAGCATTTGAGTTACAAAGCCCTCTTCCTGGTACTCCAGTTATAGACTTTCGCTAAATTGCGTCAATTCGATCAAAGGAATGACGAATAACTAACATTCGGATGTGCGATGAGATTCGGATTCGGATCATTCGAATGAGATTCTTGAACTTCTTCTGGGTGCGAGCCAAATGTGTGCACTGCTACGACAAATAGTTCGCAGCTCGTAATTAGGTCTAGAGTAGTGCAAAAACTAAATGAGTTGCGCTGTAAAAAGGCGGAAAATCCCTGGAAATCCGAATAAGTATAGAAATGACACAGCCTTTTTTCCAAGCGATGAACGATTATCATCATAGTCAATCATATCAGCTGAACAACATCCACAAGTAGGCACAGGCTTCCTGTCAAATTACCACAACGGCCTGTACTTAGTGCCTGTACTTATAAATTTTCTTTTACTGGCCGAAGGAATCTTCTCACAAATAGGCTACCGTCAGATCCCTACAAGATTTCCAAATCAGAATTTTATTTGATTTCCCTCCTCCATCTTCCCCAGCGGTGCAAACAGCGTCGAAGACGTTGATGGAAGCCATCACGGAAGTGTACGAGAGCGGGTGGTCCGGCCACGACCTGCTGTACGTGCAGGCGCAGAACTTGGAGATGCTGTGGCAGGACTTCTCTCACAAGCTCGGTGACCAAGTGCTCATACCGCTCAACACGTACACCAACCAGTTTCCTGAAGTCAGGGTGAGTTGTGGAGATATTATTTTTGTGAATGTATATAGAGACTTTGCAGCAAGTAGGATTGGTATTAGACCAGACCAGATCCTTTTCACATATTTTATCGGAGGAGTAGATATAGGCAGTTGTTCCATGTGAAATATTGGTATTCAGCTGCAACCGGTTAGACTAGAAACCGACCCCAACATAGTTGTGAAAGACTAGGTAAATTGATTAGTTTTATTCATCTTAAAAAAAATATAGTGGCAGGTTTCTGATATATCATTGATAGTTGAAAAAGGGTAACCCCAAATGCAGCCTGGAGTCTGTAGGTGCTTTCTTCTTTTTGTGTGGTTAGTGACTAGCCTAGCGTCAGAGTTTTTATGCCGCCCATGGGCCTCTGACTAGGCTTCACAGGCCGTCGACAAATATCTCTTAAGCATGCCGGTTTCCTCACGATGTTTTCCATCGGCGGTTTTGAAGCCAGTGATAATTATACAATACGCACATGAATCTAAAAAGTCAGAGGTGCGTGCCTTGGGTTCGAACTTGAGACCTATGACTTGGCAGTCCGACTGTCACACCACTAGGCTATCACTTCTCACCGTATACACCTACAGTCCATAGGTAATGCCCACAGACTATTTAAATCCAAGTTCATCGACTACAACGTCAGAATATGTAGAATACTAGTATGTATGTTTAGCCTAATAATGCAAAAAATAAATCTCGATCAAGTTGTGAATCCAGGACCAGGTAATTATGCCATAAATAACGTGATGAAGAGTTAAATCATTTGGGAGAATCAAATTAATGCAGTTATTAACCTTTTAACTAAATATTTTAATAGAGTCTAAACGAGGTTAATTTGACATGATATTTTTTAATCACACTTTTAATTTACGAGTTTACGCTCGACTCATTTTAAAGGAAGTCGACGTCAGTGTCTATCAGAGTTAAAATAACTTGAATACCGAAATAATTATACTTTTAATGCAAAATTCCTTAAATTAATGTAAGTAATGATGTTTTTTACAGAAAAAAATCGAGAAACGTGGCCGCAAGTTGGTAGACTACGACGGTCAAAGACATAGCTTCCAGAATCTGCAATCGAACGCAACGAAGAGAAGGGATGATGTTAAGGTAACTACAATACCTTTATCAGAGGGGCAATTCCCGTATTTTTAAGAACGTTCGCATTCGCATCTCATTCGCAATCTGTCAAAAATACTATGAATTTACCAACATAAAAAAAAATATATATAAACGTAGATATATTTAGTAACTATTCCGCTTAACTTTTCCGAAAGAGTCATAAAAAACACTGTAAAAAATCGACGTGTTTCACCTCTCAACGGGGCGTCCTCAGGATGACGATTGACTTTTCGCGATCCCGAACACGACGTGTTAGGACGCTGAGTGCTGGACGCTGAGTGACCACCAAAAAATTCTTGTAGCACTGTTCATCTGGGAAAAGTTTGATTGAAATCGATGAAAAACTATCTTGAAAAATGCCAATGCCACTTGAGATCAAAAAATCATAATACAATATACATACATCTATCTTCTAACCCAATATTCTCTCTCTTCCAGGTGACCAAAGGCCGAGAACAACTAGAAGAAGCCAAGCGCACATACGAAGTCCTCAATTCTGAACTCCACGACGAACTGCCCGCACTATACGACTCCCGCGTTCTATTCTACGTCAACAATCTGCAAACACTCTTCTCGGCTGAACAACTGTTCCATTCTGAAAGTCATAAGGTGAGAGACTTGGTACGAAGACGCTTCTTTTCTACTTTATTGGGTTAAAATGGACCCCTCTCCTTTTCTTCCCCGACTTAAAAGTGACTGGTGCAATGTGGGTGTACTAAACACTGCCTAATCCAAACAACCCTAGTGTCATATGTTATGTTTAATGTCTTTTCTAAATCAAATTTTCTTGGGACCTAAAACAGTCCCCTGAAGTACACCAAACTTCATGAATTCAGTTGTAAGTAGATTAAAACAGTCCCCAAGAAGTATGTTAGCTCAATGAGTTTCTAATAAACTGCATTAGTCCAAAAACCTTTGTCCGCAATACTAACCAATTTTTAAAGTATACTAATGTATGTCACAGTATTCAATTGCCTCGCATGGTATTAGAAATAATGGATTCTATAGCAGCAGAATAGAACTATTTATCGCGGTGTTAACGGCGAGCCAATTGCCAGCAACCGAGCACAAACCTAGACGCCGGGGCTGCTACTGAGAAATTCTCTGCTATTTCCATTGATTTCGGTTTTTTTCTAGCATGACTCGTATTTTTCCTTATGCCTCAATCTTTGTTTCTTTCCCTTTTTTAGGTTGTATGTTATGCTATTAGTGATGTCATATGTTATGAGTAATAAATGATAAATGATAACCTTTGACCTTTCCTTTTCTTTATTTCTTTTAACATAAATGGATAAATATAATTTATCTGACTCTTTATAATTTCATCACCGCTCCCCATTCCAGGTATTCGGCGAACTGGAAGTGATAACGGACAAGCTAGCCACGGACTGCCAGCGCGGCTCGTACAGCAAGAAGGCAAACAACTTAAGCATCAACATGAACAACATCTCCCCGGCCTCCTCGCCCAATGCGACCCTCAACACGCACAACGGAAAACCTGCCTCACCCACCGATACTGTTCAGAGTGAGTTGGGGACATTTGGCTATGGATATTGGGAAAATTGGGCTTTGGTTGTACTGTCTGTAAACCAAAAATGTGTTAGGGCCAATTTTACCAAAGTAACTGAAAGCGATCATCGAATCTAAACCGCGTTCAAGAGCTGTCAGTGTCATCATTATTGAAGAATATTGACACTGACAGCTCTTGAACGCGGTTTAGATGTGCTGACTGGGTTCAATTTCTTTGGTGAAATTCACGCTTAGACGTTTATTCTAGAGAGGATGAAGGGATCAAAATTCTGTATACAAATACTATATAGTGTATTGTATAGTTAGCGGGATATATGACAAAGATTAGGGGTTCGGTTCTGATGTCGTAATAAATGTATATTTTAGGGATGTAAGTCATAGTCATACTATGTTTTAAAAATTGAATGATTTAAAAACACAGACAGTACAGCTGAAATGATATGTTTCAGTGAATTTTGAAATCATAAGTTGGAACATTAAAAAAAAAGTTTAAAAATCTCAAAGCGATGTTTTTGCTTTTGTGTTGTGTTCAAGTAAATAATTGGATTGAAATGTTTTGAGTGATTGCTTTCTAAAAATAATCTTACTATGAAATAATTTTAGCTATTAGCATTTTTTCTAATTAATTGGGGGATGACAAAGTAACATAGATTATGCTAAATATTTTGATGAGGTAGCGTAAGTTCAGTTGAAAAAATACTGAAAATGACGTTATCACATTAGTGTATCCTGCACTTTTTATAATTGAGCTTTACATTTGGAAACTTCGTCATCTCCCAAGACCAACATTAACAAGTTTATGTACAAGTTGCATGAGTGTGTGTGTGTGTGTAGCGCCCCCCTCCCCCGCGCTCAACGGCTCCCCCGCGCCGCCCGGCGACGCTGCGGTACTCGCCGCCACTAGTGAAGACATCCGGAGCGACTCCCGCAACGAACCTCGCCCCGAATCCCGCAACGACAGCCGCCCCGCACCGGAGCCGCCCGCTAAACAAACTGACGCGCCCACGCCGCCCGCCAAGAGAGAAGACAAGGCTCTAACAGCCCCCGTCACCAACAATAACGTAGAAAAGGAAATCAGTGACAAGAAGGTCGAGGAACTGTACGATATACCCGTCGGTGAGTATGCCGCCCTGGTACTTTTAGCCGCTCGAGATCAGACGGATTGACACAAAGATTTGAACTTCGAATGATTTATGCCGCGAAACGTTTGAAGGAAAATGTCTCCAGTTGGTCTTTGAACTCCGTGCAGATTATAATGTCCTAGTACTTTTAGTAAGTAAGTGATGAATCTTCAAGCCCTCCAATACTGGCCCCGAGTAAGATCTCTACGAAGTAATACTTTTTATATTGGTGATGTATCTTCAAGCTTATTGTCAAAAATCGTTATTCTATTCTTATATCTACGGTGAGTAGAGGGAGAAGAACGTATGAGCTAGATGGTATTAATTTTAAATGTTGTAGTAGATAGACGCATGGCTATAGCTATTTTACATAGCAACTTAAATCTAAACAATGCAAATTTTTTCTTTTTAAGCAATCACTTTATCTTGTAATAAAATTAAATATGCAGTAAACACCCCCACTGTATTTATAAAAACATTCAACTCACTATGCCACAGCATAAATAATTCAAAAATTAAATTCCTTCACTCAGCCACAGAGTAATTTCATTCAGCAGTCCAACACATTTTATTTGCAAAAACTTGCACAAACACTGTTATGCTGTACCAGTAGACAAATAGAAAGTCACAATTCTCTCAGGGTCGCCAGTACCGCCGGAGAAGTCAAATAATAACTCGGAGGAAAAGAGACAAGTAGATGTAGAACCAAAGGACGAGAAAGGGAAGGAGAATGACAGTGAGAACAAGAACGACGAAGTTTACGACATACCAGTAGGTAAGTGATGGTCTGGAGAAAATATAAACGACGGAGTTGGAATATTTAATAAAAAAATATCATCAGTTTATTGGGTGGGTGTACTTACTCTGCCTAACCCTTCGGGGAAACAAGGCGTGATGTTATGTTACCATCAATTTATTTCGTATATGTATGTATATTTTTATAATAAACTAGCAGACCTTATACATAAGGCCTGTTCACACTATAGCTGAAACAGGCAGATTTTGAACCATTAAATCTGAATTATAGACGAATCAAGATTGATTTAAAAAAATGGTCACAGATTAAAAATGTTGAAAACATGTACACAATTTTGTAGATACGTTTTTTTTGTGTTACTTTCGCATGCTAATTGGTTTTATTTCTTTTCTTATATAAAATAAACCATTTAAAAGTAAAATATAACTAACTTAACTAGTGTGAATAGGTCTTCTTAAATCTTAGTTAATAACGCTCATCGGTGGGGGACCTAACAGCTCATCGCTTAAATCGTAAGTTATACAATAACAACTTTAATATTTATAATAAATTATAATAAAAATATGTATTTAGTTGTTCGATAAAATAAATTGTTTTTTACCCAACTGCTAAGTTGGAGCCGTTTCTAATTAAATCTTGGATAAATTATAATACAATTTACAATGGACGATTTTTTTGTGAAACGAAATTTTTTGTAATATATTTGGTATGTATAATTTATAATGCATTATTGTATTTATATTCACTGTATAGGTTTACCGGCTGATAATATACGTATGTAAATATTTTAATATGTATGGCTTTTACTTTTATTTTTTTTCGCTTTTTAGTTGTTTTACGCGTGTATTTGTTAACCATTAATACTGCTTTTGGTATTTTAAATATTATCTATGCATTAGTTATGTTTACCGTGGGAAAAGATTATGTTATCTATAGTCTATTGAAATCTTTTTTTTCAATTGATCACTCGTATTTGCATGTGGGATTCTTTATATCTTCGAGGCATTCAAACGGCTGAATGTATTTTAATACAATACATGAGGTGTCTATCGACTCGTCTAGGGTACGCGATGGTTTCGTTTTTTTTTTTACATTGCCTTACCCCGAGATACAAGAATATTTTTCCACGGTAAAAGTCAAACTAACCCCAAAACCAAGTCCGCCCCCTCACCGCCCCGTCCCGCAGGGGCCACGCTGGCGGGCCTGCCGCCCGGCGCGCTGTACCGCGTGCGCGCCACCTACCGCTACACGCGCGAGGACTCCGACGAGCTCAGCTTCGACGTCGGCGAGATCATCCGCGTCGTCGAGTACGACGATCCTGATGAACAGGTAGTTAGTACCTTTTTATGACCTTTTTTAAATTAAGAACGAGTTGAGGGATTGGTGTGCTGAAGCAGGGATATGGCGCCACGTATACTGTGGACGAACGACTCGGTTCCGCGTGGTGTTGCGGGGACTGTCTTATGAAATTTTTACGTTCAAAAAGTGCTAAATTTCGTGATTTTTATTTTATGTCTTCGTTGAAGAGTTCTAAGTCCAGTTTTTCAAAAGCAAGCAGGAGAGCAGGATTGTGTCCCTTCATTCAATCAGCAGTGCGACAGTGCGATCTAGCTGTAATAATAAGGATCTCTACGCGTTTTTATAATCGTGACAACTTTGGGCTGTTTGGCAATAGTGACTTTGGTCACGACTGACAACAATCGACAAAAAGAATAGTATGCACAGACGAAAATTAATATGTCAAACAATTTTTAATGGTAATACATCTTAACAATTTCAATTTGTTAATTTTCGACTTAGCAACTAATTAAAATAAATTAGCAAGCTATAAAACCTCATCTAAAACAAAACTATCTCTAATTACAGGAGGAAGGCTGGCTGATGGGCATCAAAGAATCAACTAATGAAAAGGGAATGTTCCCCGCGAACTTCACGCGGCCAATATGAAGTGAGCTCGTCCACAGCGCCGCGCTACGTAGCTCGCATACTACGTAGCACGCATACTACGTAGCACGCACACTACGTAGCACGCACACTACGTAGCACACACACTACGTAGCACACACACTACGTAGCACGCACATTACGTAGCGCGAGACCCGCCGGCCCTATGAGTGACGTGACCTAACTCGATAGCATAGGTACCGTAACAACCGATTTTTACTACGAACTTTCTTCTACAGTATAATTTTGATTTAATAATCATTATTTTTCAAAAAAACTATGTTTATAACTTAGTCTAGTTGTTGAATGTTAATAGATTATATATTATTTATTATTTTTTGTGTTGTATTACAACGAATTATGATAAATCGTAACCGTTTAACAGCGTTTGTATATACAGTGTATGAGTAACTTCGTATCAACATTTAGTCACTGCTCGGTGTAGGGTTAAAATATTATTTAACTTATTAATTATTCCATGTCACATTTTTGTAGTAGGAAACACTGCTGAGAATATAAAGAATCGGTTTCTTTGATAAAATCATTAATTATCATCTTATAAATAATTACGATAATCAAAATCATTATAATTGCGAACGCGTGTGATTCTTTTTAATTTGAACCTTATGCGAAGGCTATAAGAGTCACAAGTTTTTGCTAGTGAGTGAAGCAAATATGTTTATCACAATATTCATCGTGATTCCCCGTGACAAGCATAAGAATCAAGTGTGTTTCCTACTCCTCGATTCTTCTCCAATATTTATGACAATAATCTTTAACGATTATTAAATTGTATATTACTTAATTAAAATCGAAATTGCTCATGTATAACAAATAAATATTTTACATTTTAAAGTGACCTTAAATTTGATTAAATAAATGAAAATTATTGACGAACAATTCGAATAAGTATCAAGTTATCAAAATATATATTCAGTATTATTTATTATGTATGAATTTTTTATTATTATTCTGGTCCACTTTTTACTTTGATATACTTAACAATGTCTTCTTGTATTGTGTTTACGAGTTAAAAAATTAACGCTTCCTCGAAATATGCTAAAGCAAAACAGCTGCTTTACAATTTCTATTAAAGTATGAGATTATACGATTAAGCCTTTGCAGCATTTAAAAGCTGCTTTTATACTATCACTTCGCCTTCCAATGTCTTATAATACTACATTTCCGACAACGCATTTCATTTCAATTTTTGATTGCATTTTCAAAGCGAGTTCTTAACACATAATCATTTTAAAGGGTTAAGTTTTAATGTATATAAAATTGATTTTAGTTTTTTTTTGTTGAACCCATATTATCATACTGTTAATATAACATAGGGACTAAATCAATCGAATATTGTAGCTTTTGAATAAACGAGTTTTTCTGTTTAAGTAGGTTTATATTATTTTTTTTGTTAAATTTAACTGTATTAGAATCAGATACTAACTATAAATAGTGCTTACGAATAACATCAGAATGAAAAGTTTTCAACTCAAGATGTTTATGAATAAGAAACGAATTTGAACGTATTTTAATGCGAAACGCTCAAATTCGTAACAAATAAATCAAGTTGAATGTCTCGAAAATTATATCATAAAGCTATGATTTATTTATAAACATCTTCAGGTAGAAAATAATATTGAAATGATAACAGACTTTATGTGCCCAGAACAAACATTGATATTAACGCCAGTGTCAAATGAGGTGCTTTGAAAGTGTACATTGTACATAATTTATATATTTTACATTTTAATCCCATATTTTTAGAATAAGACGGTTTGAATTGTGTTCTATTTTGAAAATCAACTTCAACAACCCAGAATGTTTCCTGTTGCCAACATTATAAATAATAGTTAGGCAACACTGACGATTAAAATATTTTATCATTTTAACTTTTGTAAGAAAGGAAACTCGTTATGTCGTGCTCCTTGCGTGTGGAATTATGAAAAATATGTAAACTAGTTTTATTTAACAATGTTTATAATGACGGGCCACTTTAACATAATTATTGCCAGCAATTTATAGCTGCTCACAGAATGTAGCTCCGCCTTTTATCAAGCATTAGAACAATCAACTTTTATACAAATTTTTGAAAGACTATTGACCTTATCAGATTTTAATATCAATTTTAACGAACGACTGAAGTTTTTTGTAGGCAAGTGTTGAAATGTTGCGATATTGTGTAGGAGTACAATCCGACATGTTGAAAGTTGTGGCTTTATCGTCAGTGCCATGCAATGTCCATATGTAATGTTAATTTATAAGTTTGTTAGGACTTGTACAGTTTTTACAAGTGGAAATAAAATATTTCGAAAAATATATTGTTTTTATTTCACTATCCTAGTAAGATCCTGAAACAACCTGACGTCATGTGACCACAATCCAAAACAGAAAGTTGCGTCTTTTGAAAGACCTTAGTGCTCGCTAAGTAGTCGTTTTTGATAAAAATAAGGGTGCCAAGTAACGTTATAAGGTGCGCAAAAACTATAAGTAGGTAATCATATTAGCTTTTGATTATAAGTGTGCCATCTAATGTAATCAGGTGCGTGCTGAAGTCGTAAATAGTAGATTATTCACTAGGAGGATATAGCAGTGTCTTAGATCACGGGCACTATGTTGAATCCCGAACGCAATGAAGGATTCTAGGGTTCCCGAGCGTAGCGAAGGAAAAACTAGAATACTGAGTGTAGCGAGGGATTCAAGCTTACCCAAGCGACACCTTTATCACGATAAGAATAGACTTTAATTTTCGAATAAGTAGTTTACTATACAGTTAAATAACCGAGGTATAGCTTGTTATGTGCAATTTCATACACTATTTCATCTAAACTAATGCAATTTCATCATAAACACAATTAATAATATCGTTAATGACCATGGGTTAATGACACCCAAATCCAACATCCTAACGCGGGGTTACGCGCCAGAGCAACCTCTTTGGTGAGGACTCTTTGGTCGAGCTGTACCTACTTTAACAGAATAATAGTAGGTACTTACCTATATTATGCAATTAGTGAATAAAGATAGAGATGAGTCACTAGCAAGTGAAGGATTCTAACGACTGAATCATGACCGTAGCGACGACGACTGAGCGACGCGAGTGATTCATGGCCCTCGATATAAATCCGTTTTATTCAAGAGTTGCTTAGTATACCTACTTTATACCATGACCACGATAAAAAGAACGAAAATACGAAAAAAAATGGGGGTTGCTGGCGGAGTTTTACATGCCAGGGAGAGTGTTAATGAAGAAAAAAAGTTTTTCGCAAAGAGGTTGTAAGTATAGCATTGAGATGCAGATCGAATATATTGGTGTGTTCTAAATTCAACCACCAAAACAGTGATTAAAAGTGCTTTTATCTACACCCATGCTATAAATCCTCTATAAAAGTTTCTGAATCAGTTGGCTTATTGCCAACATTAAAACGACCTGTGTCATAGTAACCATTATATCACCCAAACGAGTGTTATAATGTTGTACTACATTTCATAATGCAACTCGTTTGCTCCTTCGATTCGTTGCGGTCAGTGGGTGCAGACCCCCACGGCGACACATCTGACACATTTTCCAAAATACTATACCTACGTCACGTTTGGCGGGAACGGGCTATGGTTGGTTTAATGTTGGCAATAGCTAACTGTTTCAGTTTTATAGAGGATTCATATCATGGGTGTAGATAAAGTCTTATACGTAACTGTACCTATAGGTATAATTATTTAGGTATTAAAACACTAATGTGATACTATCGTGTTTTAATACCCCTTATTATACAACAGTTGCTTAAAATAACTATTATGAGAAGAGCAATTCCCATATTTTCGCATTCGCATCCATTGAGGTATTTCGCATCTCATTATTTTAGCAATCTGTCAAAAATATAATCAATTTACATTACATAGCAACATTTTTGACGACTTGAATTAAATTAGCCTTCAGAAGACTGAGTTCTCGGCCACCAACACCCTTTTTTTTTTTTTTTTTTTGGGTGGGAAATCATCAAATAACTTCTCCCGCTCTGGGCGGAGCGGGAGGGCGTGTCAGACTCTTACTGACTAAAACCCACCCGTGTTCCTTCAGTTGCCTGTGTTGCCAGGGGCCACGGTATCCCTTTCGGACTTTCCCGCAACCCCGGCAGGCATCGGCCCTGGTGGGCCCCGCCATTGGTGCTGACATCTCTTTGAGGCGCGCGTGGAACACAACGCGCCGTCGACCCGGGCCTGGTCCTTATCGGGGGCGAGCTACCCATTGCTCACCGCCCGCAATCCTCCAGGGAGTCCCGACGCCCAGGGCGTCTCCTACGGCGGCTAGGCGCGTGAGGGCGCGAACTTTGCCTCTCCCTCACGCGCTCCGCCTCCTCCTTTGCGAGCATTACTGCTTCGCAGAAGGAGGTGACGGCCTGCCATGCCCTCTCGCTCCGCACCATGGCCTGGACCAGGGCCGGACGCGAGAGGTCACTGCCGCCGATCGCCTCCACGAGGACACGGCGGTGGTCCACCCAAGCCGGGCAAACCTCCACCGTATGCTCCACCGTGTCCTCCGGACGATCCACACAATGGTGACACCCGGGCGTTTCCTCCCGCCTTATGCGAAACAGGTACCTCCCGAAACAACCGTGTCCGGTGAGGACCTGCGTCAGGCGGAAGGTGAGGACGCCGTGGCGCCTCTCTAGCCACTCCTCAAAGAGGGGACTTATCGCCGCGATTGCGGCGTGCCCAGGCCACCAACACCCTAACCACATACATATAACAATGGGAGAGCCCATTGAGCCCAAAGTCAGCGTAATAGTTTTTTTTATGTGAATTCTCAAAACAATAAATTACAATTTATTTCCGAACGAAAGGTTGTAACTGTCAAACGCGATAAGTTTCACGCAAACCCGTATTTGACATTCTCATGAAATCAATAGAATGCTATGAAATGTGAAATGGAAACGGAACGATATTATACGATTGATTGATGTTCGTAATTTTGGACTCTGTAAAAACTGCGGGAATTTCGTGTAAATGAAAAACATGATGTTTAGTTCGAAATATGTGTTAAAAATGTGCCAAAATATAATTAGAGTTTTCCGGTAGCCAACTAGCAATGTTATTGGCGGACAAAGTAAGAAAAAACTCTATGAAAACTTCGTACGCACAGTGGATTTGTTGTGTTTTTGGTGGTTTTCACAATCATTTAATTATTTGCAGGAACTTCAAGTGCAATAGTGTCCTGGAAAACCTGTAAGGTAAGTAAAAATTTAAATTATAAACTAAATACTCGGGAATCCTCGTATACACGGATCACGGGCGGGTCTTTATTTTCTTTTATTTATTTTTTTACCGAATTAATTTTTTGTTGTTGTTTATGTTTACTTTTTTATTACTCACAGGGGATTCAGACTAAGAGAGTAAAAGAAATGGCAGAGGAGCAATATTCCATTTTAGTAAGTTCTTTTTGTTTTATTATTATTATTTAATTAAGTAGGTTGGTACCTAGGTATACTTATTAATTTTAATTAATTAACAACATATTACTGTTATAGTTAAGTACCTCATCTAAATTAAATAAAATTTCCATTTCCTAAAAAACTAATACAAGTAAATTATTCTTAAAGATATTAATTTTTACTAAGGAAACAAACATTTTTACAAAGGAATTAAATATAAACTATGTGATACCTACTTAAAGTTATATTATGAGTAAAAAGAAAAAACCTCTGTGACAGACAGACAGAAAAGAGATCATGCTATAGGTTCCCTTTTTTCCGTCGAACCTTATGTACTTACCTAAAATTAAATTAGGCTCATTGTTATACTTTTTTACATTGTTATGTGCTCCTTAGTTAGTAATAAAGCGTCTTTAATACCTCAAATTGCTTAGCATGATACTCCGTTATATGGAAAATACTACAGCATGAATTTTTAAATAAATGCTAGCTATCACTCAGTCCGCGAGCAGTATGATGCAAGCGAGATCAAAAGTGAATTTGAGCGGTACATATACAAGATTTTTAACTATGAGGTTATAACCAAAAGGCCAGGATCCTAAACATTATCTGCAAGTGCATATGTATAAAATAAAATATTTACTATGCACAAACTCAAAATTTTATTGTTTCGGAATTAAAATTCACTATGAATTAAATTATTTTAGTTTATTATTTGAATTTTATCACACTAAATTGTAATCAAGGGGAATATTCTTACCGCCATATTTTACAGATTTTTTAAATTATGTTCCAAGTAGGTATTCTATTTTTTTACAAAGGTAAATGTATAGTAGTATTTAATTTAATAGCCTTTCAAGTTGTAAAAATTTCATCAGAATCGGCTTTACCTACGTGGAACTATACACTGCACAAAATAAATACCTATATTTTGTAAACATCTCTTTGTCGGAATGCACTTTACCTATCATGGGCGAGTTCATACCCCAACTCGCACGATTCCAACTTCGCCGATTTTCGGGTGGCTGTGACCACAACCTTTTTTGAGGGCTGGATCCGCGCCTGATACATCACACCTGTGTTGTGTTCTCTGAAGGGTTGGGCAGAGGTGTAGGTACTTAAAGTACCTACACCCACATTTCGCCAGTTATGTTTAAGTCACATGTAATAGGGGGCGAGTCTATTGCCATCAACCGGGCACAAATCTAGACTCTAGGCTGCTACTGAGACATTCCAGTCTGAAAAACCATATAACACTTTGCCTGACCTAGGAATCAAACCCAAGACCACATGCTCAACAGTATCGCAAAAATATTCAACCTTATGTAATACATATATCCCCCGTTCCTCACTTACTTCACACATATACACACACAGACACAATCTAAGCTAAGACAAAGTTAGTAGTGTAGCGGTTGTGCCAACACTACCTACGAGCTAAAGTTGCCCATTCAAACAAGTTGTTGAGTTTTAGCTTCAAACTTTGTATCTGCGTTGTTACACTTCATAATATTCAATATGAAATACTTAGTTTGTGTGCAAGCCTGGTTTCTATAGAAAATGTGTGTTACCACCAAGCCTTATGTTGGAACTTTACTTAATAAGAAATTACTGCCTGTTTTCACTAAGGCTACGGACACGAAAGCAGGGGGCGCGGGGAGGCGGCGGTGGTGGCGCGGGGACCGGCGCGTTTCAATGCATAGATTTAAGGCTCGTAGACACTGTGGCGCTACTTGTCGCGCGACGCGACAACGGTATTTTGTTCACCCGTGAAGTTTTCTTAGAAATTGCATTGTTAAAGTCGCGTCGCGCCTGTTTGTGGAGCCTTCCTATGGAACTGGCCTCAAAAATTGCCAACTGAAAATTGTCCGTTTTCCTGCTGACTGTACATTTTATTCAAAATCTGTGAATGCGGATCAAAATTTCTCAAAAAGTTAAGGACAGTCTCCTAGGACCATTTTCCAGTAGCTATAACGGTTAAGGTAGCTCTTGGTGCCCCATCTCAAAAATCCATCCTGTATATACCAATGTAGATACTCTCTCTAGCCCAGGTTAAGCCGAGCTGATGACCTGTTATTGTGTATTATCTCAAAAATATGCATGTGACGTGCATTTCCTAATCTGTATACAGATTAATTCAAATGTAGGCAAAGATACAGCTCCGACTGAAGGCTCGTTCACACCGGCGCGATTTGTCGCGCGTCGCGACTTTAACAATACAATTTCTAATAAAACTTCACGATTGAACAATTGCCGGTGTCGCGTCGCGCGACAAGTCGCGCCGGTGTGAACGAGCCTTTACGTGTGTCGTGCGTTCGAACCCAGAAAGTCATAATTATTACCTACGAATTATTTCATCACCACTGCTTTTAAAACGGTGAAGGAAAACATCGTGAGGAAACCGGCATGCCCTAGAACCAAAAATTCGAAGACATGGGTCATCCCCAACACGCACTGGGTCCGCGTGGTAGATTATGTCTCACTCGCTCTCACGGAGAGGAGGACTATGTTCAAGTAGAGGGAATGTTATGGGCTGTTAGGAGCCAATGATACGACCGATTTGCCCCAATGAAGACAATGATGCCGATTCCCTTGTTCACAAACTTCAGTCCAGTGCATCTTTTTCTTTCCCTTTCATTAAGAAAAGGGCATAAGATTAAGTTTAGTTTAGTCCTGTCAAATTAATCAGCGCCTGAAGTAAATTGACGTAATTTTAGTAGGCAAGTTTTTAATCAAACTCAAACTCAAAGCATTTATTTCAATTAAACCATTTACAGGCACTTTTGAATTGTCAAGGAGTCGGTCAGTCAGAAAATATGAAGCTAGTTGCCCATTCCAAAGCGTAGTAGGTACCTATGGAGAAGAACGGGCAAGAAACTCCACGGACACTCTTTTAAATCAAAAATTGGTTACATCATTCATGTTGAAATTACTTATACATGTGAGACGCTAAAATTGTATGAATCACGTCTAAACTTGTATGGAGTAGTGACAGGCGCTGTTTAATTTGACAGGACTAAACTTAAATTTATCTTCTGTCCTCTTCTTATTGAAATAGAAAGAAAAAGATGCACTGAACTTAAATTTAGTTTAGTTTGTGAAAAAGGGAATCGGCACCATTGAGTAGAGGTATCTGAAAAAAATCTTTTATGGAGAACTAATTCTCCATAAAAGATTTTTTTAAAGGTAGGTACAGTACTTAAACCCGCCTGAAAACGAACTGGTGAGGCTGAACAAATAATATCCGGCATATTCTGACGAGAGCTTCACTGTGACGTCAGTTCCGATATAATAAAAGCTCTGACATTTACATTTCGAATATGGCAAACCGAATTGAGGGCAAAATGCAGAGCATCCTATATAGCTACCTATAGTTTCCTAGTATTTCTCGAGAATCTTCTTCTGTTCGGAAAATGCCTTTGCTGTTATATTGCTACATTTTTAACCGACGTCCATAAAGGAGGAGGTTCTAAGTACATAGAGTAACCATGTTTAAAAAAAAAAATGTGCCATATAAAAACTTAACTTTTATTACCTTTGCTTGGGTAGTTTTTGAGTTAGGTTCAATAATATTTTTCCCACTTAGCCTATGTGGATTTTACTTACCTTAATTAAGGTTTTTTCTTTCTATCAGGTGTTTTTTTTAGAGGTCACCTACCTATACAAATTCAAAATGAATTACGCTTACGCTTCATTCGAGCCAGCCGTGGCGCCCATATGCCCGAAATCATTTTGAAGCACTAATGGCATAAGAATATCTTTTAAATAAAACCAATACCATGATAATAAAATTTATTTTTAGGTGTTTTATTTCATTTTGAATTTGTAGTCTTAACTCTAAAAAAAACACCCGATAATAATGTTTCCGAAAAAGCGAATCGATACGAAATTACTTTGCTTCTCTTCCAGAATTTTACGAGGACCCTAATTGCTAAAATTAATAAATAAATCCGCTAATAAACTGTGGTCGAAACAAAAGAAAACACTTGTCTGTAAATAAATACATTCGCTGTGTAGAAATACGTCGCCCAAAAGTCCGAAATGTCAAACAAATATCAACAGTATCATAATGTATATCTTTCTTTTGTTCACCCCCTGTCCACCCTCTGTCTAGGTTCCAGGTGGGACAAGGACATTACCCTGCCTTGGTACGTTGCACTCTTGAAATTACTGCCTTTGGGTACCCACGCTTGTCCGTAGCTACGGCGTAGATAGACTGTAGACGTGCTAAATCATAACACTGTGGTGTTTACTGTGGGGAGAGACGGTGTTATAGGGTCTGTGAACTGAACTCTTGACTTTCACTGTGCGACCCTGTTAAATTTATCAAAAAATCGCACCTACTGCCTACATACCTACTAGCTACTAGCTATGAACGTTGAAAAAATAGATATTTCACTGTGAGGTGTGTGACTCTTCATTGAATTTTTCTGTGTGCTTTATAATTAAATTACTTCCAACCATATTTTAACAACTACCTATCTATTTATACATTAGGTACCTACGAACAATGTTCACTGTTCAACCTATCTTATTTAAACTGTCATTTGTCTGTTTAATTCGCAAAGTAGAAAATTCATAAATATGTAGGTAAGTACTTGTTTATTTTTTATTTCAGTATGTTTAAAGTTACACAGATACCATTAACCGTGCCAGTTTTAGTTGATATAGAATACATTTTTTTATTTTATCGTTCCATTGTACATTATTGGCCCATAATTCAAAAGGGTGTGTACATTTGAAATAATAACAAAAGTTCTAATGATCATAATTTATGACCTAATTTCATAGTAACTTTTAATATAATTTAGAAACGTCTACTTTGTTTGTCTTGTCTCCTTATATGTATACCTGTGTCAGAAACCATCTACCTACTTTTATTGAATCATTTGGGTTAGGTTAGGTTAGAACAGTGACCATTAACGACCAGATCCCCTCTATTGCTGGTGAATCATTTGGTTTAGATGAGGTTATAACAGTATAATGTTTCCTGATATACTAATTAATTACAGAATTTTGGCTGAAAATTAGTACCTACACATGAAAATTAGGTCAACTGAACGTTATATGCTCTTTTTATATAACATAAAAAGAGCATTATAAAAATTGAAAATTATATGAAATGAACGTTATACTAAATTTTATTAGAGCAAAACAAGGTTATATGAAGTATACTCGTACCATTAGATCATATGAAATTAGGTTATTTGTTTATATAGCGAAAATTATATCATGTCAACGTTATTTCAAGTGATATTATACTATCTGTTATTATGCCATATATTACACACCCAATTCAAAAACATCAAATCAAGTAGGTAGGTAGATAATAAAACATTTTTTTTAAACTTTGACGTAAATTGGATTAAATTAATGCTTCCGGGATCAAAAGTGGTCAATACAAATGTGTTAGGTGTTACGATAGTGTATTTTTTCCGCAACGAAATGCAATCGTGGGTAGGTGCGTAATAGTGGTACCTACTCATTATACTTACATTACATGCAACTACGCTTGTTTATCATTAACTTCGACACTCCATTCCCCATATAGTTATCATTAAGTATTAAATTATATTTCCAGTTTTCACACAAAATATCAGTTATTTTCTTCGCAAAGTGTTTCATAGTTGCCTCACTGCCTCTGCTCGCGTTGTTGCTCAATTTGGCAAGCACGAGCATCGAGCGCGGTTCATCTAGAATGCATAAACTTCTAAAACGTTGCCGAAACAAGTTAGGCCAATTTGTGCAATTGTGCTTTTATGCCAGTCTGTTTTCATTTTGAAGCAGCGAGTTTTGAATTAAGTACTGTAAAGGTTTCATGCGAATGGCGACTCTATGTCGTACAGGCTGGTAAATATCTATGGTTTCATTCGAACACTCGAGCAAATTAAATTTTTGTATGATGAAGGCGACAGTACAAGAGTAGACAGACAAATTAAAAATCCGGAGTCACACGTACTTTGTTCGATTTATGCCCTAACGTGTGACTCCGGATTTTAATTTGTCTGTCTGTGATGTGATGACTTGTTTTATTTTATTTATTTATTTTTATTTCTTTGGGACAACAAACAATTGCGTAATAATGCTTAATACTACTACATAGATTATATAGAACATTTAGGTAATAACGCAACCAGCACCGTTATCCACAAAATAATATAGTAAAAACTTAATTAGGTACAAGCAAACTTAAGCAACAAAAGAATTAACCATTATTATGATCTACACAACACTTATTAAAAGGTGAGACAATTTTTTAACAACCAACTTCGAAACCTATCAGATCAAGACAAAATGTCCATCCCTTGTTTATCCCTTTAAGTTTACTTTTTTGCCGTAGTAGGGTTTTAGTTTTTATTACTTCCTTTTTTTTTTGTAAGTAAACTGTAGGTACACCTCAGACGTTACATGATTAAGAAAATGGTTGAATTTTTGAGACACTAGTGAATGTAAGTACCTACCTAATATAAACCTACCACTGTTTGTCTCTGCATCACCCATAGGTTGACTGGTAGAAAAGGCCTGTACATTTGTGTGCTTAAAGTATTAAATAAGTAAATAATAAGTAAAGGCTCGTACACACTGGCGCGATATCGTGGGCGCGACAAGGGTTGTTACTGTTAGGTACTCGTAAGTAAATAGGTAAACTTATAATAAGTAATAAATACCTTCGTATTATCAATTAAGTATATAAACGTTTGAAGAATTGAATAGTACATAAGACATAGGTAGGTAAGTACTAAAATGTACGCAATTCCATGTAACGACAAATTAAACAATCCCGGAATCCGTATTACAAACAACGTTAGTTTATGAAAAGAGCAAACAGTAAAATTGTAGCCACACTGTCAGATATTGTGTCATAGGTAGGTACATATCTACGTCCAAGATCAAGTCAATATTGATTCGTGACATTATATAGTACTTAACACGGATGAAGGAAATGGAAAATTAACGTAATCAAGTTTTCAAGAGAATGAGCTGAATGTATAATACTCCTGGCTTTAATGATATCGTTTAGAGGAGAACTCCTTCTCAGTGATAGATGATGAACATTAAATCAGCAATCACCTTCATCGGGTGAAGTCGAGGCACACATACGTGAGTCCATCAATGTCTGCTTGAGCCTAAGCTTGTATACCTAGTCCATCAATGCCTGGTGGCGTGCGGCCAAGGCTTGTACAGTACTTTTCTCTAATAATGCGCGGAAATTCAAGCTAAATTAATTATCTGAATCAAGGACAAACAATGATAATTTTTCACGCGCTATTATGCATTTGTTTCTTTTTTAAAGCTCCAGCTAAAGCACTAGGAAGTGGTGAAGGGCGGGCGTTTTCGGGGACTGTCTTATGTAATTATTGACGTTCGAAAAGTGCTGATTCTCAGCCTAGTTTGAATAAATGACTTTTGATTTTAATTTTGATTTGCTCCCGCAAACAGGCGCGACGCTATCCTAAATACAATTTCAAAGAAAACTTCACGGTTGAACAATTACCGGTGTCGCGCCAGTATACACGAGCCAATTTAAGCCAAATCCGTGGCTAAATCGAAATTTGAAAGAGTTTGTCAAAATAATGCTCGAATTTGCAAACATGTTTGAGAAAAATCTAAGTATTTTTTTTATTAGTAAGTATACCTACCTACATACATTTTACTGCGGACAATAAAATGTATTTACAGCAAGCTTTCCGTGACTTATTTACTTATGACATAAGAAAACAATAGTAACAACAACAAACAACTCAATCAAAACAGTTTAAGCGTAATAAGAAATATAATAGTTTTCAGTCTTGTTGTTGGCGGGCGAGCATTTCCCTCGAGTTTTCCAATCAGTTTCAATTTGTAGCTCTGCGAGAGGCAGAATGAACGATACGTTAGTCTTGGCTGAGCGAGCGTGAGGAAAACCCGCCTTTCCTGCCAACGCTGGCGCATTCCCGCGCTTTCCGTAATAAATAAACCGCGTAAAATTATTTATTGGATCTTCTCGCCTGTAATTTGAACGCTGTGTTTGATTTCGACGTGCTGTTTTGTTTTGAGTTTTAGTGTGGTGATTCAGAGTTTTTACTAAATACATTTAGGTAAGTAGGTTTTATTTTATGTTGATTTTTATATTACTAATAGAGTGTAATCCATAAATTGTATGGCTATAATATCGCTGTAAATTGAAATAATGCAAAAATATTCTCATAGAAAGATTTGAAAAGCATTTATTTCAAAAGCGTATTTTACTCTGTGAGTTCTGCGACAGCCAAGTTCATTAATTTGATCGAATTTTGGATGACCCAGCTAAAGCCATCAAACCATTCGATTTCCTAATTAGGCACCTCAAAATGTAGTTGGTCCAATGGTCCGATGTATCCGGAATATCCTCAGTATTCCGCACCTGAGCAGAGTGCTCGCACAGGTCCTAATTCCTGACGTTAGTGGTCAGCTCATATAAATCAATGAGATTTTGTGCTTCTAAAATCCGGCTAGGAAGTACTAGGAACCTAGGAACATCCGGGGGTAATGTCTGATAGTAGAGGAATTAGACTCGTGCGTTCAGTTATTGCTTCATTGTCCTATTGTTTGTTTGCCGTATGTCATATCTGATCATCAGATGTTACTACATAAAGTAGTCTAAACCTAAAACTACCTCGAGTCAGCATTTTCATTTCGTCTACGTTGTGCTAGCCACTTTTTAGTATGCTGTAGTGTAGCTCTTTATGTGACTGTACCTATTTACATATTATAGTGCTACAGCATGCAAAAAAAATCAAAAGTGTGTAGAAAATAAGACTAAGTACAACAATGTTTGAATGTAGAAATGATGGGGTAAAAGAAATCATCTTTTTATTACTCAACCATATATTTTGTCTCACAATGGCTGAACGAAACCAACCAAACAGTAAGTATAAAATTAAATAACTTTATCATGATAAATAAGCTGCTATTAGTCAAATGGCATAAAAACATGTCTAGGTTCACACCTAGATATATGTGTATAATGTATAAATGAATGCGAAAGTAGCAGTTGCCTCTGTCGACAACTGCAGTTGGCTCTGTCGACAGCTGAAGTAGCCATAAAAGCAAAAGTCTGTGACAGCATTAATTCCTATGTCATGCATCCCATGCTTTATGGCAACTCATAATAGTATCCCATGTGTGAAACATGGTTTTAATTATTCAATCAATCTGCCTAGTCTGTAACCAACTACGTTGGGGTCGGCTACCAGTCTAATCGGATGCAGCTGAATAACAGTATTTTAAATTAGAGCGACTGCCTACCTCCACAACCCAGTTAATGGGCAACACGATACCCCTTGGTAAGACTGATTGTCTGACCACTCGTAACGACTGTCAAAGGTCTAAGATTGACAGCCGGGACCAACGACTTAACGTGCTTTCCGAGGCACGGAAGAGTCTCGATAGGTAATACCTAGATGGTCACCCATCCACGGACAGACCGCGGCAAGAGCAGCTCATCGAGCACGAGCCCCTCTCGGTTTTAATTATTCAATGGGCAATTAATTATGTAAACGATAACTTTGTTTACAATTGCATATAACGAACATGACATGTGACATTCATTAATTACGAGCAAGGCTTATCATTTGAGTGATAACTCAAAGGTCTTTGTCCATGTCCACCAATCGATTTATTGCGATATTTACAAGGTTACAAAAGATAGATTTATTTATTCTCAGTATCCTTCAGAGGATTAAAATTTATATATTATAATTTTTTACTCTTTCTGCGTACAATACTGCCGTTATAAATAATTTGGCAGGTCTGAAACTCTGAACATAGGCTCTGCGAACTTTCGCGCATGTTCTCTCCTTCTCTCACTCACACTCGCCTAATGTCACCATTTGGTTATTACGCAGCCCTCTGCGCGAAGGTCGGAACTGCCAAGTTATAAACTTAACTGACGTATTGTAAGTATTCGATAAAAAATTGCAGTTTTTTAATTTTTTATTTATTGTGTTGAATTGCTGCAATATTTGATTCAATTTGAATCTTCATTTAATTAGGTACCTTGCAGAACATTGATAATTTTTGTATTGAAGTAAGTAAGTACCTAGCTAACTGCTATACCCGAATCGCTTTAGCGTGGCTATAGCGGTCATTGACCTTTCCCTAATATCTCCGTAGAAACCTAAACAATAAACGATGAGTGGTTTTTAGTTATGGAACATGTTGAAGTTCACGATAATGTATGTGGCCTCCTACTTCGGCCACTTTTACGGACCCCTATTTCTTAATAATAAAAAAAAATATATGTAACCTAGACAATGAAACCCCCATACCAGGGTAAGATTATTTTATTCAAAATCAGAATTTCGTTGTATGGGGATGTCATTTTTAACTTTATTTAATTTTTATTATTTATTTACAACAAATTATACACAATTGTGGCAATATAAATACACAATCTGTGAAAATTTCAACTGTCTGCCTATTATGGTTCATGAGATACAGCCTGTTGTCAGACAGACGGACGAACGGATTGGGGAAGCTTAGTAATAGGGTTCCGTTTGGCACTCTTCGGGTACGGAACCCTAAAAACAACCAAATTATAAACAACATTCCTGTAGAACTAAAAACTTTTAAAGTAAATAATGTTCTCGCCTTTTTAGTACAAGTAGCGGTAAAGAATGAAAACCTAAAATTAAGTATGTAAATTCTCTACAAAACTTAATTAAACAAACCTGAATAAATCTACACCTACATTGCGTCGGTATACAAAAGACTTTGATGACCTTGGTATCTGCACAAACATTGTTAATTTCAACTTTTTTCATAAATTGTACACTAGTGACACAAACAAAGTGGAGTTCTGTCAGTGTCAGTGGGGTAGATATTCATTCAATTCCCGAGAGGATTCAGCGATTTATTTTGTTTCAAGGTGTGAGCGAATATTAGCAGAATTTCGGATCAATGTCATGGCTTTAATATGGACTAGGTTCCGCCAGCGGCTTCGCCAGAGTTATATCTGTATAAATTATAGCCTATCGTCGGTGATATTCTGAAACCGCGGAACTAACAGTGTTTAAAACCGCGTAAGGTAGATGCAGTGAATTTTACAGGAACGAGGAAAAACGTAATATTTACTTAAACCACGTGACTTCCTATTGTTTAAACTTTCATATTGTCAAATTATAATATTATAATTTATTAAATAAATATTATTACGTTTGTGTACGAGCCTTTAAGCCGTTGCAATGTTCTTTTTGGGAATGGTCAATAACAGTAGGTAGTAACTTTGCCAAGTGCCATCGATAAAGTAGGTACTTACTGCTCTACGTTACCCCTTTCCAAAGTATTTTTCACCCTTTGTGGTTTTCTCAATCGATTTATATATTGCGGCGTAGAAAGTTAGCACTTGTTTTATAAATATTATTTTCACTTTTAGTTTTTAATTCAATGAATCCTATCAGTCTCTTCAAAATATCAAAAAGACATGCGTCTTTGTTGTGAGCTCTGGAAGAACAACATAAATAAGGTCCTCGCCAGTAGGTATGCAAAGATTGAAAATTATCAATACCTACACAAGCCATGTGCCCGATGAGATTTTCCATCAGCAAAATAAAGAACTTCCCCACTATACTTACATCTCCAATTTAAACCCTTTAGGGGCAGATTTTTCTTAAAATCTTTTCTTGTGTGCTACATTTCATGCTTTTACGCAGCTTTTGCCTTGCGATAAAAGCTATGATGCGTTGTCTGCCAGTAAATGATTTTTTAAGATTTTGGTTACTCTAAAGTTTTCGGTCCCTGAATGAGTGTACTAGACACTCATTCAAGGACCGAAAACTTTTATAAATTATGATACAGTTATCGAAGATTTTTGGTTACTTTTGCAACTAAGGCCCTAAGGACCTATAACTATCTGGGTAACCCAAGAAGAAGACACATGTTAAGAACCTCTTTTAGGTTACCGTTTTAATACCAGTTATACACACAGGCGATACGCGTCCTTTAACTAATGCCGATAGTATTAATATTGGTTGTATTCAGTTTAAAGAAACCTTTAACAATACCTGTATTGATCATACCGGTTTCGGTTCCTGCGAACTGGAATCTTTACACGATTTTTAGCACACTACCAAGAACCCTAATGTGAATAAATGTCAAGCTGAGTTGAGATGTCTATATTCCGATTTTCTCGAATCGAACCTACTTTTCAAGGCAGCGCGGAGTGAAGCTTTCTGCATCAAATATGGAGTGTATTCATGTAACTGCCAAGACTCCACGGTTGTACCCATTTGAGACTTGGAAGTATAGCAATGCATAATGCAAGTGGTTTTTTGTAACTGAAGGCTAAGGTTATGGGTTTAACCGACGTAAGTGAGATTCAATTAGGTTTGAGTGTCGATTTAGCGAAAATGGGTCTACTAAAACTCAACTGAATTGAAACTAAAAAGAGTTGGAAAAACTGGCCATTTATAAACGCTTTACAAAATTAGGTGTCTTTGTTACTAAGATAGAGAGAGAGGCATTTTCATCGTAGATGATACCGTTTTTTTGTGGTATTCGAGGTTAGCCAGGAAGAGACGCTTTATTACCTACAATTATATAGAAACTTCTACAGCGATTGTTTTCCAATCAGTATCCAATATCCTGCTAATTAGGATCAGATTTCCTTATGCAAGCTTTACCATACATTTATCTTTGGATTGACAGCCTTAAGGGGTTGTACACAAAACTGCGTTGCGAATTCGTATCGCATCGCAGTTTTGTGTACTATCCCTATATCATAAAATCATAACAATTGAATATCAACGAAGATAATTATGAAAATCTCTGTTCATTATTATGTTGAAAATGTAAAACAAAAAAAATTCAACGTGTATAATTTTACACGTATACCGTGTACGCGTGTACTAATATAATTATGAGGTGCAATTTTTCGCACCTAGTCATAACCTCATAATATCACGTCACTATTATGGCTTCTCGTTGAGTTTATTTGACGATTAAATTGATTCACGTATCGCGTATGTCTACTTCCTTCTTTGAAGGCTTATTTGCGGATCATTCTGGTTTATTAGATTAATGCAGATTGTGAAATAACCTACCTTGTTCATTTTATAACATCCGAAAAAAATACAATAGATGTAGATATATTTAGTAACCTATTCCTAGAGTCATCAAAAACCCTGTAAGAAATCGACACGTGTTTCACCGAAACTATTAATCTTTAACCGACTTTTTTTATTAATCTTCTTTACTTCAACTTAGGGAACAGTGCATGTTTCATCAAAATTGGTTTAGTAGTTTTCAAGATATGGATTAATATAGTGTAGGTAAGTGTGACGGCCTGGCTTATTTGTACGAGCTGCGGGAGTGGTGTCAATAGGGAAAACATCTAAAAAAAAGACCCAAAGACAGACACCGACTTCCGAAATTAATTATTATGTTTTTTTGGAAGTTTTTTTTTTTTTTTTGGAAAAAAGTTATTTTAACACCTGCCTTTGAGTTTACTCCACGTTTTCATATGCTCGGCACGTGTCTATATTATCTAACCAAGTGAAAAACAAAGGCTACTCATGATCAAGGTAATTCTTGTAAAGAGTCCACCCACGTCCTCTAGCACCTCTCTAAAGGGTAAGTTTCCTGTTAAATACACCTCGTTATGGTTTTTAAGATAACACGCTCCACAGCGCCCCTAATTATGCTACTAAGATAGCTAATGTTATTATATTATCATGCAATTTTCATTCTTATGACTGTAATATAAGTGCGGTTGTTGTGTACGGAAAACAGAACAGTCGATTTACTGTTTCTTGATGCAGTTATTTCGCTGATAGCATGTTCTATGTTTCCATTTCATCGGCCAAGCCTAGCTTTCACTGAACTAGTTTGTGAAAGCTATATTTTGCGTTTTTAGGTCAAATACATTGTTAGTCTAGGTGTTAGAAAATAATAATTACCTAATTTAATAAGCATGCTCAACTTACAACCGAAATGGACACATGCTGGATAAAAGGTGCAGAAAGAATAAAAATAAAAGTTATAAAAACTAAAACCCAACTACGACAGAAACCGAGAAACGCACAAACAGCAAAAACAAAAAAGGATGTAAACAAGACATCACAGACAGACAAATTAAAAATCCGGAGTCACACGTCAATACTCAATACTCAATATATTTATTTGCGTTCCACAATGTTAACATAGGTGGTAGGTACATTATAAAATATACATAATTTTAGATCATTGTGGACCCTGTCGGGCACAGCAAGATAGAATAGAGGAAGAGGGCTAATATTATAATATTATTTGAAAGAAGTAAAATATAATTATGTTTTTCTACTACTCACTTCCACTTTTAATTAAATTTTTATTCTATGGTATTTATTTTTAATTATTGTGTTATAGGGCATAAATCGAACAGATTCCGTGTGACTCCGAATTTTTAATTTGTCTGTCTGTGATTTCTTATTTTTACCTACCTTTTTAGTTGACTTTTTGTCGTAGTTGGGTTTTAGTATTTATTACTTTTATTTTTATTTAAATTATAGGTATTGTGGTTACAATATACCTACATTCATATATATTTTTCCAAATGTGCTAATTAAGGCCTTTCATTTGATACCAAATATGGCACAGATAAAAACAATTGTTCATGACTTTATGTCCTCTAAAAGCTGTGCTGTGTGCCTATAAACTACGTGAATAATATAGACTTAAAAGTCAAGAGACAAGGTCAAACAAGATTGCACTTGAAATAATTATGAGCCATGTGTAAATTTATTCGAACATAATGCTAAGAGGTACTTTTTTGGTCCATAGAGTTGTAACAGATCAAAAGTATTTTTTCTTTTGATGAATTCGTACGCTGCTGCCATGTTTTAATACTGTTAGAGTTTTCCATAATCATTATATAGAACTACCCAGTCTACGGTAGTCAAAAGAAGATCAAGAATCACTATCAAAGTTAGCTGTTAGCAGCATAAAGTTTAATGAACTATCGTTTCCGATTATTGGCATAGCCACCAAAAATGACAAAAGTATTTACCCTAATCTTCAGTCTCATTTAATTTTGTTACTGCTAGCACAGATTACCCTGCCAGCTTGATTCGGCTCAACAGCGCAAGTCAACTTTTTACCCGCCTACTGCGAGTCAAAAAGGAGGGTTATGATTTTGGCCGGTTAGTATGTCTATGTTCATCTGTTGCCTCATAATTTCTAAACTACTCATCATAATTGGACAAACGAGGTATCGTTGGAAGCCTCTAGGATAGGGGGCCTCTGTAAAAAAGTATTAAGTTAGTATTGTTATTGTATTGCCATGTTATGTATCAAATGAAAGGGTATAATAAGCACATTTCAAATATAAAAACTCCAAAATAATTTAAACAGAAAAAAAAACCTAATGAAAACTAAAACCCAACTACGACAAAACATCAACTAAAAAGGTATAATATAGACAGACAAATAAAAAATTTGGAGTCACACGTAATCTGTTTGCTTTATGATTATAACACGTGTGACTCCGGATTTTTTATTTGTCTGTCTGTAATGTCTTCTTTATACCTTTTTAGTTGACTTTTTTGTCGTAGTTGGGTTTTAGTTTTTACTATTTTATTTTTTTACAAATTGCACAGGACCGTTTGAAATTGGGAATAATCTTGTTTTAAACAATGATAACTCGTTAGTATATTATATCCAGTTTGTCTCCGTAACTTAATGATCGTCGGCGTTGGTAACGATAAGCCTTTTGCCCGTCACTGACCTGAAACATTTGGGATGACCTTTATGCTGATGGACGCAGATAATTCGCTGGCATCGTGCCAACTTTTGCGAGCAGCTTAACGGTACCTAAAACCATTGTTTATTTGTTTTTTTTATTTATTTCGTTTGCGTTCTGTAATATCGATAAATAGTATTTTTAGTTACTGTCATTGGCTGACTACACAACCATTCATTCTGCCTAGCCTTTCCCAATCATGTTGGGGTCGGCTTCCAGTCTAACCGGATGCAGCTGAATACCAGTATTTTACATGGAGCGACTGCCTATCTGACCTCCACAACCCAGTAACTGGGTAATACGATACCTCTTGGTAAGACTGGTTGTCACATTTTCGGGCTTCTGACGACTCGTAACGACTGTCAAAGATCCACGAATGACAGCCGGGACCAACGGCTTAACGTGCTTTCAAAAGCACGGAGGAGTCTCGGTATGTAAAGATGGTCACCCATCCACGGACCAATCCCGGAAAGCGCAGCTTAACCTGATGGATCGACCCGTGCGGCTGTTATTACTTAGCCACGAGCTCCTCCCGAGCTGACTACACAACCGTTGTAACTAAATAAATAAATATCAATGAGAGCTAGAAATAATGTTGATCTTGCACGAGCTGGAGCAAAATATTTCATTCGGAACTCACAAGACCTTTGATGTTTTTCACGTTCCACAAAAACTACAACGGACAGTCCAAACAAACAAATACCTTGCCTAAAATATGAATGGTCAATTTTTCAATCCATTTGTCCAACAGAAAACAAACAATCCGACCTTTTCCGTGCAAGCAACTAAATCAAACCCTGGAAAAATGAAATTCGGTGGAAATACTCCCGAAACGCGGAACAGAGTCAAGCATTTGACACTTTATACACTTCGGGCCTTTGGGCTCCATTTTTCATCAGACACTTGGAAAAGGCGAACGCCCTTAAGGTAAACATGACCGTCTGCTTCACGGAAGGTTGACGACATCGTATCGATCACACTTGTTGCTGCACTAGATCTGCGGTTTAGAGAATGAAACGCCTAGACAAAACTATGGTTATTGAAATTCCGGAAGTACAAATTGAATTGGAGTGCAAGAATGTATGATTGAAGCGTATGTAGATAAAGTCCAAACATTTAAAACTGTTGAAACACTCGTTATGTTATTCAGACCTGGTACAAGACAGTAGGCTGAGTTAAGTGCAGTACTCGCCACCTTTACCAGTGGTATATAGTATTTTTATAGTAATTACCCGACTACGGCGAAGCAAAACGGAGCATGAAAGGGCTTAATTAGCACATTTCATATATGTATGTAAATTATAACCCCAAAATAAATTAAATAAAAATAAAAGTAATAAAAACTAAAACCCAACTACGGCAAAAGTCAACTAAAAAGGTATAAACAAGTCATCATAGACAGACAAATTAAAAATCCGGAGTCAAACGTGTTTTGGGGATAAACCGAATAGATTACGTGTGTCTCCGGATTTTTAATTTGTCTGTCTGTGACTCTGTGATGACTTGTTTATACCTTTTTAGTTGACTTTTGCCGTAGTTGGGTTTTAGTTTTTATTACTTTTATTTCCACCATGGTCCGCCTTCCATCTTCACAGTGCCTAATGTCCTGTCGATTTTCGCAGCGTACTAGCGCGACCCATCGCACAAATTGGAAGGTAAGTAATTTTAGAGAGAAAAGAAAGTATTAGCAGAAAGTAGAGAACTAATACGTATCATGCTTTTCAAGTCAAGTGTTGATCTAAAACATCATCATAACTTTAGCTTAGCATGATATGAATCCAATTCGATAGTAATGAGACGACGCGCTTTGTAATCTAAGCTATTGAAACGATTGTTTTTGTCAGTACCTACGTAGTACGTAATGTACGGACGTATAAATAAAATATAGTGATAATATAACGCAGTGAACTTGACCTTACGTAAATCGGGTATTATTGTACTATGTGACATTATATTGTAAAGATATACCTATTTTATATTCTTCTATAAGTACTTGAATAAAGTTTCTGTAAGTGTTCACTTTCCCGCCCTCATGGCTTTCCGTTTCATTCCGTTTTCCGGATCTCGACTTCCTCCTACATATACACACTCCTCTAGTATATCGTCGTCACTTTGCATACAAGACTGTCTATTGTTAGCCTTTGCCAATCTTTCTATTAGGAGCAGCATTTTGTAAAGTAATAGACGCACTGTTACGAGCAATAGGTGCCCTGCTGTATGATCTAGTGCAGGCGTTACAACTGCATTCAATTGTCGAACTTCCCGTAATTTTTTATACCCATCTGTTATCGGTACACTACTAGGATACTTTCATTGCCAAGTGGATTGTTTGTGCGTTGGTTTTTATAAGTTTGTGCTTTGCAAATTACTGTTTTCTTTGCACGTCGTTTTATTACAACCGTCTACCTAATACATGTTTCTTACAGCCTCTCGTTTTGTTCCTATACATCTTCTAGTCCAATAATGTCATTGATTAAGAAATTAAATTCATCGAACTAGCTCCATAGAACTTCAATACGCTATTGTTTCTACCTCGAGGTTAGATCAGCAAGCCTTGGGGTTTGCTTGCATTAGAGCTACTGCCGTAAACCATTCAATCTAGGGTAATATCGCCATTGTGGGTTAGTATCACGTACGTTACTTACAACTGAGTTCGCTACCAACCTTGGATTTACAATTCAATGATTTGCATTTACGGTTGTCGAATGTCCACCTACAGTTGATTTTATAACTGGCAGAACCGCCATCTTGGATTATATTAAATTAGCTAGAAACCCCTAGGTTTTCCTTATTAGAAGTTATTCTGTTGTAGACTTCTGCAGAAGACAAATTACGAGTAATCATTCAGTTGAGCTCTTTGCTGTTTTTTTTGTTGGATTTACTTCTGGACTGAGGTTTTTCTTGATTGAACGTTGCTGTTACTTATGTGTATGCGGAGGTAAATTGCTATGTGCTCGCCCACTATAGTGTCGTTATTCTCTTGGACAGCTAGTGTCCTGACGTAGAAACAACGTATTACTTAGTTTATTCCAATAATAGGACCAGCCAGGAATAGTGATTACGACAAAAGTTAATTATTGAATGGTTATTTATTTGTTGGGTAATTATTATGTGAATATGTTTTACATAAACATGTTTACACTCTGTAGGTAGGAACAGGTATTTACCGTACGCTACGAAGTAATAACAATGCAACTAGAATTTCGACTAACAGTTGCGTTGTTTGTGCGGTAATTCCATTGCAATGAATGAAGAATATATAAAAATAACGATGCTGTTTAACCTAACAATAGGCAATTGAGAGTAATGGTAACTCATCAAGGTAAATAAGCACTAGCAGTACCGTAGATCAGTTCAGTAATAGCAACTTCTTGCGGGACATTATCTATTTTTCTGAGACTTATAGATCCGTAAGGTACTTATATTCAAATCAAAACAGTAATACATCGAGTTTTTTTACACATAAACAATGTATCTACACATAGGTACAGGATGTAAGGGGACATCGACGCACATACTGTTACCATGAATTCAATACACGAATCAAACACGATTATTTAAAAAATATCTGTTGTTCCATGCATTTTGACGGTGCAGGTAATATTGCATTTTTGTATGAAAAAGTAGTTTTTTTGTGCCACTGGGAACTGCCAGAATGGGAATTAAACACAATTAAACATCTTGAACGCAAAAGAGTCACAGAAAGGCATCTAAGAGACGGCAAAAGAAGACGAGGAAGACAACACACATGGTGGGAAGGCGAAATAAAATTGACAGCAGGAACAAACTGGAGAAGGGTTGCTCAAGACAGGCAACTGTGGAGCACAAATCGTTGGAGGAGGCCCTTTGCCAAAAGGGAGACATTATATAGTTTATTATGAAACATCTCGAATGCTGGTTAGATACTGCTAGTATTTGGTCCATTCAAACATAATATAAACATACACATACCTGTAATATAATGGTACTTACATAGGTAGGCACTACACCACAGAGGTCTGGACTCATGTGCTGAATTTATGGTAACAGTTTGTGCATCTAAACGACCGGGCGACAGTACCCGGTCGTTTAGATGTAAAATTTAGATATAACAGTGCTGCACTTACAACACTGCCTTAGTCCTAGAACAACTAAACACTGGAATCCTCTCAAATATCCTCAATGATAGATGTGCATTTCGCTCGTGTAAGTGTCATCTACACAATAGGCCCTGGGTATTGACTCCCCTAACTATTATATAGCGGGTCCAAGTCTTGTATGGCGTTTGTACGTACAGACGGCTACATATCAAGCTATACATTTCCAGTAAAAACTGCTCTCGCATTGTATAGGATTTCCGTACAATGACAGGTCAGCTTATACTGGAAATATATAGCCTAATATGTAGTCGTGCGTACAAATACGGCTCGTTGTACGTGCCTCTTTGTTCGTGGGTTCACTTTGATTGCTTAAAGCATATTGATGCACTAATTAATTGAGTTGCCGTCAATTTGGTTTCTATTGTAGTGGTTTCAAAGATAGTATATAGCCTAGAGTTATGGTAGAAATCTACCGATGTATTCTGTTAAAGTCTCACTGTGATAACTTAGGTGAAGTGTGCTTGAAGTGAGTCGGCATTAACCTAGCATCAGGCGGAATTACAGCTTACTTCAAGCTCGCTTCACCTAAGGTTTCGCGGTGAGAGTTTCACAGAATATATACCGACTGTATTGTTATGAGACTAGCTTCTAAAATTCTCCTTAGAAACGGAACTTCTCCAGAAAACTTTTGTGAACGAAAATCTCAGTCATATTTCGCAGGTTGTGTTTTTTTGTTACTGACACTGCAAGTGTGAGTAAGTTGGCATTGGCACGAGTTCTAGGATCTCGGTTACGGAAACCGTTTGCACCATTATTTAGTTTGAGATCAAACTCCTAGAATTTATTCGCACTTTTCTTAACGGCTCCCTTTCAACTAAAGTCTACGTCTTAAAAAAAATCTTAAATGCCGCTGAGTCTAGAATCATGAAAGTTTTCACAAAAGTTCCTTTTATAACGAAGGTGAGCACTAAAGCATGATTTCCTCCAAACGGCTCGCATCGCATCGGACCGGAAAGGATACGAACGGATGCGATGACAGCCGATCGCGTCTGGCAGGATTTCGACGCATACGATCGGCTTCGTACCGTCGCCGTCGCTTGCGAACGTATCCGTTTCTATGCCTAGTCAAATAGTTTGATTCCTACCGTGTTGCAGTCGAAAGGATCCAATCGGCTACGACGACAGGCGAACGGAGCCGTTTGTGAGTCGCAGCATACTTTCGGCTACGATCGCGTGTCGCAGAAGACGCCCGCGGTCAAGCTGCTGTGCGCGACTTGGTAATAAAGACTTAAAATAATGTGTACTTACACGATTTAATATCGTTTAAAGATTGTAAAATTCGTTCCGATCCGATGCGATGCGACCCCGTTGCGGGCAATCATCCTTACGGAGGTTTTCTTTTTAATTCATCCCCGAGTTAAATAGGAGAAATTCGTCATTTTGGGCACGGCTTGTACTTAAATAAATTATGTCCTACAGTTTTTTTATAGTCCTGAAAGTTAATACTATTTTAGTGGTACTGAAAGTTAATTCTATTTTAGTAGCACTGAAAGTGAATACAGGCTACTATTTATAGATGAGAATTTGACAAATTCGCGCTACCCACTTGAACGTGTCTGAACTATAATGTAGGTACCTAAAGGTGATAACCTACGTTATTCATAAGGTTTTAGTGATTCCATGCAATGAAGGTAAAATGTGGATTTTACTATTACGTCGGTTCCGGCCAGAAATAGTCTAGACGTAAGTAATTTTAACTAAGAATAGTGATTGCCTACCACGCTCTGAATGTGAAGGACTTGGAGACCAGCATCCGAATTGCGTCACACTTTCAATCGCAATCCGACGGTTTTGAAGGAAATTTCTAATCCATTATGCTACATATATAGGTTTGCAAAATTCAACTCAACAACGTAAATAACGCAATGAAAATGGTTGAACATTTTATGTGTGTTTCGAAATTTCCCCTCTGTTCTTGTTTTCACTTCACAGTCGTTTCAGAATAGGTACGTGTATAAACCAATGCTCCACGTGTATCAAGATTATTCAAGACTATCTTCTGCCCGCGACTTCGTCCGTGTTAAATTTCGGCCCCCGACCCACCGCGTCGCATCTTTTCGGCCGCCCCCGCTATTACTTCGTTTTCTAGAGCTCTTTGTGACTTTTTTTTCTCTTTGCTTGGCTCCTGAGGGTCATAGCGTGATGTTACATAGCCTATAACCTTCATCAAAAATTGGGCTATCCAAAGCAAAAAATAGGAAGTTCCGTAGATTTAACCCCTACATACAAACAAACAAACATATTTTACCTAAGTACCTCTTTATAATATTAGTAAAGTATGGATATACTTCTTACTGTAAACCTTCAGCATATAGAAGCATGATAAATAATACATAGTGTAACGTAGGTCTCACAAATTGAAAGATACATAAAACTCAACCACATAGTTAACAAGTAATAAACTACACTATGATGTAACTTCGTTTGAATGTGACTGTGAACTTGACTTGGACAATATTTGTTATTGCTAAGGCTGTATCATTGCACATCAATTGCTATGAATTGTGGTGAATTAGTACAATACGGCCTTTGTAATTTGGCAGTTCTTAATTATTCTGTAAAAATATCACCGTGATAACTTAGGTGAAGCGAACCGTCAATGGTGTCAATTCCTTCCATCGAGAGGAATGACAGCTCACTTCAAACTCACTTCACCTAAGTTTTGACGGTGAGATTTTTACAGAATAACACTACAGAACATAGGCACTACGAGCGTTCGCGCATGTTCTCTCACTCACACTCACCTAATGTCACCATTTGGTTCCTAAAAAATGTTACTGCACAGCCCCCTGCGCGAGAGTCGGAACTGCCAAGCTACAACAGCCGTGTTGTAGTTGTAATGAAAAGTCTGGAGCACATTGCAATGTGTTCTCTATTGAACTAACTAATAGAAAAATATATTTTTTCCATGAAATTATATTCCAATTTGATCCAAATCATCATTAGATTCAATTGTTTTAAATTGCTAAAAGAACAGCATTTCGTCGAGTTATGCGAACATTTATGTATGGGGAACTGATTCTTTTGTCGTCATAAGTGTTGGGGTTTTCATGATGACGAGTAACTACAATTAGGTAATTTTCTTTCAACTATTTCAATTACCTAAATCTTGTACTTATAGCACGTTATTGAAGGTGGGAACTAACTCAATATTGTTATTTCAACATGATCCATGTGAGTTTCGATTACCTGACGGCTGTTTCACACTGAAATTCAAATTTCAGACACGATTGTTTTATAAATACGGGCTTGAAAACTCTGAAAACATCTTTCAGAGAGTTGATAAAGCAGTTATACCTGCTTTGTCGTTTCATAAAACTTTAGAATTTAGCACATTTTTCAATGACGTAAGTGTAAGTTTTGCAGTCGAACACAATGCGGGAAAAGTCCTTCAATTTATGTAGGTGCAGATTTACTGGTTTCATTGTACCTACTTATCCTTATATGATCATTCAAAGTTACATACAATATGTGTTAGTTACATATTCGATTAAGGAATATCAAGTGCGCATAGGTACTTGTACTTATACCTGTGTTTTTAAATAAAAAAGCCACTAGTGTCAATACTTAAAGTAGGTAGGTATCTAGAATCGTCAAAAGTGTTTAAATTCATTAAACAGTCGAAAAATTACTGGATTGACTTTTAAATTAATATCAACTCAGAATTACTTACAGCAAAAATCACCACAATAGATTTTAGAGGTAAAAAAAACTTTTTAAACCTCATTAAATCTTTTCGGGACACTAACGGTATCGGCGTTTAGTGTCCGTGATAATAATAAAGTTTTAAAGTTTAAAACATTATTAGTGTATTGAATTTTGAAGAAGAACAGTGATAAATATATCTCAAATTCTAATAAAGAACTTGTTTGTTCTGCAGAAGTTTCAAGATGAGTTAGTTTGCCCCTACACTTTGCCGATAACTTTATTAAGAGGGTGCATCCTAAAAGTTGGCAACGTCGTAAATAGCTGTCAAATATTTACCTGTTTCGATTAATTTGGAAATAATACTGTATGGAAATAAGAAATGTGGCTAACCAATTGACTAGAATATTAATAATGAATTGCAATTATAACATTGAATTTGATGTTGTACCCGTTTTAGGTGAAAAAAAGTCATTTGGCAGTTACCAAATACTTTTTTTACATCTAAAACTAACTATTCGGTGTTACGATATTAATTATTGCATTTCATAATCAATATTCTAGTTCGCTAGTTAGCCACATTTTTTATTTCCATACAGAAATATTATCAAATTAATCAAAACAGCGAAATATTTGACATCTATTTGCGACGTTGCCAACTTTAAGAATAAACCCTCTTAACTACTTACATGCTTTTATCTACGCCCATGCTATAAATCCTCTATAAAAATTTCTGAAACAGTTAGCTTATTGCCAACATTAAAACAACCAGTGTCACAGTAACAATTATAACATCCAAACGAGTGTTATAATTTTGTAAGTACAAAATTTCATTATACAACTCTTTTCATTGTTTCCCTTCTCATTCCCTTCCCTTCCTACCCGGTCACCTGCTGACCCCCGCTCCGACACATGATTCACATTTTCCAAAATACGCTCCGTCACGCTTGGAGGGCTACGGGCTATGGTCGTTTTAATGTTGGCAATAAGCTAACTGTTTCAGAAACTTTTATAAACGATTCATATCATGGGTTTAGATAAAGTATTTTATGCAACTGCATAATTAGGTAGTTGTCTATTAAAACACTCATGTGATAAACCCACATTCCTGTTTTAATACCTCTTATTATACTATAGTTGCATAATAAAGTCATCGAGCTGTTTGCCATTCAACTCTTGATTACGTTCAGTATATTTCCGGAGCATATTTTCCACTATACCTACGCTTATTTGTACTAACGCCTTCCATAAAAATCGTCCGCCATTCCTCACCTTATTCGTCTTCCAATCACGAACCCACGAACCATTCTCAATGGTCAGTAATCATCTGCCATAGTGACAAGAATCCAAAATATGACAAAACGTCAAAACACAACACATCAACAATGGTGAAAATTGGAAAACAAATTCTACAGAGTATTGATACGTAAACATTTTGAATCACGATTCATATCACACGGGAATTTAACTGCAATCTATTCGGAACATCGTATAAATTATAATTCTCAATGAGCATTGCAAAATAGTACAGTTTCAAGGATTGAATGAGCCAGAAATGGTATGACCCCTATTCGAGGTGCGTAAACTTTAGATAGGATTAGTTATTGTTCCACAACGGGCACACCTAAGGTTATTCCAGAATTCTATAGGCCAAAGAATTTTAGTACCTACCTATCGGATATTCATATGCTAATTGGATGGTTCGTTATACAGCGTAGAATCAATGCTTACTCAAACGAACATCATGTTTTATAGCTATCTTAGGATCATGCAACAAATGTACAGTTTACGTTGTTTTTATTTTATTTTGAATTATAAGTGATTGTTGTCCTGTTGGTGTACATTCCGTTAAAGATAATGGTGTAATAATTACATGACAAACATTAAACAAAACCTTAGCTACTACACGCTATTAAAAATGCTGTTATACATAGCTAATGAGATATTTGTTATCTAAATATGGATGCTTGAGTGACTAAGATTTGCTTAGGAGAAACATCCTTAATGCACAACAGGATAAACTAAGAACCAAAGGCACTGATATACTTAGTACCAATGTTATCGTGTTCATGACCGATCTAAAGAGGTACGGAAGTCAAAGGGACATGAATCACTCAATGAAGTCCCCGTAGATAAATGAGAATAAGATGCACGTGTAGGGTGAATAGAAACATGACGAATCTATTAATTTCCTTAAATAATGCCTATTTTTCTGTTTAAAAATTAAACGAATCTTAGGTGCTTTAATTTTACAGTCTTACATGCTTAACGACCAGTGGCACCACACAACTAATTTGCAGGCCATACGAAATGTTAGCTCCATCCGCAAATACATATATGCAATTCTAAGATGCTGATCGCCAAAATGCTTAGACCCCAAAAAGTTAGGCCAGAAATAACCGCTCTCGACTGTCGTTGGGGGCAGAAAAAGTCTCCAGCCAAACTGTCTATAAACTTCGATCGCTACTTTAGTAAGCTGCTTTCAGACGGACTGCATCACAGCACCCGCGTGCAGACCGACTGCGCGCGTTTGCTGCGATGCAGTCCGTCTGATGATAGCCTAACAGTTTGTAATGCAGTAAAAAAAACCATTTCTAATAATGCTTTCTCTCTTCACCCAGGATGGAGGTTGGAGTCCAGTTGGTGGGAATAATCCTGCGCCTGCTCAACTTCCTGCTGGCGCCGTTGTTCTGGTTCCGCGCGCGAGACAGCCGGCGACTGCCGCCAGCGACCGACCCCGTGCTGCGCAAGAGTGCTGTCGAATTAGCTGCTGCTGTTAGGAATGGTGATGTAAGTGCTACTCGTCTAATTCACTATTGAAGTACTTATAAATAGTCAGGTCAAAGTACTAAAAGCAAAAACAACACAGGTTTTAGTATTCATTTATTTAATTTGACTGCCTCGTTGATCTAGTGGTAGCAAGCGCTACTGCTGAGCATGATGTCCTGGGTTCGATTCTCGGGTCGGGCAAAGTGTTATTGGGTTTTTACATCTGGAACCTACGGAATCGGAACCGGTGGATCCGCACGAGACACAATGGATTTTTAATTGTGTCTGTAATTACGGCATAGGAAATATAATGACGCTGTGCTATGATGCATTTAACCTTATTTTTTAAATCTAAACTACTTAGATGTTCCTGAAACCTTGAATAATGATTTGCTAGTGTCGTTCAGCCCATTGTTAAAAGCTAATCACCCAATTCCAAGCCCTCTATTTTTATTGCTGCACACCAATTGACATACTTGCCGCATCCTGACAAACGCCCATAAAATGGCAACGCTGCAACTGACTGCAATTCTTATTAATTGCAGTCGCATTTGTCAATTAGCAAATGTTTGACACAGTTGTGCAGTATGGGCAGTCAACGAAGCGTGATGTCATTGGAGATAACTCTATAATAACCAGCACCCTAATTGCGAAATTCACGATCAATCACGATCTGAATCATTTTGAAACAGATTGCTACCTAATCCATTCCTTCATAAGTTCGAAATAATAATCTGCTCAACAACGTAAATAACGCAATTAATGTTGTTGAACTGTCAAAATGAAATAGATTAGTCTTAATCGTATACGAAAATGAGTTACGCAATTAGATAGCAGTTGTGATAGTTTTAATGGAATTCCCATTAGAACATTCTTAAGCAGCACAAAGCTTGGATTTGATAACTGGAAGACCCACTCCCTCAATAACATGAAACTAAGAATGATAGAAAACTATGATCCACCACATAACCTGCACGCGTAGCATAACCACCGTAGAAACGGGGTTTTGTCGACGGGAGAATAGAAAAATGACAGATTGTGGTTGTTTATTCTATGCATTTTGTCTATGCTTCCGTCGACAAAACCCGTTTCTACGGTGCTCATGGTACACGTGCTGCCCTCTGTGTCCAAAATAATGCAGTCATAGTCACCTCTGGGCCGCCATCGACGATGCCATGATAATGGGGAAGTTTTGGCCCAACATTTTTTTTTTCGATGTTGTGCCATCGAAACGACGAAGAAGAACAATAAAAGAACTGACAGAATGTAGGAGCATTATAAATATACATCTCTACTCCATCAGGGAATACAGACGTGATGTACAATGTTTTAACGTGTTTTTAACAAATTAATAAGCAAATATTTGCGTCAATGTTTATTTCAGATTCCGCCAATTAAGCTTCACCCAATTATTTTGGTATTTATTTTCCAGGTTATTCGATACTTAAATTCACAGTACAATCAATTGGAACCACTGAATCGAATGTTGTAATAACAGTAGAGCAAATATTGTTACGGATTGTTAAAAAAAGTTATAAAACTAAAACCCAACTACGACACATACGCCAACTATAAAGGTACAAACAAGACATCATAGACAGACAAATTAAAAATCCGAAGTCACTCGTCGTGGTAAGGCTCGTACATACTGCCGCGACGCTTGACGCGACACCTGTAATTGTTCTACCGTGAAGTTTTCTTACAAATTATATCGTTAAAGTCGCGTTGCGACTGTTTGTGGGAGCCTTTACGGCATAAATCGAACAGATAACCAAAGTGTGGCTCCGGATTTTTTATGTGTCTGGCTGTGATGTCTACACATACATACATACATGCCGGTCAAAATCATAAACCTCCTTTTGCTTCGCCGTAGTCGGGTTAAAATAAATAATATGTGCTCCTGTATTCCCGTGGGTGTTGTAAATGCACGCTATATCGAGCAACATGTTGCTATTATGCATTCTTGACGTCACTACTAAGTACATAAGTTTAAATTATGACATTGTTCGTATTAATATATTCCTAAAATTAATTACGAGTAAATATATTTATATAGAGAAGCACTACAGCCTTTATTGGATGAATAAACTGGTTCTCAAAGAAGAAGAGCTGCTAGGTTATTTTTTTCTTGGATGTCGTTAAAGGCAAAAAATAATTTCATGGGGCTACATCCTTCTGTGATCTGTGCACTTTTAATAATGATGAGGTGCAAGCGCGACAAATTTTTGGCCCAGCCGTAGTTGTGGTGATTACTACGACGATTCTGACGTCACGAACTTTTATTGGACCCGTCTAACCTTACGCAAAAGTCAGACAAACCAAAAGTCTTGTCTGCATAGCCCTTCAAGGTTCATTTAAGGACTGACAGGGCCTGCTAGGGCCGATGCCTGCCAGGGTCGCGGGAAAGTCCGAAAGGGTTACCGTGGCTCCTGGCAACACACAGGCAACTGAAGGAACACGGGTGGGTTTTAATCAGTAAGAGTCTGACACGCCCTCCCGCTCCTGCAAATAAGATATAGTTCTACAATACATTATTTTCTTTGACGTTGACTTACTGTGTTCTCCGTAACACCTGAGTTGACTACAGATTTGTTGCCTTGAACTATAGGCGAACGATTCAAGGGCTTGTCCTGTATTGCACTTACGTTTATTCTGTTTGCTTTCCTGCTGTTACAATTTAAGACAATAGTATTATGTTGTAAGTTTTGAGTAATGTTTGGATGGTGTTATTTATAGTTGGATATAAAACAACGATCAATTTTTCTTGGTGTAAGATAATTTTAGCCCAAATTGGATTCACCGGTGATTGCCAAGTGGTGATTATAGATTTTGGACAATTGGTGATTAAAGTTTAGGACAATAATTGGTGGTTATAGATTTTGCTCAATTGATGATTATAGATTTTGGACAATTGGTGATTAAAGTTTAGGACAATAATTGGTGGTTATAGATTTTGCTCAATTGATGATTATAGATTTTGGACAATTGGTGATATATAAATTTTAGACAATTGGTGATTATAGATTTTGGACAATTTTTGTTCATTCAGTCATTGGCAGCCTTATTCCACACATTGCTGAGTATAGGCCTCCTCTCTTTTGTGCCATGCCTTCCTGGTCTGTGCGAGTCTTATCCAAGTCTTCCCCGCGATATTTTGTAGGTCATTCCCACTTAGCTGTTGGTCGCCAACGTTTCTATAATATTTTTTTGTTACCTATAATTAAATAAGACCACTACCCACCTTGCCCCACCGTGGGGACGCCCATGCCTCCTGTCCGTCCTCTTCATCCTTCAGCATCCATTTAACGGCACCCATTAGAAAGACTCGCTACATAATTTCGTCAATCCTTTAGCTATTTTCTGATTTCGAAGTTTCACCAACCAACATCCTTATCTTCCCCAGATAACCAGCGAGCAACTGGTAACGATCTTCATAAACCGCGTCAAGGAAGTGAACCCGTTCCTCAACGCTGTGGTGGAGGAGCGGTATCGAGCCGCCACAGAGGATGCCAAGAGTATTGACAGACAGATCGAGGAGGCCAAGAAAAATGGCTCGTTCGAAGAGCTGGTAAAGGATAAGCCGCTGTTTGGTGTGCCGTTCACTGTGAAGGAGAGCTGTTCGCTCGCCGGTGAGTGTCTGGTGGTTTTGCAAGATTGTAGTGGACTTTGTGTTTTCTGTTCTGTGTGGCGATAACGCTAGAAGCGATTGATCCTATGAAACTGAATGATATGATGAAAACAATTTGATGTAAATGCCAGCAAATAACATAATGTCTGTTCCAAAAGTATTTGATAAAAGTGTAAACAAATCCGGCACCCTAATTGCGTAACACACGATCAATCACAATCTGAATCGTTTTGAAACAGATTGCCAATCCATTGCTTCATTGAAACATTTGAAAAAAAAACTGCTCAACAACTTAAATCAAGCAATGGATTAAGAATTTCCTTCAAAATCCTTCGGCTTGTGACAAAGTGTCCACCTTCATACGCCTTATTTTAAGGTGGACACTTTGTCATGTCTACCAAATCTTTTTTTCAGGCTTGTCAAACTCAGTGGGATGCCTTGAGAACGCAGGTCGCCGCGCCACCACCGACGGTGGCGTCGTCAGTCTTGTGAAGAAGGCGGGCGCCATCCCACTGCTGGTGTCGAATACACCCGAGCTGTGCTTAGGATGGGAGACCACCAACCTGCTGCGAGGAACGACCAACAACCCTTACTGCTTGAATAGGACGCCTGGGGGATCGTCTGGTGGTGAGGTGAGCTTATGTTTGTGAAAATAGCTTGGAGAAGAAATCGTACAGAAATTAGAGAAGCCATTCCCGCGGCTTCGTTCGCGTAGAGGTCGGAGAGTATTCTTTGTACTAACCCAGGTTATTTTGTACCCCCCCCCCCCTGTGCCACATCCATCCATCCGTTCGCCGTTAATGCGTGAAAAATTGACAAACAACAGATCAATTTTGATAGATGGGGTAAACTTATCTCCAAAGACAATATATAATGAATCTCGACGAGTTTGTGAGGGATTTGTATAAATAAATATGGAGTGAATAATTATAATGTTGATCTCATTGAAGAAGAGCGATGATTTCATTTAAAAACCCCAATTAAAACATAGTTGTCACATCGCACAAAGTAAACATTATGTTATGGTACTTACATCTGGTATATTAGTTTTAACCAATTTGAACCTTATCGCGAATTTGGAATACTTACTTACATAAAAAATGAAATTAAAAAAAACATTGTAGATAATGAGTAGATTACCTTTATAAGGTACTTAATAAACTCGATACATTGACCACTAGACGAAATGAAAGTAAGTAAGTAAATATAGACTGTTCTTGAAACTAGTTATTACTTGCGATGATCAATATAATTCTCCAAGCATTAGAACAGCACCCTAATTGACACACGATCAATCACTAAGAAGAATCATTTTGAAGGATTTTGCTAATCCATTGCTTCATTTGTTCGAAAAATTTGGCTGCTCAACAATGTAAATCAATGAATGTTCTTGAACTGTCAAAATGAAACAGATTGTGATTCATCGAGTGTTACGCACTTAGGGTGCAGATTAGAACCTTATATTCTACTAGCTGATGCTCGCGACTTCGCCCGAGTTGGCCCTAATTCCTTTTCTAAAATGAAAGCCTAAGTTACTCCTTATAACATCAGCTATCTGCCAGTGAAAGTCCCGTCAAAATCGGTCCAGCCATTTCGGAGATTAGCCAAAACAAACAGACAAAAAATTTAAAATTTGTTTATATACTATTCGTTCGTATAGGTACTTTCATATGCATATTAGTAAAAAGCTATTATTTTTGACATTACAAACAGACACTTCAATTTTACTTATTTGTATAGAATATAGATCACATAGACTTCATTATCGCACAACCACGCTATTAAAATATATCATGGAACTGGTATTTCGGTATTCCGCACCAGCGAGCGCAGCGGCGGGCGGCGGCCGATCATACGTATAATGAAAATGTGCTTAATCACTAGTGCACTAAGGTCTAAATCAAGGGGCGTTAGATTTTATTGATCACAGACTGTACAACTGAATTGTCACTTCTACAGTAAAGGCACATAGTATTGACAATTTACACCTCCAACATCGTATAATAGTTCTATAACTAATGTTTGTCATATCTTTTATGGTAGTGCTATACAGTAGGTATGCTATATACATAGGGTTGCCATAATTGTTCGACACTGATACGGGACAAAATTGTTAAAATTAAATAAAAATCCGAATTACGTGGGTGATAACGGTTTATTGTTATAAAAAAATCAAAATGTATAATAATCAAGTGTACCTAAACTTAATAATATTAACTGATACTCCAAACAAGTTAAAATATACTATACTACTTCCGCGCGGACAGTATTTTTTGCTCCCGCTCCGCTCAGCGCCGAGACTTCACGTGTATTTTGAAGCAAACGGGACTAGTAGCAATACGCGACAAGTCACATACATACAGTGGTGGTCATATAATTAGAAACACAGAGTCACTTGGTAGTGTTAATTACTTACTAATGTTATTATTGCAATTAATTGCAGTTAAAAGATTCATTTACTACATTAAAATGTTCACTCGTAACTCTAGTTTAAAAACGATCTGTTAAATTTTATAAACTCATGTAATATAAAAAATAAATATAACTTTGAAAAGAATTATCAATATCTTTAGTACTAGCAGTCGGACAACTAATTAGAAACACAAGAAATCAACACTAAAAACTTAAAGAAAACTCCAATCATTTGGATAAATCGTGAAATGGATACTATCGAATACCTTATTCATAACCGATTAGTACTTGTTGGGTAGCCCCTGTTGTCGATTACAGCATTACAATGACGTGGCATTGATTCTATGAATTTTTCACTCGTTTCCAATGGAATACCTCTCAAAATTTCAACAAATGCGTCGTAAAGTTGGTTAAGGTTAGTGATATGTTTATCCGACAGGAATTTCTTAACGATTTGCCACAAATTCTCAATCGGATTCAGATCCGAACTATTAGCAGACCACTCCAACATTGTCACCGATTGTTCTTTTGAGAAACACTTTTACGCTGTTTTTCTGTATGCTTTGGGTCATTATCGTGTTGAAATATCCAGCTTACTGGCAAATTGTCATCGGAATATGGCATCATTGTTTCCTCTAAGATACCTTTGTACTGATACTGATCCATTAGCCCTTCAATCTTTCTCACGGGACCAACCCCGTATCCCGAAAAACATACCCACACTTTAACATTTCCACCGCCGTGCTTAACTGTTTTTTTGGTGTACTTGTTATTCAACGCTTTGTTAATTGGTACGGCGCGGCGTACATATCATTTTCCGTAGGAATTTACCAAATTTATTTTACTTTCATCCGAAAATAAAACGTTTTTCCATTGATGAACAGTCCAACTGCCATATTTTCTAGCGAAGGCTAGACGATTTGCTCGTATGGTGCCTCGTAAGAAGTGGTACTTTCCTAGCAAGTCTTCCAAACAATTTCCCTTCAACCAATCGCCCGCGGACTATTCTTGCGGATACGTTTCGAGGGTCGTCCTGTGAAAATACTTCTTTTCGAATAACATTAGAACCTTTGAAGGGGTCCGTCTTAGCCAAACGAATCATAAACCTGTCTACTTGAATTGTGGTCTTCCTTGGCCGAACTTTTCTAGGCGCATTATCCGATGTGCCATGCTGTTTGTAATGTGCAATGGCGTTAAATACCATCTTTACGGAACACTATAAGTGAGCGACTATTTTTCTGTAAGCCCATTTTCGTTTGAAATAAAAATTCACAATATTTTTTCTTGTTGCTGCATCACAGCTCTTGTTTTTATCCATTTTTAATAATTAAATCACTCAGAATGTAACTTAACTAAATAAATAATAAAAGGCGGCCAAATGCCTAATGCGATGACATTATGAAAGATGTATTCTATTTCCAACATTCAGTTTTAAAACATAAGTTACACTTTGTTTCTAATTAGTTGTCCGACTGCTAGTACTAAAGATATTGATAATTCTTTTCAAAGTTTTATTTATTTTTTATTTTTCATGAATTAATAGAATGTAACAGATCGTTTTTAAACTAGAGTTACGAGTGAACATTTTAATGTAGTAAATTAATCTTTTAACTGCAATTAATTGCAATAATAACATTAGTAAGTAATTAACACTACCAAGTGACTCTGTGTTTCTAATTATATGACCACCACTGTAAATAGCGACAGTCCCGTATATACGGGACGTATGGCAACCCTATATTTACATGACGCAATACTTCCATTTAGAATGATATGCTAACTCCAACGCCATGTTAGCAGAATTTCGATCATAAAACTGTCCTGTTTCATTCGGGTTCATCATGTATACAGACCGAGGCTCTACGAATCAGTTTAAAAATCCTGACGACAGCTGAATAACTTTGCAATATCTATGGTAGGCATCGACAATCATCAGTTTTTTATTTGCCAGAAGCGAAGGGTGCCGGGGGTCTAAGTCTACTAATTTATAAACGTTACAATGGTCTCTCAATGGTGAATTGTTGACGGATTTGCCATATAAAAACTGTCAAAAACTTACCATTGAGAGACCATTGTAACGTTTAATAAATTAGTAGACTTAGGCCCCTGGCACCAATTGGGTATAGTTTATGCTGGTGTAAAATACGGTAATATGGTGGATACGCAGTGGAACCCCGCTCTCAGGAAAAGTTCATGTGGAACAAATCTAACATAGAGAGATTTTTTATGTCTTCGCGCACCAAGAATCATTTTGACGGATAAAATTTGTCTGCTCAACAACGTAAATAACGCAATGAATGTGGTTGAACTGTCAAAATGAAACTGATTGTGGTTGATAGTGTGTTATGCAACCAGGGTGCTGGTCATAGACCAAAGTTTTGAAATCATTGTATAAAGCCTGACGCGATGCGACAGAGGTGGGTAATTGTTCTAGCGTGAAGTTGTCTATTGCTAGAGTCGCGTCGCGCCAGTCTGCACGTGCACGAGGCTTTAGACAACATTATATTTATATCAATATCAATGTATCATTTTCTTCAGAAAATTCTTTGAAAGCGTAGATTGATGGGTTATTCGCAAACTCGGAGCCCTTGTCAATGCCATCGTATTTACGTTCCTACTCGCTAAGTGGCCACTCGTACGCAATGATCATTGTCAACAATGATTTATGTTTGTTGACTTTACGACTTTGTAGAACTCATCATTGTAGTCCGCAGGAATTGTACTTATTGTCTTGAATCTAATAACGTGGTTTTGATGGCATAACTGAAAAATACCAAGAATTAAAGGTGAGGTTTTCTTTAGAAAATGATTTTACTAAAGCAGGTCAGGCGCACTCCGTATTTTAGGTATGAAGCTACAAGGCGGGCTCGGCTTGTCGGGTCAATTGAGTGGGCGTAACGTAGTCAGAACATAAGAGTTACGCGATAGAAAGGGAGGCAACTTCTAGGTGAATATAACTTTAGGTAATTACCGCTGTGCGACCTGAATTGCACTTTATTGTGTGGTAGCAAGAGTCGCTATTTATTTAAATGATTTTGCGGAGTGAATCCTCTGTACTGTTATGTATTCTGTGGCAAAAGTATAAAAATGTGTAAAAAATATGCAGCTGTTATGCTGTACATGTCACATCAGCCACATTGATAAAATAAGATATTGATTGCCATCACGACTCTTAGCAAGACGTACCTAATGATCATTGTTAATGAGGTCACTTTTCTCCAGAATAGGTACGTGATCGCGTGGTCGCATGGTGAATCGTATTGAAAAGTAATCTAAAATGATTACTTTTCCATTCTTACCAAGGGGTATCCTATTACCCAGTCACTGGGTTGTGGAGGTCCATGTAAAATACTGGTATTCGGCTGCATCCGGAAGCCGACTCCAACATAGTTGGGAAAAGGCTCACAGTGAACCATCCGTCGTGTGCCTGCAGGCCGCCCTGCTGGCGTGCGGCGCGTCGCCCTTCAGCGTGGCGTCAGACATCGCGGGCTCCATCCGCCTGCCCGCCGCCTTCTGCGGGGTGTTCGGACACAAGCCGACGCCGGGTGAGTGATATCGATTTAGTTTAAATTATACGTAACTAGGTTTATACATACACTTTTTAACACGTCAATAATATTTAAAAAACTAGATGATATTTCGTATCCAATTACTCTAAGAAACACCGAAACAAACAGGTCCCTTTTCAAGTCCAGACATAATCTTGGTCAGATCATGTGAGGAGCATGTAGGTATACGCATTAGTATTTTTGAAATGGTTTTTTTGAGGAAGGAACCACACAGTTTTGAGTGGACTTGCCAGGCCGTGATTGATAATTTTAAATTTCAGTGTAAAACTAAAATGTATAAAACAGCCCATGAGACCACTTTTTATAGTTTGTCATGTTCTCTATTTTATTTATCAATAGTTGCTCTAAGATACTTACCCAATATAATTCTTTGAAAAAGTTATAGGTAGTAACCAAAAACGAGAAAAAGTATTATGGTCACACCATAACACTAAGTAATATTGATAGATTAGAATCGATCGATCCAGATTTGAGATTAATTTGATCGCAGATTGATGATAATGATGATTCTTTTATTCCTAGTACTTAATTTTGCTCCACTTGACATTCTCATGATAACCAAGGGTTGTGCTGATCCGATATTATTATTATTAGGGCATTTTATAAAACATTACCATAGTGAAGATCCCTATCTGCCTGTCTATCTGATAATGCTATTTTTTACCACAACGTGGAAGCTCTTGGCCTGAATCTCACCAGCCGAGAGCCGGTCTGAGTCTCTCGCTTGAATTACTAATAATCTGCATATTAAACTGTTCCAGGAGTAATCTCAATAGAAGGCCACATCCCGACGCTAAGCGACGAAGACTTCCCGAAGTTCCTGACCGTGGGCCCCATGACCCGACGCGCCGAAGACCTCGCGCTCCTCATGAACATCATGGCTGGAGGCGATAATAAGCTCAACTTGGATGAACCTGTCGATATGAAGAGTGTTAAGGTGGGAAGTTATTTTGACTGTTATCTTACAAACACGATAAAAATATGTAGGTACATTGGATGGATTAACTAACAAACTATTTATATTGTGGCGGCATCAACATCGCATGCGAACTACGCATCACATTGACGTCAAGCGAAATCCTGCATCGCACAAGCAGGGTTTACCGCGCTATCAGCATATATACAATTTCCCGACATCAATCGTGGGGTGGTTGCCCACCAGACATGGCACTCGTCGGTCGGAGGATCCTCAATTTCTTTAGAGGACGAGTGAACTTTACACCCTGTTCCTCATACATATGTTTATTATCTTTGTCTCTATCGTCAGTCGTTGCAATAAATGGGTTCCCCAGTGGCTAAGGTTGCATTGCAAACTGGGTTCGCCGTCCTAAGTCCCATTTTATAATGAATCTGCTTTGTTATTGCAGGTTCACTACATGTTCGAGGCAACGAACTCGGTAGCCCTGTTGAAAGTTGACAACTGCATAAAAGATGCTATTCGTAACGCCGTCAAATACTTGGATGAGTGCGGCTGTACAGTTACTGAGGTAAGATCAATACTTTCTTGTGTAAAAAGTAAAATGTTCTCGTGAAATTTCATTCATGAAAGTACAAATTACTGAAAATCAAGGTCAAGGACACTGGGGCACGAGGGTACGGTTTAAGTAAAATTAAATTAATTCATCTGAATGACCTGGCCTGAATGCATATCCATGAAGACATTGCTTCAATGATTATCGCTGAAGAAGTACCTACTAAATCTTCAGCAGCAGTGACGTACCTAACTACTAAGATTCAGTACTACTAACTACTAAGTGGTGCAGTCAGTTCATACTCCGGCACAGAGCTCTGCTAAGCCAACAATGCATCGGCCTAAAGTCGGCGAGAGAATTTCAGGATAACATATTATTATTGTGCTAATAAAACCATAGGTAACCCTTCCTTTTGGCTTTGCCGTAGTTGGGTAAAAAGAAAGCGCGGTCTGAAGGGCCTCGCGCGTCCAAAGTTTAAATAACTTACCTCAACTCGTGACAAATATTTAGCTAACACTATGAATGGTCGAAAAAAAACTAGCCAAATCAATTCGAGGTAGGATGCTAAAATTATTGAGCTCGCTTCGCTCGCTCTTACAGCTCAGGTTTTCTTTCTAAAAACGAATAATAAAATTAAAAAAACACCCTATCCGAAGCAGGGTGCTGAAGTTGTTTTATAATGTCATTGAAAAATAATGAATACCAAAAATAGCATAGTGCAATACTTGATGTGGGAAACACTTCTATGTGCCCCTCTCAGAAATAAATTCTAGATCAGCTGTGAAAATCATTCTGCCATAAAAACTATAAATTCTTGAGCTTTTCTACTTACTTACTTTTACTTGTATTTTTAAATGACTTAAAAAAATAAGTTTTAATTTGACTTCATTGCATACTTCAATCAAATCAAAATGCTACCTTTATTGTTACTTATTCACTTAGGTAAACAAAACAATCTTACAAAATCATTTTATTTTTTTTTGTTTCAGGAAAAATTCAAGGATTTAGAAGACTCTGTCGAAATATCGGTGTCCGTATTTTTTTCGATGAAGGACATTCCGAATCTTTTGCAAGATCCCGCCAATCCGAAAGTAAGTGCCGCGAAACGGAACGCTTCGATTTTTTTTACAATGTTGCAAAGAAACATAAATTATTTTCCCATATTTTGGGGTAATTCGACTAATGCTACTTTTCTGATAAAGATTTCCGCAGATGCATAATAATTTGTCTAAATGTCCTAAAAAATTTGAATAAATATTTTTATTTATATTTTCAGCGCGATAAAAGCTTAATCGTCGAACTAATTAAGTATATGTTCGGTGGCGGTTCGCGATCACTGCAAGGACTGAGCTTCTCTCTTATAAACAGAAGTCACTTGTTCATACCGGACTCACGGAGAGGTTACTACAACGGAAAAGCGAATCAACTACGTGAACACATGCAGGTAAATAATATTACTATGACAACATTGTATGTATCATGCTAAATAATATAATAAATAAATATATTCTTTATTGAGAGAAACCATGAGACTCATTAAGTGTTAGTAACAATAAAATAAACTTACAAAAAAAAAGAGATGCTAAACATTTATGCCATACTTATGAGTGTTTCAAAAGTTTACAAAAAATATGATATTACCCGATTTTTACTTTTTTTTTTAAATATTTTACTGTATTGATTGACCGATTTGAAGTGATTTCTACGATCGGTAAGCTGTGTGTCAAAATTTGTCGTGTCTCTTTTGGGCCGTAAGATCAAGAGAGAATAGAATATTAAAATATTGTATATATCACTAGCCTATTTATTATGTTTTCCAGAAAGTCCTAGGCGACAATGGCGTGTTTATCTACCCAGTGTTCATCAGTCAAGCTCACCATCACAACCAAGTGTTCCTGAAGGCTTCAGGCGTCATGTACACGATGGCCTTCAACATCCTCGGCATGCCGGCCACTACTGTGCCCATGGGACTGTATAAAGGACTGCCAGTTGGCGTACAGGTTAGACAAAAAAAAACTACAATCATTTTGGTGAAATTAAAACTTACCTGCATTGTCAGATCACCTACTGAATCGAACTTAAACAAGTTAAAATTAAACATTTAAATAACCCACGACACAATTCCAGGTGATGCTGCAGTATCGGTTCAAGTTTACTATGTTCGTCTAATATAATTGAAGTAACAGAATACTAAATTTCGAATCGATCAGACCTGGGGAAGATGCTCACATCCAATCATCAACTAGAAAAGAGCTGATAATCTTCAAACGGCTGAACCGATTTTCTTGAATTGTAGCTAAGAACACTCTCGATCAAGACACCTTTCAAACAAAGAAATAATAATCAAAACCGGTTCATCCGTTTGGGAGCTACGAGGGAACAGACAGATACACAGACACACAGATACACACGTTAAACTTATAACATCTTTTTCCTTTCATATCTTTTTCCGTCGGGGGTTAAAAATGAACAGCTTTAAACTAAAACAATATTTGTTTTAACTATAAATTCTGGCACAGTTTTTAATCGCAAGAAATACGACCTCAGATATTAAAATAATGATTGTGATAACCTGTGACAGCAAAAAGGTTTTAGATTTCTTCACATTCCTATACATAGATAACACAGATTAATTATTATTTAAAATATTGTAACGAAATTGTTTAAATGGGTATTTGTTTTATTGTTTCAGGTAATAGCAGCGCCAAATCAAGATAGACTATGTTTAGCGGTGGCCAAACAACTGGAAGTTGGCTTCGGTGGCTGGAAATTGCCCCAGTAATATACCTAAGTGAAACATACCAAATACGTTTATAAGTTAAACAAACCACATGTATGGCGTGGTTTATCTTTTTTACCAGAAAAATTATATAGAATTGTAATAGAAAATTTCATATTACTTTATTCTATCTATTTTGTATGTAAATGTATGTGATAGTAAACTCTATAAAATTCGTCATAAAATATAAATAAATAATCGGGTACTTGACTATTTTTGAAATTGTTATACCTACCTAAAAAGCTTTTGAAATGTAAAATTTTCTATGTTTTTCCCGTTAAACGGAATATGACTCTATGTGTAAGTAATAGTAAGGAGTGTTGTCTTTACAAAAATTTTGTCTTTTTTTATACATGTCAGGGTATTTTTTTTTAACTTTTAATAAATAAAATAGTCGAGCACCCAATTTCATTAGCTATTCAAATGTATTATCTACCTGTGTGTCATTTTGTTTGTTTGATGAATTTGTTTGTTATGTAGTTGTTTGTGTCTGATTTTCAATGTAACAGTATTTTAATGTTTGATTTATAAAAAACGCATAAACTTTTCGAATTATTGTTGTATCTTTAAATTTTTTAGGCATGTAATGTAATTACATTATAATTTATTTATTTAAAAAAATGTACAGTTTGGTTGTATTGTATGCTGAATTTTAGATGTTATTACAAGCCTACTTAAATACCCAGGATATACGTGGTAATGGATGTTTTATAGTAACTTGGGATGGGTGCTTTAAATTATTTCAATATCAATTTGCATTCCAATTTTTTAATTATTAAATTATAGTTTCGTAACTTATTGCTGTAATATTTAGTTGTGAACTAAATATTAGTTACCTACATAATTCTTGTAGATTTCTATGGTGACTATTGTTCGCACGCCCTTGTATTGTATTTGGCTATAGCGAAACAAATAAATGAAGTGGTGCAAGAAACGTTGTTTTATTTCTTTTGAAGTTATCGTTATTTAAAACATAATTAAACATTCCAGTGAAATCCCAATTTTATTTATTTCGGAAAAGGCAGAAAGAGAGAAAGATTTGATTTGTTAATGGCTAATTTATTGGCAACACTGTCAGTAAATTTAGAGCCACCGAGTATTAGAAACTATGGTGAGCCGTGGTATCTACTTGCGTGTCTGTATTAGATTTGAGCGCCGCGCCGCTGCCGCCGACTACCTTATCAGCAAATAAATGATTTCTTTCTTTCTTTAAAATGGCGGCACTAGACGTAGACGTTTATAAAACAAAACTCTTAGACATTACAATTTCTGCGTTGTCCAAGTTATCTACAAACAAACAAGTTTTGTAAAGCAAAGTTACTAAATAACAGATTATTTTAATTTTGTTTTTTCTTTTAAAATTCATCTTGTCAATTCAATTTGTCACGAAAAAGTTATAATAAATCTTAATTATACGTAAATTATTGTTTTATTTCTTTTCTTGAATGAAGGTAGTTGTATGAAGGTCACGCCGCCGACGCTGCCGCCGCCGACAGATTGACCATCGGCGCTCATATTATCTAGTCTGTATTAATATACCAAAATCAGCCTATAATGTTCCCACTGCTGGGACAGGCTGGGAAACAGGCCTCCTCTCCTCTGATACATGAAATTAGTATGAACTATTTACGAAACTTTTCATCCCGTACGTAACCGTCATTTGAACAGACGGGATTCCAAATTGGCGTATGCAAAAACATTTAAATTTAAGTACTGAAAGTCTGAACGGAACTGATAAATTGTGACCTTGATAGGATTACCGCCAGATTCAGGTGCTGGGGCCACCTCATCTCACTGATTACTTTTCTAATATGGTCCAATGGTGGTGAGTGGCTGGCAACTCGACAAATTATTTCCCTTCGGAAAGGAATATGCATTTGTTGATATCGATTTGTCAAACAACGATGAAAGAATAAAATAAAACTGAATTCCGTTATTTTAATAATCAGGAATAAAGGAAAAAAAAATCCTGTTATTCTCGCAAATTCAATTATTTTCATTATAATTGCCAGAGTAACAAAAAGTAATTTCATTTGTAGAGTCAAATCAAATGAACCAGAATAATTATCTAGTTCCTTAATAATAAAACTTAAAGAAAAATAATATTAAAATTTAATTCGTAAGTAAGCATGTTCCATGGAACAAACTAGGTTGTTTCAAGGTTATTTCGTATTAGTCATCTCGTTACGTCAGCAAAAGTATAAATATTTACTATTTTTTGGAATGAAACACGAAATAAAGCGTATTTCATATTTCATTCTATTATAGCAGCTTTTTATAAATAGAACAGTGACATCATAAATTATTACACAATATTTTGAAAACTGATCGTTAGAAACACAATTTAGTGGGTGAATTAAAAATATTTATGGCAACACTAAATAACGACGTTCTTTCGCGGTGTGTGCGACATGACGCGCCGGTGAATTTTATTATAAATTTGACGTAATTCTTCAGTGCATATCTCGAAAATAAGGTGAACTATTACTAATAGCGTTACATAAACAGTGTTCTAGTGAGTGCATGTGTAAATAACCTGTAATATTGTGCTTGCAGACTTCACAATGGCCGATCAAGTCGACTCAATGTCAGATGCGGAGCTGCGAACGAAACTAGCCGAGCATGGGTTCCCTATAATGCCTATTACAGCGTCCACAAGGAAGTTGTTGGTGAAAAAGTTGAAATTAGTATTAGATAACAAAAGCAAACCTAGAACTAGCGTCGATAACAAAGCCGATACAAGGCGGTCACTCGCACGCTACTCGAGCGGCGAGGAGTCCGATTTGGACGCAACTACGAATGCTAAAGAGAAACGTGGCCGCCGGGCCACAACCGGCGGGGCGATGTTGCCGCCCGCAGCTAACAAAACACGTCGCCCGCCTCCAAAAAAAGGTTCTCCTGCTAAACGGGACTCCGACAAGGGTTCTGAGTCTGACGAAGATAAGCCGCCTGTGAGGACACGCGAAGAAGTGGAAACAGTGACAACTCGCACTATTAAACGCACGTACGCAGCGAACGATCCGGACGACTACGAGACTGGCTCTGATAGCGACGTCGACGGCGACAAGAAGACGTCCAGTCCTTTCCGGAGCAATTCTAGGTCGAGCGACTATATCTCGAGCACCTTACCCTCCGTCGATGTTAATATCAGCCCCCCAAAGACATCAGTGTTCTCTCGAGCATCTGGCATACCCACTAACTTCTCATCTACATATTCATCCGGCATGACTTCCTCTGATAATCTCAATTCAATACGCTCACGGTTGGGTTTGACATCTTCAATGGCAGACCGTCCATCTATTATACCCACATCTAACTATAGCTCAAACTATACAACAAGTACTTACCAGCCGTCTACTTCTACTATTGACGAGGTAGAATCTCCATATTTAAGTAACTTTACTAGGCGTCTATCTGCACTAAAATCTGATCCAAAACCTGCATCTTACCTCGACCGGGACACAAATAATGGAAGCACCGTGCTACCTCGTAGATCCTACATCACTGGAGTTAACCGGTCTGATGGAGTGGACTATAAATCTGCTACAGACAAGAAATTTTTAAAGAACAATCTTGTGTCCCTTGCTCTGGTTGTGTTAGTTGCTCTTTTTTTTTTTTGCTTATTTTTCATGTATATAGTTAAGAAAAACGACATCACGTCAGTGGCGGATGATCAGAACAGTGTCATACCAATCTGTCAGTTGAACATACCTGGCAACAGACCAGGGATCAACTGTGTGCCTAAAGAACAAGTCAGTTACGCTAAAGATCTTCTTAAAGTCATACATCCTGAGTTGACCAGTAGGATAGCATCATACAAATGTGGCCAGCCAGGAATTCTGCCTTACCTCACTGAGCGAGAAATTATTGACATTGCCAGTACTAAGGTAAAGACTGCTGATGCTAGCCAATGTCGCACAGATCTGAATAACTTACAAGTTCTTCTGATAAGCAATCCTCGTTGGGGACTCAATGTTGTCCAACTAAAAAGCCTCTACACTAAGGATGTAGAATACTCGCCTATCAGCTCCACAGACTTGATTGTTCAACTAAGAACTAAAGGCACTGTTGCTATCACGCTCACAGATCCATCAACACCTCTTTCTTGCTTATTTATCAATACTTTATACTCTGCCGGGTCCAGTCTTATTATTGTTGCCCTCCTCACTTTACTAGGCTTAGGCCTCCAAAGAGCTTACAAATATTATATGATGTATCAGAAGAGGAAAAGTGAAGAGATCTACTCTATGGTGGAACAAATTATTGATGTGATATCTCAAGAGACTGAGGATAGTGGAGAACCATACATATCTGTGGACCATGTGAGAGACACACTCATCTCGCCGCAAAACAGGGAGAAAATGGCGTCTGTCTGGGACGCCGCTGTGAAGTTCATACAGAGGAATGAGAGCAGAGTGCGTATGGAGGTGCAGTCTGTTGACGGAGAGGATTGCCGCGTCTGGAGGTGGATCTCACCCACCAGCAGCCCGAAGCGCAGCGCATCATGGCAAGGACAGGCTTTTGAAACCCAGGAAGGCTCTGTCAACAATCTAGTGGTCTCTCCGACGCCCTGCCTCAAAATACGACACATGTTTGACAAAAACGACGACAACTCTTTATTGAGGGTTAAGATTCAGGATGCTATTTTGGAAAAATGTGACACACATTGCAACATCTTGCACATCGACATCGACAGGACGTCGTGCTGCGTGTACGTGAAGTGCGCGTCGCCGCAGGACGCGGGCGTTGTGTACCGCAGCCTGCACGGCTGGTGGTACGAGGGCCGCCTCATCACCGTGAAGTACCTGCGCCTGGAGCGCTACATGCAGCGCTTCCCGGCGTCGCCCGCGAGCGGCCCGTACCTGGCGCGACACGCGCGGCGCGGCGCCTGGGGCCTGGACTAGGTGCCACTACACGGTGCAGCAGCACTTCAGGAATGTTATACTTGTGTGTTACGGAAGTTTTAGAACTTTATCTGTAAGCTTCATTTATTTATTGCGAGTAACTTTCAAGGATTGTTGTCTGTAGCTGATATTCCGTTTGTCCACCCTAAAACAGCCACCCTAGAATGGGGATACTCGGAAACGCGTGTTCATCTGTTCACCCCAGATGGGGTGGATAATCGGAAATCACTTTAGATTTTTCTTCCGACCTTTTACCCCCAAGTACAGTCATTATCACATTGTAATATGATAGGTTACAAACGAAGCTTCAAAGAAGAAGTATGTATGTATTTTTATAGATATGCTAATGTCTACTATGTATCTAGGGCCAGTTTTTCTATCATGTTTCTCCTGTACACAGTCGAGGGAGAAAATCGGAAGAAAAATAATATACGTATTCCGATTATCCACCTGTCTGGGGTGGATTCACGGACATACGTTCCCGAGTATATGGATTTTGTGGGGTGGATAATCGGAATAACCCGTCTGCAGTTTAAGTTGATTTTGTTGCATTTTTTTCTGGTCTAGAATCTGATGGATTGATTTGTGATTTGACTATGGCATAGGGTGGATGTAATCGTAAAGATGCAAATTGACTCCAAATTAATCACAGACTTCGTTTTCTAACATTTTCTCATAATAAATGTACTGCATAATAATTTTTCATTTGTTTTTTGTTTCCATTAACCTCATCTTAGATTTGTTAAACATTGGTAACATGAAGAGTTACGATATAAAAATAGAGTCATGAAATATTTGGTTTGTAAGTCTTGCCTGAATACGTCAATGATTGTAATATATTGTACCTGTGTTATATTTTTATTATTATAAAAAGTATATCGCAACAAAAATGGGCTGTGCCCCATAACATGTACCAAGCTTAAAATATTTTGTACTTGTCAATTAAATTTTTTACGACTTTGTAGTCACTGATCTGATTATTCTCCTTATAGTAAGGTGCTGGTCTTAAAATAAAGCCTTAGATTGGAAGGAAAAATGTTTTTCAATAGTTTAAGCATGTGAAATTAAATCTGCTCTTTTGAATTGTAAATATTTGACATCACAAGGTTCAAATGTAATTTCTACTGTTTGATTTATGTTATGAAGTTTCAAGAGCATAAATTTGTTACTGAATTTACTGATGTTTTGGAACAAATTGTTTAAAAATGGTAGTTTTAAGTAGGACATAAGTTTCATAGGATATATCCGACGCATACACACATTTGATTTATTACTCTTATAATTTGTAAGTTTTCGATGCGACAGCACAACGCAAGGAGACCTAGGTGTGTTTTAATTTCGTATAAATTGACATTTTGTTCTAAGTATTTCTACTAACTTCACTGTTCTTAATAACTAGTTATTTTTATGGATTGATTTTCATTTTTTAATAAATTGATAAGTAAATTATTTGTTTGCTTTAACTCTCTTTAACATTAAAACTGCAGACGTACACAGCAAGTTCATATCATGGACGCTACACCCTCATCACAAGAAAAAATATACTTATTTCCTCAACATAACAATGAAATATTTAATAAAAGTGTAACTTATTTGAATCCATCACAAACAATATAATATTTATAACACTAATAGTCCAGAGTCTGAGTGAGTGCCTGGTAGCATCGCCACTTGTCGGGCAGGTAGAAAGGCTCGAACACGTGCGGGAAGGGCGCGTCCCAGCCGGTCACGCGCGAGATAGGAGCCTCCAGGTGAAGGAAGCATTCCTCCTGTAAGTAGGAAAAAATTGGTGTAATGAAGGCAGCAATAGCCTAAGGGTCAATTGATACTGTAACAAACACCAATATTTGTGAAAATGTTTTTGTTCCAATAAATATTTGAATTTGAATTTGAATACTAGCGCAGAGTCGAAGCGCATCGAAGCGTCAAATTCTTTACAACTAAAGCGAAGCCGCACGAGTGCGCGCGTATTCACGAGAATACGCGCGCACTCTAACGTGTTGTAATGGGCATCAACAGCAGTGCTATCTAATTTCCGACTGATGACGCGTAGGTTCGCTAGTGGGCGCATGGATACGCGAGAATGCGCGCGCACCAAGCAGCGTTGTTCACGCGCAGACGCGCGAATTCCGACGAATGCGCGCGTCTTTTAAAAATCTGTAGAGTTAAGGTTGAATTTGTTGTGTTCAGTTTTGGATAGACGCTTCGATGCGCTTCGACTCTGCGCTAGTATAAATTGACCCTTAAGGTAAAGTCATAAACGTCGTCGGCCGCATTTGCTGTCTCAACCAGGGACCGTACAACCCTGGAGCTTTTTGAAAGGCTAATATGAGGTTACATTTATCACGATGTAACTCTTTGAATGGCATGCTTGAAACCAAGTAAAAGGGTTATCGCTTCCATATGGATAACCCATTGAAAGGGTTACCCATATCGTATGGGTTTTTCATTAATTGCTTAGAAAAACCCTATCGAAAATTCTTTCAATGGGTAACCAAAATGGTCCCTGATCACAACTTGCTTGCTATTGAAATGTACTGATGTGATCTCTGAATCACACTTCAGCCAGATATTATAACCAATAGCATTGAGACCAGCCTTACAGGTAACTTGCATCTGGCGAGCGTGCCCTCAATGTGAATCTAGTATGAACGCAACAATATTCAGCTAAGATGGACTGGTTGACAATTCTCAAGGCAAAAACGAAATAAGAGATTTTTACTGCTAAAGACAACAATCTGCAATTACCAATCTGTCGGCGAAGTACAATACCGACCGTTGTAACTTGGCAGTTCTGAACATGGCACTACGAACTTTCGCGCATGTTCTCTCACTCCATGTTACCATTTGGTTCCTAAAAACATTTACTGCGCAGCCCCCTTCGCGAAGTTCGGAACTGCCAAGACATACTTTAGCCCCAAGACTATACAAATGCAGGCTCGCATTTGGAAGCCATTAACATGCTTGTGAATGCGTGAATGTTTTTAAATTATGGTACTGGCTTTTGCATTAACTCGGCAAGACAACTCCAAGCATCTCCAAGTTTTGGGACTCAGATACAAGGTTCACTCTGGTAACATTCCAAAAAGGATATAGTCTCCTCATTTGACTAACCACTAATTTTGAGATCCAACAGAACAAAACGCCCGCCCGTCGCGAAATCACAATAGATATTAAGCGCACACCAACGTGTGAATGCCTCGCAAGCGGTTTTCGCAAGCACCTTTTGATATGTGTTCAAAAACCGACACTCGACCGGATCGGCGACAAGCTTCTACAAGCTCACGCAAGCCAAGCCATACGTCCGGTTCACACGCTTGTGCTTGTTGACTATTGTCGAGGCTTGGCAAGCATGTAAACCGGCCATAAGACACATTCCCCATCTTTTAAGAACTTCACTGTTAATGAGGAGGGGAGGTTTCTAAGCCTATTTCATTATAATGTTACCTGAATAGTAGCGGCCAGTTCAGCACCGAACCCTGACGTCAGAGGCGCTTCGTGAGCGATCAGACAGCGGCCGGTTTTCTTTACGGACTGGAACAAAACATTGATATTGTTATGTACAAGCATAGATTATGTGTACAGATGCGCGGCCACAAGGACTGCGTGCGCGCACGACGCCGCGCCAGTGCTCGCGCACGCGTGTTTATAATAAAGCGTCAGTGCGTTCACAGCCCACCCGAGTTTTACTTGTGTCCCGTTCCCGTATCTAACAGATATTTATAACCAAGATAAAAAACCCTCCTATTTGAAGACTTGTTTTCTTGATCCAAACATGAATATGATCTACTTTTTTTGCGTTTCGTCACGTGTTAAGAAAGATATCTAATAATTCAGTTTCTAATGGCAATAATAAAATTGGTTTGTGAAACAGACAGTCTTCAATATTTGACAAAATAAAAAGTCTTTAGTATCCTGATATCCTCATCCCAGGGTAATAAAGGAGCTAGTTTCTCTTCAGTCATCTGTCCTACATTTGATAATTGAAGAACCCAGTCTATCTATTACACATTATAACAGCGAATCAATTTTCACGCCTCCCCTTAAGACCTCGGCCAATTTTTTTTTTATTTGGATATCTCGTGACCTAAAGAGGTGCCATAAAGAATATGAATTAAAAATATTTAAAAAAAACCGTGAAATTTCGCGGGTATTCTGGTTATAAACATTAGACTACTTACATTACAAACAGTATCCTCATCCCAGGGCAGGATTGACTGCAGGTCGATGACGTCACACTTGACACCGAGTTTCTCTTCTGCCATTTGAGCGACTTCTAACAACACGTGGATCTGTGTGCCCCAACCTATTAATGTCGCTGCGTCACCTGTAAAAAAAGAGATTTTGAGTACCTTTTCTGGCTAAGTAACACAACAGCCGTACGGATCGATCGATCAGGTTAAGCTACGCTTGCCGCGGTTGGTCCGTGGATGGGTGATCATCTTTACATACCAAGACCCCTTCGTGCCTCGCAAAGCACGTTAGGCCGTTGTTCCCGGCTGTCATTAGAGGATATTTGACAATCGTAGTAAACCAGTCTTACCAAGGGGTATCGTATTCGTATGACCTAGTAACTAGGTTGTGGAGGTCAGATAGGCAGTCGCTCCATGTAAAATACTGGTATTCAGCTGCATCCGCGAAAACGCTAGGCAGATGATGAAGCACTTGGTCTTCTTATTAACGTGTCGATGGGAAATATCTACCTTCTCTCAAAACCTGTGCCTTCCCAAGTGGCAGGGTATAGTCTTCAACAGGCACCTCCTCACTGGCTGAACGGTACAAGATCTTGGGCTCCAGGAACAGGCAGGGATCCCTCTCCCTGATGCATGCTAGAAGTAAGCCTTTGGCTGTGATTGGACCGCGGGGTACTACCACCTGGAAAATATAATTATGTGTTTGTACTTAATTTTTTAATGAACTTGCACACTTTGTGAATCAGTCATTTTAAATAATTTAAAGGGTAAAAGAAGCTTGCACGGTGGTCCCATATAAATATTATTAACTTTGCTTGGGGTAGGTACCGCGAATAAAAAGTGAGAAAATATGTTTAACAAAAAAAAACAACCGACTTCCAAAAAAAATAACACTACAAAGTCAAAAATAACTGTTCTTTTTGGAAGAATAGAATAGAATACTCTTTATTATGTACACCAAAAAAATTACAGACATTTTGGACATTTTACACAGTTTTTTTTTTAACTCTTTTAACAATTAAGCTCAACAGTTTGTATGATCTTTGTCAAAGTCTTAAAAGATGCGCCCCCTGTCCCTATACAAAAATGATGCAAAAAAAATGAAATTCCTCTTTATTTGAACTCATAAAAACCAACACCCAGTGCAGAATCCGCGTTACATTACACGCTAAATTATACATAACACCAGCTCTATCGCGGAATGTACTCCTCTGCATAATTTCTTTGGCAGTACAGGCGTTGATTATTTTATGTTTTCATACGTTGATACATCAGACAATCAATTTACTAATCTACTCGCGCTAGAGTAAGGCCAAGCCAAGCTGCAAGAGCTCAGCCAGTAGTACAGTAAGTCTCTCACCCTTAGCCCCGGCACGTGCGCGAAGAACGCCTCCGGGCTCTGCGAGTGGTACAGCCCGCCGTGACCCACCGCGCTGCAGGGCGTGCGCACGGTGAGCCCGCCGCAGTCGAACTGTCCGCCCGAGCGGTACCGCGCCTTCGCTGCTTCATTTATTAACTAGAAGTTATAGAACATTTTTGTGATTATTTACGATATCTAAATCTACAGGCTGACTTTGAAAACAAGCTACAAAATTTAAGGGGGTGTTGGACCTATCAATGTGAACAACTTTTACTCTAGAACCAACTTGAATTCGCAAAAAAAAAAATGACTTTCTTGTATAAAGGTATACCAGATAATATACCCGATTGGACCATTTTGTATAAGGTCAATTTTTTTTGCGAGTTCTGAGTTGTTCCCATAGTAAAAGTTGTTCATATTGATGGATAGAACACCCCCTTAAATTTTGTTGCATGTTTTCAAAGTCAGCCTGTATAATAAATAACAATAAAAACAAGCTGAGCATGATGTCCTGGATCCGATACTACTACCGCTAGTCACGCGCGGACTAGTTGAGAATTCGTATAAATCAATGCACAAAAGTTTTTGAATTTTACTAGGTACTAACAACCGAAGTAGGTAATTTGTTTTGAATGTTATCCTAACACAATTGACATTGTATTCAGTATATCCTCTCCTTTCATAGTAATGAGAATAAAGGATCTCATCAATCATGCTTTTCTCCAGGAATATTATGTTACAAACAAAGTTGTTTACAAATAGTAAACTATGACGTCAAAGTGTAAAACAACAGCATTTAGTCATGTTCTACAATTACTGCAATCAATTCAACACGTGCACATGTTGTTCACATGATGTAGACAAGCGCCCGGTTGTTTTCATCAACAGTTACAAATAAACACATGAAATCGTGTGATAATTTTCTGTACTGTGTGATTATGACAAATAACAAACTAGCTACCCGCCCCCCGCGCTAGGTTGGGGCGGGTAGCTAGTTTGTTAAATTAATAATTGTATTCTAGAAATTCTCTAAAAATACTAGGTTTTTTACTAAAAATAAGGGAGAAGAGCTGAATTTAGTTTCTGCTTATGTTCTTGATATAAAAGGTTTTATGTCATATGTCCCTTATCTATTAACACTGTCATTTGAAAACATTGTAAAAGCCATTTATTTTTAAAAGAGTAACCGTGGAGTTTCTTGCCGGCTCTTCTGCATAGGAAATACCCAAATGGAACTGTGCACCTAGCTTCTGAAGTGTCATGTAGGTTTATGTGAAATATAATATTTTGATTTTGTACCTATTTATTTATTAAGAACCAGAACAAGCTCAATAATTTTCAACTGGTTTGTAATATTTTTATTGTTTGTGTATTATAGGGTACCACAAACCTGATCAAACGCTGGGAATATGTAGTCAGCAAACTGTATCTCAGCTATAGCTGTGGCGCCGGCTGTGGCCAGCCCAATGCCAAATCCTGCGATGCCTTGTTCGCAAAGTGGTGTGTTGAAGACTCTGTCTTTACCGTACTTCTCCTGCAGAAAACAAGATAAGTTTTGTTAAATAAGTAAAATATAGATAATAAAAGTTTGAAAAATTTAATACTCTTCTGTTTGGCTGCATTGCAAATAGTAGGTACTATTTGCAATGTTGCCACATAACAATATACACTTGAATATTAACAATAGATTGGTGCAGGTAATAGTCCCGAGTTAAATTTTGCGCTCACACCATAGGTGGGCCTGCGTTGTGACTTTAACAAATACACTTAAAGAAACAAATAAAATATGTAACCATTGTTTTCCAAAGATCAACCAGCAGCAATCCGTACCGGGAGTCAGACCCAAAAATACGCTACTTTATGAGTGTATTCTAACACATAGGTCTGTCATAAATGATAAATGATTTATTTTTTGTACGTAGTCTTGTACAAACAGATTTACATGTCAATCACATATTTTTTTTTAGATGGGGACCTAACCTAACCCAACCTTTAAACTTTATCAGTATTTCTATCATGTGGTTTACATGCATAGCAGCAAAGAAAAGGGAATAACAGCAGGTATTGCTGTAGTACGATCCTTCCAATAAATAAATAACACTAAATAGATCAAGTTCAAGGCAATTATTATAATCTAAGGAAATTTTTATTAGCTTAGAGGGAGGTTGGTACCCATACTCTTGCATATAGTTTCACAGTTGCAAACAGGAGCACAGTTTTGAACCCTTTGTAAGATGAAAATAATATTTTTTTACCTGTAATCCTAGTGCACATCTGAACACTCCTCCAAAAGCCACATCTTCACCAAACAGTACAGCCGTCGGGTCAGTCTTGAGTGTGAGATCCATCGCATTGTTGATGGCTTGCATCATGTTCATCTTGGTGGTCTCTCCTGAAAGATGGTTAGCCAACATCTTGATTAAAATAGTAATGTTGATGGTAAGGAAGCTAATAATTAAGTAAAATTTTGACTGTCAGTCCTTAAATTAAAGAGAATAGGGCAGAAATTATTTATTGAGCGCAGGTTCAATGTGACACTAGTTAGCAGGCATTATGCTGCTAAAAAGTATGATATGAAATATCACTGTACGTCTACTTTAATAAATAAATCATGGCAATGACCAATTAATTACCAGTCATCAATATTCTCTTGCCTGTAACTGTACTAGTGAGAATGGCTTTAACTATGTAAGATGTACAACACAAGGTAAGGGGCATAGAACAATTGAAATAATTAGGAAATTAAAGCGCAGTGGTGGCCCAGTGGTATTGGCTCTGACTTGTGAGTTATAGGTCATAGGTTTGAACCCAAGCAGGCACTTCACACTCATGTAATTTATTTCATAACCACTGCTCTCAAAACAGTAAAGGAAAACATCATGAGGAAACCGGCATGTAGCCAAAAATTCGATGACATGTGACATCCACCAACCCGCACTGGGCCAATGTAGTGGATAACGGCCCATTCCCTCTCACAGAGAGGAGGCCTGAGTCCCAGCAGTGGGAAGATTATAAGCTGATTATTTAGGAACTTAAATAATAGACCATTTGCATATTGAGAGGTAACAATGCACTACCCAAGTAGGTAACTCATTTTATAGTATTAGGTATATTGATTTTTATGGGTAATAAATTAATGTTAATACATTGCTGATACTGATTTCAATCAGTGCTATCTTTTGTCTTTATATTGTTGCTATACAATGGTAATAATAACCTGAACCATAATAAATTACTTACTCACATTCTACGTGTGTGTAATTTATTTAATATGCAGGTCATTTTGATCCTAAAGATATTAAAATAAAGTAAACAGAAGGGATTTTATTTCATTATTTGGGATAGAAAATAACTTGTAAATGTTTCTGTTGATACTGTGTAGTTTATAACAACTTTTGTAAATCTACTGGGTGATCTGATGATACGTTTTTTATTAAATCATGCATGATGATGCATTGCATACGAATAATGCCTTACCTTCCACGGGTTTCTCATTGTCAGGATAGTAAATAAAATGAGAAGAAAGTCTCTTTGTACAATCATTCACATTTTTAACAAATTTCACAAACAAACCGCTCTTTTTCGTCACTAAACTGGCCATTTTAACGTTAATGGCGACGTGCGCAGTACCCCCAGTGGAAACGATTAATACATTAGGTAATACATCTTATCTACAATTGTAATTAGTTGTGCTTTGATTAAAATTCGTTGATAAGAGGTTGAATGACGAAAGGCGAAACATTCTTGTTTTCATTATAACTTGACGTTGGTGATGGAAGATAATGTTTATGTTACGTTTACATGTATTTCTTTCCATTTTGAACCTTGTTCGTAGCAAACAAGGGATAAATAGCGAACTAAAGTTTTTAATATAATTGAAACTCTGACAGTTGTAGGTTATAAATATATTTATTGGTTGTCAGGTTGACGGTTGGTTGTCACTGTCGCATTCGCATAAAACAAAGCTGTCAAGTCTGTCAAATTAAATGGACGCGTTCGTATTCTTATTTTGCAAGTTTATTTTTTAAGATTTTGTTGGAATTTGATAAACTTCGGCGATATCGCTCATGATTTCACCGTAGATAAATAAGCTGAAAAAACTCAAATCGAATTATGATTAAAGGAATTAAACAATTCGTCATCCACTTGGTGTAAATGCTACCTACGTAGCGGTGGTTATTGTAAGGTAGGTACTATTGGTTATTGTTATTACAATTTTGTAGGTAGATAGGTTTCAAAGAGTACTATACCTACCGATAGGTTTACAGGCAACGTTTGTGGAGTATTACCTATTGCTTCATCCACCAGGTGTTGCAATTTTAGTAGGTACCTAGTCTTCGCACCAGATTTCACAGGTAGGTAGGCAACTGATGTCCTAACTCCTAATCGTTTTTGTTTATACTTTACTATCAACTTCGTAGGTAGGTAATTGCTTAGCAGTTTAGAACAGTGTGTGTTTATTAGATCTGCTTGTTGTTTATGAAGTTGATGCACGAAGCATCGGCTGTAGATAAATAATGTGTTGCGATATTTATTAAAACTTAAAACCCGTCTCCACGCGTTCATAAAACATTATGAACAATAAAATTGAAATATTTCAAGCGTAATTTTCTTGCATCTATATCTATACTTATAATAAATCTGTAGAAGTGAAAATTCTGTACATTGAGAATATCAAAAAAATAAATGGCAGGGGGTGTTACTAGACCGACACCGAACCCAAATATGTGATTAAACATTTTTTTGTCTGTCTGTCTGTCTGTCTGTCTGTTTGTTCAGGTATCACGCAAAAACTACCGGTTCGATTACGATGAAACTTGGTATAATTATTCTTTAATATCCTGGGCACCACACTGGGTACGTTTTATCCCGGAAAAGTATAATATCCTACGGTTGGGGGGTGTCAAAGTTTGTATGGAAGAATTTTAACGCGCTGTCCGATTAACTCGAAACTCAATATTTATACTTAAACCCAAAAATTAAGAATAACGTGTATCAGGATTTTTCGAAATTCAACCCCTAAGGGGGTAAAATAAGGGATGAAAGTTTGTATGAAAAATCTTATTCCTTGAGGTAATAAACATGAAACTTCGCACGAATAGTTATCTAAATAAATTATAAAGTTTGTAGTTTTTTGTTTTTCTAAATTACCCCCTAAAGGGGGATTGGGGGGTGTCAGTGTTTGTATGGAAGAATTTTAACGTGCTGTCCGATTAACTCGAAACTCAATATTTATACTTAAAACCCATGGGGATGTATGGGGTAATTTCCGACAATCGCGCGGGCGATGCCGCGGGCAGCAGCTAGTATAGCATAAATATTTATTTTATTTTCTGTAATTTTTATTGCAATCATTGATTGCGAGAACAGAATTAATTTATTGCGACGAAATTTTGTTTGTACCTATGTATTCAACTTTGTATGTAAAGCAAGCACTAAGTAATTAATTTTGTTTTTTTTATTTAAAGCCATTGTCTTTTACACTCCTGTTTGTTTACTCTTGCATACTTAATGAGTTTTTTTAATTTGGCTTACGACACTTGAGTGCTTTCTCTTTTACAGTAGTAAAGTTGTTGTAAGTATTGATTACCCATTACCATAATTGGGACGTATAACGATCGGAATAGTCAGTTTTTTATTAATTAGGTAATGTAGCTACTTATTCATGAAATTTACGATAATGGCAGTTATTTCTCAATAATGTCGCCGAGAAAGACCATTATCGTTTACTGCAATAAAATTAACAGATCAGCACCTGTCAGTAAAGCGTAATAAAGATGTTATCACAAGGGCAAACAGTGCTGACATTTTACTCAACCTGCAATGGTAAAAGTAACCTCTTTAATTCAACCCGATACTTGTCCAGACGAGGATTATCTACCTGCTTATTGTGAAATAATTATGACACCCAAAACACATTAAAGGCGAGATGCGACGCCGCGCGCGAAGGTAGAAAATCTCCGTGAAGTTTTCATAGAAATTGTTCTATCAGAGTCGCGTCTCGCTGTGGGAGCCTTAAGCTGTTGGTCCCGGCTGTCATTCGTTGATCTTTGACACTCGTAACGCGTAGTCAGAAGCCCAAAAGTCTGGCAACCAGTCCATGTTACCCAGTAAACTGGGTTGTGGATGATAAATAGGCAGTCGCTCCAAAAATATAGGTACTATAGTATTCAGCTGAGTCAGGTAAGACTGGAAGACGACCCCAACATAGTTTAGAATTGTTTGGGCTAGGCAGATTGATTGAATCACGAAGCCCAAAGTATAAATGATTATTAGGCACTTACCTACTGATGTTAAATACTGTCTTTCAGCTGTATGAAAAAAAAATTACGAATATTTCGTGCGAGTAAGGTACGAGTCTACCTATCACGGGATCATCTATGTAACAGCTACATCGGGCCCAGCCCAGGTAATGCTTCAATGTCTCTAGCTAACATCTCATCATGGGTCTGACTTCAGCCATCAAGTACCACTTTATTTGAAGTTAGGTCAGATCCAGAGCTTTACCACATCACAGGTTTATGAGTGCAATATTTTTCTTGCATTAACCTTAACATTTCAGCCAATTTACACAAAAACCCCTATGTAAGAGCATAGGGGTGTTTGTGTAAATTGGCTGAAATGTGATGGTGATTGTTGAAAATCATGGCGACTGGGAGCTTTACTGACGCGGGCCGCGTTAAGCAATTATAGAGTTTTAAGAACACAATGTATTACGGAATGAATTCATTGTTTACCTCGATTAACACATAAGGTATTTTGAATCCCGATAGTACGTTCCCGTGGGATATTTTCCGACATCCACGCGGGCAAAGCCGCGGGCAAAAGCGAGTATTCACATAAATATCGATTTATATACAACCTCCATAATTAATCATGTTATGATTACCATGGTAACCATGTAGAACCAGTTATTCAATACCTGCATACCTGCATTTTTGTAAAACATTGCGTTTTCCTCAACACTTTTCATCATCGCACGCAACATTCCTTACGTTTCCATTAAGTGAAATTGTTTCTAGGGCAACACGTACCTACTTAGGTGCCGGGGCACTTTTGGTATCTTGCTGTGCCTGCATATAGGTAAAAGATAAGGAGAAATATATGAACAGCTACGAGCAGAGATAGGCTCAAAGTAGGCAGGTAGATATCTATGCAAAACATTCGTATAGTTTCGATCAAATCATCGTAAGGACCGCATGCTAAAATGGTGCACAGTTGTTGAATAGCGATATAATTCAACCGTAAACTGGAACCAGGCTTCTTATCAAGCCTGGCCCAGGCCTGGCAGACCAGCCGGGTAATTGCGTAACACACTTACAGTAGCAATGGCTTTAAATTTGACAGTTCAACAACATTCATTGCGTTATTTACGTTGTTGACCAGACAAAGGTCAATGGGCTTCTTTTTCCAATATGTGATTGATACAGTGTTACGCAATTAGGGTGCAGGCTTCTTATTGATTATGAGATAATAGTAAATAACTGTCGCGGCCTGCAACTGGTGCGTTGAAGGAAGATCATGAAAATGTGGGCCGAGGCAAAGCCGAGGCACACATATTATGTGACTCCACCAATGCCTAGCTGCGGTCAAGGCTTGTATAGTACTTTTCTCAAATAATTCGCGGAAATTCAAAGTGAGTAAATTCGAATTCAAAAGAGATCATTTTTAACGCACCAATACGTTCATTTGTTTCTTCTTTACTTTAGACAACTCTATTTGCAAGCCAAATCGAAATTTAAATAAAATCTTTGATAAGTTACCTCCTTGGTTGTCATGTGTTGAAGTAAAAAGTTCGTTCCATGTTTAAATAACACGACTGATGTGAGTTTTCATAGTAATTTATTTGACCGCTAAACAGGACAGCTGTTGTGGATTAACAGGAAAATTATTCATTATTTTATCAAATAATTGCATAAGTCTTCAATATACCTACCAATACCCCAACTCCGCGGTAAACATTTACGGTTAGAAACGGTTAAAACCAAGGCCATCTGACAACTTAATAATTACATATTTATATTATATAACGAAAAAATAAAGCATTCGCTTAAAAATAGAGCTAACAAACACAAAACTAGTTCAAGATTAACCGACATGCCATTCACACAAACAAACATAAATATATGTAGGAATAAGTATACACACATGAACAAAACTTGCCACAGAGTAAACGATACCAGTTCGGCAAGTCCAGATATTTTTAGATCGTAACATTCTGGAGTTTTTAAAATGGTACGACATTTTTTCTGGAATATGTGCTGCCGTAGGATGGTTATTTTTATTGGCTGCTGACATCCGTTGGGATTTAATTATCCTAGATGTGTTGGACTGTTGGTAATAAAAACTTGACTCCAGCAATTAAAATTCTGGTTTGTACTTGAAGTGGTTATGATGATCCAAAAGATTCTTTTCCAATGACTATCACAATATTTCGATGGCGGGCGGCACACGTGTTCTGTAAGGATACAATTTAGAAATTACGCGTGTGGTCGTAATTTTGACCTCTAGGTCATCCCTAAAGTATGCGAACAACAACTAAGTAATCATAATAAACTAAATAAATAATCAATCATTAAATGACTTTTTAAATCTATGCTTCTTCTTTCTCATGTGGTTAGTGACTAACCTGAGGGCCAATTCTCGTATTAAATAAAGAAAATTAAAAAAAAAAAACAAAAAAGCAGACTACAAAAACACAACTGAAAAGAGAAAAACGCATCTTAACTATAGAATTTTGTTATCGCAGGCGAGCACAAACAAAAGTTGCACCATGTTTCAGGGTATCGGTTTGTCCCCGCCTGCAATTCTACAATTACTAGCTTTTATTTGATACCAATATTGTTGTAATATATTTTACAAAAAACTGTCCCCTCCCTTTTAGCCATGTGTGCTCATGTGTGCCACCAATGGGCCTCTGACTTAGCTTGAATTTATGCTGAACAGAGAAAACAAAAACTTGTCATGAAGATTAACATTGTCTCTTTTCTTCATCTTTATTTGGTTGAAATTACGTGCTGCGGTTGTGTTATGCACAGGAAAAGAAGTTACTATTTCGCGTTATCTTTAACATAGACCAAGTTCCCCTGGATTGAAGTTTGTTTTTTTTCATAATAAGATGTATTCTTTCTAAGTACATAATAAAGAGTATCTATCTATCGATTGTTATTAGCAATGAAAGAGTCACGTCAATACTTATCTCAGCACACATTGATTATTCAACCAACCCCAAGCTCATGCACAATAGAAACCGTCTTTGTTTACACCCATATCACCACAAAACGTCGAACAAAAGAAGTTCAATCTCATTTTCACCACTGTTCTCATTTGCAGTGCACAAAGTACGTAGAGTACGTAGTCTATCAGGGTATAGGTACCTTGAGATAGCGATGTTCTTTGACAGTCACTTATACTGATACTATTTTATGAAGTCGGGTAATAATTTCCAGAGAAATCGTATCGTGACGGCCATTTTGTAGGGCCCCAAAATCTGGAGCCAGACAGAAAGTTTGCCTACAGGAGATGGAGAAAATATATTTCTGTCTCGTTTACTATTGCTAAACTGGATCTAATAATTGTGTACAATATACAATTTAACACTAAATTAAATGACTAAAACTAACTAACAATTTATGTTAGTTAGTTTTAGTCATGTGTCCTTGTCTTATTATTATTATTAAGTGACTTGTCTATTGCTATACTCTGTCTACGCATACATACTACTGCTGTCACTTTTACTTTCGATCACGAGAGCTACACGGGCGATGACTCCTGCGCAGCCGATATACACGTATTTGTACACTGAGCTGTATCATCGTCGCGCCTCATACTAAGGCTGTATTAATAATACGCTCTCATTTAATGAATCTCATTAAAGATTGGATTTGGCTCGAGAATCTGATGTTGGACATGATTTTAGGATGTCAAATGGATGAATTTCAGAGATCGATAACATTTTGTCCGCTTTGTTTCATAATTCTTAGGCGCTTTATCGATTTAGCAACCAACAAATCTCAAGATTGGTTTATTTTGAAAACCAATTGGTTGGCCGTAGAATATTGGACTGACTGAGGAGCTGATAGTACACAAACCAGTATACCTCTTCTTCACTGTAAAATAAGAACATGTAGTCCAGGTTTTTTTACGATATTCTGTAGGATAACAGGTCTGAGTTTAGGTGATGAAAACCTCCCTCCATGTATCGAAAACCCTTTGGAACCCTGATTGGTCATTCATCAATCTTCTTGCGACTGTTTTTCACCCGAGTATCTGCCGTTGTTAGTGTACCTTAGGGTCTATCCCACGCTTCTGTTTCCTGTTCGTCAACATACATGAACAAGGTTCGACGTAACCACTAAATATGTAGATTATTGGAACAAAGAGCAACGCAATTTAGCTAACTTGGTTTTGGACTCTTGTTAACAGACAGGCTGCAGGTCGTGATATTGCTTTGGTCTGGCTCAAGCAAAGTGTTTTTTTTTCTGGTATTCCTCAGTGATATCGCAATGTTTGGCGTTGTGCTTTTCTCCAATAAATTAGGCGCAGGTTCAAGACATAATTGCCGCGAATTTGCGGATGGTCCACTTTGGTAAACTTTGTCATATTGCTGACTGTAGATTTGCTTAATATCTACAATGTGTAGGTACGTACTAGTGCTGTGGTGTACTTATGGAACTTTTGAATAAAGTATTCAATCTGTGGTTTGTAACCCGAACATGTTGTTTTAGAAGATTATTTAATCAACATTTTTTCTAATAGATAAGTACGTCACTTTGAAAGACATAACATGATTTCTAGCACAAACACTATGTTACAGTACCTTCTCCAGATATTTTAGCTCTAACAGCTACGCAAGCAGCAATGCAACAGCAACCATATTGCAAAGTAGATAAAGATCATTGTAATTTATCCAAAACCAGAGGTAAAATAAGGCCCTTTGTACATGGCACGGTTTCTTTACGGTACGGCGTAGAAAAAACGCGTCTATCAACAAGCTTCCATAGTGATCCATACAACACTGACGACCGTGCCTGCACACGGTGTATAAACCGTAGTTTTGCACTAGAAAAACGTGTGTATAGGGCTTAACTGTGAAAAGACCACCGCTTTAGTTGTTCATCTATCTACGCCGTAAGTCAAGTAAAAAGACCGCTGCGTTAAGCGGGTGCACGGAGCGGCGCCCGTGCGGATAATAGAAAACAGCACGCCACGCGGGCGTTGTGCACCCGCTTAACGCAGCGGACGGCCTAAGACCGATTGGCAACACGTAATGACGCTGCTACACCTGTCATCTTGCGTCCACAGGTTATATCAGACCTTTGATCCCATACGTTTTTATTGCATTTGTGTTAAACGTTAATACAGCATTTAGTACTAATAGAATTATATTTTATCTATTTTCTTTGTGGCAGTTTATGAGGTGATTGGAAGAGGCATAGATCACGTAGTTTCGTCGGCAGGAAAGATCTTGGCGAAAACCAGGAAAGGACACATAACATAACAGAATATCACGCCTGCATTCTCCGAATGGTTAGCCATAGTGTGCCTGTAGTACACCCAAATTTCGCCAGTTATGTTTTAGTCCCATATAATAGGCGAGAATATTGCCATCAACCGGGCAAATCCAGACTCCGAGCGGCTACTGAAAAATTAAAAACACATTTTGCACGACCCAAGAATCGAACCCAGGAGCTCATGCACAAGACCAACGAGGCAATCCACTAGAACATTAACCTGGTGACCCACCCGACTGGTGACACCAAAATGGTGACAGATGTTTAATCAATCAATTAACCCGTGTCTGAAGTGGAGAAAGAAAAAAAAGTTTTATTTTTATTCTGCACAAACTAAACGCACATTATAAAAAAAAAATACATAAAAGAGTGGACGATTACTTGACGGGCTTAAACCTACAATCCTATGCTCAAAGAATAAGTCTATAAACCTCCGGGGAAGATGGAAACAATAAATTATAAAGTACCTATTTTAAAATAAGTTAGACCTAAGTGATTGTTCTAAAATATTCTCTCAACAGTCTATGGAAAAAAAAAACTGAAGGTAATTTCATTTAAGAATACCTAGCAAGCTGCCATTGATTAAAGAACGTACTATAATTAGTAAGAAAATATCTCGAGTTATTGATCCAACTCAATAATGAGTCGAGAATAAAAGAGTTCAACGCGTCGGCTACGAATATCATTTGCTACGATATGCTACGCGCTACACATTTTGGAATAAATGAAATATCATGTGCTACGATAAGCTATGCGCTACACAATTTGGAATAAATGAAATATCGGAAATTTTATGTCTAACATTTGAGATGATTTCATCATAATAATTATGATGTTTTTGAGAAAATGAGAAATGAATAAATCTAGAAATGATCTGAGAATGATCTAAAAATCAAGTATCTTGATTTAGCACACAGAAAATTTATTCCGGAATATTTATTGTGTTTATACATTAATGTTTAACTTAGATTATAGTTTAGACATGTCACAACATTAAAAGTTTGTACCCGTGCGAAACAAGGGTGGGTCAGTAGTACCTACTTAGAAATATCTCTCGCCATACAACGTGGCAATGCTGCCAGCCTTCTGAGCACCTTTCCTGTTGACAGCGACGGGGACGAATTCTTTGATGCCCTATGATTCTTTACCCTCCCATTTTTTGTATACATGTACATATTATTATTATTATTTTAAGTCGGGTAGCATTATATATTATGTAAATATTATTAGAATCAAGAATAACGGTATAAGCATTCTCTCTTAAATGTCTAATATCCATGTTTATAGATGTAATTTATGATTCTATGTGCAAATCTAGTCCTTTTCTGAATAGGACCAGGTCCCTAGCAGGTTTCCGAGGACTCATCAACAAAAGGAAATTATTTAGAGCCTCCAGGAAATGGGATAATAAACCTGGCCCGAGTTATTTATTATTTTGATCTTTAAACCTTGCACCTCAGTGCTGAAGATATACGAATTATCTTGTTCAAATGAAGGATTATATTAGCCTTTAGTCTGGTCAGTTTTTGTCCCATTACAGGGAAAAGGGCCTTTAAAATACAGATAAGGAAGAGGCGTTGATGCATCACACTTGTAACCTGTTTGATGGCTATATTTTTTACCAAAGAAGTGGTGTTTTAAATTAAATAAAATTTCATTGCTTTATAAAGTATCGTAATTGTTGATACTTTATTCAAACTCAAACGCAAAGCATTTATTTCAATTAAACCATTTACAGGCACTTTTGAATTGTCAAGGAGTCGGTCAGTCAGAAAATATGAAGCTAGTTCCCATTCCAAAGCGTAGTAGGTACCTATGGAGAAGAACGGGCAATTAACTCCACGGACAATCTTTTAAATCAAAAAAAAATACGAATTAATACGTAATTACGAAAAGATTTTTGAAGAGTTAGGGGTACGGTCATCTTTTCATTCACCACTCCAAATTGGTGGAGCTAAACTCAAACTCAAACTCAAACTCAAACTCAAAGCATTTATTTCAATTAAACCAATTACAGGCACTTTTGAATTGTCAAGGAGTCAGTCAGTCAGAAAATATGAAGCTAGATGCCCATTCCAAAGCGTAGTAGGTACCTATGGAGAAGAACGGGCAAGAAACTCCACGGACACTCTTTTAAATCAAATAAATTGTTACAAAAATTGGTTACATCATTCATGTTGAAATTACTTATACATGTGAGAACAATGTAGAAAGACGTGCATAAAAAAAAAGCGTCCGTACATAAAAATAAAAACAATTCAAAAATTACAAATAAGCCATGGCAGCTAAGAGATGACCAGCCCCAACTGACGGCGCCCGTTCACGAACATGACGCATGGATTAGCACCATTCAGCTCAACCATTTTGAAGGGAGCTAAATGATCCAACACACACGCCACCATCAGCGAGACATCTGAGTGAGCATGACATACTCACAGCCGCCAGGGCACATTCAAGTCAATGAAAGACATAATATTACCCGGTAAATGGTAGCTCTATAGTACATAGTACTCACATATGTGCTATGCAATTATATAATGCAAAAGAAATTGAGTCTATACAATGCAAAGATGTTCTTACAATCTTCAGCAGCTCCAACAGACTTTTCGAATGTTAATCAATTAGTTGTGGTTGTGGAGCAGGACCAGCATTGGCCCAAGCATTTTTATCAGTGATATAATCCCCTAACTTATAATATGCCTGCCTGCATAGTGTGCGTTTTATACATGTTTTGAATCTCGTCTCATTCAGTTGAAGTATGTGGGGAGGAATTTTATTATAACATTTTAAACAGTACCCCATGAAAGATGAGTCTACTTTAGCCAGTCTGAAACCTGGTTGAACTAATAGGTCCCTATTTCTTGTACTATAATTATGTCTATCACCTCTTTTACTAAAAAGATGTAAATTTTTTCTTACATACATGATGTTTTCATAGATATATTGACAAGGTACCGTCATGATGTTAATATCTTTAAACAGTTCCCTTAGAGAATCACGCCTGCGGAGATGATATATGGCTCTGATCGCTCTTTTCTGCAGAATAAAAATAGACTCGATGTCTGCAGCCCGTCCCCACAGTAAAATACCGTAAGACATGATACTATGAAAGTAACTAAAATATACCAGTCTCGCGGTATCTACATCAGTAAATTGACGGATTTTTCTGACAGCATATGCTGCTGAACTTAGCCGTCCTGCAAGAGATGTTAAATGAGGACCCCATTGTAGCCTTGAGTCGAGCGTGATCCCCAGGAAAACGGTTTTATCGACGAATTCTAGTTTCTCTTGATTCAATACTATCTCACAATCATTACTTTTTACATTTGGTAAAGAAAATTTTATGCACTTAGTTTTTTTCCCATTTAATACTAAATTATTAGCAGTGAACCAATTTTGGACCTGCAGTAGGGCGTTATTCACGTCGTCAAAATTTGTAGCACGTCTATCTACCTTAAATATTAATGAAGTATCGTCAGCAAATAACACCATTTGTGGTTGATTTTTTAATAAATGGAGTAGATCATTAATATACACTAAAAAGAGGAAAGGACCCAATATCGAGCCTTGTGGTACACCCATTTTTACTTTTAAACCTAGTGAATTTATACCGTTTATTTGAACTTGCTGTTGTCTATCATTTAAATAAGATTTTACTAAACTGAGCGCAAGTTTTCCAAGTCCGTAATGCTCTAGTTTCAAGAGTAAGGTTTCGTGATCGACGCAATCAAATGCCTTGGAGAGGTCACAAAAGATTCCTATGGCGTCTTGGGCCTCTTCCCACGCGTTAAAAATGTGTCTTAATAAGGTAACACCAGCGTCGGTAGTACAACGTCCTTTGGTGAAACCATACTGTTGATCGTGCAGTATTTTATTTGTGTTAAAATGATTGAGCATTTGATTTAGCATTACCTTTTCAAACACCTTACTGAAAGCTGGCAACACGGATACGGGTCTATAATTATTGGTGTCTTTACTGTCCCCGGATTTGAAAAGTGGTATAACCTTACTGTATTTCATTAAATCCGGGAAGACTCCTTGATCCACACATAAATTAAATATTAAGGCTAAGTAAGGCGCTATGGTCTCAATTATGGAGGTACAGACTTTAATGGACATTCCCCAAAGATCTTCGGTTAATTTTATTTTGATTTGCTTAAAAGCTTTTATTACCGTTAAGGGGTTAATATGCTTAAATTTAAATACAATCGGGCAGGCTGAAACGTTCTTCTTTACTAAATCAAAAGAAAGCGAGGGCGAGGAATTTAAGGTTTCAGTCGTTTTAAGTGGGATACTGGTAAAGAAATTTACAAATTCTTGAGCAACTTCTTTGTTAGTACTTATGAGGCCACGTGAAGTCTCTAGTGTGAAATCATTATTATGTCTTTTATTCCTGTTTGTTTCGTCATTGATAATATTCCAAACCGTCTTTATTTTATTATCAGCTGATTTGATCTTGTTGCTAATGTACAAGGCTTTAGCTAACTTGCAGGTATTTTTAAAAATTTTAGAGTAATTAGCAACGTATGTATTAAAAGTTTCGGTGTTAATATAAGGCTTAAGGCCATACAGCTCAAACAATTTTTCCCTACTTTTCCTAATACCTTTAGTTGCCCAGTCACTGAACAAAAATTTTGGGCAAATAGTTTTTGTCTTCTTTTTTAAAGTATTATCGAACTCAGTGCGCACTACCGAAAAGAATTCCTCATATAATTCATTTACATTGTTTAAAATATTGCCAGGTAAACTTAATTGACTAATTAAGTTATTATTAAATCTACTTAAATTGCTGGGTGTTATTTGTCTAGATTGTATCTGAATCCTTTGTAATGGTGTGTTGGACTTGAAAGAAACGGTTTGACCGCTGTGATCAGAAGGGAGATAATTTACAATGTCTTTATCAAAGTAGTCACAGCAACAAAAGACATTATCAATACATGTAGCTGAATTTGTAGTTATACGGGTTGGTTCTGAAAAAACATTTGACAAATTGAATGATTTAAAGAGACTTAATAATCGACTACTATTTGAACTATTCTCTAATATATTAATATTGAAGTCACCACAGATAATTAGCGATTTTGTACCAATTGCAAGTTTTGCTAGAACATCTTCCATTACTGACTCAAATAAGGAGTAGTTTTGATAATTTGGGGGTCTGTAAACGCACACTATAACATGCTGATCCAGCTCAACACAAGACAGTTCAATGTTATGTTCAACCGACAAATCAACTATATCTTTACGAGTTTTAGATTTAATAGAATTTTTGACTAAGATTAGTGAACCACCACGCAGCATAGATGTTCGGTTAAAACAACTGCCCACACTATAATTTTTGTAATTAATTAGCATTTCATAATCTTTCAACCAATGTTCAGTTAAACAAACAATTCCGAACATGGTTTTTTCTAAAAATAATTCAATTTCTAATTGTTTGGAAGAAAAACCTTGAATATTTTGATGAAATAATTTCAAGGTATTCTGCTTAGACTCTTTTTTACACTTAACTATTTGAGAGCAAGAAGACACCTTGTTGTTGGTAGGTATAACGAAAATGTTACTAGTATCTTCTGTTGTCTTACTATCTAGTTTAAATTTAAAATAACATCCAGAGTGAGATCCAAGTCTCCCATGTCATCACCAGGCAATGAGATCCCACTACTTGTGGACTCCACACTATGACAAGAATTTGCCATAGAGACACATGGACCCTCCTTCGTACAATTATTGTAAAAAGAAATAGCATTAGTGCTACAGTTATTTAAAGTGACCACCTGTACATTAGAATTATTACTAATAATTGTGGTGTTAATTATGGTACAAGACTTCGACATACTACTTATGTCTGAGTTTATATAAGCTAATAGCCTCGCTATTTTATGTCTAAACCTAATGGGCAGATACACTGTATTCCTTGTCGATTTCAACTTATCAACAAAACTGTTGGTGTCAAAAAATATAAGTTTGTCACTGTAGTGACTTACTAAGAAATGAATATGCTTATTAAGCATATGTATATAATTGTTTTTTCTATTTGATAATCTCTCAAAATAAGGAAAAGCACACAAAATAATTTTTTTACAATTTATCTTTAAAATCTCAGTAACACTTTCAGTTATATCTTCTTTTCTGACCTGGGAACTATTACCTACAAATACAGTAATGTTGGTATTAGAATCATACTGATTTCTTGTAATTGCTGTCATTATTTCTTTGAAGGATGTCCCAGGTAAACAATAGTTTTGAGTAGAAAAACTCAAGTTGTTACTAACTAATTTCCCTAACCCTCTTCCTATGCTATCTGAAAACATTACAGACTGATAACAAACTTGACTACTACAAGAGGAAACACTACTAGCTATGTCAGGTATATCTTGGTCGAGTATACAGTCTTGAGACATACTCTCAGTCTGGGACGGGTCCTCCATTTCCTCAGACTGGACAGCATCAGGGTTTGGAACCTTCTGACAAGTACATTGACACATAACTAACTCATTAGCAGCAAGAATATGTTCTTTAATTTGGTTCTGAGAACCCACATATTTAATATAAAGTGAACTAAGACTTTCCTCAAGTAACTGTATTTCTGACTGTAAGCGCTGAGTATCAATTTCATAAATTTTTGTGCTGTCTTCCAATTTGATTTGATAATTATTTAGTTTATTAATTAAATCAACACGTTCTTTTCTCCTTGGAATATTTTTAGAAAAGTGTGTTTGACGTTTCTTAATTTGCTTACATTTTTTAATTATTGTATTTAGTTTTGCATATTTTTTCATTTTCTTATGACTAACTGTATAACTATAATTCTGTTTCAATATAGAATCTTCAGTAAGGTCTATTGTTATTAAGGAATGAGGGTTGCAATTACTATTAAATAATTCATTATACAAATTATTAGTTTCCTTAGTGTCAGTACAATCTTTACGACTCTGTAACTTAATGATCCGTTCATTTGAATGAATTAATTCCTCTTCTAGGTCCCTAACCTTACACAAAGCCTCCTCATATAAGTTACTGCAGTTACTGAAACCATCTGTGATTAGCTGTAGTTTGTCCCGTTCATCGACAACATCCAGATATTTTTGATGTAGGTCTACTAGCTCCTGTTTTAAGCTTGTATTTTTGTATACGACCTTCTCGACTTCCTTCTCACTATCATCTATTTCCTGTAACAGCTGTTCACATTTACTGTTTGAAGCCTTTAGATCTTGAATGGTCGTTCTCAATTTTAGCTCCAATTCCTGAGCAGCAGCCTTACGGGTCATCACAGGCATGGTTTCAGGAATTAGTACTGAAAGTAGAAATATAGAAACGGTGAGAACCAATTAAACAGACAAACAAAAAGAAAAATAGGGAAAGCTAGAAATTAAAGGAAAAATGGGAGAAGTTAGTCTTGCTTTATAGAGAAATGAGGTAGGCTGCTGAATCTAATTGAGATACGTAAATATGACTGGATCAAGTGCAAATTTACATTGATTCTATTGTCTTAAGATTTTACTTTTACTGATGTGGGTAGGACGCTTAGATTGAAAAAATTCTAGTTTTGCTTATAGATTACAATTAAAATTATCATAATCAACATTATTGTTATTATATAAATATTAAAACACTAATAGAGTTACAGTATTTTGAATTCACAATACTAAGTTTCGTTGTCTATGCAAGCAAAGTGGCTTAGACCCAGTGCAGGGTGCCAAAACAACCAAAAATTGTGATACTAACTAAGTCTTAAGGAATGTGTTACAAAATCTAAATGACGATTGTGTGCTAATTATAGAATTAAAGTCAAATAAAAGTAAACAATACTCCCCGTTTAAATCCGTAGGTCGAACATCAGCTGTTCGTGATAGGTTACCGGTAACGGTGGGTCACCAAAAACTGTGTTTTACTTTGTAAATTTGCAGGAAAACGATAGTCCTGAGTATTTATGGAGTTATTAAACCACTAGATATAATATTACACCTTAATTACACTTAAAAAATAATTAAAACTAATTTTAAAATACGGAACAAAATTTTTTTTTTTTTAAAGATACTAATTTATTGATACTTTTTTATTCACATTACAATCTAGCCTATTAGCTAATAAGTAATTTAAATATAACTTAAACTGCTAATTCTGTACTGTATAAAACTACTAAATCGTCCAATAACGTCTTTCTTATTCACTATAAGTTAAGGGGAAGACAGTTGATTCACGTGTTTTTATAAAGATCAGCACTTGCACTACAGTTTAAGTTCACTTACACTGCATAAAATGAACTCAACTCGATCCCACCATCCCCTTCTAACCTAACCTGTCCGAGTCGGAGTGCCCCAAGTCCTGAGCTTGCTTTGCTCGCTCTTGCTTCCTAAATTCTCTCATAATATTTAGGACATTTGAAACTCTGTACTTCGATATTTAGATCTTTCGATGTCACTATTGAAGATAATTCGATTTTAGATATATTGGGCGTATGTTATCTAACCATTCCATAATTTAAACTTACGATATTTTAATTTTCGGTTTTATAGTCGTTCGATATTTAAATTTTCGATGTTTTGAAAATTGGTATTTTAAACGTAGGTATTATAATTTTCTATATTTAAATATGTACCCAAATATTGGCAATAAATCTAAATAAGCTACTTAATTATGACCTAAGATTGCTAGATTTGATTGATATGATCGACTGATGTTGCACCAATTTTTTTAAAGATTTTTATCATACTGCCGAGGTGTTGTAGCTATATCATGTTGACCTTATCACCTCACATTCACGTCTATAAAGGTTAAAATAAATCTATCTTTCTGAACCATCATTATGATGTAACTCCTATCTCCTAGTCTGAGTGAAGTAATTTCTGACATTATGACATTACAATCTGTCAGTCACAGACATTCTACTAAACCGCAAAAGTCACGTCCTAATGCGTGACCGCAAATCATTTGCAAATTTAATTTTTTGTTGGTTTGGTCAAATTGTTTCGAAAATGGGTTCTATTCATTAGAGTATAAGCTCTATCTGGGGTTCTGCATGTTTGTTATATTTTTTTAATTAATATCTGTCTTACTTAATATACTCACACCTTCCCACAGGGGTACGCAGAAACTACTGAGACACCTGTTTGTAGGATACGATCCTACCTTACTCCTTATGCTTTGTTTACGTTCACTTATAAACACCTACTTTTCATATTTTTCCAGTTTGATAGTATAGCTATGGTAAGCAACATTACTGCTGAAATTAAAATGGTAGGTGCCCATAGTCTCGACGAAATGTGTTGTATTTTTCGCAGAACTACCATAAATGGTACCCAATTTTTTTTTAAACGGATAATATATTATTAAAATCCCTCAATATTTAATATTCCAATAAGGATTGTCCAATTAGATTGTCATTTGTTGATTAGACAAATTATAAAAGTTCATTTTAAAACTACATAATTTGTTTGTGTTTGTCTTTGAAATGAAATCTCATAGAATTAGAATCCATTCGCAGAAATATGGAAATGCAAGCAAAAGAAAACTAATGAACTGAATAAACTGAAAAAAACAATGAACGAGCAAATATATTCCTGTTTTTATTTCACTGGTCACTGGTAAGAGACCAAAGATGGAAAAAGAATAATATTTCTAACATAAATAAAGTTAGAAAAGTATAAATGAAAGATTTACAAGAAACAGAGATAAAAATACATACAAATATTTCTGTAAACTGCGGTTCCCAGAAAATATTTCTATTTAGGCACGTGGGTATAGTAAAATACGATTGACTAAAATGCGAAATATGTGTATGAAAATTCGTGTAAAAATATTTTTAGTTTTGGCCAATTTCGTTACTTTTCTTCTATATTCTCAAGTGTGAATGAAACCTCTTTTTGTCCCTCCAATTTATTGTGTAACTGAAGAGTTAGACTGAAGGCTTAGACTGAGAGGCAGAGCTTGTGGCTAAGTAATAACAGTCACACGGGTCGATCAATCAGGTTAAGCTACGCTTGCCGCGGTTGGTCCGTGAATGGGTGATCATCTTTACACAAGACCCCTCCGTGATTTGGAATGGGACCAACCGCTTAACGTGCTTTCCGAGTAGTAACGTGCCTGTCATTTGTAGATTTACAGTCGTTACGGATCGTCAGAAGCCTGAAAGTCTGACAACCAGTCTTCCCAAGGGGTATCGTATTACACGGTAACTGGGTTGTGGAGTTCAGATAGGCAGTCGCTCCTTTGGGTATTCAGCTGCGAACGGTTATACTGGAAGCTGACCCCAACATAGTTGGGAAAAGGCTAGGCAGATGATAATGATGGGAGTTCGAATAATTTTAGTCCTTGATACTTCCAAGATGGCGGTCATTTCCATACGTTCAATTGAATACGGTATTGGGTGGTAGTAAAAACAAATTAGACCTCATTACTTAACTCGGTGCTGTCTATTACTTAAGATTGACCTTTAAGTTAAGTTGCTAAACATAACTGGTTGATACGCTTCTAAAGGTGGGCACTGATTTGGAAGCATTAAGCTGATGGTTGTACACTTAGGAGCTAATAATGTTCTCCTTAATTTGTCTTTTATTAGTATAAATATAATAGAATGTAACATAACATTACGCCTGGCTGAAGAAAAAGGGTTGGTGGAGGGGTGGGTGTATTTATAGTATTCACAACATTTATGTTTAAGTCCCATTTTCATGTATTAGGGGGCGAGCCTATTGCCATCAACGGGGCGCAAATCAAGACTCTCTAGACTGCTACTGAGAAAATAACCTTCCCAATGTTGGGACATAGACCTCCTTGCTGTCAGAGGGAGTGGGCCGTAAATGCCGTAATCCAACTGTGCGGGTTGAAGAATTTTTGGTTCTAGGACAAGCCAGTTTCCTCACAATGTTTTCCTTCACCGTTTTGAGAGCAGTGGAGATGGAATAATTGTAGGGATAGATGGGTTGTCGTTAATCAACTTTAATTAGGTAACTTTAATCATCACTAACGAGTGCAAACATTAGCAATATCGTTTTAACGTAGTCTAATACATTCCAAAACCAGTTATAGTACGCATCTTAACTTCAGAAACTGTTGCAACCCAAAACCTCCTATTTATCATTAGGTGATTACCTTTGATCACCATTACGACATCACCAATCACCATCTTCATAACCGGTGATCATCCGTGATTACTGACAAAATACTTGAATGAAGTAACCTTGAACGTAATTGTAGGTAGCTTTATGTGATTTTTATGCATGGCAACACCTAAATTGCTGTGATTGTGTGCAATAGTGTAATTTAAATAGTTATATCCAAAATTGAAATGATTTTAACGTGGTGCTTGGTGTGTTGGTAAAGCAATCATTAGCCAGCCTAGCCTTTTTTTTGCTATCAAAATAGCATAAAAATCGTAACATGCATGGTGTAAGGCCCATATAATAAGAGGCGAGCCTATTGCTTAAACAATTATTTTAAATTGAAAGAAGGATCTCGGCAAATTTTACAAAATAATAGCTGCACCAACAAGACATTTACTAAAGACCTAAGCTTATTATCTTACCCACCTTAACCCTAGCTTACCCTCGTATCCTAGCAACAAAATAAAACAGTCGTTAAAAATATTCGGTGCGTACGGCTCGCTCCCCGGGTATTTGCATATTGCTTTATCATGTACTTCCCTCAGACAAGGTTTTGCAATAACTGCCCATACCACAGGATGACAAGGACAGAAGGCCTAGTAAGAGCAGACTGGGACAATTCATTTAAACGCTCGACATAACCCTTTATTCCTTCCATTATCATCATCGTCAGATCTCAAGTCTATCTTCAGCGGTATGAAAATAATAATCCTCCAGGCTGTATTTCGGCTATGGCGGCCAATCTTAAGATTAGCCTTCGGACACAGGTGCACTCTTTCTTCTCCCACTATCATAGTCCAAAAGACTGGAGAGAGATCAGGCGCCCAACGGCTTATCGTGTTTTCCGAGGCACGGGTGTAACACACCGCCATCTTCCAAACTCCAAGTTATTACTAAGAAATTCTTAATAGAAACACCCAATAACACTTTGCCCGATCTCTTCAGGACCTCAGCAGTCACGCTTAAGACCACGGGGTCATCGGGGCAGTCAGCGATATGAACAATGTTGTCTGTAAATAGCATGCACTAGGGTGCCTCTTCCTGAATGACTTGCAGAGTTTCCATCATCTAAAGGCCAGAGAACATACCGTCGACATCCCTTGGTGCAGAGGGTAATTTAAAATTCCTAATTATGTATCTGCGACATCTTTAGCTTAAAGAAAAAAAGACCATCTTTCAATTACTCAGGACAGGCATTTGCCTTGTTTCATCGTATCATTACATTTTTTATCTATTCAATTTTCTTGCACAACATTATATATAGTATATGATCCCAAGGCGTTGTACAGAACAATTTACAAAAATTGTATCAAAAATAGGTGTGTTCCACAAAAGCGATGAGACAGCCCATTGTGTCGCATATGTAAAATGTCTGAAATTTTTATGGTGTACATAGTAAAGAGTATTTTATAGTTATATATCTATCTACAAATATTCAATCAAATAAAAACACTCACCCATATTATTGAGCTACTGTAACTTCCTGTCCTGTGACATCTCCCATTATCTGACACATTATTATCAGTGTCAAACGAAAATAGTGAAGCGAAAAATTGCAAAAATTGCCGACACGGAAATTCGGAAATTGGTGTTGTGTGTACAAAAATTGTAGGGAAAGCTCGCCCACTATCATTTGGAACTACGTCATCGTATGTGGGCGTATTTCACACCTACGCTTATTGTTTAGCCGTATGAGCCGCCAAGATGACACTATTTACTGCAGTTTTATTATCTTTTATTAGTCTATTTATTTCCGAGAAGTGTCATAACTTTTAAACAACACTTTAAAATAAACTTGGGAAAAGAGTTAAGGATTTTCTCTGCATAAGAAAACTCTAAGAAGATCTGAGTGTTTTAGCAAAAGTTAAGAACTTTTTTCTCGTCTCATAACTTTTCAGAATTTTGCCCCCATTTTTAAATTATGTTTTTGCCAGTCAGCAAGCTGGTATACAGTGGTAACAGCCCGGAATTCCGCCACTCGTAGAAGTTATTTTAATTTCCCAAGTAACATTCACACAGTGCAAGCATGTTTTAACGCATTCAAGTACACTAAACGCGACACAATAAAAGTTTTATTGTTATAACGCGTACGGGCGAGTGGCAATAATAGCCCTGTTTAAAGGATCCTACCGATCCCTGAACAAAATCATCTAAACACTGAACGGAATATTCCCTTCTCTTCAATGTCGCAGTATTCACATGTCCCCGACACTTAAAACTACAATAAACTTTAATGTTTCTCTGCTAGGTTAATGTTCTTCCTAAAGCGTAGCTGGTGCCGATAAGCAAAGGTCTTGGTGAGTTAGGTACATCTTTAGGCTTAAAAACCTACTAAATACTGAGATCTAGGTCTTCAAGCTGAAAAATAATTGTGTTCCCAAACTCATATGAAGTGATTAAAAGCAATTAACCCAAATAAACACTTTTGCCAACATAAAATGACACGGAAACCATGTTACTAACGTTAAGAATGAATCCACATAATGGGATGGGATACTTACCAAAACCAGATCAAAAATATCCTTCTCAAATATATACTTAAATTTTCCATTAAACAAACAAAATCCTGCAGTACACACAAATCTCATAGCTGGACTAAATATAAATACAGAATGATAATTATACTAAAATGTTAGCCCTCAAACAAAAACCGTGAAGCTTGAATGAACAGCTTTTTGCGTGGGACGAGCGCTTGGTAATAACAGAGAAAGGGCGTCAAAAAAATGAAGCAAACAATTTTGATGGTAAAGCAATTTATCGTTAGCGAAATCATTAAAATAACTTTGAATAATGGAGTTTTCTTGTACAGTCAACAAAAAGAGATAAGCCAGCAGGCAGCAAAATAAAAGTCCTTTTAAAATCATGTTTTGGGTATGCTCAGTATTTTAATGTTTGACATTGTTCTTCTGAGTGGGTCTTATAAAATGTTATCATACTTGTAATATTCATGATTTTTGCCTCTACATAGAGTAGGTATGAAGATACTTATTTCTATTGTTGATTGTACATGACTTCAAAAGAATTCCTATAAGATTCTAAAGTACGGGAAGTTACGCTGTGTCAAAAGTAAAACTAAAGTATTTTGGATATGCCATAAATTAAGTATTTTGCTTAAATTGTACAGTTCTCATAAATAGAGACAAAATTACTAATCAAAAGTCTACTATTTCAACAACATTAGGACACGCGATGTGACTTCCTAATATTGAAAATATCTGTTACGACCGCACCAGTTCCGGAATCCTCTCAAAAGATCCTGTTCCCAAATAACAAGGGCAACAAAAGCTTATCGATATACGCCTACGTCAATACCCAGCACTGTACCTAATACAAATTGGAACTGGGCTTAATAAAAGTGATAAGGTCACCCAATATTGTTCGCTAATAATTCCATCTTTAGTGAACTCTGCCTTTGTCCCTTCCCAGCTTTGTTCTATTGGGGATTTTTGGCTAGACAGATAGTGGCCCAAATTCCCAAGGGCTTCAGGCTTTTATATCATCATTATTGAATTACACGTAATTAGAGCAAGGGTATATTGGACAGGAGTCATCCAGACGAGCGAAATATGGAACGACTGCTCATTGCCAGTCTTCTGAATATTCATGCGTCGTTTACCGTCGCGACGTAACGCAAATCGGTCGTGAAGTTTTCACAAAATACCTACAGGGAAATATGTTTTTTGTATGATTCTCACAACATGTTATTTACAACCCACATCTATCTAAGCATTGACGCCTCTCAACGAAACGAGAACAACGTGGCGTACATAATCCAGAAGGAATTGATGCAAAATTAATGAGTACACCAATTCCCATTGAAACTTTTTCCCACTTCTCCTTCGCAAACTACGTGGGAGGACGAACGTATACAATTTGACATATACGTTGCGATTGTTGCGAGCAAACTTTGACCTTTCCTAACAGGCTTGCATTTAACAAACATGGAATGCATGTGAGATTCGATTCTCTGAGTCCCAAGGACCGCTCCCGAAATCGTGACATCGATTAGACGCGAGCGGCGCACAGTAATCGAGTAACACGATTACGAAACTATAAAATATTATGGAGTTAAGTTACGTTACGTAGGTATTTCGAGTTGCGAATTGCCGTTCGCCGAGCGCCGTGCCGACCGCCGCGCGCTGCTCGGGCCAGTGCCGTGACGACCACCGCGCGAACCACTCGCACGCCGCGCAACGCGCCCTCGTCCGCGACTCGACTCGTGCTATCCTGTGTGCCTGTGCCCTGTGTTATACCCTAAAAGTACGTAAACAAAACACACTAACTTACCTGTGAAAGTGCGGTCCGGATTTATTTTGGAGCGGCATCAAACGCGTGCGTATTGCTTGTTTGTTGCGAGTGATAGAATCTGTTGCATTCTGCAGGTGCTTGCTTGTTCTTTATTAATTGAAAAGTGATTGTAAAGCGGTCACGGCCGAGGCACACATGTCCGGCCCAGTTTTCACGATCGTTGCCTCTGTCTCGAACGAATTCCATGGCTTGCTTGCTTTTCTTTGTTTACCGCCGGGGGATGTTGTTGGTGCGTCTTGCACTTGTTGATTCTTGGCGATCTGCGGCGTTGCCGATTCATTTTGTTTCGGCACCCGACGAATTGTTTCCCCATACGATTTTGGCACCAAAAACGAATACTACGCGTCTAATGATTCTGCCAGAAGATTGTTACCAAAACATTCATCTTATTGCTATATGTAATGAAACGGGATCAATTAATGTATCCAATTTCTCACAGTATTCGTCTTATCAAAATATTGGAGCTCTCTCTTACTGATTTGGATTAAAATGATATAACATTTTTCATGAAATCCAGGCATCATAGAATTTGCCAGGATACCACTTCCTTTTTTCCCATTATTTATATAGAAAAGGTGGACGAAATAGAAGAAAATTCAGATGATCCGGAATAATATTTAGGACAAGATCCCTTTAGGACAGGAAGTCAGGAAGGCTAGACAGTAACAAAAATGTTCCTGAAGCATCGGCAAATGACCGTAATAAGACTATCGTTCACAACAAATACGTTGTATGACAAAAACAGAATGTATTAAAAAACCGGCGGCCTATTTCCTTTACCCCTATATAAACAGGTGCAGTCAAAGAAAATTGACGCTTAAAATTGTTGATTTTGTTATCGCTTCTTTTTTCATTGAACTTGACTTTGATTTTGTCTTCAAAACTGGACATTTTTCGCCCGGCAATTTTTGTTGTGTTGGAAACATGTAGATCTTTCGGCATATTTCTAGAACTTAACAATACGTAAGTACCTAGGTACACGTTTAATGATGCGGACTTTACCCCCTCGTTATGGCGATTTTCCGACTGGCAGGAACCTTGTGCGTTCTTGCGAAAATTGTTTCAGCTGCTTCTAAGTAATCTTTGATACTGTTTTGTTTCGCTTTTACTTAATCATTATTGTTTGTTCCATAAGGTATATTTTGGAAAAAAATTGTTGTCAAATTACCTAGTCTCTGTATTAGGTACTCTTTGGAGTTCGACCGTCATTATCTTTTTTTGGACTATCACCCTGAACTTTGGAATTGTTACAATTGCATCTAATTCTGTATCTTTCCAAGTAATATCGATCATATTCATGATTATGATAGGCCAGTGTGGAACAAATGAATCGATTATATTATGGATCGAAAGCGAACGATTTACAACGACCGAACGATTATACTGTGAAAAACATTTAATATAACTCTGATAGTGAAATTTATGGAAGTTTTAATAAAATTATTGGAATAGTATAAAATAATAACCATGGAAAATGTAATTTAATGATTTGCTATGTTGACTAGTGACGACGTATTGAATTAAGTTTATATTGAGAGTATAATATTACCAATATTATACACCCATCTTGGTGTTTTGTGACATAATTCAGTGTTATTGCAAATATATTTATATATATGAGAGCAGAGAGCAATTGATTACCTATTGCTGGAGGAGCTCAAATAAATGAGATTTTTTATATACAGGAACAAATATTATTTAACATTATTGACCCACAAAAAACCATTTGATCCTTTTGATAGGTGGCGCAGATGAGAAACAAGCTGCTTTCAATCAAAAAAGCAATACAGATTTACTTGCTGGACGAAAATAGAAAGAGCATTAATAAAAAATCAACAGATTAAGTATAGAAATAACTATGATCATAATTATAGGATTACAAATTATACGGCATAAGTTTACTTGGAAACACGATGACTTTTTTTTATGATGGTAATTAAGAATACATGGTAATGAAGAACGTTGGACCTTCAAAATTCTAATACCTGCAAGGATAGACAGAGACGGATAAGGATTTAAAGAAGTTTGTATTTGGTAAACTTCACTTGAATCCATATTTCTGGAAATATGGGCGATACGACATACGGCATACGACACTTTTTCAAAATTGGTAGCGGTTTAGTAGTAAAAGACCGCTAGATACTAGATGGACCAATGAATTTAAAAAGATGGCTGGGACGGATTGAATTTGGAAGGCAGCGGACAGGATGTTTTAGCGCAGCCTGAGAGAAGCTTATGGATGGTTGGTTGATTAATTTTTGAGTTGTAAAAGAATCTTCTCCAAAATAAAAAGAAGGAGGTGGTTAATTGAGATTCCTTCATGGAAAACCGTAAAAATTGAAATCACTCGGACTTTCTGATTCAGTTTAAATAGATACAAGAAATACATCATAAAAGATGACACACGGAAACACAGACACAGAAAACATATAAGCATGCCATTACCTGAACAACCGCACAATTTATCTCCATTTGACATACTATAGATTATGTATAATCCTGTTACTAAAACGTGACCACCAAGCTAATCTTCTTCGTACTCATAGAGAGGTTTCTATGTTACCGGCTCATTACAATACTTTAGTTTACCGGTTTTCCAATGTGGATGTTGAAGCCTTACATCCTGATGCAGACTTTATTATTATAATGTATAGTTTTCTTTGAAGGACAGCCTCTAAAAACCTCTCATCATTGTCGTTCTTGCCAACTAGATAATTAAATAATTAAGGGCGGATTCGACCAAACAGGAATAAACTTTATCCGCGGAATAAGCCGTCTCTTCCGATTTTTTTTTGAATTTTTGACAGTTTTTCTATACGAAAACTGTCAGAAGTAAATCTTATTCCGCGGATAAAATTTATTCCTGTTTGGTCGAATCCACCCTAAGTAGTAAGTAATCTGTCCTATTCCATACACACTTTTAATCAGAGTGAGAAATTCCAATACTGCGATCACTGATCCGTTTGCTGACAATTATTGTGATAGTGTCAGTATTGTATCAAGGCTGTACATTTTGTACGACTTAGTTTTCGAATTTTGACATACATTGTTTCATTTATACATAGAAGTTTAAATCCTTACATCTATCTACAAAGACGTGCACTTCGTAAAGAACATACACTACTGAAAATAATGATAGTGTAACACCGGATGTAAGATAATGTGGTGTCTAGTTGTTCGTTGTATTGAATTAACTTGCTATCGGTACATTAGAATCAGAACCAATTATTTGATTCAACTCTATATTACGTTCTATATTACGTATGTTAAATGGGAACATGGTTCCGTCTTCGCCTGGTTCTCACATTCGTAACTATATGTAACTAATACATACTGTTGGTAATGAGCGAAATATTATTCATATATTATTTATACAAATATTTTTCTACGGATGCCATAATTTGATACACGAGGCTTCTATGTAGTTATGAACACGTGCTAAAATTTAAAAATAAAATGAAACATAAATGGCAGCAATAGCAACAGAATTAAACATTGTAAAGGTTCATTATACGCACGACTGGATCAGAAGTTTTCTTTGGGAAAAATTGGAATTTTAGTTCCTTTAATTGCGATGTATTATCTATTTTCTGACATTGAAACTGTGTGAGCCACAGCCTCTGAATAATGCAGAACGATAGTTTACCAATACATTATTAGTCTTGTTTCCTCCATATTACGGAAGTTCATAGTTCACACATCGTTAATCACTCCTTAAGTCCTGTTCACGGGTAGATCGAAGCCAAGCTCTGAATCATGTGTTATGCATGTTTTGATATTCAGCGAGTTTTGAAGTCTCTCGGGCCTCGGCTATAAACCCTGTTCACCGTTCTCATCAGATTTACCTAACTTTAAAGGTTAGAATCGTGGGCTGGAGTTACGATTCGCAGAATTCAAACCGAAGTCGATAATCCTTTAATCAATACAGCGAGAATGGCAGAATATTTCCTTGATGCTCGTATAATCGTATTGTGTTTATAGTTTTTATAGCTAAACGGTTCATTTTTTGCAATTAATGGTTAGAGTGATTGTTTTTAATTTTTGGCATTACTGATTTTGTAATGGGTGGATTTATTTTGATCGCCAACAAACAGGCAGCTTAGTGTTCATTGCGTGTGTCTTCTCTCTATAAGAAGAGGCCTTTGTCCTGCAAGATAGTCAAAGGCTTATACATATAATGGACTACTACCACTACAAATCATAATTCTAATCTATTATTAGTCGTAGTCTTATACTAAAAAACTTACCAAAAAGAGGTCATGCCCTTCTCCATCGCATCTTTTATATCTACAACCTTGAAGGTCCGATTGTGTCCTCCTTTTTCGTCTTTTTATAAGACATCAGCCGACCTATTGCTAACCTTTTCTGAACCGGATACACCTATGTAAACTAGTGACACTCCTTGACAAGTTGCCAGTGTGATCATCTTCGTGAGATAATTATCAACAATGTATGTACCTACTTAATTATTATGCTTATCTTTCGCGTGTATGTTTTGGTAATAAACGTTCATCAAGCGGACATTGGTTACTCTAGGACTGGTACATACTTTTCCGTCGGGCCGGAAAGAAGTGCGAATATGTGACCTACTTTTTTTGTAGCAGTGTTGGTGGTTGGTAGTGTTGGATTTTCACGATTGATATGCTTTGAATTATATTGCCTGTCGTTAGATACAGGTCTGTCATCAATAATATCTCAGTCTTTTACTGCTTGGTTTTGTTCTATCTTCAGTTGTTTAGTACAATCTCCGTGCTTAGTGACTGCAATCGAAGTTTCAGTACAGCTAGTTGAGAAATATACTGTAATCGTCATCTACTTAAAATTACATTTTATTATCGCAGTAATATTCCTTTCATTGGCTTTATATAATTCTTGTGCATAATTTTTTATGATAAGATAAAAATGTTTTTGTTATTAAACAGAAATGGCAGGAAGAAAGTAATTACAATGATTACATTACTTTGTTATCACGAAGGCGTATGGCCAATTCCTATAATTTACGGACCGTTATTGGTAAAATTAAGACTCTTGTATCTTTATCAATAATGAAGCAAAGACTAATAGCTTTGCATAGTAGACCCCCCATATGGAAGTAGTTATCACAGGTAAAATTAGCTTACGAATCTATTAATAAGCCCAGTTTGCTAATGAAAAGCTACCATTGGTTTCAAAACATAGGAAACACGCATTAGATGGTTTATTTATCTGTAAACTCACCTCCAATTTGTAGAATTACAGAAAATAGCGTTTTCTATAATTATACAGTTGAAAGCTGAACCCTGAACTGATTAGTAAAACATACCTTAAAGAGATTTAAAATTCATTTTAATTAGAACATCGAAACGTAGGCTAGAATCTAACAACTGTCACCGCCATGCACCAACCACTATACCAACACAATATTTAATTGTATCAACAATCCGATTTATCTTTTATAAATATATTTTTCTTAGAAGGGGATTTCATTGTGGCTTCGTACGCCAATTTCCCACTTTAAATCAATATTAATTTGTAATCTTCATCACCGAAATTTATACCGTGATGTATCTTGAAACAGTTCTTTCAAAGTAATGTCATCTTTCACATTTCATTCTTATCCTTATTTATTTTTGACCCTGTCCACTATTAGGTCTCAAAAGGGTCCAGAACTTCCAACATCCCACTCCTTATCACGTTCGAACGAGTTTTATCATCTGCTTTAAAGGCTTCAGCTTGTTATCGGCTTTATTTATTGCTTCGAAGAGCCTGGTTTGGCTTGACCAAGACTTTAATAGGCGGCCTTCATGCCTTTTCTTAGGAATAGTATCAACAGTGTTCAGAGTTTATAGGTAAAACAATTCATGTTAGATTTTCGCTGGAAGATTGGTTTTGATTGTACTACAGACCACTGGCTGCCCCGTCGGGGAATACATGCGTGATGTTATGTTATGATTGTTTCAGTTGTAGGTCTTGTTATAGGTATTCGTCTATCAAAAGTCATTTATCAACAACAGTCCTTATGATTAGGGACATAATTGAGAGATTTCGTTTAGAATAATAAAATAATATGTCAATAGTATATTCGTGTACCATTAAGATTGATCTGAATAGCGCATTGAGATTGATCTCACGAGGAGCAAAGGACCTACTCACCAAAAACAAAAAAAATGAATTGGCTAACTTACATCGGAGACATCGCGTACTCAGAATCGATGCTAAAGTAGTATCTTAGGAAATCCTATTCAATTGAAGTACGTCTATGTATGTGTGTGCACACGTCACAGAATTCATTCAACACATTTTTTATTCAGTACAGAGTAATGTGTGAAGAGTTCCTAAAGACTCATTTAGCAATAAAAGAAATCAAATAAGCCCAGTGCCAAATAGTCTGATGTAAAGCATATTTCGGCGGTTCGGTTTCAGAAATAAGTGAGTTTGAGTTTATGCGAGTCAACTGGTACCTATTACAATAAGGATATTATTTATCTGTTTTTATTTAGAGGATGTTATGTCACATCTATACATCCACAAGATAAATAGCTGTTGAAATGATAATTTTCCCGAACCATAGAGTCCGTCGTTAACATGCATAACATGTCTTTTTTTACACTAATTATTAATATTTTTAGAACTAAAAGGTCTCGGTCTAAGGTATGTTGTTACATACAAAATATAGATAATACCCAAGGATATAGAATCTAGATTATTTCCGAATGTAAATTATAATCGCTCAAAATTTGGTATCCCTCGAATCTTAAATAACCGAGCATAAATAATTATAACCGTGCTCTCATCAATCTCAAAATTATAGAACAATAATTCAATTACAATGTTTATTTTTTCTCACCTGAAAAGTTGCAAAAAGGGATATCGGACTGACTGGCTATACTGACGATATTATTTAGAAAAAACTACGCAAAGCCTTATTGTAAAATAGATCCATAAATGATCATGATACTTATTATTCATGCGATAATACATTCCTATGCAGAATCAGCACAGCCACGTCAAAGAATGTTAGATATTATGCTGAATGTATGACATCCGATCTATCTTAGTCGCTTCGGTATTAAATATCTTCGTGTTAGGCGGTTTTACCTGTCGACATTTGAGGGTAATACCCGGTTTCAGTAGTATTGCACAATATTGTTATGGAATAGATAGATGTGGTAATTCCGGGACATGTTGATTTGTGTGAGTGACTGAGTAGCCTATTCAGATCGATCTCACGAAGACCCTTCACACCACAAGAAAGAAGAATTGAACACGCGAATTGGCACTCGGCGTGGTAACACGTCGTGTTCGGGTTCGCGACAAGTCAATCGTCATACTGAGGATGCCTCGTTGAGAGGTGAAACACGTGTCGATTTCTTTCAGGGTTTTTTATTACTCTTTAGGAAAACTTAAGCGGAATAGTTACTAAATATATCTACGTCTGATTTCCGCCAAGTCACGCCTGAATCAATTAACTAGAATTGAATTGTTTAGGTTTTACATCGAGAGATGCTGTAAGGTTGTGTTCAGTTGGCATAGTTAGCAGTAAATAGGATAGGGTAATATAGAACAACATGCTCGGTCTTGGTATGTAAAGATGGTCACCCATCCGCGGACCAACATCGGCAAGCGCAGCTTAACCTGATTGATCGATCCGTGCGGCTATTACTTAGCCACGAGCTCGTACTGTATCTACAAGGGTATGTTGCCTTAAATTAAAGCATGTGATGGCCGCTCGGCATGAAGTTTTCTTGGGTAGTTTCAATTGGTTGTTTCCTATGGAGAAGAGCCTGCAAGAAACACCACGGTTACTCTTTTAAAAATAATTGGCTTTTACAATATTCTCAAATAACAGTGTTAATAGTTATGGGAGGACAGTTTAGATCTATCAATAAGTACCAGATACTTAACGGAATAGAAAATGATCAACAAACCTACAGTCTACTAGTCCTAAAACTCTTACCCTCTTACTCTAAGATATCCACGTTGGAAATCATTAGAGGAAGCTTCCTTCTTCTTTCATGCTTCAGGTAAATTCTACTGCAAATATCCGTCCATAACCCCTTACCCAACTGAGCGGCATCTGGTATTATTTCCTCCACAATTGAAAATCCTCTAGAGCATGTTAATTATGACCTTCCACTCTTCCACGGCGATTAAAATAGTCATGATTATGTATTCGTTTATTAACTATGAGTTCTAGTACAATGGTCGTCATAATCGCGAATTTGTTTCGCGTATTATATTAAATTGAAGTGTTTTGTGGCTTCTGTTTCATAAAACTGTATACTTTTGTTGAGGTATATTTATAATAGCTATACTACTTACGACGTATTTCCGCAAACGGCTGTTTTTTTGTTAGTCAAATATTTGAGATTGAAAATGCGTCTTTAATAAGGTAAACTGCTACAATATTTTTTTTATTTTTTTATAATCGTTTTTAAGTGTATGGCACCATAACATTAATAGTCACCAGAGACAATTCTAGGTAGAGAAGATTCTTGAATATTATTCATTTTTGGTTAGCGATCAACTTTATTTATCTTTGTGTTTGTGCATTTACAGATACAAATCTCATGGACACAAATACCCAAATAACTCTGTAGACCATGCCAATACTATCCGTCTACTGTACCTCACCTCAGAGGTATACAACATTATGTGATAAAACGAGAATAGGACTGTATAATGTTGTATACCATTTTGTAGAACTGGTTCTTGCGATTTGAATGGTGCAAGAAACATATTTTCAAAAAAAGTGGAGTTACTATTGTATACCTCTGAGGTACAGTATTGAACATAGCATCCATAGTACAGAAGACTATCAGCCTAGCACAGAGTCTAAGAGAAGTAAGAGATAAGCCAATACCCAATACAAATATAATAATAATATATAGCGTATTTTGTTTGTAATGCATCTAGTTTTTTTTTTTTCTCTTTGTTCCTCTGTAACAGAGAACCTGCCATCTAATCTCTTCACCACCCTTGGTTGACTGGTAGAGAATGCCTAAGGCTTCAAGTTCGCCTTTGTACCTTTTTAGAGTGCGAAAAGTTTAAATAAATAAATAAGCTAGTTCTCTTTAAAAGTATGTATTAAAGTAGAAATATCCTTGATACGCAATAAGCAATGATTGTAATAACAGAATAAAGTCGATAATGGTCAGTGCGGGGCCAATCAGGAATGCCAAGGTCGCACATTTTCTCCGTCAGTTAACAGATTAGAACAATATAAAGTAGCGGTTGTATGTTAGTTAAGAACGCATAGTAATACTATAAAAGTTAACTGTTATATTAAATTTATTCGTAGGTCATGAATTAAAATATAAAACAGTCTATAGAAGATATGGTGTAAGCAGAACTGTCCAGCCTGAATTTGAGATGGCCGCAATCACGAACAATCTGAATGATTTTGAAGAATATTGCTAATCAATTGCTTATTATGTTCGAATTTGTTTGTGCAACAACGAAAATAACTCAGTGAATGTCGTTGAACTGTGAAAATGAAAGCCATTGCTACTGTGTGTTACGCAATTGACTTTATCGGGCAGGACCGCGAACTAAGAAGGAGCTTGTATTCCTAGGAGGGGTAGGCAGTAGTGTCCATGCTGAAGTTGACGATGACGGCGTTAAAGTCAATGTAGTTAGGGGTGATAGTAATGCCCGGAAGATGTTAAAAGAGATTCTTATTAAGATAAGAAATGAATTTAGAATTAGTGTTATTTCTTAATTAATTATTGTTAGAAATAGTGGCGTACTGATTTTTAGACATTGCGCAATAACATAATTCAATAATTAAAACAGTTTTGAAAGAGCTGTTAAAATGCCGTTTCATCTGCATTATTTACATTGTTTAAACTTCTTGCCAATAATGTAGATTTTGCAACAAGTTGAGTTTTCAAATGGCCAAATAAAAAGCGGCGAAAGTTTAGACTTGTCGAGACGAAAATTGGTGCCAAATTCGTAGAACTTCACCGTCTAAACCTGCTTGGAAGTTTTGATTCAATTTCATGTGACAGCTCTTATTGCTCTTACTAATTTATTCTTTCATTTCTTTTCTGCTTACTTTTTGTGTTTACACTCAGTTCTGCATAAAATTGTCTCAATTTTTTCCATGGAGTTGATACATTGCATACAATCTTCTTTTAATTCCTACTCTCCAGTATAGTCGCCGAGTTTCCTAAACACGACTTGTTCTGTTTTAAAACCCAGAGAGCACAATATAATCGGGCAAAGCAAAGTCGCATGGCAGTACAGTTACACATTCCATATGGATCACCGACCTTGCCTGTACGTCGGGAAACCCAGGATAAAAGGAGAAACGAAGTAATTTCATTGTAACAATAATAGAAGGGAACGACTGATGAATGAAAGCGTTCAAACACAGTCATTCATTCGTTCGTTCACAAGCATTGTGGGAAATGCGAAATTGTTTTATTTAGTGTAGTTAAAGACTGGTTTGATATGTGACTGTGATACGCCTTTCAGGTTCTTCCGGCGTCAATTTGCTGGTAATCTTTCCTCGGTTTTTTTGCTGTTATCTAGTTTTGAGAAAGGTTCAGTTTGTATACTTTTTTGTAATTAATTGTTCTGTGGTTACTTTTGGTCTTTCGATGATTTTAGAACAATTTTTTCACCATATTTCTTAACTCCTCGGCAGATCCTCTATGCCATCTCTTTTGTTTGTTAAGGTGTTTATTCAAAAAATCTGTTTCTCAGATACAGATACCGTCGGGGCATCTATTATCATTTAATGTTTGTATATCACATAGAAATAGTAATATAAATGAATATACCAATTTATAGATTGACTATTAATGAAAGCAATTCCAAATCTGACTTCAATCTTGTGAAATTGTATCGAAAGTGATGAAATAACCTCTTCTGTAGATAGATGTTAAACATGACCCATTTTAGTCCTTATTGATTCAACAGACAACCTACACAAAACCTTCAGTCACAAGACCCGTCAGACCCAATACTTCTGAACCTAAAACTGTGTGCATACATGTCTAGATATGAGTCTGATAACAAACGTGTTATACTGAGTTAGTGTGTGTATATCGTTTGAAAAGCGTCTACATGTAAAGTGCTAATATCGCTGATAAGCTTTAGCTAAATCAATACTTGAGGTAGGACGGTGCCACTTGTTTAAGTTTAGATCTATCAGGGCTGGTGTTCTAGATTATAATTAAATACTTCATTGATAGAAGTAGCTGTGGACGGTTCTGTAATTGATTCTCAAGGTCGCTATCAAGTTTATAATCTGACTGATTAGTCACGCAGATTCTGGTATAGAATTTGGTGTCCTTCTCTTCTTGACTATAATAATAATAAATTCTTTATTGCCATAAACAGGATACAAAACATTTGAGACCCTGACTCCAGAGCTAGGTTAAAATACCTACCTGTATTTGAGGAGCCAATGACTTCTTCCATTTAGGTTACAATTATTATTACTATGCAAGTATACGTATATGTAAGCTGACTGATCTTCATTTGTTTTTATAGTTCGATCCGCTCAATCCGCTTTTGAACCGATTTAATTTTCGAACGAAGTAGGTTATAATATTTGCTTACTTGCCGGTTTTAACAGTAGGTACCTACAAAGGTAGCTATGGTAAAGGCTACTTGTCTTAAAACTATGAAATCAGTTCGAATTCACTAGTTGAATTTGCACAAGAGAGTTTCACGTCAATCTCGTTTAGGTGGTATTCCTTTTTACTAACTACCAAGCACCTCAATCAATGAATCTGCCTAGCCTTTTACCAACTATGTTGGGATCGGCTTCCAGTCTAACCGGATGCAGCTGCCTATCTGACCTCTCTTAACCCAGTAACTGGGTAATACGATACCGCTTGGTTAGACTGTCTTGGACTGACTTGGTAAGCATCTAAGATAAAGTAATAATATTTAATTGATTCAGGCGGTCTCTGCGTCCGGCGCTAGGCGTGGCAACATGTCCTGTTCGGGTTCGCGACAAGTCAATCGTCATCCTGAGGATACCTCGTTGAGAGGTGAAACGCGTGTCGATTTCTTACAGGGTTTTTTTTTAGGAATAAGCGGAATCGGTTACTGAATATATTTTAGTCTAATGTATTTTGTAAAAATATTTTAATAGTATTGGTATTACTGGATTATTGATCCCTTTAACCCCTTTAAATCAAAAGCAGTGAAGCCTACTTCTACCCACACATATTCCACCAGATACAGAATGTCAGATTGTCATCAATATGAGTGTGCCAGTAAGGCAGGATGTTGGCGTAGGTGTCATATCTTATCTCCTCCGTTGTGGAACACCTATTGAATATTTTGTGACGAATATGTAGGTGGTTGGTACTGTTTATGTAAATAGGTTATATTGTGCTAAAACGTGGTGTTTTGTTTCTTCCAAGAAATGCTTTGTTTCTGCTAATATATGCATGAGCTGGATTAAGTAAGTAATTTATCAAAACCTCTCTTGTGTTGCTTCCACCATAATTATTCTCACTGAACATTATTTTTGTTGACAAATTCTTCAAACCTTGTCATGAAATCAAAATACATCACGACAAAAAGGACACTGGCATAAAGTAATGTCACAATGGTTTATTACGCGTTAGAAAATAACAAGAATGAACCGTGAAATGACTCCACCAGGGTTTTTAAAAATCCTGTAATTATTTATTAATCATTTCGTTTTTTTTATTTATGTGTAGATATTTATACTTAACATACTTATCGTTATTAAGCCCTTTCGATGCGATGCTTGTTATAGGTGCTTTTCTTGAGCCTTTTTTAAAAACAATTAGTGATTTATTATAAACTAATTTGGTGTTGCCGAAAGTCTGTTGACAAATATCAGACAGAGAAGCGTCTCCCGTGGACCGTTCAATGTCATAATCACATGACAACCCTGTCTGTTTAGGCCCTACAGTATTCCAGTTTCACATCTCTGTAGGTGTATAAAACTGCAATATAAACAGCTGGAGCTGTTTTCTTTTAGATTTACAGATTGACACCAAGTTTCGTCTTTGAAATACTCCGGTACAGTTCGTTTTTTCTCTACAAATGTATCGGATTATTTCAATATTAAAGCCCATAAATTGAATACGGTCAGTGTAGAAAATTATTAATTATCGTATTTGAACGCACGCTGCGTACGGTTAATCGATTGAGACACGCATATTATCGGCCCGGTAACTCCTTGATAGCTGTTTTTAGTTAATTTTGATCTTGAAAGCAGTTTTTGTAGTGGTAGAACTTGTTGATAGGTATATGTAGAGTTTATTTTATTTGGAAAACGAATAACAAAGAATGGTTACAGTTTTTAGTAGAATGAAGGCCAAATTATAAGTTTCTACTTTTAACATAACACAAACATAACATGCCTTGTTTCCCCGATTGGTTGTGTGACCTATAGGTACACCTCTGCCCAACCTTTCGCTATGCTAGTACACCCACATTTCGCTATGTTTAAGTTCCATGTAACAGGGGCGAGCCTATTGCCATCAACCGGGCACAAGTTCAGCCTCCGGGCTGCTACTGAGAAATTCCAGGTAGAAAATCCCAATAACACTTTTCCCGACCTGGGAATCGAACCCAGGACCTCATGCCCAGCAGCAGCGCTTGCAACCACTAGACCAACGAGGCAGTTTCTACTTTTAATAAGGATTAAAAAGATAATGAAATGGTCCTTCGTGAAAAATAAACTGACAGTATTTTGGTCTTTCGAGTCTCATCATTATTCTCCTGCCCAGGTTACCTACAATTTATTTGGAGTAGACCCAGCATTAGACCCAGTAGCGGTATCTTAGTATTTCTTCCATACATACAGGGAAATTGTTTATATGTCGGCAATCCGTTAAGGGGACGAGGGAGAGGAAATTGGCAACCATAAGACCCCTTATGACCCCTATGCCAATTTGCATAGGAGCCAAAAGGTGGATGACCTCGCGTACGTCCCCATAATGGATTGCCAACATTTATTTATTTACTATTACCACTTACATTGGTTTTTACAGGTTTTTAAACTATCGTCTATAGTTTTAACTGTCGTTTTAAAATATAACCAATAACCCTGTATACATATCTAGTATCAGTTTATCAGTCATTTCAGTAGTCACATCCTTTCTATCCTATCCGTCTTTCGAGCGATTCTCAGCATTAAGGACCAGCTCTATGGCCCCAAATAGAATGCAACAATGCAGCTTCTGAGCTTTACCTTCGATACTTCGCGAGAATCCCATAGGAACTGAATTACATAATTCGCCCAAACTGCTTTGTTTGCAGTATAATAATATGGCAAAAATTCACCTCAAGAGATCTATTTATTGGTAGAATGCTACAATAGTCTTTTGGCGCCTGAATCATATTGAAAGGGGGGCGTTATAGTTGTAATTTGTATCCTACGTTTTTGAAGTGGTCACGGAAATTGAATTGACGAGAGAATGGCGGCCTTAATTACGATTTTAGCCACGCGTCTAGAACCTAGTAGCGTTATACATCCTCTGCTCCTTAGGGTTCCAGCTGAACAGCAGAACTCACTATATCAACAAATAGCTCTTTGGGGGTAAATTGTTACGTCATTATTTAAACCTAAAGTAACCCAGTTCAACATACATAACAATCAATCAGCATAGCAACAAGTTTCCGGCCACATGATTGGTTCCATACACATATTACTAATTGCACTTGCACCAGTTATTTGTAAACATTGCTTCAAGTAACACTGATGATACGCACAAATTGTAGGTACGTTGTGTGCGGTGACGGAGTTTTGTTATGTAACGTTTTGTACGTACCTACTGTTTTGGTAGGTTTATTTTTAGGTAATTGATTTAGGCGTGACTTGGCGGAAATCCATTATAAATTATAATAGATGCAGATATATTTAGTAACATATTTCGCTTAACTATTAATAAAGAGTCTTAAAAAACCCTTGTAAGAAATCGACACGTGTTTCACCCCTCAACGAGACAAACTTTCTGCATCAGCGCTCGGCGGCGTGGCAACACGTCGTGTCGTCATCCTGAGGATGCCTCGTTGGATGGAGGGTGAAACACGTGTCGATTCCTTACAGAGTTTTTTAAGACTTTAGGAATAGTTATGCGTTATAGGTTACTAAATATAGCTACGTCTATTATATTTTAGGTTAACCTTTGTATTTTGCAAGTATAAAAAAAAATTCTTTTGGTTCGAAAGCACGAATACTGAGCATATAGTCCTGGATTCGATTTCTCAGTCAGGTAGAGCGTTGTGGGGTTTTTCCCATTTGGAATTGCTCAGCAGCAACCTGGACCCTGGATTATGTTCCCGGTTGATGGTAATAGGCTCAACTTCTATTACATGGGACTTAATCATTACAGGCCAAATGTGAGTGTACTATAGGCCTCTGTGTATCCTTTAGAGGAATATCTACTGGCGTGAAATGTTAAGTATATTAGTATATTTACTATTTCGTTTGCTAATTGGGTCATAGGTTGATTAGGGCTTCATTAGCGCAGTGGGTTAGCGTTGGCTTTTCCGGGTGTGTGTTTGTGCATGTGAGATTTCTGTTTGTGATGACACGCACGAAACATGAGAAATTATCATGTACATAATTTGTTTTTGAGATTGGCATTGAGTTCTCTTTCACTAGCCTTATTTTTTTTTGTTGCTAATATAATAACCTTTTGTAAAAAAAACATTACCCTCCTGTAGGGCAGTCTTGTAAAAAGCCCTGGTGTCGATAGCAAAAGACCTGAAAATCCAATGCCGATTATAGTTTCCCACGGCGAGTGCTGGACGTCTGCATCCACCGCTCGGCGTGGCAACACGTCGTGTTTTTATTACTCTTTAGGATTAGTTAAGCGGAATAGGTTACTTAATATATCTACGTCTATTGTATTTTATAATGGATTTCCGCCAAGTCACGCGTGAATCAATTAACTATTACCACTTACCGAGAACAAATCCAGACTCCGTGTTTTTGCTAACAAACCCCTGATGGAAAAAATATAAGTACACAAGTCCAATCTGCTTAAACCACGATATTATTTAGCCCATCGTAATCATTAACTATCTGATATTCTGAGTAGTCACAGAGCAGGGATGCAGGTTGATGACTACAGAGCCGGTCCTAAGACACCTGTAACAGTGCCGGTACCGGTTTGGTACTTGGACGGGCAGGACGAGCCAGAGGCGAAGCATAGAACACGTTCCTCCCGCGATCTCACGAGTGGGAGATCTTAATAAATAGGAATTACTTTGACTGAGTACATGAAAGAAAAGAGGCGGGGCGTGACCTTTCACTTGTCAGTCACTAGGGTTAGTTCAACAAGCGACATAATTATGAAGAAGAAAAGAAGAAATAAAATGTATTTATTTGCACTAAACGTGGCGTGCATAAATAAATAAAAAAGCGCACAAACACAAAAAAAAAATTGGGAGAAATATGCATTACACCCACGCAAAACCAAGTCTACTTAGGTACTCTTCTAAGTCCAAACACCTTGGTTCTTGGCCTTGGTGGATTTTTGGAAAGGTCTGACAATTGGTCAATATAAACACTGCTCTATCCATCGTATCTGGTGACAAAGTAAGTAAGTACCGTAGTTGAATTTAAACTTAAGGTACGTGGAGCATTTGGCTCCACGTACCTTAAGTTTAAATTCAACAAAGCTAAGCAATATGCCTAACAAACAACTCAAAAGCCACACTGATACACAAATCAAAACAAGTGAAGGCCGCTAAACAAAAACCGCAACATTTACTAAGAGTATTACTAAAGGGCGAACAAGTATCGGGAAGGGCCGGCAACGAGTACCTTTACTCTGTGCCTAGAGGTAGATAAATACGCGCACCAATCAGCTGTCGCCTAACTTTCACTGCGCTGCGCTGACGCAACGCTCGGACACACTGATACCACTTTATGGAGAAGTTGAAAAGGACCATTCTTTATGGAACTGTAGCAAATATCACAAGCTAAAAGTACAGAAAATTACTATATTTCGATGTCAAAAAAAAATTTAGTGACATGCTTCTTAATCCAAATAAATTCTTCTTCTTACAAAAACTTAAAACCATTTTTCTCTTTTTTTTTTTTTGCTTTCTGCTTCGTCATCTTCTTGGTTAACTGCCAGAGCTTCATCTGGTTCTTGAGTGGATTCACCTGTGGGTTCACCAAAGTGAACACATGACAAGGTTTCCATCGACTGGGCGTTGGGTTGGTAAAAAAAGACTAACTATCTTGAGAGAACTCACATATATATAGCCTACTTAAACTACATATCTGTCCTGTTAGAAGACGTTATGCAATCGCCCTCTAATTGGAAGGTAGGAAGCAATCTTCTATCTACGAACAGAGACTAATTTGATAGATCAGAACATATATATCCGTTGTCAGCATTTGTATTGTTCACTGATTTAAGATGAATCCTATCACATACGGAAGGAATTTCTCAAAGGTATGAGAAAAACTTGGGTGTACAACAGGTGAATTTTATTGACAACTTCAGCTATGTCTGGATATTTCTTTTTTTTCTTATGTGCTGAAATTATTTTGGTTAATAGCAATGAGCCTTCTATCTCTTGTATTGAATGTTCGGACAAACTCGGCGTTGATCGGGTTTTGTTTAGGGTCGCACGACTTTGTTTATGAAATTATGTAAACTTTCAATTGGATCTGAATCTAGTTAGGAGTATACATATGGAACAGTCTCGCTCTCGTAATAGGTAGTGTTTCTTAAAGTAGGCACTCGAGACGGGTAGTCGTGTTTTTCTTTCTTCTCTTTCTTTTTTACTTGTTTAACAGTTGTATGTTTATAGACTAATTCTGTGTGTCATCCAGCTATAGTCCCTAAATCTTCGTCCGTCGATGTCGGTGGTCTGTTTCCGTAATTTACTTTTCCAGAACCTGTACTTTTTGTTGTGATTCAAGGATGAATAAAAAAAACCACATTACGCTTGACTTATTTTCAGCGCCAACTTGGTAATAATGTTGAAAATTCGAACTTTAGCCACGCCATCACGTGCTTATGTTGTTTACGCATACACGAACTGCACCAATTTAATCTCATCGTCCATATTCCTAGAAAATATTGCCATTAGTATGCGATTATAACAACCGCTGTCTTTCGCATGAGCGTCTAATTGCCTCGTGGATGTGCCGAGGCGATCAAGCGGTTACTTTGCGAGAAGTCGCCGTGGTGACTACTCGCAAAATAATCGCTTGATCGACTCTGCGACATGTCGCAACATAATCGCTTCAACGATTCGCTGATAAGCTAATGTGGTACATAAAATTATAGCTCAAACGAATTCTTTGGATCTTGATATTCTTCTTTGTTTTAAGAGTCTGCTGTTTTATTATATGTTGGCAGCTTCTTTGATTTTTTGGAGTTTGTGGTTTTTTTTTGGAATTATGCTTACAGTGTAACGTTAATTTGTTTGGTATAGGCAGCATAAATTCCCGCCATCCAACCTGAAGGTATTTCCACTAGCACCAAATATCATATCAGAATTGATAATATGAGAACTATATTCTCATATTATCAATTGACACCTAGACGAACCCCTAAACTAGGTACTAAAAAGAAATGCTTCAAACCGCCAATACCAAGAAAATAACGAAGAATCACAATAACAATTTGGTTTTTTACTAAATCCGACCCAAAAATTCGAGGAAATATTACATTCATTCACAAATCAGACGAATTTGCCCGATGAAATATCAATTAAAATAACAATTGTTGATGCAGTTTTCACCATTATTGAGATAATTTATTCTAGAAGGTTTATTTGTTAACTTAGATATAGCTCAGAAATCTTTTGTTTTCGAGACATCAGTAGGATCTACCGTATAATACACAGTGATTAAAACAATGTTGTCATTATAATAACAGATGGCTTCTTGAATCTGAATCAATATTTACAATTTTCCGTTGTACATTCATGCTTTAATTTAATTGGGTTCAATAGAATTGTGAGCTGACTTTGTTTTCTCTTTTCAAATACAAGGCTTTTAAAGCTGCTCCTTCAAGTGCTGCTAGGTTTTGAATATCAGATCATGAACTGAATTTAGTTCTGAAGTGAGTCTCTACAATTGATTTAATTTTCCTAGAAAATTGATTTAGGTGTTGGACTGTTATTTGCATTGTTTTCTGATATTTATGTAGTGTTTTTTTTCTTTTGTATTTTTTTTCTTTTTTTCTTATTTATTCCCGCGATATGATACTATGTTTGAGACAGCTGAGAGTTTTCAATATCCATTGTTTAGGTTGATATTGCGGTTAATCCAAGCATTATTTATTTGTCATTGGTCTAGTGGTCGCAAGCGCTACTGCTGAGCATGAGGTCCTGGGATCGATTCCCAGGTAGGGCAAAGTGTTATTGGGTTTTTCTATCTGGAATTTCTAAGTAGCAGCTCGGAGTCTGGATTTGTGCCCGGTTGCTGGTAATAGGCTCGCCCCCTATTACATGAGACACCTCGGCTTAACTCTTCGGGGAAACAAGGCGTGATGTTATGTTATTTATTTAAAACTGCAGCAGCCTCAGGGAAAGACAGTCTAGAACTTAGTCTATATATTACAAATACTGTATCAGCTTCAAATTGATAATAATTAACTCAATGATCGAGTAAAACAAAAGAATCTAACACAACAAAATAACTGCTTGGCTCGATTATAAAATGTCAATCAATATTGGCCTACATATTTACAAATTATGTTGTCTAAATTAGCAATTTTCAACTCTTTGTCTTTATTATCAAAGGTTGTATTAACTGCACAAATAATGTTGCCGTTCTACAAATCAGCATTCATAATAAATAAAATAGTTATATACAAAAGTGAGTGTACCAAGGCTGACTAGTGTTCATGCTACTATCGTGTGCTCGAATTTTTACCATCAAACTAATATATACCTTGTTCTAATAACTGTAAGGTTCAAATACCTTTTGTGAGTCGCCCTGTAGGTTTTTGTATCCCAGCATAGTACGTTGCCATTTATGGAGGTAGCTTTCCTTGCCGGTCTTTGTATTTGAGTTATAACTAAAAAACGTTGATTTAAAAAAAAACTGGAGTAAAATTATGGATTACTGTCGGAAATGGGTTTAGTTTAGATTGACTTTGACTATTTGGAAATATGGCCTAAGTAGCTTTGAGCTTTAGTGGTTGATTTACGTTTGAGTTGAGGCAAGAAATTCTTTGATCTTTATAATTAAACCTGAGCTGAATACAATAGATAGCAATCTACTTAAATATACCATAGTGAAACTGCGCAGCTCTATAATCGCTTAAAGGAAATGGGTAATTCTGTTGATTGTTGGCGATCACAAGCAATTTGTCACTCATCATCATTTGATAAAGATCAAGTCTTGCAATTCAGAGAAACAAACTCCAACTAGTAAACACTTACTAAAACTAACTCCTTTAGTAGAATTCCCTTGTCTAGTAGCTAGCAATAAACTTGTAGAGGATTGTACAAACAATTGGATTAAGAAAGAAGACTCAGTCGGAAAGGTATGCCACCCGTCGCCGTAATGTTACTAGAAAACAGATGTAAAAGTAGAAAAAATACTTCATTCGATTGAAGTTGTTATTTCTTTTTATCTTTTGAGAACCTATAAAAGAGATAGATAACAGGCAATTTGACATTTCGTAATAACTCGACCATATTGATGCTATTGTCGAAAAGCATTCCGTGAATTCCAATAGTCAAAGAGTTGTATATATACTTCTGTCTTTGTAATTTGTAATATTTAATTCATCATCATTATCTAGTCTTTTATGTTTCAATTGGCTTTCAGTGTATGTAACTAACGGATGGGCATAATCAGTAGTTTACCCGGTGCAACATTGTATTATTCTTTAATCATTTCTAATTATGTCAGTTCCGAGAAATTCAGCTAGTTTAAAAATACCTACTGGTTTTACCTGGTAGTGATCAAATGATATGTCATCTTCTGCTACTCACTCATTACCTGTCAATAATAATGTCATTACTTTCTGTTATGCCAGTCATCTTTACTTGGTAGTAGTTTCTGTATTGTTTCCGTGTAGTGTGTGTGGACTTTGTAACATCTGTCTACAACAGTGTCTTCAGATATTTTTTTTCATCATTCGCTTACTAATGGTGTTTTTTTTTACGAATAACTTAAAGAGATTGTCATCATATTTACGCTAAATAGTTAGAATAGCAGTGAATATGATGATAAAAATAAATTAACAGAATCATTGGTCAATCTGTGTTTGGAATTTAATCATCCTTTCAAAATTGTAACATCCCAATTCCCAACGCCCAAAACAACGCGTTAGCATATTTAATGAACTTTGATTATTCGAATGAACTGTTAAAGTCATTACGTCTGCATTTCAACTCATGTGTCATATTTATCGCCAGCATGCACTAAACCGCGGCGCGTGGCCGAATTGTTGCTGTTTTGCTCCATATTCCACGGTTATTGCATTGGAATCACTTTATTAGGTCCATCTAATTTTAGCTTCATTAGTAATTAATTGGCAACATGTTGTTTTTCAATGCTTTGTATACCTACGTTTTGACGGATATTTTTTAACCCAAATTATTTTGCATTCAAAATGTTGTTGACCTCTACGACGATTTCATTTGCGTTATCGCTTAATTCAATATAATGTTATAACAGATATCGTTTGTTAATCTAATGATAATGGATTTAGTTTGATTGTAATCAATTAACTGATACATGTTAATTTTGATACCGGAAGATTTACTTAAAATTAAAAAACTTCTATAAAACTGTCGGGCTGATTTAGGTAGAAAGATTCCATCCAGCCATCGTCTCTGGTCTGTATGGTTGTCATAATAAAGCAAATTAATGTTCTTGGTGGACATTAAGCCTCGTTCAGACAGGCGCGACGCGACTCTAACAATACAATTTCTAAGAAAACTTCACGGTAGAACAATTACCGGTGTTGCGTCGCGCTGTCGCGTTAGTCTGCAGGAGGCTTTATGCAAGTGGTCTGTAGGTATAAGATTCAGAGCTTGGCTAATCCTGGCACTATTTTCCAAACGTATTTTCGTATCCAATCAATAATCCTTTCTTCAATTCTAACTCTCATAAATATGATTAGGTATCCTCCATAATCGCCTTATATATTGTCGAGAGGTATTTCCCTTGTGTGTAGTAGAACCAACTACTATTTTACTGTCATTCCTACGAGCCCATGCATCGCTCGGTTTGTCAAAATCTTTTATAATCAAAGACAATGGTACTGTAGTGCCTTAGTGTCGGTATCAAGTTAGATTGATCGTGAGGGAAAATTAGATTTATTTTACAGCTCAGACCTTCTCATACGTGTATAGGTACTGTCTGCCTACTTCAGTTAATTAAAATTCTTATTGTGACTACTAATTACTAAAATTTAGTTATACCAAAGGCTAAAGTGAATATGACGTAATTTTATCACCAAGTAAAATGTTTTTAACTTCCAACTGACTAAAATACAATAGACGTAGATATTTATTATTTAGTAACACGCCGAGCGCTGGACGCTGAGAGTAAATTTGACTCTCAGCGTCCAGCGCTCGGCGTGTTGACACGCCGTGTACGGGTTCGCGATAAGTCAATCGTCATCCTGAGGATGCCTCGTTGAGAGGTGAAACACGTGTCGATTTCTTACAGGGTTTTTTAAGACTCTTTAAGAATAGTAAAGCGGAATAGTTTACTAAATATATCTACGTCTATTGTATTTTATAATGGATTTCCGCCAAGTAACGCCTGAATCAATTAACTATTCCAACTGACTGTTTTATCACATGTCTCGACAGTTTCAGTATTATTTTCAGCACGGCATCTAACTTTGCCTTCAAATAATTTTATAAATAAAACTCTTTTAATTTCTCCACTAAATCTAATCACGCAATAATGTTATCGTACGCTTTCGATCCAAGGCATAACACTTTCGTCCATGACAGTATTTATCGTGTTTTTTAAATGGACGTTTGGTGCTGATTAAATACGCAGATGTGCCCGTGGAGCGTGACTCGTGACGAATGGGCACGTGTGCTCGCATGTACCGCATGCTTCCGGTCAAATGTGTGGTTACGGAATGGTTTAGTAGGTGACGGGGTCTTTTGGCTAATTAGGTAGGGAGAGGGGTGAAATTATGGCAAAGCCTGATTTGTAGATCTGGTGTGAATTGTAAATATTGTTAGTTAGTAGTTGTATTGGTAATGCTGGTATTCAGCTGCATCCGGTTAGACTGGGCGCCGAATCTATCATAGTTGGGACAAGGCTTGGCAGATGCTGAGGAGCTATTGTGAATCGTTTATCAAAATAATATCAACCGGCGGTATACAGTAATCCTAATTAATATTATAAATAGGAATGTGAGTTTGTTTGTTTGTAACGCTTTCACGTCTAAACGGCTGAATCGATTTTGATGAAATTTGGTATGGGTCTACTTTGAACCCTTGGGAAGGACATAGGCTGCTATTTATCGACATACCAAGCGAACGGAACCGCGGGCGGAAGCTAGTAGTAGTATAAATAAATTAAATGAACCTTTTCTACGACGTAATTTCAGTGTTGATTAGGTAATTCAAGACAAAAACGTTTCAGAACAGTGAGGGCCGAAAAAGATTCTTCCTTACACATAGTTTTTTTACGCGTTTTATTTTCTCATAGTTATTCACAACCTGTGCGATCTTTTGTTGTAAACATTTTTGTCTGCGTGTCATGTAGGTACTGGGGTGCTTTTTCTGATTGTGTCAGAATCAATAAGTTATTTTATAGTTACAGAAATTGTAAGTATGAACCATACTTACAATTTCTGTAGGTAAATGTTTTCATAAGTACATACTAAGAATCTTTTACGCCGTGACCTTTTACGGGTGTTTGAGCGTCGATAACACCTTGAAAACGTATCAAGTCCCGAATGTTTAATTTTGTTCACTACATGGTTTAAAATTATTGTTAGACAATAAACAGTAGCTTTCCATTTATTTATTTATGACTGTTCTATATTTTTCACAGTTGACTAATTAATTTAGTTTAGATTTCATTCTAATTTATTTCGTTTAGATTTCATTTACTAATGACATGTGCCAAGTAAACATATTTTCTCTCTTTTCTTTATCTTATATTAGGCAATTTCACTCCACTTTATTGAAGAACTAATTAAGTACCTACTTGGATTTATCAATCCGTTTGTTGTCATTTACGAGTTTCCTTAATCGTTAATTGAAGTGTCAAGACCAATTTTTTCCTCCATCACGCTAAGTACCATAGAAAATTTTGTCATTCTTCTGTTTATAGTCCTATAAAAGGCGCCGTAACTGAGGACATTTCAACATACCATGATAGTGCTAACCTTGACATCAAACTACTCGGAACTTTGCGTGTAAGTTAACGACTGAAGCACTGGAGATTAGTAAGGATAATAATTTTCACAGTGTAGTGATAAACAGTAGGGCAAGTTACTTTTTTTTCTTGTCGATCATTTAATTAGACTGTGTTTAAGTAAGTAGGTATCTACTGCATGTTGCTCTGCAATTTGATCCTTTAACTTAATTCTGACCTAAGGGAATTACGAAAGCCCCAAATTAAGTTTACACCATCGATGCACCGCCATTAGATACGACCCCCTTGGGAAATCATGGGGAATCTATTTTTAGTCCAGATACGGTTTTTATAGTAATTCGTGTCGTCTTTCGTGAATAAATCTTACGGTTTTTGCCTAATTAGACATGATCTATTTGATAGACTATAAAAATACTACTATTCTTATGAAATGTTTTCGATTAAATGTCAAAGTTGATACAATATACTACAAAATTAAATATTATTACCATATTGTAATCTCGTATTATTAAGTGCGAATAATATTATAGTCATCTTGAATTAAGAAGTATTAAACAGTTTAGAAGAATTTAGATCGCCAATCTCCATTTTTAGAATACAACAATGCTTTTTTTATGGTTTTCATAGTATTAATTACTTTTTTGTCCTCTAACAACCGACTCCCACAGAAAGTAATTCAATATGTCCAGAGTTTTTTTTTCCTTTTTGGGATTATTCTTAAGAAAAACAAGCGAACTTAATTTTGCAAATATATTTCAACACCTACAGATACTTCTTGAAATCTAGACAATATCTAATCCGAAAAATCAACAAATACTTTATTCCCAGCTTAACTTGACCTACTGTAGCTTCAACTATTTACTGGGTCACATCAAATCCACATTATGTCGCCTTAATAATCTCATATGGCTTTGTTCACTGTCCGTGAAATAATGGACTGCTATTGGACCCTTACATATCTTTACATTTCCCAAGGTATCTGGATAATTTGATGCTTCATGACCTTGCAAATGTCACTTTGATAAGGAAAAAGTAATTGGATTCCATCACAATAAGAACCTTGAAGTTCGTCCTAGTCTTTTTTTAAGGCTAATATGAAAAGACTTTGACTTCAAATTATTAATACGAAACTCGTTTTTTCTGGTCGTCCACTTGTCCTTCTGATAGCAGATAGTTATAATATTATATTCAGCTTTCACGACAAAAAAATTGAATTTTAGAATGGCCAGCTATTGCTACTATTTCATAAAATTATAACCCTAAATACCACCGAAACCAGTTTGATCCAATATCACCCTAATGAGATGAGCAATGTCAGGAACATTGCTCATCTCCATAAATACTTCCAAACAGGTAGCATACTACACTTAAGCTTAATTTATGACCCGTGATGTAGAATGTGATCAATAAACTTGGACCGTGAAATTCCAAGCATTATTGTCCAATGTCCAGTTGTGGGGAGGTATGGGAGGACGCAGTTGGGTAAAGGCACTCTTGGAAATGAGGTGTTAAAGCTTTATGTGGCCATCGGGAGTTCCTTTGTGGTTTGTGGCCCGTGTCTATAGTCTATCTGTATAGACTAGTTGACCGTTTATTTATGTTTTGATAAAGATCTTGGTTTTTTATTGATGTTTTGTGAAGCTTCGTGTTATGGAAAGCTTACATAAAGTCTTATCGGCTTTTCAAAAGTCTTTACTATGCTTTCGGCGTCACCTTGTTCTTTGTAGTTAGGTGTTAATATTTAGGTTAATCTACGTACGGTATTATTCGTAATGTTGTATGAAACTATATACAAAAGCAATTTCTAAGTAGGTAGGCTTTCGTAATGTTTTGTGAATTTAGCATCGTTCATCATCTTTTTCTTCCAATTCATCAATCTTGGCCTAATGGTCATTGCTTATTGCTAATGGGACAAAATTAGCAATTTGTCAGCCTCCTAGGCTGTTTTATTGCAAAATTTTGCATTGCAAAAAAGGAACATTTCGTTTTAGTAAATTATTTTGGCCTTTTGAATATTTATTGCATTGCCTTGATGTGAATGTAAAGCAGAAATAAAATATATTTTTAACGGTACCTTTTAAGATATTACCAAACTGATTTTTAAACATTAATGACGACTCTCAGTCTGCGTTTGTAAGAAACGTAGAAATTGGTCGTAATTTTGGTATAGTTTGAAGCCTAAATACAGTGGCAAAAGAGCTTTAACATCATCTTCATTGTCAGTCTCGTACCTCCCACTGCTGAGTATACGTCTCCTCCCTTTTGTTTCATGCTGTCTTGGTCTGTGCGAATCTCAACTAGGTCTTAACCGGGATATTCTTATAAAAGAGCTTCGTATAGATTTGTATGTACGATGGGTTTTTCAGAGATTATTATTTGATTAGTATTTCTACACCCTTTATCTGTTCTGAAACCGACATTATGTACCGTAATACCTAAATGGAGAAAGGTATCTACGATGTTAATTCAACCGCCTATATAAAGGCAGCAGTGAGTATATTTCGCAAGTATTTACGCACGCGCGATATTATTTCCTTAAACTATTTAATAAATTTAGTAAAGACAGAACACGTTTCGCTTTAGGATTTGTACACAACTGTGGGCTATTTTAATGGTTTATTGATTTATGGATAAATTCCGTGGCTTGTGCGTTTAGTAGGTACTTCAGGGTTTGAATGCATCAATTTGATTGATATGTATTGTCATGTCATTATAATACATTGGCATATCGTCGTGCGCACCTGTTTCTTTGTGATCATTTGAATGTGTTCAAAGAAGAGTCTTTTGCTTTTTGTATTATGCTCTCCTCAATTTCGACAATCTTTCAAATTAACTTCCAGCCTCAATTCTTCTTTAGTCATTGTTTGTGCTACAGGAAAATCTTTCAAACGACTTAGGGATTTTTATTATATTAATTAAACAACCTTATTTTATTCTATGCTGACCTATTTTCTTTTTTCTCTCCACAACCATTAATACGTCTACGTCGTCTGCGTATGATAACGTTATTTTATTTTTCGCTGTTAGATCATTTACTTGGCCCATCGTTACCTACTTCTTTACCAATATTTGCTTCATATTTCACAAACTTAACCACTATAACATGTTTATCTCAAGTTCTTTCACTTGTGTCCTCAGCCCTACAAGTACGTACAAGTGTACCAACCGTAATATCTGGGCTAGCCGTACGGCCTCGCGGGATATCGGACACCGATCGATATGTTTCGTAACTTTCGGCACTGCCTGCCTGCGTATCAAGTTCTTAATTAAAGGCTTTAAATTAGATATGTGTTGCTTTGAATGCTGGTGCTGATTGGTTTGGAATGAATGAATTGAATTGATATCTGGCTGGAGTTTCTGTTGTCTCGATCATGTAAACTTACAAGTAATGGTTTGTTTTTGTATTGCCCAAGTCAGTTGTTTGTTTATATTTTTATCCAACATTGCTTAAGGTTTTCTTGACTTTCTAGTTGTTTTAATTCCCAGACGTAACACATAACGATTCCTTTTATTGTGAGGCAGGTCAGATCCAGACATAAATTCCTTGTTGACTTTTTCGCGATACTGTCAAGTTCAGTCTTCAGGTTCCATCTCGTCCACTTACAAAGTTTTCTATACCTTATCTTCATTAACCTACATGTTGATGCTTTAACACTATTTCTGCTTAGCGATAGCTTAGACCTATCACTTCGTTAGAGATACGGATGCCATTAGTGTGTAATCTATTCGGAATTCAATTCTGCTTTTAATGGCCGCCAAGTCGTAAAGAAAAACGATTGTAAAAATGTGCCGGTTGAGTGGGTCTCGTAAGATTATCTGGATACTAAAACCCATTCAATTGTGATGTTTTTATGTCAATCGTTTGAAGTGGGAAATTCAACTGAATCAAACGTAGACGAAAGAAAGAATAAACAAAACACCGCTAGGACAGGCAGAGAAATATTAATACAGAAAGCCCTAGAAAACTTACTACAAACAATCCCAAACATTTAACAACAATAATAAACACGGCACAGCTAAATTTTGCCACTGCATGCTTTCCGTAACAAGTGGCCCCGTCTGCTATTAAAATGGATTTCTTGTAACCGGCTGCGAATTTCCTCGAATTGCCCCAACGGTTACACTTAAGCTGATAACGGACTGGCGAAACAGGCTGCATTCGCAGTGACGTAACTGACGCATCGAATATAAGCCGACATCAAGGAGTAATGAAGAAATGGAGTTTTGCTTTCTACATAGAGTTGAAGTCATCACACATATTAGGTATATTTAATTGAACACACACACTACTTACTATGACAAGTACTGAATTGAAAGGTTCACAAACTTCACTTACATATTCGACAAAGTCTTTACAATTTCAAAAGGTGACTTTAAATGTCAATAAGTTTGCAATAGCTGAATATAGCGTCGCCCTTTAAATTATCTTTCGTGTGAAAAAAAAAGATAGAAAGAGAGAAAAAATGGTTCATTTGTCTCAGAAACATGTGCATACAGAAAGATAGGTAATCAGAAAAATTTAACAAAATATAAGCCGTTCTATTCTGTAAAAAACTCACCGTGAAAACTTAGGTGAAGTGAGCGTGAATTGACCGTCATTCCACAGGGTTTGACACAATTTGACAGCTCCCCTCAAGCTCACTTCACCTTGTTTTCACGGTGAGATGTTTACAGAATAGACCGGAAGATCTACATTAGGTAATACGAGCATAAAACAGACAAAGTCGGCAGCTGCACGTCATGACTGTGACAAGAAGGTTTCCACTCAGCATGATACTGTGCTATGGCAGACCCACATCACAACGCTGATTTGCGAACACTTGCGTTGACCAATTGTGATGATATATTTCCCCCATCAGCACTCCATTTCGTCCTTACTCCGTGGCACAGCCATCGCATTGACTAACACGTCTAGCTTTAAGCCTGTCTAGTATGTTATCTCCCCTAGTCTAAACTGGTATGCGGAATGTAGACTGACAGAAAGGCATGCACTCAATCGTATGCAAATCTGTACGGACGCGTAAATTGATCCTAACTATTTGAGGAATAATTTAATCTGTGACGAATGAATTCAAATACTTCTCATTAGTTTTCGCCTTTGATTTTGTTTTCAAAGCTGTTTAAACGATAGTGGTATGAAACTAAAACATTTTAAGTTTTAGCTGTTTTGTCCCCACTTTTCAATCTAGCTTCAGTAAATTGGATAGAAAGGTTAGCTCTGAATTTTTAAGATCTTAATCTTTTTAAATCTTCTTACGTGTCTTTTGGGATTTGGCACTGTTTGAGATCACATTGTGTTACAAGATGGCAGACAATGATTAGATGAGAAATGGTTGGCAAGTTCTGTAGTCGATAGAATATCCCTCCATTTATAGTGCGTTCATTGTAACTTGACGCGTGAGGCAGTCATGTTATTGATAGTACTGTTCTGTTAGTCGCCATTTTGAACTCTATTAGTATTGAAACTAAGACTGCATAATTCAATGCTGCCAATTGCGTTACGCGTCAAGTTATAATGAACGGACTGTAGGCGTTTACCTACTTAAAGTATATACTTTCTGGCAAAGTCAAGAATGATGACGATGATAATGATAAGACGGAATTACTTAATTTAAATTAGTTATGTATGAAAAAACTAGAGATTTTAAAATAACAATAGTTTGCGCATTGATTTGGCTTTTCTATAAGTTTGACGTGTTTATTTTGTTTTCACCGTTTCGTTATCACTGTCCCTATTTATTGATGTCTGCGAAGTCCAATTCTTTCATTTTTAAGAGATAACAACCACAAGCTCTACCGGTTACCGTCCCTACCTAAATCTCCTTTATATTCTCCCAGCGTCACATACAATTTCTTTTACTTTCCCCACAAAATAGCCCAATCCGATACCAAAATCCAGATCATAACGAAACCTGGCAGCAATTTCCAGAAGCTGCCGGAATCCTCAATAAAGTTTACTTTAACTGGCATAGTGGGGATTGCCGGATGAATGGACGGCGTGCCTCGAATGTTGGGTCGGCGCCAGGCAGACTTTCAGGGCAACCTTGGCTTTGAATGCAGTTAATTAAATTGTTAATTGGTGGTTTGTTTGATGTAACCTTTGAGTGTTGATTTTATGTGGGAAGACAGAGAATGGCTTGCACGTTCACCGTGATTTAGGTAAATAAGTTTTACATGTAATGCTGGAAATGGTCGATTTTTGATCATTCTATATTGCGGTTATTTCAAGAATAAAGAAATTGTGATTTTTTTTAACTATGGAACTGTTTCCATGCTGAAAGATCACCTAAGATTCAAAAGCATTAACAGAAAAAACAATGGAGGCCCTAAACACGTGCTTGCTATCAATCAGCAAGATATTACACCCATATAAGGTTTCAAATTCAAAAGGTGAGGTGTGAAATGCTCCGTTACTCAAATGTCACAATGAATGTTACCATTCATTCAAATTACGGTAAATATGGAAGCATTCGAGTAGATTCTAAAAGTACGGAAACCGAAAAGCTTCCAAAACAATTGCCTCTGTATGCAACAGGTGGCGTCTTGCCAAAACTGAATGCGTCTTACATTCATCTCACCTCTAAATGAAGTCCTAATTCTTTATCATAAAGTCTATGATCGAATAAAAGAGAGAATGGTTTATGTTACGTTATGTAATAGGAGGTAAGACTGAGACTGTTGTCAAAATGACAACGAACTCATTTTGGCTACTAGCCAAGTGGCCAAAGATAAAAGAGTATTTTTAGTTTTATCAAGCATTACAAATTGTTTGTTCGATTTACCTAACGAGGATGTAAGAATTGTGTCACATATTGCATAAACTTTTATAACAGGAAGGTACTAATATTGATTTATTTAAGTTCATTTTCCGCTTGGTAATCTCTATGACAAATTCTTAATCCTACTTATCCTATCCAATAATATTATAAATGTGAAAATTTATATGTTTGGATGTTGTAATCAATCACGCAAAAACGGCTGAACGGATTTGGATGAAATTTGGCACACAAATAGTTTATATACTGGATTAAAGTAAAGGATTTTTTCCCGATATTTTCTCGAGATCGAGACTTATGCGGGAGAGACTGCGGGGCGCTGCCGTGCTGCTATGAGATAATATGTATATTGAACAGTTACACGTTGAGATTCGTCGGTAGAATCTCTTGTTTTTTTTAAGTAGCATATTTCCTCTTTTCCTGCAATCTGCAGGAGTGATTTCGTGAAAAGCGACGGAAGTGTGAACACACTTCCACACTTCAAGTTCTGTGTGAACAGGAAGCCGGGGAAGTATGCGCTGTTTGATTTTTTATCAATGAGCGCGCGGGGTGCTAGAGTTGGCAGTTGGTACCAACACATTTTCCGAGAGGTTGTAAACAGGATAATGATGATGATGGTGAGGGTGATGGTGAGCGTGATGGTGACGGTGACGATAAAAGTGACGGTGATGAATATTGTTTAAGTCATGAGTCAGCCAAGATGTCAGATGTTACACATCATATGCGACTTCTGTAAGGGTCGCCCATTTTATAAAAATCGTACTCGATTTGCTTGTTACCAATTACAATTTTTATATCGAAGTTGAATTTGTACACGAGCCGTCTCGAAAAACTTCTATCTACCAACAAAACAACAGTTCCAACAACTTTAACCAAAAAACACAAGCCTTACAAAGTCCCAATCACCGGCACCGAATGGCCAATCAACAGTCCATAAAATCAAGCCAAAACATTGTTTCAATAGACACGAACGAGGAAAACAAGAAAACATCCATAACTTTTCATTTTCACGGATCATCGGTCTGGAGGCGGCCCGATGGAGTTGGATGGAACTTTTTTCAATCAATACGGATTTTTCATTACGTCTCGCGTCTGTTAGAATTTGCACGTAGCCGTAAATATTGAGGCACAGATGCTATTTATATATCTATATATATATATATATATATATATAGATATATATATATATATACACATGCTACCTTTTCTATGTTTTTTTACACGCTCCTTTTTGTTGGATTGCTTGTGTGTCTGTTGGATTGGCTTTCGATTTGATTGTGTTTAAGTAGATTAGAAAATTGTTGTTATTGTTTAAAAAAAATTGAGGGCTGCTTCATGTTGCCCTTAGCACAGTTCTGATAATCTCTTCATGTATAGGTTTGTAAATTTTACAATGAAAATGAGAAGATTTTTTCTGTTGCCACTTTTTTGCTCTTTTTATTTAAAATTTTCTGTTTTGAACATTACCATATCATATTTTGACACGGCTTCCTCAAAGGAAAGGTGTTTCATTTTTTATCTCAATGAAAAGCTTTTCAAAATGAAACATAAAACTTAAATCGTTGGAGAATCCAGGAGTCCTTGTACGATGGTCTCATATAACTGGACACAGATCCTCTACACTTCTATCCGCAGGGTCACCAACAAATCAAAAATGCTATCAAAGCTTTACGACCCACAAAGAGATTTCCGCAAGAACATGGGACATCTATCCTTTGAAAACATAACCCACACAAATGAAAACATTCCACCGATCTTTCCAATAACTCAAGGTTCACCCCAACACCAATAAGAAAACCATAATGCAACAAGTGGTAACCATAACTTCTAATACAACGAAGCACAGAAGTATCACCTCCAAAAACATCATCACCCTCGTGTCCTTGTCCCACTTTATTTTGGGGTCTTCGCGGCATTGTCTTCTTTTTTTAGCTCACATCTCAATCGTCACCCCACTTATTCCGAAACGCATAGCTATCATGCTCTTATCCAAATTTATTTGGGGTTGCTGCAGTGTCTTCTTCTTTTATACCTACATCTCTATTGGCCGTCATCTTTTTACTTATCCCACTTCTGAAAACACTCTAACCTTGGTAACTAACTACTCAGGGACGTACGACCTCTTCCTCTCTCCTAATTTTGCTGTGCCCGACAGGGTCCATATTTGATCTTATATTGTGTTATACTACCTATGTATACATATGGAATGCAATAAACAATTGAGTATTGAGTACGGACTTCAAATCGATGAATAACATTAATTAGCCAGTATATTTTGGAACGCCATCTGTCAAAGATGTAACAAATTGAGAACAATTTTTTTTTTTTGTTGACATTATTGTGCTAAGATATGCTAGTTAATTACAGTTAAAGATTGTATAAAGAATGATCGCTGAGTGCGGGAGTAAGAAACAGGATTGTGAAATAAATGACAATAGCTAATGTCACTCTCTTCAGTGATGATTCTGTATCCTTCATCGTCGATGTCTGCGTAAGTTTTGTGAGTGGAACTTCTGCCCATATTTTCCTATTAATGGTGTAAGCTGCTGTGACCCACTTTTCGTGTCAAGGTTGCCTCCCGGATCAACAAGTAGGGGCCTACTTAGACACCCGGTGAAAGTGTTCGTGTTAATCAAACATATTATGGCTGTATAACTTTTATTGGGTTAGAACAATAAGTTTATTGGGAAAGGGAAGATTGTTTCATAAAGTAATTTGGTAAAAATGGATTGGATTTTGGGTTTCACTTTTATGTGGAAAAAGTGCTTTAGTAATACGAATAATTGATTTAATATTTGCATTGTCTGTACCTATCTGTGAACCACGCACGCGCAATACGGAAGAAATGTTATAAAGTGGCAGTTCTCTTAAGACGAGATCTTTGTTCGTATGTATGTGTTCTTCCAATTTCTATGTTTAAGTAATTTGTTAGAGTTATTCAAATTACTTTTCCTTCTTTTTAATATTTATAGTATTTTGTTTCAAACAAGATAATATTTACATAATATCTATGTGCATGTACATATATAAAAAAGAAGGGAAAAAAGCATAGGGTATCAACAAATTCGTCCGCATCGCTGTCAACAGGAAAAGTGCCCAAGGTTGGTAGCTTTCCCACGTTGTATGGCGATGCTGATTCTTTGGCCAAAAAATAGGCCAGTCCTCTGGTTACGTGAAGAGTCGACCAACCGCTTGGCGATGTCTCGCAAAACCAATTGGGTACTCGGACCCCATAGCCCTAGTGTTTAACTCCAAACAGCTCGAAAATATAACTCCAAATAAGATTTGAATATTTTTGCCGTTATTGTGACGTTTTTAAATATATTTAGAACTTTCCCATGAATAATTATAGTCGTGACATGAAAAAACCTTAACCCTGACTGTTATTGACCCATTGTTTACAATTAATGTTTGTAATAAAAAACTGTCACAGTTCTTGTAATTTTCTATGGGCAAACGCTGAATAGAGCTGAATAAGTGTGAGTAGTCCATTCAGTTGTAGTTAGTTTATAATTGCGGTTTCTTTGGGAAACGACTGTTAGTCATGCGAAGAATTGATGATTTCTAAGTTATTTATGAGTTCTCAATTATTACTCATAGATAAGAAAATATGTTTATAAGTCATTCTTCTTCGTCTCGTCGTTTCGACGGTACATACATTTATGTTGACTAAAAAACTGATTGGGTTCAGTAGATGGCCATATTTGTTGTGGCGTCAGAGACGTTGTTCAGATCGTCAAGGGTGCAGGTGAATGGACAATTAATTGGGATATTCTAGCTGATGGGACACTGTCTGTCTTGTCCTCAGGAACACTGAAAGGACATCAAACACCATCCGAGTAGTCTTAAAAATAATAAAAATTCAGCCTGTTTTATTAAAATATTTTAGTCAAAGTAAGCAAAATTTTAAAACACAAAAACATAATCTGCTTCCGATATCCTTAATAGCTAATAATCTTGCGTGGTTATTACATAAATGTTAAGACAATCGAGGCTGAACACGTTTGAGGTAACGCTAAATTATCAACCTTTCTAATTTCCGTCCGATCGCATTATAATCATCCCCACTTTGTATATTATATAACATAACTGTTTTAACATAATAAAATTTACTTAATAAAATTTTTTTCCAGATTTAGCTAAATCCAAACTACAAAGCCTTGAGCACAGACGCAGGGTAGCCAGCCTTTCGGTTTTTTACAGGATACATTTCGGAGAGTGTGCGCAGGAATTGCATGAATTAATTCCGCCATCCCCTTTCCACCATCGGACAAGCCGTCGTACGGCGGGTATCCATCCTTTCGTTGTCCAAACCTCTACGGTCCGGACTAAGCGTTTCGCCTCGTCGTTCATACCGCGTACATCGAGGGACTGGAACAATCTGCCTGCTGCGGTTTTTCCGTCCGATTATAATTTGGGTGTCTTCAAGGCTAGACTGAATAGGCTCTTAATAAGCTAGTGCGCCTCACCATCGACGATTGCATCACTGCTTACCATCAGGTGGGATCGCAGTCAAGCGCTAGTTTATAACTATAAAAAAAAAAAAAAAAAAAAAAAAAAAAAAAAGAATTCATTCACCAACAAAACCATAAATAAAAAAACCGGTGGAGATAATAATATCTTATGAATATTCACGATTGAATTGGCAACCACTCGCTAGCAACTCAAAATGTTAGAAAACGTAAAAATACTTATTAAATACGTACTAGAATTTATTACCTTTTTTACATTACCTAAATATTAGCTCAGATGTAAGGGTGAATATGGTCAAAATCTTTCCCTAAATACAAAAACGGGTTGGTTCCGAATCACAACACAAAGCGGTATTTTTTAGTAACTTTTGCTTATTTTTTAAGGCTACCATCATAGTGAAGCCGCCGTTACATTTATATAAAACAAACACTTAAAAAAACAACTAAACATTCCATATTACCTACGTAACCCCAAAAATCTTTAAGTTCCGCTAAAGAAGCCTACTATAATATCGTAGAACATTTCGGATCGCCCCAAATCGTAGCAGTGTGCCGATGACCCCGCGCCGCGAGGTCAGTTGTTGCGTTTGAGAGCGAAAGTGGCACTTCTTGTCTGCCGTAACATTAGTAGTGGTCAATCGAGACTGAAAGTACTACGAAAGAATATTGTTTGGATGTTTTTTAGGTGATAGTTTTGGTACAAATCGTTCTGCGAGCTAGTGTGGCTTAGTTGGTATTGGGAAATAATATCTTGAACGACCGCTTTTTAGGTGAAGAAGGATTGAGGTTAAGTTGATTTTTTTCCAGTGATGTCATGAATAGGATTATGTTAAGATGATGAGCAGGTTGGAATATATATATATATATATATTGCCTAGCATTGACATGTCACAGATTAAACTAGAGTACAATAGGTCAGCGAAGGCGTTCTTCCACGCGTCCTAACATAACATTATACCAAGCATTGCCGTACATGCTATATCAACATTAATTATAGGGAAGAAATATGTTCAGCAGCATGGTTTAGTTCTAAATGTATTCCGTCTCGTTTTTATTTTGCATCCATATAAAAGATAGCGACCATCATAAATTCTATGAAGATAGGAAATATTTTCAGTTTATTCAGTGCGTCACAAACACGGTGCCACTATGCGTCTCTTATAAAGGCTACCATAATGGTATAAATACCTCCATGGAAGAACACTTCACAGATTTAAATGTCAATGCATAAAATTGTCTATGACATACGTCAGTGGGTGTTGTTTACTTTGTCTCGTCTTGTTTTATTTCTTATACAAATAGTTAATAACAGGCCTCAGTAATAGGCAGTGTTCGATATTTACTATAGATTTTATTACCTTTATATATACTGGTATGTATATTACCTTTCTTCATAAGTATTATGAATTTACAATGACATGGACAGGACGTTGTGTTTGATTTCTTGTGGGTTTGATGAGGCTTGTAAATTCTTTTGCAATTATCACGAGAAGACACTTTATTTTAAGTGGACGAAATTAGCTAATCACTAACATAACATCACGCCTTGTTTCCCTGAAGGGTTAGGCAGAGGTGCACCCATAATACACCCACATTTCGCCAGTTGTTTTTAAGTCCCAGGTAATTGGGGGCGAGCCTATTGCCACCATCGAGCACAAATTCCAGACTCCCGAGGAAAAGCCCAATAACACTTTGCCCGACCTGGGAATCGAACCCAGAACCTCATGCTCAGCAGTAGCGCTTGCGACCACAAGTCCAAAGAGGCAGAGGCGGTCTATTAATTCCATGTCAATAAACCCTATTTAACACTACCAGTGCCGTGTGTATGTTATCATCAAATTTCCTCATACCAGGCGTATATGAAACGAAAGATATAACAGGACTATATGGACTATATATTGCCCCTATGATCACAGCTTAACCTGATTCAACCTTTTCGATATTTTTACCGTATTTCTATGATGTTTTTTTCCTTTCTGTCCCTTGGATGTTGGATCCGATTATCCTTATAGCCTTCGATAAAATAAACTTGGTAGTTTTCTCCACTTCTCATGGCCTTGTGTATAATATGTATCTTTGAAGATTCTTCATATTACTTCCTATATATGCAATTTCTCCCTTCTTTTCATAAAAGTCAGGAAGATTAAGCAGCGTCTTCTTGTCTGCTAATAATAACAGACTGTGATCATCAATTTGCCTGCCAAGTATAATGTTCTCGGAAATGTACTTTTTGACCCTTTATTATGAGATCATTAGGAGGCTCAGGATTTAGAATGGCCTTTTAAAGGTTAAAATTATGAACTTATCTTATGTTTTGGGATGCTCTCTCGTTTATGCTTTTTAGAAAAACTTCGTCCTAGATACTTGCACGTTCTGTACTCTGCATTAATTCCTCATTCTGCAATGGATTGGACGTTTCCGTTTGGTTACGAAGAATTTGCAAAGGAATTGACTGCGAATTGGTCCCAATTTGTCTTTGGGTCATCTTCGTGTTATTTGAGTTGGCATATTGGCTGATTTGCCAAATGTTCGCCAAATGTGGGTGTGGTTTGTTGTTATAAGTTGCTGTTTATTTGCGGCAGTCTGTGTTTTTTTTGCGTAGAACTTATTCTCGTGACTAGTCGTGACATCATTTTTGAACAGGTTGTCGATGTTGAATGCGCATAGATATTGCGTCTTATGTAACAAAATTAGACAGGCGTGTAATTTAGATGTGAGCGTCTCATCATCATAATTATTATTATTGCTGTAAATTATAATTATTTAATTAAAGACGCTGTGCTTACGCTTGCTAATACAATACCCAAGATGATTTGAACAACTAGAATAATTGAATATCAAACTTATAATCTTCTTTTGTCCACAGGGCGCTACCAGTGATCAAGTCTCCCGTACCAGCATGTAGTAGTCAGTGAACGATAAAACCACAAAAATTTTCACTCGCGTTCTAACTAAATACAAGATGGCTGACGTTCTCGAAATCGACCCCGTGGACGATGACCTCGGTTACGATTACGATACGACAAAGATCCCCGACATCATTGCCCCGGACGAAATGATCGAATCTGGGTACCAGGAGGGGTCTGAACAAAGTTACGGGGACCGTAGGGATTCGAAGGAGGGTTTCGGGGGCGAAGGGGACTCGGACAGTGGTGTGGATGGTGTGAGCAGTGGCTGTAGTGTCGCCGATGACTGTCCCGTGGTGTCGATCAATGATGTGGTGGCGTATTACGATGACATTCGTCCGAGGAGGCGGCATGTACCTCAACTCAGCTTCTACAACGTGGACATCGAGCGACTCGCCATGGATGCTCTCGTTCAGGTGAGTTTAGTAATTACTTTTAGTTTTACAGCTGTGACTTAACTTTTTTTACGATCGGGATTAAGCTGGTTCAAGGGATCTATAATCTATGTGTATGTAAAAAAATATCATTGCCCGGAAATACGGAATGCCGGACGTTGTTTTTGCCAATTTATCTAAAGAAATAGGCACCCCATTTGTCTTGCCTTGGCTATCTAAGTGACCTTTATAATGAAAGTTACAAGATTAATATGCACTTAGGCCTTTGATGATACTACCAAAAACGAAGAATAAAAATAAATATAAAGAGGATATTGCAGAAATTGTTTCGTTTATGTATATTCATTTTGTTTACATAATTTAATACTCAATATCTTTCAATGCTCAATACTCAATATCTTTATTGCTTTACCATAACGTGTTCTTAGGTGGTAACTAAAGAATTTAGATGGACCCTGTAGGGCACAGCAAAAGGGTAGGAGAGATGAAGCCCTGTTTTAGGAGATCATTTTTGTGGGACACGTTTTAACTTATACATAATAAAAGTCAGGAGATCGCGAATAAAAAAAAAAATTCATTCTTGCCATACCTAGACACAAAACAAAAAACAAAAAACAAGGATTACTCAATCGTCTACCAGGGAAGCATAGATATGTAGCAAGCGATCTCAATGCTCACTTTGATATGCAAAGCATTTACTCTCTCAATTAGAACGAATCTGTTTCCGTACGATCTCCTGACAATGACAGAATAAGAAATACGGAACAAGCCAAGACTACGGGTATTACGATATGGAAAGATGTTTTATATTCTGTGTACGCAATTAGATTACAGTACAAAGTTAATGTTACTTTCTTAAATGCATAAAATTGCGGATTCTCAATTCGTGCAACATTTGAGGTGATTTTAATGAGTTTTTAACACATCTTAGAACCAAGATAGATTCTTTTACTTTATGAACCCGTATTGTAAAGCGCTCTCGTAAGAAACCACATTTAAAAGTCATTAACATAGAAAAGGTACTATAGTATAAGAGTCAACTATTATTTTATGCATTCTCTAGGAAGTCTAGGAGCTTAAAATAATGTGAAAAATGTACCGCAACTGCAAGTTGCGTAATATTTCGTAAACATTATTTTTTTGTGAAACTCATATGATTCGCTCTTTGAGGTAACTCCGTAGCATTTATCTATAAAGGAATACGCGAAAGTATGTAAGATAAAATGTACATAAAATTCACATTAACGATGTTACTAAGATATTTAATTAGCATTGCAAAGAATATGGTTGCATATCTATTTTTAAATCCGGCCTCGATATTTACGATATTGCTACTTTTTATTTTTAAATAAAAATCTTTCTGCAGTGGAATGACCTCTTCTCCTTCTCCAGTCTTTAATTATTTATTAATTATGAATTGAGAATTTTGTTATGTTATGTTATCATTGCAATGAATTATCGTTAAATAATGAAAATTAGTAGTTAATATTAACATATTTTGTTAATATGATAATTCTTTTCAGTTGGTTTTGCAATGTTCCTGCTTAATTGTTTTACCGGCTAGTGGATTCGACCAAACATAAAACGACCGCGGATAAAATTTATTCCTGTTTAGTCGAATCCGCCCTTAGTCAATTACACATTCAGTACATTTTGTGAAAGCTTGATCAATAAATTGTAACCGATAATACCAACAAGGTATATTGACCTAAGATTTGATGGGGCAAGCTAACGTTATAGCAGATGTCCAGTCGTATAATACGTGTTTTTATAGGTCAGTTTTCTTTATGGTATTAGATGCTGTCACTTGGTAGGTAGGTGTTTTCAATAACTGTCGCCCATTGCTAACTGCAGTGTCAAATAGAATACCAGTTAATGTTTACAATATTAAACCCTTAAGTCATTGTTACTGTAATTAGGACTCAAAATATACATTGTTTTAAGTTTGGGACTTAGAGATATTTCCGGATAATTTCATTACTTTGTAGTAACAATGTATATCTTTACTAATACGGGGTGGCAGGGACATCGACGGAAAAAACGGTTAGCATGTGTATTCAGTACATCATTCTAAGCCCCCTAAATAGAAATTTTCCATCGGTTATTAAAACAAAAATCCGCAGTTTCCTACAATAGTGCAATACCTACACGGTCAAATTGTATGGAACAGCAGATTTTTTTTTCAATAACCGATGAAAAACGTCTATATAGGAGGGCTCAGCTCAGAATGATGCACTGAATACGTGGTAACCGTTTTCGCGTCGATGTCCCAGCCACCATGTATTTTATAGAGGTATTTCTGAGTTTGTATGAAGGGTGTAATCTCGAAACTACTCATCCGATCATGAAAATTTTCTCACTAATGGAAAGCTTCAGTATTGCAGAGAATATATAGGATAAATTTTATAAGAATTTTTTAAGAATTTTTTAAGAAAAAATTTTAAGAAATTTTACGCGGACGTCGCGGGCAGAGGCTATAAGTCTCACATAGTTAACAAAACCGTCCAAATAATTCCCGTCTTCATCCTTTAAACTTCTGTCAGCAGTAGACAGTGTAGTGAATATAACATGAAATAGTTATATAAGACTAACTTTGTTACAAAACGTATGTTTAGCTCAGTTGGATCGGTATACCTTTCTCTTAATGTCCTGTGCTGTGTCGAGATGGATTATTTAGTACTACGTAACATTGTTAGCCACTTCAATTTGTACATTGGTTCAATTGAATTTGATTGAGGAAAAAGTTGGTTTAAAATATTCACTGGCTAACAAAAGTTTTGACATATCATCAGTTTCGTTTCATGCTCTGAGAGTTCTATGATAGGCCATCTCCCTTTTGTGTCATGTTTCCCTGCCTAGTAGTGATCGAACTGATCAGTAGCAGCCCGGAGTCTGGATTTGTACCCGGTTGATGGCAATAGGCTCGCCCCCTATTACATGTGACTTAAACATAACTGGCGAAATGTGGGTGTACTATAGGTACACCTCTGCCCAAACCTTCGGGGAAATAAGGCGTGATGTTATGTTATGTGATTTTTGATAGATATAATACTCTCTATTACCATTGACTTTGACATTTGACATTTTGTGAATGTGAGAACGTTGTAGGCTCAACAGACTGTCGATTTGCAGACTATTTTCTCTCTTGTTAAGTATCTTGTTGACAAGCCTACACTGTCCTCTCATACCTATTCAAACTGTACATTTTTGAAAACATTGTAAAACCCATTTATTTTTAAAAGAGTGACTGGAGTTTCTTGCTGGCTCTTCTCCATAGGAAACGACCAATTGGAACCGTGCACCTAGCTTCTGACGTTTCATAAGTGCCATAAGTTGATTTTGATTTTAATTTTTGACATTACCATTGGTCTTTACTTAGTAACTTTGTTTTTGTGCCTGTGAAAGCACAGCGCCATCGTTCTCACAATCTGACATAGTTATTGATGTAGCGTCATTTTGAACGGTGAAAGTAACATCAAAGTTTATCCATGTAATATCAAGCTAATGTGTCAAAAATATTTTTTTATGTATTACATAACATAACATCACGCCTGTATTCCTCGGAGGGTTAGGCAGAGGTGTACTTATAGTACACCCACATTCCGCCAGTTATTTTTAAGGCCATCAATCGGGCACATTAAGTCTACTAATTTATAAACGTTACAATGGTCTCTCAATGGTGAGTTTTTGACAGTTTTTGTATGGCAAATCTGTCAAAAACTCACAATTGAGAGACCATTGTAACGTTTACAAATTAGTAGACTTAGGCCCCTGGTTGCTACTGAGCTATTCCAGATGGTAAAACCCAAATAACACTTTGCCCGACCCGGGAATTGAACCCAGGACCTCATGCTCCGCAGTAGCGGTTGCAACCACTAGACCAACGAGGTAGTCCTTATAATTATAATAGTGTTTATAAATTACTCAAAAAAAATTGAGAGAGTTTGTTTGTTGTTCTTTATTACTAATGTTGTTATAAAGCTTGACGTAGGTTAAGTCAACTAATATTACTTCACATAAAAACTTGACATTAATAAACGCTTTGTAAATACTGCTTGTCCTTGTCATTTTCATCAGTATAAGTATTTAAGTTAAGGTGGCGTCAATCATTCTGAACGTAAAAAACTATGTAATAAAATATTATAAATGAAAGATTACTAAAGCTTTGTAAGCACTAATGACAGTCAGTAAGATATAGAAATCGGGCTTAATACGGATTATCTTTTGCATCCTCGAGAAGTAGATATTCTGGTTTTGTATTGAGCGTCTGCTCTCGGTCTTGAAACCAGTTTTTTGTTATGTTATGTAATCAAAGTACAGGTGGATTTAGATTCACTTTAATTTGTTATGATGTTTTTAACATCCTAACTTTATATTAAAAATGCGAAAGTGAGTTTGTTTGTTTGAGACTGTTTTACGCCAAAACGGTTGAACGGATTTGGATGACATTTGGCATATGGGTAGATGATGACCTGGAGAGGGACATGGGCTACTTTTCATCCTAGACCACAGGCGAAGTCGCGGGGAATCGTACTGTATTCAGACTTTTCATCCTTCTTAGTGGATGTTGCAGAAAGTCAGCGTCAGGTACTTAATAGTGCCCAGTGCCATTGGTATTATGATCTGTTTGGTCCTTTGGCATTTGTATATTTATTTTATTTTATATGGTTCTCTATACATTTTTTTGTATATAATAATAATTAATTTTCGTATCAACATGCGAACAATGCGAAAATAATTTTTGTGTATTATTTTTTCAACCACTTGTGTGATTAATGTATCCTGGATTAACAGAAAGAATATTTTCATCTTACAAGACCAAAAAACTCAGAATAATAAATTGTATGTAAGAATAGTTTTTAAAAACCATTGTTTAGTCTACCTTTCAATACTATTGCTAACTCATGGGACAGCCATAGAAACTGAATTATAAGACATTAAATCAATGGCGTTAGCTAAGATGTAGCATCGAACTAGGGCATATTGTTACGTCATCGCCTTTCATCATGCTAGTAAGTGGTTTAGCTTTAGAGAATAGGAACCAATGGTGGATAATGTATTTAGTGCTATAGGCTTTTGTAATCGAAATAAAACTAAGATTGGTTACTGGCAAAGGGAAGACAAAGGTACCGATGGACGGATTTAGTTAAACATGATGAGGCTAAAAGGGGGTGAATGAACGAACGAAAAAAAAACAAAATGGATGGTATGTAAAAACGAATTGAGATTGGAAAAGGAGGATAAAGAAAATAAATAAAGTCCTTAATAAATAATAAAAATAAACAAAGAAAACCTTAATGAGAGTAGATATAAAAAAAAAGTTATAGGTACTTGGAGGTGTAGTGTTCGCAGTACCAAATAAGCCAAGAAACTAGTAAGTGAACGTGTTAATAGTTTCAGTTTCTATTGTATAAAACACATGTAATATTCACAAATGGTGGATCATTATTTTAATCGGTCTACGCATACGTGACCTGAAACATAATTTACGGTGACAGAAAATAAGAAGATTTTAAATAAATTGAATCATAAAGATACTTAACTTGCTCTTAACTATAGTTAAAGAGCAAAAAACATTATACTTCGATAAAATGGAAAATATTCTTTTGCTCCTTCTTCTATTAAAGTGTTCTCTTTAAATGTACTAGTTACGATTTTGGTATGTTAGGCTTTCTGTTATTTTCCCTAACAACAACATGAGTTATCATGACCAAAAGAACAATGCAACAAGACCAGAGATAAGGCTCGAAATAGTTTTGAAACAATTGACGTAATTTAAAAATATAATTTGCATATAGAATTCACTTGTTGTTAAGCAACTGAGATGTTACAACGGAGAATGTAGCTTATGCAACGGCGGGCAATCGCTATGCATCATACGGCGTAGTGCACAACGAAGTTAGCCGAATATCGACGAAAGATTTCAACAGGAAAAGGCCGTTCTCTATTCTGTGTTAGTGTTAGTCTAAAAAAAACAGAATCTTTCTGAAAAGGGTAATCCTAGCTTGAGACCGCATAATTTTTACATAACCACGGTTAATTACCATAAATTTGAAAATACTTCTTTTATATCAAAACATCTTCTTTTTTATAATATTGAATTTCTGCTATGAATGGTACCTTCCATGCCAATTGTTTGCAATTTGTTTTCCTTAAGACTGACTGTTCTAATTTTCGTGACATAAAAATATTGGTATTAAAAAATCTTGCATTGTTGTTGTTTCGCACCCAACTCTGAATTTATTCGCATTTTATTTAACTTCTATTTCTTCAGTTGCTATGGTTGCTAATTCCACTCTAATAGCAAATCGATAAACTATTATGGCAAAAACTATGCGGGTGTAATCGTCGCAATCTCTCTTTAATTTATTCGATGTAGTCGTCCACCGACTTTCGACATTCAACAATGTACTCGCGGCCTTAGAATCTTTTTTCTTTATAACAATCTCTTTGGCTACTTGTCTTTTTTCTATTTCGTAATTTAAAGTGAGTGGTTGCAGTTGATATTATCATTTATGTGTCAATTTGTTACTATATCGATTTAAATTTTACCTGTATGGTAGGTAAAGGTCGTGGACTCGTGATTACGTCAATTGAAAGGTATTTGGATTGAAAAGTTGTTTAAAGTTCAGTTATTGAGTAACGCGTGGAATAGGCAATGAGACGATGAACAATGATTTTGGAATTATGTTGTAAAAGTAATAATCATTGCGCAAAATAAATTGTATAAGATTTAAAACATAAATGTTGTCGTTATTTTGATGTTCAAAAAGTGCTGATTCTCAGCTAATTTGAATAATTGACTTTTGGATTTTGTAAATGATGAATCAAAGTGTTCCTTGAAAGGAAATTTTGAATTTGAATAAGCTTTTGGCTAGATTGAATATTACTATTCCCATTCTTGAATGAATATCTCTTGACCCGTACTAAAGGTAGCTAACGGCTTATATTAATTTAATTTTCCTGAAAGCTCGTCCCGAACATTTCTTAGAATGCTATCAAAATATTGGACCGCCTTCAGATTGTACAAAAGTAAATACAGAAATACCACGAAATTAGCATGAAATACGAAGAAATACGTTCTTAAAACAGTCGTTTCTAAGTGTACAGAAGAAGATTAGGGATCCAGAGAACTGTAGGTTGAATAACATAACATCACGTGTCTAGTTTGTATAATTTTCTCAAGTTCATATTTTAACTGTTAAATTCCATGAAAGCCTTCCTTTATTTAGCTACATATATTGTTATATTGAATATACATATACAATGTAGAGACGACAATACAACAATAAATGAAAACACTGGCAATATTAATGCATAGGACTATCAAATAAATCCTAAAACTAAAAAAAAAAAATTCTTACAAACTAAATAGTAGTGATGGGCCAACTATGGGTTTTGCAAATCTTTGACTAGCTATAGTGACTAAACTATTGGAGATGTTTGATTTAATTTTCGTATGCAGACTGAGGACGTCATTAGATATACGTGTCGTCACCACCTTGTATATGTATGGTAAACAGTGGTCTGTGTGGCAAAAAATTTGCCGGACAGATCAAGAATTGTTCTAACCCTTCTGAAACTTATTCACTCAGTGTCGAACTCAAGAACATGAAGACCTCTTGTCTAACAATCCTTTTGTGTTCGACCTATAAATAGGACATTGTTCAGTATTTCGGGACAATAGAATTGCTTGTACTTAGTAGGGTTTTAGTGGCTCCTGTTATTTAGACTTGCTTTCGAAAATATAATGTTATAAGAAGTACGTTGCTATCATTGTATCATGCGTAGACATTCTGAGGGTTACTTACCCTCGGTAGGTACTCCCAAGTTTTTCAATTAAAGTTTTAGTGTGTTTACGTTTTGTACGTAAACATTCTAGTATTATAAGAGTTTGATATACCTAACGTTAAAGGTTCGGCACCAAAAATAGGTTTTTGTTTGTGAACGAACACAGTTGTCATGGTCACAGATAACAAGAAGGTTCAATCAAAGTTTTAATCTAAATTAATTCTTGTTAGCAATTTAGGGCTCTCTTGCCCGGGTTGCGTGAAACTATTCACTAGTATTCAGATGCCTTATAGCCTTTTTTTTTTTTTGTTTTGGGTGGGAAATCATCAAATAACTTCTCCCGCTCTGGGCGGAGCGGGAGGGCGTGTCAGACTCTTACTGACTAAAACCCACCCGTGTTCCTTCAGTTGCCTGTGTTGCCAGGGGCCACGGTATCCCTTTCGGACTTTCCCGCAACCCCGGCAGATGCCTTATAGCCTGTCATACAGAATATTGCCCAGTGACTGAATTTCGGTGGTGAGGAATTAGTCGTTCCGTGAAACATATTTATTCTGTAAGGTCTGACACGTGGAGCACGACAAAATAATATCATCACATTATGTCGCGACGAAAGGAGAAGTGACCATGTTTATTATAGTTAAGACGTATTGTTTCGGCACGAGAAAATGTCATGGCAAAATTTTGTCGCGTTAGCCCCTGAAAAGACTACAAGGGAAGGCCCTAACGTGTGTTGTAATAGCTAGACAAATGATTGAATTAACTAGTCCCCTTTCCTTTACACAATGAAGCCTCACCACGTGTAGGTACGGGTGATAAAAATAGAGATAATAGGACTGAAATAAAAACCCGACTTATTGTTTTAAATTCTAATACGCAACATAGTTTTTAATGATGTAAATACAGTCTATTGTCATATTTTTTGCCGTAAAACGTAGTCTATTCTTAAGATGAATGAGTATTGATCTTGGAGTACGAATGATACAAGCTATACATAGAGCGTACATAGCAGATTTTGATGTAGCCTCATCAAATCTATACTAATATTATAAAGAGTTAAAATTTGTTTGTATATATATATTTGGGGGTAATCTTCAGAATTATCGATCCGATTCCGAAAATTCTTCGAAAGCGGATGAAATTTCACATGACGAAGTCGCTGGCAGAAGCTAGTTCACACTTTTATGTCGCTTGTGCTAGTTTCGAAACTAGCACATTTATTTATCACCTGCTAAGCTGCGGTAACATCAGCTTAATACATTTATAATATCTCATCGTACGTCATTATGCTTGCATCTATCCAGTATGCGGCCAATGTGTCAAAGACAAGGTTGGAATGTGTTATGTGCCTGTAACTTCAGTTATGTTTTTAATGTTTTAAAAACATAACCCAGCCAGACTGTAAACCTTTAGTTACTGGAGAAATTCCTCGATTTTAATAACAAAGTCGCTTTTCATGTGTTTGTCCGCTTAGTTCTAAACCTCACAATGCAATTTGATATGGTTTTCATCATTATTGAGAAAATGAATTTCGGAAGGTTTATAATATATGTATATATTAATAGGTGTATAATATATAAAAAATTTACTTACATCTAGCAGAGAAATCTTGAAGTTTTGACATGTCGCTACATCTGTAGATCGCACCCGTGCAAAGCAGGTTGGGTCGCTAGTTAGAGTGACAAATGAATGGACGTTGAAAGATGTTTGGATTAATTCAAAAAAATTGTTAACACTATAGCGCGAAATTTATATTTATACTTTTCGTAATTACACATCATGGTCTTATTTATACTTTAGAGTTTAAATGAATCAGTTGTACCCATCATTCATGTTTAACGACGATCGTCATTTGGTTTTTAACAATGTTTTTGTGTCATTGTTCATTATGTTTGTTTTTGAAGGTGACAATTTGAATTAAAGTTTTTGTTATGGGTTAGCAATGAAAAAGCGTTATACTGACATCACTTTATAGTTAGCTAGCATACAAGGTGACAGATCAACGATATTGAACTGTTGGTAGACCTGATTCGAGGCTGTTTCTAGACAGACAAATTTTTCGCTTAAAATAAAGTTGACGTGAAACGAAACTGACTGCTCATAGTCAATGTAAATAAAAATATGATACAGACGAGAGATGGTTCTATCTACGGCTGATACAACTGTAAAAGTTATTGTATGAGCATCCTAGTCAGACCTGCTTCGCTTGGCTCGGGTTACAGTCATTTTTTATGCTGATATCTCAGAAGCAGTAATTGCATCCTCTGATTACGTAAATTAGGTGATTCACGTACCTCTCCCGGTAAAAGCATCTGTTTATTTTCTCATTTAAATTGTAAATGTTGAACGAATCCGTGTACAGGGAAATGTAAACGACGTACCAGTAATCTGATCACGCGCATACTCAGGTGTATGTACCTTTGAGGAATTTAACGTAACATGTTACAAGGATCTGACGTTAACACTTGAGCGCTGAAAAATACTTGTATTTTCTACTTATCACCAATACTTTTACAAGCAAAATCAATACGATCAGTCTCTTGCCCTTATTTATCCCATTTTATTTGGGCACGGCGAAACATGTCTTCTTCTTCCATACTTCTCTATTAAGTAGATTTCCACCAAACGGCTCGCATCGCATCGGATCGGAAAGGATAAGGATGCGGCGACAACCGATCATGTCCAGCAGAACGTCAAAGCATACGAACGGTTTCGTACCGTCGCTTGCGAATGTAACCGTTTCTGCATCATTCTTACCGTGTTGCAGCCTAAACGATCCGATCGGATTTGACGACAGGCGAACGGAGCCGATCGCGCGTCGCAGCATACTTTCGGGTACGATCGCGTGTCGCGGGAGATGCCCGCGGTCAAGCTGCTGTGCGCGGCTTGGTAGTATAGACTTTATATACTGAGTACACTGTTTAATATCGTTTAAAGATTGTAAAATCCATTCCGATCCATGCGATGCGACCCGTTTGGCGGAAATCATCGTTTATTCGTCCCCTCGGTAGTCATCCCCTTTCTAGTAATATCATCTTTCACACAATCTATCGATTCTTAGGTCTTTCCCTCGTTGTGAGGACAATTTTGGGTATGAATGTGGCTTGCATCAGGTGCACATAGACAATCGATTTCCACACAACTTTTCAGTCACCGGTGCCACTTTCAGATTTCCTCTTATCGGCTAAATGTATTTGTATCTATATTTTGTTGTATAAGTATATGTTATTCTAAATTTCCACTGAATATGGAACATGAAGTTGTGTCACAACATCAGGTCTTACTATTATGTAGATTTTATCAGAAATCTACATAAATTGATACTCTGGAAAAATCCATGCTATTTTCAGTTACGACCACGCTGAGTAAACGGTTCGTTGACCTGAGATGTCTCTTTACAATGTTATCCTTAAATAACAACTGGTAGGGGAATAAGCAAGTTTTCTAGAAGGTCATTAATGGCTCATATTTGATATGTCTGGTTCCATAGTTCCTTGTTTACAACTCCGAAGTTACGCACAAATCACCCGTGTTCAGTATGTCGAGGCTTTAGTGTACGTAGTTTCTTACAAATTAGAACGAGTGACCCGTTTCCTTTTCTCCTGAAGAAATATGCCTCTCATTACGGAAAGTTCACCAACAAATATCTTTCTTGCAAACAGTTACTCGTAGAAATCGAATCTTACACAAGGTCATATGTTAAAGCACTAATGCCTATACTTAATTACTGCTCGGTCGGTCTCAACTTAGTAAGTGCTTTGTTATCTTGAAACATCTCAAGCGACACACCTCCACATAGAAATCTGAACTTTGTGACTGAAAAGTAAGGTAGATTTTCCCGTGAGTGTGAATGTAAGATAAGTTAGATGTTGTCACACAAACATTGTGGACAGTGAAGCCTTATTGTAAATGAATCTATGTACGTAAAAATCGATATTGCGTTGGCGGATGCTCGCTCAAGGGCGAAACATATTAAGTACTCTTCAATCGAGCGGTTTGCATGCCCTATCAGTAGCTAACGTGCGTAGGTTTCCTATCATTTCGATATACATTACGGGTACAGTTAGGGCTTTCGACAATACTGCTCAAATTGGGCTAAGAAAAGCGGTAGTGGATGGATAATTCTGGTTATTGATTTTTCGTTCTTTCATTGTGTTTGGTGTTTCTATTTCTAGATATCTTAGTGACTATCGTGGACTACTCGTAGGGTATTTTTGGGTGAAGTTGACTGAGGTCTCTGCCCTAGAAGGGAATTTATTATTTCACTTACGATGATCACACATAATTATATAAAACTTGTACAAAGCATGTACAAAGCAATAATAGAAAAAATATGATGAAGCACTCAATTTAACATCGTCAATTAGACTATCATTAACAACCCTTTATAAACGCCCACTGCAAAGCCAAAAGTAAGGGATAACCCTTACTTTTGGCTTTGCAGTAGTCGATTTTATTACACAACTATCCGCAAGAAGGAGTGTTATTTTTTTGTAGTGCTATTCTCGACGATAGGAACATAATCATACCTATTTTCAATAGGATTCTCTTCATAATTCTATATTGTCCCAGTATTCAGCTCTTCGAATGTGGATTGCCGCACTTGCCAGAAATCTTAATTACAAAATCTCTTCCAAAGCGAGGACCCGTTATCACACCTGCCTCAAGGTCCTCATATCTTCTTTTCCACCAAAACGACTAATTCAATGAAAACCCACAAGCACCATGGACCTTGAGGTAATGCCAGGCGGATCCCGGCGTGATTATTATACGTAGTTTGTTTCGCACGTGGGGACAGTCCCTAATTGGATTATGTTTTTTCGTCCGGTCATTTGTGGAGCAGTTCTTTCAGTTCAGTTTCAGTTAGTTCAGGAATAATTGGGTCTATTAAGGATTTTACGGATAAGGAGCAGTAAGGTCCAATTTCATTAAAACCAATACTATTTGGGGAGATACTACTATCTACCACAATAATGATATTTCTACCTATTCTAGCACTGCTGTCTGATAGACTGAATGATAAAGATGCTGATGAAATATTACAAGCACATGAGACATTTTTACTTTATCACAAAGATTCGGTAAAACCCTTGGCATTTCAACGTGTTTATAGCCAGTAGTAACTATAACCAGGACGCCCGTCGTACAATTTGTTACCTTATCAAACCAAATAAGATAGTAATATCGAATTAAACACTATTTAGAAATTTACTAAAATAAAATAAGGACATTAATCTTACGAAAATCAATCCATCAACTCAATTTCATTTCTATTTCTGTATAGCATAATCAGCCTATTATATTCCCACTGATGATGCACAGGTTCTCTTTGAGAGGGAGTGAGCCGTAATCCACCATACGGGCCCAGTGCGGGTTGGTAGATGTCACATGTCTTCGAATTTTTGGTTCATGCAGGTCATGCCGGACATGCCGGTTTCCTCACGATGTTTTCTTTCACCGTTTTGACAGCAGTGGTGAAGAAATAATTTACACATAGTAAAGCGCCTATGTATAAATCTACACTTTATCATACCAACCTCACAATATATATTATATTTATAAAATGAAAACCTAATGTAGTGTCATCGCATATTCCGTCTAACAATACAATATGACAGTCACAAAGGTAAAACGCTCGTCACAGCGACCTCTAGCCATCAGAAAAATAATATGACAAATACGTCATAATATATGATGTTTTTAGTCTGTGGTAAATAAATGTATTTCTTTCTTTACATATGATATATCATCATAATCAGAACAACTTATTTGAAAGGTTACTGTTTTTGGTCGAAATTGCAAGAGGTTTTGACAAGACTTCCAAGAACAAGGAGTTTTATGTGTTCTTGAGTGGAGACCGCGAATCAGGAAACGTAAGGTAGGACATTCTCAGGGTAGGTGGAGTGAAGATCTTCGTAGGGTGGCCGGTAGCAGCTGGATGAAAGTTGCCGAGATCGAGCTGAATGGCGTGCAATTGGAGTGGCCTATGTCCATCAGTGGACTGCTGTTAGGTGATGATGATGACGATTTTCAGGGTTCATTTATGAATGCGTGCGAGTTTTTATCAAATTCTTCAAGAACAGCTGTCATAATCAGGATGTGAAACAATGTTTGCACGTGGTCAGTTTGAAACTAAGTTGCACCCTGTAAAACAGGAACTTGCTATATTTCGTTATATGGATGCTGTAACCGACGAGTTAGCAAATGGCTCTTTTTACAGCTTTTTACAATTTTCCTCTGTAACTTTTTAAAACTTTGTTGACGAAAGCCGTTCTTGGAAAATGCATAAAATATATATTGTATCATTTCGGGAACCTTTGCTTCTTCGCTTCAGGAACCATATGTATATATAAATGTCCATATTGTTCCTAAAATAAAATCCTATTAACGTTCCAATTCTACACAAAGGGTTATAGAACCATTGTCAACAATACGCCACACGATTATTTCGCAAAGAGACTTCCAATTATCATCCGCGTTGCGGTCCCCGATAACTGTGTGATCATTTCAAACCTCTTTTGTGACTCACAACAACCAACCTTTTATTATATTTCATTGAAAAATAAAACCAATCCTTTATAAAACACCTCTACTGGAAATCAAACACTGGTCTTCTAAAGTTAAGGTTCAATTTCAGTTGTAGGGTGTAAGGGATTTAACGCGTATTAGAATTAGGAATTGATATGTGCAGTAATAAAGTGTATGGTAACGGATAGTGTGAATCACGACGTCTGCATTATATTGGACAGTTCGTGATCGAGCCGCTTTGATGAATCTGAGAATGAAGGAATATTGTGCGCATTCGTTGGAGAGTAGAAACATAGGGAACAGATGGCAACGCAAAATTAACGTTGCTTTTGAGGATAAAGATTCAAACAATTGCCTGTGTCCTGTCTCGCTAAACCACTCTTGCATTTTGGTATTGGGTTGGCATTTCCAAAATGATAATATACCTATGTTGTTCCAGGGTTATATATTAAAACGTTCAAGCAAGCTCAATGCTGGATCGCCCTTAAGTGCTGCGAAGGTTAATAATGTTGCGTGTTCTATAACCAGAATCGGGCAATATATTACATACCTTTCTCACGCCATCTTTTATTCCCCGCCACAGTCTACCGCGACCGGTGTAATTCATCCTAACTGTCTGAGAATACAATATTGAAAACAGACTAGGACAAGTGGCCGGAAAAACGCTTAGTAATATAACTAAGGCTACGCCCAAAACACTTCGACGAAAATAGATATATGAACGTGGAAGAAGGATCTTGGTATTCTGTAGTAAAGCCCCATTATACACGATGCAAGTTTTGTGGTATATTAATAGTGGCAATAGAAATACACAATCTGTGAAAATTTAAAATGCCTACCAATTACGGTTCACGAGATAAAGCCCGCTGACAGACAGACGGACAACGGAGGCTTATTAATAGGGTACGGAACCCTAAAAAAGGTCTAAAAAGGCTTTTAAAACTTGGCAATTTACGAGTTACGACATCAATAATTGCTCCTTTCAGCTACAATTGACAACAAAGGCAATTTGCGTTCACGTTCACTTTCTGTATATTCCTAGCAGCCGGTACAGAGCTGCTTCGTGACACGTCTCATTTGTGTAATAGCCACACTATTTGGTAAGAGATTGTGATAAACGCCCTAATTTATAAATAAAGGTATATTACATGGTTTCGAGTACACAGATACAAACACGCAAGGCGATTTTGCGAGGACTGTTAGTAAAAAGATAGCTTCATTTCTTAAGAATACTAAGAGGGCTCATAATAAAGAAATACTGTGTGAAGTATGGGCTGATGATATAATAGATAAAAAAATTAAGCAAGGCCTGGCCAGAATACGCACAGTGCAGAATAAAATGGCTTTAAATTGTCCTGCTTTTGAACTGCAAGAGGACTTAACAGGGTTTACATTATGATGATGATGTCATCAAACGTATGAACGATGTTCCGTAAAAGATTGAAGCTAAATTAATAAATAAACAAAACCCAAACAAGCTAAACAATTAAAAAGTAACGTCACAAGCACTACCTACCTCAATGCAAATCGAATTGATACAAAAATATAACAGAGTAACTACGTAACTAAACAGTGTGCCAACGTGCTTGGCTAGAATCCAGATCTTCCAATCTCTGCCGCGTTGCGAAGTAGGTGCAGGTAGGTTAGGTACTAGCAATTGATACGCAAGGGAAAGGTACGCCGAAGAAATTGTAGCAATCGTTCGTTGCTTAGTAAATTATGCTGTGGTTACTACGTTTTGAAGTTGTGTCGATACGCAGCTGTGCTTTAGACTTTTCGATTTTAGTTCTGTTACTAACTTAGGAACTTTAGTTAAAGCATAGTTGTTAGTATATGATTGTCGTTTCATAGCATTGTTGATAGGTTTATGTAGTGCGTACAAAAAACTGGGGATGATGTCCACAGCTTTTTGCCCCACAGCGTAAACCTACCTTTCATGTCCTTTTTTCCTGTTTTCGGCCTTGATGTGATCGATCCATCCTGCACTCTCCAATTTTTGTTACCTGAATGAAAGGTTTCAAATGAACAACGCCTTTTTACGTTTGCTTAAAAAGGTCATTTCTTCATAACTGGCTGCAAATCTAACCTTGCGGTGACGTCCAGTATTAGATTGCAGTTGAGCAACCCTGTAGGGAAATACTCTTACAATTACACTGGTTTGCGAATGGAGTGCGCAATCTTCGTATGTTCTATGTGTACAACCTAACCAAATCAAATCAAAGTCATTTATTCAAACAAGGCTGAGAATCAGCACTTTTCGAACGTCAAAATTACATAAGACAGTCCCCCAAAACGCCCGCCGTTCACCACTTCCTAGTGCTTTAGCTGGGAAGATAAAGTGGCACAACAAACTTCCCAGCAGCACAGCTGTCTGTTCAGTTAGAAAAAAAAAAATATAATAATAATAATTATAATAACCTGTTCCCGATACCGGTGGGCTACTATTTTTTATATTTTTAAATGTTTTTATAATTTTTATATTCTAATATTTAAAAATGTAAAATATAATTATGTATTTAATTAAATAAAGGAAATAATAATTATAATAACTATACAATAGTATGCAAAATCATCTACATAACACAACACAAAACATACATTAAATTACTAGCCATATGTCAGCTAGCACAACCCATCTCTCCTGTTCTGTTCTACTCCTTTTCTAACCTAATCAAGTTTTGACATATCATGAATCATCATCGTCATCGTGAATATCCTTTGTTACTTCATGTATCTCTTCCAACACCATTCAATCAGCATTACCAATATCAGTGTGACAATAAATAATAAGTATATGCAAAACGGCTACTCCAAAAATAGTGCGATTTGAATATATGAACAACCTTGACATTTAGCTAACGACGCCAATCCAATCGCGGATATTTCGAAGTGTTATTATTTTTTTATATCTATCATCTGCATTACAATTGTTTGTTTATGCTTTGTTTAGCTGCGAAATAAGTAGAAGTATTTTTTCTTGGAACAGATCATTCTTCAAAAGGCACGTAGTACAAGAGTGAGGTAAAAAGTCACCGTATGTAGCTCTTGGGCTGCAGGATAAGGAGTATGATCGTTATCTGTAGGAAATATTTAACATTTTCAACACAAAATGGCAGATTATCACGAATGATTTAACACTGTTCCATTCTTATTACCATTTCCTCCTAACATTCCACTACAAAGGTCAAAGAGCAAATGCCTCCCCAATTCCCAATCGATATCCAATTTTCAATGGAGTAATATCCCAAAATTGTTTACATTAACCACCTGATATTTTTCAGCCTAAAAGGACCCTCATCTGCAAAAAAGATAAATAAACCACCTACGCGTAATGGCCTTCATACTTACGAAATACATAAGTGTAAACACATATGTATGTAGATATTAAACGTAATACTCTTGCGATTTTCCGGGTCATCAAACTTTGGTAAAAAAATAAAAGTGTATGCAACAAGTCGTGAGCCTTAGGACCTGATTGTAAGGTTTTGTTACTCGTTTCAGTTTATTTTTTATGCTCAGAATATCTTATTGAGTAATGTGAGTTAATATGCTGGATGGACATTAAAGAGTTGTCGTTTGAGACGTCCAGTACAAAGATTGATCGGTCGTTTCATCATTTGAGTATGATAAGAAGGACGTAATGATGGAATAGAAGATAAATCTTCGAGAAAGAGTTCACCAAGTTTGAAATCATATTCAGCCTATTATGTTCCCACGGCTAGCCTATCACGTTCGTAATGGTACAGGCCTCTTCTGTGAGAGGGAGTGGGCCGGCCCGTAATCCACCATCGTGGAATTTCGAGTCTACCTAGTCCAAATTAACCTCACCTAAGTCATCCACTGTTTCTTATAGGGTTATCTTGATTTCTGCTATTCCTATCGATTATTAAGATCTTGTGAACACATGTATTTTACAATAAAGATTTGTATTTGAAATATGTGCCACATTCAGTTTAAGCTCATATCTTTTAATATAGTCGACCTATCTATTTCTCATGTTCAGACATGTCGCTATCTTGTTCAGCTTTAGTCACATTAGTAAAAATATGTTATTCAAATTGTACTACGACTAATTTATTAGTCATAAAATCCTTTTTACGATACTAGTTCTGCTATCGAAAACATGAATAATTGGTACAAGTTTTACTCAAATGTTATCTGGTGATAATATATCTTATCTTTCAAAGGCTGGGAAATAAGCACCTGTAATTTTTCTTGATTATTTGGAACACTATACTGACACTAGACCATAGATAACATCCTGAGTGCTTTACTGGCCAAACTTAATTAACAACGTTACAGACAGATGAAAAAACTGTGAATTCAGGAATCCTGGACTTTTTTTATATTTTTTTATTAGCCTCCATTGTCCCACTGCTGAGCAAAGGCCGGGACCAAATCCTTCCAAGTATTCTTATCCAGGGCCACCTCGATCCAGTCGTTGCGGTACGCGTCTAGGTCGTCTCGCCACCTCTTTCTGGGCCGGCCTCTTTCTTGGACTTAAGGGGGTGAAATCGTCGTCAAATTAGTAGTAGTAGTTAGGCGATTTATCGAAAGTGACACCGGTGACTGAAAAGTTGAGTGGAAATGGTTGTCACGAAGCGCCTGTGAAGCGGAGGAATGAGGGAAATGTCATCAGGACAGTTTTGAGTAAGAATGTGGATGACTATACGAGTAGGGGAAGACCAAAGAAACGATGGACGGACGTGTGAAAGATGATTTGACTGAGAAGGGAATAACTACCGAGATGACGACTAATAGAGAAAGAAGTATGGAAGAAAAAGACACGTTGCACCGATCCCAAATAAATTGGGACAAATATTTTTTATTAGACAGTAGTTCTACATAGCGTGTCCGTACAGGACGCGACTTAACGTGTTAGTAACTAGTTCGTGATTGGTTGCATCGTGTATAGATCGCCATTGATACCTAGAGCTGTGACATTCTGGCTACCCATTGATGATTTGAGTTTGTCACATGTTACTTTTGAGTAGCATCGTAGACGATGAGTCTAAAGGATGGAAAAACTTTCCGTTATACAATTTTTCAATCATACCCTGTAGCTGCATCTAATAAAAGAATAAAAAGCCGTACAATATACGCACGATGCACTTGACGAAGGACGCTGTCGTCAATCATCGTAATGACAGTGTGGTGTGTAGCGGCCATCATGGGCCGGAAGTGACGTCAGACGTGTGTTAATATCATGTCGCTGTCATTGTAGTTGATGAAGACTGGCTGAAGAGAGGATTATATGATTCCATTCGTATTTATACACGTGCATGAAAGTGTGGGAGAAGATTTGCTGACATTTAGTGGCAATAACTAGATGAGAAGGTTATCCCAACTTATGTAGTTGAGAAGACCGGAAAGACTATTGTTGTGTACCTGAAAAGAGCATCTGGGTTGCAACAGGAAACATTATCCTTTAAAGACCTTTCATTCACCTTTTTATTGGACCCTAGACCTGAAGGTTTGTAGTTTCGCTTGCAAAGATTTTGGAACCGGCAACAAGCTTACTAAAATAAATAAATAAATAAATGATAAAAAGTTATCTTATTAATTACTCTTTTTTTTCGGAAGTAATTAGTATTTTTTGAGAGAAGTGACGGTGATGAGAAGCCTTGATTTGTCAGGTGGATTTGGATGGTCCTAAATGCAGCAGTTGTAGGCCTCCTAATTGGGCGTGCCCTTGTAGATAAGCTTGTTGAAATTGAGAGGCTGTCACAAGAGTAAACAAGTTTTTTTTTGGGCAAATACCGAATTCCAGCGGTTCTTGCCTATATCCAGTAGTGGTCGTCTTTCAGCTGAAATGATTATAATGAATGATGACAGAGTTCAAAGCCCCAAGTAATCTTTAATATCATAAAAATTGGTTGCAATATCAACTGTAACGACAGAAATACCAATTAACTTATATGTTTATATCAATAACCGTATAAGATTCGACTACAGACGCACACGTGCAACAAACCTCCATATTAATACAGTTACCTCAAAATATTGGAACAAAAACGCCACTGACCTTTAAGTTATGTATTATAAGATGTAAACAGGAAAATTATTAATTAAAACGTTTGGTGTGTTATGTAATAATTGTCTGTTTTCACTTTTTGTTCGTGTTCTGTTCGTATTAATAGTCTTCGTTTTTGAGCGATGTGCCTGATGATGCACAATTGTTGATATGCTGTATAACAGTGATAGCGTAGTGGTGTGACTGTCGGACTGCCAAGTCATAGGTCCCGAGTTCGGACCCAGTAAGGCGTGCATTATTGGGATTCATGTGCGTATTGTATAATTATCAGTTGCTTCAAAAACGGTGAAGGGAAACATCGTGAGGAAACCGGCTTGCCTGAAAAATATTTCTCAACGGCATGTGAAGCCAAGTCAGAGGCCCATGGGCGGCATAAAAACTCTGACACCAGGGGCCTAAGTCTACTAATTTATAAACATTACAATGGTCTCACAATGGTCAGTTTTTGACAGATTTGCCAAACAAAAACTATCAAAAACTCATCATTGAGAGACCATTATAACGTTTATAAGTTAGTAGACTTAGGCCCCTGGTCAGTCACTAACCACATGAAAAAAAAGATAGATGATTATTACTTTTGCGTTTCGATTTGCAGATAGTTGCAAAGAGTAATTTGAAGATTGTAAAGATCTTGATTATTTATATTTAGAAGGTACGAGATTTCATCTGTATCTGCAGTCATAGTCACATACCGTCTCGTTCATGCATAGATTAAAGAAAGCAAAGTAATGAAATAACAATCATGGTAATATTACATTAAACTCTTGAAATTCTTTTCCCACGTCTTGGTATTACATTCATGAATTCAATATGATTTCAATATTGTTGATGATATTTTAAAGCGGCTTGAGAATGCAGGGATAACTTTGGTATCGCGCTTTCCGCTTGAAAAATGTGAAGGATTTTCATATCGGAGACATATTTCTGTAAGTGAATTCATTTTTATGTGGATCTTTCTATTTTAGGCGGATTTATCTGAATGCTTTTAACGTTAGTCTCACAGGTAATATCAGTTCGTAGAACCATATTTCCCACTGTTCAATAACCTTATATGAATGATTATATCATGAAAAAAATGGAAGAGCTCGTGGCTAAGTCCCTAATAACAGTAGCACGGGTCGATCCATCAGGTTAAGGCACGCTTGCCGGGGTTGGTCTGTGGATGGGTGACCATCTTTACATACCGAGACTCCTCCGTGCCTCGGAAAGCACGTTAAGCCGTTGGTCCTGGCTGTCATTCGTGGATCTTTCACAGTCGTTACGAGTCGTCAGAAGCCCGAGAGTCTGTCAACTAGTTTTACCAGGGGGTATCGTTATTACCCAGTTACTGGGTTGTTGAGGTCAGATAGGCAGTCACTCTATGTAATATACTAGCATTCAGCTGCATCCGGTTAAACTGGAAGCCGATCGCGACATATTTGGGAAAAGGCTAGGCAGATTGATTGATATATCATGGAAAAATTGCCTTTGAAAAGGGGTGTTATTTATTTATTCAAACAGGGGGCGAGCCTATTGCCATCAGTAGTCAGATAGGAAACGCCGACCTCATCTAGCTTAGCTCTAATATTTTTTTAATATGACGTGTAAAAGAGATTCCGTTATCCTATTTACAGAAAAAACAATTTCATTTCATTTCATCAACCGGACTCAAATCCAGACTTCCGGCTACTACTGAGAAATTCGAAAAAACCAATAACACTTTGCCCGACCCGTGTCGAACGCAGGACGCCATGCTCGGAGTAGCGCTTGCGACCACTAGACCAACGATACAGCGTATGTAATAATTTATTTATTTGGGAAAACAAACAATTACACACAGTTTCTTAATTAATAAAGCCTTTGTATCTAATGTTAATAATTTATGTGTAACTCACAACGTTATCCACATGTTACCTATTAAATATTTTTCACAAGAACTAAGTAGGCATGCGAGTGAATTTACATTACCTTATAATTTATTTACATTATAGTTAATAAATAAATTTAATTTTTTAATTACATTGTTTCAAAATGTGTTAGGTGTTAATGTAAATAGGTCTATGTCCGAAACAATTGTTTTATAATTATTTGCCATGCGACGTAGAGGTGCGTGAACTCCAGCATTGGTGCGGCAAGATGGAATGGCATACAGAGGGTGTGCGCGCACCTCGCGTCTTACAACAGTTCTAGGTACAACATAACTTAAATTATTTACCAAATCTGAACAGTTATATAATGAACAGTCAATAATAAGTGCATTTAGAACACAAACACTACTTTCTACAGCAGATCAGACACACTTATCTGTTCATGAAGGTGCAACAGTACCCAAGCGGTTACAAAACGGTCCCGACACGTGTGAGCGATGGCGCTCTCCGCGGTGTTAGTAAAGTGGGTTCTATAAAGTACACTCCTTCATAGAAGTTATATGTTCTTGTCTGAGAACAGACATTATGGAGGTAGAAAATGAATGGATGCTTCTCGTAGTGTAGATAGATTAAGCTTTATAAGTATCGGATTTCATATGGATGGTTCCTTGTGGTGCATTCACATCTGTCGGTACAGCAGCGGTGCGACATCAGCATGGTCGATATACTCGGTACCGAAAGCTTACCGAGCACCTACCGAGCGTCTATATTTCAATTGCACCTTTCTGATTAAGTCGGTATGTGCGACACATACCGAGCAAATCAGAAAGGCTCAATTGAAATATAGGCGCTCGGTAAGCGATCGGTAAGCTTTCGGGGTACCGCATATACCGAGCATGCTGATGTCGCACCGCTGCTGTACCGAAAAATCAGAACAGGGCCATGGTCTCCACTAGTGGTGACATTAAATTCAATGTATGTTCGGCACCAGGCTACCTCGCTTTTTGGCTAGAAGCTAATCACAACAAGAGACACTCTCACTTTATTCAAAAAAGCAAAGTACCATGTTTGATTTTAAGGAAAATATTGTATAAGATCGTGACCAGTTGTTAAGTTATAAGTACATAGGTATAGATCGTCATGATTTAGGAATTAAATAGTCAGACAAAGATGCACATGCAAACAAAAAAAAAAACATGTTTATAGTAAGGTCTAGCCACAACACTCTTTACAACAGAGGCAGACAAAAGATGTCCTCGGAGAATCACACGTATTGCGTGCGAAACAAAAGACGTCTTCCATCTCAATCTTCAGTAAGTACTAGAATCCAATAGTTGTCTTTCGGGCTACGAAAACTCATCGTCTTCCTAGCCTTTTCTCAACTATCTTGGGGTCAGCTTCCAGTCTAACCGGATCTGAATACCTGTATTTTACATGGACCGCCTATCTGACCTCCACAACCTATAGTTACTGGGTTAATACGTTAGGTACCATTTGGTACCCGTAACGACTGAGAGACTGTCAAAGATCCTCGAATGACAGCCGGGATAAACGGCTCGACGTGCTTACCGAGGCATGTAGAGGTCTCGTTATTTAAAGATGGTCACCCATCCTCGGACCGACCGCGGTAAGCGCAGCTTAACCTGATCAATCGAACCGTGCGGCTGTTATTACTTAGCCACAAGCCCCTCGGAACAACTAAAACGAATAAGGAAATAGTAAACACAATGATATTAACATAACATTAAGCACACGACGGAAATTTAGTTCGGCAAGTTGATACCGATCTCGACAGCGCTCGATATCGAAAGTAAATAGTGAATATAACGAGTGGCAGCGCCGCTGCACGAAATGTACGTCCAGTCTGAGTTATTGTTAAGCTGCGCTGGATAGGGCTGGCTGGTTAGGTTAGAAGTTTAGGTATCCTACTAATATTATAAATACGAAAGTTTGTGAGGATGGATGGATGTTTCTTACTCTTTCACGCAAAAACTACTGAATGGATTTGAATGAAATTTTGCACACATATAGTTTATAAACCGGATTAATACATAAGATACTTTTTATCCCGATATTCCTACGGGCTCGAGAATTATGCGGGTAAAACCGTGGGGTGCTGCTAGTCTATTATTTATACATTGTAACAGCGAATCAATTTTCACACCTCCCGCTTAAGACCTAGGTCAAATGTTTTTGATATTCGCATAGCTACCTAAAGAGGTGCCATAAAGAATATGAATTAAAAATCTTAAAAAAAGCGGGTTAAAGCTAGTTTGGAATATTATCTATATTGTTTTTTATGACCTTTATTGCCAATAAGATTACAGTGGGTTTTACATTGCCCCCAAATTAGGCAAGCCTGTATCTTGGGTACCAATTATAATATTCGTAATGTGTCTTGTTTGTGCAAAAATGCGGTGATGCGGTTCAAAAACTAGCGGCTTCGTATGGTTTTTACGACTTGACAATACATTGAAATTTCTTTATGATATGTAGGTAACTTTAAAATTAATGTATTATTCCCTATTCCGGAATAAATTCTCTCAATAATCAAAATCCCTTGCGTCCCTAGTTTAAAAGAGCAATGCGGTCACTCAGACGGACACGAAAAACGAATTTAATTTATAATATAGATCTATGTATGTTGCGTACAATTTTCTTTCTCTTTTCTTTTATAACCTATATCTTTTACAATCGCCCCTATTTTGCCCAAAACAACCGGTTCTCTGTTTAACCATTTGCGTGTGAAAGTAATTTGATACTCGTGTGTAATTGAATTGTTAAAACGTATTGGAAAACCAGCGTAATTTCGATGAGAGCGTACAAAAACACAGGTTGATTTTTCAGTGCAATTTCCCTGATGGAAATTTTGTTTGAAATTTTGTGTTTAACTTTTTGTGCTGCAGCCTGCGCAGCTAAAAGGTCAATTACAAAAGTGGTTCACTGCGCTGAAAATACAATTGTTTGTGAGATGTATAAATAGACTTTCGGGTGAATGATTTGATTCAGCATGACTCGGTTAGTGTGTGTTATCTTTTCAATTAATATGTTATCTATGTAGGGTAAAAGACTTTTCGCTAACAGACAATCCATGTTTGCAATGCTTATGAACTTTAGGTTATTATTTGTAAATATTAACTAGCGACCCTCCCGTCGTGCATGGTTTTTATGACTCGACAAAACATCGATATTTTTTTATTATATTTAAGTCTCATATTGAAGTTTTATACCTACCCGGAATAAATGTTCTAAATTAAAAACTTATTAGGTAAAAGCTTTATCAAAATCCATTTCACAATTTAGTAGAACTTAGACTTTACGCCAACCCCAACATGATTGGGAAAAGGCTAGGCAGAATGAATGATTAGACTTTATTTAATACTATTTATAGATTATGAAGACTAATTAATTTAGGATGAAATTTCATAAGGATCAATATCGGTAAAGATTGAGATGTTTGAAATTTATAAGGTCTCAATATTTACATACATTAACTTTCCGTAAAAGACCCGAAACTCCTGTTAAGTTATAAATAGACGTCTAAATCTGTAGCAGCCCTATCAAGTGTGTGGGTGTGTATTAGAATTTCGGAGGCGTTTGCATTTCCTTTGTGACCCGTCAGACCGAGTCGTAATTCTGTTATGTCAAGCCGGCTGAGAAGCTGCTTTGCGTTTTCAATACGCCTCGCGGAGACGGAAAACAAAATTATGCATATAAGTTTTAGGTTTTTCTGACTTGCAATTCTTATTATTTTCCGTGGCGTGTTTCTTTTGTCATTTTATTAAAGGCGGATTCGACCAAACAGGAATAAATTTTATCCGCGGAATAAGATTTACTTTGACAGTTTTCGTATGGAGAAACTGTCAAAAATTCAAAATTTATTTGGAAGAGAAAGCTTATTCCACGGATAAAATTTATTCCTGTTTGGTCGAATCCAGCCTTAGTTGCTTATTCATTGTCCCTAGTACATTAGTCCCATTACATGGTGGGTGTTCTTCAGGTACAGCTCTGCTCTGCCTAACCCTTAGGAGATAACAGCCGTGATGTTATGTTTAATTATACCTAGTCTACTTATTGTAAAATATTAACCACTCGATACCTCAATGCTACATCACGCTTTATCTAAAAAGCTTCTCCACGGTTTTTTTTCGTCACACCTTACTTATATTATTAGAAATATATCCAAAAACTTATATCTGTAGAAGTAATAAGGCAAGCCAGTGCAACCCTATACTGGTGTTAGCTAAGCCGATCGCCTTTCACGGAACTGCGCACAAGGCCGCGCGTCGCGTGCGCGTGCGCTGCCGCGCCACCGCTCCACCGCTCTCCCCGCGCCTGCGCAGCGCAGCGCGTTGACACTTTACTGTTGTGGTTTGTTGTATAGGGATTTTATTTATTAATATTTTCTCTGAAACCCAAAGCATTTATTTCTATTAAACCAATTACTTTTGAATTGTCAAGGAGTCAGAACATTGAAGCTAGTTGCCCATTCCGAAGCGTAATAGGCTATGGAGAAGAAGTTAGGGAGGTCTTCCACGCATTTTTCGGACGATGGTGTTGGTCACAGGACTTGTCTAGTCACGTCATGAGGGATTTAAGGGCCTGTTCCACCACCTTCGGATAAGTTCCCGTGATAACAGATCATTGACAACACACCTTGATTTCATTTCACATGCTCAGCAGTAGCTCTTAAGGCCACTAGACCAACGAGGCTGTAAAAATCAAACAGACTTTGCTCCTAAAAAACAATTGACCTTTGCACTGCAGTTCGTGTAGTGTATTTTTTATAAATTCGATTCTATTGTCCTAATAATAGAATAAGAAATAGTAGTGAGATTATTAAGAGAAACTAGTAATAATCATCTATAAATATTGGCTCTATATCTATTAGCTACTCACCCGATACCCGCAGCGTAGATAAAAAATAAAACGATTATTATAACTACGTCGCAGACCGCAGTCATCCGACCACACATAGGTACTTAATATGAAGAGAAAACACCCATAAACACACATGTATTTTAAAATAATTTCCATTGAAACATTTTTCAGTACGGTTAACCGCATATCTATGGTACCTAACATTTGAACTATGGTCTGGTCTTAAAGTATCTGATGAAAGTGTAAACAAACCCTGTTCAGATAAAATTCTTACAAAGGGAGTTCACTGAACGGAATTAGGAACACATTCATTTAGAAGGTTTCAATTTTATACCTCAACATGCTTTCCAACGTAATTATTGTTTGAATAACATTTTTAAATTGACTTGACGAAAATTGAGTTTATAAAATCAACCTAAAAACAACAACGCTTTCTATTTGTAAGTGAGACTAAAAATATGCATCTACAGTTACGTTTTCTGATCCTATTGTTTAAATTTTCATGAGATACGTTTGGAATAAGGTATACGCAACACACACTAACTTTTTCGTAACATAATCAAAGTACTGTAAAAGCCAAAAAAGTTACCATAGACGTGCAGCTGTCAGTACATCAGCAAGTGCGCAGGCAACGGGGGGAATATTACCGTGTTCACAACCGTGACATTGTCAAGGTCGAGCGTCGATGCGACACTCGATATATTTCGTGTAATCGACGATTGTTTATGTAATTGGAGTCGACATTGTCGGATGCGGTTCGTGATTGCTACTTTCACGTGTGGTTATTATATTTTTCGTGTTTTTTTTATTGACAATATTTTCCAATTTTTTGTGTTAGGTATTGTTATCTTATGATTTGTATTCGTTTATTGTCAGAAGGATAGTTTCAATTGCGAACTTTTCAAAGCCAATGAATAAGAAACTTATAACTGAAATAATTATTAATACTTACATAGTATTAATTGTTACCCAAAGTCATGTTGTCTGCCAAGCAAATACTGTGTTTCACTTTAAGCTTCTAGTAGACTGGCGCAATGCCACAGCGCGACGCGACTCTAAGAAAACTATTTTTCAGAAAACGCGTGTCGCGTGTCGCGTCGCGCCAGTCTGTACGAGGCTTCAAGGCTCAATTTATATTGCCACGGATCAGAATGGGATCGATTCCCAGTGGGTGTAACATTTTCTGCTCGGTTTGGTTGGTGGTAGGGTTTGTTCTAAGTCCGCCTGGCTAGCTACTACCATCTTATCTAAGTCTGTCGCCATAACAACAATGTTAGCAGCATTGTTGTGTTTCAGCAGTTACGAGATAAGATAGCCAGTTCCTCTGTGAAGCTCGCTTCCACATTCAGCGTGATCATCACATACCATCAGGTGAGATTCAGACCAAGAGCTTACGCGTTGTGGTTAAAAAAAAACCTGTACGTATTCATTTTATCTTCATATTGTTATACATATATACACTTTAACCTACAAAAATAATTTAGAACGAAATAATTATTTGTTTTTATCAGCACACATTGACCTAATACAATATAATAACTTTAATAATAAACTAATTTGTTCATAATTGGCTGATTAAACCGTAACATTCAGCCTTCATCGCCTCAAATAATAACCAATGATTAACTTCTCGTGTGCTAAAGTGTTACGATTTACTAGAAACTATTGTTTTTATATTACTATGTTTCAGGAATAATAATTATAGTGATTATCATGTTTGATTTAGAGATTAAGTTAAATAGCCAAGCATGCTGATCTGCAGTTCATCATAATGTATGATGAACTACATATACACTGTCAGAAACAACAGAACGCCACCTGCTACGATCCGACATACAATCGAAACGAAGCTAAAGTACTTAGTATGTACTACTTTTGTTTCGTTTACGTTATATACGTTGAAGCCATTATATAGTTATACCCCTAGGGATATAGCTACATATATACCGTAATATAGTTATATGAAAACGGTTCATAACTGCCCGAGTGTCCTAATTTTGTTACTGCGACCAATTTCGACGTAGCGCTCGCCGGCCGCTGCCGAGGCACCGCTCGCTTCGCTCGCTCGGCTCACGCGTATTTGGTCACAGTTCTAACCTAACCTAACCTATTTGGTCGCAGTGCCTAAATAGTTATATAACTAGATCATGCTCGTATCATAGTTATATTCCTAGTAAGATAGTTATCAACCGCTTTCATATTACTATATTACGGTATAAAGCTATATCCCTAGACGTTTAAAAAAAAAAAAAAAAAAAGATATAATTTTATCACAACTATAAACATCTTACTGCAACATATATATACATCGTCATACACGCACGCCGATTGCTAGTACTACGCACCTGACGTTAATGAAGAACATAACCAATAAGGTCACTATAATATGTCCTATTAGGGTGTCCTGTCCTAGCGTTTCCACTCACATTTGCCTTGTAAATACCTTACATCATCATCATCATATATTTATAGTTTTAAAAAGGTACTTTTTACAGAATCTACCTATGTGTAAGGTAGTTACTGAATGACGTCTAAGAAACATAATTATAATTTTTATAGTTATTATCTCTAGGCAAACACAAACAATGTGAGTAGATACGCCTTGTCATCTTGTGGTATTTAATAATAAATGTGATAATTATTTTATTTATTCCAATTAAAAAGTAAATACATTTTTATAGAGAATTCTACGTACCTGTTATAATTTATAATAATATTAAAACAGTGTTGGAGTTTTATTAATATTACTTACGAAGTTACGATTCACTATTCTAAGTAAGCACTGACGTACACTGCTCTGAAAGTCTTAGGACATGCTGAAGGCAAAGCAGGAATATCAACAATGCTATCGTTATTCCTGTACCCACGTCTTATTGAGAAATTCTGCCCCTGTATCTCAGCGCATAAATGGACGGACAACGAAGTGATCCTATATGGATTCATTTTCCCTAAAAAGACAGTGCTCCGAATTTGCGCACCACATCAGTCAATAACGCACGGAAACTTTAAACACAATGCAGTCAAACATTCGAATACTCGCTAAAAAATCATGCTATACAAAAACTACGCAAATTGTAAAGCAAACGTTATTATTTTGTTCGTTTGGAACACAATAGTTAGTACAAATAATGGTGATTCTGTACAAATACTGATCGATATAATCGTGACTCGCTAATCGGTGTGTTTGACGAGTGATTGTCATAATTGGAACCTCTTCTATTGACGGTGTATTGTGTTTCGGTAAAAGGATATTGTAAGTTGGATTTGAGAATAAAGGATGATTTCCACGAAACGGATCGGAAAGGATACGAACGGATGCGGCGACAGCCGATCGCGTTCGCTAGGATATCGACGCATAAGATCGGCTCCGTACTGTCGGCGTCGCGTCGCTTGCGAATGTATCCGATTCTGTTGGTCATTTGTACCGTGTTGCAGCCTAAAGGATCCGATCGGATACGGCGACAGGCGAACGGAGCCCATCGCGCGTCGCAGCATATTTTCGGCTACGATCGCGTGTCGCGGAAGACGACTGCGGTCAAGCTGCTGTACACGGCTTGGTAATATAGACTTTAAATACTGTTTACACGATTTAATATCTTAGATTGTAAAATCCGTTCCGATGGACTTGCGTAAAACGTTCTCGTAAACGATTCGACGATCGAACGAAAATATCGAGGGACATACATAAAAAAACACAGACGCTACAAACATAGAACCTCCTCCTTTTTGGAAGTCTGTTAAAAAGATAGCTTTGATTGAAGTCAACCGCCTTATTTGCCTTGTTGACTGTGCCTACATGTACCTCACATGGGCTACATAAAAGAAAAAAATGTCAATTTATAGATAAGCGATGATTTGACAACCTGTCAAACACTGCTATCAGCTTTTAACTTTATTTGTGTGTTTTGATCAGACATTATTATGTTTCAGCTTAGTCATTGTTAAAACTGTTTTTGTTGCGTTGTTTCCACCATACATACACTATTGTTTTTCTAACTCTCTTAAAGTTGTTTCCCTCAGTCGTCTCTTCTTATTTGATAGTGGCCTGCTGCCCGCGGCTTCGCCCACGTGGACCATTTTTTTTATTTTTCTAAAATAAAGGTAGCATTAATTACTGCTTATAACATCAGCATCTGCCAATGAACGTCCCGTCAAAATCGGTCCTGCCATTTCAGAGATCAAACAGATAGACATAGACATTCCAAACAAACGCTTCAATTTTATTTATTTGTTTATTGTATATAGATTAAAAATTGTTTTTTCTAAAACTTTCCCATAGACAAGTGCTGCAGGGCCGCAGTAACAGCTATTCAAAACGTCAGTATTGCAAACAACCCTGTTTATAAATTAATCAAGCAACTAATGAACTATCTTAGTTCACCGGACGCGACCAACTTGCCCCACAATTATAAACCACTTAAATGTCTCAACAACAATTATCCCAATCTTGGCAACTTCTCACAACTTGTCCCACGACGGTAGATGGCGCCACGATCAATAGAACCTGTTGCGAAGGGTGTGGGAATGATCCACTGACCTCAAACAACACCTCCCCAATGCAAAAACATCTCTAACTAACAATTTATAAAGAACAAATTCCATTGGGATTTTCCCTAAGAATATGTCAAACAATTGACAGGTAATTTTGTATTATATGGTGGAGAAAATAGAGTTGGTTTTCTATTGGGGGATTGTTATCTTAATGTGAATAAATAGGAGACGTCTGGAAAGAAAATTGTTCTGATATGGCGGCTAGGACATTTGGAGTCCCGTGGGTCTGGTGTGCGTCTTGTTTGTTAGACCACTTGTGTCTCAATTAGGAGTTAATAAAATTGAGATTGGCTCTATGTTTCCTACTTTATTTTTGTAATTGGTAAGTTGAACTGAAGTGGAAAATACTGGATTGAAGGAAAAGGAAAGTGTTACATGCAAATAAAGCATCAGGAGTTATGATTTTCGAAAAAACTGTTCTGGATAAGATAAGATAAGATAAGATAATATTTATTTGCTTAAACATGCGTCATACATTCAGGGAAATACATGCATGCAATCTCTTAGATTAACAATAAATTATAGGTTAGTAGAGGGCAATAATAATATTGTAATAAAAAAATTACAAAAATCAAACAGAACATTCAAACAATAATAAGTTAATAAGACTGTTATCTTGTCAACAATAAAAAAAGTAAATTAACAAACATAAAACAAACACACAAACCAAAGGTCTTGGTACGATGATATAATTTTACGGAAATCCTCGTCACATATTTGTCTAAAGCAAGTGCAGAATATTTTGACAGTTTTACAATGTTATGGCAAAAAAAAACTTTATGATCATGGAAAAGTTATCAAGATAATGTCTTAACTCCTACGGAACCTCTGCTTCTGATCGCATCTCGGTAAGTTTTGAGCAGGTTTCGTTGTTTTATTTTTATTCTGTCGTCGCACACAAGTGGCAACCGCAGCTGTGTCACCAGCCAGTATTCATTTCAAAAGAGTACCTTTACTTTTATTAAATAGTATTGCTTAGCGAGTACATATTATAGCCTGTTAAGCTTTCTTGTCATACCGTGATACATGTGATAAAATTACAAAAATCTTATTGTAATTCGACATAATAGCCCTTTACACAAAGACGTGTCACATGGATCTTCTGGCGCCTGAATGACGTTGACAGGAGGCGTGGTTGGTTAACATTTTGTTAAACTGTCAAAGAAATTGTATTGAAAAAACAACATGGCGGCTTTCGTTCCGATTTGGGCCACGCGCCAAAAGATCCTTGCATCGTTGTGTTTCTTGCTGGAGTATTGTATTTTGACCAACCAACATCCTACAGCCACTGTGGGTAGCTTTCAAAGGACTATGGGCCAGACCAGGGAATCATGCCAACAAAAGGAGGAGGCCTATAATATCAACTCAGCTGGTCGGTGGAACAAGGCTGCCAATGATGATAATGATATATCTTGCTCTAGTTTGTTTTTACAAAAATGTTTTATTTTCTGGTTTTTGTAAAGTTATGAGATTATTCCATTGTTATATGCAGTTATAGGTTAGTGTGAAAAAAAATAGAAATTGAAAGAAAAACTGAAGTCTCACTTCAAGGTTATGGTTCAAGAATTAATAGTTATTTGTTATACAAGAGTGCAAAGTTGCTTTTTAACCGCGTGTTCAATTTTGATGACCGAGCAAGCGAAGGATTCTAAAATTTAATCACGAGCGTAGCGAGTGATTCAAAATTAGAATCCTGAGCGTTAGCGAGGGAATCAAAAGAGCACGAGGTGAAAAATCTTTGCACTCGAGTGCAACACGTAACTTTTCATTCCACCTCAGCGAGGAAATGACTAAATGCAAAAAAAAAAACGTTTACAATCACAAGATAGGTACACTTTTATTTCAGTTTAGGTATTAATTACTACATTATGACAGGTAAGTAATATAGAATAATCTTTAAATTATAACAAAATATTACTAAGGTATAATTAAGAAAATTTTAAAGTAACGTTGCTACAGTTATTTAAATTGAGTGTAATATTTTTGTTTGGTACTGTAATATTGGTGTTAGTCACTTGTGTACTGTTTTTCGGTAAACTATCTGTCATACTTAATAGTTGTACCGATTCATCGGATTCCCTTGGCGTGAATGTTGGAGAGAGAGGGAGATGGTTAGGTGTTTCATAACGGCTTATTTTTGATGTAGAAGGGCCAGTCCAAGGATCCGATTGAGGCTCTTTCAGTGTAATGGCTCCTACGATGCCTTCACATATTTTAGACTTATTTTGGATGGAATCCTCTATGTATCCCTCTACAACTGCATTGGACTTCCAGCCTCCGTGGCGCTTAAGGGACAGGAGATCAGCTCCGGAATCAGCCAAAAGTGTGGCTGAAGTTCGTCGGAAACAATGACCCGTGTACAACAGGGGTTCTGGAAGTTCAAGAAATGTTGCTATTTCTCGTGGGATACTGCCAATTTTATTAGTACCCATAGGCTGTCTAACACACTTTCCATTGCGATACTGTAGAAAAAATCGATTGATTGGAGTGTTAGGCGGGCGTAAGGCTTGATATTTCTCAACAATCGTTACGTATTCCTTGCGAATGACGAAGTTGCGGTCTCTTTTTGTCTTTGTATTAGGTAAATTAATTAATAGTAAGTCATCTGAATGTTTCTCAATGTTTTTGACATTAAGTTGTGTTAGTTCATTAGTTCGACATGCTCCGTTTATTCCAATAATAAGAACAACCTGTAACGTAAAGAGTATTGTAGTAGATAAATGAATAAAATTGATATGAACGCATAATTATGCCTATCAACATCTACTAAGTATACTATTTAATTGAGATTAATATACTTAAGTAGATACTGAATGTGCAACTGACTTACTTTTGCCGCCAAATATACGGAATCGGGTGCTTCGTTAAGAAACTTTTCAATATCAGATACTGTGAAAACCTTCGATTTTTTTGGTTGATGACCAGATGAGGCTCTTTTTAAAAATGCCACTAATTTAGGATAGGTATCGATATGTTTGTCTTTTTTCATCTTTATTGTTGCTTTTAGCATCGAATACGTACTCCATAGAGTGCTTGCTTTCTTGTTCTCGGATAATTCTATAAAATATGCCAGCAAAACGTTTTCTGAGAAAGTTTTGGCTCCTTTTGCTAGTCGCCACGTGTTGAACATATCGTACTGTTTTAAATACTTCTCGCGTGATTGTTGAGGGAGAAAGCTCATTTGCGCATTATTAACAGTTTCAGTTAATTCTGTTGGCGTCAAGCAAACTTCCTAGTCGCTAGAATCACTCATTTTAGTTTTTTCACTTGTTTTCAAGTTTCTTGTTTTTAATATAAGGTTTAACAATGACGTGAAAAAATGCCGCGTAAAGAACCGCGTACAAAGCAAATTGAAAAAAGAACACCAAGAAGGTTCCGAGTCTGAGTTTTTAACAAATTAAAAAAAAGTTGTATGATATATTCGGCACCATAGAGGTAGCAGTAAATAGGTTTAATGTTTTTTTTAATTCACAAACTTAGTGCACACGATGTTCTAAATTCAATTTACTTTATCCTCTAGAGAATAAAAACGGCTTTTCCACTCAGATATTGAAGATTAAAAATACTCTTTCCGAGATGGTGGGATGAATAGTATATTATGCAACTAGTGAATAAAGGACGGATTTAAAGCGAGGGCCATAGATGAATCACGACCAAGTGAAGGATCCTAACGACTGAATCACGACCGGAGGGAGTGATTCATGATGATTGAATCACGAGCATAGCGAGTGATTCAAGTGTTAGAATCCTGAGCGACGCGAGTGATTCGTGGCCCTCGATATAAATCCGTTTTATTCAAGAGTTGCATACTATACTTTATACCATGACTACGAGAAAAAGAAAGATTTAAGCGAAAATAGGCATATTATATGAAGTTTTTTTTTTTTTAACTATATCCCTCACTAGGAATTTCTCCTGTATCGTGGGTGCGTTTACAAACATTTAAACTGACATACACAAACAGCCAGACCCGGAACAACTACATGTAGGTCATACAAATATTTGTTCCGTGCGGGAATCGAACCCGCGACACGCAGCGCAGTAGTCAATCGCTTAACCACTACTCCAACCGTGCCGTCGAAAATAATTTAAATGCACATTAATTTTTTCGCAAGGAGGTTGTATAGCATTGAGATGGGGGTCACCAGGACAACAAAACAGTGATTAAAAGTGCTTTTTATTCACTGTTTTGCGTGAATAAAATAAGCTTTTTAGAGGGGGAATGGTATAAAAAGTATTTGGTGTATACGAGGAGACACTCTTCCGAGAAACGGTGGCGAGTGTTTTAAGGAAAATGAGTAGCCAACGGTTCTATTTTCTCAGCAGCTCATTGATCAATAAGATAGTAATGACGATACTATGGTATCTTTAGATTAGGTGTCACCTAATCTATAGATAATAGTTTCGATATCGTAGTTTTTTCAAAAAATATTTTTTATCATAATTTAAACGATGCATATTACAATTACTTACATAACAATTAGTAGCAGTAAATAAACTAGTTCAAAGTTTCATTTGAAAATATTATTGACATCATTAAAATAATGCACTTATTTCATGGTCTATAATGCGTTACATAAGTGTAACTAATAACACAATTTTATGAGGAGAATAACAATAACTTTATTGACCCTCCAGTAACCTATTTACATTAACTGTTTCTATACGCATTGATAAGCGATTTGTATTAATCAGCCTACCTATAATTACATAAAGAATTGTTTAAGTAAATATTTTATTTTAAATAAAAAATACATAGTAAACGCAAAAATAATGCGATTTCTATTTCCATCTACAAACACAATATTAGCCCATCTCTAATCACTTTTTGACGTGTAATTGGACGTTGGACCGATTTTACGCTTAACTTAAAGAATAACGTAATCATTGTTTATTTATGTTTAGATTTTTCGTAACATTGCAATAAACAAAGAAAATCGTAAAATTGCAATAAACAAAGAAAAGTAATTGAAATTAGGTACGCTAAATTGTATTGTCTCATTGTTCAACGGTTTAGGAAACCTAAGCATTGTTTGTTTTTGAATTAAAAGACCTGAATGGTGACTGATTGATTAGGAAGCATTTTCCTAGTTTTGATGTTTGAGCTTAAGGCCGTCCGCTGCGTTAAGCGGGCGTCCGCGCTGCGTGCTGTTTTCTTTAATATATTCGGCGCCGCGTGTGATGGGAGACCTGCCTCAAGCAGCGCTACTCTAAGGATGATAATAGAAAACAGCCTAAGATGAAACGCGGTCACGTGGTCGTTGGCGTTCATTCCATACTAACGCACTCCTCTGTTTTCTCCCTGTTTAATAATATTAGTCCAATTTTTTTACGATTTATTGTATTTCTACCACTACCATGCCCATGTTTTGTTTTTTGGCGTAACTAGATTTTTTTTTGTCTAAAATTTCTATAAATTAATTAGTTAATAAAACAATAATAATAATAAATATCTCAGGGGCTATTGCAAGCTGGCTTCGACCCGTCGTACGCTTTCCAAAGGTCCGGGACCCCAGGGTCCCGAGATACCTATGTCAAAGGCATTTAAATAATAATTATTACCACTGACAATTTGGGTTTGCCAAGCAGGAGGTCGCCAGTTCAAAGCACATCCGTTTTACCTACATATGACGTAAATCCACACCTATTAAAAGCATACTATAATTTTCTTAGTTCGAAGGGTCAATAATATACTTTATTTTTCAAATAGAAATACGTCAATTAGAAAATAACGCAACGATTACAATGTAAGTAATATGACAATAGTTAAGCAGCCATTCTGCAAAGAAAAAGAAACTTAAACTGTAAATGATACGCGAGTAAATAATATAATAATTCCTTTTCAACGAACTGCCATAAAATACATAGAATTGTAATCATTTATTGCGTTCTAATCGCTTACTGATGATATTAATATACAGTTATTTTGTACTTTATTGGAGCAGCTCGTCGTGGCTAAGTAATAACAGCCGCACGGGTCAATCCATCTGGTTAAGCTACGCTTGCCGAGTTGGTCCGTGGATTGGTGACCCTCTTTATATACCGAGACTCCTCCGTGCCTTGGAAAGCACGCTAAGCCGTTGGTCCTGGCTGTCATTCGTAGATCATTGACAGTCGTTGCGGGTCCTCAGAAGGCCGAAAGTCTGACAACCAGTCTTACCAAGGGGTATGGTATTACCCAATTACTGAGTTGTGCAGGTCAGATAGGGCAGTCAGTCACTCCATATAAAATACTGGTATTCAGCTGCATCCGGCTAGACTGGAAGCAGACCCCAACATAGTTGGGAAAAGGCTAGGCAGATTGATTTTATTTTGTCTTTTACTTTTTCTAGTTCCATAATTAGTCGATGACAATTATTTCGATGACAGTTGAATACAGTGATACTTATTTAGTTTTCCACTCCGTCATTTAAGTTTATTTCTATTTTCTATGCGGTTTGAGTTTGTTACATTAATTTCCTGACTCTTAACTTGTTCTCCTTTTTTCTTTGCAGACTATTTCTATGCATAAATTAAAAATTGTGTAGGTACTCGTTCAGAAAAGAAATAATTATGAAGACATGCAAAATAGATCCCTCTCGTTGAGAGGAGTTGGTAAAGGATAGACCTGTTTGAAGGCGTTTATTAAAGCAAAATGTTTATGACTTTGTAGACCAGCGGAAGAGAGATCTCGATAGCAGGCGAGATAACCTCAAGAATATACCACCCGCCAACATAGTAAAATACCACTACCACAATGGCATCCTAACGTGTCCGCACCGTGCAGGTACCTTCACAGCCCTTTTTTTTTGTTTTTTTTTGGGTGGGAAATCATTCAATGACTTCTCCCGCTCTGGGCGGAGCGGGAGGGCGTGTCAGACTTTTACTGACTAAAACCCACCCGTGTTCCTTCCCTTGCCATGCCAGGGGCCACGGTTTCCCCTTAGGACTACCCGCAACCCCGGCGGGCAACGGTCCTAGCGGACCCCGTCAGTTTTGCTGACATCTCTTTGAGGCGCGCGTGGAACACGACGCGCCGTCGACCCGGGCCTGGTCCTTATCGGGGGCGAGCTACCCATTGCTCACCGCCCGCAAGCCCGCGCCTACGGTGGCCGGGAATCCTCCAGGGAGTCCCGACGCCCAGGGCGTCTCCTACGGCGGCTAGGCGCGTGAGGGCGCGAACTTTGCCTCTCCCTCACGCGCTCCGCCTCCTCCTTTGCGAGCATTTTCACAGCCCTGAGCCCAGAAAGGTTATATTAGCCCCATCAGAGCACACGCCCGAAAAAAAAATCACCATAGATGAAACCGACATGGGATTTTTTAAATTACTCATGGCATTGAGTTTCCGTTGTTGCTATCCTTCGAAAAACGTATGCCACGACAGCACACTTGCAAACAAGTGAACAAAATACCTTTATTTACCCAACTTAGGTGTTTAAAAAAACACATAAAAAAACCGATGTCAAAACGCCTCTAATATTACAACTTTGCAAGCAAACCAATCTAAGGGGTTTTACGAAATAATTCATGAATACTTTAATTAATAATTTCATTAATATTCAGCTTTCATGCAGTAAATTATTTACGTCGTGTCGTGTCCGTATCGCTGACGTATCGCTAGCAAGGTCATCTATTTAGTATTTAATTGTCTTTTTTTCACACCGTCGTGATTGATGACCACAGTGTTGCATGTGCGTAAAGACGGTTGCATTAAAAATTCTATAAATTACAACTTTAATGAAAAAAAATGACATTTATTATGTATTACAAAGTATATGTAATTAACTGCTGAAAGCTGAATAGCAGCATAAGCAGTAAATTATGATTATGATACTTCAGTTCATAGTTCGCGGTGTGAACCGAAGTATGAAAAGACGCGATAGCTATGTCGCAGTCAGCTGTGATATAGTTATATCCCTAGCTATATCCCTAGGGATATAACTATATCACGGCTTCAACCATCTTACTGCGACAGCTACATGAGCGAAGCGAAAGCTCGTTCCCGGTGTGGCCTGCGCTTAACTGAAAATTTATACTTATTCATAGTTTACCTTTTGTTTTGGTCTATTTTGAACTTTCCCAGCATGAGTTTCTAACCCTTTTAGTTTCCCAGAATTTTTAACCCTTTTCCGAAACAGGAGGATTTTGTTACGAAACTTTAAATCTCCAATGGTTTTAGAATACTAATATACCTACTCAACTAATAATTTGGTTATGAAACCGTAACATAGTTTTAGAAAAAGGTTGCTGACTTAGTGGCACGGTTTGAAAAAATCTTATTTTAACGTTTCAAAATAGGGGTTGAAGAAATTTATTGCTGAATAAGGAATCACTCGCACTCGCTTGAGAACATTTTTATTAGAACTTAAAATATAGTTTTATAAAAACTTGGACATGCAAACTAAGTAGATATTGTTTTGTTAGTTTATCAAATCATTTACGAAATATAATTTCATTTCGTACGCAAAAATAACACGAACACATTCGTAAGAAGTTGGCAGAATCATTGCAGCGCTGATTTGCTGGATTTGTTTTCTCCTCTACCTATCGTTATTTCTCCTGACAAAGTTTATAGTGTTTATATGTTTATATGTATGTATCTATGTATTTATTCTTTTTCAAGTTAGCTATCCCTTATGTTGCACCTCTCTGTCTCTGCATCACCCTAAGGTTGACTGGTAGAAAATGCCTCAGGCATTAAGTCCGCCTTTGTACAGTATTTTTTTTTTTTTTTTTTTTACTTGTGCATAAAGTTTTAATAAATAAATAAATAAACACAAAACTTTAAACTTTACAATACACTCCCAAAAGAAACAATTATGAGCGTAGTCGGAAATATTCATGGTAGATTAGGAAATGAAGTGGATGTTATGAAGAGTGTTGGCTTATTATGAGTTATTCTAGTTCGCCATTTCGTAGTGATTTAGGCTGGATTCGACCAAACAGCAATAAATTTTATCCGCGGAATAAGCTTTTTTTTCCGAGTAAATTTTGAATTTTTGACAGTTTCTCCATACGAAAACTGTCAGAGTAAATCTTATTCCGCGGATAAAATTTATTCGTGTTTGGTCGAATCCGCCCTTAGGCGGGCAACTTGCAACATCCATTCTCTTCAGTCTTTGGTTTCATTCTGTTCCCGTATAACTACGTATAAACTCGTAATATTTATAGCAGACAATATTTGTTCGCACGGATATTATTCTAATTGATTACCAAATTGACGCCATTCCAATCACAAATCCCATATTAATGTCATCGAAAAATATTATAAAATATTACAGATATAAATACAAACTCACGCTTTGCGTCCACAAAACTAATTGGTAAACAATTATGAATCTTGGAACGTTGAAAATAGGGTGCTACGTGGAGTTTAGTGACTGTTATAGTAATGTTTGTTAAAAGGATACCTGTTGCGTAAAATGTGAAGGACTGACGGCCGCTCTCCGTTTCAAAGTTCCTACAAAAGGGCGTTGGTTTATTAGTATTTTACGGCCTTTTAGATCTGTTGGTACTCATTAGCAGTACTAAACTATACTGGATAAAGGTCCCGATGGTGACGCACGATATTGTCCATAAAGGTAAGGTAATTAAAGTTCATAATTGGTAAACTGGAATTTGCAATGGAGATCTGTAACTGAAGGACCAAGTTTCTGACTTTGATAGTGTGAATTTTAATTGGGTTATTCTGAGAGAGAAGACTCAAGCAAGACAGAATCTATTTTAAATATATTATCATGCATTTTTCTTGTTAACACGTCAGTAAAAATAACAAACAATACCCACATATTAATAATTTTCAAACACTCATAACAATAAACAAAAATAAATAATTAGCCCGGTTTTACCATTCGAAATAACCTATGACTGGACAATCGTTTCATTTAAACATCGGTTAACATCTGTTAATCTTCACAGAACCTCCGTATAAGGTGTAACAGGCACTTAATTATTCAAATACTTCTAACCTTAGTTAATTATGTGTGGGTGATTTGTCGAAATAAGCGTACGAATTATATAATTTGTAACGTATTGACCGCTCGTAAAACAAGTGACATTTGACGTGGGATACAAACATAGCTGCCTAATATGCTAATCTAGGATTTGTCATTTAGATCGTGTTTATTAAGAATTATTTTGATTATTACCTGGGAGTGGCTTGTTGTGTATCCTTGGTTTGTTTCCAAAGTTCACTACTAGGTTAAACTAAGAAACGGTATCCTTAGCGAAGATAATTTGCACTGACCCTGAGAATGTCCACAATCTAGTAACTGGGCTTTTAAGGCTTGATAGCTGGTCTAACATTTTTGAGTAGATAATTAACTTACTGGTTCCTGAATACTACTAACTGCTGTCACAAATATTTTTATGCGATCTGTGAACGAAGGTTAAACCTCTTGTGTCACTCATCCATAGATTAATTAACGCAGATTTTAAACAACCAGGGAATGTTCTAAAGAATGAAGTATAGTATTTTTATCTCACGATGCGACGCACGCTTTACTTGTGGTTACCAATTGTACAAACACGCTGTGAATGTGTGTGTAAGCGCAGCAGGAGCTCTCGGTACCGTCCGTAATAATAGGGAAGTCGGAAGTGTGTGTGTGTGTGTGTTTTGTGCGGACACTACTCGTCTTCACGCACATATTCACAGCCTGTTTACCCGCCTCTAGTCACCCACAATATTTTTCCCGTATAGCCAATTTCCATAGCTTCTTTAACTTAACAAATTATGAAGTCAGCTATGAATAATAACAGGCCAGGATGCCCCGGATCTCAAAGATTAAGCGCATGCCCGACTTGGTTTTCATAAAGTTAACTAATTAACGTAAACCACCGAAACTTTGCATTGACTTTTAAGTGGATTCAAGTATTCATTGAACAGTTTCAAGTTATTGGAGCAGAAATTGTAAGAGAGGGTAAGAGGCCCGAAGGATGCCAAAAATAGACGTGCGTGGGTTTGCTGTAAAGAACTTCGGTTTAGAACCAGGAACTTTATCAGTTACTAGCAGCGCCCCGTGGTTTCACCCGCGTAAGTCTAGATCCCGTGGGAATATCCTATGTGTTAATCCAGGTTGTAAACTACACGTGTGCCAAATTTCATTCAAATCCGTTCAGTCGTTTTTGCGTGAAAGAGCAACAAACATCCATCCATCCATCCTCACAAACTTTCGCATTTATAATATTAGTAGGATAGGATAGGATATTGATAACCTGATAACCTAGCTGTTGCCCGCGACTTCGTCTGCGATTCAGGATGAAAAGTAGCCTATGTCTTTCTCCAGGTCCCAGGTTACTTATCTGTCAAATTTCATTGGCAAATCGGTTTTGTCTTAAGGATGGTTTCCATCAAACGGCTCGCATCATAATCTTTAAACGATATTAAATCGTGTACACATTATTTAAAGTCTATATTATCAAGCTGCGCATAGCAGCTTGACCGCAGGCGTCTTCCGCGACACGCGATCCTAGCCGAAAGTATGCTGCGACGCGCGATCGGTTCCGTTCGCCTGTCGTCGTAGTAGTCGTATCGTCGTACGGTAGGAATGAAACTATTCGACTAGGCGCTGAAACGGATACGTTCTCAAGCGACGGCACGGAGCCTATCGTATGCGTCGACATCCTGCCGGATGCGATCGGCTGTCACCGCATCCGTTCGTTCTCTTTCCGATCCGATGCGATGCGAGTCGTTTGGTGGAAATCATCTTTTAGAATAATGTTTTAATCTTTTTTGCGGCTTGTAACTTTTAAAATAACCAAACTATCCCATTTCATATTTATCACTTAAAATCGATAACTGCGACTTTTATACTAGGTTTCTCTTTCATCAAACACATGGAGGAAAAATCCTTAAAATAACAGTTCCATGAATTCACCATTCCTTCTGAGAATCTCTATTAGTTACTTCAATAACATTAGAATATAATGAGTTTCCACGTTCCCAAAATTACGGTCTTTCTTAATAAATATACTCAATTACTAAGTATTTTCTGTAAAATACGATTGTTATTTTCTATTGTGTTATCATTATTGTTTCAGTAATCAAAAGGCGATTGGGGCAGATTGGTTACATAGTTAATGCTCTCAACAAGGTTACTTATTTATGTTTTAGGTAATTTTCCGTCTTTTAGGAAGTCTTAGATGACATTAACCTTGTGCGTGTAACTTGTGGTATAATGGACTTGCAAAAATCGTCACTTAAGAATCCAAGCTTGGCGGCTTTGCATAATCCTTGACACGTCTTAAATCAGCCCGAAGCTTAATACTATTCATGATTTGTTATCAAAGGATTCTCGGTTACTTGGGTTACATTACCTGTCGGGAACCAGATTACCTTGAAAAGTTGGTAGTGATGGGCAAGGTAGATGTAAAAGACCTCGCGGCCGGTCACCTAACTGCTGGTCAGACCAAGTAACCACCCTCACTGGACCCTCTGTTACGACCGCTCTGAGAGAAGCGGAGAACCGAATGAATTGGAAGAACATCATGCATAAAGACACGTGGGCCTTTCAAGGACACGACCTTCAGTAATAAACAGGAATAAATTTTATCCGTGGAATAAGAAAACTTCTGACAGTTTTCGTATGGAGAAACTGTCAAAAATTCAAAATTTATTCGAAAGAGAAGGCTTATTCCGCGGATAAAATTTATTCCTGTTTGGTCGAATCCAGCCTTACCCACTTAATCACCATTCTCCTGCCCTCATCCCAATTTAATAGTGGTCGATGCAGTTTTCTTCTCTCCCACATCTTTATCTATCGCTATCTTAGTATTTACTACCTTTTCTAGTCATAATATTATCTTTCACTCGATCAATCCAACGTTTCTGTGGTCTTCCTCTCCTCAAACTCAAAACTTTCCTCAAGAAATGTCCCTAATTTCTCTGCATACAATGCCTGGACCATTACGTGCCGAACTAACCTTAATTATATCGATTTTCCCTAGTCATTGATTTGTGGAAGACTGGAGACTATTGAACAAGAAATATTGAGCAATATCTGGATGTACTAGAAGTAATAATCCCAACGTAATTTGGCAAATGATAGACAACATAACTGGTACTCTATTATGTTATACTTTTATTCAGAAGTATAACATAGTAGAACCACGTTTGCCTTCGAGGAAAATAGGCGTCATTTAATTTCATTTATAATTAGTTTATCGGTTTTCTTATTTTACTTTTGAATTTATTTTTATATTTTACTGTTTATTTAAATTTATCAGTTTACTTTTGTATTATTTATTATTATATTTTATTGTTTATTATATATTTATTACTTTTATTCCTCTGTGGGATCTATTTCATGTCTGTAGGTGTGTCCGTGGCATCACAGTGGGCCCCATCAGAATACCAGCGCTGCGGTATTTGTTTACTTTTGCTCAAATATCGTACCATTATGCTGAGATAGGAGCCTTTTTGGCCTCGCACAGTTTCTCTTTGCCCTTTGTTTTTTTTTAATTTTTATTACTTTTTTTACATAACTTGTTAGTTTTAACGTTTGTGTTTATTGTTTTATTTCCTGTGCGTGTCCCAAATAAAATATTTTTCTTTCTTTCTTCTTTCTTTCATTTATCATGATAGATTATGTGCTAGACCGACTAGGTATATTTCTCTAAAGTATCTTCAGTACATACAGTAAATGAAATAAATCTGGCTCTTATTCTAACATGTGCTGAAATATCTTTCACTTCAGCGGAATCCACTTGAGAGCTAAAAGCGACTGTTGAAGTGTCACAGATACTAAATCTTATTTTTGAAACATTTCAGTTTCTTTAGAGCCGCTGAAGTGAAAGCATAAAATGAAATATCAGATAGTTTTCTGCGAGGATATTGAAAGAGTCTGCTGAGCAAAATTGTTGGCTAGATATTTACGTGTTTCTTAGAATCGAGACGTGGTTGATTTTCAGGCACTTGACAGTTCAGCTAACAGATTTTTTTTTTGATAACAGGTTTTGGCTTTTATATTAAAAAATATGGAGAGTGTAATAGCTACTTACATAATTTTCTATAAGGCCGAAAATAATTCTGGTGCGTTGTTGACTTTTGGGCAAAGCTGAACAGCTTTTTCTGCCTGTTATTTCAAAGGCACATTACCATCTTCATCATCAAGCTGACATTTTGTGACACCTTCAGTATTATTCAAGAAGCAAAATAAGTTCACTTAATCCTTACTTACTTATTATTGACTTATTATAAATTATTACACTAGTGTCCAGTTGTCCATATAGCTAATTATTCAAAAGCTAGTGACAAGTATAATTTACATGTATTAATAAATCTAGCAGTACACAATAATTACGACGACCAAGACCGGCCAGTTTTGTAAGATAAGTCGCAATCATTTTGCTCAAGTACTAATAACTGTATGGAAATTGCAAAACTTGTTAAGAAACTTTGCCTATACTTTAATATAATACGTGCATAATTTTCTGGCATATTACTTGCAGCTCCTGGTAATCTGACATGTTAATAAACCATGTATACAAAAAAGGTCGTCGGAATAGGGCTGGTCGAAGGCTAAATTGAACTTATTCCAATCAATACATGTAATAAAATAGTTATAACGAAGTCAAAAGTGAACATTGAATATTTTTGAAAAAAGCAATTTCTACGAGGTGTGGGAACCGAGTCTGATGCCGAAAATATAGTTTTTAGTCTGTTTTCCTGTAGGTATGTATGTTCCGAATTGGTGCAAAAATGGAAAAACGCATTCGGATGAAATTAGGCACACAGATAGTTTATAACCTGAATGAACACATAGGATACTACTGTTTAATAAAAATAAAAAACTTTATTTAAGTCACGTTAGTAGCGATAGTCAAAAACTACTGTTCTTGAAAAGGTTAGACGCTATTCTGAATTTCTTTTTGCTATCGTACCGGCTGTCTAACTTTAACATAAATAGGTACATAACATTATTTACTATCCACATCCAATCATTTCTTCCAAGTGTTCAGACAGCATTATTCTTTGCAGAAAATAGTAATATTGAGCCATTTATTTCGTCAGATTGGATGCCAACCATAACTATATAGTTCTTGTAACTGATATTTACCTAGCAATGAACTCTAGACTTAAAAGCACATAATAATCTCTACCGAACCATCAATATATTACACGCATTCATGCACACATGCCAAAATATTCTAATATTAACCTTTGAAGTTACACACAGTACAGTGCTTAACACACATACCTCTGGTAATTAATTGAAATGTATGATTTGTAGCATAAAGCTTACTAACATAACATCACGCCTTGTTTCCCCGAAGGGTTAGGCAGAGGTACCCATGGTAGGTACACCCACGTCCCATGTAAAAGGGGGCGAGGGGGGCGTGGGCGGATGTTACTGGTATTTGTTATATCGTTAAACACGGACACTGATACTGAATATACTCAAAGGCCATTATGGGTTTTAATTCTTGCTGCTATTTCTTGGTCACTAGCTAATGGACGTGATTTTTTTAGCGTGCACACTTTGATGTCCCGTTGAATCTTTTATTTTGGAATCCTTTTTATACACATTTTCATCTTCTCTTTTCATCTGTCTCTTCTTTCTTCATTGCTGAAGGAACTGCTTTAGATGTAGATATCGCCGGTGAAGGAAAACCATCGTGAGGAAACCAGCATGTCCTAGAACCAAAAATTCGAACCTATGTGTCATCTACCCGTACTCGGCGCGCGTGGTAGATTACGGTCCACTCCCTCTCACAGAGAGGAGGCCTTTGTCCCAACAATGGGAACTTTAAAGGCTGATTATGATTATGCTACACAACAGGGCAATCGCCTTTTGTTCTATAGAACAGGTACGAGCATTGAGCACTACTTGCTTACTGTGCGTTCGCGATTTCAGAATGCTTGTCTTAGGTTTATGTTTTCTTACCATATTTTCCTAGCGGGATTACTTTGAAAATATCGCATCTTACAAACTGTCTTTGATTAAAACTCATAAGAAGTTCATTTCGAGCGCATTTCGCTTGACATTAGTTCCATTCGGTTCTGGGAACTCTGTGTCCGAGTCTACGTACCTAGAAGTCTTCAAGTCTCCAGTAATTGGGTGACTTTTGGGTCAAACATAAGTTTCTCTAGAACAATATTTCTATAGTTCCAAGAACTTCAATCCATAAATAAAGGTTATGTCAGTTCAGTTACTGCACGCACTTTATAAACACTATTCATTCTCGAACATGTCATGTGCCTGTTTCTGCATTTTACGCATCAACTGTTACGATCTTACGCACGCTGCATCCACCCACGCATTATTTATGCTAGCAAGTAGACTCTTACTGCCTTGTACTTAAGTTGAAATTCCACTAACTTGAATGCCACAGTAAGATTGTACGACAGAAGATTAAATACCAACACCGTTTGGCTCACCTGTTCAAGTAGTCTCTATTTGCGTATAGGTCATGTTATGTTAGTTGCATATGACTCAAAATGCATTGTTATGGTAGGACGCATGCAACGAAGTCTTACATAATGAGGGCTCAATGAGGGGGGTGCAGGAGGGGGGACTTCTAACAAGTTTACCGAAGACCTTGGCCGGGTCACGTGGTTGTGGATGACACGCGGGTTTTTTATGCCCACAGTTATTATGACGATGTACTTGACAATAGATTTTAGTGTTTAGAAGCGATGTTTGTTTGATGACAGGTTGTTAGTATTGCGCTAGCGCCGTTTAGAGCTAGTAACACAAAATGGTGGCGGCGTTTAGTTGACATTGGCCTCGATTTTTGCCGACTGACGAATGAATTTGCAATGTTTTTCTTTCAAGTTAAACAAGGAAGAGGCGAATTAAATTTTTAAGCGGTCAAAGGTAATCCAAACAGGTTCTGGTGACAGGTTTCACTGTATAGGTCACTTAACTGCTAAAGTTCAACATGTGAACTATGTAGTTGGTTATACACTTGCCATAGATCTGATCAGTAGTGGTCTTCGACCAAGGAATAAGTTCTATAAATAGTTTTGGGACTCATAAATGTAATGACAATCCTGTTTACGGTGTTTCTGTTTATAAATATAGTAGCTTTTGCCCGCGGCTTCGCGCGCGTGGAGGTCGAAAATTATCCCACGGGAACATACTAGCTACTGGGATGAAAAGTATCCTTTGTCCCATCCGTTCAGGCGTGAAACGTTCAAGATAGACGTTACTTTCGCATTTATAATAGGTATTAGTACGTATAGTAAACAAAAATATATCAAAAACTAATATTGTCCTAGCATGCTCGCTCTCGCAAAACATCAGACATATACGCATTATTCTGCTCCATTCATCAGCTAACAGATCACATCATCATATACAGGCTGTCTCAAACGTAGTGGTCCAAAGGCAAGTGAGGTAAAGCGAAGGGGTCATCGTCGAAAAATCCAAGTGGAAGTGTAAATTTCTTGAAAATAATAATAGCGAAATTTTCTGAACTGTTCAGAATATCCCAGGTTTTTAACTTTTTTGTGGGTGGACCCCTTCGCTTTACCTTATTGGTGTTTGGACCACTACATTTGAGACACCCTATAAAGAATGGATTAATTTCGGTTAGTAGTCTGATGTAGAAATATCCCTTTACACACATACCTTTCGCGGCTAGGCAGTTCACCTTCGTGACGGGTGCATCTAAAAGTGCAGTCATAACCGACAACCGATGTTCGCGTCAAGGCTGACATCTCAGGAATGCGGAGAGATCGTTCTGTGGCGCAACTCTGTTTTGCAAACCCTCCTCTTGCTTTGAACCTAGGTGTAACATTTGTGGATGTATTACGGTTTTTTTTTGTTTGATGTGTTTGGCACAATTAATAACAATTGCAAATGAAATCGTTTATTCTGCAAATAGTACACCGGAATCACTTTTACACTATACACTTTTTCCTATCTGACTACTCTGCGAAGAAAGGCAGAATCAAACTCAGAGGTCGCAGTATCTTTTAAAGTCTAGACACAATCTTGGTCTGGCCATGAGGACTATGTGGATTAGTGTCTGAAATGGTCTTTTGAGGAAAGAACCATACAGATTGGAGTGGACCTGTCCAGTCAGTGCAAGCATTTGTCAGTAATCGTGGAGATCAACTCAGAACTTAAGGAGATCAGCGACTCGACGCACAATATCAAAGGACATTTGGGTAGGCCGCATAAAGTACTCAAACTGCCAGTCAGAATCGGTTCAGTGGTTTACCCGTGATAACGTTACATACAGACAGAGACAGATTTGTTTTTTAAAGTATGGATAGATGAATGGATTGCGAATCAGTGCGTTCATTTCTCATGTGTCATAACACTTGTAACCGGTCGCTGTGAACAAATATATGGTGTTGCCTGTCTGGAACGAAGAAAAACGAAGCTAAGTTCGTTTAGCCCGCGTCTTTTCATACTTCCGTTTTCGTTTCGCTTAGTACGCGGTTTGAACAGAAGTAAAAACCACGCGGATGAAGCTTCATATCTCTTCGGTCCCAGTGTGGGCTGCGCTTTGTGAATGAGTCTATTACAGTTAATTGATTCAGGCGTCACACTTAGCGTCCAGCGCTCGACGAGGCAACACGTCGTGTTCGGGTTCGCGACAAGTCAATCGTCATCCTGAGGATGCCTCGTTGAGAGGTGAAACATGTGTCTAATTATTACAGAGTTTTTTATGACTCTTTAGGAATAGTTAAGCGGAATAGGTTACTAAATATATCTGCGTCTATTGAGTCTAATACAGATGTTTTTACACGCTTGACATGCTGATTTATTCTGTTTAAATCTAACCGTGATAACTTAGCTGAAGTGAGCTTGAAGTGACCTGCCAATAGTGTCAATCCCTAGCATCAGGTGACAGCACTCACTTCTGTTGTCACGGTGATACCTATATTTACAGAATAGATGTGTATGACGTGTATATCTAGACTAGTATGAAACATGACGTGTTTAGTTAATAAAATTATTATGCAACTGAATTTTCCTGATTCATGTTTTAGGAAACGGTGACAGTAAAATAATATGACGACTTTGACCTGATGCTGCAGCCAGAAAATAACTTTTCAACGAAATACGCCAATACAATTACTTACTGCCAGTTTTTCAGAGAAACTTTAATAATAAATAGCCCCCGACACAATTCCAGGTGATGCTGCAGTATCAGTTTTTTATGTTCTTCTAATATCATTGAAGTAACAGAATACTAAATTTCGAATCGATCAGACCTGTGGAAGACCAATCATCAACTAGAAACGAGCTGATAATCTTCAAACGGCTGAACCGATTTTCTTGATTTGTAACTAAGAACATTCTCGATCGAGACACCTTTCAAATAAAAAAATAATAATCAAAATCGGTTCAGCCGTTTGGGAGCTACGAGGGAACAGACAGTTACACAGATACACAAGTTAAACTTATTAAAATTTCGTTAGAAATACATATTCTTTTAATATGCTGCTCTCAACAGAAATATTGAATGAAATTTATTACACGTAGGTATTACAATCCTTTAGACTCTGTTACGCCAGATCACCACGTAACAAGCTGTTCTATCGGTAGTGAGCCGAGAACAAGTTGACAAAACTAATTTAAAGCAAGCCATAAAAGCAGATACTAATCAAAACGAAAACGTGTAAAAGCAAAATTCAACGAACATTTAAAACGCAATATCCACGACAGTCTAATTCATAGTATCCCTAGTTCCATACTGATTGGAAAATGAAACAGTTTTCCGCGCCTTTTTTGCTGTTTTACTACTAAATGCTACGTTATTGTGGACCATCCGTCATTTATGATGTCTCGATGCGGTTTTTCCTTTGAACCATAAATATTGATAGATGAAATTTAATATGCAAATTTTTAACGCGTTCACGACACGATTGGAATTAACGACGGAGTATTGTCATTTTAGTGCAGATTTGTAGTTCTGTTTAGTATTTAATGGCTTTTGGGAAGCATTTTTGCCATGATTTATTGACATGCAAATCAGAATATAATTGACTGTTTTGTGTATATCCTTAATTAGATTATTTCTTCTTAGGTTAAATATCAGTTTATTTATGGCGTTTCTCAAAGCATTCAACGACCTACTTCTTTGATCAGTACAGGATAAAAAAAATAGTTTATCAACGTTTGTAGGTATAAGTCACCGTAACATTATGAGAACCGCTACTTTATAATCTATGGGTATTGTTTCTGTTATATTATAAATTGTCGAAAAATTATAGTGAACTGGGCGAAATGGGTTAGGTAAGGTTAGAAGTGTGAACAACCGCGCGCGAGCCGAGCGAAGTAAGCGAGCGGTGCCGCGGCAGCGGCCGGCGAACGTTACTTCCAAGTTGCTCGTAGCTGCGTTATGTCGCAAGCAAGTTTGAAATCAGTTCACAATTTGTCGGTTTTCCATGGATATATTATAAACTATCGAAAAATGATGCGTTTAATTGCAAATGGTTTGTTTCAGCTCACAATTTTATGACAGTTTATAATCTAAGGGAAATAATATCCATATATTATAAACTAAAAAAGTTAATAATATTACACGATAACATACATACATACCTACACAGAAAATAAGGAACGAAATATAAACAATTATAGGCAAATACAGCAGTTTTTTTTATTACTATTCTACTAGGTGTACAATTATCAAGTAGTGCAGTTAAATTAATTGTTTAAAACAAAAAACGATACTGCCGTCTCATAGCTTGATAATAAACTATTGATATCTCTAAGCTCCTAATCACATTACATTTGATCCTCTAAAATGATTTAAGCTTTTATTCTGAAAATCAAAATCAAAAGTTATTCATACTACGCTGAGAATCAGCATTTTTCAAAAGGCAAAATTACATAAGACAGTCCCCAAAACGCGCAAGCTTCACCACGTAAAATTTTTTTTCACTTCAGAGGCAACAAACATCAGGAACTCCTAGTACAGTCGCCGTCAGATTGTAGCAGACAAGGTGATCAAATACTTCTGAACAATTTAAAATGTCATACCATTGATATCTGAACACTCATTACTTCATTAATATCTGAGCAGATGCTTGTCAATAATTTCTATACAGACAACTTACCTTAAGAGTGTTTACGTCGTACGGCATTTCATACAAACTTTCAAGCCCTTATTTTTCGAAATGACTGAACCGATTTTAATGAAACTACATACGCATATGCAGGATACAAAGGTCTAAAAACTTAGTTAAGAACATTTTCGAAAAATAGTGTTCCAGACAAATTAGACCAATTTAAAATTTTCCATAGAAACAGAGATTTTCAGTTATCTGTTTTTAAATAAGACATTTCGAAAATGTTCTTAACTAAGTTTTTAGACCTTTGTATCCTGCATATGCGTATGTAGTTTCATTAAAATCGGTTCAGTCATTTCGAAAAAGAAGGGCTTGAAAGTTTGTATGAAATGCCGTTCGGCGTAAACCCTCTTAACTTACAACTTATTACAAGAGCCAGGCCTACACAATCCCTATACGTATAAGAGTTATAGACAAAAACGAGATACATTTTAGTTATGGCATGCATTACAAGGTAGGTAGGTATACAAGAATCTGAGTTTTTTTTTTGGTAAAAAGTAATAATAATAAATATTTTAAATTACCACTGCGTTCTAATCTAACCTATCACCCTACCTAAAATAGTCTGACCTATCACCATTCTCCACACGACTTCTAACAAATTAGACGCGTGTTCGATGTCCACCCTTATGCAATATACGGGGTGGTATCGGATGAAAATTTTCAATTATCGGGTCGGACCCTCCGTGCTGGTTTAATTAAGAAACGCAAAGGTTCCTGGAAACGTTACCTAAGGAGCTTCAAGTCATGAAGTATTTTTCTTTCATTTTGAAATTGCTGAACATTTATTAGTAGCTAAATGTTAGTCTTTTGTTTTTGTAATTATATTTCTATGGGGGAGCATATAGAAACTGGCGAATTGTATTGTGTTGGGTAGCCTTGGAAAACTTTTGATGAAGTTGTAAAAGTTCGGAGGCTAATTTTGGGGAAATGATTAATTGAAAATTAATTTTGTATGGCTTCCTGTTCCGCCATCTTTGGATGTGTTTGTTCAGTAAATCTGACTCGGAAGATATTTGAGGCCTTTGGTCATAATTCCTCTCTTACAAAAGTTTCGGATAGATATATAGAATACTCTTTATATTGCACAACATAAAAACGCCAACCCACCACCAACACCACCAACCAACACGCCAATACACACGCCAATAAGGACTTGTATCCATTAAAATATATTAAATCTTTTAACTTGACGAGTTTTATCATTAACTAGAACACCTCATTAGAATAACTTTATACTATATTCAGTCTTAATTTTTTTATCTTAAAACTTATCATATAGATCGTTATTCTGCTGTAAGTACATAGGCTTCTTCTACGGCCAAAAGGTACTAAATATATTTTGTAGAATTATCATTAATTACCTACCTACTGAGTTTTTTTAAATCCCTTCTTCTTGTCGGTTTATATGTGTTTGCATAAATGGTCACAAAACAATTCTTTATGTTGGTAACTCACTATGTACCTTTAAAGCGTAAGCGCAAAGCGTAACGCGTAAGTAGCGCGGTGCGGCGCCGGCGCAGCCCACCCTTTGTGAGCGCCACGCGCCGCCGACCGCACATCGACGTATTAGGCTTTTACACAGGCTGCTCTTTAGGAGACAGGTCTGACAAGGAAAATAACTGTAAAACGACTAGTAGTTACACGATAGAGTTTTGGTGGATTTATGGTTTTTGGGTTTCCTTTCAGTTTTCGTTTAATTTTGAAATTACGCCCCCTTTTACCTTGATGGGACTTAACAAACCTGGTGTACTAAGGGTAAACTGTAAACCACTTCCTTCCTCTTTGAGGATACAGACGGGATATTTTGCTGGTAAAGATACCATTTTGAAATGAATCTAGCTTTCAAAGTCAAAGTTGCTTTCGAAACGAGGTTCCACAAAACTTGCTTTTCGTAAAACTTGTCTTTTAGAGAGAGTTATATTATTGAAGTAGGTAGGTACTTGAAAGGATTGTTTTTTTTCTCAAGAAAATTTGATTGTCTTTATTTTTGTTGTTTACTTACCTACTACTTAGTGTTAAGAGAATCAATAACAACCTTGTAAGCATAATTTCCACGCAATACTTTTCTAAACTATAATATTATAAAGAGTAAAGATTTGGTTTTTTGTATGTTTGTTTGTTACGCTTTCACGCTAAAACGGCTCAACGGATTTGAATGAAATTTGGCGCATGGGTAGACCACGACCTGGGTTAGGATATAGAATACTTTATATCCCGATATTCCCACGGGATCGAGACTTAAGCGGGTGAAACCGCCGGGCGCAGCTAGTCCTCCAATAATTTATAAACAAACTCAACTCACAAGAAACTTCTTAGAATAATCCACAAACTAAGCAAATAATAGAACGTAGCGAAATGGATGAAGACGTCAGTTTCAATTCACAACTTAGTTTATAAGTTAAAGAAGAAAGTGAACTTGTTCTGTCTATGAAAGCAATTTCCTGTTATTTGTGGCGTTTTTACTGAGAAAATCTACTTACAGTCTTGTTGATTTTTCGTTTGATTTTTTTTCTTGGTAGCGTTGGTGGTGAATGAAGTATTGTTTATTTAAGAATCGCTGTTTATATTTTCAGGGTGAAAATCTTCTTTTCTCGTGAGAATCGATTATGTATTTTTGATACGTATGTGTATGTATCTATCTGTTTATCCTTTTTCAAGTTAGCTATCCTTTACAAAAAAAACCATTTTATTTCGAGCATCACTGACTCATAGTAGACACAAAATACTCACACAGTCACATTACGTACACAAAACTACTAATTCAATTCGATTCATACCAATTAAATTATAATGTCATACACAATAAAACAATAATAAAATATTTAAAAAAAATGGCACCTGCCATGTTTTGTCTCTGCATCACCCTAAGTTGACTGGTAGAAAATGCCTCAGGCATTAATTCCGCCTTTGTACCGTACTTTTTTTACTTGTGCATAAAGTTTTATTAAATAATAAATCAATAAAATACCTGCATATCAGGGTGTTTTTTGTGCTAAAGTCATAAAATAAGAATTGCTAAACTAATTGACTACCAACTTAAATGGCAAATAAGCGTATAGGGTGTCGATTTGTATATTAATTAATTTACCTGACTTTACATTTTATTTTGCCTATAATTATTAGCTGCCAAGTAAATCTATGACTTTTAAGACTTCCTAAATCGGGGAACAACCTCTATGTTTTTTCCTCAACAATTTCACAGTACTGAAACCCAAATAACTAACAACAATATCCGTAGATAATCCACATTTCCTATTTCAAAATCTGCATGAATCATTGCCAGTTATAAAAACTAAACTTCTACTATGTACCTTTAAATAAAGAAAAAACTCTCAGTCGATTAGTTAACGTGCACTGTCATTGTTTTGATATGAATTTAGATTAATTTTTACTATTAGTTATTTTTTGTTCGTCAAGGTCGGACAAGGACGTATGGTAATTGGTTGTTTTATGCTCTCAATGGGTCACAACATCCGGCTTTATATGAAAGGCTTATGTTTTGACAGTTTGAATCCGTGTGTGATAAAAAAGAGCTTGTTTTGCCTAACAATTGGTGCCCGATACATATTTTTAGTCTGGTCAATTATTAAAGGTATGGGGAGCATAGACAGATATGAATACTGAAGCATATCATTGCATTGTTTTTTTTTTGATAACACATGAGAGGTGTGGAAAACTTTGGGACTTGTGTCTTAGCTATTAACTAAAGGCATTTACCCTTTCAAACCCGTATATTACAATCATGCAATCTTTATTGAATTTTAAATTCTATTTTACGACACAGACTCAATTAGTCAATTACACACACCTATAAGATTAGTGCAATTTCCAATATAAATGATAGTTGACTTGGAAACAGGACTATTTTATAGCACTCAGTCTACAAAATTACCATAATCCTGTTTTATCAACCTGTTACTAACCAAAATGATGTAACAACCAATTTGAAGCGACCCATAAAAGGATAAAAAGTCCCAAGTCGGAAGAACCTGTTCGAGTGACATTGAAACCTAAATTTGTCGCTTAAGCCATTTAGCCATTTAGGTATTTAAATAAAACAAGATGGCGACGGAGACGAATCTGTCGGAGATTAAGGAATCGTTCGTTTACGTAATTCAAGGCTTTTAAGTGTTGAATCAAGGACTTAGACAAAAGAATAGATGAAATACCTGTTTTAGTTTTAAATGGTTTACTTTCGTTTTTTAGAACTGTTTATTTTGTTTGTTCTTAGAATACTGATTTTCTCAGCATCTGGTTGATAAAGCCAGAGATAAAGATAAGTCTCATGATGGAAGATAAACATTTAAACTCAGATAAATTAATTGTGTATGAAATTAACTACCACTTAAATTGTACTTATACTAAAATCACGACAGACTGTTACATTTTGACAGTTGTACGAAATGGCTATACTGACGTAGTACTTATGTCCAATTTATAAACAATAAATCCTACATTTTATCATAAGTGCAGTCCACTTATGATAAAATGTGTAATTAAGAGCTGGCACAGAACAGGTGCACATGAACACTATTCGCAATGGTTCTTCATTTGTGTTCACAAAGATATGCGTGGACCCTAGAAAGGCTTTAAAAAGGTCAGAGTAAGTTATTTGTAGCAGGTGTAATAACATCTGCTTTTACCTTTATTTCTATTATTTGTTTGAAGCAGATTCTGAACACAGCGGTGTTTAAAATTTCGTTAGAACATTTAGCTAAATAGCGGTTACACCCACACTCCTTCTGTGTCTTTTGGTAAACGTGGGTGTGTTATTAGAACAGCAGCATCCTTTTGTACCTAATATTATAAATGAAAAAGCAAAACTTTTTGTTTGTTACCTTTTTACGTATAAACAGCTGAACTTTTGGTGTTTGGCAGACGGATAGACTATAAAGTGGGTTAGGACATAGGGTACTTTTATCCTGGTAGTACGTAAATTTCCGATATCTACGAGAGCGCAGCCACGGGCAAAAACTAGTCTGTTAATATGTGCTTTCCGAGGCACGGATGAGTATAAGTAAAGATGGTCACCTATCTACGGACCAACCCCGGCAAGCGTAGCTTAACCTGATGGATGGACCCGTGCGGCTGTTATTCGCCTCAACGAACAGCACTCGTTCGAACGAGCTTAATTGTGAGATTTACTTTTTGCAGAAATTAAACCATTAAAAACCTACATGATTATGCTCTGATAAATAAAAAATAAATAAATAATAAAATTTATTCAAAAATAACATTGGTAAAATACAGTACGTATAAATCTTAGAAATAATGTAGGTATTAAAAAGTATGGTACCTGTATTAGTTACTTGAACTGAATGATCATTCTGATGACACACAATGTGTAGTGTTAAGCGTATGGATAGAAAAATAAACGAGTCAAAATCAAAATCAAAATCACAACGATCAACGAGTATACATTATAAGAGGAAGTCTGCAAGTGGCACCGGTGACTGGAAACTAGTGTATAAATCGGTTGTCATGGTAGGTATGGCCAGTCAGCAATGGCATATGATGCGGATAAATGAGGAATATGTCGTGAATTTTTGAAGTATAAGAAGCCCAAAGAAACGATGGATGGACTGTGTGAAAGATTCTTTGGCTGGTAAGGGGGTGACTACGAGTTGACGACTAATAGAGAAGTATGTAACACGATGACCTGCGCCGATCCCAAATTTGTCAAGAGAATGTTGACACAATGTTATAAAGATAGAACAAGCTATCAATAAAAGCCTCTAGATGTACTTTCCGAGTCCAGTTTTGTCCCATCCAAACATAAGCAAAGGAACTTATACGCTTAACCATAAGGAATAAAAGGCAGTACTTATCCGGATTCTGATTCGTACATTATGTTCACAGGCTTTTAGGTAAATGGAGGCGCATGATCATTAGTTGACGGGGTTGTGAACCTATGGCTGTTTTATTGCTGAGCGTAACAGCTTTCGTTTCTAGGCTGTGTTACAACTGTTTGTTTTGATAACAATTGTGACTGTTGACAGGTCAAGACAAGCCTCTTAATAATAATAATATGTAGTTCATACTTCTCCAGGATTTATTGGGCTTATTAAATTGACGTCTAACTAGACCACAGTCCGTTTAAGTTTTTCTTAAAAGTATTCGGAATTCTACTGTAGGTATCCCACGAAACAGTTGAAATCCAAAATGCTTTTATGAAAAATCACCCACCAAAGAAGCCACGAGCTTTTACAGACAAACTCCTTACTATAAACCCTCTTTAGTATTTTATTTCCTAGTTTTTTTTTTTTTCATTTTTGCCAAAAGAGCAAAACATGGAACCAAAGCGTTTTCTGAATCTGTCAAATGAAATTCGTGAAAAACAAACAAAGCATTTTATAGATCATACAGGCTGTTCCGACGACAGTGTAAACAGAGTGTAAAGAATATTATTATAGACCCGCCCACACGGCGACGCGCCGGCGCATCAGATCATAGGCACAATGGTCACACTGGATGCATATTTATAGGAAATTTTCCGTCGAACGCCTTTGTAGATTCGATTCAGTTTGATACATTTTAATCCTAGGTCGGACGAGCATTGAGATAGGTTTATGTGCTTCAATGGAATAAGCTTTTCATTCTTGGAATAAAAATGTGAAAATGCTTTGTATAATTCTCAATAAAATTGTTTGGTATGCTATTTGAAGCGACGTCTGATACGATTCTGTAGAAACATAATACGTGGGAATAGCTTAGCGAAGCGCATCTTTCTTTTATTTAGAAAAATATTTTTCCATTTTGGTTTTTTTTATAGAAATGATTTTATTCATAAAACGATTGTAGCTATGGACACCATTGCTGATTTATATACTGTATTCACGTATGTTGCTAGCTAGTGTAATTAAATAATAATCGTCAGAAAGGTGTTACTTTGGTTAACCACTTTTCAAATATAATGTGGTTACATTGTAACAGAATACTACAATTTGATCTCATGTTCTAAACTAGACACTGTGGTTATAAACTTTTCGGTGATTTAATCTCTGTTATTCTTTTGGTATATAAATCATGTCTATTAGTAATTAAGGGTGAATTTCACCAATTAATTTGAACGCGTGAAATCCGCGTTCCAGCGCAGTCAGTGTCAAAATTGCTATGAAATATTGACACTGACAGTTCTTTAACGCGGTAACTACTTTTATTTTAGAAAAAGAATTAGTGTTCACGCGGGCAGCAGCTAGTCTATTATTAAAATTATTCACCCGTAATTTGCTTTTGAGTTTTAGCGATATTTATGTATTATCTTATTATTTTCAGGTATGTTTGCTGTCTGCACAAAAATTGAGGCGCACAAACCTGGGATATTTGGTAAGATTAGCATATAATACAAAATCGTTTATAATACAGAAAGAAAAGAATTTACTTCAATACCAGAACGTTTATTTTCTTGTCATTATTAATCCTAGATATAAAAATAATTGGTGCATCGACATTACGCTATACAATACGACCTTCTGCACAATGAACTTTCTGAATCCTCCATAATACATCTAACAATCGTAGTTAGTTACGCAGGTTAAAACTTTCAAACTTCGCGAACAAAACCACGTTGAAAAGTTAGTTCGCAGTTCTATCATCCTCCCTTTGACGTTTCACAATAAAAGCTTTCCTTGGAACAACTTTGTCACCTATTATGTTACAAATAGGTTGAAGCGACGGTTTTGCGACGAATAAGGCCCTTTGTACACGACACGGTTTCTTTATGGTACGGCGTAAAAACCGCGCTGTAGAAAAAACGTGTCTGTCAACAAGCTTCTATAGCGATCCATACAACACTGATGACCGTGCCTACACACGGCGTATAAACCGTAGTTTTTTACGGCAAGAAAAACGTGTGTACAAAGGACAGGCGTAACTTCGCGTGGGCCGCCTAGAAGAAATTATGCCTTTATTATTATGACCTAAATACATGGTAGAGAAACGTTTTTGACGTGAAAACTTCTTCAGGCGAACTTTCCGCTCTTTCTGAACGTTTGAGTGAACGAAACCGAACCGTCATGCTCGGATCGGAGACACTGAATCGGGTATACTCGGCTGAAGTCGTAAGTTTTTTCTCTGTGCGAGGGTCTTACTGCAATTTTTGAATTGGCATACATCGTGTTTATCTTTTCTTGTCATTGAAAATTCAAGGAAAAATTCTTTATTATCGAATATCGTTTGCAGTAAAGATTTTCTTACAACTTAAGGTTTTATTGTTATCTTACAAAATTCCTAATAATTTGTTGTTTAGTCAGAATTTTCTGCTATCATATTTATATGCTTTTAAAGAAAAATATGGTTCATTTAAATTTTTGAATTGTTTTTTGTAACAATGTTATCTTCTGTTTTCGGTTTTTGAAAAGACGTTAAAACTTTTATCTTTTTTTATCCACTAACTGGGCCCGCCTAGTGGATTACGGCCCACTCCCTAAAGGAAGCCTGTGTACCAACAGTGGGCCATTATAGGCTGATGTATGTACTTAAACTTTAATCATTTAGAGTCTTCAAGCAAAACAATAATTGCAACATTTTTGATTCAAAAGTCCTCAGTACAACCAACATGAAAATTAATTCTCCAAATTCATAAGCACACTACATGAGTCCTCGAGTACGTATCAAAATAACAAACGTTAACCGTAACCTGTGTTTATGTTACTCAGCGTATTTATTAAAACTTGGAGAACAGGAAAATTGTTACCGGTATGTTATTATTTGTTGTTGGTTTGTTTACTTCACCTGTGTAATTTATAATTATTAAAATTTAGATTGTTATTTTTTTAAGTGAAATGGCGCGCTTGTTTTCAAAACAAGGGTTTCATTCGTTTTATAACTAGGATTTCTGGCTATGCATTGCCAGTTTTCTTTTGTTTTTATTTATTTATTTAGGGACTTTTATATTCCCAATGCGTATGACCGTCATATACACTGCTACGGATTATATTAACTGTAAAAATAACTACTTAGGTATACGTCTATGTGTGAAAAACCTACAACCCCGGAAAAACACATAATACGTCAACTTTGTTTCATAAAATCTTGAACCATCTCGCCTATAAACACGAAACAATGCCTTGTCACTGCGAAAATTGCTTTCGCATTCTCTAAGCTTTACTTTTGAATTCGCTAAAACGTTGACGCGCCAATCACGACGCCGAACGTTTACGTCGAGTGCGAGCGACGCGTAGCAAAACCTGACCGTTATTTATGACTGAATTTTCTTTTGTTTTATATTTCGTGAATTTTCATTGGTTGATACTAAAAAGTGTAGAATTTGTGATGTTTATTGGTTATTATTGTTGCTTCTTTGAGTTTTAGTCTAATGTAGGTATATAACCAGAATACCCTCGAAATTTCGCGTTATTGCATAACTTTTTAATACGTCGAGATTTTTAATTCATATTCTTTATGGTACCTCTTTAAGTCATGACCAATCGGAATATAAAAAAAAAATTAGCCTAGGTCTTAAGGGAGAGGCGTGGAAATTAATTCGTTGTTACAATGTATAGTAGATAATAGTCTGACAGTTTTACAAATCACACTAAATTACAAACTCTTACTTAATACTTACTAATCAATAGTTTATAATGTTATCGGAAGTACAAACAAAACGTATAAAAGAAGTGAAAAGTAGTTTACAAGTATTCGAGCGCCGTAAAAACAATTTTTCCTGTATCGTTCAGGTACAGGGAATAGCACCTGATACCGTACTAGCTGTTAGTTGAAGTCCTCAGTGACTTACGGAAAGGGAACGATCGACATTCGATATTATTGTAGTCCTTGCGAATTTGCGAGCACTCCCTCGTTTTTTTTACTACGGATATGTTTAAATTTTTCGTTCGATTCCGAATTGCATTGTAGTCGAGTCTCGGAGGTTTTACTTCATTTTCCAATTTCGGAACTTTTCCGGATGTACAGTCTGCATCAAAAGTGATGGTTGTATAAAGTCAGTGGAGTAACTTGTATATTTTTTTTTGTATTTCATGTGTTCGGCTTAAAATAAATAATTATCAAATACTTAAATATTTATTGAATTTGACTGTTGTTTTGGAACTGTAAAGTTGCTTTTAATTAAAAAAAATGAATTGAACTTTAATTCTCAATTATTTTTATCAAGTTATTTTTGTTTATTAAAATTGATTGAGCTGACAGCTGTGTTTTGAGTTAAGTATCAGTTCTTAACGAATTGCTGAGAGGGCATTATTTTGAGAGGGTTATTCCATTATGTAAAAGTTAAAAGAATGAGTTTATTAAAAATATTATAAATAAACATTATACATTTTTTTGATCGCAAGCGCTACTTCTGAGCATGAGGTCCTGGGTTCGATTCCCAGGTTGGGCAAAATGTTATTGGGTTTTTCTATTTGGAATATGTCAGTAACAGCCTGGAGTCTGGATTTGTGCTCGGTTGATGGTAATAGGCTCGCCCACTATTACATGGAACTTATACATAACTGGTGAAATGTGGGTGTACTATGGGTTCACCTCTGCTCAACCCTTCCGGGAAACAAGGCGTGTTATGTTTAAGTTGTTAACATAACTACAAAAATATAACCTATACCTAAATATCTATTCTAAATCGTTGCCCTCACGCCCTTAGACCTAATAATGCCCTTATTTCTAAACACACGTCCTCTCTTTCTTCCTCCTTTTGTTAGAAAGGGACAGCCAGTGTCCATAAAGCTGAAGATTAGTATGGTGAGTGATGAAGTCTCCGTACAGCGTCCAAGCCATTAATTACAATGTTCTCTGTAAGTCGAATCACGTACTACGAGCTGACAAATGGCCATAAGGACAGCGGTTGAAATGTAATTATTTGGTTATAATGTGGGGCTATGAAATCTATGCGAGTTAGTAGTGAATATCTGAGGGGTAATTCCCTTATTTTTACGAACGCTCGAATTCGCATCTTATTCGCAATCTGTCAAAAAAACAATTTACCAACGTATTTGACAAGATTGCGACTTGAATGTGAACGGTTTTTAAGTACCAGAATTGGTCTTCGGGAGTGAAGCGTTTTAGATATTATGTTTCCTTTTTTTTTTTTACAAAATTAACAATAATTCAAAGTCAAAGTCAAATAATTTATTTCAAATAGGCACATAAAGGCACTTTTGGCCAAAAATGAAATGATTCTAGGCGCCCCGACACAATTTTTTGGGGGATTGGGGATGTCATTTGATATAACAAAATTGTTTTAATTTTCATTTTAATTATGAATTATAAACTTAAAATAATTTCGTACAACAACAACATTTTAAGACACAAGTGATTTTCTAGAACCTATTGTACATAAATGTTCATTGCTGATAACACGAAAAATTATTGCGTTATATTGCAATCACAAACAATAACAAGTCGGGTGATTAAAAAATCATATTATTAGGTATCTCAAGTACCTACAGTTACAGTTAGTTAAGACATAGGATTTATGGCGCGACTGTATATCACGACTAGCGATAGTACCTAAGAACTACAAAAACATTCCTTTCTATAGTGTATATACGGTTCAAAATACTTTATTATGCTCAAAAAGAATACACATATTCACTTATATGAGGAAAACATAATACAATGTGGAGACGACAATACAACTATAAATGAAAACACTGGCAATATTAATGCATAGGAGTATTTAGGAACTGTCAAATAAATCCTAACATTGAAATTAAAAAAGTGATTTTTGTAACAAACTAAATAGTAGTGACGGGCCGACTAGGGGTTTTGAAAATCTTTGACTAGCTATAGTGACTAAATCATCATGAGATCTTTGATTGAATTTTCGTATCGGCGCTGGGAACATCACTCTATATATGCAGTTTACTTTATGGTTAAATATATTGTCGTCTCCACCATGTTTAAGTATTATATTCCATCGAATATTCGATTTTACATTTAACTTAGCTAGAGTATACTTGCGGTAGGTACAATAGTAAAAGTATCAACTATATTCGGTGCAAAGAACTAATTTATTACACCGTAATTGCCTAGTTAATATTGTATGACCTACTTTCCACACTTAAATAATATGACGTGAAGGAAAACTAATTAGATATGAGTAGTTTAATCTTTGTTAAAATTAAACAGACCAAGCGTCGACTTTGATTAAGCGTGGTTCACACGTCATCAAACCACATTTAAGTATCAAAACCATTTAGTCACAGTATACGTGGTATATTAATTATGACGTCAGAGTAACAGTCTTGTGCATCACTTGGAGAAATTCAAATGCTAGAAGGAATGACGTAAGAAACGTCATTAACAGGATAATCGTTCTCGATTGGCTGTCTTTGGAATTGCGTTGCCAGTGAGGTTATCTGTGACGTAGTTAACTGTATCTGTAAATAACAGAGAAATGAGCAAAGTATTTCATTATTTATGTGAAGATTTTTCCTGTACAATGACCCCATTTTTGAATGCATCTTTTTATGCATGACGAGATTTTGGAAAAAGCAATGACCAGTTTATTTTAACAAAATTATGTATGCGGTGTCTTTGGGGCACTTCTTTTCGGTGCTTGACAAGTGGACAATCGTAATTCGTATGGGTTTTTTTCACTTTCCATAATTTGGGTTTTTCACATTTAACATAAATTATTTGAAGAGACCTTGATGTCGCTTGCAAATTTTTTTTTTTAATAAGTTAGCCTACTTTATTTATTTAAAAACTTGGTATTTCATCTCCGTTTTTTATCCAACTTAATGGCCCCATGCGACTCAGCCCAAAGAATGTCACGCTCGGCAGTTGGTTTGTTTAGTGACGTGAAAAATATGAAAACCCGTCTTCAAATGTCCTCTAAAAACTAGGTTTATTCCGTAGAAAAACCACGTAAAGAACGGCCATTCCACGACTAACAACCGCTGCTTTTATGAAACCCGGGAAAACGCTATATTAACGCAACCTTTCTTGTGCAACCTGCCTTTGTCTTGTGATTGAAATACTGGGGCAGCCCAAAACATAAAACCCCTTGGGCTGGACTGAAAGCCGATCAAAGTTGAAGATACTGTTTCTGACCAGAAATTGCAATCAGTAAAGTGGTTTAAACGGAGATACAGGAAGCATAACCCTCTCAATTGCACCCAAATTGGCAAGCACAATATTATTGTTAAAGATATAAAGATAGATCGTTTATTTAGTGCACACAAAAGACTTAGCACAACCTACAAAAGCACGACTAAATAATAACTAATTACGTGAATATTAGGAAATAGTTAAAAGGTGTCAATATAATATATTTTCGCCAATTAGAGTCTAGTTAGTTTTAATTTTGGAACCAAACACTATTTTGTAACAACTTTGGGAAATAAACATTTTCTATTCTCTTCACCTGTTGTATGAAAAAAGGTCTGTGTAAGTATATTTTTATGCTTTACTTCTAAAGAAGCGTGATTAACTGTCGTAGTGTCACGTCGGCAACAAGTGGTGGTGTTTCTATTTCACAGAAAACAGCCTTTGCTTCGTGTGGCAACGTTTTTGTAGCACGGGCCATAATGTTCCAGTTCCCTCGATTTACACTTGATAGAGCAATTTTGTGTTCCGTTGGAACTGTGAAGATGAAATTGAAATGGAGAATTTAGATTATTGGTTTAAAATCTTACACAACTTTTTTCTTACTCTTTTACAAGTTTTGGTATTACCGAAGACCTTGTGAAGGCCGCAGGAATCCGCTGGATACGGAAGCACAGAACAGGTCGAAGTGGTGCTTGGGGAGGCTTAAATTCAGCATTGGTCGTAATTCGGCTGAAATGATGCTGATGATGAAGTTTGGATACTTAGGTATAATAACTACTTATTGTAGTTGAATTATTATGAAAATTGTGCCACCCATAAAACTACATGTAAGTAACACTCAAAAATTTTGGCTATCAACTGAACACAAGCAAATATACATCTTCTGTAATGAATAGTTGGATACCACAAAGATTTATAAATAGCTGTAGAAAATACCCATTTATTATAACTAAAGATCTAGCAGTCTGAAAAAGGAAATTAGCTTTCAATCTTTGTCCTAAGTTACTAGGTCAACACAAAATAGAAGAGGCCAACATTATACACGTGTGAACTGAATATATTGAGACTAATGTTGGTAAGCAATTTGTATGTTATTCCGCGTCGTTGGCCAAAATCCCACAAGTGGGCGAGACGTGAGTCGGGGGCATTGTGGCGCCAATCAACCCTACGCAAAAGTCTCGAAACTGAACTAGATCAAGTTACTGAATAAAAATATTTTCTCAGGAATATGCTTAGGTTTATCGTTATATCGCGGAAAAGTTTTTAATGAGCGTTTTAATTTTTCATCGTTTGGAAGTTCCGGGGTTTTGGGTTTCATCGTTATTTTTAAAATATTAGCTTTCTTATGTTAAATAACCCTCTTTTCGCTAATGGTCTCAAGAGGCGATGGATGGATGATGTTTATAAGATGGGCAGGAACTTCAGAGCCCTGGTTGTAGCTTATTCTTTTGAGATATATATTCCTTGGTCGCATTTATTTCTTCAGAAGATCTTTTGATTCTCGTCATCGACATCATCTGCCTAGCCTTTTCCCCCAAGTATTTTAGGATCTCCTTCCAGTCTAGTCTAGTCCAGTCTAGTCTAGTCAGTCAGGTACAGCTGAATACTAGTAGTTTACATGGAGCGACTGCCTATCTGACCTTCAAAACCCATTAATTCGCGTGCTCTATAGGTATTTATTTAATCGTCATACATAAAAGATTTTCTTCAAATTCTTTTCAGTCTGAGATGTCAGCCATTGCTCAGTCATGCTTAGCCTTTGGCAACTTCACTGGGGGTGTTGTAAATGGCGATGTCTCATATAAGCATTACATTATCAGTATGCAGCTAATTTTTTTTTCTTAGATGTTTGATATGCTTTCAGTAATATCTATCTATATTATAATTATGCATTATATAGAATAAATAAACTTTTTGTGTCTGTCTGTTTGACCGCTTAGATCTTCTAAACTACACGAAGGATTTTAATGCGGTTTTCACCATCATTTAGAGCATTTATTCTGAAGGGTTTATGTGGTAATACATTAATATTTAACTTAGATATATCGTAAAAATCTCGATGTTCGACATGTGAACCAGTGCGAAGCAGAGGCGATAAGCATATATGCGAGTGATATGTCGCAGGAAACCATCAAATTGCTATATGAATGAGAAGTCCTCTCCCCTTACATAATACCTTATAATAAACAACATTCATGTCGTGGGCGTCGATCAATCAACAACACTCGCCGACGTCTAATCACGTTCAAAGAAGTGCGGTAATCGTGTTATTTTCTCGCCTTTTGATTCGCGAGTTATTTTCGTCTCGGATAAGAAGCCTCTTTTAATTGGTCTCAGTGAATGCCGTAGTGTCTGTAATCGATTTATAAAATGTAACGCTAATTTCGGTCTGAAAAGGAGATGTAAATGTTTGAACTGTAAAATGGTATTTTTGTCAGTCACATTTTTTGACCTCTAGAGTCCGTGAAGATTACTGAAATTGGTCATAATATAAATCGCAAATCGCGTAATTATTGCTATATTATTTACAATATTGGGTAAAGATAAAATTATGATAATGGTCTAAGGCTTGTATTACACGCTAACTCAAGACGAAAGCATTTAGTAGGTACTTCAAACTAGATTCAACCAATCAAATGGCTTTAACTAGACTTAAGTTAACTTGGGTTTTGAGTAAAGTTATGATGTAAAACAGGCATTATTTACTAACTTTGACTAAACCTACATAATAAGATTTTTTTATCATTGCTTCACCAGTAAACCTTTTCGATTTTATCACTACGCCAAAACATATATTTCTTTATCCATGAACGAAAATATACGAAATCGAAGAATCACTTACGGGTCTGTAAAGGATCCTTCCCACGACTCGTGTCATACCCTTGCCAACACGTGTTCCCGTTAACCTATAAACGACTCAAACCTGTAACTGAACACTGTCGCTGGCTATCACTTTACTTGAAGTGAAATCATATCTACTCATAGTTCGCGGACGCAGAAAGCGTACACATACGGGTTTTTGTAGTACATATTATGTTGTTCGTGTTGGATCGTGTGAGGGGGCAGAGGTGTTGAAATTGTGATGTTACACAAACGAGGATATTTTAGAGTTAGCTCAAATTGATCAATTAATATTGGGACTTAGGACTTAGTATCATCCTGATTTAAGGCGATGTATTTCTGAAATAAATTCAGCATTCAGGCATGGTTTTAGTCATGTGGATCAATTAATACAGGAGCAGGAAAGAAATTCTGGAAAATGATCTTATGTCTTAAAGAAAATTTTGAAGGTTTGACATTGAGTTTAAAAGCTAGCTAAAGCACTAGGAAGTGGTGAAGGCTGGGCGTTTTTGGGGACTGTCTTATGTAATTTTGACGTTCGAAAAGTGCTGATTCTCAGCCTAGTTTGAAAAAATGACTTTTGGTTTTAATTTTGATTTTTTGTTTTAGTTTGATCTGACTAATGACCCCAAGAAGCGTAGTCGATCACGATAGTATTGTTCCCAATAGCAAACAACCGGATTCCAATATGATTTAAGATTAAGAATTTACAGCAAATGCAATCCTAATTGAATATCCCGTTAATAAATCACACATAAAACCCACAATCTAAACACACATAAAAATGTTAATAACATCAATTCTCACAAGGAAAAGGGAAATAAAAACAATTACAGCCGTAAGCACAGAAATACGTCGGACTAAGTAAAAGTAAGTAAGGCCATAAAGTAACAATACGGTAATGTGACAAAGGGAACCATTACGTCACCACTCCCGCTGTATGGGAAGTAATTGGCGAGAGGTTCCGTATATAATAATCATTTGTTTTTTTTTTGTATTATTTTTTGCTTGTTTGATTTGTGGGTGTCTAATTGTAGACAAGGGTGCAACTTTTTTTCCAATAAAGAATGGTGTTCCCTTTTGTACGTTTAACGTCAGTACATGCCTTTATTTTCCTCGAGGAGCGCACGTATATAGTATTACTTTAATTTGATTAATATCAACGGATCTCGGTGTTTTTATATTTGCGTAAAACGAGAATTTTGGGGAGGCCTTTGCTCTTTTGGGACAATGTAGGCTAATAAAAAATTAAACGACCATACCACCTTTGATTTCGTGCTTGGATCTCGCTTTTGGGATTTGCTATGGCACTCAGTAGAAACCAAACCATGGTGCTGAACTCTAGCTTTCTTCATGATTTATACACAACCTAAAGATCCTGCAGCTCATTATTGCGTAACATACTTCACTTCTACTTTGTCTTTTGAAAGAAAGTCCTAATCCTTTACTTTATCATGTCTGAAAAAATTGTCTGTTCGACAACGTGAATAACGCAATGAATGTTGCCAAATTGTCAAAAAGGAAGGCATTGTAATTGTTAGTGTGTTACGCAATTACTCTTTAATTAATCCTTTAGCTATCGTTTTGCAAATGAAAACAATAATTATGCTGCTATGCTATAGCATAGTCTGTGATACCTACTTTTATTTACCCGTACAAAAAGAGGATGCTTTCATTTCTTGTCCACTGTTATAAAATAACGGTCTCTCTCTGAAATCAAAAGTATACTTCACGGTAGTCTTGAGTAAAGTTTAACCCGATCCTATAGTAAACAATGCAAGTTTACTACCTTAACTTTTAGTTGACTCGGTCCTCGTGTTACCGCCATAGTTTAAAGTTCGCTAACTAGTTTATATTGTACTAACAGACGGTTATATTGCACCAATTTATGATATTTTTGGATTAAATTTGGAGCTCGAGGTGAAATATTTAAACGAAAATTACGCTCATGATATGCATCACTACATCTATATAACCGTTGATCTTTTTTTCTGTAATTTATAGTATTTTTTAGAGCAGCATAAGAAGGATATTATTTTTCGTACCTTCAGCCAAATTGAAAACTTTTCGCGGTTTTTCCATTGCTACTGCGGAACCCTTAACTGGCGCAACGTAACATGCCAGAGTGATAAATAATAAAAGCGTCTGATATGAATGTGGAGTGTAGTTCGTACTATCACGCCTCTGCCCAATGGAACTGTCCAGTAAGTTGTAGTAAATGTAGTTATTTATATTGTAGGCGTAGTGAATCTTTTATACTCGAAAAGTATATACTAAACGTATGGATAGTTGTGGGAAAACAACACCTATTTTTACCCGACTACGGCAAAGCAAAAAGGCAAGTTATTATTTTGACCGGTATGCATGTATGTTCATCTCTTTTCTCATAATTTCTAAACTACTCATCATAATTTGACTTATGAGGTATCGTAGAAAGCGTCTTGATCGTCCGCTGGTTATAGGCTATGTGACGTCACATTAGATATGGCGTAATCTGTTTGCTTTATACCCTAAGACGTGTGACTCCGGATTTTGAATTTGTGTATCTGTGATGTCCTGTTTATACCTTTTTAGTAGAACATTTTGTCGTAGTTTGGGGTTTATAACTTTTATATTATTTAGTAGATGATTTTTCAGTTCGTCTCACAAACTTGCCTCGTCTCGTGAATAAGGGCTCTGTTCAAATATGAAATAGGTAATAAAATAATAAGATGTCTAGAACATTTTGAAATAGATAGACATGGACACAATAAGGGCAATCCAATTACAAGTTGCTAATTAATGGACTGTCAGTCACAAGCTTATTCAAATGCACTTTAATATTGTCCTTCACAATATAGTGCACATTTACTAACTTATCTATGTAGGTAAAGTAGTGCTTTGTCACTCGTTTAATCAAGCTTGAATAATCAATAGGCTGATTTTATTCAGTTAACTACCCTGACCATGCCACATAACATCACACTTTCTCATCAAAAGTAACATAGGGACTTTGAATGAGGAAAATGGGTTCTAATTTTTGGAACCCACACCTTTCATTTGCATACCGACGAGATTCGCATTTCTCTAAAATACCCGCAAGTATTTGAAATACTTTAATACCCATCCCTTTTGCCTTAACAACTAAATTCATTTAGAGCCATTTTAAACCTCACCCTAATTTCTTATTATTCAAATCTGGTTTCATTTTGAATAAAGTAGCACTGAAATTCAATTTATTTTGGTGAAAAATTTGGGATATTTGTATTTGTTCAGTATTTTATAATACTATTTTATATTTTCTTACGTTCTTCTTCTTCGTCAAAAGACTTCGTCAGAAGTCTTACTTACAGTTCCAACAAAAAATTGTAGTCAGTCTTCTTACATTAACTGAAAAAATTGCTTTTAGAAAAAAATGGCCGTCCATATCCCTACCGGCGGGTGGTAATGATATGGGGAAAGCAATTTTTACATAATAAATATTGATTTGAGTGACGAATTCTAGGCCGACGTCAACTTTATATTAGGCACTGTTGTGGAAATAAATGGAAAAATCTACATAATTGGAAAGTGGGATCCAATCATCGATGTCGGGGAAAAAGTAAATTGTACGCAGCTTTCGTATAACGTGTTTTTGCGTTTTTTTCTGAGATTTAATAATGTTCTAATGATATGTAAGTACGGAAAAATTACGAAGCCGTAAAAGTTTTTTGTCATTTCGAAAACGGTTTTTATCATTTTCCGTGTTGCATTTTTTTTACAAATATTCTTGTGCATACTTATAACGAATAACATATAATTTAAGTCGAACCTAAGAAAAACACACTGAACTCACTGATTTTAGCACACTTTAGGCGATATAAAACACCTCTACCCAACCTCTAAAAGATTTAAGAGACACCATAAAATCTTTACTTTTATAAAGAAAGATAACTACGGGACGTGACCCATTTCTTCTCAGTTTTAGTCTCCAGTTAAATATTTAATTCAGTTAGGTCCCTGCGAGACGGTCGAGTCGTCGAGTCTAGTGGTCGAGTGGCGAGTGTTCGAGTGTTTGCTACCCGTTTGGAGGGTACTTGCTATAAGACTTGTACCTAATGTAATGTCTGAGGGCAGAATTAGTGTCGTAGAGATTTTGTTTAAGTACTTGTTTGATTTGATTGACAATTATTCATTTTGATTGTTGTGTAAGTAAGAAGATTTAAATGGAACATTTTTCATCACAGTTGGCATAAATATCATATTTGAATTTATTGCATTGCAGTGAATTCAGTTATCCAAGATTTTAAATATAGCTTCCTACTCAACGACCAAACCGACAAACCACGAAGTAACTAGCCCTTTATGATTTTATAGCTACGTACTAAAAACCGGAACCGTTCGAAGGCGCCCTCTGGCGGCGCTACAACGCTTCAGGTTCACCGAGCTGAAAGTGACATATGGACGCGAAGATGACGTTTACGGAAACTTTTGAATGGGCCGCGGGGTCATTCCCAACAACTTCACATAAATCTGTTATAAGCGTCCCGTTAGCTGACAAATAATCTATACTTATAATAAATCTGTAGAAGTGAAAATTCTGTACATTGAAAATATCAAAAAAATAAATGGCAGGGGGTGTTACTAGACCGACACCGAACCCAAAAGTGTGATTAAATTTTTTTTTGTCTGTCTGTCTGTCTGTCTGTCTGTCTGTCTGTCTGTTTGTTCAAGTATCACGCAAAAACTACCGGTTCGATTACGATGAAACTTGGTATAATTATTCTTTAATATCCTGGGCACCACACTGGGTACTTTTTATCCCGGAAAAGTATCCTATCCTACGGTTGGGGGGTGTCAAAGTTTGTATGGAAGAATTTTAACGCGCTGTCCGATTAACTCGAAACTCAATATTTATACTTAAACCCAAAAATTAAGAATAACGTGTATCAGGATTTTTCGAAATTCAACCCCTAAGGGGGTAAAATAAGGGATGAAAGTTTGTATGAAAAATCTTATTCCTTGAGGTAATAAACACGAAACTTCGCACGAATAGTTATCTAAATAAATTATAAAGTTTGTAGTTTTTTGTTTTTCTAAATAACCCCCTTTTATTTTATTTTTTTTACTTTTTTTTTTTTTTGGGTGGGAAATCATCCAATGACTTCTCCCGCTCTGGGCGGAGCGGGAGGGCGTGTCAGACTTTTACTGACTAAAACCCACCTGTGTTCCTTCCCTTGCCATGCCAGGGGCCACGGTTTCCCCTTAGGACTACCCGCAACCCCGGCGGGCAACGGTCCTAGCGGACCCCGTCAGTTTTGCTGACATCTCTTTGAGGCGCGCGTGGAACACGACGCGCCGTCGACCCGGGCCTGGTCCTTATCGGGGGCGAGCTACCCATTGCTCACCGCCCGCAAGCCCGCGCCTACGGTGGCCGGGAATCCTCCAAGGAGTCCCGACGCCCAGGGCGTCTCCTACGGCGGCTAGGCGCGTGAGGGCGCGAACTTTGCCTCTCCCTCACGCGCTCCGCCTCCTCCTTCGTCTAAATTACCCCCTAAAGGGGGATTGGGGGGTGTCAGTGTTTGTATGGAAGAATTTTAACGCGCTGTCCGATTAACTCGAAACTCAATATTTATACTTAAAACCCATGGGGATGTATGGGGTAATTTCCGACACTGACGCGGGCGAAGCCGCGGGCAGCAGCTAGTATAAAATAATATGGATCACCCGAATTATAACAACACTTACCGTGCTTCAAAATTTCCAAGCTGACCTTTGCCTAACCCCAGGTCATCCAACACAATGCTAATAAATAACCTACTTACAAAACTGGCTACCACAGCCGCTGTAGCGAAGTTAGGTTCTGTACCAAAGCTGGTGCTTAACTATCTGTAATCCCCTGTGTGATCGAACTCGGGTGTTTGTGTTGCTGGGTTATGCACAACTTGTGTTGTAATACTAACTTTGGAGTGGGTGAGTTCTAGCTCATTTGTTTGTGTTCAATTTGATGTGGAAAGCTCAAACTCAAACTCAAAGCATTTATATCAAATCAACCAATTACTTCGAATTGTCAAGGGGTCGGTCAGTCAGAAATATGGAGCTAGAAGAATGGGCAAGAAAAAACGGTCAATCAAATCATAATATGTTACAAAATATTGGTTTCATCATTCATGTTGAAATTATACATGTGAGAACAATGTAGAAAGACGTGCACGTTAAAAGCATCTGTATTAAAAATATAAAAACAATTCAAAAATTAAAATAAATTAAAATAAGCCGAGGCAGCTAAGAGATGACCAGTTCCTACTGCCGACGCCCGTTCACGAATATGACGTATGGCTTTAAATCTTAAGCTGTCTTATAGTAGAGAAAATAGAGTATTTGTCAAGCTACATTCTACATTTTATAAACACCTTAAAATTCGAGACTTTATCCCATGGCTTCCATGGATTCACAGTAGCCTGTAACACCATTCGATGTTAAATTGCAAACCACTATTGAATTGGGATCATCCTGTAAAGATAGTGTGTGTAAGTTGACTAAATAAATAAATAAATAAATGCTGTTCTAAACACGAAAGAGTTAATGTAATCTGATGACTGTCCAAAAGTGAAAATTAAATAAAAAGGTTCACAGGTCAAAACAAAAAAGGTCTCGAGTGCATGTACCAAATATGGTCGAGTATGTATCTTTTACAAGATCAATAAGCCTATAAAAGATTTAAAATTAAAATAAATATAAAAATGACTAACATCAAAGAGAAAATTGCTCATCGCCAGCTCAAGTCCTTTAACACATGTTACACACCTGAAACCATCTGAAAGGTACGTTTGTTGCGATTTCCTTGTTTTCTTTTCATTCCATTTTGATTTGTTTCCTCCAATTCCCAGTTCAATCTCAACTTCAGCTTCATTAGAACGGGTTTCGTTTATTTGTAAAATAAAATGAGCATTTTTCGGATTGGTGGGGATTTTTAATATAATATATGTTCTGTTATAGCTACTAAAACACTCGTCAAGAGGTTTAAAAGCAGCAATAGCCCAATTCTTAAGGCTTTGAAAAAGGCCAGGATTAGTGTTCAGATCCCAAACGATGACTACATAATTATTGATCTATACTTATATTAATAACGCTGAAAAGTTTTTTTTTTGTTTGGTTTTTTGAACGCGCTTATCTCTGGAACTGCCAGTCTCATTTGAAAAAATCTTTTTTCATTTGGTAGTCCAATTTTGGGGAAAGACTGTAGATTATTTAATATTACGCTAAGATTCTTAGGAGCCGAGTAAAAAGAGAAGTGCTAAGCGAAAACAAGCAGGCACACACTACCATGCATTTGACACACGATACTAATACCTAAATAATGAGATTGCAGCATGGAATTAGTAGTATGTACTTAATAACTAAAAATTTAAAGGAATTTTATTATGGTTGAATTTCGACCACCAGACGACCACTAGTAAAAATAAATAGGCAGGGTCTTTACAAAGCTTAAAAGCTATCGTCGTATCTTTATTTAGTTTCGTACCCTTAATTCGGGCTGGTAACGATGAAAAGTATCTACGACATTATCATTTTAATAACAACTGTGTAAATTATCCACTGTGAACAATTTTCAGACCAGATTTGCACGATTCACAGCCATATTTTCGATTAGTATTGCGTGTTCGCTTTGTTTTATTGTGGCTTGCAAAACGGCTGTAAAAACAATAAATTATTTAAATTAATTGTGGTTTTCGCTATAATGTATCGAATTTTAATAAATATAGGCCTTACCTGCGTACGTTTCATTCTGTCTAGCCTTTTCCCAATCATGTTGGGGTCGGCTTCCAGTCTAACCGGATGCAGCTGAATACCGGTATTTTACATGGAGCGACTGCCTATCTGACCTCAACAACCCAGTAACTAGGTAATACGAACCCCTTGGTAAGACTGGTTGTCAGACTTTCGGGCTTCTGACGAGTCGTAACGACTGTCAAAGATCCACGAATGACAGCCGGGACCAACAGCTTAAGAGGGTGCATCCTAAAAGTTGGCAACGTCGTAAATAGCTGTCAAATATTTACCTGTTTCGATTAATTTGGAAATAATACTGTATGGAAATAAGAAATGTGGCTAACCAATTGACTAGAATATTAATAATGAATTGCAATTATAACATTGAATTTGATGTTGTACCCGTTTTAGGTGAAAAAAAGGCATTTGGAAAGTTACCAAATACTTTTTTTACATCTAAAACTAACTATTCGGTGTTACGATATTAATTATTGCATTTCATAATCAATATTCTAGTTCGCTAGTTAGCCACATTTTTTATTTCCATACAGAAATATTATCAAATTAATCAAAACAGCGAAATATTTGACATCTATTTGCGACGTTGCCAACTTTCAGAATAAACCCTCTTAACGTGCTTTCCGAAGCACGGAGGAGTCTCGGTATGTAAAGATGGTCACCCATCCACGGACCAACCCCGGTAAGCGCAGCTTAACCTGATGGATCGACCCGTGCGGCTATTATTACTTAGCCACGAGCTCCTCCCTTACCTGCGTACGTACCATAGCAATTTTAGTTGAAATGCCTTACATTTAGACGCAAGGTCTAAAACTAGCTCTCCACAGGCGGATTACCTTTATCTTTTGTTTGAAAATGTAAAGATCTATTATCAGCTATCAAAACTTCACCCAATTGCACTTTTATCGTGAAATGGACTATTCAATCAGGTGAACTAAATCCTATTCGAACATTTACTGCACTCAAATATTAATAAAATTAAACCCTTTTCTGTCCTGGGTTCGGAGATCTATTTAGTTTTTTTTCTTTATTAGGTATTCGAGGTGACTTCTTTTTACATACAAACCACCCAGCTTTTCTTTTTTTCAAATTATTTTATACTTTAATTTACAGAAACATTATGTAAAATAAGCAAGTGAATCTCACATTAACATAAAAATGTAAACAAAACTTACAATATGTAAATTAATAAATAATCACGAGTGTTTATTTTCAGCCAAACATTTGTGCAAATGTTTGCACCGAATTGCGCATGTTGGTTATTCAAAGTGACTTTTTTCAATAATAAGTGTAAAATATAAATGTTTCATGGTCAATAATGGTTATTACTTGTTAAAAGAAGATGTAGGTATGCTAGATTTTGGTATAAATTTCAAAAGTATTAACTAAGGGTCCGAGGTCGCATAATGTTAGCAATTTGTCTACAACGAATTCAATCGCAAGCTATTGTAAACATTTTATTGGAGAGAAAAATCCAATTATATTTTTCTTGAAGTAGGATTGAATGCAGGAGCCCAAGGCTACAAGCTGTCGATTTACAAGGCTGGCAGAAAATGCACGTTCATACGCGTCCTTGAGTAATCGAGAGATTGATGAAAGATTATTAAATGTTTTCAATTTGAAATGACAAGCTTCTTTGAAAATATTTGTGATCACAATTGAAAAATTCGCGAACCTTTCCCCATTTTCATGACGTCTTCTTCGCCTGGCAAACATCTTAAAACAAGAATTAAATAGAAAACTAGCTGCGCCACGCGGTTTCACCCACATAAGTCTCGATCCCGTGGGAATATCGGGATAAAAAGTATCCTGTGTCCGTATCCAGGTCATGGTTTGCGAATGTGCCAAATTTCCTCCAAATCTGTTCAGCCGTTTTACCGTGAAAGCGTAAAATAAACAAATACGAACAATCTCACTTTTGCATTTATTAGTTAGGATATTTAAGTAATATAATTATACAATGTGGAGACGACAATACAACAATAAATGAAAACATTGGCAATATTAATACATAGAAGTATTTAGGCACTATCAATTAAATCCTAACATTGAAATTAAAAAAGTGATTTTTTCTAACAAACTAAATAGTAGTTTTGCGCCGACTATGGGTTTTGCCAATCTTTGACTAGCTATAGTGACTAAACTATTGGAGATCTGTGATTGAATTTTCGTATGCAGACTGGGAACGTCATTAGATATACGCAGTTTAATTTATTGTTGTATTGTCGTCTCCACCTTGTATATAAAGTTAGGATAATAATACATTACTAGTTTTCTTTGAACAGAGATGAAGAGCCATTTCTCTTCTGTAAACTCTTTAATTTTGTATAAGTTTCTTCTGTCAAACATTTTGTTTCGGATTTCGGCACCAAGTTAAATAAAAATATAGACAGTGTGCGCGAATCCTCTTCGTCGGTATAAAGTTGGTGTAATGCGGCCTTGGTCATCAATCACCGTTTATTTATTTTTGTGCAAGTTTAGCATGTTCATTAATCATTGAAAATGATTGCTACTTGCTAACTTGTTTTAAATATTTTTTACATAATCTCTTAAAAGGTACATTTGTTATTTGTATCTATTCAAGAATTTATCTTTACTTTTAAGCGAAAATAACTTATTATACAAAGTAAATAATTTAAATAAAAATCGAATATATCGCGCTCAATCCATTTAAGCAAACGTTTTTTTAAGTTGCCAAACAAAACACTACATTATGCATTAGGCTCTTAATTCAATAATTTTAATTTTGATAAATATTCGAGCTATATTAGTTCTCTTAGATTTAAAGCGTTTTGGCTATCCTTTAATTATCAACAACATAATTTAGCCCGCTCTGTGGACACCGAATTAGTTAATACCAAAATATTATGTACGTTAAATCATACCCTATAATAAAAGATCCATATTCCACTGCCTAACCCTTTGGGGGTTACAGGAGTGATGTTATGTTACGTAATTCACCCAATCATTGGTCAAAGAAATCAATGAATTCAAATACCTTGTACAAATATAAATGCTCACATCAATCATTAAAAGCGTGGGTGTTAACTGATAAGTGATAAGCCGCGAAATTGATTGGTATTTATCACCGGGCTGCTGCGGTGACGCCATGCCACTTGAACCTATGACGTGCTGTCTGTGGCAGTGACGTCACTAATTGTAGCGCCTACGAAGAATTACTAGGATCGGGTTATGAAAATAACATAATCGGTGATGCGTGGGTGCTTGATTTGGTGACGTGGAGAGGAGTTATGGTTACCACAAACAAAGAAATTAAGATCGAAAAACAGGATATTTGGGTGACAAAGAAATCATCTATCAATGGCTATATAATTTTGTAGTCGATGACTTTTAAATCATTAAGAAAATCTTTCAAAATTCATTGATTTCCTTCCATTGTTTTCCGCTAATATCAAACTACAAACTTTAAAAAAGCTTTTGATTGCAGTCAAGCTATGAAATTCATTAGAAGAATACTAAATTAATAGTAATGAGATATGCTTCCGTTTTAATAATTCGGAAAACTCTTATGTCTCGAACGTAAAAACTTAAGAAAATCACCATATTGAATATCTAAACAACATTCCACATAAGAATACCACAAGGTTCCATTCTAGGCCAATTTATTTTCTTGAAACACCCGACACTGTTACTGTGGCTTTAGGTACGGAAAAATCCAGTTATCAACAGCAAATTGAGATCAATGCCCCATGATCACAGCCTGGCGTTATCTCGTTCATCCCCACTGGATGTGTCACATTGCAAATGGCGGCCGGCGCCAACACGTCGCACCCCTGATTATAGGCAACGCTGAAACAACGACAATTAACTACGCTCTCTATTCTGTATGGTGTTTGTTATTTACTTGTGATGGTATATAATGGGGTTATGTAGTAGATTATTTAGTAGATAATATTAGTTTGTGTTGATTTAGACGTTTATAAAAACAAATGCGATCATCTCAAATATCAATGCGTAGAAAATTTTATTTTTGGTGAATGATAAAGCGAAATTAAGCCTCGTGCAGACAGGCGAGACGCGACTCTAACAATACAATTTCTACGAAAACTTCATGGTGCAACAATTACCGGTGTCACGTCGCTTCAGTCTGCACGAGGCTTTAGAGGACAATAATAAAAGTAAGTAGCTGTGTGTCTCAACGTGACACAAATACTTGTTGATCCAACAATGAGAAATCGTATGTAAAAGAATCAACAAGTCCAGAAGTTGTGGAAATATTTCAATGTCACATGTTTCCAGCTACGAGCTCGTGATCATAGCCGCAGGGAATTGTTTTACATAAGAATTGGGAAATGGTCACGAGTCTGTAAACTGTTAGAGAGTTATATGTTTTGTTTACTTTCGAACTAATCAATGTTTGTTATAAAAGTATCAACTTTTGCGACATTCACCAATTTTTTTGCTTGAGTGAGAGCTTTTTAAGAATCCTTTAAATATTATTATTAAAATATACAAACTCCTTCGTCGCTTCCTAACTTTATAGAATAAACTTAGTTGAATTTTCCCCTAGTCTGAGGGTGTCAGGATCTGGGTCATCGCAAAATTTACGTGTTTTCATTAGTCTAATGACGCCAATTTAAACTTATCACTAAAACTATGACGAGGGTTGAAATATTATTATTTATGGTTCCCAGGAAGGAACTGAAAGCGATTAGGGTAAAACATTGAAAATTGGCACAATAGGATAACTCTGGATAATAAATTAATAATAATGGACAATTAAAACTAGAATATTCTAGTTGGTGTCCTAAAGAGATCCAAAAATAAATACAACAAAGGATTGTTGTTACGAAACCTCTTCAATGAAAGTGACATAACAATTGTGTTTCAATTTTTATTTAAAAAAAATAGATTGATAATGTTTATTTTTGCTCGCGATTTCGACCGCGTGAAATTTCTTGTTCCCCGCCGCATCGCATCGCCTGCCCGCGCTATTACTTCGTTTTCGCTTAGCGTTCTCGCGTCAGTCTGCACGAGGTTTTATGATCCCTAAAGTTAGTAAGAAACATTATAGATGAAATAATACCTATGACAAGTGTAACACCTGACGCTGTATTGTAGCACGTGACTAAAATCTTCTCGCATACACGTCAAAAGATTTATCTAACCCAATTATCTTTAACACTAACTTCTAAATCCATAATTTCTCTTACATATTCAGTTTGGCACACCCTTACAAATCGAGGTCATGCCAGAATTAGTACTACGTAGTTAGAAGTACAAGACGACTACCCACGCTTTCTGAAGGCTCTGAGATCAGTGTTAATGAATGGTTCATAACACCCTACGTATACAGGGTTATTCAGACATGAATTGTGTATAAATCTAACTAATATGTAATTATTTGCTTAGTTATTTTTTAAAGGGTGTCACATTTGTCATTGGAAAGTCGACCCGTCGTCTTATTTATTTATATACCAGAATACCCTCAAAATTTTGTCATGAGCTATCCGAATATAAAAAAATATTTAGCCTAGGTCTCAAGGCTAAATATTTTTGTCTCAGAAGGAGCTCGTGGCTAAGTAATAACAGCTGCACGGGTCGATCCATCAGGTTAAGCTGCGCTTGCCGGGGTTAGTCCGTGGATGGGTGACCATCTTTACATACCGAGACTCCTCCGTGCGTTGGAAGGCACGTTGAGCCGTTGGTCCCGGCTGTCATTCGTGGATCTTTGACGGTCGTTACCAGTCGTCAGAAACCCGAAAGTCTGACAACCAGTCTTACCCAGTTACTGGGTTGTGGAGGTCAGATAGGCAGTCGCTCCATGTAAAATACTGGTATTCAGCTGCATCCGGTCCGGTTAGACTGGAAGCCGACCCCAACATGATTGGGAAAAGGCTAGGCAGAATGATATGTCTCAAGGAGGAGGCGTGAAAATTCGCTGTTACAATGTATGATAGATAACCACAAAAATACATAAAAACATAAACATTATCAGCCCAACATGTTCCCAGTGCTGGGACACTGGCCCCCTCTCGGGGAGAGTGAGTGGGCGGTAATCCACCACGCGAGCCCAGTGGGTAGATGTAACATTTCTTCGAATTTTTGGTTCTAGGACATGCCGGTTTCCTCATGATGTTTTCCTTCACCGTTTTGATAGAAGTTGTGAAGAAAATAATTCACACAAAGTAAAGCGCCTGTTTGGGTTCGAATATACGACCTACAACTTGTAGGTCGCTGACGTTACCACTGGACCACCACTACTCTGCTCAAATATCTCTAGCTCCAAAAGCATAAAAACATGATTAGTGTGATACCCAAATTGCAAGTCGAAACTGTCTCTCCTACATACAGGTTACTCAGTGATCTAGCTAGGGGAGCAGTGATTCACCCAACAATCCATTGTACGTACACCATGTAATTAATAATGCATACTTTCTAAGTCCCTCATGTACTACAAAACCTACCTAAAATAAATGATTATTATGATTATGATTATTAAATATACGAGTACATAACAAAAACTAAATCCTAGGCCCGTTGCAGGTGTTATTGTTATGGGATCGAGTTTGTCATAAGTTCAGCGTAGATATTTTAAGACTGCTAGTTTCTTCTGTCTCATAGAAATATACTAGTTTATTAAGTGTCTGTGTAAGTTCCTTTTACACTTGATGAAAGAAAATGAAAAAAAAAACAGGCTTCTACAAATATTTCAATCATTAATGTTCAATCCAGCTCTCTGTTAGTCTCGTCTAACCGCTCCCTTATTGTTATACAGGATGTACAGAATATGCTTTCTACGTATACAGGGTGGCATAATGAAGGGTGTCAGGGTGTGAATTTAAGGTCGAGTGGGCGTAATTGGTGGCTGTAGCGTCGCCGGCGCCGAAATGTTGTCGCCGTGCGTAATGGCCGAAGAATAAATTATTTTCTACTTTGTTCAGCTTTTGATCATGACCTTTGCTGTTCGCTGATAATTGATGCCTGTGACATGTTATTGTTTCGTCTTCGTTGTCGGTTGATAGATTGTTTTGTTCGTCTATTTTGGGTGTGATATGTCTTGTTTTTTCTTTGGGCGAGATATTTTGTGTTGTTTGAATTAAGGGTTCTCGTTTTCAAGATAATATTTTTGTGTGTTCAGAACAATATTGGTACGTCATAAAGTGTGGTTATATAGTTATGTCCTGTTTAATCAACAAAGTATTCAATGCTCTTGAAACATATTGAGGTTATCCGGATATACTTACCTAACAAATTTATCGACATTCTACTTTAAATTACTGAGAACTACTTCCTGATATAAACTTAATGAGAATCGTATCACTTGTAAGTAGTAGCTATATGTCTTCAGTTAAACGGTCGTGATAATATTTTTATGAGAACATTATAGACATGATGTTATATTTATTCAATCAAATAATTAGGTATTGATAGCATGATGATAGCCTCTAATTTATTTCTTTTTGAATGTTAATAAGAGCTTATTTCTCAGCCTTTTCCCTTCTATGTTGGGGTCGGCTTCCAGTGTAACCGGATGAACCTGAATACCAGTATTTTACATAGAGCGACTGCCTATCTGACCTCCACAACCCAGTTACTGGGTAACACAATACCTCTTGGTAAGACTGGTTGTCAGACTTTTGGAAGAAGAAAGAAAGAAAATACATTTATGTAAAACAGACTAAAAGACAAACACTACAGCAGATAAAATAAAAAGGTGTAAAGTACGATTTAAGAAAATTTGCAGGGGAGTGTGCCTCACGGCTGCGCCAGAAAAGCCCAGTGTTTTCAAGGTTCAGTTTTGGACTCGTAACGACAGTCAAAGATCGAGTCGAAGATCGAGTTGTATTTCTGATTCTAATGATTATAATTATATAAAGCCGTATTTGTTACGGTCGCGAATCATATTATAATTAACATACAACCTGACACTGACCAGCGAATTAAAAAAAAATGAATTTCGCGGGCAACCTTCGCCTTCACCTTCACACTTAAGGCAAACCTTCTACACTGCCGTACCATTCATCCCCATAATATGACATCATCTAACCTAAAGCACATACCCACCTAGTAACCATAAGAGCTAAAACCAACTAAGCGCCAATGGCCCATTTTTATCGATAACACTTACCCACTAAGATCTACTGAACCCCACCTCGAGCGACCGATCACTAGTCAATAAAGAGATACATTAATACGTCCATTAGACGTAGATCAGTGGACGCCAGGCGTTAATAAAAATTAAGTGGTTTCCTAGTAAAACGTACCAAGACGATTTTTTTTGTATACTTCCTTAATGTAAGCGTTTACGTTGCTGCTTCATACAAAATAATGTTGTCCGAATCAATACGTTTTTATATTTTTTTAAATTGTTCGCAATGTTAAATCAACCTTTAGGTTGATTTAACTTTAAGCATTGTAAAACCCATTTATTTTTAAAAGAGTAACCGTGGAGTTTCTTGCCGGCTCTTCTCCATAGGAAACGACCAATTGGAACCGTGCACCTAGATTCTGACGTTTCATAAGTGCCCTTGTAGGTTTATGTGAAATAAAATATTTTGATTTTGATTTTGATTTAAAAAAAAAACTATAATGGGTTATTTTTCGCCTTAATACTGTCCATTGCTTAATTAAGCAACAAATTTATGTAAAAGCAAACATAAAATAAGCCTCCCTCGGCTTTTTTTATGTTTATTTTATCTTTTTTTCCGCTGGTTTACCAGAAGATCAATCTTTTTCATAAACAAATCATGTCAATATTCATCAAAATGTTACCCTACAACTACTCCGGGATATATTATTTTGTATGGAACAGTGTCGGAACACGTCTCTAATGGAGTGTTAGACTGTTACTAACCTACATTCTAGTAACAAGATTAATGGCTTTATCCGATATTTTTTTACGAATAATGTAGGCGCCGTGTTTTATGGCAATGTAGGGAGAAAGAAATATGTCGGAAGGTTGTGTACAAGTTATCCACAAAAAAAAATGTCGCAGTAAGATGATTATAGCCGTGTTATAGTTATATCCCTAGGGATATAGCTTTGTCGTGCAACCGAGCCTTAACTTATGAGAGATCGCTAACTGTATTATTTGTTTATTTATTCTTAATAAGTAGCTCACCTTATCCGTCAGGATTTACCCAGAATCGCCGTAAGCGTATTTCTTATTGTATATCCCAGCTATGGCAAATCATTAACCACAAAAACTTTTCTTCTCATTATGTCCGTTTTCGTAATACTTGCTTACAAGACTCGAACTTGACCAGTTTTATTATCCCGTCTCATTATAAATAATGGCTTATATTGCCGTTAATTACCAAGTAACAATTACGTACGTACGAGTAAAAAGTAATTTATATTAAGGTCGGTTGACCAGTTCGAGCGATATTGGAATTTATAGCTTTATTATTATATAGCTTAATGACTGATATTGTATTTATTATGACAAAACTGGGTGCTATGAGATAAGGTGTTCTGATTTTGTTGAATTAATTTTGCTGGTGCAATACTAATTCTAATGACACGCACTACGCAGTACCTAAGCAATTTATTTTGTTTATAATCCTTTTGATGAAAGCCAAATAAATCAACCAATTCCGATTCTCAATAAAAACAGAACCTAAATCTCCGGTTAATTTAAGAAAATAGTCATTTAATCTGCCTAGCCTTTTCCCAACTATGTTGGTGTCGGCGTCAACCAGCATGAAGCGAAAGGCGTGAAGCAGCTGAATACCAGTATTTTACATGGAGCGGCTGAATATCTGACCTCCACAATCAAGTAACTGGGTAATACGATACCCCTTGGTAAGACTGGTTGTCAGACTTTTGGGCTTCTAATGACGACCCGTAACGACTGTCAAAGATCTACGAATGACACCCAGAACCAACGACTTAACGTGCTTTCCGAGGCACGGAGCAGTCTCGATATGTAAAGATGGTCATCCATCCACGGACCAACCCCGGCAAGCGTAGCTTAACCTGAAGGATCGAACCGTGCGGCTGTTATTACTTAGCCACGAGCTTTAAGAAAATACTCATACCATTTAAATAACTTGAACAGTAAAATACTTATTTCCAATACAAAATACATTTTCCACATAATTTATTCCACAACAAACTTGAAACGCGGAAACTAGCATATTCCACTACCAACATCATCATTATATAAATGTGCTTGCAAATACAATTGGCACAATGCGCCAGTTATCGGGATGACCAGCTGTGAGGTCAATGGCCCGAGACCAACTTATCTAATACACCTAGGACCTGTTCTAGAGTTGTTTTCTTGCCAATGTAGGTTGCAGTTCAGTAGTTTCAGTTTGTAAGTTTTCATATACTGAAATTAAACTTACTACCATGCAGTTGTTTTGCTTGCATAGAATTCGGAAATAACCTGATTGATTAAGGTTTTTGTTCAGTGAATATGAACGCGTAGTCGCGCAGCCAGAGGGCGCTTTCCGGTTTTCCGAAAAAAGGTGACATAATGAACACGACAATGACGTATTCGCGGGACGATCGCTTTTGATTAGGACAAGGGTTCATCCTAAACGTATGACGTCATCACATTAAAAATAACAATGAACAGTACACGAAAGCGATACTTCTAAAAAAGTTCCAAAATCTTCTTGTTTTCCATAGATATGTTTTTCAACAGAACTACCAACAAAGGCATCAATAGGTAGCATTGTTACTTCAGAACCTGTCACTTTTATTTACGTCAATGATACTTTACAATTACATGCTAATTAGTCGTAAGGGCTAACTCAAAACGTACACATCGTTACACCTGCCCAAATAACTAAACAATATATATTTACAGCGGCACGCGTGAGTAGGTATATCAATATTTTATTTATGGTTGTCAGCAGAAAATTACTTAGAAGTTTTCCGGTATTTTGTAAATCTGTGGTTTTAGCTGAAATTAACAGTGAAGTAATAAATCACTATGTGTTTGAGAATGAAATGACCGAAATGGCTTGGTATGCATGAAACGCATGTGACTAAAAGAGTGATGAATATAAATGTTGATGGATGGAGAGAGAGAGAAAGGCCAAAGAAAAGATGGATGGATTGTGTGAGGAATGATATGAAGGACAAGGGAGTGAATGATAGAATGAAAAGAGAAAACACAACGTCGACCCCAAATAACATGGGGCAATGGCATGGGAAGATGATGATGTGAGAAGGGTACCTATTTATTCGAAAAAATCTTTTAGTTGTTTCCTTGAATAATTGAAAATATGTATTGTTTTGAGGCGCCAAACATTTTCCAACGCGCACTGATAACATATTATGGCGCTTGCCATTTTCATCCAACCGTTCCAAATCTCTCCCACAACTAAAACGACGTCACATCATACCATATGACATTTCCTCCTCCAATTCGCACATCATAATACTTCTGTAAATTACCCACAATACCAATAAAGGCATATCTCCATTACATCTGGAACATTTATAGCATCGCTTGCTGTGTAATGTCTTCCTGAGGTGATCTCGTTCGCGACGAGATCATATCGCTTTGTGGAATTCCAATAGTTATTGGTTCAGGAAGAACTTCTAATATCAAGGTCTTTTGGAAGGCCGTTTTTGTGCGCGTGCTCTATTTGAAATTGTATGTTTGTTTAATTTTGAATGAGGGTCGAAACTGCGTTAAGCGGATGCCCGCGCGGTTCTATACAAAAGTGCTGCTGCGGGTGACACGCGCGGAGCACTTTTGTATAGAACCGCGCGGGCGTCCGCTTAACGCAGTTTCGGCCCTGAGATCTTCATGAAATAATGGAGATGATTTTTGAACGTCCTCAGTGAAGTCACTTTCTTTAGATGGATGGTCTCTTTTTTAATATCTGTCTGAAATAAGGATATGATATTTTTTACACTACTATAATTATGAAGAGAATAGATTATTGATTATATTTCTTGTTTGTAATGAATAAACTAAAAAAACTACTGGACTCATTTAAAAAAATATTTCACCAGTTGATTGCTATATTATCACTAAGTAATATAGGCTATAATTATAAAGATATCACACGGAAGATGTCGCTGGCGGAAGCTGGTCAGAAGAATCAGAATCAGCCGATAACATTCTCACTGCTAGGACACAGGCCTCCTCTCTGAGAGAGGGAGTGGGCCGTAATCAACCACGCGGACCCAGTGCGGGTTGGTGGATGTCACATGTCTTTGAATTTTATTTCTAGGACATGCCGGTTTCCTCAGGATGTTTTCCTTCACCGTTTTGAGAGCAGTGGTGGTGACATAAATTACACAAAGTAAAGTGCCTGCCTGGGTTTGAACCCACAACCTACAACTCGTAAGTCAGAGCCGCTACCACTGGGCCACCACTGCTAGTAGGAAAGCTAGAAGCTAGTATAAAATATAATAGTGATTGAGTCCCATTAAATGCTAGACGACATCGCGGCAGACCAACTCGAAGATGGAGGGCAAAACTTGACTCCTACCGAAAAGACTGCAAGAGCAGTGGGCAGACGTGTGTGGAAAAGGGAAAGGGAGGCCTATGCCCAGCAGAGGGATATTACAGGCCAAATAGACAGAGACAGATAGAATAATAATTATAAAAAGTTTTTTTTTTTTAAGAAATATTTAAAAATGTATTTAATATGTATAAAGATTTATAAACGACATAATAAGTAATAACATGGGTCGGGTAGGGGGTCCTTTCATAGTTGTAAGTTATCAATCCACTATAGCCACCCAAACCCATATGTTTTGTTTCCATTTTCTGCAATAGTCTTGCACCAACCGGGGATTCGGGTGCATTTTCATAGTGCATGCACACCTAAAATTCTATAAGGGGCCTCTGCAAGTTGGCTTCGGCTCCTCGTACGCCTTCCAAAGGTCCGGGATCCAAGGGTCCCGAGACAAGTCAAAGAAAAAAAAAAAGTAACACCCTAAACCCACTTGAGGGAAAAAAGTTTTCAAACAGAGATCGCCATGTTGACAATTGCAGACCTTTTTCGTTTAGTTCCCTTCTTTCAATTCCTTTGTTTTGTTTTATTTAGCAGCAAGCCAGGGGTATCAAACCTAATAACTAAACTCAGGACAATTGTGCTATTGCGCTGTTTCTATATTCGATAGACTCGTTTGACCTCTATCGATTTATTTGTTTTATTTCAACTTCAAAGCTTCACACCATTGAGGTATTATTGTACTAGTTTGTACAATAATACCTCAATGCTTCACACACGGATTCCAGGCTTTGTAAAACCGCGTAAAATAGTACAAGCATCAAAACTGGGACATATTCCTGTCACAGCATAGGCTGTAAAGAATTTCAAGGATTTCTTTTTTATCACCTGTGTGCTGTTGTGGCACTAAATACGATTTCGAGTAAACCTGTGTTTCATCGAAAATGGAAGAGACAACGGACAGCCTGTGCTGGTATTTTTTGAGCTAGAATTTAATTCTTTGTGTTTTTAAATGGTTTGTCGTCACACAAAATAGGGTTTGTTTGGGGAAGGTAGGTAGGTTATTTTACTTTAAATGAAATATTAGAATTTGTATTCGAAAAAGGCGACGTTATTGTGCACTACGATGTTTTTTAACACAAGCTCTGGATGTAAATATTTATATATTATGTCAACTTAGACATAAATAAGGGACATTTCATACTTTAATAGATGGTTAGACGTTAAACTTAACGCTTAACGTAATAAAATCAAAGTAGGTTACATTAGGCACAGTTTCAACAAGCATTCATAAGCTCACAAATAATTAACGTACCTACCTAAGTGTCTATTTTTAATTAGTTTACCGTCGCAGCTATAGGTAATATAATTTGATTTACAGCAGCCATTATCGTGTAGTAGGATTTATTATCTAGTAATATTAATAAGGAAACATTAAAGTTTTGTATGTTTCCTGTTTAATTACTTACTAAGGTGTCACAGTTCATGAGTCAGGCGCTGCTGAGATTGAGCTGTGAAGGCCAGGAGGTAGGAGGGGGGGGGGGGGGCTGTGTGAGAATTGTGATTAGAGCTTTCCGAGTTAGTAACTGAAGAAAAAGTCGGGCAACGTTTCATTGGGTTTTTCCATCAAGAATCTCTCAGTAGCAGCTGGGAGTCTAGATCTGTGCCTGGTTGATGGCAATAGACTCGCCCCCTATTTACATGTGACTTAAACATAACTGGTGAAATGTGGGTGTACTAAAGTACACCCACATTTCACCAGTTATGTTTAAGTACACGTCTGCCCAACCCAAACTGAAAACTTCAAAGCTCGCCAGTTCATTGTAATATTTACCTAAGTTTTTTTTTTTTATAAGTTTTTTTATGCAATATCTGATACCAGAATACCGGCGAAAATACGCGTTATTGCATAGCTTTTTAATTAGTCGGGATTTTTAATTCATATTTTTATGGCACCTCTTTAGGTCATGAGGTATCCGAATATCAAAAACTATTTTGCCTAGGTATTAAGGGAGACGCGTGAAAATTTATTCGCTGTTACAATGTAGATGCAATGTCTGATAAGCTAAACGGCTATAATAATATAATATAATAAGCGGCTGATATAATAAACGGCGGTAATGCTACCTTACACGAATCTTTATTCAGTACAGCCTAATATAAACACGCCATAACATAACTCCATCAATAATACATTCCATTCCGTTTATATTATAGCCGTATTTTACATAATCTTGTACATATCGCTGTATTTATTCCAAATTACTAGGTACTAAGTAATAAATGTACAAATCGGTGTCAAATTGCCTGTATCATGCGAACATGGGTCTCAGACCAATAACAACTTCGGATCTAGTTCGGTTAGGCGGCACTGTGAGGTTTAACTGAAGTTTAAGTTAATCTAACCCTGCGTCCTATTTAAAAGCGATCGTCGCGCGAATACACGATCGTTCGGTGAACCTGAACGTGTGGTCGCGCCAACAGGCGCTTTCCGAGTGTCAGAACAAAAAGTGATATATTCACGCGACCAGCTGCGTACTATTCGCGCGACGATAGCACTCGTGGGTTGCAGCTGCAAATCAGAGTCAGGTGGTACACTTTGTGTTGTGATCTGACATTATGCTGAGCTCAGGCCCTTTTGGCATTATAATCATTGTTTTCTGTTATTATAGTTTTAAGGTGTATTTTTCTGCTGTAATGCAAAAAAAACGCATTTTTCTTTCTTTATTTCTTTTAAATAGGACGCGGCTTTAGAAATGTAGTCAAAGAAAAGTCATCTTTTTAAAAGTATTACCATTATATTAGTGTTACCATAAAATAAAGTTTCATTGTGATTACTGAACTATCAAAATGTGAAATGAATAACACCCATTATTACCAAGCTGCTGACAACTAACACTAAAAACTCGTTTTTAAAACTCATACATATTCAAATCTACTTATTAAAAATGTTAAACTCCAATTAACAGATTCAATTCAAATTAATCCAAGAATTTACTTTAAAACTTATGCGCTCTTAATTTGTCTTCGTTTGCAGTCCGAAACTCCGATTAACTGCGCGATGTATTAATTTTAATTTAAACAGTATGGTGCCGATGACCCTCCAAGATGTTTTGAAGGGCGAATGGTCGTAGATACAGTTAAATGGACATAATATTAATAGTTGAATCGTCTTGTGATTAATAGGGGGTTAATCGTAGATGGGGTAACTGCCTTGGGAGTAGTATTTATCCAGCTGTTGAGCAAAATATTATTCTAATACTAGCTTTTTGCCTTATAAATGCGAAAGTAAGTTTGTTTGTTTGTTACGCTCTAACGCTAAAACGGCTGAACGGATTTGGATGAAATTAGGCACATGGGTAGAACATGACTTGGGTTAGGAAATAGGATAGTTTTTATTCCGATTTTCTTACGGGAGCGAGACTTATGCGGGTGGAACCGCGGGGTGCAGCTAGTATTCTCATAAATAATTCTAGTGGCTGGTATAATTCTAGTAGCTGGTATAATATACCTACGCATTATTTGCTTTCAGAATTGAGCGTAGTTTTATGATATGAAACTGTTCGGATATCACGCATTGTTTACTTTTATTTATTTGTCACACGGTTTTAATATAGCAATTTGCAAACCTAGGTCACCAATATGTTTAAATCCCACTGTAAGTCAATTTGCAAACGGGTTTGCTGAAATTTTTCATGAAAATACCAACACAATAGAAACGGGTGTTTGTCTACGGAAGAATAGACAAAATGACAGATGAGCAATAACTATCTATCATTTTGTCTGTTCTTCCGTAGACAAAAACCCGTTTCTATTGTGTTGGTATTTTCATGAATTTTTTTCAAAGAAAGACACTAATAACAGAAAAGTTTTGAACACCTTTGTAGGTACCAGACATGACTCAAAAATAAAATATTGCGAATTTTCACACGTCCAAATTTTTATAGCTAGCAACACGAAATCCTTGAAGAAAATGTAAGAAAACATGCGTTACGTACTTGAATCTAGAGCAAGTATTACTAGTTCTTAACTAGAACAGTTAGTTCTAGAAATATGAAATTATACGTTGCGACCTACATACATAGTAGGTGACACGGTGGTATGGTAATATGGCTATTATTGACTATGTTATCAAATGTACATTAAGTATAGAATTCCTATGTCGTAATTGTGTTAAAATGTGTAAAACCCGGTGTCGGATTGCGTCGGTAAATTATAAGATTGAGGCTTTGAATTTTCATATTAAGTGTCGGTAGGTACGTACTGTCATTGGGTGAAGTGTTAGAAATAAATCGACGAGCTCCTGCACCACTATATGACTTGAACCACTATCCTCTTGAACCCCAACATAGTTGTTAACTGGCTAGGTAGATGAACACTCTTGAACCAACACCTACATTTTCTAAACAATAACTTTACCAATATGACAGTTTTCAGTTAAGATATTGGCATTCCTTCCTATCATTCCCTCATTTGACCGCGAGATTGTCTTAGTTTCAAACTGAGAATGGATGAATGAATTTCTCGGGATCAATCAAAATGCCCGTCCGATAAAACAAGAATTTCTAATGGCGTGTGGTCCCCGTTAAGGAACGGTCTCCATGTTTTTCAGTATTTTTCCGAGTCTAATAAAAAAAAAGTTATGATTTATTGCAAAGCGTACTTTGCCGCATTTCTGCGCACAAATCGGAATAAAATAAAATCAATTTCAACATTTTACTGGTCAAACAAACAAAAAAAAACATGGCGACGTATAACACGAATGAACGATCTATGAAACATGATCATCCCATAAAAAAAACAAATCACCTTGAGACTCCATTCGATTTAATTGCCAACCAAAAAAAAATACAAGCATGCAAATAACCGGAACAACATTACGCACACGCAAATTTAAATAAACAATTCGCATTGCGAAACTAGTTCGCATTTACCTTACATTGCTATAAAATTAATATTTATTTTTTAACGCAAGGGAAGTAAAAAATACATGCGCTATGTAAATTGTGCGCGATTGTACTTGCTCAGTCGGTCTACTTGCAACACACGCGTACGTAGATTGTCAGGTCCTTAGCAAACATGTTTGGTGCCTAGGTATTATGGTTGCCTAGCAACAGTAAACGGCTCACTCGGCTTAAGGCACCTGGGTTACCCTACTGCCACACCGTAACGATTTTCTCGCTCAAGAGGTCCGGTGTAAGTTAAAGAGATACATATATATTAATAGTTTGATCGCTGACTGTTCACACTGCCAGCGAGTCCTCGTTTGTCGCAGCGACAAGAGCTAACAAAGAGAGTACTCGCTCAGCGATGCTCGCTTGGCGGACAGAAGACTCGCTGTGAGACTCATGCTTGACATACGTAGGTATACCAGCAAACGTAACGTGACTATCGTAGAAACGGGAGAATAGACAAAATTACAGGTTGTAATTGTTTATCTGTCATTTTGTCTATTCTCCCGTCGACAAAATCCGTTTCTACGGTAGTCATTCTACACGTGCAACGAGTAATCACTGGACGCCGCCGTCGCGCACTCGTTGCTCGTTGCTCGCCAGATCGCTTTTAATTGCTAGCTCTATTTACTTCTCGTAAGTAACCGGCAGTGGGACAGGTGCCTTAGCAAACATGTTTGGTGCCTAAGTTTTATCGTCGCCTAGCAACAGTAAACGGCTCACTAGTAGATTAAGGTATTAGCCGTTGCTAAATGTATTAATAGGGTACGGTTGATATGTGGAATTCCTTCGTCTGTGACTTATAGGAATTTGACCTATTGAGTCTTAGCGCAATTAACCAGCCCTGATTGGTAGAGCGATATGTCCTTATGTGGACTTTGATAGGCCGAGTAGAAAGTTTATTACGTAAGTTCGTTTTATGGTTTGTGATTAACATTGCTTGGTGAAGTGGCACATATATGTATAACAAAATAAAGACTAAAACCTTTCATTTTTGATTCGGATTCAGTATGAATTTAAAAAAAGAAAACAATTCGCCTCCCTCGATTTGAACTGGACGAAACGTTATCGCAACCGAGATATCGGGCATCCTGGGATTTAGTTTCCATCCTTCTTTACTGAATTCGAATGAAAAAATAAATATTTGTTGATTTTATTGAATATGATTATTATAAAAAATAAGTGTTTTGACCGCTAGTGTTTTTACACTCAAATTTTTTTTCACAAGCGCATAAAATAATAATGTGGAACTAGTTATACAAAATTCAACATTAGGTTTATTATTTTCAGATTCTTTTAAAATAGGAACTAGTGATTTAAAAAAAACATCAGTAGTTCCATCATGGAACTGTTAATGGTACTATTGCTTATTAGAAAACTAACGACTGTTTTTGTTAGTTTTATGACCCCAAAAAATTATCTATTAATGGCCTATTCCTATAATTATTTAAGGATCGTTATCGGTTAAAATCATCTTTACCAAAAATGAAGCAAAGCCCTCTGAGCTTTGCATACCATATGGAAGTAGCTATCTCAGGTACAATTAGCTTACGAATCTATTTATATGCCCAGTTTGGCAATAAAAAATGCTACCATTGGTATGCAAAACGAATCCTTTTTTATGTAAGTATAGGAACCGAGCATCAAGGAGGTGCCATACAGAATTTATTATGAATAAAAAATCGAAAAAAAAAAGAATTGCGAAATTTCGCGGTTTTTCTGGTAAACAGTTTATTCAGATGGTTCGCTAAGGGCTGATTTCACCAATGAAACTGAACGCGATCAGCACATCTAAACCGAGTTTAAGAGCTGTCAGTGTCAATATTACAAAGAAAATAATGACACTGACAGCTCTTAATATAATTATTTATTTATTTAAACGTGGTTTATGTACTGATCGCGTTCAGTTTTCATTGGTGAAATTCTCCCTAAGATGGAAGACTTGAGTTTAAGTTATGCCTACAATACACTGAAGTCACTACGTATTTAAAACGTTAGATGTTATGTATGTTTGTTAGGTTCACGTTAATTATTATGACTTCAACACCGGTCCTATTCCGTGTAGGGCTATTACAACGGCGATTACGTAACACGCAGAGAATACGAAAAAAACTCATTCTCCAAGGAGTAAAAGAACCTTCTTTCTACTTTGGTTGATGCTAGGGCTTGTTCTAACTCCGCCTGGCTAGCTACCACCATCTTATCTAAGTCTGTCGCCATAACAACAATGTTAGCAGCGTTGTAGTATTCCGGCAGTTAGAGATAAGATAGCCAGTTCCTCTGTGGTTGAGGATTCCGGGTGAAGCTCGCTTCCACCTTCGGCCTGACCATCACTTACCATCAGGTGAGATTCAGGCCAAGAGCATCCCCGTTGTAGGTAAAAAAAAAACTTGTGGGTGTTGTAAAAGAAGTTCAATACGCCTAAGGCTTCGAAGCCTCAGGTGAAGTGCAAAAGAAACAGGAAGGGTAGCCTGTCAGAATGATTGGGCCATTCTTTCCACATTTCACAATCCCCTGCTCCTTCAGCCTTAGTTAAGGAACCCTTAGTTAAGGAGGCCTCCATAGTTAACGAACCATACTATTTAGTTCCAGCATCTTGGGCAGCATTCTGGGTTGTCCCAGTCCATCAGTATACGTAGGTGGGAATAGTTGCGGCAGGGCTTTAATAAGTTACCAAAAAAAAAGAATTCTGAAAAAAAAAACATCCCCGTTTCCACTCCGCCACCGCTCACCGCCCCGCGTTCTTAACCGCCACACATAAAGCTAGTAACTCACTAATTACGATATCAATTTATCGGTACGGTATCGTGTTATCGCGAGAGGTACGCGCTACCCGCTTGCCTTGGTACGGACCACTTTCATTTACTGTATGCTGTGAAGTAATTTAGAGTGTATAATTATTATAGCGTTTTTCAAGGCTTTTTACATCTGTGTTGGTATGGGAAAAAAAGAGAATTGGGTTGATTTGTTTTTCATTTCCAACTTATAGTATCTATCTTTTAATTGTAGGTATAACCATTATTTTGTTCAGTTTTAGGGCATGCCATTAATTTTGTGCATAGTAAACTTTAGTCATTTTCGGTGTAAGATTTGTAACAGGTGTAAGAGGTGTATAAACTCAAACTCAAACTCAAAGCATTTATTTCAATTAAACCATTTACAGGCACTTTTGAATTGTCAAGGGATTATTAGGATTTGTTAAATCAAACTATGCAAACATTAAAACAAATTCCCGTTTTAATCCAATTTGGTTAATAATATGGATAAAAAATCAGTTACCGACATACCTTGCAGAGTAAGCCAGTTGAAGGGGTAGTGGGCTGGCCATGTTTGTTGAAGGACCAATAGCAGATGGAGCAGACAGGTCCTGGAGTGGAGATCGCCTGTTGGCAACCGTAGTCTGGGACAACATTACTAGCCCCAGCTTGATGAACCGACGACCTTAACAAGGTGGATGCGGAAGATGGAGGTCAGAGTGTTGTGGCTCAGGCTTGGCGAGGCCCAGTTCCACTAGTGGACTTTGATAGGCTGAGATGATTGATTGATTGATTCTTGTTTCGTAAGAACTGTCATCGCTCTCTTGAGAGTATTATTTGACTAGGTATACATATTTTGAATTGTTACACAAAGATTTCTCGTTTACGATCACTGTAGGAAACTACAAGACGATCAATTCTGAAACGATGATCAAACGGTAATAATTAAGACAAGGTATAATAAAATTATAATTTATTAAATAATCAACTTCATATATTGTACAGTAACGCTGTAACTTGTCGTTAAAGCTAAGCGCTAATAAAACTAAAAATATACATCTTACAGCACAATAAAACGTAATGAATAAGGGTCTGTACGCATGCAATAACACAGTATTTTCTTAGCATGTCGATGACAATCTATATGGAGTCGGCCTAGTATTTGGCTACAAGTTTGGCAGCTACATTAGCGTCCATCAGTTTCTGCGTCGTGCAGGCAACAGGACACGCTGGACACGATGTTAAGTGCCCCATAGTTTATGGAACAGCACCAAATTTACACGGCGGCGTCATCTGTAAGAAACAATCGCGCGATAGTCGCGCTGTGTCTTCAAATTATCGCCGCGATGGTGGAGAACAATTCATAGACTTTTTATTGAATTTGATGGCACGGCAACTCTATCGCCACGATTTTCTCGTCCGCGGAGATGACGCCTGAATCTTCACTTGAACAGGTTTTTTTCGAGAAAAAATTAACACTTTCCTCCGCCAGACTGGCAACTTAATTAACTTGATTCGATCATGGGTTGCAGCACCGAGTTGTATACTATATATTCTATGGGTAGGATACTAATTTTTATAAGGATATCTATGAATATCCATTTTACTACAGCTGCTTGGTTTTGCACAAATTCAGCACAAGCGCATCTGTAGCAGGTTGAATGTTTTAAAGGAAATCGTCAAAACGGTGTCGTTTATGGACTAAAACAAAGTTCTTAAACGACTCGCAAATTGCAAGGAAAGGTGCGCGTTGTAATGTACACACCTTCATCACCCTTGTGCAACAGTGAATGTAAGGCACTAATGTTGAGCAAAATTATTTATTTATTGAACATTGTATAAAATCGAACACTGAACATTTATGCCGGCCGCCTTTTGAAATACTGTATGTATGTTAGTAATTAAAACATTAACAGCTCGGAAAATTAAAGTTGGGTTTGTAAATTGATTTTCTCAAACATGCTTGGAAATTCGACCATTATTTTGACCATCTTCTTCGAGATAAATCGAAATTGCTGTACTTGTCAAAAACAAGTGACGATGCGGCCAGCAAAGTTACTATGAAAATCCATATCTGTCCTGTGTAGCGGCCAAATAAATTAGTATGAAAACTCATATCTGTCGTGTTATTTAAAAATGGAACGAACTTTTTACTTCAACACATGAAAACCAAGAAGAAACAAATGAACACATTGCATTAGCGCGTGAAAAATTATCGTTGTCCGTCATTGATTCTGGAATTTATAATTAATTTACTTTGTTTGAATTTCCGCGCATTAATTGAGAAAAGCACTATTCAAGCCTTGTCCGCAACCAGGCATTGATGGACTCACGTATGTGTGTGTCACGATCGTCCATCAATGCTTGAGTTGCTGGCTTTGGCAGAAATGTACTATAATCAAACTGCTGTAAGCTGTCATTTTGGGATTGGTTTTATTTTTTATTTTTGGTAAAAATAGTTCCTAGTCAAAACCTTGTAGCGATCTGCATGATCTTCATGCCACTGATGTTAATATAGTCATCAAGCCATTAGGCCTGAAGCAATTATGCCGTCGAGGTAAATTGGTTAAGTTTATCTTCTCAAAAGTAATTTGTGGCTGTAAGCAGCCGTAGATTTATAGATAAAACCTTTTTTCGTATAACATTTCCCTAACGTACAGATTCACTTAATAACTCTTTAAAAGGGGCAACCATTGTGCTGCCAACCCGGATTTATCTCAGATCCTGTTTAGCAAGATTCACAGTAAATCTAATTAATAATAAATAATGAATCAGCACGCACGGCCTTCGTTAACGCAATTCATCTTCTTTTTTTATCTATGATTATGTAAATCAAACAATTTGACGATAGCACCAATAAAAAAAAACTAGAGCAAACAAATCATAGACAATTTGTTTGCGTTATAACTGGCTGTTGATAATTATTGTTCAAACGCAAATTGTTAGAAAAAACTCGGTAAAACAAGGATGGTCGCTAGTTATCGAATCAATCGGTAATTATATTGTTATTAATCCGGTTGACAGTAATTGGTTTCAATTTATTTCTTCTCTTGTCTCATAATGAGTGATAGGTTTCATTGTGGTTTTAATTTTTGTTTTTTATTGTGTGTCAATTGTGATTTCATTCAGTTATGGGTAGGGCTGTGGAGTTAGTTACAGGACGTACCCAGCGAGCGCGGGTTTGACGTCATTACAGAAACAGTGTTACATTATACACGCGGTGCAGCATGATTTATATAGATGGGTTATTTAAACCTACATTTTCAGTCATCTGTGTCACAAACGCCATACAGAGTAGCATGAACTACATAATAGTAGAATATTCACCAAGGGGATAAAGCAGTGTTTTATGTCACGGCGCTATATTTAATCTTCAGTGCAGCTAGGCATTCTAGCTCACCCAATTGAAGACACCTTTATCCCCGAGACAAATTATCTAGGTACTTTTCAGGCACACTTTCTGCGAGATAACAAAAAGCAATTTGATTTTCGATTAAGTTTTTTTTGGTAAGTTTTCATACGATTTTTTAGTTGAGGTTCCACATTTAAATCACATTATTGATTGTGAAATTCAGAACAATATTATTGCCCGGCTAGTTCCTATGGGTATGATATAATTTGACATTGGTGACATTCAAACAGGTGGTGTAAAAAATACCAATTTTCGTACCATCACTAATCTTGGGTCCTACCACGCTCATCGCCACGCTCCGCTTAAGTTTCAAGCATCAGTCTTTAAGAATAATCGTGTAGTTGATAGATGATGGATGACAAATTGTCAAGTGTCAATCATCATTGTTTTGTTCCTTGATTGTTCACAGTTATTAATGTTTTATGAAGGAAACTCTTGGAGTTGTACAGGAAATAATTAACATAGAATGCATTATTTTTTTAATAGTAATGATAAACTACATGCTCATATTAGCACAACAAAGCCTTTGATTCGTTCGAATGAGTTCCAACTCGACAGAAATGATTACTGGGAAAATCTACGATGAACTGACAAATACAAATTTTCGGCTTAATTGCATTTTGTCAAGCTACAAACAGCAAACTTTGTTATCTTTTGAAGCATCCAATCACATTGGTCGGACTGGGGCTTAAACCTCGGATTCTGTAGCTCTGGGTACGAAAAGAAACAAAACATAGGAGCAATATTTCCGACGGCTTGCAATCAATTTAGCTGAAAATCGGCTTCTGAAAAAATCCACCGTGATTTGACATGTGATAGATTGTAGGGCTGGTACGATTGAGAAAAATAGAAAAAAATATGATATTCTCCGATGATATTGTTTGAGATACATAATGTGTATCTCAAACAATATTAATGTTACAAATGTGCGTACAGTCAACAGCACATAGTAGTTAAATTATGGGCATTGCTTGCCTGAGTATTTTTTAAGTTTATACAAGTATTTCTATACAAAAACAATATTGCATCATGCCTGCAACTGTCATTTTATTTGCTGATTACTTATTTCTTAAATCGACGTCTCACGAATCGTTTTTCTACTTCAAAATTGATTTACTTAGCTTACCCTTCTTGCCCACCAGGTGACCCTGCAAGCAGTACAAACTCCGGTTAATAGGCCAAGACAATGCTAGCTTCCTTGACTTATTTAGTTGAATAAGAAGTTACGGCGTGTATTGCAGCGAACTCTAGCGTAGTTAGAACGAGTCTAGGTCACCTGTGGACTGTGGAACTGTCGATTGTGAACTGTGGCTGTGTATGTTTGTTACACATTCACGCTAAAACGGTTGAACATATTTGGATGAAATTTGGCACATGGGTAGACCATGACCTGGGTTAGGACATAGGGTACTTTTTATTTCGATATTTCCACGGAATCGAGACTAATGCGGGTGAAACCGCGGGGCGTAGCAGGATATTAATATTTTTACCGCAGTGGCAACCATAGCACCAGTCGGGACCACTATTGGGGTGTCGTGTCTCAACGGTATCCGATACGAATTTATATTCGTCATTTACAGGGTTCTCGGATGAAAGGATTTATTTTCAGTTTTACAAGGTTTTTCCAAAGCTGTGATACTATTGCATTTGAATAAGAAGTACCTACATACCTATAAAAATAAACCGCACGGGTCGATCGATCAGGTTAAGCTACGCTTGCCGGGGTTGGTCCGAGGATGGGTGAACATCTTTACATACCGAGATTCCTCCGTGCCGCGGAAAGCACGTTAAGCCGTTGGTCCCGGCTGTCATTCGTGGATCTTTGATAGTCGTTAGGAGTCGTTAGAAGCCCGAAAGTCTGTCAACTAGTCTTACCAAGGGGTATCGTATTACCCAGTTGCTGGGTTGTGGAGGTCAGATAGGCAGTCGCTTCATGTAAAATTCTGGTATTCAGCTGCATCCGGTAAGACTGGAAGCCGACCCCAACATAGTTGGAAAAAGGCTAGGCAGATGATGAGGTATGTAAGTTATTTGAGTAAATTATTTATAGCTATGTAATATTATTGCTTTCAAGGACTGGATGATGAAGTGTTAGTCGTCCGACATTGTTACCATCACGGCTAGAACCTGGATGAGGCTGGCACAGGAACATGCGGATTGGCACATAAAATGAGAGGCCTATGCCCAGCAGTGGGTGAAGTCAGGCTGTGTTAAAAAAAAACTTAAACAATTTCATAAAAATGATTACACAGAAAGTAACTACTTAAAAACTAAGTTAACTAACTAACTAGTTTAAAAATAAAATTATTCACTATTCACGAAATGAGAGAGTATTTTCAGTGTTTATATTAACTTTTCATTCAATTTCAGGTCTTTAAACTCTACTCGTGTTTCATTCAGTACGTACCTATCAAGTTTCTTTGTAAAAACTAACAAGTCCATACTTACATAAACTCACGCCGTCTTCCAATGAAGACAGGCAGAAACTACAGAACGGCACCTGGTATGATCCTTGTGATGTTCTTCAGAAAGGTCAGGTGCGTAGTACTCGCAACCGGCGTGCTTGTATGAACGTAAACGAGGCAAAAGAAGGATAAAAAGTGCACTTATGTCTTTTTCACCCATACAACGAACAACAAACCCGAACAATGTTTTCTTTATAAACTCACACACAATATTATCTGCCTATATTGATTTACAGTATTATTTGAAAAACGTTTATTAAAGCATTTTTTAGCCCGTTGTACATCAAGAAAAATAACGTGGGAAAATGATTAACATATGCCTGTATGTTTTTCTTTAGAAATATAATATATTTCTAAAGAAAAAAATACAGGCATATGAAATTAAAATTCATCCGAAATTAGCCAAATCGGTCCAGCCGTTCTCGAGTTTTAGCGAGACTAACGAACAGCAATTCATTCTTATTATATAGAATACAGAATAAGTTTGAATAGGTACCAATTTCTTCATAATCACTGAACAATTGACTACATTTCAAAGTTACAACATTACTCCAATACCGTGTCAATCAAACCTACCTCATACTGGTATTATTAAACCGTTATCAGTGACAACCGGTCTAATATCCTACTGATAACACAGTAATTATCACCTCAGAATAAGGTTGATGGGCCTTTGAATTGAAATGACAGGTGAGGCAATGAAACGTTAGTTTTAATGGTAGGGTTGGGCGCCAATTATAATAATGTGAGTTTTAATAGTAATGGATTGCGTAGTGTGTGAGTAGTTATTATTATTAACTGCCGCAATCCTTCCCAAACAAAGTTTCTGTTATTGTGCCCAGTGCTGAGATTGAAGTCTTTAGGTTTTATTCGCATCATTAAAGAAAATTATGTTAATTGATTCATAATCTTTAGGTACGCGAAAGGATTTCTTCTGGTCTTTATTTTTTATGTGTCCAGAATTATATTGAATTAAGTAGTGAATTGTAAAATTTACCGCATTACATTTAATAAAACAGGAATCCGTTTGTAATAAAGTTCGCTTGTTCATATTTTCCTTAAATAACTTTAGACAGCTAGTTTTACTATATTAAACTGAAACTTAAATAAGGGATGACAGATGCTTCGATTTGGTTGCGTCTAACAAAAACGTATTCAAAACCATTGTTGCGCTACCATAAGAAATACATCGTTATTGGTTCCCTTTAGCTGTAACCTAAAATTTTTTTTTTTTTTTTTTTAAGAATTTTTCTGATAGATTTATTTAGTGTGAGAGACAGAGAGAGAGAGTTATATCTTTCAGATTCAGATTCATTTATTTATTGTTTTATTGTAAAACATAGGTACATTATAAGTTCTTATTTGATCATACATTGATGGCGCTATGCCATGCCTCTAAGGCGTATAAAATTAGTAAACATGCAAAATAAATAAAAACAAGAAATTAATATAGTTATATGAACCACGAGTAAATAAATTAGATCATCTAACACATTAAGAATTTTCAATCACACTGAACAATGTCGATTAGATAAATGCTTTCTTCTCTCTCATGTAACGAAATATGCATAAACGTGACGCGTCGTTGAAATTTCACTCTTTATTCTCGTCCAATTATCGAACCGCCTAAAAACTTTCACTTCAAAAAAATATTTATTTGAAACTCAAAACAAATTGCACAATGAATTGTCAAGCATTTCACATCAAAATAAATTAGAATTGTTTATTAAAATGGCAGTTAACTTAACAGCAAAAACTAATTTGTAGTTTGTCGCACAGAGTTCGGTATCTTGGGTTACTATAAAATGGAATATGTAAAGTTACCGCATCTCGTCTACATAGTTTTCAGTATGTTCAGGCATTACGTGGAAACTGAATCTGAAACTTTAACATACGTTTACTCACACAATATAATAAATAAAATAAAATAAAAAGCCTCTTTATTTCATGCAAACTTCGAATACACTTATATACAATTACTCACACAATAGAAGGGTGTAAAAAGCGACCTATATTTCGGTGTTTTGATATTCAAAGAAGGAAAACCCAAATGTAATAAAAGTAACAATGATTTCCTACATGACTAGGTACCACGATTATCTATGACACGATCTCTACAAAACGCAATATAGTATTTAAAACAAAAAAAATGCTTTATGCCCAATAGCACACTAGCTGGCTAGGCTTGTTCATTCTGCCTAGCCTTTTCCCAACCATGTTGGGGTCGGCTTCGAGTCTAACCGGATGCAGCTGAATACCAGTATTTTACATGGAGCGACTGCCTATCTGACCTCCACAACCCAGTAACTGGGTAATACGATACCCCTTGGTAAGACTGGTTGTCAGACTTTTGGGCTTCTAATGTCGACTCGTAACGACTGTCAAAGATCCACAAATGACAGCCTGCACCAACGGCTTAACGTGCTTTCCGAAGCACGGAGGAGTCTCGGTATGTAACGATGGTCACCCATCCACAGATCGTCATACAAAGATCGACCCGTGCGGCTGTTATTACTTAGCCACGAGCTCCTCCTCGATTTCTTTGTCGATGGCTATTTCATACTAATGTATTGCGGCCTGGCCGCTAGTAACATTACACTCAACCGATGGTCCTGAAATTCAGTTTACAGTATTTTTTTTAAATGGAATCAACAATACACGGAGTTTTCATTTACCCTATAATAAACATAACCTACTGAAAAACATAAAATACAGCCCATTATTTTAAGTCGAAATTCAGTCCCTAACAACTAGTTAAGTAGTTCACATGGTATCACACATAAATTGAAGTCAACAACGATAATAAAGTGTAAATTGTAAAGGCTAAGGCGAGGACACACGGCATACATAATTCAGTGATAGATTCATTAACTACCATTACGTGTAAGCTCCGCTTTGTTTCAGTCGGCGCTAATATGGGGCTTAGGGCGACTACACAACTGCTACTATGCGACATGTTGTGGGGTTTTAGTTGCACGTTGAATGTAAAATAGAGGATCGTGTATGTTGTGGTAATATTTGAGATTGTTTCCGCTTTCGGGAAGCAGAAATTTATGCATACGGTGTCAGTTCCTACTAGCTGCTTTATTTTGACTTTAGATTATTATCATTAGAATTTTAGGGGTATGACGGACAGGGTGTAAAGTTCACTCATCCTCTAAAGAAAAGGGAGGATCCTCCGACCAGACGGGTGTTGTGTCTGGTGGGCAATTCCCCAAGAATTGATGTCGGATAGTCTTATATATGTTAATCTCGGTAAACTTAAATAGCGCGATGCAGGATTTGTGACGTCAGGTCTTTGATGCGTAGTTTGCATGTGGCGATGTAGATGCCGCCACAGTATTTAGAGTTTTCAGTTTCCAGATTAGAAATGGCGTGCTCCAGGTAACGCTGATAAAGTTAACCAGTGCCGTCATTTTGTTCCGTATTCCTAAGATTTATTTCAAGCAACGAGGCGCAGTCATGCTAAACACATAAACTGGAGGGGCAAAAATCGCAACATCGCATTATTTCGTCGCCCTCTTTTACATGAATATGACTTACTCATGCGATCAATCATGTCGCGTATGTACATTATTTTTTAGGTACAGAATATGACATAAAAATCATTAAAAAAAATGCGATATTTCCCGGGTATTCTGGTACGAAACAAGATGATAGCACGGGTTAAGTTTATCAACCTTGCCTGGAGCACGCCATTTCTAATCGAACCTACTAACCTACTGCGTTGTAAGACGAAAAGTCGCCACTACATAAACCGCCTTAATGACTGACGCGAGGCAAGATCCCGTGGGCCCTGTATTCCGTTTCGTTGTTTTAAACCATTTGCATATCGCGCTTGCTTCACGAATTGAATCATAATAGTAATAAAGGAAAATCCCTCGTGAAAAGATGGAATCCAGCTGGATTTGTTTCATACTGAAATTACATTTCTACGTTCAAGATTGCTTTGTAAATGCAGATTTTGACGTGGGTGGTTAGAACTGGCTTGAGTGGCTTGCGTTATTTAAATAGAAAATCTGTTTAGGGAAAATCTTGGGAAAATGTCGTTTCCAGAAAGCTTGTCTTATCTATTATAAATTGTTTACAACAACACAACAACCACGCGGTCTTAAAAAAATACACGCACTAAAAACAAACCAAAAACAGCACTACACATGTACCCAAAGTGACTTAAACGCACTTAGTTCGCACTAAAATTGCACCGAAGTCACACTAAAATTGCAATGAAGTCGCACTAAAATTGCACCGAAGTCGCACTAAAACACACCTCAATCACACTAAATATGCACCGAATGACCTCGACCTGACGCCCTCAATATAGAGAAAGATGCGTTTACAGTGGTTTGCACACTCTTACGTATTAGACGCAATCTAAACTACCGTAACCTTAGAAGCGTACAGCATCTTATTTTTTACTATCCAGCAGTTTTTACACCTACACCTCATACACGCGCTAATACATTTCAATCCATACTAAATATATACGAAAGTAACTCTCGTATCTCTGTGTGTCTGTCTGTAACGTTTTCACCCTTTAACGGCTGAACCGATTTCGATGAAATTTGTCACACGATATGTGGCGGCATTTACATCGCCGCATATGAACTACGCATCACACTGACGTTACCCGAAATCCTGCATCGCGCAAGCAGAGTTTACCACGCGATCAGCATAATATATAACTTCCCGATCAATCGTCGGGCAGTTGCCCACCAGTCACGACACCCGTCTGGTCGGAGGACCCTCCCTCTTCTATAGAGGATGAGTGAACTTTACATCCTGTTCCTCATACCTCTATGGGTAGACCATGACTATAGAATACTTTTTATCGCGGTAGAACGTTCCCGTGGGATAATTTCCGACACGTCCACAATATCATTCAATAGCTCGTCTATAATAAATCATCGCAGACTAGTTTTTGTAGCAATATTTGGGGCAACACAAGAGATGCGTGGACGCAAATTATTATTGCAATGTGACATCATTGGGAGGTAATCGATGCCATAAAAGTAATATACAGAAGGTCGAATCATGCGTCCATGTGGCAAAGAAAAATATAACATGAAAATTCACGACGTATTTGATTGAAATTAGAATTTTCTACTATAATTTTCTTACTTAGGGCCGATTTTTCAATAGTCAGATAACTTTTATCTGAGGAATAAATATGGCTGTTTGACATATTTTCTATACAAAAGCTGTCAAAACGACAAACATATTTCCCAGATAATAGTTATCTGACGGTTGAAAAATCGGCCCTTAAAGAACAGAATTTACTTACTGAAGAGAACAGTTTTGGACATTATTTGTGAGATTTGTCACAGTAACTACAGGTTGCTTGTGATAAAAGTATCCTTGTTCTAATAACTGGAACTTCTGCATCTTATTTCTTTACTTTTTCTCTGCACACTGCGATGTTTTTCAATCAAGTGTTTAGTGTTGGGCTACTGGCATCGATAATATTGAGTTACGCAGGTAATACGAATATAATAACATAACATAACATCACGCCTGTATTCCCCGAAGGGTTAGGCAGTCATGCAGTGGACGTCACAATTCCTGTGTTCTGTAAAGCAGCTGTAAATTCGCAAAGCATACATACATCGCAATTTTGTCTCTTTGGTTTGGAAACGAATGGACAAATTCCCAGGTAAGGAAACCTGTTGCAACACGTATTACATTCTCTAACCTCTAATTTTTTTATTAAAATCATATCTCCATTTCTCTACGCTCGCAACAAAGGTTAATTACTTACTTAATTTAAACATAGTTCTTTCATGATTTAAATAAGTGTTATCTTGGTTTTTACTTCTGTTCTTTATATAATTTGAAGCTGTGTTGTATAAACTGCATTAAGATAAAGACCGCTTGGTGCTCGCCTTTACGAGGAAAAATAATGCAAAAGATAAAGAACATTTCTACTCATTATCTACCGGAGTTAAGTAACGAACAACTAGAGTAACAACCCCTACCCTGGTTAGCAACAAAAATGTTTTTTTTTTTTTTTTTCACTTAATTATATTTAATTTGAGGTTTAGCGTAATCAGCCCGTAATGTTCCCACTAGTGGCACACAGGCCTCCTCTCTGTGAGAAGGAGTGGGCTGTAATCTACTACGCGGGCCCAGTGCGGGTTGGTAGATATCACATGTCTTCGAATTTTTGGTTCTAGGATAAGCCGGTTTTCTCGCGATGTTTTCCTGGTGATGAAATTATTTACACAAAGTAAAAGGCCTGCCTGGGTTCGAACCCACAGCTCGTAAGTCGTTAACCATTACCTCTGGGCCACCACAGCTCCTTGGTTCCACCAACCTCCAATTGGAGGTTTGAGAGCAGACAAACAAATCGTCGATATCATTCTGGTTCTGAGACATTGAATATAAAATTAATCGATGAATGGCCCATTTCGAAATCACCATAGAGATTTAACGGATTTCAAACGTTACATAAAAGTTACCGTTATTTTTAACTGACTTCAAAAAAAGGAGGAGGTTATGCATCAGTCTAGTTTTTTTACACAATGCTCACGTTTGAATACTATAATTATCAATTACTTTAAAACAAGAAATGGTTTAGGTACAGTAATGCTGGCCTACCTGTTAACTTGGAGATTTTCCGCCTATTTAGATAATGTTTAACTCACAGGAGACCTTTCGAAGAAAATTTCCTCAATGTCAGGACAAAACAACACAAAGCTAAAACTATCTCTAAAAGAACTAAAACCCACGTGTAAGAAAAACGTGTTTAGCTTACAGATTATTACTATCAGAGGCGTGATAAAAAGAAAACATTTTCCTAATTATATTCGCACAGTCCCCAGTCAGTCTCATAATTGCATTTAGCGTTATACCTACCGAGTAATTAATTAAATTATTATACGCAGATGAAAGACGCTGATTAACTTACTAAACAAGTTAAGTAAGCTGCATTAAATAGTGGAGTATACTTAGTTGGATGGAATATTGGATTAAATCTTGGATCCTTTGGTACGAAAGCTTGTGATTTGTGATGCGTTAAGGAGTGGTTATTAATCTTGCCTTTAGGGTTATACAGGGTGGAAATTTGAGAAAGGGTTAAAAGGTACCTAAAGTGTTATACTAAGCTGCTAGAGAGTATTTAGAGGAGACTTTCGTGAGAAGATTTTCGGTTAACTAAGGTTTAGTTAGGGTTTTGATCCCTATTAAGGCGGCTTCTCACGGTGCGTGATATTGCGGACGAACGCGGACCAGCCCGCACCGAGGCAACATGGGAAGAGTGTCGTCCGTGGTATTGGAGATATGTCCGTCGCGGTGCGTCAGATACGCAGCGAGTCGGTAACTTCAAAGGTGCGAGCTTCTCTGTCACTTTGCAATTCGAAATGATACAATGGATCCTATCTCGAACGAGCTGGTCTGCGTCCGGCCGCAATATCACGGACCATGGGAAGAACCGTGTGTGCGGACTCTTTTCGTCTTACTTAATTTTGTTTGAAGGTCTGCACTCGGGTCGTCGCTGACATTAGTTCGCTTCTAAACTTAAAATGTCAAGAAGCAATGTGACTTCTTCAAGTAAATCTATGATACCAAAAATACTTAAATTGAAGTTAAACAATATTTTCAGTTCTTAAAAAGAGGATCAAATGGTCTTTAATTTAAAAAATAAATATGTAGTGAGTAAGCGTAGTGAAGCGTAATCCTCCATTTGAAAGGTGGTGTACCTATGCCTTTTTTTTTCTACCTTTTTTGTCCAGCTGCTGGGCTAAGGTTTCCCCACTTTCCACTCTTCCCTGTGTGTGCTGCCTCCTCCGGAAAATATCCCGTGAACACCTCTATAACATCACGCCATTTTTTCCTCGGCCTCCCTTGGCGAGAACGCCCGTTGTCTGGTTCCCACTGCGTGACGACTGTGGCCCATCTGGGGCCTAAGTCCACTAATTTATAAACGTTACAACGGTCTCTCAATGGTGAGTTTTTGACAGATTTGCCATACAAAAACTGTCAAAAACTCACCTTTGAGAGACCATTGCAACGTTTATAAATTAGTAGACTTAGGCCCCTGTTCTGCTGTATCCTACATTCATGAATAAATAAGATTTCAAAGACGAGCTACATAATAATATCTTTATTACGTTGTAGGTACATGAACGCAATGTTCATCTTACGTCAAAGACAGTTATTAAACATAAGTTCTGTTTAGTGGTTGAAACTAAAGCAAAGCGCATCCGACCTTAACTGTAATATTATAAGTTTTAGTGAAGTTGACTGCACTTTTTGTACTACTGTTTATTCATGTTTATTCATTAAAGTCTTTTGAAGAGGATGTTTATTTATGATCCGTGGAGTGGACAAGTTACTAATGCTATTCGACCTAGATTGTCTCAATAATATAAGTAAGTAACTAGCTTGCCCGCGGCGTTGCCCGCGTGAAGTTTGTAAATTATCCCACGGGAACGAACTACCGGGATAAAAATTGAGTTTGTTTATGTTTATAAATAAATAATAAATAATTCCTTTATTTGTATAGAATGCAGGAATGAAAAGTGACTTTCTCGTCATAACGGCTGGACAGATCATGACCTGGATTAAACATACTTGCGGGCGAAGCCGCTGGCAAAAGCTAGTCTTTTACATAAATGTCAGTACAGTATCACCTAATATTGTTATTTTCTTCTTTAAAAATAAGGCGAAAATCGTGTTGCAAACACGAATGACAACTAAATGAAATTAATTATCGATAAAACGATTTTCCATCGACTAATATCCTCACACTACGCTCCGGGAGGTTATTACCGCCCGCATATCCGGTCAACGAACTCAATGTGTTGGTGCCATTTACCCAACATTTGTGCCAAATAAGTTCAGCCAACCTATACACAAAACGGCTTCCAGTTATCCCGATGAGCCTATTGGCTCAAATATTGGCGGCATAATGGATTCGACGTATTGCGAATCCACTCACCCACATTCTCAATTTAACTACATTGTACGCACACTGCGAAAATATAAGCCAACATAAGAAAATCCCCGACGGTTCGATGAACTACCCTTTTTACCTTAGTGAGGAGCAGGCCAAAGTAATTCTGCTGGATATTGATTAGAATAATATTGCAACTTGTTTTTGTTTATTGCGCAAATAAAGTTGCAACTTTGTTTTGGAACAGGTTTCTGATTGCGATTATGTCTTCTTTCAGGTAACTTGTATGTCCATGTACCTAACCGCATTCACTTGACGTCATTTTAAGCATTATCGTTCATCACCAATGTCTTTGCCTGGCACGGTCATTATGTCAAACTTTTAAGCACTGTAAAGTGTTTAGCGCTCATTGGTGGTTTATTTTTAGCACTAAACGTCTTCCTTATTTTACAAACCCGAGAACCTAATGAAATCTCCAACGAACTTTTATCTTCTTTCGTTCAAAGGAATACCTAGCTTTTGGCATGATGAAAGACTAGAAAAAGGTAGGCTATTATGGACTTAAGAATAGTCACTAGTGGATACTATTTTAAGCACTAATCTTTTATAGTTGCCTAGCCATTCACATAGGCGTAGGTAGCGAGACGAGATGGACGCCTACACGGAGAACAAGTCAGCCGTAAAGTAGGTATAGATGGATTTTAGGCAGAAACTGTCATTCATGTACCTATAAGTTGAAGAGACGGCGGTCTTCAAAGTCGAACTTTTTCTAAAACTTCACATGCCTTCTTAGCATAATCAGCCTATAGTGTTACCCATGCTGGGACACAGGCCTCCGCTCGGTGATGTGTAGTGGGTTATAATCCACCATGCTATATATTTATAACTTCCAAAACATATCAGATACAACTACATATCGTCGGTGATATTCTGAAACCGCGGAACTAACAGTGTTTAAAATCGCGTAAGGGAGGCGTATATAAACTTTTAAATTGTCAAATTAAAAAATTATAATTTGACAATTTAAAAGTTTTTTCACTGTTTTTTCTTTGTTCGTTCGTTAATTCACAGCACCTACCTTACGTGGTTTTAAACACTGTTAGTTCCGCGGTTTCAGAATATCAGAGTTAAAACCCATCTCTTCGAACATTCACAATCACAATTCCTATCTACACCAGTTTTCTCAACTGTCAATATCACGTGAACCTCACTACCACGCGGCACCCCGCTGCGATTCGACCCCTTCGTGAGACACGTTTTGGATCTGTTTTATCCGTTGTGTAGCGTGCCCTTTCTATTTTATGTAGACTATTGTTACGTCGATGTTTTCAGGTTTATTTATAGACTTGGGTTATAATAGACTGGACTGAATATTTTTATTGTTGAAAAGGTCAACAGAAAGACAGGATAAAATTGTTGGATAAATCTTCTTTATTTCTCACTGAAAGGACGAACATCGTGATCCGTAAAACGGATATCAGACGCTTCACTCGAATGAAGATTCACTCAAGTGAATGATTTCACAATCACACGACAAAATTACATAGAAATGAACGTTCATCTGCTCATTGCATAAAATTTTGATCATTCGGAGTGCGAGTGAAAGATGCCAAAGGAAATTCGTAGGATTAGCTCACTAAAGAAATATATTTTCATTTATATTTATTTTGAGTTCAGACGTTTCACATCAGGTAGAAAAAAAATGAAAAACAGTTAATCGTCTAATATCAGCTATAGTGCTAATAGTACTTTGAACGAGAGTCTGAAATAGAAAGTATTGCATAAATTATTTACGAAAAATTATAAAGGTCGTCAAATGCGAATATCAGTAAAAAAAAAAAAACATTTGAAATGTCGAGCAATAAGAAAGATAGAAAAAGAAACCTCTTTAGAGACAGGGGAATGAGTTTTTAACAGCCATCCCGCTCTGTGGACATAACTAGATTATACGTGAGGTTGGTATGAAAGCTTTCAAGTTTTTCAACGATTTAGTGTTTTAATAGAAAGGATAGGAAGGAAGGAAGGTTAGGTATGAATAATAATGACTTAAATAGCATCACGCCCGTACTCCCTGAAGGAATAGGCTGAGTTTTAGCCCATTGTTCTCCATACGACTATCTTTTGGTAGTAACTACAATTAAATATATTTTTTTGGAAATTTTGAAGGTCAAAAGTGTCACTTTGAAAAAAAAAGAGTGTCTTCTTAAAACACCCGAATTTGCCGACTATGTATAAGTTTCCAGTCTAATGCCATAATAAACCATTATTTTTTTAGGGACATCCTCACGAAAATCATAATTATATACACAAACTATAACCTATATTTGTAATTACCTTAGTGAAGAGGTGATATTCAATTAATGCAAGCTTCTGTACATTACTTTACCAGTTTAGGCAGTTTATGCAAGGTGCATCAGCTTACGAAGTAATTTATAGCATCCACATCGTGGCAGATATCTTACAAAACCATGCATATGTATAGCATAAAGCTGAATCTTGGCAGAACGTAGAAGGTTGTATCGTTGCCATACAATATGCAATGCAAATCCTTCTTTCGAAACACAATAAATACAGTGTTTAAATGACTAACTAGAGCTTACTGTGGCCCGAATTTTGATAGACACTAGCACTGAATCGATTGCATAACTAAGTAGACTGCTACAAACATAATCCGGCATAATTATTTCGATTTATCCAACATCTAGTGCGAGTGCGTTACTTCTGAACAGACTCTGTCCCATCTGCTGGAGTGTTCCGAATGTCAGTTCACCTGGGGCCTAAGTCTACTAATTTATAAACGTCACAATGGTGTCATAATGGTTAGTTTTTGACAGTTTTTGTATGGCAAATCTGTCAAAAACTAACCATTATGACACCATTGTGACGTTTATAAATTAGTAGACTTAGGCCCCTGCACACTTGACAATCTCAACAACGCCTCTGACATCGCAATCAACGTGGCCACCTACTGGGCTCAAACATTATACAGTTGTACTGTAGAATCAACTTGCTTGGGTTTACCATGCAATGTTAAGGCCGTCCGCTGCGTAAAGCGGGTGCACGGAGCGGGCGCCCGCGCGGCGTGCTGTTTTTCATTATTAATATATTCGGCGCGGCGTGCGACGGGAGACCCGCCTCACGCAGCGCTGCTCTAAGGATGCGTGCACCCGCTTAACTCAGTGGACGGCCTTATGAATATTTTATAATAATGTTTAAATAATAATAAATTATGAGACAAACATTATTTCGTATTTAGAAAGATAAACAATAACAGAGAATCAGCGTATGGCTTTTTGTACATTGCACTGTTTCTTTACGGTTCGGCGTATAAACCGCGTCGTAGAAAGAACGTGTCTGTCAACAGCTTCCATAGTGATCCATACAACAAGACCGTGCCTACACATGGCGGATAAACCGTAGTTTCCACGGCATGAAAAATAAGCCTTTCATTGAAGGATCCCGTCACAGTACCGCCAACACGAAAAGGAGACTAAATAAATGAAAGTAAATTTACTTTCATTTATTTAGTCTCCTTTTCGTGTTGGCGTATATGATATTAGTATAATATTACAAACTATCTTCCTTAAATGCGGAAGAAATCTTAAGCTGCCAAACTAGTTTCCATGTTGAACTGAGCGTGATTTTAAGCGCCATGTTCTGTAGTGTTAACTAAACCTGTTTTAAGACTTGTCTAAACTCATTTGACAGCTCAAATTAGCGTATAAAGAGCTTATTTATGTGTAACAGCGGAGCTAATTAGAAGTTAATGGATCGGGATATTTCTTAATTCGTTTTGAAACGTTTATCGCTCACGTAACTTTAATATCAGGGGTGCATTGAAATAGTCTCCATAAGTTGCGATGTTTCATCGTACCTACATAGATTTTGTCTACTCTGGGGGGTCAGCCAAGCTAGCCCCTTTTTTTAAATCCCTTATTAAAAAGAACCAGGTTCTTAATGATTAATTATGTAATTTTTTTACATTTTAAAACGACCAGTATCTGGTGGTTACACAGACGGGGGGATATAATGTAATTTTGATCTAACTTATTTTTTTATGATAATGATTTTAAAACTTAGAATAGTGTTGATGGTATTTTACACAAGTCCGTTCAACTTTCTTAGAGTCTGATATAATAATATAAACACTTTCTTCATGTGTTATATGTATGTCATTGTCACTGTATATATCCACAATGTTTACACTACACTAACTCAAAAAGTTTTGTCCGTTTAAGTCTTTGCACGATATTTGTTTGGTCTAACAGCTGAATTGCCTCGATGTTTTCATGTCTGTGGAGTCGATGTTCAAGGGCCTCAGCAAATATTTGGATTATGTTGGTGATGGGTTCCATTTTTAACTGATTACTGTCATTGGCTATTTGGACCGCAAGGGTTGAATCAAGGTGCTCTGGAAAAGGATGCCTAGAAGAATTTGGGGGGGGCCTTCGCTCAGCTCCCACTGCTGGGCAAAAAGGCCCATATCCAAGCCAACTTTTTTTGGAGACCACAAAGTGCTGGACAGGCTATTGTTCGTTGTTCTGTTTGTTGTTCGTGCCGTTATGATAGAAGGAAATCGCGTTATAATTATTATTGACACAATAGGTAGGTAATGATTGCAGCTACAGGGTCAGAAAAACATGTAATGATGTACTATTAGGTAAAATAACAGATGCACTGCATCTTGCATGCAGATGATTACTACAGCTTCAGTCCGGCCGTCGAGAGAGTGCGTTCCTGATACCTGTCAGCTGGATAATTTCTAGTAAGTATAACGATCAAATTCGCAAAACACATATTCGTTGGTATGAAACTGACAGGTGTCTATAACGCATTCTCTCTGCGGCCGGACTCTAGTTAAAAGATCTAGTTTTCTACCAAAGTATAAACTACTTAACATCACGCCTTGTTTCCTCGAAGGGTTGGGCAAAGGTGTGCCTAATAGTACACCCATATTTCGCCAGTTATGTTTAAGTGCGAGCCTATTGCCATTAACCGGGTACAAATCCAGACTCCGAGCTGCTACTGAGAAATTGAAGATAAAAAATCCCAATAACACTTTGCTCGACCTGGGAATCGAACCCAGGAACTCAGCAGTAGCGCTTGCGACCACTAGACAAACGAGACAGGCGCAGTATAAACTAGTCTAAACGAATATATTTTACCTATTTTGTTACCTAAATTCCCTGTTCAAAGTTCAGCACACGTTTCGCTCGGTTCACGATAACATCGTAATGCGGGCGCCGAAAACGTTTCTATACAAGTGTCCACTTAACATAACAAACACCTCAATTTTTGATCGATACTGAGGTATTTGGGAACGTGAGGCTTAATAATCCCTGATGTAGACTGATGTTTTTGTGTGTGGTGTGAATCGATTTCTGACTAGTCTTTACGAGTGGAGAAACTTACTTAAATAAGTTTGGCTTACCATGGCCAGCTTTGTTACCAACTTTTCTAATTGGCAAATCTTTTGTCCTTGATTTACCAACACCAGAGAGCAGAAGAATCTTCGGGAAAAACAAATCAAGAACGTTATACAGTAATTCCTTGGGGTCAGTTGAATGATTTTTGCCACTGACTATGATCATAATAAAATTACGAGCTTATTATTATAAATTCCACTAACAATACCTGGTATTGTTATAAACAACAATCATTGGTAACTGAACACGTACCGACACAATAAATAAATGCCACGAGTTTAACATTTCAATTTCAGCTCAATTACTTCCATACGCCTCGTTATTTTACACGAACCGTACAATAAACTTTTTCAAGCACAACCCAATAATTAAATACTCCAGGTGTAATTAATTGTTCAATATAAATTGAGAACAAACAGTGAACAGTATTTTCACAGAATAGTACCTGCCTACAGAAGGTCGGCTCTGTACGACGAGCGAAGCGCACACACACAAACAGACGCTCTGGATGCACCGTGACGGGCATTTGTTTGAGATAATTTATCATCTGTTGCAATATCAGAGGAAAATGTAAACAAAGGGATCAGAAAACGTAACCAATTTTTAGTGCCATTTATAAATTGAGTGCATTGATTTGATTATTCAAACCCGAAGTTCTAATTGTAAACCACTTGACAGTTGTTTTTCGTTTGGCAATTGAACCTCAATTTTCGTCGATGATTTTTCGATTAGGTACAATTAATAATGTTATTCAAACAATAATTGCTGGAAAAAATGGTGCGATATAAAGTTAAAACCTTCTCAATACAGAATGAATGTGTTACTAATTCCGTTTAGAGACTAGTTGCATATGAATTTAAACTGAACAGGGTTTGTGTACACTTTCTACTATAGTAACAGAAATTCGTTTGAGATATCCGTACGAGCGCTTCTATGCGTCGCTTGCTTACGCCTTGTTTGTTGCGTGCACCTGTTATCGTTCGTTTTATGAAGCTGATCTTCTGAACCCATCTAGTTCGTGGTATTGTTACATAAATCGTGCGTGCTTGATAGACCGCGGTGTTACTATCGGCGATTATTGTCCGTTTTGTTACTGTATTGGTAACGGTTCAATGTCCTAGGATTGTGATTGTGTTCAATATTGCTATTTTTAGATGTTTATTAGATATTTGGAAGGTCGCCTGAGGGTAGAGTCTAAAAGTAGGCCAAGAATCCTGAATAATCAAAATCACATAATGAGGATCACTATCAAAACCTGGCCGTATTCTTGAACACATTATGACTATTCTGTGTTCATTTTGTAATGCCGTGTATCACATAGCAAATGCTTGATTTACAGCTGTGGTGAAATTCACATCATTCGATTTATTTTTAGTTTTATTTGTGGTTATTTTCTCTACGTAGTTACCTACTTATTATCAATATCGGTTCACCTCTTTAAAAGTGTATAATATATCTATTTGTTATTTATTAAGAAGATGAATGTGTCACACAAATTATCACGAATGCTCAGAAACTGTCCATAAAATAATAATGAAGGATGCAAGGTCATTATGATACTTACCTTAGTGTCGAACATTGCATCATTCATTGACATTACTTTCGTATTTCTTAGAATTATTATTGTTCCACTTCATCTTTGTTTTGTTTCAAATACATAATTATTAATGTTATTATTAATTTGTTGCAGGTAATAATCAATATATTGCGTCGCCATCACTGCTTGACATTTTGGAAATGTCAAAAGCGCATAAAATGAGGTAAATTGAATCTAAAGTATTTTATTATTCTAGTATAATTTGATACTTACGGAAATAGTTGTGAGCAATATTCCGTCAGAGTATTTATCTTCGACTTCTACTTTTTTCTTAATACGTAGAGTTATTTTTCTAGAATTTTTTGAATATTTCTTGTTAGCTTATTTGAATTACTTTCATAACTATACTAATAATAAAGCTGAAGAGTTTTCATTTTATTTATTTGTTTGAACGCGCTCATCTCTGGAACTTCCAGTCGAATTTGAAAAAATATTTATTTATTTGACATTATTATTTATTACCATACAAAATTTGCCAAATATAATGTAATAACACTAGTGTTTAAGTAGTGTATGTATATAAAAAATGTGTTTTTTTTAAATCTGTTTAATAAATGATTTGATTTGATTTGATAGTCAAACTTTAGAGGAAGGCGTAGGTTAACATCACATTTTCTAATTTCACAAATCGGTTTCAAATTTAGTAAATAATTTTCATCAGTTAAGTTGATTGAGACCACGGGTGCATTTCTAAAGTAATATTCAGAGCAGTTTATAACTCTGGCAAGATGCAGTTTCTCAATAATAATTATGACTAAGTAGTATCTACTAGCTCTTAACTGCTTATGAGTCCCATAAACAACGAATGTTTCCTACCTCAACATCACAACTTACTATCCATAACTTGTGGCAAAAGGTTACTTACACAGTAATAACATGCTGGGTTCAGTTGATTTATAATTAGCGTACGACTATTAACTGGAAGCTATGTTTGTCGTAAAATTATTAATAAGCATTGGTTCTTAGTACTTTCCGATATTCTATCCCTCTCTCTCCCTGTAAGTTTCGTGAAAAGTGACGATGGATAATAATAATGAGGCTGAAAAAGTTTAAAATTATTTATTCGTCGATATTACTTTTGTGTAATTTTCCTAATATCTTTCAAAATAAATCCTCTCTTCATCTACCAATAGTAGAGTATTATCAATTCATTGTTTGCCCAGCACAAATCTTGGCCAATTAAATGTTACCACAATACATTTACATAGATACAAAGTCTCCAGGTGAATATTCCGAGAAAAGCCATCTGTCTAAATGATCATTGTCATTAATACCCCAGTTTAAGGTCCCCCTGGAGGCAATAAACATGTGCGAATGGTGGTAATCTCAGCGAATGTTCTATTACGGTGCTATCACATACGAGGTCCAGGCTCTGACCACCAGCGAACCTCTTGGCACAGAGTAGAGAAATGCAGAAGGCCCATTTCTGTTAAAATTGCGCGATACTGAGTCTATAAAATATTTCAAAGTGAATACCGATTCACTGCAAGCTCATCATCATCTCATTCAGCCTAGCCTTTTCCCAATCATGTTGGGGTCGGCTTCCAGTCTAACCGGATGCAACTGAATACCAGTATTTTACATGGAGCGACTGCCTATCTGACCTCCACAACCCAGTAACTGGGTAATACGATATCCCTTGGTAAGACTGGTTGTCAGACTTTCGGGCTTCTGACGACTCGTAACGACTGTCAGCCAGGACCAACGGCTTAACGTGCTTTCCGAAGCACGGAAGAGTCTCGGTATGTAAAGATGGTCACCCATCCACGGACCAACCCCGGCAAGCGCTGCTTAACCTGATGGATCGACCCGTGTGGCTGTTATTACTTAGCCACGAGCTCCTCGGAACAAGGTCATGATCATCTGCGTAGCCTTTTCTCAGCTCTATTGTGGTCGACTTCCAGTCTCAACGGATGCAGCTGAATACCAGTGTTTTACATGGAGTGACTGGGTATCAGACCTCCACAATCCCGTGAAGTACTGGGTAACTCCATAGCCCTTAGATAGACTGGTTGTTAGGCTTTCGGGCTGCCCGTAAAGACTCTCAAAGATCTGCGAATGACATTTTGGTGCTCATTCCGGTGAGGAAATATATTGATGACCGTATTTTATTTCCAAGTCATAGGGATGGATGACTGAATGTTTCTTTGTTATATATAGCCCCTGCCATGGTGCATAGATTAGTCAGTCAACAAGTTGTTGACAGGGCTTGAAATCTAGGCCGTATTGTCATTCGATGATAAGTTTGAAACCGGGTAGGTAAATATTGGTGCCATTTTACCGACATTTCTGTTTCATGGAATATGTTGAGACATACCTAACATTTTGTTTGAAGTGCGCCTTTTGTGTTGTTTGTAATCTCAACGTCTACGACACGTCACGTTCTCGTCCTGATTTCCCCCCGGCTCTGAATTCTGAATCCAATGTCGTAATGTTTCTAACTTGTTCCAACGTGTTGATTATTCGTTTAGTTGTTTATTCCATTGTTTTTTGTCTTTTGTTATTTTGAAGATAACTTATTTGTGTTCCTTATTATTGGTAGGTAGCTGTCCATAGTCAAGTTTCATTGGGGCTATGTTTTCGCTCGGGGCACAAGCGAGTACATATTCAACTAACTAGTAGGTAATAACAGTGAAAAAACACGCCAACTTTCCAAAAATATATCGTTCAACGAGAACTTACCTATGCTCAATGCACAGCAGGCACTTAGCACTACTTATCTGTCTATTTAAAACACAGCACTGGGTACTTAATTTTAAATAGGTATTTGTATTTTGCTAATAAAGTCTTCGACAAAAATTCCGCTTACATTTCACAGCCAACCTTTCATTTTACGTAAACGAGCAACTATGAAACACAAAGCCACCGGACCTAATAATTAAATTTAACAAATCATTTATTGTTCCGCTCCAACACTTGACTTTAGGAAGCTTACAACACGACCGTTTTATAATCGCTGTTGTGAGATGTTCTGGAATCCGAAGGTCGGGTGTTAGCAACAGACGAGACGCTCTCTCAAAATCGCAGGCAAGGCCGGATGTAAATGCCTAGCTTTGCAGCCTCGTCGATTGTATTGAACGATCGCCTTTCTTTAACAAGATCGCGTACAGTTCGAAAAGGTATTTGTTATACAGTCAGCTAACTTGCAGCTATTTATAAACAAAATTGTGTCGTTTTACATCAAGTGTGCCACACATCTGCCTAGCCTTTCCCCAACTACGTTGGGGTCGGCCTACAGTCTAACCGGCTGCAGCTGAATACCATTTGTACCTACATGGAGCGACTGCCTATCTAACCTTCACAACCTAGTTACTGGGTGATACGATACCCCGTGGTAAGATTGGTGTCAGATTTTCGGGCTTCTGACGACGCGTAACGACTGTCAAAGATCCACTAATGACAGCCGGGACCAACGGCTTTCCGAGGGCACTCTCTTATGCTTTAAAAGGTTGTTAGACTTTAGTACATAGAATGCATTGCAGGAGATAATTTATCATCCCGTAGATTATCTATTGAATCCCTCATTCGGTATTAATTTGAAATTCATTAGATTATCGTTAAATTTTATGGTTGGATTGTAAAATTGAAATGTTAGTTGGATATAAATTGTTGAAATGCCAGCTTCGCAGCGAGTGGTAGAAACAGTCGTTAGCCGAACTGTCATGTGGTGACTCAGTGTTAAGTCAGCTAAATGGTGAATACCTGCTTGTGTGCTGATAACATCATAATGCCAATTATTTCCCCTGAGCAATGAAATACCTACGTGAAAGTTATTTCGCTTAGTTAATCAATTAACCATCTTGTTTCATTCTTACTTAAACTTAATGTAAATGTGAATATTTCTCTGTTTGGTACGTTGGTCTTTATAACCTTTCAACCTATGTAATCTACAAAGTGCAACGTAGGGAACAGATATTTTTTTTATTTTGAACTGGGCGACTTTTGATGACGTTTTTGTCATCAAAAATCGCTTAGCGCATCAGTCACTACCCAACTAAGCTAAACACAGTGGGTGCGCATTTTTACACAATTTGAAACGGTTTTCTTATTTCCTAAACCGATGATTCGTCACAGAGAGACGTTTTGACGTACAATAATGACCATAATGACCATAACAGACCACAATGTAATGACAATGAATGTGCTGACAATGAGTTTAGTTAGAACTGGTGACTTCGAAAGCAGTGGGTTGCGAAAGGAGATCTGGAGATGTAATGTTTCATGTGGTTGGGTCATCGGTGGTAAAGAGGTGTTGGTGAATGATAAAGATTAAAAGCAAGGAAACGTGATTTGCTGGACGATAGATACGCCTTCATTCTTACTAATACAAAAATACGAAAGTAACTCTGTCTGTTTTCTTTTCACGCCTTATCGATCGTAATCAAATTTGCCAAAACTGTAGCCTGGGACCTAATGAAGGATGTGAAAATATACGGTGGCGAAGTCGCGGGTACTAAAGTACCCCCAGTGCATCCTGGGGAGCCAGCTTTGCTGCCACTTTGCTGCCATTTTTATCCCTTTTCCACTGCATGAACCATGAACCTCGTAAAGTTCTTATTTAGATGAGAGAACACATAGACAACGCACATCAAATTAAAAAAAACCTCATGGACATTCAGACGAAAATTCAGACTTCCATTTAACTTTAAAGACATCTCGTCTTTAAAATGAAAGGATCAATTTAGAAACTGGTCAATAAAATCCATGATTGAACCTAAACCTGATATACCTATACCAATTCATATTTATCGCCTTCCAGTCATGAAGAAATAGCCAAGTTTAATAAATACTATCATGCAACACCGATAGGGTAACCGTCACTCTGACATGATATAGCGGCGCAACATGCCACATAGCTATTTGCCACGCTGACTGACCCTAGTTTAAATGTCTTTACGTACCCAGGGTATGTTAGAGGTGAACCTAGAAGATTTGTGTGTCTGATTGAGATGGTACGGCTGTAAAACAATCTTTGTTGAAGTTTTCATTAGTGTTCATGTTATTTTTTGCTATGAGTGTGGCAAGACTGTTAGTCACAGTTGGTTTTCAGGTCAGTTGCTGGACAAAGAGCTATATGTCTAGATTTAAGAATCAATGGCCAGGTTATTTGATACACAATGCAGTTACAGATGCTTGCGAGTCAATAGAAGTTCGCCGGTAATCATTACCATTTTGCTGTGTATACCCGACGTGGAAATACGATTTTTTAATGGATACGAATTCAGAAGGGAAGGATTAACTATGAATTGAATTGACTAAGGCTTACTGTCCAGGGCCGCGTAGCTTTATAGACGCATAGTCGTCATTATACGCTTGGTGTACGCCTGCTCACAGCTTACATACAAAACTTTTCAGAAACTCTGTCCAGGGTGCGGCAACGTCGAGCTCGCGTCGCTGCAGTCAGGCTTCATGACGCCTGCCGTACCGAATGTCATACGCCGGGGCGTACATCGAGCGAAAGCACGTGTTTATTTTTGTAAAAATGGCTGGAAAGGCTGCGAAATTGATGTTTTTTCTCTTTATACGAATGCGTCCAACATAATTGTCGTCTTCGGCTACTTCGAATGTAGAAATATGCCAAAATAACGTCTTCGTCGTCCAACGGCATTGTCACAAATGATTGAAAACGCACGTGTGTAATACGCCTCGTGGGCAGGGTTCAGTACGCTGGGCTGCTCAAGCTGTTTGGCGTATTTCGAAGCGTTTAGTTCGTAATTGAAGAAACATTTTGTTATCTATTTATTGAACCTGGATTTACACATTCCTTGTAGTCGTATGTCTTCAACGCCGATCTCTTTAGGTACATAATTTACATAATCTTCATCTCTAAATCGAATACACCTTTTGAACAATGCTATATTCCCTTTATCACAACGATCTAGTTGCGTCTCGCTTAAATATTATACTTACTGCAGAAATACCAATCCGAATCCATTGTGAAGCCTTAAATATCAGGAGGCATGCAAAAATTGTTAGTTTCGCAACTGCGTTAGGTTGGTATGCGCAGGAATAGTGCAAGATTTTGCGCAGAAGTAGCAATGCGATTGTACTTTTCATGTGTCCCTGCAATTATAAGTAAAAATAGATCACCTACGAAACACAGTTAATTGATTCAGGCGTGATTTGGCGGAAATCCATTATAAAATACAATAGACGGACATATATTTAGTAAAATATTCCGCTTAACTATTCCTAAAGAGTCTTAAAAAACCCTGTAAGAAATCGACACATGTTTCACCTCTCAACGAAGCATCATGAGGATGACGATTAACTTGTAGCGAACCCCAACACGACGTGTTGCCACGCCGAACGCTGAGTTACCTACGCAACTTCATTTCATTTCATTTTAAAGTAGGGTTCTCATTCGGATTGGTTAAAGTTGTAGTGACAACCATTTGGGTTAAATTGGTTTTTATTATTTTATTCGACCTTTATATAGATTCCTTTATATTTTGTGAATGTGAGAACGTTGTAGGCACAACAGACTGTCGATTTGCAGACTATTTTCTATTTTTTTTAAGTATCTTGTTGACAGGCCTACGCTGTCCTCGCATACCTATTCAAACTGTACATTTTTTAAAGCATTGTAAAACCCATTTATTTTTAAAAGAGTAACCGTGGAGTTTCTTGCCGGCTCTTCTCCATAGGAAACGACCAATTGGAACCGTGCACCTAGATTCTGACGTTTCATAAGTGCCCATGTAGGTTTATGTGAAATAAAATATTTTGATTTGATTTGATTTGATTTGATTTGATACATTCTTTACGGGATTGTGAGAAACATATGCCAGACGGGGTGAAAACAATTAAATGTGACTCATAATTTAACTACGGATATTTTGTCTACGAGACACTTACGTCAATCGCGTTTGGCAAACGTGACGAACACGTTGCACATATGAAGCGTGCTCACAACGCACACGCAGCGAGCGCGTTGAACAATCGCCTCGCTGATAACTCGCTCGCAAATCGCCGGTTTGTTAAGGCCCTAAACCAGAATTTCGCGTCATTATCGTCATCAACTCAGCCTATAAACGTGTACTGCAGGACACAGCCCCAAGCATAGGAAAAACGACCAGTCATAAGCTTCCTGCATCCAAAGTTGATTCTCATGGATGATAATGATTGGAATCGAAATGTGTGTCCATACAGTTTCTTGTCCGTTCTTCTCCATAGGAACCTACTACGCTTTCGAATGGGCTAGTTTCATCTTTCTGCATTACCGACACCTTTGACAATGCAAAAATGCCTTTAAATGGTTTAATTAAAATAAATGCATTGAATTCGAGTAAAGTTTAGAGAGAGCTTTGCTTTCTATTTTTGGAAGCTCAAGACATTATCCTTCTGCATCTTTTTTGCGATACTAGCGCCATTGTGGTTGCAGTGGTGATTTATTGACATTTCGGTTCAGTCGGCGAGACGGCGTAATTACGGGCACGATTGAATACGAGCGGTCTATTGGCAGGTCGTGGGGCACAAAATATCAGTGCATTTAGTGCAATGTAAGGTTGTAGGCTGTAGGTAATAGGTAGGTAATACATTGATTGGTACGTGTTTAGGTTCATAAAGATTGCGGCGAGAAAAACGAAGAAAAAAGTCTCCAATTCAATTCAACTCTTTATAAATTTTTTACAAGTTAAAATTAGATTTTGTCTTAGTTACTTCTGCGCCTTTGAAGGCTCTGTTATCATTATCCTCATCGTCTTAAAGTATACTGTTATACGTAAACCTTTATCCCCTAATTACCTTGTGTTTTTGATAAATTCACGTGTTCATGTGAGAATAAAAAAAAAATCTTCCTTTCTTCCTCTTCTTCTTACTACCCTCCTTTTTTGTGTTGTTTACCTACCATAGTTTTTCATAAAAGATGGATGGATTGCTTGAGGAATGATATGAAACAGAAGGCAGTTAATGATAGCGTGATGATTGACAGGGTACAATGGAAAAAGAAAACGTATTTCGCCGACTCCAAGTAACGTGGGACAAGGACAGAAAGAAAAAAATATAAATCCACATCACATCATCATTCTGCCGAGCCTTTTCCTAATCATGTTGGGGTCGGCTTCCAGTCTAACCGGATGCAGCTGAATACCAGTATGTTACATGGAGCGACTGCCTATCTGCCCTCCACAACCCAGTAACTCGGTAATACGATACCCCTTGGTAAGACTGGTTGGTGGTACACAATAATTGAAAAATATAAAAATATGGTCACACGCGTTCTTCCTTCATTTTAAACAAAATTCTATGATTGCAAGACATCAATTGATATAAATAAAATTAGAAGTAGATTACAGATGTATCTCCTAATAAGATAAGAGACTGAACGGTTCAAGATTACTGACAAATGCGTGCACTGTCGGGACAGGTCCACTCAAATCTGTGTGGTTCCTTCCTCGAAAGAACATTTCAGACTCTAACTGGTCCTCGTATGGCCTGACCAAGATTATGTCTGGACTTTAAAAGAGACTGCGACCTCTGAGTTTGTTTCGGCCTTTCTTCTCAGAGTAGTAAAATAGGAAACGCTAACCTCATCTAGCTTATTTTTAATATTTTTCTATGACGTGTAAAAGTGATTCCGGTATCCTATTCACAGAATAAACGATTTCATTTAATTATTCTAAATTCTATGTAATTAAGTTTATCTAAACGCAAAACACTTGACTACCTATTTCACTACGCGTTCCTAATGTGCTAGCTACTAAATACCTCTTGATATCTAGAAATCGTAAAAGTTAACTACTCGTTAAACACAACTAGGTTATAGCAATGTTCGAAAGCATTTTATTATAATGATGTTCTATTTCGTCACTTCATATTCTTGCTTTGAGCTGATTGTTAACTCAAGCCTTGTTACCGTTTATTGCTTTCTGAAGGCTGTAAATGTCTAGCAAATTAGGCTACATTTAGACTGTCTATTAATTAAACGTATTCTGAACAAGTTTTAGTCATCATCATTCTCTCTTATTTAGGCTATACGCAACATATCTTTTTCTTCTATCCGTCTCTTTCGAAAAGTCGTACCATAAAGTATTTGTTACAATCACAGCCTTTAGAAGATTCGAAAACAACTAGATATTAACGCATTTAATTTGGTTAAATATGTTTACATTTTCCTCAGTAACCAATTCTGAGTATTTACTGGGAAACGATTAAATACAGTACTGCGAATATTAAGTATATAGCAGTGAAGAAATCTTTAATATCGTCAGGTCAAAATTACAATGCAATTGAAGTGATTGCCCATTGATTGCCATTTAAGGCAAGAGACAGGATACTATTGCATTACTATCACATCACGACTCAACTGTTATTGCTTTTTCGAATTAACATATATTAAGGCAATGGTTTTTCAAAGAGCCTTTCGCTTTCGTGCCATCAGAAATGATCATAGCTTTTTAATGAAAATAACTCGAATGCAGTTTGAAATAGTGGCAAAGATAAGTTACATTGTATTTTAAGAAAATCATTTTTTTTTTTTAAACATTATATTTCCTAGTTATACATGTTATCTATCCTTCTATACATATACATACATACTAATAAATAAAATTGAAGTGTCTGTTTTTTACTTAATGCATACCTACTATGAAAGTTTAACGGCACATATAAAAAAAACTATTTAAAAAAAAATTGTCTGTCTCTCTGTTTATTGTTCCGACTAATCTCCGAAACGGCTGGATTGATTTTGAAGGGACTTACACTGGCAGATAGATGATGTTATAAGGAGTAACTTAGGTTACTTTTATTTTAGGAAAAGAATTAGGGTCAACGCGGGCGAAACCGCAAGTTCAGCCATAAAATAAGACATCACAAATCAATTACTTTTCATTTCTTTTCACAATAAGTATCTGCTGGATAAATGCTAAAAACAAACATGGATTTTAGTGCCTCACCAAAATATAAACCCCCACAACATAATCCCGCATTTCACAACACACTTCAATCACGATCACCCAATCAAATCCTCGTTTTGCTAAGTACAACGCACTTACGTCATATAAATCTCCTTTAATCGCTGCTATAGTAATAAGTTGCGACTGCGCATAATAAGACGAGTCTCGCTGTATTGAGTCTGCCGCTGTACGTCGCGTGATCGGAATAGAGCGGTAGGGGTGCTGCCACAAGCTATGCGAGAATTTATTAGTCAGACTATGAGGCTAGACGGGCGAGAATTTATTTATTTAGTGGAGGATACTGGAGGCTGTAATTCTTGCATACTGGAAAATATTAAGGGTTTCCTCCAAAATCCCCATTCTTACATCAAGCAGAGATTAAATACTGATGTTAAAAGCTTGTGGAGTCAATCTACAATAACAAAACTTCCTCTGAAGTCGTGCTAGTTATTTAATCCACCTACAAGATTTATTCATCGGTGAAGGTCAGTCTTCTCTGCTACTTTTTCGTGTGGTTAGTGACTAATCTGGTGTCAGGGTTGTGGTGGTGGTGTTGGGAGGATGGGTTACAGTCTAAATATTCCCAGACTACACACTAGTAAGAAGTCCGAGAGGAGTTCATGTCCAGTATAAACTTCCGGACTCCTAAGTCAAACCACCCTTTATAGCTTACCGCGGCTTGTGTGCGTGCGAGTATCGCGTAAGGAACTTCGTGCGGTACCCCGACCGCACACGTTATTTTTATATTTATAGTTTGACGATATAACTTTTTAAATAGTTGTCAATTCAACCATTGGAATAATAACGACACTAAGATGATGGCGGCCAGTATATCGGCTTTAAACCTGCATTAAAGGTTTTTTTATTTGTTTTAGGTGCTTAAACTTAACATGGTAATACAAGGTGGCTGCATTTAGGAGTGCAGAAGTGTATTTCGATTAATAGGTACATGTTTAGACGAGAAAAAGCGAATAGTTTATGGCACAGCCCTGAACGATCGCGGCTCTTTGTTTAATGTTTACGGCTTTAAGGAAACGCCTGCGCGGAATATTTTTAGATGAACTGAGATTATGAAAGCGGTCCTCTTCTCTGATGAAATTGTATAAGTTTAGTCAACTTGAAGAGACTAAAGGATCATGGCATGATCATAAATGCATGCATATATTATTTACTGTACTCGACTATCTGAAGTAAAGGATGTGATCTTTGTCTTGTGTGATAGTGATGGCTTCTTGGTAAGGGTATATAGGTCATTAACTAAACATGGGCCTAGCACTGAGCCTTTGGGAACACCCACTTTAGAATCCAAGTTGTGGTTTTCACAGGCCGATTTTCGCTTGGATTACTTCACAAGACTATTTATGTTGCTACTGTCACCTACTGCCTGTATCTATAAACAGACACTTTTCTATGGGATCAAAGGGTCGATCGTTTATGCTAATCTATGAAATGCTAAATATAAGTCGATAAGGCAACTTTGTAGATACACAGTCAACCATTTTAACTACTTCCAAAGTAACCTTATAATACCTAACAACCCTCATATCTTGACACTAATTCTAATTGGTATCCAATAAACGTCTGGTTAAAGTACCTAGAAACCAATTATGTAGGTCTAAATGACCCGTCGACTCATCTCTACAAATATTCGATGTCCTAACCAGTCAGGGGTCAAAATGTTTACTCGAACTATGATTAGAAAGTTGCTCAGAATTGATTTGAATATTACCTATATGGTCTTTATAAGGTTTTAGATTATTTGAACATGTCACGAATGAAGTGTTTGTGTACAAATGCTTCATGTTTGTATGAGTAATGAATGGAGTTTGGTAACTGTTAGCTCTTTAATTAATTAAATTGATGGATTTGTGTTTGACGGTACCTACTATTGAAACTGGTTGAAATAATATTTGATGTGCCTACAGGTGTGCTATTTGGATTTTGGCATGAAGAGATTAGGAATAGTTCGATGATCAAAATAACGATTAGTTTACTTTAGGAAAATGTATCATACTTGTAACTTCTTACATCTCGCTTTTAGAGAAAAATCGGAAATATGCTTAAGAAAGAAAGAAAGAAAAAAATACGTTTATTTGGACACAGTTCGTGAAACACAAATACAAAAAACATAGTAAAAAAGTGAAAATAATGTCAACAATAGTGTGCCTCACAGCTGCGCAAAAAAGGTTAATTTCAGCATTAATGCCAGACAAATGTAGTCTGACGCTGGTTTTCTAATATTCCTTTGAGGTTTTTATAAGAAAATTTAGTACGAGAACAGTCGATAATTTATTCGTTCCACCCGATTCCATTTCGCTGAGTACATTATATCAGTTTCAAAATAAACAAAACGCAACAACAATTAACACTAAAAATAACTATAAATCAAATAAAATTACACGCAAGCAGGTATATTCATCGGGGCACGTGATTTGACGTACAATTCCGCGAGACTATACTTAATAGTTTATAATTACATTTTTTTGCAACAATTGTGATGGTCGCCTTTGTTTTATTGCCCGGGACATGCAATGCTGTGCATTTGCGTACGTATGGTCGTACAGAATGTAGTTATGCAAGAATTGAAGGAATGTCTACGATGCAAATGATAGAAGCTAAGTGTTATTTGAGTCCTTGTCAGGAAAATACGTGTTTTTACGGGGAGGAGTTTTAGTTTTTATTATGTTAGTAAATTTCCACTCACTAAGAACACTGCGATCCATTGCAAAGGATATTTGTGCGTGAAAAGGATGTTGTAAATAAAGCAGATTGACTTTTGCTGAACATCCGCCTCCTCCTTTAACCGCCTCTACGGTCTAGTGGTTAGACCACCTGTCTCAGACCCAGAGGACCCGGGTTCGATTCCCAGTAGGGGAAAAAAAATCTGCTCGGTTTGGTTGGTGGTAGGGCTTGTTTTAAGTCCGCCTGGCTAGCTACCACCATCTTATCTAAGTCTGTCGCTATAGCAACAATGTTACCAGCATTGTTGTGTTCTGGCAGTAAGTGGTTAGATAGCCAGTTCCTCTGTGGTAGAGGATTCCGGGTGAAACTCGCTTCCACCTTCGGCCTGATCATCACTTACCATCTGGTGAGATTCAGGCTAAGTGGCTTAACCGTTGTGGTTAAAAAAAAAAAATTACATATAACATTGCAAAACTCATAATCGTCATTTTACAAGTAAAATCCCGTGAAAAGAAACTTCGGCAAGAAAGACAAGATAAAGAGAAGAAGAGGAGGTTATCGGATTATGATACAAACTAAATTCAAATTAGGTGGAGATTACAATCAAGTCAGGAAAACCTCAGGATTCGAATAATAATTAGGACATAAATTTAGGTTTAGTTTAATCAGAGGTGTTTGTACGTCGGTCTCGCCAACCTTCGCTTTCTCATCCTGCCGAACCGCCGATAGAATAATATAGCAATTAGCATTATTGGAGGAGTAATTAGGGAATCAACAGCGAACACTACATGAGTCAATGCAGGATTGTGAAGATGGTATGTAAACGGTTAGTAAAATTAATCCGACCACATGTTGACAACATTTTGAATGAAAATGGCTGTTAAAAATGTGACATGTGCCTGCTAGTTGTGGAAAATGAGTTTGTTTGAAAGTTGCTTATCATTTTTGCTTCTTGATCGTACATTCAGTATTTCCTAATATAATCTGCCAATGTACCTATTTAGCCTGTCATTTCTTCTTCTTGGCAAATAACTATACTACATTTATTTAACACTAGCTGCTGCCCGCGGCTTCGCCCGCGTGAGTGTCGGAAATTACCCCATACATCCCCATGGGTTTTAAGTATAAATATTGAGTTTCGAGTTAATCGGACAGCGCGTTAAAATTCTTCCATACAAACACTGACACCCCCCAATCCCCCTTTAGGGGGTAATTTAGACGAAGGAGGAGGCGGAGCGCGTGAGGGAGAGGCAAAGTTCGCGCCCTCACGCGCCTAGCCGCCGTAGGAGACGCCCTGGGCGTCGGGACTCCTTGGAGGATTCCCGGCCACCGTAGGCGCGGGCTTGCGGGCGGTGAGCAATGGGTAGCTCGCCCCCGATAAGGACCAGGCCCGGGTCGACGGCGCGTCGTGTTCCACGCGCGCCTCAAAGAGATGTCAGCAAAACTGACGGGGTCCGCTAGGACCATTGCCCGCCGGGGTTGCGGGTAGTCCTAAGGGGAAACCGTGGCCCCTGGCATGGCAAGGGAAGGAACACGGGTGGGTTTTAGTCAGTAAAAGTCTGACACGCCCTCCCGCTCCGCCCAGAGCGGGAGAAGTCATTGGATGATTTACCACAAAAAAAAGGGGGTAATTTAGAAAAACAAAAAACTACAAACTTTATAATTTATTTAGATAACTATTCGTGCGAAGTTTCGTGTTTATTACCTCAAGGAATAAGATTTTTCATACAAACTTTCATCCCTTATTTTACCCCCTTAGGGGTTGAATTTCGAAAAATCCTGATACACGTTATTCTTAATTTTTGGGTTTAAGTATAAATATTGAGTTTCGAGTTAATCGGACAGCGCGTTAAAATTCTTCCATACAAACTTTGACACCCCCCAACCGTAGGATAGGATACTTTTCCGGGATAAAAAGTACCCAGTGTGGTGCCCAGGATATTAAAGAATAATTATACCAAGTTTCATCGTAATCGAACCGGTAGTTTTTGCGTGATACATGAACAAACAGACAGACAGACAGACAGACAGACAAAAAAAATTTTAATCACACTTTTGGGTTCGGTGTCGGTCTAGTAACACCCCCTGCCATTTATTTTTTTTATATTTTCAATGTACAGAATTTTCACTTCTACAGATTTATTATACGTATAGATATAGATTTACATTTAACATTAGACAAATAACGGTTATCACCCTTTCGTTATTCCGATATATACGTATTATAAACTCTGTTATTTCACGATAAGTACACAGGAATGTAATCTTTTTACCATTTACATTAAAAATATACTTGTAAAGTGCAGTCATTTCAATATTATTACACAATACCTGTCGTTATTTAGCCGTTATTTGTCTCATTCTAAAGTAAATTGAGTATTTACATTTGAAACATTTTTCTGTGTGCTTAGCGAAAACATGGGAAGCGACTACTCAAGGAAAATTGTTTTTTCATAACATGAACGATTGACTAGAGCAAGTCACGTTGCAGAATTTATGATTCTAGAATAAAATTATGCACTACGCCTGTCATAATGTCATGTTGATTATGAGTTACTAGCGTAACGATAATAACATCAAGCAATTATTATGATGTGAACATCGTGATGACGAGTAACTATATTTTACCAACTGTCAGTAAGTTTTGTCCGTCCGTAACCATATGTACTTGATAAGTTTAATATTATGGTCGATACTGGTACCGATTCCCTTGTTCACAAACTAAACTAAATTTAAGTTAGTGCATCTTTTTCTTTCTATTTCATTATGAAAAGGACAGAAGATATATTTTAGTTTAGTCCTGTCAAATTAATCAGCGCCTGACGTAAATTGACGTAATTTTAGTTGGCAAGTTTTTAATCACGTCTAAACTTGTATGGAGTATTGACAGATTTGACAGGACTAAACTAAAATGTATCTTCTGTCCTTTTCTTAATGAAATAGAAAGAACAAGATGCACTGAACTTAAATTTAGTTTAGTTTGTGAACAAGGGAATCGGCACCAATGTACTTATCATGTGTCTAAGATGGTTTTAATCGATTTCATATCACGTCCGTCGCTTGTGGCAAAAGGATTAGATCTCGGCTTTGAAGACTATGATTAAAGCGCCATTTTGGAATTGAGGAAAAATAATTAGAGGTTTCCGTGCATACAGTGGTTTTGATTATAAATTTTAATAATTTTGTACCGTAAGGTCTGTAAGTTTGTCTTATACGTTAGAAGTTTTGTGATAAAATGTAACATGATATTTATAGCTTACTAGCTGTCCTGACTGACGTTGTTTTGTCCATACAAATAGTTCATACAAAAATCCCATCCAAAATCCAATCCCAATTTTTTTTAACATTTTCCGGTTATCTTTTAAATTTTTTCTTTACCCCTACTCAGACTATTACAAACATTTTAAAATAAATATAGCTAAATGGGTCCAGCCGTTCTCAAGTGATGCATTTATCACGAACAACATTTTTTATTTTTATTTTATAAAAATGTCTTATGTCCTTACCCAGGTCATGGTCTACCCATGTGCCAAAGGACATCATTCATTTCGTATCCAAAAATAAAAGTGCCGGCCAGAAAAAAAAATTGCTGTTTTCTTATGGGAAATAACATCCTGAACATTTTTTTATACTACAATGAAAGTCTACAATTAACCCCCTGGCTGCTATTTCAGTTTGAAAGTACCAAAAAAATCATAATTTTGCCAACAATGTTTTGAAACGCAATGTTTTGTAGACGCAAACAGCTATTGTTCAAAGTAGAAATGGACAATATGCGTTAGGTATACTAAGCTATGATATAATCATCATTCATTTCCCATATGAAAACAGCTTTTTTTTTTCTGGCCGGCACTTTGATTTTTGGGTACAAAATGTTCGAAGCCTGAATGATGTCCTTTCATCTAAATCCGTTCTGCCGTTTTAGCGTGAAAGCGTAACAAACAAACAAACTCATTTTCGCATTTATATTATTAAGGATTACTTTCTGCTATTTTTATCTTCTTTCACAATTTGCCTCATTGCATCTATGAAATGGAGACTGTAGAAGTACACTTCGACTTAACGACAGGGTTCTTGAACTCAAGTGTTATATTATAATCTTAGAGTAGGCACTCAAGAAAGTGTAAGAGGGTGTTCAACACTCGAAAGTAAGTGTTTATCAAAGATAATTATTATAATCAAATCATTTGATAATACGTTCCTTAAGAAAGTTATGGTGTTTGAAAAGCATGTGTAATACGAAATTGATTTCGTTGCTTTGATTTATGGATATTTCGATTGTGATTAGGATCTTTAATTGTATTTGTAGTAATAACAAATTGAACAACTTTCTGTACCTCTTTCTGAGAAGTGCTCTTAACTTTCAGTGTTTGTTTCTTTCTTCAGTCCACCTGTTTCAGTAGTTATTTCAACGTTTACTTCTTTCAACTTTATCGGTTCGTTTTTTTTCGTTGTCTTCCATTTTCTTTATGTTCTATGTCATCTTTCTTTTCATTACTTCATCTGATTTAATCTGCTAAATTTATTACATCTTCATTAAATATTTGTCATTTGCTATACTTATTATTTTTAAGTGAAATGGTTTTTAATAGCTGTAAACGATGGACGATTTTACCATTCCTTTTAGTCCAAAATATTTCCAGTTGAGGTGACAAATATAGACAGTCAATCACATCTATTCAGAACGTATTCCCACTAAACCGCCTATAAATCAGTGAACAGGCGCCAAACACCAAGTTATGGATTATTCAAACGCGGGCGGTAAGCAAATTAGCAAATGTAATCACTTAATTTTCTATTCATCGGCGTATAACTGCGTCCCGGCGAATGATTAACAAACTGTTTCCGCGTATTCGTGAAGTTTTGAGGGTGGGTGGTAAAACTTGTAAACGTTCACAGAATTTAAGAAAATGAGAGCTAGTAGAGTTACCATGCCAACCGAAAGTTTATCAATTAAACTTTCGGTTGGCATGGTAACGACAGGTTTTACCTCAGTTTCGTCCACTGTTGAGCAAAAAATGGTAGAGCTCTGATACGAGGAAAATAAGAGGATTAAACTACAGAATTACCTTCTTTTTGTACATGGCAAAACATAAGGTAGTGGAGACATTTGTTCTAAATGACCATCGACTGAAAAATGAGGTTCGGTAAAGGTATGAGTTCCATGCTTTTCTACCACGATCAAAATGAAAATCAAATTCAAAATTTGATGGCTAGGTTTGTACTTATTGCATTATCAGGAACAATCCATGCTTAGGAGAAATGAGGTCCTTGCACGAATTCGTGACGTAAGCGTATTGAAAATTCGAAAACTTTTTTATTCGAAAATAAAACAATTTTTTATAGCATTTTGGTTTAAATTTTGCGAAAAACAATTAGTATATCACCTATAGATATGAGTGAAGTCGTAAATAATGTACGCGGAAGGAGTATTATTAAATTTTAAAATCGTTCGAATTTACCTTACGGCCCCCGCAGACAGGCGAGACGCGACACCGGTAGAAAAAATTCCGTGAAGTTTTCATAGAAATTGTTCCACCAGAGTCGCGTCGTAACGGCGCGTTGCGCCTATCTGCGGGAGCCTGTAACGTTTACTTCGCGCGTCGCTAGCTCCACTAATCTCTGTTTACTTGTTTACCCATGTATCTTCTTCTAAGAAATATTTTCCACTACAATGTCATGAATAGCGTTTCTAAAAATAGCCTGAAACCTTTTTGTACTAAATGGATAAGTGGAATTAGTACCTACGTTTGCTAAATCGATTTGTTTTCAGTTCCACCACCTGCGCCGTTCAAACTATTATTTCACTTCTGTCCGTTTTTCCAGTCGTTCTAGCGTTATGGGGCTAAGTTTGGCAATATAATGTTATAATAGCATACATACATTTGAAAAAAATAAGAAAGTTGCGTAGCTAGGTATAGGTAGTTAGGGTAAGTAGATATGTAGGTAGGTATGTTTAGGTAGATAGGTATGTAGGTAGGTAGGTAGGTATAGGTAGTTAGGGTAGGTAGGTGTAAGTAGGTAGTAATATAGTTAGGTATGTAGGTAGGGTAGGTTGATAGGTAGGTGCACCGTAGATAAGCACTTAGCAAAGCCCCGTGCAAAGCCGGGGCGGGCAGCTAGTACGTTAATCTTTATCTTAGTAAAAGCACAGCATTCTCGATGTTTTGGGATGTCACCACATCTGAAGGCCAATAATCCTAGTACTTAAAAAAATTGTCAAACTTGTCAAAAATGTTTGTACACTGATTGTATTTTTGACAGATTGCGAATGAGATGCGAATGCGAACGTTCTTAAAAAAATACGGGAATTGCCCCTCAGTACATTGCACCTGTGCGAAGCGTGGGCGGATCGCTAGTATACCTATCTATAAATTAAAGTTATAATGCATTACAATAGGTCTAAAAAATTAAACAAAGCGCAGTCTACGCACAGTAATTAAAAATGCTCGTAGTCTGGTGTTGAAACCTAAGTTTTTGCATCACTACAGTGCGCCTATTAATGCAGTTGGCTCATTATTGCTGTACTTACTGGTGCGTAAACGACTTGTTTGTGATTATGTTGATTTTTACCACGTTCATCCATACTAAGGGTTTGATCATAAAATCACTTCTACAGCTGCAGTCATAAATATCCTGGATTCCAATATCCTACCGATTGGTATTATTAGGCTACGGTTCCACCTCATTAACCAATTTTGTGGACAGACTGATAGAGAGATTGGTTTGGTTTTTACTGAAACATTACAGAATATTAATTACCTACCTTCTCAATTAAACGGAAAATCATTTTCTGAAAAAAATGTCTTTATATAAATAAGTAAAATGAGAGTTTTTCTGTATTTCAAATAAAGATGCCAGAAATTAAATCTCTAGTAAAAAATAACAACGTTATTACTATTGTGAACTATCCTTTAGCTAATAATTTCCCCGCAACAATTAGGCACCTGTATGATCGAATTAGCGAACGGCGATTTCGATTGCAGATAATTCCCGATAATGTAATTATTAGGTTCAGTACTAATTATGTCATCATTTCTGATGTCTTTATTAGTTTCAAACTTGTTTAGACGTATACGAATGTTAATTTGGGTCTTTGTAATTATGAATTTGTCCAGATTATTACTATAGTGGATTTGAGCTGCCTTATCTGCGAATGATGTGGTATGGTACATCCCACTTAGCTGTCTGCTGAGCAAGTTTCTTTGAAGTGTTGATATTATCGTGGGACATGATTAATACCTTTTAGGTTTACCTCAGATCGGAGGCACTGGATACAAAAGAGTATATCAATTAATTACGAGTTTATTTTCTCCAACTCATAAAGAGCTTCGGAAAACCCCAATAAAATGCAAGACTCTTTTCTTCAAGTGTGACATCGTATATCTTTTTTTCAACCTATTCCAAACAACAAATAAATTAATTAATTACTTAGAAAAACCGCTTCACAGGAAATAAAAAATCACTACGTCTTCATTCAAATAAACAGACATAAAAAACTAAATGTTGTAACAATGTCTGTGTGCATCATTTGATGATTCTGCGCAGTTAGGTACCTCAATGTAATCTAGAAATGAATGGTAATTTCTCCATGTAAGTGTGTTTTATGTAATGAGTGTGGTCTGAACTAGGATAATAGAATGTTATGGAGGCAAAAATAGAGATTGGTCATTGAACGATCTTCATTTAGTCCATCCCGAGCACATGTACCACAACCACACTATATCGCAGCGACAAAATGTCGGCAAGCAGTTTTTATGTGTGAATAGTTGCAGTTGCGTTGTGGCAAATACAAATGTGGTTGCGTTGTTTCTAGTTGTTGCGATGTGGTTGCGTTGTGGCTAGTGTTTGCAGACAAACATATCGTTGTGTTTGCGATGTGGCCGGTGTGCGGTTTTGATGGTGGTTGCGACCTGGTTTTGATGTGCGGTTGATTTTAATGGCCAGTTGTGCTCCGTGTGAATACTATTCATTTTCATACACATTAGCGCCCTTCCACTTGTTGTTATTTTGGTGTGGCTCTGGTGTGGTTGTGGTACGTGTGATTGGGCCCTAAGTACGTTACATCTTACTGTTTTACGCGTCATTTTATGTTGAGACTAGATGATTCCATGGCCATTGATTCGTACCTGCCTCTCGTTACAGCTAATTGTGTTGCTTGTAAGTATTAAAATTAAGTATTTTTCTTCCATATCCAGAATACTTATACTTCCAAGCAAACCGCTTTTCCATCCACCATCATCATCATCAGTCCTCTGCTGCAGATAAGCCAAGTAGTATCGCTGCGTTCTAATTTGAAGAGGTCTAAAATTTCAAAATTGTTTCTCAGATTTTATGTTTTCGTTGGCTACATCGTTTTGTTATCCATCCAGAGGTGAGAACTACCCACTATCCAGGGCCGTTGAGCAATCGACCTACATATTTAGTAACCTAACATAAACAGCTTACTTTTATGATAATATCTCGAAATCAATAACAAGCAAGTCGAGAGCACTATTGGTCAAATGTCCCTTACTCGACGGCACTCCGATCCTAAGCCGCTGCTGAGTGGTTTTATCGCATTTCCGATAAATAGGTACTTCCTTGATTGACGTCATCATAGCTTATGATAGTGCTTTGCGTGGGTCATGCTAAGCTATATGCTATTGGAGTAATCCTGACGTATTTGATGGCCCCTAGGTATTAAAAGTGACTCCTGATAGAAAACCGAAATTTTTCACTATCTATACTGATTGCATGTAAGAAGAGAGGTAGCCGCACATAACGGCCATTAACGGCTGCCAGTGCCAATGATTTAAATCGTTAGATTCGCCCTAATGCGTTAAATCATAGTCGCGTTTCTGTTTCGTTTCGACACCTCTGTCACAAAATGATGCAGTGACTTGACTTGATTGCTATAGAAACGCTACTTAATCATGTGTGAACTCACTCTTCTCAGTATGGACATATTTTCGCGCGATGTAGTACGGCGAGGGCAAATCTAGCGATTGAAATCTTTGTGCAGCGAGGTATGGCTTTTCTAGAAAAACGCACCAACTTAATTTCATAAATAAAGTTTCAATGACGTTCATTCGCCCGTAAATTGCGGACACTACGTGGCGGCCACCGCTTTTCTAGGAAACCGTATCTTAAGAGTAGGTTATTATCGCCACAGTATCGCTAAATCCGCCGGAGACATTAACAACATAAACGTGTAAAGTACTACCTACCTACTAGTCAATTTACGTAAGTACTTCGAAGAAACGTTTCTTTTCTAATATTCTTAGAAGATCTTATTGTTTGTGTACTTATGTCATTCGAATACCATTTTCAGTTCTGACTTACTGTTAATATTGTATCGAGTGTCGGAAAAACCGATATGGCTTGCTATTGTGGGTTTTTTGCTTTCGTGCAATGGGAATATTATTTAATGTGGTTTAAGTCTTTTGTAATAAGGAAAGTAATTTTAATAACTGTTATGATAACATGTTGTATAGTTTTCATTCACATTCTGTTTCTTTTTAGATGATATCTAGTAGAGAATGCTGCGGATAAACAAATAGGTAGTTTTTCGTATATTTTTAGAATAATCTGTATTAAAAATTATGCTTTGTGTATCTCCATCAAGATAAAATATCCCACTACTATAACACAGCAAAATAACTCTTACCTAACACACCCACGTTATTTAACTAAATAAAACCTTGAATATTCGTGTCACGTAGCCAGTTCATGCAGAACAGAAGCCAACTTAAATCAGATCAGTCTCAAAGGAGCCCGCTAGACTCTAGATGTTATCACTAAATATGTGGGCTTATTATTTATGTTCAAGTTGCTACCTTAATCGGAGGAGACAGGTTGTGCTATAGTATCAAGCCTCAAATAAAAATACAACGAGATTTGAGCATTTTCATAGTAGGTATGTAACCGGGCTTACTTACTAAGCTATTAGTTCTAATTAATCTACCTAGCAGTTATGAGATAATATTATTCAATTTCATTCAATCTAATTGAAATTTCCCTTTTGCTTTTCCGTTTTCATCAAGAAAAAAGTACCTACCTGCTAAAGTTAAACTTCCTCAAAACAATTTAGATATTCACTAACAAAATAAACCCCTAACTCCAAGCAATACGTTTTATTATCTTTACCGAAATGAACCTTCATTTTGACAACAGAATCCATGGAGCCTTATTACCCGTACGTTGTAATAAAGAAACACATATACCGTACATGACTGTCGACATGATTGCTGGCGATATTACCCGGCCGGCCAAGAAACGCGATAATGTACTGAAAAATTGTCACGATATTTGTAATATCGTGGATACTGGGATTTTTTTTTACCTTCTTCGCTTTTTTATTTATTTCCTTTGAGTAGTTATCGTTGCATCTGAAGTGATAATGCTAATATTTACGCACCTATTCATCATTTTTGATTTTTCCTAATTTATTTTGAGTCGGCGCAGCATGTCTTCGACCACACTTCTCTGTTAGTCGCAGTCCATCCATCGCTTATTTGGTTTTCTCCTAGTCTTATACCCCCCCACATGCTTACTCAAAACTTTCCTCACGATATTTTCTTCATTTTCAATATTCACATACCTAGACAGAAATGCAAATAAAAAGCTTACCTACATTTAAATTTGAAAGTAAACGAATTTCTTTCTTTATTCAATTTTGTTCATCTCAAGTTCATTTTCGTCACTTTGTTTCCACAATTTTCATTTATTCGAACACACACACATGTATTGTGTACCTTTATAATATTTTATATCTATGTATTTTTTAAATTCTCATCAAAAGCAAAACCTTAATAAAGAGTGCTCCAAACGTTTAAGTCTGACGCGGCCCTCCCCCCCTTCCTTACATTTGCATCCCTTTGAGTATCTCACTCTCTCACTTAAAGTAAGACCTTTATTTAAAGTGAAATAAGTAACGCTTCTGTAAACCCGTGCCTTGTAACGTGGATTAGGTGAAACAAGTTCGCGACGCAATAGACGTCGTGACGCACATACGCGTCACGTATTTGTGTCGTATCGTGTATAAGGCGGGTTTACATTGTGAGTGGTATGGTGTGGCGCAGAAAGTATTTGTGATGCTCTGTGACCACAGTTAGTGTGAAACGTCATCATTTTATTACAGAAATCCGATCAGGATCCGTGTGTGTGTAGTGTCACTTATTACATCAATAAGGAGTGTGTGTTATTTTTATTTTACAAAAATGTTTGCGACACGTTACTTAAGAATAGTGTTAATTACCAATAGTTATTGCACAGATCTTGCATACTCATCAGATTACGTCATAACACGTCACGACACACCACACCATACCACACAATATAAACCCACCTTAACACAGACAGGAGTTGGCTTTGTTTGAGTTTTGTATGCAGTACGCCTAAGCGGTGTTGTTGGCAACTTTACGCTGTTCTGCGGCTGTGGAGCATTTTTTTTCATTTTGCTTGTGTAGTTTACTTTTTGGTTTATGATTGGTTTTTCGACTTTCAGTCGATAAAAGTAAGAGCAGAGGCTTATACTGCTAACAAAGACACATAATATATTGGAGTTCTGGCTAGTAGGGTATTTTACATATAGGTACCTAAATAGATTTTTTAGCCTATATGTATGTTATGTAATTATCTATACTTATAATAAATCTGTAGAAGTGAAAATTCTGTACATTGAAAATATCAAAAAAATAAATGGCAGGGGGTGTTACTAGACCGTCACCGAACCCAAAAATTTGATTAAAATTTTTTTTGTCTGTCTGTCTGTTTGTTCAGGCATCACGCAAAAACTACCGGTTCGATTACGATGAAACTTGGTATAATTATTCTTTAGTATCCTGGGCACCACACTGGGTACTTTTTATCCCGGAAAAGTATCCTATCCTACTATCTATATCTATACCTATTAATAAAAAGACAAGTCCTGACTGACTGACTCATCAACGCCCAGCCCAAACCCTTGGACGTAGAAAGCTGAAATTTTGCACAGAGGTTCCCTTTATAATGTAGGCAAGGAATAAGGAAGCATTTTTCGAAATTCAACCCCTAAGGGGGTCAAATAGGGGATGAAAGTTTGTATGAAAAATCTTATTCCTTGAGGTAATAAACATGAAACTCCGCACGAATAATTATCAAAATAAATGAAAAAGTTTATAATTTGTTGTTTTTCTAAATTACCCCCTAAAAGGGGGTTGGGGGGTGTCAAAGTTTGTATGGAAGAATTTTAACGCGCTGTCCGATTAACTCGAAACTCAATATTTATACTTAAACCCAAAAATTAAGAATAACGTGCATCAGGATTTTTCGAAATTCAACCCCTAAGGGGGTAAAATAAGGGATGAAAGTTTGTATGAAAAATCTTATTCCTTGAGGTAATAAACAAGAAACTTCGCACGAATAGTTATCTAAATAAATTATAAAGTTTGTAGTTTTTTGTTTTTCTAAATTATCCCCTAAAGGGGGGTTGGGGGGTGTCAGTGTTTGTATGGAAGAATTTTAACGCGCTGACCGATTAACTCGAAACTCAATATTTATACTTAAAACCCATGGGGATGTATGGGGTAATTTCCGACACTCACGCGGGCGAAGCCGCGGGCAGCAGCTAGTATCATAATAATATTGGAGTTTTCTTCAAAAATACCATCCTTAAACACAAACGTCATCCCTTTTTTTTCCTGTCTATCATAATTCTTAGATACCTATATTTAATACGTCATCTTAATAAACCGTTACATCTTAATTGAGTACTCTGCATCCGAACAGGTCAAAATCCACACTTTCGCATTTATCATTTTAGTGGGACGTGAGATTTTATGTATCGTCCTTCACCCAACTACTTTTTATTTCGTCTATATCTTTAGGTAGTTTCTTTGCTCAACATTACACTTTAGCGGTTACTCCTTTTACAACACTGCTGACTTTATACTTGAGACTGGCGGATCATAGCCTATGTAATATTATAAAACTTGAAATATGTAAGTGCTGTGCTCACATCTAAGTGACAAATTCACTCTAGATTTTAAGTTTTGTTACAGTAGGTACACACGGCTACACATCAAGCTATACATTTCCAGTATAAGCTGACCTCGCATTGTACGGAAATCCTATATAATGCGAGATCAGCATTAACTGGAAATGTATAGCTTGATGTGTAGCCGTGTGTACATACCCCAAAAAAAAATTTAGTCATAATCACTAAATATTTTTTTGGGGTAGGTCGTTTGAGTGCCATTATTAAATTAATAAATTAGGTACCCATGTTAATTAAGAGTACTTTGGAGTTTCTTTCCCATTCTTCTCCATACGAAACTACCTTTTGGAATGGGCTACTACAATCGATACAATTTTTTCTTCTAAATTTTGACATTCAAAAGTGCCCTTTATGTTTTTTTTTTTTCATCCATGTGTAAGCTCTTGGCCTGAATCTCACCTGATGGTAAGTGATGATTAGGCCGAGGGTGGAAGCGAGCTTCACCCGGAATCCTCTACCACAGAGGAACTGGCTATCTTACCTCTTACTGGCGGAACACAACAAAGCTGCAAACATTGTTGTTATGGCGACAGACTTACATAAGATGGTGCTAGCTAGCCAGGCGGACTTAAAACAAGCCCAAGCAAGAAAATTTGCCCCCACTGGGAATCGACTGACTGGGAATTGGCTTACTTGAAATTAATGATTTGACTTAAGCAACCAAATAATTTGACTAATATTGTCTAGACTAGCTCTCTTGTGTAATCTACACTCAAAGTAGTTTTCAAATTGTTTACTTTATCAGGCTCAGTATGATTTAAAAAATCAGTGTGTCTGATATTAAGGAACTGCAAACGAAAGTTATTTCGATTACAAATGTGTTGCGCAATTAGACTGGCAATTTCAAAAGCCATTTCTGTGCTAGAAATCGGAACCTGAACCAATATTTGATCAAACAATTGATCATTTATCAGGCTATGAATTTATCAATTGGATTTATTTATATTTAAAGGAACATTCAATCACAGACAATAGTATTTTATTGGCAACTTGTTGTCGTACGTCAAGTTCACAGTTTCTAGTAAACGTTTAATATAAATTAAATAGAAAAATCAATGTGCCTAGCCTTTTCCCAACTATCTTGGGGTCGGTTTCCAATCTAACCGGATGCAGCTAAATACCAGTATTTTACATGGAGCGACTGCTTATCTGACCTCCGCAACCCAACTAATTGGGTAATACGATACCCTTTGGTAAGACTGATTGTCAGACTTTCGGGCTTCTGACGACCCGTAACGACTGTCAAAGATCCACGAATGACAGCTGGGACGAACGGCACATATTATACATAAAACACATATCAATTAAAAAGAATAATCACAAAACAGCTTCTCTTAACAATGTAACTATTACCTAGTAGATTAAACCTTCATATACCGGTAATTACAGGAAAAAAAATGCCTTTGTGTCTCTTATGGTTTAGGCCCGATTTCTCAATCGTCACAACCAATATTTGAGGAATAAACATGGTGAAAACTTTTGCATGCAAAATAAGTTTTCATGTCAAACAGCAGTGAATCAATAAACTGTCACGTTCAAACGTTCAAAAGTTTCTACCTACCCTGCCCACTTCTAGTTAACTCAAAATAATAAATATTTCAAGAAATGAAGAAGAAAATGTCTCGTGTTTCAACAACACGAAGGCGTAGCTTGCTTCATAAACTTTTAGTTCACCCATAACTTCCATGTTATCGAATTAGGTCTCAAAAACAAAGAGAATCACAATAAATGTACCTTTTTTTCACTAAAACGGACATCTTATAAACGAGTCCAAAAATAGAACCAAAACGACCTTTAAACGCTCAGGGCTGTCGCGATTTTTTGTAGTACCTTTGTATCTAATGTAGGTATGCTAATGTTTTTAATTGAATGCAGTTGTTTTTTGTTATTTATATGCAAGTAAATGCTAACGGGATTCGTATTCTGATAAAAAGTCCTTTAATTATGCAAGCAATTTTGGTGTACTTACCTAAATGTGATTGAGATAAACTTAAAGTTCATACCACTAATTAAATAAGATACTTGACAGGGGGACACGTGTTAAGATAATAAATAAATAATTAAATTTAGGAGATAAAAACACCCTTTACCATGCATATCTCTTCATAATATTGAAATTGTCTATTCAGTAAATAGGATCCGGAATCACTTTTAAACGTCATATTAAAAAAAAAATAGAGCTAAGCTAGATGAGTCTAGATGAGGTCGGATGATTAACTCTTTGAGGGTTACTGAACGGCCATAAACTCAAACTCAAAGCATTTATTTCAATTAAACCATTTGCAAGCACTTTTGAATAGTCAAGGACTCGGTCAGTCCGAAATATGAAGCTAGTTGCCCGTTCCAAAGCGTAGTAGGTGCCTATGGAGAAGAATGGGAAACAAATTTTAATACTACTACCGACCAGTTTGTTAACAAAATATTCATTAATAAAGGAAAACTTGGTTGTAGCAACCCTACATGTATTTCTACTTTTATACCGGAGTGGTCGGTACAGATAGTGGATACGAGCCGTTGTACAGTTTCATAGCACATTGAACAATTTTAACATCGTGGTTAGTTCCACGTAAGTTCTTCTTCCGGCCTTGTAGGAAAATATGTGCCATCTATTTGAGTTCCGACGCGTGGTGTACCTATAGTAGAACATTTTAGAGAATATATGGCTATGTACCTACTAATATTACGTAGTTTTATTGAAATGATTCTGTATTGTCAGTGAATTTGCCATGTGATTAATTTCTCATGAGTGTCATATATGTCCTGGTTAGGTTGGATGGTTGGAGGAGCTTATGGCTAAGTAATAACAGCCGCAAGGGTCGATCCATCTGGTTAAGCTACGCTTATCGGGGTTGGTCCGTGGATGGGTGACCATCTTTACATACCAAAACTCCTCCGTGCCTCGGAAAGCACGTTAAGCCGTTGGTCCCGGCTGTTATTCGTGGATCTTTGACAGTTGGTAGGAGTCGTCAGAAGCCTGAAAGTCTGACAACCAGTCTTACTAAGGGGTATCATATTACCCAGTTTCTGGGTTGTGGATGCCAGATAGACAGACGATAGATGTAAAATACTGGTATTCAGCTGCATCCGGTTAGACTGGAAGTCGACCCCAACATAGTTGGGAAAAGGCTAGGCAGATTCTTCTTTCTTATATGTCCTGGTCCTTATGTCCAAAATTAAATAAATTCTTCAGTACCTTTATTTATTCATCATTTCACTATGACCGGTTCTGTGCTTCTCGCTTCCAGCGAATTCCCGCGGCCCTCACCAGGTCATCGGTTCACCTTGTGGGAGGCCTTCCAACGTCGTCGAATGCGATCGTCACTCCAGATTCTTTCGGCCCTATCGGCCATCTGCGAGCAATGTCCTACCCACTGCCACTTAAGTTTGGCAATTCTTCGGGCTATGTCGCTTTTCTTAGTTCTCCTACGGATTTCTCCATTTCTGATTCGATCACGTAGGGAAACTCAGCATAGACCTCCTCTCCATTGCCCTTTGGGTGACTTGCAGCCTTGTAATTAGGCCCATTGTCAGCGACCACGTTTCAATGCCATAGAAGTGTAGTGTACTACAGTGTTATTTATTTATGGACACACAAAACACTTAATCGAGAAAAATACATAAAGATAGAGGAGCACAAAGGTTCTGCTTTCATAAGAAACTTTTCATTCAACGATCGTTTTAATCCGGACCACACTTTTATTTAAGGGTCAGGATTGTAAGTATAATGTTTTAAAATTGCCTTCTGTGAATATAGGCACAAAGGTACATATTAAACGTCGGCCATATTGAAATTACAGCCAATCGGAGGAATATATTCTGAATCGAAAGCAATCGGGCGGAATCCCCACGTACCCACGGGAGATATCTAATATCAGCATCAAATGAAATTTATGATACAACGCGATACTTGATTTATGTTTCACGGTTTTTTTTTTACACGTAATTATAATTTGGGATTTTATTTATTTAGATACATATGAAAGGGGATTCGCGTGGATAAAGTTCATTAAATTGGAATGTGAGTCTCGCTCGATTGATAATATTTAGCAAACGGATCCTTCAATTCAAAAATGGTTTTCACAAACTCACAATATTTTTGAACGACCTTTCCAATGATAGCCCAAACCATGGGATAGACGAAAAAAAAACCCACTATACGTGTAGCGGAGGTACACGAAAAAAAAAAACATGCTTTTATTTTACCACTTTGTCGGCGTAATTAATATGTATACATACTCATGTCAAATTACAGCCTTCTAGTACTAACAGTGTCTGCGCTAAGCCGGGGACAGACAGACAGACGGAATTGGCGTAACTATAAGGGTTCCTTGTTGACTACGGAACCCTAAAAAGTCATGTCGTCCTAAATCGGAAGATATTAGTAGGTATATTTATCAAACATCTAGTGCATCTTATTCTGTTATATCATACATCTTTAAGCAAGGCCACACGAGCCAACCCTGGTCCATTTATACGTGGATTTCGGCCTTCATGTGGAACACACCTAACCGACCAGCCGATAAGATAATTATGATCGCTGTATGGTTATGGAGGTGACAAAGGGTTTTGGTCTGGTGCTGATACTGATCCCTTTGTCGACTCTTACGCCTCGAAAGACCACATATGAAGCCCCTCAAAATCAAATCAACCCCATTTCATGAATGAATACTCGTTCATTTCTTTTGATTTTATTCAAATCTGTGAAAATAATTTCACAATGTTAGTCGCAGCCCTAAAACTAATATTGCAAGAAGCAGTCGACGCAGAACTAAATAATTGAAAAGACAACGTTGCGCATACAAGGAAGAATTAGCTACAAACATTCGCGCAACTAAACCAACACTGCATGCCCTATTACGCTAGTATTTACAACACCTAGATAAGCTACTAATGACACACTGTTTTGTTTACAGGTACATATCATTGCGGAAAATGTACCCGATATCAGCGAGGCGGTAATGGAGCACTATCATATAATTTGCACTTATGCGTCTTATCTAAAACATTAGTTACACATGCTGGTTGACTGTGACAACTGTTTGGTATCTAAGGATTCCCTTTTAAGTTGAAATATTAAGGTAATTAGTAAGTAATTTGCTGTTAAATGAACTGGCGATATTACCGTAATGAAAGAGAGTGGCTATATGCATATTGATAGGAAAAGATAACACGGAACATAGAACATAGTTAATATTTACGCGTAGAGGAAGAAGTTGATATGGACATTAATAATATAATGAAAGTATTCAGTTTCCTCATACGGGTAGGCTCATTTAACTTACTTACGAGTTATAGGTCGTGGGTTCGAACCCAGGCATGAGCTTAACTTTGTGAAAATAATATCATCCCCACTGCACTCAAAACGGTGAAGGGAAACATCGTCAGGAAACGTAGGAGGCATGTCCTAGAACCAAAAATTTGAAGACATGTGCCATCTACCAACCCGCACTGGGCCTGCCTGGGAATATTATAGGCTGATTATGTTGCATTTTGTTTTTTTCACACCTTTTTCGTTGTTGGAAAAATAACAAAATCTTTTCAATTCATGATTTACTTATCAATGTTAGGCCGTATACAGAAAGAAAGCTGGCAGCCTACCAGCGCTTATAGGAACTGGTCCACGCAGGTAACCTGCGCAGGCATTTTTATGAACAAACGCCAATACGCGCCGAACGTCGCTGACAAGTTCCGAGAATCTTCGACACGCGCCTGTCAGCGCTGGCGCCGCTCGCCCAAATCATCGTCCGATGAGTACGTCATTTTGCTCGCTCTTCTTCAATCTGCTTGCTTTATGTAACTGTTACCAGAATGGACCAGCGCCGATAAGCGCTGGTAGATCGGCGCCGGCTTCCAGCTTTCTTTCTGTATATGGCCTAAGACAGACCTCAATAATACATTGGGGACTGTCCTGCGCACTTTTGGAGTCAAACAAACAAAAGCAAGGCATTAAATATTCTCTGTTGCATAACATAATATTTAATAATAACCGTTTCTAAATAGAAATGACAATTTCAATTTGCCTTATCAATAACCGTGTAGGCGGGCACGATCTAGACTCAGTTAAGGCAACTTGTAAGTAGATCTCGTAATACTTAGGAATAATTGGCAACTAGTTTTGAACTTAAAAGTAAATTAAATATAACTTTTAGGAAATTATTTCAGACAGCGAAAGAAATAATATAATTATGACATGTTCAATTAAACTTTGACAGTTTTAACTTTATCAGTCTAGGAATATAGTTACTTGTTTTGAAAGTAGGTGATAGTTTACTAGACATTGGAGTAATAAATTCAGTATCGAGAATTGATGATAAAAACAAAGATTATAAAGCTTGAAGCTGAGGCTAATCTTTCGTCTCTAAATTGGTCCTTCAGTACGAAAACTTTCTGTTGTTTTAACAAACCCTAAAAAAGTAAAAAATAAAATCTCAAAAATAACAACATTTTCTTAAAAGATATTTATAACAAAACTAGTTATGGCAAGGTAGAGCCTATAATTACAACGAATGCATTGCACAAGAGGCGTGGCAAGGACGCCGGCCGCTCGGCTCACATGCATGCATTATGCAACTGTTATACATTTTAATGTTTTTCACACACGGACACACGTGGGCAGCGCAGGAATTTTGTTGAAAGCCTTCCTACGCTGTTGCCTTTTAAAACTAAATAGATAATTATGCATATGGATATTAGTGTCCAACTGTGCCTAATTCCTTTTTATGGTTCCGTACCCAAAGGGTGCCCTATTACTAAGCTTCCGCTGTCCGTCTGTCTGTCAGCGGGCTGTATCTCATGAACCGTAGTAGGTAGACAGTGGAAATTTCCACAAATTGTTTATTACCGCTGTAACAACAAATAATAAAAAATATATTAAACCTAAAAATAAAAGGGGGTCTCTATACAAGAAACGTTTTTTTTCGGCGTTTTTGCATAACACAGTACAATGGCAGTGGTACGGAACCCTTTATGTGCGAGTCCGAATCGCATTTGGCCGGTTTTATAAATTTAATAAAGTTTATTACCGTTTTTGTTAACGAGTTTGCATATAATTTTGGTTATTTGATTGAGTTTCTCGAATACGTCTATGTAGTTTAATGTATTCTGTAAAAAAACTAATAGAGCTCTGTCTGAGCTTAAGAAATTCTAACCAGTACTCATTTTGTAGATATTATTACATGCCATAAAAATAAGTAGGTAATGATTTTAAAACACAGTTGAATGCCAAACATAATGTAAGGCGCCATCTCCACGGGCGAGAAAATCGCGGCGATAGTCTCGCCATGCGAGACAATGATCAAATCACATTCAATGGAAACTCTATGACTCAATCTCCACACGGCGATATCATCGCGGCGATAATTTGAAGGCACAGCGTGACTATCGCCGCGATTCTCTAGTCCGCGGAGATGGCGCCTAACTATTAAACATACAATGTAACAATTTCTTAGTACTAGCCACCCTGGAGAGCAGCACCGATCAAAATATTGATATGGTCTTAGTAGGTAAACATAATTTGTATCTATAAAATTGTAATGATTGTGAAAATCGAAGTCATTATATAAAACCGTTTTTACTTTCATAATAATAAAGAACAGTATCATTATTTAATAGAGATTTAGGTCGATTATTAAAGTCTATTACTTCTTGCATGTAGTTACCTGATTTTCATATCAAACGCAATCAATAGTTGCTTCACCCATCTATCAGCAATAATTCCGTCATGTTATGGGACATCAGTATTTATTACATACAGCAAAAACTCATTAGGATCACATAATAACACAAATATTACGATTTCGCTCGAGAAAGTCACATTTGCATACAATGGATAATCATCAGGTTATTGGGCTAGAACAAATAAATTATTGGGAGCATTATATTTTTTATTTTTGTAGTAGGCATGTTGAAATATTGTCGAAATATAATGCTTAATATTTGTGTGTCATGTTTAGATAAAGAATCTCATTAATTCGGTATAGCTATCAATTTCCGTGTATCAATCAAAACCGAACACAGTTAATGGGATCATTAATGTCAGTCATTGCATTTCGTGTTCTGCCAGACATCTGTCACTACCGGTCTAGTGCAATCGGTTATATAATGCAGAAATGTCAACAAGATCCACCTAAAACGATCAATTCACAATAAAAAAGATCTCAACGCACGTGACTGATTAAATCGAGAGCACGTTTAAATAGGTAGGTAAAACGTTTTTATCGATGTTTATTATTTAACATCGATTAGCATACGGCCTTGATATTATACACACATCACGCACACATATCTCTATTAACCGTATATACACGCAAGCAATTAGAAATATACTGTCTGGCTAAAGCTTTCTATTCATGCAACGACTAGAGTTGATGACAGCTTGTGGGCAAGATTGCAATAACTTGCTGTTACCAGCGATATCGTTTGGGATCCAGGATGAAAAGTAGCCTATGTCCTAACCCGGGTTAGGGTCTAACCATGTGCCTAATTTCATCTAAATCCGTTTAGCCGTTTTAGCTTGAAAGCGCAACAAACAAACTCACTGTCGCCGTTATATTAAGTTAGAATAACTATACTAAACTTTTCTCTCTTTCTTCTTGAATGAAATAAACATTTTGTTGTATTTTGTAATTGTTATCAAAGTATTGGAAAACGAGCGATGACCACAACGCTTGCCATGTTTGCAGCTTTAGGTCTCATAAGTTCAGATTTTTACAATATCTTCTTTCACCATATTTATCAATAAGAGTCTTGGATTAATTATAAGTAAAGATATACTACAATATTTGATAGCCATTTCATGATTGGATGAATATCATCCAAGAAATACAAACATACATCGGTCGCAGTAAGTTCACAGAATTCGAACACACATTAATTGATCAACGGTATCGCCTGTACCCGACAGAGATATGTGCAAAAGCTGTAGCAACATTTTCCTAAGTCCCACGCTTTGTAAATCTAAACGATTTATTAGAACGACCTTTTGATTGGACGATAAACTTGTAAAGGGACTGTTTAGAACGTTCACGGCTATTAACCATTTGTACTCGTACGTGGAAAAAAAATATGTAAATCAATGACATGTGGGTGTGACGATGGAAAAAGTTTTTCAGTGAATTTTTGGTCCATCGAGTCATCTTTTTTTCTAGTTTGATATGTGCTTTTGGGCTAAGCTCGAGGCTAAGTAACAACAGCCGCACGTGTCGATCCAACAGATTAAGCTATGCTTGCCGGGGTTGGTCCGTGGATGGGTGACCATCTTTACATACCGAGCCTCGGTTAAGCCGTTGGTCCCAGCTGTCATTCGTAGATCTTTGACAGTCGTTAAGGTTTGTCAGAAGTCCGAAAATCTGACAACCAGTCTTACCAAGGGGTATCGTATTACCGAGTTATTGGGTTGTGGAGGTCAGATAGGCAGCTGCATCCGGTTAGACTGGAAGCCGATCCCAACGTAGTTGGGAAAAGGCTAGACAGATTGATTTTGATGTGCTTTTGTGTTGACGATAAAAGTTAGTTCATAATATTTATTCAATTATACGAGTACTTTAAGGCCCACAAATGTAGGTATAGAGGCGGACTTATACCATAGCCATTTTCTACCAATCAACCTTTGGGTGATGCAGAGACAAACCAACCAATACCTACTAATTAACATTAATATCTTTGTCCTACTTTTCGAAATTATATCTTCTCACTTATTATTATGGTCAGCAAAATGTCAATACCATTAAAGTATAATGAATACTAAAGTAATAAGTTAGTTACTGTTTGTAGTTAGCCGATGCTGTTTATAATCGTAAACTTGTGTAGAAATACAAATAATGACGTTATGATTTAGTTACGAATATTTTAATTAAATTATTTAATAGTCTGTAAATATGCTGTGAAGGAATTAGCGTTCACCACGCTTTGGCAATTGATAGCAACTTTACCCCATTCACAATAAGATTAGACATTTAAACAAAACGTTATTACAGACCGTTCAACCGATTTGGACTTAGTTAAAATCTGGCTGGAAGATGCCTAGCAAGGCAACTTCTAGCCGGATTTGAACTAAAAGTTCGTTACGTCGAATATTATGTTCACAGGGTCGAAAAATCCAAGTGGAAGTGTAAATTTTCTTTTTTGCTAATTCAAGTTGGTCCTAGAGTAAAAGTTGTTCACATTGATGGGTCCAACACCCCCTTAAATTTTGTAGCATGTTTTCGAAGTCAGCCTGTACATGTTTCATTTACTTTCTCTGCTAAGCTACTCAAAAGGTGTATTGGCCTTCGAAGTGAGTCTCCGTCCACGCCCTACACTCCATTTTCTTTAGTACTTAAAGGATGCGGATCTACATTTAATCGGTCTCTGTAAGCTGTAGCTAAGCTCAATCACTCAGGTCACGGTCATTCAAACAATAATCTCTTTAGCGCCACTTGGACTCAAGATTCAGAGCGACTATTAAATCTAGACACTTTATGATGGCGCTAGCTGTAATCACAGTACGTCAAATTGAAAACATTTCCATTTAGTTCCATATTCCACCGTGTACCACGATATAATGGTCGTGGTTCTTAGTAAATGTTTAATTTTTTTTTTTGCCAGCAACACTGGTTGTCAGGACTTGTAATGATTTATTAATATTGCTGTACTAAAATAACTTTATTAAATCCAGACAAAAATGTTAATAAACAAGGGCGTGGTGTCTGTCAAATTATTATTTGTAACTACTCCTATCGTATTAATCTTTGTTGAGAATGGGTATTGAAAGTATCGATAAAATTATAATGGAGGAAAAAACTTTAATTGGATTATGTAGTTATTATGTTTCTGTTGGCGATTTTTTTTGACACTTCAACCAAGACAGCTGTTCCCGGATGGGTATTACCACAGATAATAATAATATTATACTACGTAGTATTATGATGCATCGAGTGATTTATGACCCTTCTGAAGCTCAACAAGTTTTGGCATAATTTCATAATGGATGGATTTGAAGACAATATTCCATTAACTAACTTATTCTAAGAATATGTTGTATTTCCTACGCCTAGGCTGAGCTATCCCTCAGAGTCTTCCATACCTCTCTTTGTATTCTAGCGAATGTTTATTCGATAACTTCATGTCATATCATTGTCCAGAAAGGCAACAAAAAGGTAGAAGTAAATGTTATCACAACAAAATCTTTTCCACACGCCAAGTCGCGGGCATAACCCAGACGCACATAAAAATGCATATATACCCAATACATACATGGCGTGGAAAAATAGTTCGGTGGTTGCCGGGTGCCTTTCAAATCGCTATCAGGGTCGACCGGCCACTCGTTATCACTGCACCGTTTATCAGTGCAAGCCTTCGTGCTCTTGCGCAAGTCGGCGTGCGCAAACGGTAAACGGACTGGTGTTTAAAAACAGACACATTTTTTTTTGTATTTCTACAGCCTTTATTCAGTAGAAGTCCGAAAGTCTGACAACTAGTCTAAAACAAGTTGGGCAGTTAGATAGTTGGGCAGATGAGGATGATGTCATACATTATTTATTTTATTTTTGAAGTGGGCTCGTGGCTAAGTAATAATTACCGCACGGGTCGATCGATCAGGCATTCATTCATTCGCTTGCCGCGATTGATTCGTGGATGGGTGACCATCTTTAGATACCGAGAACCCTCCGTGTCTCGGAAAGCACGTTAAGCCGTTGGTCCCGGCTGCCATTCGTAGATCTTTGGGAGTCGTTACGGGTCGTCAGAAGCTCGAAATTCTGACAATCAAGGGGTATAGTAACCAGTCCCTGGGTTGTGGAGGTCAGATAGGCAGTTGCTCCATGTAAAATACTGGTATTCAGCTTCATCCGGTTAGACTGGAAGCCGACCCAAACATAATTGGAAAAGGCTAAGAAGATGATAATAATGACATACATTGTTTAGCATGGTTGTGTCATAAATATTGAGGTATTTCAGAGCACTGATTTCAATAGCAATAGTCCAAACCGCACCTGAGCACTTCCACGAACCACACTGAAATAAAATTTTGATAATTGCGGTTTTGAGGGGGTTATAATTTGCTGTAATATGGTATATTTATAACAGGATGCCAATCAATCAGTTGTCTATAAATTAATACGAGGTACTTAACACGTCTCTTTTTAATTTTATTTGATTGATTGGTATTAATTGAAAACATTAATTGACAGTTTATGTTGGATTTTGTTTTTTTACTTGATAACTACCATACTTACTGTTTTGGTGATTCTGCATTCCAATAGCGTAATCGGTTCACAATCAGAATAGATTCTAAAAATACAAAGGTATTTTCACTAACTTTCAACGCACTTCATACAAAGGAACAGTTTCATACACGATTGAAAACGTTTTACTAACTTCGCCAAATGTTGGTCACATAGACCAACAGCCAATCTTTGCACCAACTTCCCATAAATAATATTACACCAATTACCTAGTTCTCAAGTAACATTTTATGACAACAGCACCGCCGGCACTTTGAACTAAAATAAGATCGTAAATATTACGCGTTTGATATCGCCGACACACTAAACTAGTTTAGTTCAAGTAATAGTACATTATGATACAAGTGTGCGGTGTTGGTCATTACACACGAGACGGTATTGTCCGCGCGAGCCGCAGGCGAGCGCGATAAGGTAGTCGAGAGTGTAATGATCAACGCACTCGCGTTTCATACGACGTTTTTCAACACACTTGCGAGGAAATAAACTGAAAATGTATGCTACAATAAGGTAATTATAAAGTTCAACTGACCATTGTTGCCATGTACTGATTATCCGGAGCTTCTTTTAAAAACTTTTCAACGTAGGTTGGTGTTACTTTAGATTTCGTATTGATAATATTATTTTAAATATGTATTAGTCTATGAAAATAACCACACAGCGAAACCGGGAACAAATATGTATAGAAAATGGCGCGACGGTTTTGTTTTTCCGCAGTTGTAAATAAAGGCACTGGCAACTGGCAAACCCGCTAAACAGCCTACACCTATTAAAAAATGTATAAAAACAAAATAATATTTTGAAAGACGAAGAGATGAAGAAAGATTTTCAGCAGAAAAATACACCTTATGTTACTATAAGTATAGTAATCAAATTGTAAATGGTTAAATAAAATATAATAAATAATGGCAACATTCCGTTCAGTCGGCATGGCATAGAGTCGCGCGCCGCCTCCGAAAAACTATACGACCGCATTCCGAGATATGCCCTAATCGCCCACACTTCTCACATCAATATTTTGCGTTCCAATTTAGTTATGATATGATTATGAAAGCTGAGGGCTGTCATCAATTTGGAACGCTAGTGAATGTGCTAATGCTGGGGCCACACTGTCGCGATAAAGCGAACTTAACTCCACGGGCTCTCTTTTATTCAGCGAGACGTCGAGCTGTGTGCGAGAGAGAGCGCGCGCAGTATAGTTTGTCTTATCGCGACAATGTGGCCCCAGCATATCAGTGCTCGCCCAACGTCAAAACTTAAAACGTTACTTATTTCTTTGTGTATAGTATTTCTTTAATTTCTTCGTGTATGTTATTTCTTTTTTGGTTAGGTGGCGACGGTAGCCAGAATCACAATTTCGAAAAAATGCCTATAACAACACAGCCAAATAACGGTTCACGGAACAAACATAAGTTATCCCGCTCAAGCTTATTCGGAACGGGTGTAAGCACGCTCAAATCGATTCGATTTCATTACATTTACATCGTAATTCGGAACGCAGTCTATGACTAACGTTTTGACAACGGAAAAAAAAAAAAGTACTCTGTGATCAGAGGAGTATATGTGTTCTGTGGTGATCAGTAAATGTAATGAGTGTTATGATGGAATTTTGTTTACACTGTTATTTTTGGTCATAACTGTGCTTTTTAACATGGAATAGATACACCAAAGCGAGCTGAGCTTGTATTTATTTGCAAGTTCATTGAAGTACCTATGCCAAAAAAAACGTTTTCCGAATATGACTTGGCATTTTTGTTGTTTTTCCACTGTATAAAAGTTTCGTAGGCCGCTACGTATTTCTCCTTAGATTTTGGTGGCAACAGGCTATCACTCGCGTTTCGTGCCTCGATGAGTATTTCCGGCGGAGTCAAACCTACGTATTGCCCGTGAAGTCGACATTTTTGTTAATTAATCACAACGAAAATGATAGCAAGTAAGTATTGGAAAATGACGAGCTGGTTTGTATTTTCGCGCGCCGCGCCAGGCAGCGATTCGCGCGCAGGTTTAAATAAATGCGCCGGAAAAACTGCTAGACAGCCTATTAAATAAACACAAAATAATAGGTATTTTTGTTTTATTTTTATTCTGAATACGTACCTATTAAAAACATTATAAGGTTAATATGTAAGTATCGAAAAATATGAAATAATATATGATGAAATATGTTCATCATATTTTATGTAATAAATATTATGCATAATATAAAGGCATGAAAGTCTCTTTGATGAGATTAAAAAAGCGCACATCCTCTGCTCGGGTGACATAGTGGTTTGCGTATAGTATTATGTTTTACAAAAATAAAAAGCTTCACCAAATTCAATTTCTACAATATAAATTCCATGCCGCCATGATAGTACTTACTAACTCCATACTGCCATGTCATAGGACTGGTATAGGTACTAGGTACTCCGACTAGTAAATAGTTATCTGTGGCATTACAGCACTAGTTCGTTATGGTAAAGTAAAAAGCACGCGTTTTTAATACACTGCATTATGAATCTAAAAGCGGTTCAATAAGAGCCACTTTACGAGCAAGTGTGTTGAAAAAATATAAGCTTCTTACCAGGATTATTATGAATAATGTTATTATTTCGCCGGTTTTTCTCACGCTATCTAACTTAACTAAATACATTTTGAATTTTCAATTAGCATACACTCGATTATAGACTAAAAGTGGAAAATTAAGTTAATAAAATAAAATTGGTTCTTTCATCTAGAATCCTATAATTTATTGCCCATTTATAACGGTCAGATGCTGTTCCTGCAAGCGGCAGAAATACACGCCATCAGAGAAATATGTATGTATTTATTATATTAGCATCTCTCATAAGAAATCAGCCCACTGTAAGAACCTTGATGAGCATGTTTTTTTTTTATTCACCGCTCTGTCTCCTCCAGAGGGCGCCATATTTAATGTAACATCACATTGCGTTTAACCAGCGAACGATCAAGACGCTTCCAACGATACCTCATTTGTCAAATTATGATGAGCAGTTTAGAAGTTATGAGGGAACAGATGAACATACATACATACATACCTGTGAAAATCATAATCCTCCTTTTTGCTTCGCCGTAGTAAATAAATAAAGAGACCATCACATAAGTTGCTAATCTCAGCGAAATATCTCAACCGCCCCGCCCTTGATGTATGTACTCATAAGCGTTATTACATTTTCTGTACCTATAAAGCCTTCCATTGCCGCCTTATCGGCGAGCTATATCTTTACCTCGCCACAGACTAATGTGCTATAATTTATCACTAATAACGCTAACGCTAAGCAACGCCGACAAATTGTACGGCCCTTGATTGACAAGACTTTACCGACTTGACTGGACAAACGGATAAACGGATTTTTAGTACACTACGTCATACATTGCTGTGTTTCCATAACATTTTGATTTGGAGTTTAGAATGCAAGCGGCGTTGGATTGCAAAGATTGTTGTTGCTTAACGTTACAGTTTATTATTAATGTGTATTAACGTTTTGAATATTGATAGCAGTGTCATAAAGGCTAGCCTATGAGCTAACTAATAGCATTGGAGTATTAGCATAGTCCAATAGTTCTAGCATTTAGTTATGTACTTACTTACAATATAATTATATAATATACTGCCTCGTTGGTCTAGTGGTCGCAAGAGCTACTGCTGAGCATGAAGTCCTGGGGTCGATTCCCCGGTCGGACAAAGTGTTATTGGGGTTTTCCATTAGGAATTTCTCAGTAGCAGCCCTGAGTCTGGATTTGTGCCCGGTTGATGGCAATAGGCTCGCTCCTTATTACATGGGACTTAAACATAACTGGCGAAATGCTGTTAGGCAGAGGAGTTGTATACCACAACTCCTCTGCCTAACCCTTCGGGGAATACAGGCGTGGTTATAATATGCATTATACCGGGTGTAATTTTAATCACCGTTTTCCTCATAAGGGGTCATTGTACTCATCATTATGAACAACTTTTACTATGGGGCCAAACCTGAAATCGTGAAAAAAAAATCAGCTGATCCCTACATTTATGTTCGCATAACTCGTCAAAATGTAGGGAACATCTGATTTTATTTTCACGATTTCAGGTTTGGCCCCATAGTAAAAATTACACCCTGTATAAATATTATCTTTATAGCCTTCGGGTAAGATTTAAATCTACTTGAACTATAACAACACTTAAGTTTTTTGCTGCAATAAAAATATTTTTGACATAATCGATGTCGATGTCTAGTAGTTTTATTTTAAAGTTTCTTAATTAAATAATAACGTGTTCGATAACTTGAAGCTATTATATATGTATCGGTATGCAATATATAATTTATGATGCCAAATATTATCCGCAGTAAAAAATAACATCGCGTTTTATGCTAAAAATGGAATACTGCTCATTTCAGGTTTCTTTATGAGATCAAATTTAATGACGGCTTCGTTTTTTAGATGATTTTAACCGCCTCTGTGGTCTAGTGGTTAGACCACCTGTCTCAGACCCAGAGGTCCAGGGTTCGATTCCCAGTTGGGGCAAAATTTTCTGCTCGGTTTGGTTGGTGGTAGGGCTTGCTTTAAGTCCACCTGGCTAGCTATCACCATCTTATCGAAGTCTGTCGCCATAACAACAATGTTACCAGCATTGTTGTGTTCCGGCAGTAAGAGAGTTCCTCTGTGGTTGAGGATTCCGGGTGAAGCTCGCTTCCACCTTCGGCCTGATCATCACTTACCATCAGGTGAGATTCAGGCCAAGAGCTTCCCGTTGTGGTAAAAAAAAATTAAGATGATAAAAAAAAAATGTAATGTGCGTTTACTTTGTGCAGAATAAACAATGTTTCTTCCTTCTTTCTTTCTTTCTTCATTTACCACCACATAAATACCATCAAGCAACCGATCATTACAATAATTTTGTTTTTTACACCAACGTGCGTTTAACTTATTATGAACAAGTAATCTTTACTTTAATGGATTAACCATGACTAATTGTGTAGTATAGTGACTTTTCTACAGATTTTATCTACAAAGGTTGAGGTTATTGTGGGGTAGGAAGAGCGATTTTTAGACATGAATAGACAAATAGTCTCACTTGACAAAATATTGACCATTAGGTATCTAAGAATCCATTTATCTATATGTAATTTCAACTGAATTGAAAATCAAAGTAGGTATAACTTACAGATAAAAACCAAGTTCTCCTTAAAAAAAAAACTGCATAAATCTGCATGAAATAATGATTAATAACAGACATTAATAATTGGTGACATTAATTGATATTTTGGCACTCTGTAGGTAATGTATTGATCAATGAATTGAAAAAAAAAAAGATTAATGTAGCAGTTTCACGGATTGTCTTAGCCGAGTAGGAAATTAATTATTAAATTTTATTTTTTATAATTATTTTGATTTTAATATTAAATTCATGTGACATAGCAGAAGGAATGGCACGCAAATGAGCACGTGCCTACTTTTATCACAATGTTTTAATATTTAATTTAATTTTACGGTTTCAATAAAATCCATTAATAGTCTTTATTTAAATATTTTGATACGTTCAAGACACAGATTGTCATACGGTAAATGCTAATTTAAAGATAATAAAAACCCAGAAATGGTATGCATTATAGATTTCGGTTTTTGTCGTTTATACGGAAATACAATCAACTCTTTTTTTGTCTTATTTCCCGTGTGTATAATCTTTAAATGTTAAAATCCGAAAAAAAAATACTGTTCATTTGACGATAATAAATATTTAAAGGACCAGTTTTAATCCTTATGACGTTAGTAATAAGGTGGAAAACTGGTTCACCTACAGTGTCCGCGATGGTACATAATTAATCGCCATGCTTTCCGCTCCGCCCATCACTAAGCCCTCACCATTAAATTATTAGCGACAAACATTCATTTCACACCGGCGGCGTTGTAGGTTCTACCCTTGACATTCATTGACTTCACACACGACACAAACATAACGACTTAAATCACGTAAGCTCTACTAGACAATTCTGTACCCTACGTCGTTAAAAATAGGGTTTAATTTAAATATAATGTTTGTTATGAAAATATCCGGATTCTTGAAGACAAAGCTTGCAACTGTGTGACATTTAGCCGATGGCTAGTTCAGCATTTAAGAATTTGGGGCTACGTCCATATTAAGTGTGATTTAATTATTTAAATTAAACGATCGGTGATTTTGTTTTTATTTAGAATGGGTTTCCCATTTCAATAAACGAATAATACAAGAGTCAATGAAGAACAAAATGTACACATTTTACCCCTAAGTTTTATAACCTAGAATTCCAGAACAATTAAAGTTTATAGAACAGTAAAATAACTATACAGGGTGGATTTTTTAGATGTAGCAGTATGCTACCTGAACCGTTCTAGCTACAGGAAAACGGTCTTAGGAGACTGTCCTTAATTTTTGAGATATTTTGATCGGCATTCACAAATTATGAAAAAAATGTACAGTCAGCAAGAAAAGCAGTTTTCACAAAAATGTTTTTTGATCAATCCTGTTTCTTTTAAGGATCAAAATACTATATTGGACCAACTGAGGTTTGAGTACTAGGAAAGTCAAAAATTTCAAAAAACGAAACATATTTTAGGTAGGAAATGAGAATCCAACTTACTTTTGACGATGGATAGGCTGGCCGAGCATAAACAAAAAAACAGCCGCACGGGTCGATCGATCAGGTTAAGCTACGGTTGCCACGGTTTGTCCGTGTATGTCCATCTTTATATTCCAAGACCCCTCCGTGGTTACAGGTCGTCAGAAGCCTGAAATTCTAACAACCAGTCTTATCAAGAGGTATAGTAACTGGATTGTGGAGGTCAGATAGCCAGTCGCTCCATCTAAAATACTGGTATTCAGCTGCATCCGGTTAGACTGGAAGCCGACCCCAACATAGTATGGAAAAGGCCTGGTAAATGATGATGACGCATCTAAAAATAACGTTTTCCTCGAATCAGAGAGAAAACCCAGCATTCCTGTAAAAGTTAAAAAAAATTAAACATAACTAATTTAATAAATTTCCTATTTCTGTACCAACAAAATTGAAATTTAATCAGAATTGCTGGAAAAATGATGTCGAGACCAAAATTTAATACAGCGCTGGCACTCTTTTCTAGAAATAAAATGTTCCTTCACAAAGGTTTCCGGGAATTTTAATTAGTGTGCAAAGTTATTAGAATGAGGCTCCAAGAAAAAAAAGCTTGCGTAGTGAAGTAGTATAAGCGTATAACAGACCAGACTGCTGTACCTACTATCCTATACTTGCATTTTCTGTCGTCAGTTTAATTTCAAATTTAATGAAGTGATTGACCAGTAAATAATTATTCTTTTTATGAATAATCGCAGCTTTTGGTCATAAAACAACTTACTGCATCAAAAATGCGTGCTAAATAATATACAATGACTTTTAAAGCTTAAGGTACAATTACGTACCCTGTAGGGCACAGCAAAAAGTATAAAATAAATTCTTAAAATAAAAATAAAATAACAATCAACAATTTTTAAATAAAATAAATTTTTGAAGATTGTATGTTATTTGATAACCTACAGATAATCTCCACCCTTCCCCACAAAATACACAGACACAACAGAAATCGAAATCGTGCAAAAAAACAAAAGAAATAACCTAAAAAAACAGTCTACCACCCGGATACGAACAATAATTATTGCTGGCCGGAGATAAACCGCAAAGCTTTTTAGCTAATTGTAAGAGGCAGAATGGGAACCGTGTATTTTTTTCCTTTGCCAGTCAGTTTCTTTTTATTGTTTCAACCTTTTCCTTTCAAAAGTGAATCATCTTAATTCGTTGTTTTAGGAACGGTATTAATTCTGAATTTGAAAGCTTTCAATGGTTTTGCGGTGTTGTTGAAATTGAAGGGACTACTTTTTGTAGGATATGAACCATCTTTCTTTATGATCACATGCTACCGTTCAACCTTCAAAACGGTGGAGGAAAACGTTATGACCTGCAACCAAAAAATCGAAGACCTGTGACGTCCACAAACCCGCACTGGACCCGCGTGGTGGTTTATGCCCCCCTCCCTCTCACAGAGGTCCAGCAATGGGAACATTATAGGCTGATCATATGCTACCTGTATTTAATTTGTAAACACCATTGATATGAATGTGCTTTCATTTAATATGGTTAACTGCACATTTTACAATTTTAACTTATTGCGTGACTGTCTCTGTTATGTTTCGCTGTAAGTTTTCTTGTTTATAAAAATGTGGCTTAATGGTCAATGTCGCTTTAGCAAAATTACCCATTTAAATTCTTGAAGAGTTTTTTTTACATTTAAAACAGCCTCAGAACTCTGCCTATTCATCAACAGACAACAATCTTCATAATGAGAGGACGAATTTTGTGTAAATATAAATATGAAAATATATTTAAATGTTATTTTAGAAGTTTACTACGTGGCGTCTTCTTGAGTTTACATTAATATTTATGATACCTACCGTCTGTCATGTATTAAACATGAAAATTATAACATGATGTAGGTGTATTTAAAATATTTTTTATGCGTTAATTTACTTTAAATATTTTAAATAATGTTGGTCTATTGAGTCGCGACTTGGCGTAAGGCGGTAGAAGAGTGGAAGTATACCTTTTCAAATAAAATAAATAAAATATTTAATAAACCCACTGACCTGGTGTTTTGGGAATGACGATCCTCTTGAGATGCTCGTAGTCCGTGGCATTTTAGCATCCGAGACAAAACAACAAAAGAAAATCGTTATTAAAAAAATCAAATTTAATTTTTATTGAACTTTACATTGAACTTAGATTAACCGATTAAACGATAAACACATTAACAAAAATATACCAAGTCCTCGATAGATTGCCGTTTCACCCAAAAAAGACTTGAACGTAATGTAAACGTAAAACGTCCAAACTTTACCGACGGTTTGTACAAGAAACTCAAGAAACGGTTCGTTTATTCCTGACCCTCTCGTATCTATTTATATTTACGTTTCGCCGGTTGACACACAAAGTTACAACTCCTCTTGACTTTGTGACTTACTTTGGGATCCTTTATTGCCTTCCGAGAAATAAGTTGTTACTTATAAGTACAGATAAATTTTTCCAGGTAAAGAACGATTTAAAAATTCATCTTCCATTCTGAATATCTCAAAATAGAGATTAATTTTAAATTAAATGCCTTGCGACAAGTTTAGAGAGATACAATTCAAGCCCTTGCTTACGTAAGGAATGTAAGCAAGTGCTTGAATATATTGTATCTTTATTGGCCTTTATCAAATGAAATCAAAGTTAGTTCAAATTGGGAGATATTTTAGAATATGGCACTATGCCAAAATCATCTTTAACTCATATGTCTTCACTGACATCAATAACTTTCATTGAATCACGTGTATTGCTGAACCAAAGCACATGCACCCCGTGGGATCACTTACCCTATCATGCATCAATGGTTTCAGATCAGAACTTTGTTAACGAGGTTAATTAACTTTGTAATCGGTTGTGGAACTTTAAATCGAACAAGCTTTGAGATTTCTCCAGTGACTATCGTCCGTTTCAGATTCTCCATGCCCAAAGATCTCTATGGCGAAGGATCTCCATCCGTAAAGATCTCTAAGGCGACTACAAAGTTAGTTCATAAAGATGTCTAACAGTTTCTTCGTTTTTGTGTGACGACAAAAAGCGTTGGCCCTCAGTCAAGCGGACTAACGGGGGCTAAGACCATTTATTGTAGCGTTGAATTGACCCTTTACTGGGTGATAGATCGTTTATTGGGCTCTCAATTCGCCAATCCAAATCCTCTGCTAAACATAACCTATTCAAAGTTATATCAATTATATTCAGCCAGTAATTACCCACGCTTAACAACTTTTGAAACTAAAACATCTTTGGAACAAAACTGTTTGCCAATACTGACCATCCATCACGCTGCCGAGTTTGTGTAAGCTATAATAAATTTAATTTAGCGCTGTGTACACGTCTATATACGTCTAAGGATTACAATAGAACTAATTAAACTTCGTGCCCTAAAAGGTCATAGTTTCGTTGTTATTGTATCTTTTCAGAAGTGACTCTTAGTTTTTTTAGTATATTTTCCCGGAAAGTTGTGGTCTGCAGCCTATAACAGGCAACTGCTGGATATACCTTGAAATTTCAATTTTCAGCCATTCTCATCCATCCATTCATCCAACAGCACACCCCTATCTAAATGTACAGCCGTATGGCACACAATACTGTTTTAAGTATTTGTGTGAATATTGTGTACAGTCGACGCATCATGACCCACTTTGACGATAATTCGTTTGAAACCGTCAAAGTAACAAAGATTTCCCTCCTTTACAGTGCATGTCACACTAAGGACGTTTTAAATATTAAATGGAAGATGACAAGGTCGTTACCAGGGAAACGGCGTTTACGCGAATGTCGACCTAATTGTTTTTGAATGTCTGTAAGAAAATAGGCTTATGGGTCATGATTCAAATTTGTCGACTGCACCTGAACCTGGGTAAAAAAAATTTTTTTTTTCTAAGCGGCAGAAAAAATACAATTTTTTTTTTTTTTCTCTGTCTTCAATAATTCAAGAAACAGATTACAATGAGCGAATGCCTCAGCAATTTTTAAATATAAACCTGGCTGTTAAACCTTTCACCAAATTATATTGGATGAAGGTATTATCAAACCCGAATCAGAAATTTCAACTGAACCCGTGCTTATCAACAAGGAACTGAAATTTATAAGCTTCAATAAGAACCCATATAAGGTCCCAGGATCAGTTACATAAAACAATTTGTTTGGCAATGAGAGAAAGATATTTATTCAAAGTTATCCAAAAATATATTTTCATTTTGATCTACGAGTATTTTCCAATAAATAAATAGTGTAGCATTTCAAATGCTATTTTCTGAATGAAACTGAACAACTTTTTAACTCAAGTTGCGATGCAAATCAAAATCGCTTTCAATGAACGATGAATTCTCGGAGGAAAAATATTAGATATGAAATAGTTATAACAACTTGGCTTTCATTTTTATTTTTACTAAAAACATTCATGAAACTTGAAAATTAAATAGCAACAGGCCTACCGTATCAAATTGTTTTTAAAATTCGTAAAGAAAATCGAATAATTTTTAGGTATAATTTACAGGCATTACGTCTTTCTATAGACACTAAGCATACGCACAAATGTTCATTCAATGGCCGAAAATTTAATGAAATCACATTGTTTTACCAGCTCTATACACACAGCTGTGTAATTTTAAAGACCATTCACACGAATTTGTTCACAAAAATCAATTCATTTTGTTAAACTCGATTTTATTAACAAAAATAAATTGTCTCAGCACTTTACCAACGTAAAGAACCAGTGTTTATGTTAGAAAAAAAAACTCACCGGTTGTTACATAATAACCTACCGGGAATAATCTCTTATCCAAAATTCATCGCAAATGTGAGCCTCTCGTCCGCTCAAGTACTTTCCTAATCCATTACCCTGTGTAGACTCTCTCTGTTTTTGTTTCGGACCCCTATCAGCACTGACCTTATCTACGTAATCCTAAAACCCTGGTACCTTTTTGTACTAGTCGCTAAAGGCTACAGAGGGTATCGGATTGTTTAGGATCATTTCACACGCTATCGCTGTCATCGATACGTTTTCGCCTCAAAGGACTCTGAAACTACGACAGACAAGTATAATAATGATTGTCGATGTACGACAAAAAGGGAAGAGCTACAGCTGCGCTTAAAATTGTCGTCCATAAATATTACACACCACGACTGAAAAATTGTATATTAACAAAAAAGAACACAAAAAATCCACTCCGAACGAATGTTATCATACATAAAATCATACTTATTACCTAGCTAGCAAACTTTCCCCATTAGGCCTACTATGTCCCCCGCGCCCGTACCCCAGTCATCCCCAGTTGGGGTACACCCACGCACAACTCGGAATAGAACCCCACACCCCGGTCTACGTCACACAACTGCGCCACAAAACAGGGAGGTGGGGGGACCGAGTTATTTTTAGCAATTTACGGAAACATACATTTTTTAATAAGTCGAATTTTTCAAACTAAGGTTTAAATTGCTTTTTGCCTGTCTGCTCGGTTTTTGTCTGGTCTTTTGTGCCGCGATTTTGACTTGCTAAGATATTATTTAACATCCATTTCATTAAAAGAACTTTCTTAATTGACTGCTTAAAGACGTATTATTAGAGGGATGAGACGCAGAATAAATTGTCTTTGAAGAAATGAAGAAGTCTTTGTACATGATTTTATGACTATTACTAGCATTATTATAGTCACTGTTAAATCAAATGGAATTTCAGAGACGCCTCCGCTGGGGTATTAGAATAAGTTTGTCAGTGTTTGCTTACCCTTCAATACATTTATCTCGAACCCAACGGTCTAGAAAATTCTATTACTTATATGCCTACTTAAAGCCGTATTTTCACACTTTTCATCTATTCTCGGGGGCTTATACTAGTAACTCTTAAAACATATTTTGTCCAAAAATTGTTCTATTCTTTCTTGAAGTAAAAAGACATAAAGGGCTATTTTTGACACATTTCACCTTAAGTAATATTTAGAGGGTAGTAAATTTGGCTGTCAGTGTATTCATGAGGGAGTCTCATGAAATCCGATGTCCGTAATAGAAAATCTAATAGCATGTTATAGTGATTGATGTGCTCAGAAACTCTTATTTATTTATTTGTGGGCCTCAGAGGTCAATCGTCTTACATAGAGAATAAATTGGAGTAATAAAGGACCACATTATTTTGATGTCTCGAGGGACGAAGAAGTAATCGTTTGGTAATGAGGTTTTTACATGTTCGAAGCTTTGAAGACAGAAATGAAGAAAATAATAATGTTGTTTCTTTATATTGTTTTCTGATAAGAAGAATTACAGGAAATTCTAATATCTTATAATTTGCAATAATTGACCGTAATCTATTTTTTTATCGTACTCTTTTGATGTTCTAAACAGGAATACGTAAAATGCGCAGGATTTAGCAATTATATCTGTTTCTAAATTCTTGTAAAAACTTGAATTTATTTTACGGCTCGCGTATATAAACAAGACGTGAATGTCATGTTCCTGCGCGTGGACTAACGTATTAAAACTTTTAATAAATCAGACACGTATTAAATTTCTGAAAATCCTTTTTAGGTCGTTAAAAAAGACCCTTTATTTATTTCGAATCGTATAAAACTCAAAAACTGGTCCCTTGTTACGGAGCCAATTATCATCAGTTCAAATATTTTCCGCGATTGATTCAATGTGAGGCAAAAAACAAACAAACGTTCAATCGAAAAACATCTAAATCCTGTCAAAAGCTGTAATCCTGTTACAGGAAAACTTGAAATAAAAAATATTAAAATCAATCAATTGAGTAAACTGAAGTTTAAGGTACAAATTGGCTAAGGAATGTTTTGTGTGTAACGTTCCTTTCGTCGACTCGAGGGGAGAGGGCGGACCATTCAAGGACAACCTGTAAATAGAACCTCATACCAGGCGACTAACAGGGAGGGAGAGGTATCGATGAAAATGAATTTTTAATTACAATTTATGCTGACGTTATCTTTTTCGTGATACTGGGTTTATTAACGTTGGTGGTATAATGCGTAAAAATATGTTGGGATAACAGCTTAGTGTTGATGAAAGGATAACACTTTTTGGTAAATATTTAAAACCTTGAAAAGATGATGATAGCTTTATCACTTTAGTAATAAAAACGCTTATTTTATAAAACAATCGACAAAAACAAAACTCACAGATTCAGCATCGATAAAAAAATAAGCCTCACACACTCCCATCCTTACGTTTCGTTTCTGAGCGCTCGATGAAACGTATTGTATTTGTTTGTATCGATATTTAACCTCAAGCTTTATTAGCTGCGATAACGTCCCCTCACTAGAACAAAGTTGGTCGCTCTCATTGTCTGTTTGTATAACAGCTTCTGATGGCTACGCTTTTGAAATTTATTTGTTATAGAACTTTGAGGAGATACTTATTAAGAGTTGGAGTTTATTTAACGACGGAAAATAATGGTTGGAGTGATTGTTAGAATGGGAAGGAAATATTTAAGTTTAGGAGCAGAAGTTTATTCATTATTTGAAGGTGGTTTGATGATATGTCTTTATCTAAAGCTAGCTTTCGCCAGCGGCTACGCCCGCGTGATATATTAAAAAAATAAGTTTAGACTATAGAGGTGTGTTTATATATTGATATATTGCTTACATCTATATATTATGCGATTACATTATTAGAAGTAAAATTTGTTTAGGGGTGCTTTAATTTATTCTTTCTTTTATATGGAAAATATTGGATATTTATATTTATGGTATCTTAAGAAACATGAATGGCAAATTGTCAAACGTATCTTTCCCCATCAAAACTTTCGACTGTTATGTTAATTATTCAAATTCTAACGACACCAATTTAACTTGTTAACAGCTTCAATCTTTTCATCCAAAACAAAACTGTTTACCCATCATCAATCACTCTGTTTATTGTTCTTTCAAATAATATTCCAGTCTTGTTCAAGAATCTAAACCGCATTACGTTGGGAGGAGGGAAACAATACAGAGGGCCGAGGACCAGTAATTGTGTGAAGCCGGATTGAATATTAAACGCGTCTTCTACGTGGCGCGTCTGTAAACGGATCGAGGAGTTTGGTAGCAGAAGGTGGATTTGTTTAGTGTCTCTGGTTCCATTTGCTGGCTCTATTTGATAGGAAATCGTTGGTTTTTATGAGTCTCGTAAACAATATAATATTGAAGAAAAAATTAATAATATCTAAGATCACATGTAATTTATTTTAAACAAAACGACTGAAGCCAATAACACTATTTAAACACAATGATGAAAAACACGTGATGAGCATCTTTTGTAAATCGTAATTAAATTCTGGGAATAGTTTTATCATCACTAACCATGTCATTGCAGAACTCATTAAACGATGACGACGACGTCCTGGTGTATAAATACATCTCATTTATAGTTTTTTTTATTCGTAGATCTGGGAATGAAAAATTCTATAAATAAAATGATTAGAAAATTTAATTGGATGTACGTTTTCCTACTACAATCCGCCTTCATAGTGTACTTCTCTCAGATGTATTCCTCGAACACTTATTGAGTTAGTCCGCCCACTGGTTATGTCGTTAGAGGTCGCTACAAGCTGTGCCTCCGCTGATAAACAATTACTTCAACACACATCTTGTTGCTAAAACTTTTATTTGACTTGAGAAACGTTTCTTGATCTAGGTAGGTTGGGTGGTACACAATATATTTGTGTTTATTTTAGCTGAGCTTATCATTCTTGGTGTGGTTATTTTAATTGGTTACTAGGGCTTTTATTTCTGTTAATCAACTTCCATTGAAAAATTATGTGTTAAAAGTATCCAAAAAAATTAAGAGAAAATTGGTCTTTTGTGTCTAACAGGACGAATAGAAAAACACAAAGAAGGCTATTAAATTGATCGGTATTCATTGCGGGGTTGTATGTAGATAACTATTGTAAATCTCAGTTAATAGGATTAAAAAAGAACACGACCATTGTAGCTATTACTATTTTACAATCCTGAAATTACCTTCAGCTCCCACGTAAGGAAGTTACAGATAATCTTGTTAGCCTGCAATCGCCGTCAGTCGCTAGTAATAGAAACATACATACATAAGAAACAACACATGCGCGTAAGTCCGTACACGTCTAATAGACGGGTGTATTGCAATGCAAAGTGAACCTATGTCCCCCAAGCAATTTGTTTTAACCAGCAAAGTGGTTAGTGACTGGTAGTTTAGTTTAGCAAAGATGTGAAAGTTATTTACGAGAGTGAATGTTAAACATAGATAAGGATAAAAAAAGTTTTAAGGGCCTATAAGTCGTCAAATTGCTTATCTAGATCCGCCGTTATATCGAAACTACTGCAGCATTAATTTTGAAATAAATATATGTTAAAGTTGAGGATTAATTTTAGCTACTATGATAACCAAAAACACGATTTCATAAAAAAATCTCGATAGAAAAGAAATCCAAAGTTACTTCCAAACCGAACAATAAACCGCTGTATGTAGTGTAGTATGTAGTATGGTGCGAGCGAGATAATAACCTGAGGTTGTGTGGGCTCTTAAGACTTCCTAATTTAAATATTTAAGAATTTTCGAATTCATTGCTGTCTATAAAAAGGCAAGTTAAATAGATTTTGTGTATTCAAGGACCATTAGTTTAAAGAACTAAGGACCAGTAATCCAAAGGCTCTTCTTTCGTGTTGAAATACACACAGTTTCCGCTTTTTATTTGTCTTTAATTTCCACTTCAGCATAGCGCTGGCGATGAGATATTCTAGTTTACAAAATAAATAAGGGTTTGTGTACAGAAACTGCTATTTAATTCTGTGTTGGCAAAAATTTCTGGGAACGTCGTTATGCAAATATTATTCAAAAGTTTTCAGCGGAATTGTGGCCAAATATTGAATGTTTTTTTTGTTGTTCCTATCATGTAGAATTTGTGGAAGCGCTTATTGAAGCTCGTAAGTTAATAAACGAGCATTTTTTTGGATTCCAAGTTTGACATCATCATTTATTTACTAAGTTCTTCCTTAGTATTTTCGTCCTAACATAGGTAACCTATGTTTTCATTTTAATAAATGCATAACATTCTCTACAATTTAAACATATAAGATTTAATATAAAATCACTTCCAATTTCCATACAACTAATCTCCATGTTTGTCTGAAGAAAATCGCGATAGTCTCCTGCGAGTGACGCGTGGATGACGTCAGAAGGCTCCGTAGCGTGACGTCACTACCACCACCCAAAGAAGGGGGAGGCAGCTGCGTATTGCGTAAATGCGTCGTTTAAAAGTACCTCCACAATCCGTGAAAGAACTCACCCAAAGCAATATTGAACCTTAGCTCTTTCAAAACAAGTCTTAATATCGTTTGTCTTGTGGAAAGGTCTAGTATAGTCTGGTAGGTTAGGTCGTTCGGTTGTCATCTACACTCGTTAGCACGATGGAGGTAGGTACAAGAGGTAATAATAGGGGCCGAAGCTATCCGATTAATGTGAAATACAAAAGAGATGAAGGTAAGACCTGAATTGGTAATAGGTGTCCTATAGGCCAGTTTATGTACTAATTCTGAATAGGATTAGTCGTCCGGTAATATCCGATTCAATAGAGCAATTAATTAGTTCAGTATTGACATGTTATACGACTAACTGAGTAAGCTATTGTCTTGAATAGATGACGTAGGATTAGCTGGAGACATCAAGGCACGTTAGACCATGTCATGATGGACTGTAACTTTTGTTTTGACGTCATTCCAATCTACTTGGGCTGTTCATTTTTTTGCCATAATTGATTAAGAATGTACTTGATTTCTAAACAACAAAAGCTTGCTTTTAACAGGAACTGTGCGGAAACAGAAGTCATAGGTAAATGCCATTTATTAACCGTGAAAAAACTCAACTTCGTGAACCGGAAAAATACTCCGGAATTTACCTTTTACAGGATTACATATACATATTCCTACACTAACTTATGCATTTTATTCTCCATTCAGCAGTTATATAACCTTCTCCAACTAAGTGCATAACCCTTATTCCGACTTATAGAGCACTCCAATTGGGCGAAGTAATACTGACCTTATATCATGAGGTCCTCGTAAAACGAATATAAAACTACACTAAAACTTAGCAGTGGGTTAGAACTGAATTTCTATCCACTATTTTTTATCAAGATAATTATATATGTTCAAATAAAATAAAGAACAATTTTCAAAGGTGTTGTGGCCAATATTCGGGACATTTAGGAATAAGGAGATTTATATTTTGGTACGAAGGAAAAATGGTCCGCATTACTGATCCCACAGTTAAAAGCTTGGCCGATTATTGTGGGGTCCTTTGATCCGCATTTCAGAATACATGTAATTCTCAAAGGATTACTACTGTTTGTTTTTAAATCATATTTTATAGAAAAATATTGGAAGTATGGAGGAAAAAAAACATGTTGCGCTGACCCCAAATAAATTGGGATAAGGGCAGGAGAATCCTGATGATTTTATGGAAAAATTGGTTTGAGATAAAAACATCAATGTTACATTGCACCAGAATTTTCGACACATATTTTGACATACTCATGTTACTGACTTAGCCGCAACTACCTGTAGTTGCGGCTAAGTCAGCGGCTGATGTCAGCAGCTTTTAGTATAATAAAGTTTACGTCGGCGCCGCCCGATGATAAAATTAAAAGCAGGTGTGGTACCAACTCTAACACCTACCGCGTCGCCTGTGTTTTATTCTTGGCAAGAAATTTTGAGGATTTAGGTACACTTCTGGCATTTTAATGGTGACTTAATATTTTGCGAGACCTTGGAGATGTGTGGAAAAAATCAACTATAGAATAGTATAGTTTTCTTTTTCTCCACAAAATTGTTAGTCAACTTACGACTATGTTAGTAAGCACAGACACTAAACAAAAAAAACACGAAAGAACATAATACTAGTATAGATTTTACAGATATAGGAATTAGTTTTTAGTAGATAACTATCTATCAAATAGCCTACACTTGTAATTACCAACCTCTCGATATTAATATGTAAATTGCTCAGATAAACACGTGTCATGCATTAATTAACCCCAATTAATACACAATACATAGCTACACACTACACTAACATAACTAACGAACAAATCATACCTACATTTATTACGTATTAATATGACCTCTATGTGATAATTTTATTCTAAGAAAATAATTATTCACTGTAGGTATACCTAAACACACGTTTTCCAAATGATTGGAAAAGTTTTCTAATATTTTTACAATTATTAGCGTAGTATAGTATCAAAAAATTGCCGAATATACTATCGTAGCAAATTGACACGGAAAGCGTAGCACGAGGCCTACGCAGCTACGCCGTAGCCGAAAACCTACTCCGTAGTAGCCCGCTACGAGAGCAATCGATAAAGAAACTTTTTCTTCCATCTGCCATTTTTGGTTACAATAACAGCATATTATTCAACCTACCTCATTAATTTAACCACGATCGTAAGGTCGAGGTTCCGGCAAAAATGGTCCTTATGGCTTTTCCTCAGTAGGTACCTGTAGTGAAACGTACCACATAATTCTCAGGAACTAGGAACAGTTTCTACATCTCTGGGGCAATATCTCTCCCATACTAATCAACCAACTGCGCCTCAGAAAATAATAACGTGAAAAGCAGCAAAGCAACAGATTTGCGTCATCCATTCAGCATAAAGCGTGGGCGGCCACCCGCCACCCTCGTGCCCTCTGTCTCACACTTGCTTCTCTTCCATATCGCCATCCTTCTCTGTCTGCCCACGCTTTCATTCACCACCTACGTTCCATTCAAGTATGGTATTATAAGTAGATGGTTCATCGGCTGTTTGAATTATGTTGCGAGTTTCCTTCCTCTAATGTGTGAAGGGAAATGGTGTCCGTTGGGTATTATTTATTGTAGGGATAGTAGGATTAGATATGGTTTGATCTTGCTTTTGCTAGTCATGGTATAGAGGTACTACTTAAATTACAGACTGCCTCGATATTCTAGTGGTCGCAAGCACTACTGCTCCTGAGGTCCTGGGTTCGATTCCCAGGTCGGACAAAGTGAAATTGGGCTATTCCATTAGGAATTTCTCAGTAGCAGCCCGGAGTCCGGATTTGTGCCCGGTTGACGGCAATAGGCTCGCCCCCTATTACATGGGCCTTAAACATAACTGGCGAAATGTGGGTGTACCTAATATGGGTAAACCCCCAAGGGTTAGGTGTACCCATATTAAATTACAGCCAGCGTGGGCTGTTATCTTAACAAACCATCATGAAATAATAAATTAAATAATTATATCCGTCCTTTCTATGTCCTTTGTATCACTAGATTATTATTAGTCCATTATCAGATAAAATAGATTCGACGGGTTATGCTCGATAACGGTAAAACGCATTATCTTTATATATAATAAAAATAGTAACGAAGAATTTTTGTCTGTTTGTCTGGATGTATGTTCAGGATTGGCGCAAAAACGCATGCAGCACCAGCATGTTTTCAAGCATTCTCTAATTTGTAATATGCTTTTTTACAAAGCTTGTAAACTCTACTTTTAACATGAGTTTAAATTTTCTTTTATTTAATTGCAATATATACTGCGGTACCCCATAAAAAAGATATATAGATAATCTGAAAAATGGTTTATCTATTTTATCTTTATTTCTAGTATTAAAATGACGTCTATCACGTATTTTATTAAAAAGATGCAGATTTTTTTTACATACATAATATTTTCATAAATGAATTAGCAAGGTACCGTCATAATATGACTCTTTTTAATTTTATTATTAATAAATAAATATGTATTCAGGGCCAAAAACATTGTTAATTAAGTTCGCAGAAATTGAAGTTGTGAATGCTAATGGAAAATGCATAATTATTATTTCGCGTAGGCGATGCAGTGGGCCGCTCGACCACGATGATAATTGTAGCAATATTGACCACAAACTGATAAGTAAATATCATACAAAATGTGGTTGGGAACAGTTGGTTTTGTTAAATACGTTATGTGCATTTAAAACAACAATGATTGTTTAAAATATTTTTGTGCTGTACCATACTGATACAGCGGAGAACATGACAGATGTTTTTTTTTAAATTAATTTTCTGAAACCTAGAAACTGAATCAGATTTTAATGGTTAATAAGTTTATTTATTTCCTCTCACGATAGTTTTGCAGCACTCAACAGTTTTGAACTACTTATTTAAATTCACATTCTGAGAGCTGGTGCCTGTTAAAAGTTTAGAAAAAACCTGTGTATTATGCAAGGAGTATGGATCCTCTATTGTTGTAATAAAACCTTACTGTCTATCCATTTACCGAGCTTGGTGTTTAAAGCAATATTCCCGCACAAACTCCCAACCACACTTTAATATCTGAAAGAAATTGACTAATACATTTTGGTGGTGATTTGAATATGCAAATAAGGTGAACTAAATTCGTGGCTTATACGTAATTATGTAAATAAGGGGTACGTTCGACCGGCGCCTAGTTAACCCTTTCATGTTCGGATTGCGGGTAAATATAATAAAAATCGAGCATGAGATGTGGTCATTCTCATTTGTTAGCGGACCATACGTGGTTTTATTGAGGGTTAAAATGGAATAGATTTAAAAATGAATATTTGTTTTAGAGAATCAATTATTAGTAACGTATTTGATGTGTTTAGCGCCGTGATTATGATTTGAGTGTTATTTTAGGTCGTAATTAACATTGCTGCAGTTATTCTTTTGACATGTTAACTTTATAATTATGTACTATGTGTTTGCACTCTCAACGTAAGACACAGTCAAAAGATACAATAGCGCAATCCGAATAGTGATACTTACGTAATGATACATCTGGCATACCCTAGGCAACTTCGCTACCACTTTGCTAGCTGGCAATTTTTTTTATCAGGGATTGCCCTATCCTCTGATAAGTCATGCTAATACAAGAAAAAAAGGGGGATTAAACGGAACCCCTTTGTCGCTTATCTTTTTGCTTCTGAAATTAATTAAGTGAAAAAACAGCTCTTATTAAAACTTATCCACAAACGGTGTCCACAAAAAGGTTTAACAAAATTAATATGGTCTTCTATTGTGTGGTCATACACATGTTTTGTTTTTGTTATTATAGTATAATGGGTGAAATTGCTTTTTAGGGTGAAACAGATTAGATTGTGGGAAAAAGTAATTTTAATTATCCGCCATGTAGGTTTTATTTATTACGGTACTGAGCAATTTGTTAAACATTTTTGGGTCATTGTGAAAATATGTAAATGAAAACTTCAAAGTTTGAAATAATACAGTAGAATGGGGAAAGTGCGAATTCAATTATTAGTTCCCATTGATAACTCTAGACGAATACTATTTATGATGGATCTCTAAACAATAAAAAAAAACCCCTCAAATACCGAACCTCAGTGGTTTATTAAAAGTTGCCTAAAAGTGCTGAGGTGAAACAGCACTCTATAAAATTAAGATAGTGATACGTAACACTTTACTTTTTCACATAACTTCATATAAAACAAACTACAATCAGAACCAAACTCGTCAATTTCCTAGAAACTGGTATTCCATTGACAACTCGTAATACAGACCTACCACATTCATAAAACAGTTGTTCTGCAGGGATCGATCCGTTGCAACCCCCACGCTTACATTGCGCAATTGCAATGACCTTCGACCTTCACCTTGACCCCCGACATTATGCTACTGCCCACACACCACGAAATACCAAAGTTCGGCACTACGACCCAAAATATAAACACAATATACATAGCTGCATTTATGCGGGGACTTCGAGAAATTTCCGTTTTGGACCAGATATGCTTGCGGTCGTTTGTGCAAATTGCGCAGTTTGTAAGGGCAGGCGGTTCATTCAGGTTTCGGTATCTGAGTACAGTAAATATTGTAACTACTGTGGAGTTTGGACAGGGGTAACTTTGTTTGTTTGTGCACTGAAATTGAAGCTGGGGTCTGAGAAATTTGTGTGGGCTGTAGTTCTATTTTTTGGTTGTGCTTTTTTTATTTTTATTTTGTGGCATGTTACTTCTTTGATTTATAAAGACTCGTTCACAATGGCGCGACTTGTCGCGCGACGCGACACCGGCAATTGTTCAATCGTGAAGTTTTATTAGAAATTGTATTGTTAAAGTCGCGTCGCGCGACAAGTCGCGCCAGTGTGTACGAGCCTTAAAACGTTGATTCCGTTGTGAACTGCGTAGCAAGTTGTTGCTTAGTTAATTTGATTTCACGTCTGCTGTGTTAATTAATTTTAATTATTATAAGTTTCGATTTAATATAACTCATTCAAATTCGATATAAAAAAAGATATATAAAAAATAGTCAGTCGGTAAAGAAAAAAAGTCAGAAAATACATTTATTTAACACAGACTAAAATGCACACAATATAACATACCTACAGTAGAAAAAAACATAAAATAAAACGGTTTATGTACCTAAAGTATGACCGAGTAGGTGTGGTACTTTAAACTATTTAGGAACCTACTTGATATACATTTACACTAAATAGTATTCTACCTGTCTATCTTAGAAAGAGTTCATTTTCTATTTAAATAGGTTTTCGTGATTTAACCTAGTCTGTCAGACATGCCAATTTTCATCAGGCAAATTAGATCAAGACTCAAAAGACCAAAATTAGGACCAATCTATCTTCTACACAGCTCAATTCTTTTTCATAAAACGAATTCGATGTTTCTTTCAGACCAAGTTTAGATACTTTTAAGTAGGACACGATAACTTAAGTCTGAGGGAATATATACATGTATATATAGCAAGGACGTTAACTTAGTCTCCAGTAAATTGGACTTTATTGCAAGTCCGAGACTGGACTTTTTTATGACAACCTCTGCCTCAATCTGGGGGGTATATTAAATGGGGCGTACTTTTTGAGATGTAGCACTTTGTAAGCGAAAATAAGCTTTGTATTCGCAGTGCAAGCTTTATTTGTTTTGTTTTTTTTTAATAGATTTTTTGTTCTTTAGGAAAATTCTTATGGGATTAAAATATGATTCGCGACCATAATAAATATAGTTGAACAGAAATATAATCATTAGAATTAGCAACATAATTCCTTAAGTTAGAATAATCCTCAAATGTCATGATTCATGAAATAGTTATTCAATAGGATTATTATGAACTTAGAGAGTTGTATTGATGATTTTTATGATTATAATTCTTTAAATAAATATCTGATACGCCCGCGAACCATATTTAGATCATACAACCTGATACTGACCTGCAAATTACAAAAAACGTAAAAAAAAATGAATTTTGCGGGCTACCCTGACACTTTCACCTTAAATAACAGCTATTTTCTTTTACGCTAATAAAGATATAATACGGTGAAGACAATGGTAATCCTACAATAGGTTCCTGTTAGAGCTTTAATATAATTTACATAGGTACCTACAAGTTTTTTTTTAATAAAGTGTCGTTCTCAAATAACTACTTAATTACCGTTTCTTCCTGTAAACCACAAAATTCTCATAACTGGCTGGCAAAGTCACAACACACACCTTTCCGTGAACTGCCGTGGTCAACGGTTTATTATAAAAGGCTTTTCTCCCTTCAGAAAAGCGCTCCCCACTACTTTCCTCGCTAATATTATTTACAACGTAATACGGTACAACTTTGCGTCTCTGTCCCGAAGTTCGTGAATGCCTCGCTACAGCCTTTTGTTTCATTTTACAAAAGACTCCGCTTGCCTGCATAATGGATTAATTCCTTAACAAATTGTGGGTACCTAGTAATAACACTAATTACTGTAAAGCGACATTCTAGCGCTATTTTTAAACCAGCCATATTTTTGAATGAATGAAAATTGCGTTTTATCAAAAAGAATCGTTTTAATCTTGGAAATTGAGGCGACAATTTAGACGTTTTTTTTCTCGTTTCTGCGCCGTAATTAAATATTTAAAAGTGGTGTTTATTTCGTGTGGGCGCTACAAGCTGCTTTGAAAGGAACAGCGAAGACGTTGTAGCAGAAATCACTTTTAAAAGGGCTCTTATAAAGGTTCAGCGTTTAATTCCTCGGCTAGACAGTTTTTGTGTTTTTCGCTTTGGAAAATTTTAATACTTAGAAGTCTTGTGTCGTGGAACTGTGCCTGGTAAATGCAATAAATGAATATAAAAAATAGCAGTAGGGTTTTACCATAGTTCTCTTGTGAATCCTCATCATCTTCATCTCCTCATTTCGGAAGATATTACGAAAAAGATTAAGGTACCTACTGCTATATGCTGTGGGAAGTATATACAATATGTAGGTATCCATCAGTATCAAGTTTTACCAGTGGGTAAACAAGTCTGGAATCTACACACTTTCATTATTCTTTCATTATATTTCACTTTCTTTCTTTAATTTAATCAATTAAGTAATCTTTTGTAATCAATTTAGCTTTAATAATTTATTTTAATTAATTAATTGTATTATTATCTGCGCAAAATGTAATGCATGCTGTGCTTTTCTATAAGTAATGAGGCGCTTAGACTTAAGTTTGCAATGTATAAATTATAAAGTAATAGTGTACTCATTGTTGAAGAGCCTAATAATAATAAATAAATAAATACTAGCCCGCCCCTGTGGTCTAGTGGTTACACCACCAGTCTCAGACCCAGAGGTCCCAGTGAGGGCATAATTTTCTGCCCAGTTTGAGGTGGTGGGGCTTGTTCTAAGTCCGACTGGCTATCTACCATCATCTTGTCTAAGTCTGTCGCCATGACAACATTGATAACAATGTTACACAGCACAGTATTGTTGTGTTTCGGCAGTTAGAGGTAAGACAGCCAATTCCTCTGTGGTTGAGGATTCCGGGTGAAGCTCGCTTCCACCTTCAGCCTTACCATCAGGTGAGATGCAGGCAAAGAGCTTCCCCGTTGTGGATACAACTATTTATGGAAGTTTGAGATAGTACCTACATCCCTGCCTATCGCCAAAGCTTCTAAATAATTATTTTATTAACGACAAATAATACATTCAGAAGTCAATAACAGAAGTAGGCACAACACAACTTCATTCAACATTAATTTCCATACATTTGGCGGTCACATTTAAAAACATGATTTCCTAGTAACGAACCGCTTTGTTAGGTAAAAAGGTTCCAATTATTATTAATAATAGCTACCTCAACATGTTCTCTATTGTTTAAAGTTATTATTAGACTGTTTCGGAAGTCAATTATGAGTATTTTACGGTTGTTTGAAGGCTGTGTCGGATTGTGATTGCGCTGTGAGAGAGATTTGTGAATCCATGTTGTATCTATTCTTATGTTTTAACATTCATTACAAGTTTAAAATCCTCGTTATTCGGCTTTGGAAGAACTTTTATGTCCTTCAGAAACGTTTGCCTACTAATGAAAGTGCATTCAGAATCTTTACAGAGGTCCAATAAGGTTTAGAATACAGGGTGGCAGGGTGACGCGTAATCTGTCACCACGGAAAAAAAATAGATGTGTTCCATACATTTTGACCGCGTAGGTATTGCACTTTTCTATGGAACAGAAGATGTTTTTTTGATAACCGACGAAATCTTTTTACGCTAGGGGTCTAGAATCATGTGCTGAATTTATGGTTACAGTTTGGGCGATATCCTTGCCACCTTGTATATTTTGGTTAGCAAAATAATCTTTTCGTGGACTTTATTAGACGGGCTAAGTAATAAACAAAGTAAGTTACCTACTGTTTTCGGGAGTATTGCACGAATATTTTCGAACTTTCCGGCTTAACGTTCGTTTTTAGGAAAAATGACCAATTTATACAAACACAAACATCTCATTCATTCACAACATGTTTTTGCGATTACATCTGAGGCTATGGGCATGGCATTTATCCAATTCCCTCACTTGATTGTTACGACATACTCGGTCAAGAATTTTCCCTCAAAAATGCCAACCAAACTACTACCTTTTAGAAGCTAACCTCACGCACTATCCTTACAAGGGGAGGAAGATGAAACAAAAAGATAAATGTCTGGATTTTCTTCATTTTATAAACTTGATTACTATACGGAGGTATTCGCTGCCGTTCTATTATTAATTAACCTCGGAACTCCAAATTGCTTTAGGTGAGAAATTTAATCTGTGCTTCATCCTCTGGGGTCTTACACACTACGTCATGTATTTTTGGCATGGTTATGAAACGATCTTGACAGTGTGTGGTTTAGAAATTAGGAAATAAGCGTAAGCTATTTAGTTGAAATATAAATAAGATTAGTCGTTGTTACTATAAACGCCAGAATAACTTGTTCGCAAATAATTAAAATAATTACATCCTGCAACAATCCCGTATCTTTCGTGTATCTCTAGTCAATCAAGTCAGTACCTATTTCATAGAATATTTTTTTTAATTATTTTACTAATTGCAAATCTTGGTCTTTAATCACAATCCGCCCTGGTCCTTTTATCCAAAATTTTCTTGTGTCTCATTAATTAATCCAACTAATTTTGTTACAGGTAAAAATGAATATTCATCCCTGGATCGTGACATCGAAAATTGTGAACAGTACCAACAGTCAGGTAAACTAATTGTATCAAACTGCTAACTGCCGTTTTACTTACAACAAATTTAAATTAAGTAATTTTTTAATTAAGTTCTACGCTCCGAAGTTGTACGTAACTAAATTAGGATAAAAGGTGACTTTGGTAGATACCTTAGTACCGTGAGGGAAATGTTAATTTTGAAAGGACAGGCTTGAAATAGTGTCCAGCTACCTAGTAACCAAGTGGCTAGCTACCTAGTAACCAAGAAAGGGGGCGAATTTTCGGTATCGCAGGTATTACTTGTCACACATAACATTACACCTGTATAAGAGTAAGCAAGAGGTGTATCGTAACACCCACACATTTGGCGAAACGTGGGCTTTTATTCCTTTTTTTTTATAAATACCAAGAGAAAACAAATTCAAAAGTACCTGTAATTGGTTTATTTGAAATAAATGCTTTGAGTTTGAGTTTGAGTTTGAGAATTGATAACATCAATTCAATCAAAAACATCTCACTGATCTCACTTACCAAAAAGTAGAAACAATAACAAAAAGACTGGGGGCATCGATTAGCCAAAGATCAACAAAAACAAAGTAAATTAAGAATGAATACGAACATGACTCTTTTTATCTGTCATAACTATTATTTATAAAATCAAGGTTAAAATACTGAACCATTTTTAAATCGAATTATACAGAGAATTTGCTTGGATGGTGATGAATATTGGAAACTTGGGTATTATGTATTATAAATTTAGTACAATAGTTATAAGTTTACGAGCAAGATGTGATAGGGAACGCCCGGAGGGGGCACCCTAGAAGTGACCTTATTGGTAATACTCTTTATGCACAATCTGAGAATTTGAAGGAAATTGCTAATCCATAGCTTCATAGGCTTGAAAAGTTAATCCGGTCAGCAATGTAAATAACGCAATGAACATGGGTGAACTGTCAAAATAAAACCCATTGAGATCAATTGTATTTTTTTTGTGTGGTACGCAATTATGCCGCCGATGTATGAACGTAATTGATGCAGAAGGATTATGTAAGGATCGATAGCAGGTGGCATTCTGTAGTTTCTGCCGACCCTCATGAGAAGGAGGTGTGAATTTATGTCTGTATGTAACAGTTTTATAATGACATACGGCACACGATGCTGACAATGTCCTATTTATATTAACATTGTACATAATACGAGACGTTATCGGCTCACGTTTAATAAACAGTATAAAAATAACTATTTAATTGCATCTTTGCTATACAATTACAGAACTAATTAAAACTGTAGTAAACATCGACAGAATTACCAAGTTATTTCCTACTAATTGCAAATTCTTTATTTGTGTTTATTTGCCATCTTACTTCAATCAATTATGTTTGATCCTAAACTGCTAAGGGTTACTGCCATAAAAGGAAAAATACTACGATTTTTTAGTCTTTTGACGTACGTATGCGCTGCTGATTTGAACTACATACTTTATAAAAAGCGTGAACTAATCATGTACTTAAGTTCACTCAATCTGCGTAGCCGTTTCCCAACCATGTTGGGGTCTGCTTCCAGTGTAACTGGATGCAGGATGTAAGCTGGATGCTGGATGATATGGAGCGTCTAAGTTGCCTGCCAAGTTATTATAATGCTAATGCACTGCCATGCTAATATCTCAACCGGGAGCCACAAGGATGTAAGCTATAAATACTTTTACAAACATTTTGGCTTCAAAATTGAACTAAAAACAACAGTAAACATAATGGCCCGTCCTCGTGATTTTACTATTAAAGTACTACAGTAAATATTTTGGCTTAGCACCCAGAACTTTGCACTGCACATGCATTCTATAAGTGCTCAACTCACTACTTGTAAAGACCATTATAAATTCTATGCTACCACCCCTAATAATCCAGATGACTAGCTTTCTTTGACCTTCCACCCCTCTTATATCTGAACCAATTCGGGGCCTACGGGGAAAACGTCACCAAACGCATAAAGACCAAGTTATATTGGTCGTAATTTTTTCTAGGTGTCTGGCAATGCGCCCAATGGGATCCGAATTTAGAACGACGCATCTTAATTCATTTGTTTAATGAAATTGAACTGTATATTGATGATGTAAGGTTTATTTTTGTACTGAATTGCTGAAACAAGCGTGATTTTGGGCAACAGTTGGTGTCGTGCATTTGGCGCCAAGTGTGCAGTTGGTATTTTCTCTAGTAATATAGTGGAATCATTTGTGCGGGAAAATTTCGATCATTAGATTGAACATAAAGTGCGTTGAACAAGCATAATTGTAATTAAAATTATGTTTATTTATATATGTGAAGTCGTTATTTACGTGACAGAGCGAATGCACATACTATTGAGTAGGCGATATTATGTTGAACTGTTATTATAAATATTGACAGTGTTTAAGAAAAAAGCATATTTCAATGGGTAAGCAAAGATCTAATCGTAAATTGTCCTTAGAATCCTATTTCTTTTATGTCTTTTTTTGTATGACAGTAGCGGGCCATGCTATTCAAGCATTTTGATTGAACAAATACATCACAATAGTACGATATAAATGTACATTTATTTTCTAAAAAAGGACAATTATCAAAACCTGGATTTGTCCTTATTTGCATGAAACTCCTTTTTCACTCACAGAAATATAGAGTTACTTTGACCCTTGAAAAAAAAAATTGCGTATGATATTACCTCCGTCCTTTTGTGACTTTAAAGCAGTTCTTTCATGTCAACTTTCATCGTAATTCTGTACTTTTCTCGAGGTCACTCCTTTTTATACAAAATAAACTTTATCTCTTACAAAATAAGAGCGATTTCTTTTAGTTCAGACAGGTCCTGACCAAGGTTGATATTTAATTATGTTACCACTTTTTTTTCATTACTGTTTTTGAGGCTCGTGTAGTTAGTTTTATTTTTATAATGGAGTGCTGACTGGCACATTAAAATCAAATTAATTTAGAGCTCTTTTATAATGCAATTTAATTGATTAATTATTATTCGTATGCTTACCTTCCGTTTTGATTTCCTGATTGAACTTTTAACTCTAACGGTTACGCGGCTATTATGATTGTTTGAAGCATATAAACCTACGTGTTTATAAAGTCATAATTAACCGATATATTATAAATTAAACTCGTTTTTCGTGTTTGTGTGTGTGACCACGTTTTTCTTTTGAAATACGCAACGGACTTGTGATGCGGTTTTCACCATTATTTAGAGAATTTATTTTGGAATATTCATTATTAAAAAATATTAATATTAAACATTAATTATAATAAAGAAATCTCGATGTTTTTTCGCTAGTTATATTGAAAAACAGTTTCTGTCTGTCTTTCACAGTATCCTTGTACTGAAACCTGGAACAAGATAATTCAATAATCCAATTCATTCGTTTTTGGCATTAGGTATTTAATATCGGCCAAATACTGCAAAAAGTGCATCCTTAACTTTGGACTAGAATCAATTATATTTTCTTGTTAATTTTGACATTCAAAAGTGCCTTTTATTTGCCTAATTGAAATCATTCTACACGCTACAATAGCAGGTACACCTTTTTACAAAATCCTTATGTAATTCTCACGCATAATAAAGCGTTCATTATTACGTATCGTGTAGGCCACTGACCGATATACAACAGTTTCTATTTCTATCACAATGTATTTCTATTTGATCGTTCTCGTGTACAACGCAACCTTTGATCATCACGGTGATTCTGAATTAATCGAGTAACGCATCTGCCTAGCCTTTTCCCAACTATGTTGGGGTCGGCTTCCAGTCTAACCGGATGCAGATGAATACCAGTATTTTACGTGGAGCGACTGCCTATCTGCCTTCCACAACTGGGTAACACGATACCCCTTGGTAAGACTAGTTGTCAGACTTTTGGGGCTTCTGACGACTCGTAACGACTGCCAATCCATGAACGACAGCCGGGACTAACGGCTTAACTTGCTTTCCGAGGCACGGAGGAGTCTCGGTATGTAAAGATCACCCATCCACAAACCAACCCCGGTAAGCGTAGCTTAACCTGATGGATCGACCCGTGCTGCTGTTATTACTTAGCCATGAGCTCCTCTCTGAAGTAATCGTGTAAACATAAGTTAAAAGATCAATTTTTCAAACACCAACTTCTTTCACCTCATCTAAAAGAATCTTTAGCATAAAAATGTAAAAAGGAAAATTTATTAACTGTACTTAATGTCATAAAAGGAATTGTTTCTATATGATCTGTATGTCGGATTTCAGTAAAGTCTACTACCCAGTTCAAACTTACTTTCGAATTCGCCAAATTATAAAAACCCTCAGCTCGACTCGCTTTTAATTATTTCTACGTGTCTGGCACATAAACCCGACTTCACATATTTATTTATTTATATATTTGGTACACCAACAGCAGTACATACAAAAAATTAAAACAGAACATTAACAAAATAAAATTGCTGGTATATATGCCTATTATACACAGCATTCACTACAAAACAACATCGTTATAAACTAAAAAAGAAACGAATGAATCATTACTACTAAAAGATAATATATGTAAAATGTTACCACGAAAGATGGACGGTGAAAGATGGAATGTGATATTTACAACTAATGATATAAATCTTAATTTGAAACACATACAAACTCTTAACAAAATTGAGTCAGGCCGTTACACATTGCCACCAAAATAAATTGAGATGCGTGTAACACAATTATTTAGTTAAAAACTCGATAATGTCGACCAATTTGTTTTATTTATCGGCGGTGGCATGACCTTGCAATATCTCTGCAGTTGCGCGATACGTTGCGTAAAACATTTGACCTGCAAACTGCAGTGTTTACAGTAAAAACTTACTTCTGTATTTGTAATGCAAACAAAGGTTTTGGTGTGTGAAAAGTTTGGTTATTAACAACCAATGTAACAGTTATTCTGAAAAGACGTAATATAATATAAAAACTGCCGCGGCATGCAACTGGGGCATTGATGGACAATTGTGAAAATATGGGCCGAGGCAAAGCCGAGGCACACATACGTCCATCAATGCCTGGTTGCAGCCAAGGCTTGTATAGTACTATTCTCAAATAATGAGCGGAAATTCAAACTGAGTAAAATTATTATAAATTCCAGAATCACTGACGAACAACGATAATTTTTCACGCAACAGTTTGTTCATTTGTTTCTTCTTTACTTTAAACGGCTCTATTTGCAAGCCAAATCTAAATAAAATCTTTGATAAGTTACCTCCTTGATTGCCATGTGTAAAAAGTTCGTTCCATTTTTAAGTAACACGACAGGTATGAGTTTTCATTGTAATTTATTATGCCGCTAAACATGACAGATATGGATTTTCATACAAACATTGCCGGCCGGGCGCTCGCATGTATTCGACCAATACCGCAATTTCGATTATCTCGAAGAAAGTTGTCAAAATAATGTTCGAATTTCCAAGCATGTTTGAGAAAAATATATTTTATTAACTACAAAGTCATCAACAAAGAATACGTTGAAATTGTTTAAAGAAATGTATCTGACATGCGCTTACTCGAAGATTAGTACTCCAATATGAAAGTGGGATTCATGAAAGTGTTGTTACCTTTATGAATTTCTATTTTCTCTTTTATGTGTCTTTAATTATTGTAATTGTTTTTTAATAGTTTTAATTAAAGTAAATATATAAACTGTCTTAGAGCAATAATGCGATGAACAGCAAAAGGCTTGAATATGTGTTCGCACCTTTAAACGAACCATACAATACAGGGTGATTAATTTTAAAGAGTACAAATAAAAAAATGACACTCCAATTGGTCGATCATTATTTTTTTACACTGGTAATATATTATGGTCATTACTATATCGTCAGGTGTATAAAAGTGTGGCCTTGTTCATCGGCCTTCATGTTACCTTTACCATACCTTTCCATTGCAAAGTTCAGTATACCGACACGTTTTAAATAATTATCAGGTCTTTCTCGAGTGTACCATCTTATTGTGACCGTCAGAATGATATTTAAATGATGTACAGCAGAACGCACGTCAAAATCAATCAAAATCAAAAGTCATTTATTCAAACTAGGCTGAGAATCAGCACTTTTCGAACGTCAAAATTACATAAGACAGTCCCCCAAAACGCCTGCCCTTCACCACTTCCTAGTGCCTTAGCTGGAAAGAAGAACTGGCGAAACAAACTCCCCAGCAGTACAGCTGTCTGATCAGTTAGAAAAATTAGAATCTATAAAATAGTATGCTGTCGGTGGTAACACTTTGAACTCGAGCTGATGCTAAGTACGGAGTTTAAATAGAATAAGAGGCCAGTTTATGCTCGGTTCCTATAAAAAACGAATCGTTATGCTTACCAATGATAGCTTTTTTTTTATGTAAAGGTTCGTAAGCTAATTTTACCTACCTGTGATAGCTAATTCCATAATGTGAGGGTCTACTATGCAAAACTATGAGGTTTTTGGTTCATTATTGGTAAAGATACAAGAGTATTAATTTAAACCAATAACCGTCCGTCAATTATAGGAATCGGCAAATTATACTGGTAGTGTTACCGATGACGAGCCGTCGGCTATTCCTACCTCTTCTTTTATTTCGAAAGCATTAAACTATTATCTTAATAGGCTCTGTTCGTGTGCGATCAAATGTAGCACATGCCAACTGACACGATTGTTTTTTGTTATAATGGTCAAACAATCGCAACAGCTAGAGTTCTACAAGGATCTTTTGGTGCGTGCCCAAAATCGGAACTAACGCCGCCATCTTGTTTTTGAATACAATTTCACGAAACAATTTCACAAACGTTTACGAACAACGCCCCCCTGTCAATATCATGCAAGCGCCAGAAAATCTTTTTAGCACTGTAGACATAGCATGAGATATAATCTAAGTTTTTCAGAGCAGTGTTTCAGTAACTGAAGACTCCCATTTCCTTTTTATTATCTTTTTATCACCTTTTAGAAAGAGGCTACGTTCCATACGTCACCTGGCATGTGCTGCCTAAAAAGTTATCATTGAAATATCTGAATCTACAACAGATAATAATATAATCTCTAGAAAAATTCCACCAACCCAGACTATTTTTAATTTGCAAAAGTTTTGTTTACTAAACACCATTTTCCACTCTTTTGTTATCAGTTATGTATTCTTTATCAAATCTTTTTGTTATCAGTTCACGTTTTAAAGTCATGGCCGAATGTAGTTTGTTCAATGTGTCACTTACTGCACACACGATTTTGAACAAATTGTGGACACAACGGACTTTTGCGTCATCCATAGACCAAATGAGAAAGACCTAAATGATTTAAATCTAGCAGACCAATCCAGCATGTCAATCGACCCCAATCATGTTACAATCTTTTTCTTCGCGTGTGGAAATCCTCATGGATGTCACCCTGGGGCTGGCGGAGATTTGTCAGCCTCTTACTGATTAAAACCACACGATGTTCTTCAACAGAGTACCTTTGGCCGTTGCTCTCGAAGGAAGCCACTCGACCCGATACGAAAAGTAAATATATACATTTTCTGTTATCTTATGCTATTAAATAAGCAATATTTGTATAAAATGTGTATGTGTAATCACGTTCTCGAAAACGGCTCTAACGATTTCGATGAAAGTTGCATTATAGGGGTATACGGGGCGAAAAATCGATCTAGCTAGGTCTCATTTCTGGGAATATTCATTTTCTCTATTTTCACCCGAGCAGAATTTATCGAACAAGTACTTATTATGATCTGGAGACAATGAATGGTATTTCTTTTTTAATATTTATCGTTATATCAAGTTCAAGCACAAACTAACACACTGAAGCCTTGAAATATCCGACATCTTATCTATCAGAATTATGTAATGGTTTTTTTCTCGTTGGTGGATTGATAAGGATTCCATATATCTTTATGAGACGAAATTCACGGTACTATCTTTTACAGACACGTGTCTTACGCACGTGTTTCATTTTATTTTATTTGTTGATTATTTTGCGTGATATCGGTATCTTTTCTATTATTGGTAAACAAGTGCTTTTAGAATAGATAATGTAGCCGCGTGGGGCTGTGGGCTTGGCGTTCCTAAGCACAGAAAGAGAGGTCTTCTTTCGTGCTGGTAGTTGCTACCGCGGCTATTAGGCGGTGATAGTTGAACATCGGTTTATATTTATCGCGGAGCTCAAGACCAAAGAACCAATTCCTGTAACTATTTCACGAATTACACATAGCTATAGGTAATATTTTAAGATACTCATGTAAACCTGTAAAACCTCTTCCTGTAAACCTGCTGTATTACCTGGATAATAAATTATTTTCTATTTTTCTAATTCAAGATAATTAGTTTTATCTACTGATTATTGTAACTAATTTAGTAGGTTAGGTATTTAATATCAGTATACTCTGAAAACCAATGTTTTAACAAGCATAGTGACCATTGACGTTTACAGCCTGATAATAATACAGAATAAGCGATAAAACATTGTATCTATCACGTTTTGCACACCACCATTTACCACAACGATAGCTTTTCGTACAAATTGAGGTTTTTTTAATATTCCACTACCAGTATGTTACCACAAACCGCGACAGTGTGCAAAATACGTAAGTAAATAAATAAAAACACATCAAAATATCATAACAAAGGAAATATCGTGCAAATATTCACGAAATCTATTACCCTATCTACATACATATAAGTGTATGTTGATAATGAACCAATCATATAATCTGATAATGACTTTTTTGGGAAATACCTAAATAATGGCTAACAGTTTAGGTACAGTATGTTTTTCCTTCAAAGTCCCATTCGGTAAACAAATACCTGCAGTACAAAAATTATGTCATTTCGTATCGATCATACTTTTTAATTAGGTATGATGATCTTTGTGAGAAACACGTAAATTATGAATGATATATAACGGCTTCGAATGAACCATTCAAACACTTTTTTTCTCTCAAAATTGATATTTTAGTACGCCATGTTTGTTTACAAAATAATTCAAGAGAAACAATCTTTTGATAATATAGTTTCATTTACATTTAAATGATACTAGCTGCTGCCCGCGGCTTCGCCCGCGTGAGTGTCGGAAATTACCCCATACATCCCCATGGGTTTTAAGTATAAATATTGAGTTTCGAGTTAATCGGACAGCGCGTTAAAATTCTTCCATACAAACATTGACACCCCCCAACCTTTTAGGGGGTAATTTAGAAAAACAAAAAACTACAAACTTTATAATTTATTTAGATAACTATTCGTGCGAAGTTTCATGTTTATTACCTCAAGGAATAAGATTTTTCATACAAACTTTCATCCCTTATTTTACCCCCTTAGGGGTTGAATTTCGAAAAATCCTGATACACGTTATTCTTATTTTTTGGGTTTAAGTATAAATATTGAGTTTCGAGTTAATCGGACAGCGCGTTAAAATTCTTCCATACAAACTTTGACACCCCCCAACCCTAGGATAGGGTACTTTTCCGGGATAAAAAGTACCCAGTGTGGTGCCCAGGATATTAAAGAATAATTATACCAAGTTTCATCGTAATCGAACCGGTAGTTTTTGCGTGATACTTGAACAAACAGACAGACAGACAGACAGACAAAAAAAAATTTAATCACACTTTTGGGTTCGGTGTCGGTCTAGTAACACCCCCTGCCATTTATTTTTTTGATATTTTCAATGTACAGAATTTTCACTTCTACAGATTTATTATAAGTATAGATTATGCTGATATTAATGCCATTGATTGTTTAAACATATAGACATGATAATGTACGTATTGACGTGCATAATGATTAGATTATAAGTAAAACTAAAGGATTATTGAATAAGCACAATGAAATATATAATTGAGCTTGACACTTACAGATACGATTGGATTGGTCCACTCTAACTCAAGACAGAGAGGAGAGGAAAGGAGATAGAGCCCTACAGTGGCGAAACATAGGAATACTAAATTAAATGAATAAGGAGGTCCTTGTCTCTACAGCCCTAGCCATCGGTAGCTTGGACCCTGCTCCCGATACTGGTGGACCACTATTGTTTTATATTTTTAATTAATTTTATATCAATGTATTAAAATGTATTTAATAAGAATGAAAATAAATAAACAAAATAAAATAATAAATCGGTTTTGTTATTTTATATCCAAACAAAAAAATTACATTTATTTTTTTATTTATTAATAAATTATTAACGTTACGATGCCTCACCATATTCAATACATAACACAACAAACAATTCAATACAAAATAAAAACCACTGGACTTTCAAAACTTACTCTTACTTTAATTTAAATAAACAAAAAAACATGTTCATCACTATTAAAACTTGTGTATTGCTTAACATTGACTGATAAATTTATCAAAGGCCGTCAAAACACTCTGTATGGGTATGCCAATAATCAAATGTTACATTGTTGCTACTATTATTACGCTACTTTTATTTCACAACAGTCAGATTACTATTTATTACTATGACTTCACCAAAAACATTCAGTATGAATAGACCTGTTATTCTGAGTATCCGTAACGACTGTCAATGGTGCCGATTCCCTTGTTCATAAACTAAACTAAATTTAAGTTCAGTGCATCCTTTTCTTTGTCTTTCAATTTGAAGAGGACAGAAGATATATTTTAGGTTAGTCCTGTCAAATTAATCAGCGCCTGCCACTACTCCATACAAGTTTAGACGTGATTAAAAGCCTACTAAAATTACGTCAATTTACGTCAGGCGCTGATTGATTTGACAGAACTAAACTAAAATTTATCTTCTTTCCTTTTCTTAATGAAATAGAAAGAAAAAGATGCACTGAACTTAAGTTTGTGAACAAGGGAATCGACACCATTGTCAAAGATCTACGAATGAAAGCCAGGACCAAAGGCTTAACGTGCTTTCCGAAGCACGGAGGGCTCTCGATATGTAATGGATGATCCACGAACCGACCGCGACAAGCATAGCTTTACCATCTAATAGATCGTTCCGTGCGGCTGATAGTATTTAGCCACGAGGGCATCAATAATAACAATACCTATAGGATATTCTTTAAAATCATACAACTCTTTACAAACCTATATTTATTCCGAATACCTTTCCAGCAGTAATTATTGTTGTTTGTCGTCATCATGGTCAGTATTCAGGTCATCAATTAATTTCACATTGTTTACAGCAATCGAATTGTATCCATGACACAACTGTGTATTACGATTTATGGGAAATTATTATTTAACTATCACTACAGGATAAAGAACTTTAATACTGAAACTATAGAGTATGAAATGAATTTGCTGTAATGTGTAAATTAAATATGGCTACTTTTGCATTATAAGACACTTAAAATGTACATTGTATTTTACAAATGAATTCATGTTTATATATAAATCTAACGGCAATACATTACTTTAAAAACTAATAAGTAGAAATATAAACTATTTATTATAAATATTAAATTAATATTATTTGTAACAAAAATTTGGTACGAACAGTCACAAAGAAGTTGCGTTTTATAATACGTAAAAATGCCCTGCACTAATTCGTCAAACAATCGAAACAAATAAGGACCAGTGCAGCTGCACTAAACTGAACTCTTCAATCGCTCTCAAACCACTCGCACACACTCGGGTCGCACTCGGAACGCACTCGCTGACTTCAAACAAGCTCTCCATAACATTCACTAGGACTCAATGTGTGATTCGGACCGGGTTTGTAAACACTTTGAATTTGAGAACGTTAAACACAATGCAAACAGAAATTCACTTTCATTTTAATTTAGTTAACTACTGAATTAAAATGAAAGTGAATATCTGGTACAACGGGAGAAAGAAAGAGATAGTTGTTTATGAATTGTTTGAGAAAAGGTTGATAATTTACTAGCAATTCATAAACCAGCTTATATTTTTACAGTGAGATAAGTTTGAATAAAGATATAATAAATACAATGATAAGACAATAAATACATTGAGTATTATTATTGATACAATATGGTCATTTTCTGAACTATAACAGATAGTAGTAGGTATTAAAAAAAATGGATTGATGCGGTTTTCACCTTCAAGTTTTACGTGCATAATATATTAATATTAAACTTAGACATATTACAGAAATCTGGATACTATTTTATATTTTACGACTTAATTGCACCCGTGCAAAACAGGGGCGAGTCGCTAAGAAATAAAGTAACGCCAGAGCAAGTTCCCAGTAACAGATAGAATCTGGCAAACGAAAGTAGAGACTGAAAAAGGGCGGCAAATTTAAAAAATATCAGAATAGCAACCCCAAAATTAGTATGACATGCCAGTAATAACCTAATCTGATAGTTTCGAATTATTTATTTTAATTATATTGGTATAAATTCAAGTACTAATGAAGTTAACTGAATTGTCGAGATGTAAAGTCATGCTACCTGTCAAAATCATACTAACCTAAGAAATCTAACACCACACGTAAACAATCTTGTTTCTGTTTGAATACGGCATCTATCTCCTGTTGTTTTTCATTAAATATAGAAATCATGCCAAACAACATCTCCCGCACTCCACTCTTAATAGTTTTATTCATTTTTGAGTTAGTAAAAACAAGATCACAACAAATCAACAACAACATACCATCTTGTTTTGGCAGATTGAGAATGACAAAAGTTCAACATTGCCATATAAAAAGTTTGCAAATAATTCGAGTGTTTATTTTCGTTTGCCAGACTCTAAATAAGAAATGAAACATAGTAAAACGTATTATTAAGATACAAAATCGAAATCATAAAATAAGTAGTCTGAAAGTTGTCACCATAAAGTTCACTGCCAGGGCCAAGACTTTTCTTAAAGGCCGATACAATTTTATTATTTATGAAGTCGATCGTAATTTGTAAGCTATAGCATACAACATATCCCATTAAGTCTTATTCGAGGCTTTTAACTTTACTCTTTATTGCTACTTGTACTGAAAACGCATTAACTCATTTTGCTTTATGGGGACCTTGTCTTAGCAAACACTTCCGTGAATCAATGATTCTTAAAAGATACAATTTTTGTTGTTCAAGTTAGAATGTGAACTTCGGACCGGCATCCAAAATAAACTAAATTGTAATAAATACGCTAAAACAAAAAACTGTGGCACGCCCTCGTAAAATACTCGTCACACATTTTTCACCATGGTTTCTGCCATTTTATTTCAAAACGTATGCATTGTATATTATGTTAAAGCAGGTACCAATATTATGTACCTTGGTGCCATTGACTTTGGTTGGTAGCTCCCTAGCAACCAAAGTCAATGGCACCAAGTTTACGCAATCGTCTAGTAAACAAACGATAGGGACGCATCAGTCGATACTTATTTTTATTACTGTGTTATTGTTTCAAGATAATTAAAGTGCATGTTTTTATGAGTTATATATACCTTTGACCTGTTTGAAAAAATGCTTACTTATAGTTCAATAGGACCTACGAAAAGTCTCCGTTTGCAAGTTATTACGGTAATAGCTACTCTGGCCTAGTAACGCGGCCTCTTATAGAAAATTGATTTCAATTTGGAGTTTATCAGTTAGATGAATTTAATTTCAATGCTAAAACGGTCTCTACCGTTTTAGCCTTGAAAATCAAATTCAAAAGGGATTTATAAGGCTCTGTATTTAAATCGATTTAATCAAGATCTTGGACATGACACGGCAAAACTTAAAGGGCTTACACGAGCGAATAAGTAATCCTTTTCCCTTAATTTATGAGCCAGAAGTGATCGCCATTTACTTACGTTTCGATTCACAGCAGATTCCCATGAATATTAATATGTCTTCCGTGAAAACTGCACCATATTTATAGTCTTTTGGTGCAAAATAAAGTCCAAGGTTTCACGAAATAATAGACATAAGAAGGGTAAGTGATCATCTATATAATAAAAATGAATCGCTAAATGTGTTACTAAGTGCAAAACTTGAGAACGGCTGGACCAAATTGGATAATTCTTTTTTTGTTGTGTTCCTTATTCTCAGGAGAAGGTTTTTAGGTAGGGTGGGTAGGTAGGTTGGTAGGTTGGTAGCGGTCGGTGGGTACGGTAGGTAGGTAGGTAGGTAGGGTAGGTAGGTTAGGTAGGGAGGTACGGTAGGTAGGTACGCCGTAGATAAGTACTCGTAGGTGCATCCATCGAAATCGGTTCAACGATGGAACTGCAGTTGCAGATCGTTTTAATATGGCTTTATCAATATTTACAATTGCTTCGTAAGATGACTACGTGAGCTAGATCTCGTAGCCCAGGGATAGCGAACCTATGGCACGCATGACACGGTTGGCACGCAACAAATAATTCTGGTCACGGCACTGATTAAAGCACGACATCTAAATACAATAACATTTTGATTTCCTTCAGATCTACAGCCCATTTAGCTTCTGATCTACTTTGTCTTTGTATAGCCTTACTTTTCTTTAATAGGTAATAACGATGGCAGGGAACATGGATTTGAAACGCAGCGCAGATGCAAAAATGTTCGCGATACCTTTTGTATATATTTCATTATTCAACTTCCTTTCTCGTCCCCATCAACAGAGCTCATATAAAAACGTCTTCCTTAACTGCAATATACGATGTCAACCAACAAAATAAAGGTAGTGGGTATTACCACAAGATATTAAGCGGTCTATTTATAAAATGTATGTAGGCAGCGCTGGCCGCTCACGGATGTGGGCCGTCCTTGACGCAGGGCCGGCCGCCGAACTACTTCGATAAGGTACATGTAATAGACATGGATTGCTCAACAAAATACTTGACACCCTTGCTATACATTCACACATACATGGAACACTCCTTTACTTGGAATTTGGACCGGACTCGAACAATCCTTTTACTTCCCATTTGAATTCTTTGTAAATTATCGTTTTATCTACCAGATGACAAATATAGAAATCTAGTGTGTTTGGCAGCTGTGGTCTGACTCCTGACTAGTCACAAATGTGTTTTATCCTTCTCGCAGGGCCAGAAAACTATTCCGATAATGTTTTAAAACTATCGTATTAGATGACCCGAATAATATTGCAAAACATCCACATTCTGTTGGTTGCAGACTTGATTGGGGTTAGTCTGCAGCTTTTCTTTTCAGGCATGCAGGTTCAATTACATCTTCAGGGGTTTTGATAGGTACTGGTAATCATGATTTATGAACTCCCTTTATCACGCCGGAGTCATAGAGTGAAAAGAAAACTCAACATATTCAAGTCAATCGTCACTGTGTCGTCACTCAAGTTTGTCATTGATTTCAATTTGACCCTTCATCCACTTTCTTAACGAGCCGATTTTGGTCGCCAAGCGGCCCGACATTCAGTCGCGTAGTCCAATCGTACACGTTGTTCATACTTATTATGTATACTCCGTTACGAATCTCAAGTAATTGGCCACATGGCAACGGATACATTATTTTTTATTTATCATACATACGTACCAATCAATTTATACGTATATGGCGTCAAGCTTGTTAAACTTATACTGGAATTGGTGCATTCAGTTTTTGTGTAAGGAGATTTTTTGTAGGTGTAAATTATTGGTAGATAAAATTAGACTCGTTGCATGCCGACACCAACATATTTGGGAAAAGGCAAGGATGGAGCTGATTTCGTAATAGAGTTGTTGAATCTGATAACGTTGATTCAGACTGAATCAAGTATAAGCCAAGACTGAGGGCCAAATGCGTAAATAACTGAAATTACTTAACATCAACTTAATCGTACAGATAGTGATCAAATACATCTGGATTATACGATAAACCGCAGCAATTATTTTGCATAAAAAGTCAAATTAACAAGACAGAAACGTGCAAAAAATTTCGCACACTCCGTATTGAAAACTATTTCGCACATACATGCAGCCGGTTGAAATAGCGATGGAGGCAATACAAAATAACCACAATGATTTGGAGGAAGCTATAAATATTGAAATATAAATTATAGCTAAGATTCTTTAAACAAAACCTGTTGTACAGACAAGTTACGGCAATATATTAAAGTGTTTCGTCAATCGTAGACCTTTCGTAATTAATGCATATGGTTATTATTAAAAGTAGTGATACTGCTAGGATTCTTGTACGAGTTATTGCGACATAGTATAAATAAATATGACGTTCTGTTGATGAATGAATGTAACTACACGTAGGGTTTATACTGTACAATTAACGATTATTGTAAAATTTGTAACGAACTATATTAATAACGTATTACAGAATGATAAGCCATGTTAAGCGAAAATAGCTCTTTAATAACACTCCTAAATTAGAAGTTGAAATCATTACTGACGTTTTTGTAACATTGATATATTATAGCTGTTATACTCTTCTTTTGACATATGTCAACTTTTACTTTTTGCACCAAATGTTTAGCAGCTAATTCTACATTTTCATCTCACTAAAAGTCTCACATCCTGCTACTACAGGATCTATTAAAACAAAAACATCTAATCCTACAAGGATATCATTGTAAATATTACTCTAAATTCTACAACATTGCATCGATACATCGGCATATTGGGTGACGTCATTCGTCAACCAGTCCTCGACCAAATCCGTATGAGCACAAAGACCCAATGACCTTGTGGCCAACTAGGCGACAGAAAGAAAGGAGAACAAACGCTAGTCCACTTTGCGTGGACGAAAAAATGGGAATTCTGGTCTGAGTTTTGAATTGAAAACCATTCGTTAATAAGATCCGGGATGTCAAATTTTGTGTTTTGTAGGTCCGGGAATTAGAATATAATAAATTATATAACTGTTTGAAGTTTGTAGCTCGTTCGGATAATGGTTTATGATACTGCGGCGCCTTATCTGCATTCAGACTATATTCTGTTTTTGATTGTTTGATCTCTGAGGATTAGTATTCGTTATCAAAGCCTTTACACTTGCTTATCTTATATAAATGAGTGCTAAACCTACGTATATATATGTTACATTATCATAACCTGTTTCCTATTCCATGACTAGTTTAGGAACTAATTTTACAGCTTTTGGATCGTGAGATTTTTGATTCTCACTGAGATCTTCTTTAACTACTAATCTTAGTAACCTTCTCGATTCTATAATATTTTGTGATGTCAATTTATCAAACTAGTCTACAAAGTATCCTTCCTGGTGACTTTTAAGCTTAATATAGGAAATGAGTCAGTTAATTTTATCTTCTTAATTTCCATAATCATTCAAACGATCTGATTTGATTTTGATTTTAACATTTTTTACCAGCACGTGACCAAAATGATCTTTTAAATTCCACCGTATGTCTAATTCGACTTTGACAATAACGCCTTCGTTTGACTGCGTTGTTGGTCTATTGTTCACAAGCGCTACTGCTGAGTATCAGGCCCTGGGTTCGATTTCCATGTCGGGCAAAGTATTATTGGGTTTTTCTATCTGAAATTTATCAGTAGCAGACTTAAGATTTGTGCCCGGTTGATGGCAATAGGCTCGCCCCCTATTACATAGGACATAAATATAACTGGTGAAATGTGGGTGCACTATGCCTAACTCTTCGGGAAAGCACTTGTGACGTTATGTAGTAAGGGCGGTTTTCATAGTTCAAGTATCACTATTTTTGTGCAATTGACTGTACCTACCACGTCAAATAAATACTTATTTATTAATGTCTGTTATATTCCAAAAATATGTCTGTTATTCCCCAAATAAACAATTTTTTCAGAGGTAACTAGGTAATATAAGTTAATTAAGTAGTAGCAATTAAGTTTTTATTGCGTGATTAATTTAAATTGCATTTGATGCATCGTGAATAAATAATGAATTTGTTGTTTGTGATGTTGTTTTTCATTAAACCATATGGAAAAAGGCAAGCAAAAAAAGTGTATAATTGTATTTGCAAAGCAACAAAGCATATTTGAAAACCTTCGAAAAATTACCACTCTTATTCTTGCTAATATAATAAAGGCGAATGCGTGTGTCAATTTTATAGCTGCAGTGTTTTACGTATTTTGCTGAATTTTGGCAGAAAAGTCCTTGTTTCTTAAAGTTAAGTAAAGTAAAGTAAGTAGTTTCGAATTAATATTATTTCCAATTAAACAAATATCAACTTTATGGTAGTGTAAGTTAAGTCTATCTCTTCTAGACTATTAGTAGAATTTAACACACACATACATAAAGATGTGAAGCCTGTGGGTAAAGATTGTTTGATATGTAGTGCCAAGGTTTTGATTGGTCACACAAGAAACAGTGAATTGGAACCAAACCATTTGCATTATCCTAACTATATAATAATATAAATGCGAAAGTTATTACGTTCTTTTGGTACGCTTTCACGCTAAAACAGCTGAACGGATTAGGATTAAATTTGGTTCATGTGTAGACCACGACCTGATAAATGACATAGGATACATTTAATCCCGATATTCCCACGGGATCGAGACTTATGCGGACGAAACCGCGGGGCGCAGCTAGTAGGCTATAATTATAAAATCCTAAAGTTCGGCTGTATTTATACTTTCAAGATGAACATGTGCTTCATCTTGAAAGTATAAATACAGCCGAACTTTATCGGAATGACCTCAATAAATCACAAAAATATATCCAAGATCGTTCTAATGTTGTTATTTAATAGTCACCTGCGTCTTCTGAAATGGCAACCGTGTCACGATGATCACGACGTGTAACGTGTGTGTACTATCAGGGTTGGCAATGTAGCCTTATTTCTACAGCATTTTTTTTGTAGGCATGCTCTTGGTCACATTTCTCGTGGTGACGCAATACAGAAACCAGAATTTGTATCCTAACCAATATTGTAAATGCGAAAGTGAGTTTGTTTATTATGGTTTCACGCTAAAATGGCTGAACGGATTTGGATGAATTTTGGCACATGAATGAATGAATTGCCACGATCCCAGCGTGGTTACCAGACTCGATAAATCGAATGAACCCCCAGATGAATTTTGGCACAAGGCACATTTATCCCGGTAGTACATCCCTGTGGGATAATTTCCGAGTATATTTTAAAAACAGACCACATCTAAAAATTGTAAAATGGGTGGATGTTTCTTGTAAAGCGTCTGTGTGGTTCTTATCTTCCTTCTTAACGAAAGTGTACTGCGGAAAATACACAGTTGGAAAACGGAGTGTACGCAATAGTACATACAGAATTTAATTTGCTTTGTTGCGATCGTAGTAAGCTTTACTGACATGAAATTTTACAGATAGTTCTCCCGGGGGCTGCGTATCTATCAGATTTAATAATGATCGATTCAATGGTTTAGGCGCGAATAGCAGACAGACTGACAAAGTTACTTTTGCATTTATAATATTAGTATGGATGCCAGCCCTGCAAGTAAACGCACTAAATGAACGAAAATTATCAACACAACATATCTCACCTTGACTCGGCACTGACCCAGATTAATAGATAGTACTTTCGACTTCGGTCGATAATCCCTCTCATTTTGATGTAAGGCACATTTTAGACGTTGAACTGTTTACAATTTTTTTTACTTTTTTCTATCAAAGATGAATTTAGAATTGATGATTTGTCATTTAAAAAAAAAAAAATGGTTATTTTACCAATTTTTTTTTTTATTGCGTTTTATATTGTTATTGCGTTATTATTGATTAGAAGACGACGATTTTTTGATCACATGCAGTTTTTCGAGGAAGAAATCTACGTTAAATTATAAGATGACGTGGATATTTTGATTAAGAAAAGATCTGGAAATTAATTATGGAATTACTTATTGTTAATTATTAAAACAATAAAAATGTTTGAAATGCAAATAAAATTTACCGGTTTCCTAGCCAAATAATCAGTGGGTAAATCGCTTGTGATTGTTAAACATGATAATTGATAAAACTTTCTATTTAATGATAACATAATATGTTCGGGTTTTCCAATGTCACAATTTGTATTTATCTTTCGTACTTATGACAGACTGAGTTAAAACCTTACGTCTAATTTTTTGCTCTAAAACAAAATGAGGAACATTTGGATTCATGTGGACAACTGACCTAGGAAATCAAGTGCAGTCTAGAATACAAGGCATTTAATTTTGTACCATAGTATCTACGTATGCTTATATTTTAAATGTACTATCTTCCCACGCCATCATCTTGAACGATAGATTTATAAAAAAAATATAGACAAATATTTTTTTGGCCTATGTTGATGATGGAACTTGAGTTATGTGTTTTCAAAAATGCTGCAATCAAAAATACATATAAAAATCAAGTAAAATAAATGTGAAATTAAATTGAGAATAATATATGTTAAATATTTTATTTCTTTACCAGTATACCCGCGAAATTGAGCGGTTTTTTATATTTTTTATTTATATTTTTATGGCACCTCTTTCATGAGCTATCCAAACATAAAAAAATATAAAAATATTATGGTTAATATAGTATATATTAATATATATAATTATTTTAATACTAGCTACAGTTATGCTACATTACTTTAGTAACGAATTCTCCATTGTTTTCTACAACGAAATGGGTAAACCTGAAATGGATTTTCCGTTTTGCCAATTATTGTATGTATTTCATAATTATTATCCTGGAAATACGTAACAATAATATTTACGTCACGTTTATTCATGATTGCGGCTAGGATGCATGTTAGCAAACTAGAGTTGTAACAAGGAAAATGTCGACTGGAATTAGTAAAAATGCACTGATAAAAATGTGGGTTTTACACTTAAAAAACATAAAATTAAATCAAACAGCATCAAAGCAGTGGAACGTTCATTCCTTTGTAATTTTGTCGGTGTCGTGTGAACGTGAAATGAAACAAAAATGAACATTCAAAAAAAGACATTCACATGTTATAGGGGGCGAGCCTATTAGCATCAACCAAATATTCGTTGGTATGAAACTGATAGGTGTCTATAACGCACTCTCTCTCTTTCTACCAAAGTATAAACTACATAACATCACGCCTTGTTTCCTCGAAGGGTTGGGCAAAGGTGTACCTATAGTACACCCATATTTCGCCAGTTATGTTTAAGTGCGAGCCTATTACCATCAACCGGGCACAGATCCAGACTCAGGGCTGCTACTAAGAAGTTTGAGATATAAAATCCCAATAACACTTTGCCCGACCTGGGAACCGAACCTAGGACCTCATGCTCAGCAGTAGCGCTTGCAACCACTAGACCAACGAGGCAGTCCAGTAGTAGGTATAGTTGTAACCCATGTTTACAAAAATATAGTACTCTAACTTTGATAAATGTGCACGACGATGTCGCAACAGCATATTTGTAAATACATCAAGTACTTAACACCTATTGAAATTCCTTTACAAGAATTTATTAACCTTTGCAGCAGCCTTGCAATCTGTAAGTATGACATAAAAATATTATTTACAAGCAAGTACATGCCTACTTGGACACGCCTTTACCAACACTTGATACTCTGATAATATCATTAATAGTATTCAAGTTCTTGACGTTAAAAGTCTTCATTCAAGTATTCAAATTGTGGTTTATATTTCTGACAAGTAAGTTGTGTTAGATAAGTTACGCAAGCTTATTTTTATTTATTTTTGTTATTCGAACTAACAACAAGCTGAAGAGCTATTTTAAGCACTCGGTCAATTAAAGTTCTATGGTTCAGCAGTACTAACACAGTATTTATTAGTAATTTCGAGGTTTCTATTTTTATAAGCATTTCTGTAAAAACAGTCATTTATATAACAGTCATACTTATATAATATAACATTCATATTTATATAATATCGTTGTATTGTTTACTAACTCGATTTTATTAAGAGGCGCCCCAAACATATCCAAAACTAAGAACCTGTAATGCAGTCATCAAACATATAAAATACCACACTGCACTTTTGACTCCATTCAAACGAAATAAAACATTTATAATAAAACTCGCCCAAACACGTTTGTGACAAAAAGGAAAAAAAAAAAGGAAATCAAGATAAAGGCGAAAAAAAAGATGTCCACCATATAGCCATAGATAAATTGCTTACGAAATTAAAGTATCTATTTAGGTATGAATGATATAGGTACATAAATACTTAATTAATTAATAAAAATAAATTAATAGATAAATTGTATCATTTTATTTTTTATTTTTATCAATAACTTTAATTGATTTGCCCGATGACCAGACATCATAAAAATTATAAATAATAAAATGCACGTGTTGCTTATCACGTTATCAACATTCGGAGAGTTCGCGAAAATTCACGAAATGGTGCGAAGCGATGGTTCATTAAAATAACTGGAACTTTGAAATAGACTGGTAAGCTAATTTTAACCTTATTTTTTCTTCGTATAACTATATTATTACTATCATATTGTGATAAATATCTTTTATTTATTTCAGTCAGCAAGATTGTTAGCCGAAATGACTAGTTACCCAGGGTGCGGTAGCCTAAATTCAGTCACCCAGAGAGATTTCATTTAATGTTTTGTGTTCAGTAATGTAAATTATTTTGCATACTATTGGATAGAATCAAGTTTTTCTAACTGAACAGACAGCTGTGCTGCTGGGGAGTTTGTTGCGCCTCTTTGTGTTTCCAGCTAAAGCACTAGGAAGTGGTAAATGGCAGGTGTTTTGTGGGACTTTCTTATGTAATTTTGACGTCGTCTCAGCGTAGTTTGATGGGTGACATCTTTACATACCGAGACTCCTCCGTGCCTCGGAAAGCACGTTAAGCCGTTGATCCTGGCTGTCATTCGTGAATCTTTGACAGTCGTTAGGAGTCGTCAGAAGCCCGAAAGTCTGACAACCAGTCTTACCAAGGGGTATCGTATTAACCAGTTACTGGGTTGTGGAGGTCAGATAGGCAGTCGCTCAATGTAAAATGCTGGTATTTAGCTGCATCGGGTAAGACTGGAAGCCGTCCCAACATAGTTGGGATAAGGCTAGGCAGATTGCTGGGCAAAGGCTGCCCTTTTTCCTTCCAAACCTCTCTGCCTGCCCTGGTCATGTTGGCCCTGCAACCATGATCAGATCGTCACACCACCCTCGCCACGGGCTACCTCAACATCAATATCCTCATTCAGGTGGGGAGCCACCACTATTTACGGAAAAAATAAACAGATTCATAAACAAACCTTACTTGATAAATTCAAGGCCTTTTCCAGGGCCAAGTCAATTAAACAGACCCCATTACAATGAAATTTTTACATGTAATTTTAATAACAGACAAATTGATTCAAACCATAGTTCTACTTGTATCCACACTAATACAGCAACTATTTGATGTGTGTGTGTGTGTGTCAGTGTGACTTTTCCGAGACGACGCACCTAGTGTGAGCATGTGGGAGTGAGTGTATGTTTTATTTATTTTATTTTATTTATTACGGAAAACAAACAGTGACGTCATTACATTTTGTAGGAAGAAATACAAAAAAGATACGGCGAAATGTGTAGCCAACAACATTTTCCACGGTATACACATAAAAATAATAATCATTAAGTACAAACTATGCTATAAAAACTTAAACGTACTACAATAATTCAAGTGAATAAAACATTTTTTTGTGCTAAAGAATAAAACAAAAGTAAAGAAAAATTACTAGTGACTAAGTGTTTTGACTACAATATTTTTGAAACTACCAGCAGATAGAGCAAACGTGTATGTTTATGAGTGTGTGCGTTGGTTGAGTCTGTGTGTGTCAGCTCGCGCGTACCAACGATAAGGTCAGGGTCACACGAATTGGTCTTTCATTATCTTTCGATGGAATGACACTGGTTTTTGTTATACTTTTTTTGACTGGTTTAATTTTATGTATTTCACGCTATCTCTGTACGAAATCGTTTTCTATTTCTATTGTGTTTTGCCTTTTTTATTTGGGTGCATATTTTTCTTTTATTTTGTAGAAAACAACTTTATAATAAATGCTTAGTGATAGAAATCGTTTATGTAAATAGTCTGTTTTGCAATGAATATATTATAAAAACAATTGAATACTAGTTTAATAATCAATAGAATGGCTATTCAAACAGAAGAACTAAACCCTATCATAGCTGTTTTTAGATTAAATTGCAAAATATTTATTTAATCGCATAGCCCTTACATACTTAGTTGAGAATAAGACGATTTTCAAAAAAATCGTTTTCTTTATATACAGAAGAAGACCTTTAAAGAAGATTAATTTATAGAAGTCCTTTATATTAATTAGGTATTCGTTTTGCTCTCAATAAAACCCCAGGAGGCCTTTACTAAACATTAAAGCTATCTTTGAATAAATAATCTGTTTCATACAACAATCAGATATCGACTAAATGAATTTTCGCCGAAATGTACCCATTGTATTTGCGACACAATACGAAAACAAAAAGTAGCATCACCAAATATATTTACCCGGCTTACTTTAATTCAATATTCTCAAGAGCCAGCAAGTGCAAAAACAGGAAAATTTCAAAATAAAAAAGCCTCTATTTTTCACCGCTTATTTTTACCCCTCGCCTTTATTATTCTGACCTCGTAATATATTACATTTACTTTGTTTTTCAATATTCTCATCGCTCTTTCTAATATTATGAATTTATAATAATTTGTTTGACAGCCTTATAACGAAGACAGTTATTAAATTTTCAAACAAACTGTACTGTAACTTGTAAAAAATCCAATCTATTATATTTAGAGGGTGGTTTTTAAGTGCTACGAGTCCTCTACGCCTGTAGCCGCCTACGCTCGTAGCGGGCCCCGCACACAACGCCTACGCAAAACGTAGCGCTCTACGAGTGTTTGTTTGTTCTGACGTCAGACTAACTATTGCTAACATTGAAGCCCTACTACGTAAACAAATTACACTCATTTGTCTAGTTCCTCATACAAGTGCATCGGTGTAAAAATAACACCGCTTAAAACACTTAACGGAGTGTTAAGGTTGTTTGCATACCATTTAGTTCTTTGTTCGAAATTAATAAAATTGCAGAGCAGAACATGTTATACTATGCAAAACGATAAAACAAACCGCGCGTATTCTGGAGGCACGAATATGTTTAATCAAACGGCTAGGTGTCATGTCAGTGAGTGAAGCAGACAGACGTATATGTTAGCGAGTGTGAGTAAGACAAGAAGTGTAGCAACAAGTGGCGGGCGCGAGGCGCGGGGGCGCGTTATCGTGTCCATGACGTCACGACCCTTTCACTGTCCGAAGTTGTGTTCTGGCGTCGGAGACTTCAGTCCGCGCGGCTCGGTCACAGCGTGAGTACGTCTCGCGCTTAGTGTTCCTAAACTTCACTGACTCACGCGTCACTCGCTAAAAGAATACGTAAAAAATATCGAAGCCAACTTTCGTCAGGAAAATAGTTCACACGCAAACGGCCCGCTCGGTCCTCCGTGTGTTACCTTTCCTGTTGACTTTGGATCTTCACTCCTGACTTACACCAGCAGCAACATGGGCGTCATTAAAGTGAGCCCGGACGCCGCGGCCCTATACTCTGCCTGCGACATGCTCGATGACATGAAGGTAAGTGTTACGAGAGAAAATCATGTGATGTCCAAAAGCGACTGCGATGGCGTCGTTCCAACCGGCTAGTTCCGTATTAGTGAAAAAAATATTGTGTATCGATGCGTGGGCGCAGACATTTGTCTCGTCTCTTCAGTTTACGCGACGTTTCGCGTAATTCTAAATATTATGCGCTTTTACGCGATGGCATTCGGTGCGACGCACACGCCGGGCGATTTAATGCAGATCGCGCGCGTTTTCTACCCGCAGTGAAAACTCGTGTCGTACGGTCAACGGAAGCGGGTGCCCTTATCAGTTGTTTGTGACATGATTGCTATAACTAGAATTCCTACGTGAGAACATTCACACAGTTTTTTAGCCTACGATTTAGTACGTAAAACGTGAATTGATAATGATAGAAATTATTTCTCATATACCCACCGCAAATTTATTAAATAAAAGTTGGTTGGATTTTTTTGTTGAATAAAGTAATTTTTTATTAGAACTTCGATGTAACAATTGTTTTAGTTGACGTAGATAGTTCCTCCGTACATATTACAAATGATTCAGGGTAATAAAACCAATGGAGCTTGTGGTAGACTATACGAAGATCTGAAAATTTACTCAATGACGCAATGTCGTTAAAAATTGTTTTGATTATGCTAGATTGGACGAGGCATGCCGTGTGACGATAATGTAATCTCGTGATAGCAATGCGTGAAAAGTTTCTATTGTGAAATGGCAACAAAATGTAAAATAGAAAAATGATAAAATTAATAAAGAATTAGAAGAGCAATTTGATGTAGAGGAGTAGAATAGAATAGAAGATTGTATCGTCCATAGCAACAATGTTACAATATGCGTTAATCGTAGGAATTCGTGTCTAGCCGGGTGTGTTGTCTTGCACGCAATGCTTAGCAACAGTGCACGCTTCGTGCGCATGCGCGAGGATTCCTTGTGTTTAATTTTTTTTCTTTAAAGTTTCAACAACTCAGATTTATTGCATTTTCATGGTCAAAATGAGAACGTATTTAGAAATATCGTTTCGAATAAAAATATGGAAAAGCAAAGCTTGCTGATTAAATATATTTATCATAAAATAGGTACGGCCCCGAAATTAATATCATTTACATAATATCGTAATAAAAACACACTGGTATCGAAAGATAAATTTTGTTTTAGTGTGAGTTCAAACATATTGATATTGGTGGAGCGTTCGAGCTGGCTTAGTTACCTATATTAACGTTTTTTGCCTTTCCAGATTTTTTTTCGTCTGTTGCCTGACGTGATCTACTACAGTTGACTAGTTTTATTTGCTTTATACAATATTTTAATGGCAGATCTTCGAAATTAATTTCGTTTTATATGGTCCGGATTTTTATTCAATTACATAAATGCGCTTATTAATTTTTAGTGTGACAAAAAGTGATTAGATTGAATTTTACGAATTCTAAAGACTGAATTCATAACGAATGAATTTAATTTTTACGGTCCTACGATTTCATACTACACGGTTCTTAAGCATTCAATACTCACAAATATTCGTACTTTTTCTTTGTCTTCACGAGTTGGACTTCGATTTCTTTCCGTTGGTTTCTCGTTACAATTTCCAATACATTTACTAGTATCTAACATGTTGGTATTTCGCATTGCCACTCATGCAAATCGTAGTTCAATGGAGAAAAATTAACATGTGGACTTAACACGTGAGTGCGTGGGATTATTTCAATGTCGTTTTATTAGAAACACTCTTTTTAAATATCACATCGACATCTATTAAAATTAGCATTATGTTTATTTCTTTGTTTTATTATTTCAACATCTGATTATTGGGTATAACTATTAACATAATCGACTCGAGCATCATTACTTTTGGAAACTTTAACTTCAATATTAGCTATATCTAGACTTTAGTCTTTGTTAGCAACCGGATCTAAATTAAGTCGTAAATTTTCTAATTTATTTGATTCAGATGTAATTACGTACCTAAATGGTCCTGTATTTATTCTATTAGTACTACAAACGGATGCGTCCAATTAGATGAAGCTAAAACGCATGTTCAACGGAATTTACATCAGCTGTTTAGAAACGTACTGACATTACACAAATTATTTTTGTAACACTTGATAAAAACATAGGGCAAGTTGATTTTAATAACAATTGTTTTACGAGTATTACTTGTGACAGTGGTGATAATAATTGTGTCATTAATTTAATTATTGAAGGGTACGGTGATTGCCAGTCAACTGTCAGGTGTGATGTAAAAGAAGTCAATAGTAATACAGTTAAAATTATACCTTGGTTTACCAATATACAATTAATTATATTTTATTGCTTTTAGTAACGAAAGTAGGAATTTTATTTGTGTATCAACAAGTTTTGATTTTATAATATAGTCAACTAAAAATATTAAACTTAGAAATAAAAGAATTAGACTTTTTTTCTTCAATAAATGCTTCTTCTGATTGATAATGTACAATATTTTAAGTATTCAATCTTACCCCTAGCCTATGTCCTAATCGGGTCACTCGTTCGCATTGTACTAAAGCATTTGCATATGTATAAGTAGGTACATAGCCCAGATAATATTAAAGTCCTTTCAGTTGAGGCATATATGACTTTCGTTATAGATAATAATATGTTCATATAGGTAGACTAATAGTGCGTGTTCGAAACCAGTCCTTGTTGGATACAGGACAATAGAATTTGTTACTGTTTGTTCTTATTTAATGGACCTGTATTTGATTTCCGTTTCTTTGCTCGAAATCAGAACATTGTTTTTTTTAGACTATTCACCAATAGTTGAAGTATGTAGATATGATTGTTTTTTTAATGTCTTCTTGTCTTGTTATATCAATACCCAAAAATACTACAAAACCAAATTCCAAGCCTTAACGTTCGTAGACCTTACGCCATGTTGAATCTTCCAGTCAAAATCAGTTATCAACAAAACGTGTTCTAACTACGTCGCACACAGCCGCTCGCACGCGCTCACTCGTGAGCTTACCATCCTTGATATTAACAACTGAAGCATTTTCTATATTGCCCGCACTCGCGGATGCAGCGAGAATGTGGGTCGCGATGAGTTTTGAAACAACTCAATGTCGCAGTGTCTATCACGGCCTCGTATGCGTTGCGCCTTGTTGGTAAAAGTACACGTTTAGGAATTATTGTTTTTGATATAATTTTAATTCTGGGTTTATACTAAAAATACGTTTTCTTACTTAAAGAAAGTAAATTCTTTGGAGTGTCTTGTGGCTGCATGGTCGACAGCCTATAATTATAATATTACATTTTTATTATGGCGAGTAATAATCTTGCCATTTATGTCTGCTTAGGTTTCCAGTATAACCATAAACTATCGGTATTTAATATTTTTTATAAATATAATGTAGGTAGTTTGCTTTATTATTACTATCAGTAAATTCCTAGAAATCTCAATCATGGAAAATGGAAATGCGTCGCCATTTTAATAGGAGCTCATTTATATGGTATCCAGCAGAGCGTATTATTAATTTGTGATATTTTCAGGCACCCTGGTGGGGTAACTTCGAGAAGAAATTCATAATTTCATAGCACCTCAAAATCTCTAAATTATTTCAGTAAATCAAAATCGGTAGTAAATAGGTGATCTGGTCGATTGGCAACCCGTCTCTTTTGACCTATTTCTACCAGTATGCGCAGTATGTCACTTGTATACCTAATCAATGAACATACGCAGTTTTATGTACAAAAGTAAAAGTTGTATTCAACCTAGGCCTTGACATAATATTTAGAAAAACGACATTATCTTATCTTTTAAGATAAAATGATCACATTGAGCGAAGTACGCTCGTATAGCAACATTTTTAGGAGTTTTGATATCTTACAACGCAAATTATCTAGCCGGTTGACAATATTAAGATTCCTTATCGCTTATATCTTTTGGTATATTCTTATACAATGAAGGTGTGGCTGTCGCCTATTATTGGACCACCCCTTTCTTGCGTATCCTCTGTCACTCTGTCCTCTCTGTCCCTCTGTCCCCACTGTCCATCTGTGCCCTCTGTCCCCTCTGTCCCCCTGTCCCCTCTGTCCTTCTGTCCCCTCTGTCCTTCTATCCCCTCTGTCTCCTCTTTCAATGTGTGCGTATCATAAAAGATACTTAGTGGCCTTTTGGTAATTCGCAGTGATTATTAGCAATCAAGATAGTACCAAGACTGTTAGTTATCTACACAATGTATGGTACCTAAGGCTATATAATTTAAAGGTGCCTAGTCTAATATCATACTTACAAATTGATAGCTTCGATGTTATGTATCTGGGACAAATTGTATGCATGTTGATACATTATACATGACAGTTTTAAGTTTAGAGTGATACTTACTTGTATAATTGTGCGTACATATTTAATATAGGTAGTTAACCACATTCTACAGCATTTTGATTGGTTGTGTGATTGATTGTATTAAAAATTTAAAATAAATAACTACTAATCAAACGTATTTTAATGGGACTATCGATAATACAATTATTTACTTTCGTTAAGTCATCATTATTTTACTTTTACAATCGATTATTCAATTCAGACATGACTTGATGGATTTATTCCTGTCCATACCTATAAACGTTATTTGAAAAATATTTTAAAAGCCAATTATTTTCAAAAGAATTACCTTGGAGTTCTTAGCCGGCTTTTCTCGATAGGAAACGGCCAATTGGAACCGTGCACCTAGCTTCTGCTGACGTTACATATGTGCCCATAATTTTTTTACTTATGAGTTTATGAGTCACAATTTAAGACACACTTTAAGATTAGCGTCACTAAACTAGTATTTAGGTACTTTCAATTCATTCAGTCTTATTACTTCCCTACATTTCGAAGAAGTTTGATGTAATCTTGAATCTCTAAACTTCAACTATAAACTTCATCTAGTTCCCAAAGTAAAAAGGAAATTAAATTTAATCATTAAGACGAAAGTTTTACGGTAAGTATCCAGGTAGGAATTAGTCATTTAACCGTTGTTTTCTTTTTATCGCCGTTTTGCAACAGTATCAGATATTCTTCAGCGGCGTTACATTACCAGTACCATTGCCACGATGAAGCCTCGTGCAGACAGGCGCGCCGCGACACCGGTAATTGTACTACCTGAAGTTTTCTATTGTAAGAGTCGCATCGCGCCTGTCTGAACGAGCCTTGACGTGTAAATGTGATTCCGATATCTTTGTCCTTTTGTTGTCCACAAATAACCATCTAAGCTCCATAACAAACGTTTTAGTTTCAATTTAATTCATAAATATTTAACACTATTATTATATCTACGTATTATTATTAATAATATAATCATATCAACAATTTTATCGCCTCGCGATAATAAATTACTTTCACTTGATAATATCGTGAACTGGTTTGTATTAAATTCAAGGTTATTAACACAAAATGCGGCGTTTTAATAAAATTCAACTTATCTTTGTTTGCAACTACTTATGAATACTTATCATGAAACAGGGAAGAGTTAGTTTTTGAGATATTAATGTCTGCTTACACGAGTCCAATTCCCCTATAGATCGCCACAAGCCACATCTAACATCTAAGAACTAATGAGATACAGAGGGAATAGTGATCATACATGACGTTATGAACACACAACTTTCAAACTGCATAATATAACAACGACCTTCAAGGTTGCATTATAATTATAAATTCAAATTGTGACATTTCATTGATTTCATTCATAAAGGAAAAATATGACATAGAGTCTTTATTAAAATATTGCATAAAAAGATAATTAAAATCAATTAAAATACTGTATGATGAGCGAGGTTTTTCCCTTTATGTGTTTAAAATTACTGTGTAATCACCGGCTATTATAAATAATATCCAATTGATTACTTTGATCAATAGGTAGCTTACCTACTTACTTATATTTTATTATTCTTGGGAAAACTCATCATTGTGTGTTAATGTGCATATGAGTATTATACCCAATGATGTTTTAGTAAACAGATATGTTATGAGCGCGCAAAACGTGAAGACTAGAAAAGTACCCAATTGGGAAATATTGCTTTTAGTCTGAGCCACACACGCTTACGAGTGTGCCGCTCGGCGGGGAACACTTTTTTCTGTTGTTTTGTACGTGTATAACATATCTGTTTATTAGAATATCATTGATTATACCTATATTTATATAAGTAAACTAAAATAATAATAACGTAACATTGTAGTAAAAGCAGCAGCAGTGTAGTGATAAAAACTCGCAGACGGTAGATTATAATTTAGTGTTATCGAATAACTGTCTGAAAATCGATTTTCTTATTAATTTACTTTTTTTTTGTTATAACTTAAATGCCAAACTTTGATAGATCTATTACAATACATACTCCCGAAATCCCGCACATAATGAACAACAATAGTATTCGTTTTCGTTGTAGTTAATAGTTAAAAAGTTTTCATCAGGAAGCTGATTTAGGATCGTAAAATTTAACTATAACTTTTTTATTCAGTTACCAAGTAAGTAACACAGATCATAATCACTTAACCATGATTCCCCACCACAATAGACCAGACCATGATAAATGGCGGTCAGAACAGATAATGTCAAAGTGACCGGTCAAACAGGACGGTGCGTGGGAATTATCGACAATTTGTGTTCTGTGGTGATTGACACTACGTGGGCGCGGGACTTAATGTTGCCATAGCGATGTTGTTTTGTTTGTATTTTGGTTATTGGTGTTCCTATGTCCTTATGTTTATAATGGACATGTGGGTGCATCCGAATTTGAAATAATTCTCTGTTTATGTTAAGCTACTTATAACAACAATAACAAATAAGTAGGTAATTCAATAAAATAAAAATAACAATTATTTTAGAAGGAGGTTTTACTTATGTTTGAGTTCACTATGTGTCTTTAGAAACAGCTTAACTGACTTACTTAAAACAATGATATCCGGTTATAATAGCCAACACTTGCATTTCAGCCAATTTTAGGAAAATCCTGGATCCGGAGAATCCTAAAAAGCCGACAACTAGCCATTGTTGACTGTTTACCTCTGCCTTGGATTGTTATTATGACGTTTCTGATGAAACAGATAAGTCCGTATTGGTGATATTCGGGTAATCTAGCGCTAATTAATTAGTTCATATCGTTTGATTACGTGAGGCTTCGTCATAAAACGTGATTTTTGTTTGGAAGCGTCATCATTAGTTTCTAAACTTGGGCCTGTCAAATTCTCCTACAATTGCCGGTCGAAGAAAAAGTCTTTAGTTTTTATTAGTACAATGTTACTAGGAAGCTTTAGCTCGATATCTTCGAAAATAAAACTCGTATCGTACATTATTTTTGTTATTATGGCTTATTTCTTCAGGGTAATATGTCGGCTATCGATTAAGGGGATGGGGGGAGATGTAGGGGACGTCGTTTGCAATCTAAGTAAGACAAGGCAATAATGTTTAAAAAATCTGTTTTTCGATTTTCATTTTTGTAACATTTCCCCCACATAATGCGGAAGAAAGAAAGAAAAATATTTTATTTTTGAGACACGCATAAAATATACAAACAGTAACAAAGGAGCATTTATAACTAACAAAAATAACAAATCAAAAAAACCTAAACAAAAAAAAATACCGTACCTAATTAAGAATGTCACTATAATTATTACGGCTTTTTATCCTCATTATATCAGTTATTTCACTAATTCAAAATAACTACTTACCAACAAAACAGACCTATCTGTTTACGTACTAATTTAAAAACATGATAAGGCCTACTTTTACCCGACTGCGAGCCCCAGAAGGAGGGTAATGTTTTTCGAGAGTATGTTTGTATGTATGTCGATTACTTAGGCACGCTCTGTAGCCTAAACGGATTGATGAATTTTAAATTATGAGGTGTCGTTAGATTCGTCTACTCTATAAAATGTTTAAAAAGGGAGAGAAAGGTTTTTTAAATAAATAAAAACAGTATTGTTGAAAAATATCATGTAACTATGGAAAAAAAAATTAAGAAAAAATTCTAAATCTAAATCTCGTGTAACCTCTGAACTCTAAAATGTACTAATATTCCTATCTTTTAGATTTAAATTTTTACTAATTAAACTCTTGGTTATCAGTTGTGGAATAAAAAAATATGTTTATTAAGACCGTAGCACCAGTAAGTACCTACTACGGCCTCAATAAACATGTTTTTTTCACATTTAATAAATAATTTTATTTATAGTAAAGTTTGTTCACACCAATCGATTCAGAAAGTACTAATTTTATTTATTTTCTTTAGTCATTAATTTGGAGTGAGAGTCAAGCCACAACCCTAGAAAATACTTAGATAATAAAGTGCATTCACATCAAAACATGATGCATGTAAAACAAACAAAAAGAGCGACTGTTTCAAACAAAAAACAACAAGACAAATTGTTTTAATCAATCAATCTTTGAACTTGAAACAATCAATCAATAAACCATGCTCATAAAAAAACGTAAATGTCTAAACATTAGACACAATAAATTTAAACACGCTTACACACGTCTTATTCTAAATCTAAGCTCATTAATATTATCAGCGATTATCCTCCGATCAACTTTGAAGGCTAGTATAAATCGAGTAAAACGCCACAGAACTAACAAACATTAAATACTAGAAGCGTCACGTCGTAACCACAGAGAATTTATTAAAACACGTAGTATGTGCTGCCAACGGTTGCTTCACAAGGGAATGTCGGAGGACGTAGTTTGTATGCGACGTTGCGCGCACTGACTGACGTACTAATGTTAATAATTGCTGTGCTCGATACTCGAGCCTTCTACTTGATAAGCCCTTGATCTACAATAGTCGATTAAGTTAATTGATTTATTTTTCCCTCGATTATAGTAATGGTGTGCTGTTGTTGATCGGAAACATTGACTTGAGAGATTGTAGCATACCATTTTGTACTTATTAAAAATATCGCGGCTAAATAATAACATCCTCACGGGTTACACGTTAAGCTACACTTGCCGCGGTCGGTTTGTGGATGGGTTACCATCCATTACATACCGAGACCCCGCCGTGCCTTGGAAAGCACGTTATATATCTTTGACATTCGTTACGGACAGTCAGAAACCCGAAAGTCTGACAACCAGTCTTGCCAAGGGGTATCTTGTTACCCAGTAACTGGGTCGTGGAGAACAGATAAGCAGTCGCTACATGTAAAATACTGGTATTCAGCTGTATCCGGTTAGAGTGGAAGCCGACCCTAACATAGTTGGGAAAAAGATAGGCAGATTGACAAAATATTGTGACAATGTTTGCTATTTCTATATTGGACAGGGAGTTGTCGTCTCCAGAGTTGTTAATGAAGTCACAAGCAACTAAAACAAGGGCTAACATTTCAAAGGAATCGTTAAATAGTTTTAACATTTCATTACCACAGAAGGCCATAAAATTAGATTTGCATTCATATAATGGTGAACTAAAAGTCATTGGACGCAACTATTGTTTAAACAATCGGTCAAATCTTTAATCGACGGATGTTATCTGCGAACGTAACATGGCGACCGTGACATAAGTCTGTTTTTGAAAAATAAATTAAATTCTAAAAGTTCATTGACATTTTTGAAATGGAAAAAAATATGCACGCAACATGTAAATTGTTTTGTATTCGTTTTGAAAAGAATTCAAGTTTGGAAAATGATTTATCAAACTGATAGACGTAAAAAGCTTGAACTCTTTCGACATAAGTAGATGTTTATTTAAAATGGTCTACGTACCTAGATAATTGCCAAGCTTGTACAATCCTATGCCCGATGTACTTTACCATCGGCAAAATGTCGAACTTTCATACAAACTTTCCACCCCTCATGTAACCCCTTTTCATTAAATTAAATCTGGGTACCTACATTAAAAAAAAATATGCTCACCTTGGTTACAAAATGAACCCTTGTGCCAAATGTCATGCCTGTAGACCCACCGGATAAGGCTGTGCGTTGTCTGACAGTAAACGAATTTATGTTTCTTCCACGTTAGGCGTCGGTCGAGATGAAACCATAGGTACAATACGCTGTCGTGTGGTGAGATAGTGTGACATTATCAAGATGAACAGGTGTGACGTGGACCGATTGGCTTACGTTCGTCATTGCCTGCCACCCTTTGTAACCATGTGGTTATTTTGTCGGGACTTCTGCAGCATGTGTGAAGCTATAGCAGGGTCTGTGTGGCTTGCCAGTATTGCGGTGTCATCAGAAAATGTTCCTGTAGTAACCTCATCAGTCTGCGAGAGATCTGCAGTGTATACTGTGTACAACACCGGTCCAAGTACCGACGCTTGCGGTACTTCAGCAGTTAATATTTTTAATAAATAGGTAAATAATTCAGTGCTATTATTTAAAAACCTACATATTCACTAGGTAACAGAAACCGTATAAAACAGCGCGAAGTAGAACGAATTGCAAAAAAAAAAATTGCGTACCTACTAGTTCCATTTTACGTAGACACTGGTCAAGAAAAATGCAAATGTCGTCAAGTGAATGTACTAGCAAATAAGTAAATTACAAAGTAATGATAAATAAATCTGCAGTAAATTGAACAACACAATTAAAATGGCACTTATTGATAGAAATAAATGTCAACAAGACGACAAACAAAGATATAAAAAAAAACTTGTTTTCTGTCTCTGCTTTTAATCTGTGAATTATGGCCGCGCCCATAATTGTCTTTGGTTGCCAACCGAATGAGACACTAAGGTCATTTTGTACAATACACGTAGGTATTACCGATTTTATCATTTAATCGTATTGTAACTCAATTTATAAAAGATCAAAAGACAAACGACATTGGCAAACAACATAAGATACTTATACGGTACGGTCTTAAACTAAGTTACGAAACAATTATAAAAACTTTTATTTTAGAACAACAACACCACTTAACAACTACATGGAAAAGAAATAATTAAAACTGATATTTAAAAGTTAGTTAAGGTCAGAAAAGCCTCCTGGCAATATAACACATTTTTTACTACGTAATAAACATATAATTACTTATGTAAATGTAATTAATTAACACCTCGATTCAACGGATACACTATTTAGTATCTTGAATAAGCATTTTGATGATAATTTTCAATTTAATTCGTTTTAATTTGACTGCCTCCTTGGTCTAGTGGTCGCAAGTGCTTCTGCTGAGCATGAGGAGTGGGTTACCTCTCCTCCTCCTCCTCCTCCACCTCTTTCGGCCATGAGCTATAGATACGAATATAAAAAAATATTTGGCCTAGGTCTTAAGGGGGAGTCGTGAAAATTGATTCGCTGCTACATTGTTTAATAGATATCTATAAAATAGTCAACAGCATCTCAATTACATTATGATTACAAAGCATTTACCGCAACGCGTCCTTCGACGTTAAATACATAATTGATGAATTTCCAACATCAAATAATGAACCTTTTTCCTATAATTAAATGAGGCAAAGGTATCTCGTCGCGCGGCCTAACCCTTCGCAATTAACAAACAATTCGCTTCATAAATTCCAATGCGACAATGATTACCGCTAAATGGAGGACTTCATCACTCTTAATGACTGTAGCCTTAAATTCTTTATTCCGTGTTACATAAAGCAAAGAATTCTCAGCCAACTGTTACTTTTATGACTTTCAAATGAAGGTAGTCGTAAAATACAATCTTTGTTACAAAACGTTTTCGTTAAAATGTACAAGGGTTACTTTTAATTTCGTTTGTATAAGCCGAGTGACGCAAGCTAGACCTTGTCTGCAATATTAATGAATCGATTGGAATAATAAAACGTTGATATAGTTAATTTAAAAAGAAAGTGAAAATGAGTTCCTTCCCGCGCCATGGCGGATCCCGCGCGCCGCGAGCTAGTTCCGTTCCGTGTTACGCAGCACACGTATGCCGAGGCCATGCTAATTACTAGCCTCACGAAATCGAAAGTCACTCGATTGTCTAGATGTAGGACGCGATCGTATAAAGAAACGTAACATCATATCCTACTTTGAAATATTCCGATCGCGTATTGTTCTCTTTAGTCGCAAATATAAAATAAAACTAGATTTAAATACCACTTGTGTCATAAACAAAGCAGGCTTTTTTTTCCCGTCAGTATCAATAACTTGAGTGCAACGGTTGGTAACACAATTGACCTCTCGCTCGGTACATGTTACAAGCAATCAATGGAGATCTAAATAAAACAGATCAAATCGAAATTGTTTAAATTTCGAACGTCAGCCTCTAATTGCGGATTTCCGAGATAATTTGTTGTGCTGCGATGTTTTTTGTCTGCTTTTAAAATGTCTGCTCACGATCAGGCTATCCGTTGCAAGGTCGACGGCTAACTTTTGACAGACGAGCGTCGGCGCCATAATAGCATTTCCTACGGAATGCCTACAACTGACAGTCTAGCCTAGTCTATGCTTTGTTTGTCTTGAATATTTTATGTCGAAAAAAGTTATTTTAACTGCTGTTAAGATAATGACCAAGAAATGAACATACCTACGTACGCTAGATGCGTGTCTCATTGTGAGACCACTTGTTCAATGTTAGTCCAGTTTGTATTGTACCTTTTGTACTCGTTGTGTTGCCGCGTGATGTTTTGAACCTGTGTGTCGCACACGGTGACGCGGACTGTTACGTCTCACATTTTTCTTCGACTGATAACAATAGTTTAACATCAACACAGCTTAGGTTGTACCAAGATCTGATAACGATACGAAGATTTGTAAACACTTTTCCGGTAAACATCCGCTTTGAGTCAATCATACGTAGGTAACTTTACATCTAAGATTGCGAAGTTCTTTTGTAATGTATTTTTCAAATGAATAAATTTTGATATCGATCGCAACATATCGTATCCAATGAATACCTAATGCGTCGGAAAAACGCAATAAGTGAAAATAGAAATTGTTTTTGACAAGAAGGCAACTAATGTGACGATTATAAAACGAACTTTCTCGTTGTAAGGAATTCGATTGAGTAGTTCGAAAATATAAATTCATAATTTCACATTCCCGTTCCGTATAGCGAATTCGCGAGCCCGTTCTGTCTCGCACGCAAAAACTGGCAAGTTCACGATCTATGTGGTGTAACACGCGGCATGCGACTTTAGTCACGGGTTTGCTCGCTACTGTTTATGATTTTTAAATAATACATGGCATTTTTGTGACTGTTTCAACATTACTGATGTTATGCAACGTCTTTTGTTCGCCAGGCTTCGCTGCTATTTATAAACTTCTGGTATGACCATTTAAAGGAGTCGTCTTTTTCAAATTTTTGTCATTATACTTTAATTTCCTGCTCCAATTAAATACATATCCTTATCCATGTTCCAACAAATACCCTTAATACATAAAAGCATCAAAAATGATAAAACGTCAGTGTTACGGAACAATAAAACATTATTTAATGGTTGCGTGACGAATCCATGTCAAACAAACACACAGTGAGTACAGTCTATTGGCCTCCGATACACACATAATCATTATTATCGTATGTACAAATTCCGTGACTTAACCAAATATTTGATTTATGTATTGACTCAAACGTGTCTGGTAAAACTAAACGTTTTTACACTTTAAAAGTGATTTAATTTCGCAAAACTTCATAAATGATAAGTAATTAATTACGTAGGTAGCGACGTTCAGGAAAATGGCACACGAGATAAAGATATGTATCAAATTAAAAACATTGATCCTTTGGAAAAAGGTCTAAAGTTCAGTGAGGGAACGGACATCATTACCTATTAATCTCTAGAATACAATAGGATAGGATTAAAATTATTTTAACTCCTAGAATAATAATAATGAAAAATTAAATAGTAAAACATGGTGACAACGACCTTCATAATCCAATCTATAAGCTGAACGGCCTAACCTCGGATTTGTTTTTGAATCCTATTTCAATTTGCGTTCACCAGTCTCTCTTTTGTTCTCTCTACAAATAATATAACGTATTATTCCTCAGTTTGCACACGTATTGTTCTAGTTGAGACACCGTTTATACATAATTCACTGAAAAACAAAATAACTTCACGCAACATTCGACCTTGAGAGAACAGCTGATTTCTACGTCTCAATAAAAAGGTTTTAAAGTATTCTTATTCAAGTTTATAGAGAACACGGCTCGTGTCCGATACGATTTGTTACGATTGCGCATTTGACCTCAACGAGCTACCGACTGATTTCGAATCGATGAGGAAAAACAATACAAAATTTCGTATTTTAATCGAACGCCGTAACGAGGTCACTTCGCATAGTTCATGAGAGCGGCCGCGCGCCCCGCCTTGACAATGACAATGACACTTTTACAGGTTTTTTGAATTCACGATGATTGATCGACGAAGGCTTCCGATTGATAGGTTAATTAAGGTTGCGTTCTGAAACAAGATAAACACTTGCCAGTCTATTAAAATATATTCTTGACATTTGTTTTGAAGGTTTAATAAATAGATGAAGATTTATTATTGCTTAGAGTTTATTATTAGCTTGTGGTCGGCATGAACTGTTATGTAGTTATCGCCGAAATAGTATTATCAATTGCATCAACTATGACGACATCGTTCTCCAAAGTTTTCTAAAAGAAGGCCCCGATTTACTTGTCTTACGCAATACTTTGATGTTTCGAAATATTTTGCTGCAATGGTCCATGAGCCATGAGCATGCACTTTAAATTGCGTTTCAATGTTCTCAAACATATATAGGCTAGAACATCAGCTAAATAAATAAATGGAATAAGTACAAATAATAAAATATTATTTCCGTGTATAATTAATGCAATAAGTAGGTATGGACTTAACAAAAATACCTCATGACAATGAAAAATTAACCTATTTACTATAGCCGGTAAGCTCGCATTCGAACAACCATTGCTCATTCACAGAATCTAATCGCACAAACTTGACTTTAGAAATTCTAGTTCACGAATCCTGTTGCATTTATTATCAATAATGACACCAATAAAATGGGAAGTAGCGCAGCAGGACATAATTATCCAGTGTGACAAGAATTAAATTACGATAGCTTAAACGTGGCGGATAGAATTGATAAAGCAAGCAAGCTGGCGTGGGCAGTTCATGATAGATTTGTATTGTAAGCGGCCCATACTGTGTCTAGATGAAGTTAAAACTATTTGAACAGGTGGCTCGCATGTGTTTGCTCTTCGAAATTGCGTTTTGACGTCTGTTTTTCGAAGTTGTATTGTTATCGGTGTGTTACCTGTCTCGTCATTTTTCGATTCTGCTGTCTCTTTATTGAATAAAATATGCATTTTATTGAAATAACAATAAAGGCTGCTAGTGATCCATACTAATCACGAGCAGCCATGCATCGCAATACCACTTTTTTAAATCTTATATATAGATTTTATGGGCGAAAAACGAGCGACTGCCTATCTGACTTCCACAACCCAGTAACTGGGTAATACGATACCCCTTGTACGACTGGTTGTCAGACTTTCGGGCTGCTGATGACCCGTAACGACTGTCAAAGATCCACGAATGACAGCCGGTACCAACGACTTAACGTGCTTTCCGAGGCACGGAACAGTCACGATATGCAAAGATGGTCACCATCCACGAACCAACCCCGGCAAGCGTAGCGTAACCTGATGGATCGACCCGTGCGGGTGTTATTATTAAGAAGCTCCTCCAAACAAAAACGCGCTCGTCTTTTCCAAAAAAAAAACACAAAAAATACAAATTATTACTTACAGCACTTTTTGAAACCTTTAAATTTAAAGAGCATTCCAGAATTTTCATAATAAAATTAACGTGAAAATTCGCGTCCAATTCATTTTAAAACAAAACAACTACTAAATATGCACATAAAAGTAATTTATTAACCTCTTAAAGGAAAGAATAACAATTTCTGACACTTGTTTTTACTGTAACTAGTTATGTCTCGTCTCACGCATAATTTTGGTACGAGCAACAGGTACCTACCATTTCGTTGCGCAGTCAACTCGTTATCTTATTTACAAGTACTCAGAGATGTAATTTTCTGGCTTGTTTGTATATTGCTAATGTGTTGACCTGTGACACCTAGGTACCTATATAGAATGAGCTGACCCATGGCGTGTTAAGAAAAGATAAAATGTTACACTAACTATAAATGTACTAACTCAATACTAGGAGATAATGTTGTACCAATAGAACTCTAGTTCCTAGAGGTGAAGGAACCAGTATAACATTTTCATGCTCCGAAGCGTGTGCACTACATAAAACTGTCGTGATGTCTGTGAGCTAATGTTTTATTTTTTATATCGTACAGCTATCAATGTGTATGCTGCTTGAGTATTAGTTCTCGATGTTTTGGTTGGTATATTGGCGTGTGCTAGCTGACATATGGCTGTTCATTAAATGTATGTTTTGCGAAACTATTGTATAGAATCAATTTTTCTAGCTGTGCTGCTGGGGAGTTTGTTGCGCCACTTCTTCTTCCCAGCTAAAGCACTAGGAAGTGGTGACGGGTGGGCGTTTTGGGGGACTGTCTTATGTAATTTTGACGTTCAAAAAGTGCTGATTCTCAGCCTAATTTGAATAAATGACTTTTGATTTGATTTTGATTTTATGCCTTTCAATGTTGTCTGTTGTTATTATGAAAGTTATTTTAATGTTAATTTTCTTTTTAACACGCTTTTATTAGTTTCACCTGTATGTTTCATCTCAGATTAGCAGAAAATGTTAGGAGAACTTTAAGAAAATATAAGTTTCGATAAAAGAAAAATAAGATAAAATAGTACAAAATAAATAAGAACTTCTCATTCAGAATGATCATCGGAAAATAGTACATAGCCATACACATCTCAGCAATGAAATCAATCGAATTGAAACAGACACATTGACAGACAATTTTTGTTCAAAGACCATTGAACTCCAACAATGGACCACTTAAATAGAATCGCTTTACAAAGTCTAATGGACAAAGATTTATTACTAACTCATTGGTCTCAATGCTGCCATATTTAGACACAATAAACCATTTAGACTACATAAAAAGCATGGTCATTGAACACATCTGTGAGTTTTTATTGGATTATGTGGGTAATATTACATTTTGGGACATGGCAACGTTCCAGATGATTAGTTCTTGAAGGCATTCAAATAGCAAAAGTAAGCACCACAAGCTAAGTTTGAAAATGAAAGCGCTTTGGGTGGATTGCGAAATTCATATAAAGGCTCCTGCAGTTTGGCGCGACGCGTCACCAGTAGAACAATTTTTATGAAGTTTTCATAGAAATTGTTCCACCAGAGTCGCGTTACGTCTGTTTGAGGGAGCCTTAACACTTGAAGCGGCAAAAAACGATCATAAAAAATATTCTGCGTAGTAAAAACATACTCAATCACTGTGCATCAAATAATGGCATTCGTTTGTACAAACAACGCACCCAAATCCTATTTGCCTATTGTTAACCTTGATAGCATTGCTAAGTAATGAATAGGTAGGTACGCAAAAAAATATTGTCAGTCATCAATTCAACAGTTCTCGGAAGCTCCTCAATTATGTCATTCATTTGTCTGCGACGTATTTTTATTTATTTAGGCTTTTGTTAGCACTCTTTATACACTCCTAATCATTCATTAGCTACGTTGTGTAACATTCTATCGAAGTAACAAAAAGTCCTGCGAATTTACGAGAAGATGAGACTTAGGTAAGAAAGACCAAAGGTGGGCAATGATGGATAAAATAACCAAGCAATATTGCTTTCTATGTTTCCTTAATAGGCAATCTAAGTCATTACATTGTGTTTCCTCAATAAACCCGATGCATCGTGATCACAAACAAAGATTACTAAAGTTAAGATAATCTGTCGTAACCGTACACTCACGAGCAGTTTCGCGCGTATTTTTCAAGGCAATGCGTAAATTGTAATTTGTAATGGAACCAAAAGATTTCAGTTTCGTTCTCGGTGTTATTATTATCGTAATACACTTTTCGTACGGTTAACATTCCTGTTATATTACACGTTACCTTGAGACGACGGACCTGAGTAATTAGTACTGTGGACACGCCAAACTGGTCCAAAACTCCTCTTAGTTGTGAAAAATCTAAGATATTAACAACATATTGTTTATTTTTGTTGCAGAGCGAGTCGAGCTATACTTCATCAGAAGAAGGCTGCGGTGGAGGCGAGCGTCACGCCGTGCTCAGCTACGAGCAAGTAAGGCGGCTCGGTGACGTCATGGATGAGGTAGTCGCTATCCACGGCCGCGGCAACTTCCCCACATTGCACGTGCGTCTGCGCGAGCTGGTGGCGGGCGTGCGCGCGCGCCTGGAGGCGCCGCAGAGCGCGGGCGGTGCCGGCGTCAACGTGCGCGACGTGCGCCTCAACGGTGGCGCCGCCAGCCACGTGCTGGCTGACAGGGCCCAGCCCTACTCCGACATTGACCTTATCTTCACGGCCGAGTTGCCCACCGCGCGTCATTGCGACCGCGTTAAGAATGCCGTGCTCGGACATCTGTCCACTCTCATGCCTCCGGCCACCCCGCGCCGCCGCGCTTCCCCGGCCGGCCTGAAAGAGGCCTACGTCTCCAAGATGGTCCGCGTGAACTCAGACGGCGACCGCTGGTCCCTGATATCGCTCGGCCACTCACGCGGACACAAGTCCGTCGAACTCAAGTTCGTGGACAACATGCGTCGCCAGTTCGAGTTCTCCGTGGACTCGTTCCAAATCGCTCTCGACTCACTCCTCGCGTTCCACGAGTGCGCTCAACTGCCCATCGGCGAGAACTTCTACCCGACCGTCGTTGGCGAGTCCGTGTATGGCGACTTCAATGAGGCTCTGAGTCACCTCGCCGAGAAACTGATCGCGACGCGGCAGCCTGAAGAGATCCGCGGCGGCGGTCTGCTCAAATACTGCGCCCTCCTCGCAAAGGGCTACAGACCGGCACGGCCAGACAAAATCAAAACCCTCGAGCGATACATGTGCTCGAGGTTCTTCATCGACTTCCCTGAGCTCGGCCAGCAGCGTGCTAAGCTCGAGGCCTACCTGCGGAACCACTTCGTCGGCAGAGAGGAGGAAGCTCTAAAGCATAGGTAACTACAACTCGGATTTCATTACTTTTATTTCTGCCATTTATTCTGAAACTTGCCGCCAGATAAACTCGTATTTTTTCTCACCATAATGCATTACGAGGCATTCCTCATAATTATAGTATAAGGCATTAACATTAGAACTGAGAGATCGTCGAATCACTCTGCAAATCAACTTCTTGTATCTGGTTTGAGGCTAACTTTGGATGTGTGTCCACTAACCACGACCTGAATGTATGCACTGCTTTATTAACTTTCTTGTCCATATTTGCAGATACTGTATAACACAGTTGACGTTAACTGGCGGTGTCGCTCGGTGCAGGTACCTGACCTTGCTGCACGGCGTCGTGCGTGAGTCCACGGTGTGCCTCATGGGGCACGAGCGGCGGCAGACGCTGGCACTGATCGAGGCGCTGGCGTGCCGCGAGCTGTGCGCGCGCCCGCCCGTCATGATGGCGCCGCAGTACTACGTGTGCGTGTGCGCGGCGTGTGCGGGCTGCCCCGGCTGCGCCGCCTGCGCACAGTGTGTCACGTGTGCACAGTGCGCGATGCCCGCGCCGCCCGCGCCCTACTGCGAGTGCTGCCACCCCACGTCATGCCCGGCGTGACCGGCCCTTCTGTTCGACCGACGATGAATTTAGTGCCAAATGTATATAATACGGATAAAAAATGTATGTACGCGTAGGAGCGGGCGGCGGCGCCCCGCGCGTCAAGTTGCTCACTGTCCGCCGATCAATTCGCTCGTCAATTGTCCCCCGCGGCCACTCGGCCCGCCGCGACGTGAAGTAATTTCTAGTCGTACTCCTTTCGTGTTGATAAGTTAATATGCTAGCAGTACGAAAATTATCGTTCACGTGGATTGTGACGGACGCGCCGCTAGATAGTGAGTCCGAGTCGATGGTCTGCCTATATAAAAAGACTAGTTAGTTATTTTTAAGCTTTTATGTATAGAAGTCGTCTCCATAAAAGTAGTGGCATGTCTCTCGCCGTCGAAATATCACGGAGAAGCGGACGGTCGGATACGAGTTTTATTGCTAATTAAGTGAGTAAATTTGTTGCGAGAAATGTTAACTGGTTCACGGATGCTAACGGAGGAGCGTGCGTACTTTTTGCAGGAACAATTTGTAAAGTAACAAGTCCGGCCTTGTCAGACGGCCTTAAACGCGAGAAAATCCGTTGAATAGTACCTAGTAGATCACGAACGTTAGAACGTAGCCAGCGCGGTCGCCTCCGCTCCTCACTCTCACACACGTAAACAACTATTTTACTATGTATTTATCAATCTGAAAGGATGTATGTATACACTTACACGTTTCGTGATGGCTCTAGTATTGTATACGGCTTGGCGAACGAGTAACAAATTAAGATACACCTAAAAAATATAAAATGATAAAAAAACTTAAAAAACCCAAAAAAATATATTACTAAGGTGTGTACAATATTAAAGTTCACGCTTTTTTTTAAATAATATAAAAATACCATTATAAAAATATTTTAAGAACATTTACAAGTAGTGAAGTCACGTTTAGTAACAGAGTACTTATGAACATTTTTTTTTACTTTTAACGTCTCATCAATTACAGTTTATATTAAAGCTGTAGATGTATGGAAAATGTGATTTAATTGTTGTATTAATTAACCATGTTGTCGATGATTATATTATCTACTTACATAACATTATGTAGATTAAATCCAATAGAGAGATATATTATTATTGTTGTATTTTAATGAGATAGAGAATATATGAACGATGGTGTATTCAGTGTCCGGCCAAAACGTGAATGTGTTAGATATTTTGCCAAATGCATATTCAGAGTAAATACTATATTTATACACATTTGATGAACTTTGTAGGGCTTTTACTAAGCAGTTTGTTATGTAGTATATTTTGAGTAGCGGAAGATATATCCGAAGTAATCAAGTACAATCATCTTATAGAGTTAACCTTCATAGTTAACTTCGGAACAATTTATCGAGTTTTTTGAACGAATTTTCCCGACTTGCTCACTATCGAACCAAAATTTAAGATCTCATTTTTTAAACTCTTCAAAAATTCTTTTGGGATTGTACTGTTGTATTGTAAACACTTTAACTGTTATCATATGCTTGTTATCTTGGCTGAACGTCATTTTATGACTTGGAGATGATAAAACATTTGATGCAAGTTAAACATCTTCAGTGATCCGTTCCACTTGTGCGTCAGTCTAGTGCAGCTCGTCTTTTGTATATTATCTTGAAATTGTATTGGAATGGTATAGTAACAGCACTAGAAAGAACATTTTGGAATATTAATGATACGAAGCAAATCACCATGAGTGCAACGGAACACGGTAATCGTCAAACGGTAGCCCTAAAATTAGAAATAGTACGCAGTCGTCTGTACTTAGAAATAAATGAAGTACATAAACATAGTTAACTGAATCTAAACTTTATTCCATATTGTAATAAGAGTGAATGTAAGTTAATTATCACTAGTGTTACTTGCTATATCGAGACAGGCGTCTAAGTTGTGATTTGTAGTCTTTTCGACAGGTATTTTAAATGTCATTCTATTGTCACTATATTTATTATATAACTGTGATTGTTATATCTGTATTGTAAATCAGCTATTGGCAAAATCCGGTAAGAACTACCTCCTCGCGTGAAATAAAAAACGATATTCGATGGTATATTTTTTGTGATTTTTCTCTCTACAACTATGGAGATAATTATGTAGGTATTTTAGTCGTAGGGTACCATAACAGTAATTTTGACAGTCTTGTGTGTAAGTTCTTAAAAACATAGTTTCAAACGTGTTGGTAGACATTTTAATCGCGAACTCTAAATGACATGCTTTCTACACAGAAACTTGGCTCATCTACATAATTGTTTCTTTGGTCTGGGCCGAGTTCACTATTCCGAATTTCGAAAACACTCAACTCTCAAAACATTCGTAAATATTGGGTTCAATTCGAGAACAGTGGAAACGTACCGAGAGATGCTTGTGAGCTCATAGCTCTTCCATATACACCACGTGACGTGGCTAAACGCTTCCAAAAACAACGTTCTAAATATTTAAATTCTTTGCAAAGAGAGACATTGCAATATAGTTTAGGGTTTTATTATGTTTTCTAAAGTTACCATCAGTTTTCAGCTAGCCTTATTTTATAATTAATTTTTAATTCTAATGAGCACTGGTCAAAGGCGTTCTCGTGCAGCAGTTGTTTGTTATATATGTATATATTGTTGGATAATGGTTTTGTGAATTTGAGATACTTTTCTGAGATTTTATACAAATTTCTGAAAGATTGTACTTAACTTTCTACTTTTCAAACCAAGCAAAAAGCAAGGTATCACAAAGAACTAAGGAGATAAATCAGAATAAGTATCTTAAAGTTTTGTGAGATTTAGCTTGGAGTTTGTTTCTGAATTTGAAAGTACCAAGTTTTCTAATAAATATTGTTACTTCACTCCTGAACTTACTTGATGATTATATTTAAACAGTATTATCAGCTTCCATACTGCGTATGTTTCTGAAAATACTGCTCGATATTATGTGGCATCTTTATCATAAAAACCAGATCGGTGTCACATTTTGGCACACAAGGCGTAAACAAATTTTAATACACGTGATTCTGTATCGGCTCGATTTTGTAACAAAATTAATTTGAGTAACTTCGTTGATACAATTACCATAATATGTGTCAAAAACAAAGGTCTGGCGTTACATTTTAATGATAGTCCTTATGTTGAGCATCCAAACGATACTTACCTCCAGTATTAACAGTAAAATGAAGTATTGACTTGCCTAGCTGTTCATCAGATATCGGTTCTCTATCAAAATAATTAAATTCAAACTAAATTATTAACTTCACCCCGTTTTTTTGCATTACCCAATACAATACATTATTTATGTAAGAAGATGCTCAGCATATTGACTTCTTTTATTTTGATAATAAGTTTTTTTTTTTGTATACTTCGATGACATGATGCGTGCAATTTGGCGAAACAGAAACGTTATTATGCAAAAGTAATTTAAAGACAATCAAACACTTGAAGCATTTACTTATCTATTTATAAAATGTTGGTACTAAGATTGAGTTGTTTGTTCAACGAAATGAAAATATTGATAAAGCTGAAGCCAAGTACATGATTTTCTGAGTTTTTGTTTCGGTGAATATAGAACTTGGTCTTAAATATGTGTAAGAAGAATGAATTCTTGTGGAAGTATAGCACGTGAACGCCGTAATTAAAAGCGGGGTTTCGCAGAACTGGAGGCTTCGGCAATTAGCAGCGGTGTGGCATAAATTTAGTATACTGTTTTACAATCTATCAGTACAAATGTTTACGACTGTAATTACTATGTGGGTGTGACTTTACTGACAGAAGCTACTGATTATGTTAGAATCTATTTTAGTAATTAATACGTAATTTTCCATGAATATCCCGTTGATAATTCGATATATTTCAAAGCATTATTTCTTTAACATTAGACATTTTATCAAAATTACTCATATTATTAAATCATTTTTTTTTTTAAGTTGGCCGATGCGTATCAAATGTCGCAAATGCCCTTCAGATTTACCAAACTTAATCAAGTCACAAAAATATCAGCAACTCCTACCCACTTTCACACAAACACACAGACATACAAAAAGTCGTGACAACAACGCCACCACCTCCCCGCAGCGCTGCTTCTTGCCCACCCTCCAACTTCTCCGAAGCACGCGTGTCGCAGCTCTCGCTCATATGTTAAAAGCGAATGTTCGACACACCGACTCTCTAGTTTAGGGGTTGCTAGGCCTTACGTTATAGCTTAAATTAGGTTATTATCAAGTTTATTTACATTATAGTTATTATTTTTTTCTTTCTCTTCCAAGTTGCCTGTTTCGTGTTACACGAATCGCGACGATGTGTTGTTACGATACATAATTACTATTATATTTGTGAGGAGTTTTAAGCTATTGTAAATTTTACAGAAATAAAAAATGTTGTGAAAATAAATTATAAAAAAGTGATATAAACAGTGAATCTGTGTCTTTTATTTGATGTCCGATGGGAGAGAGAGTCCTTTTGGATAAGCTTGAAAAACTATTAAACGATACAATGATCTTCATGACCAATCATGATCCATGAGCAGTTAAATCTACAGCTGACCTGAGGAAGTGGTAAATAGCCGTTCTCATAAGCGGGATAATGATCGCAATGTGATGCTACTATCCGTACAGAAGATAATGAACGAAAAGCAATAAAATGAAAAACGAAATGAAATGAAATTCTTTATTCTGTAAATAGGAAATCTGAATCACACACACACACACACACAAAATATTTTTTATTATCACGTATAAAACGTCATAATAACGCCATATGAGCAATACAATTATAAATGACGCACAATCAATGCATTTAGAGATAGGGGATGCCCCTAATCATAAAATCAATATCTTGCTGGATATTACAATTTATTTACGCACTACCCCAACGGAAAAGGTATTTTTTATGCTCTTTTAAGCTGTAATGGAAAGTTTCAAGATAATCTATAGTTCGATTAATTATGAACGTTGAAAAATGTAGAACACATGAAATTCGAGATTTATTGGTAACTAGCTTTCGCCCGCGGCTTCGCCCGCATGGAGGTCGGAAATTGTCCTACAGGAAAGTACTTCCGGGGAAAAAAGTAGGTACTTTATCGAGGTTATAAATCATCAATTTGCAAATTTCATCCAAATCCGTTAGCCGTTTTTGTATAATTGAGTAACAAACATACAAACATACAAACTGTCACCTTTATAATATCAGTAAGATTACGTCATTATTAAGTTTTAAGTGGGTATATTACTGTAAAGTTTCATCAAAATCCGTTCAGTAGTTTTTGCGTAAAAGAATAACAAACGTCCATCCATCCATCCTCACAAACTTTCGCATTTATAATATTAGTAAGTAGGAGCACTCCCGAGGAGATATTTAGGACACTGGCAGCCTCATGGATGACCAAGGGCATTGAAGTCGGTAGTTGGAGGTTGACAAACCTCCGATTTGTCGACGACATAGTACTTTTTTGCCCCCACAGCTCTGGAACTACGGACTATGCTTCAAGACCTAAGCACGGCAAGCCTCAGGGTTGGACTCACGATGAATCGGTCTAAAACAAAAACCATAACCAACAGCACTAAGTGTAGTTTCGAGGTAGATGGGCAGGAAACACATGTCGATAAGTACATCTACTTGGGCCAGTTAGTTGCTTTCGAAAACAGGTAACAAAAGGAATTCTATCACTGCATCGAAAATGTCTGGAAAAGGTACTGGTCTCTGAAGACGGTAATGAAAGGCGATCTACCGATCTCCTTGAAGCGAACACTCATCGATATGTGTATTCTGCCTGTCCTAACCTACGGTACGCAGACCTGGTCACTTACCGAGTCGCAAAAGTTTCTTCTTGGGGTTTGCCAAAGAGCAATGGAACGAAGCATTCTAGGCGTAAAACGAACTAACAATTATCGAAACACTACGCTGCGCTCTAAAACGGGGATTCTTGATGTAGACAAAAAGGCTGCCAAGTTAAAATGGGATTGGGCGGGTCATGTAAGCCGCATGCATAGCGACCGCTGGGCAACAGTCTCCACACGGCGGGTGCCTGAGGATGGACGGCGCCGCCGAGGCCGGCCTAGGAAGAGGAGGCGAGACGACCTAGACGCAAACCGCAAGGGTTGGATCGAGGAGGCCCTGAAGAAAGATGCTTGGAAGTATTTGGGGAGGCCTTTGCTGAGCAATGGGACGGTGTAGGCTAATTGATAAATATAAAAATGTCGTGTCACGGTGCTTGTGGTCGCACTCCTCCGAAACGGCTCGACCGATTTTTACGAAAATTTTATGTTTATTTGGTAGGTATGACAATAGGTCGTAAAGAGGTAGGTATGCAGGTAGGGTAGGTAGATAAGTAGATAGGTAGGGTAGCGTAGGTGGATAGGTAGGGTACGGTAGGTGGATAGGTAGGTGTGCCGTAGATAAGCACTTAGTGCTACCAGTGCGAAACCGGGGCGGGAAGCTAGTATAAAAACAAAAAAATATAAATTGCAATATTACTGTGAAGTTTCATCAAAATCCGTTCAGTAGTTTTTGCGTGAAAGAGTAACAAACATCCATTCATCCTCACAAACTTTCGCATTTATAATATAAGTAGGATAATATAAGTAATTAAAATAAAAACCAATTGCGTAACACACTATCAATCAAAATCTGAATGATTTTATGGATATTGCTAATCCATTGCTTCATTAATTATTATGTTCGAGAAATCTGTCAACAACGTAAATAACGCAATTAATTTTGTTGAACTGTCAAAATGAAACCCATTGCTATTGTAAGTGTGTTACGCAATTACCCCGTTGATATAGGACATGTAACACGTTCCTGTGGGATAATTTCCGACATTCACGACGTTAATTAAAGCATAAATTTGAATTTTAAAACTAACCGTTATTCTTAAACTAACAAAAAAAGAAAGACTTCTCATATCTAATTAAAATAAAAACTACTATAATATATTTCTACTTTAAATACTACCAAAAAATTGTTATTAGACCATGGCGCGTCATTATCTGGCCCACCGCTCACCCCCGCTTCATTCTTATCGTTGTAACTTTTAAACTATTCTTCCAAATGTCTTAGTGTAAAAGACAAAGTTTATCTACATTAAATACCGAAAGCGATGAAGTTATTAATTTTGATAAGAATTAACTAAATACTCCAAAATGTGCAATGTAAAAAAAGTCTCCATTTTAAATGTATTTATGGCTCACTATTTTAGCTATAATGGCTTCCACATAAAAGATAGATATATGCTGTCGCGGACTTTTATTTAGAACTATTTTAGACAAACAATCCCACGATACATTATCTTCGTATAACTCTAACGGTTTAGGCAGCGCACGCCAAGATATCTCTCAGAGGGCAGAAATTTTTCCGACTTACTTCATACTTATCGTTATATTATGGCAAAATCAAACAAAATCATTATAAATTGTAGCCTATGTGTTATTCTGATGTATAAGCTAGATCACTGTAAAGTTTCATCAAAATCCGTTCAATAGTTTTTGCGTGAAAGAGTAACAAACATCCAAACATCCATCCATCCATCCTCACAAACTTTCGCATTTATAATATTAGTAGGATGATTTTAGCGCAGTGTAGGTAGTCTGAAAAACTAACTGTTAAGCAAATTGACACCCCACATCCATCTGCCGTGCTAATTCCCATTCATACAATTGTCACGAATGACAGTTCTGATCTAAATATACCTACAGACAATTTCAGTGAGAAGTCAATTTGCTTAACAAGTAATTTTTCAGACTTTACGCAGTACAGCACAAACAAATCATCACAGTAGAAGTCAAGCAAAAGTAACATAAATATGATAATAAATTAACACTACATAATTAATAAAAAAGACTACGAACTGTCCATTAAGTTGAAACTGAATAAATTACTTTCAGAGATCCTTTTAATGCTGACTAACTATAACTCAATATAAGACCAAAGAAATGTATTTCAGTGTAATTCTGTTAGTCGTTTATCCCACTCTACGCCTTGGCAAAGATCATCACGCAGACTCTATTGTCTTAGAATTAACTTTAAAGGTTATTCATGAATCTAGTCTTTGACTGTATTCAATTAATTAATGGCAATTTGTATTGTAAGAGTAACAAAGAGATAGCTTTCCGTAAATGCCGATGGCATTCATTTTCTTTTTCATAAAGTGAAGGTTTTAATTAAAATGTAATTTATATTAGCTTGGATTCTTTGAATGGCTTATCTAGTTTCGATTAGTCATGCGATATTATCAGATAGATTATATTGATTATCATTGGTAAGTTTCACAGATATGTAAATTAAAATCTGTAGCGATAAACTTAATAATAATTATGATGTCATGTTAAATGAATAACAAAAAGAAACCACACCTCGTCAGTGTGCAATAGAAGAATCGCCTTACACCAATCAAGACGATTGAATAAGTGAATAAATAAACAATGTTTTATTCGATGGATTTATGCCAAAATAACAGGATTTCTAACATTGGTTTTATGATCAAATTATCGGCTTGTGATATTTTCGTAGAACTTTAGAATACTTGCCTTGGTGTTCGCATGTATTGAAAGCAACATCAAGGTGATTTTTATTATTTTATTGATTATTCCTTATATCGTGATGATGATGCGAAGAAACTTGCTTGACAATTTTACATCTGCAATCATTTCGATTACAGGTCCAAAATATTACATTGACTAATTCGAATACAAACATGGGACAAAAATAACATCTGGGAAGCAAAAATATGAAAAGATGATCTAATGTGTTTTGTTATCAGTCTATTACATTAGAATTACAATTCTATTGAAATCCAATAACGGGAAATCAACTGATGTAACTGTACACTGGCCTAAATACAATCATGCAATCGATTCAAAATAGAAGTTCACACTTCCCGACACGCGACTCGATAGGGCATCGGTGAATCGATAATAAAATCGATATAGATTGTAAGAAAGATGATATCTAATAACATTGATATAATTATGATTGCGTCATTAGAGAGGCACATTACTTTCATAATCGATTGAACCTTGGTTTTTGAGAATGACATTGAACATACACGGGGCTACGAAAATAATGTGAAGTAAATTATAGACGCATAAAATGTCAAATATAGAATACTTGGGAGTGGAATTCATTCATATAAACCATCTAGTATGACACCACTTGTTTAAATCTGAATTAATGACAGTAGCAGTCACAAAATTGAATATTCACCGTCTGGATTTGAATAACGTTAAGTAACGATGATGATATTAATGAATATTATCTGACTCATTTAAATTTTCATAAAGAAACTTCCAAATTCAACCCTAAATTAAGTCCTGCAAGTTTTTACCTACCATCGAGTAAACATGGTGGCCCTGAACGAGATTTCCCAAGTCATGTTTCGATAGTTAAGCCCTCGGAGCATACGTGAGGTGCACAGCAAATCATGGATTTTGACCTAAATCTTTGTTGGACGGATGCAATTAAAATTTTCATTGGTTTTTTGAGAACTTTCGAGAACCAGTACTTTTCCTTTCCTACCAATATTTTGAACGTGGAAGAGTGTTTTTATTATTTGATGCTAGTACTTCTTTTACGCAGCAATGGAGCAACGGGTGAATGTGTTTTTTTTTGTTTAAATTATTTCATTTAATATTTCACGGACTGGAGTGACAAATCGTTGGTGATATTCTGAAACCGCGGAACTAACAGTGTTTAAAACCTCGTAAGGTAGGTGCAGTGAATTTTACAGGAACGAGGAAAAACTTAATATTTACTAAACCACTTGACTTTCTATTGTTTAAACTTTTATAAAGTCAAATTATAATTTTCAGAATATCACCGACGAAATGTTACTTTATATCACAGAAAAATGTTCCTGTGGAACAGACCAGCGAAACTCAAAATACCATAGTCTTATTCCCTTGGTTCCATTAATAACCTTCCATTTTTAAGAACTACCTTTTGGTAGTTCTCAATTAAAATAATAATATTATTATGAGTGAGAAGTCTATTAAGAATTTTGATCCAGCCAAAGAAAGCCAGGACTCATTATCTACCACTAATTTGGAGGAAGTTCAAAAGTTCAAAGTTCGTTCCCGTGAAGTGTTAACGCTTTAACTTCGACGTTATTATTATTCAGGAGTACTTTATTAAATTGCAATACGATACTTGTAAACTGTTAAAGAATATCGTCTTACTGAAAACTTTCAAGGTGTTTTGGTTTACCGAAAATGATTCATCTGTTTTACCATTTGATTGGGTGTGTTTTGCCGATAGAACATTTTTAAGACGCAATATTTTTCGGAAAAATCATGGGCTCGTTCCTTCTTAAAAAAGTTTTAACATTGAAATAATACCTAGACCTAGTATAGTTCTATTCTTCAACAATCTCTTTAACTTACATTATTACTTTGTTGGTTTTTCAGTTCTTGTATTGGAAATTGTGAGTAGCAATCCGGAGTCCCAGTTGATGGATGGTTGACGTGGGCGTGTATTACCAGATGTATGACCGTAAGCGAAGCAAAAGGATTATGTAAGAATCGTAGCAGGTGGCGCTCTGTAGTTTCTGTTTCCGTCATGGGGGGAAGAAGGCCCGACGGAAAACTAAACACGACACGTGTTTCACCTCTCAACGAGGCATCCTCAGGATGACGATTGACTTGTCGCGAAGCCGAACACGACGTGTTGCCATGCCGAGCGCTGGACACTGCGTCCGTGACTCTTTAAGAATATTAAGCGGAATTGGTTACTAAATATCTTGTATTTTTTAACGTCAGCTGAATACATCATGCAGTAACACACGCCGCACCTTCGCCGCTCCTTTTCGTGTCCCAACCGTAAACTCCTTACATTCAGGATATTTATGCCATACATTATTGTTTAACAGTTCAGGTTCAACGGTCGGTTCAGGCGATTCTTTATTTATCTAGGCCGCTTTAGCATAATGGGATACGGTTGGTACCGTAGAAGATATTAATATTCCGAATGTGTGATTCAGTATTCGGGGCATCAGGAACAGACTAGATGGATATTAGGGCTTAAGTCTATTTTAGGAGTCTGACTGTTATATATTTGTATACTATTTTATTGGATTGGAAAGTCAAATTGTAATTTCTATTTAGAGACTTTTAGTACGAGGTAATGAAATGAAATTTGCTGGGCTATTGTATCTCTATCTGGGGTGGCACCTTTGCAGTTAGTATGTTACGACTTGAAAGAGCACAAAGATCGGTCCTTAAAGTCATGAGCAGGAAACCCTTCAGGTATCCTACCGCACTTCTCTATAAAGAGTGTGAGGTCTTAACTGTTAGACAACTCTTTGTGCTCCAAATAACATTGCGCAAACATGCCACTATACCACACTCCCTACGGATACGAGAAGGCAAGCGCAAAAGAACGAGACTGTGTAGCACGGAGAGTCATAGAACTGCTCTTGCTCAGCGGCATTATTGGATACTGGGGTCACGGGTTTACAATAAACTTAATGCTGCTCTAAATATTTGCTTACTTACCCGACAGCAATGCAAGAACGTTGTAAGTAACTGGCTGAAAGGTCTCACCTACGAAGAATCTGAGAGACTTATACAATTAGTGGGTTGACTATTTCATGAGCGCATACTCACTCATATCTTCTGGACTTCTTGACACACACTTTCTATCACATACACACACACACACCCCCCTACACCCCCACACACCCTACAATACACATACACACACACACACATACTCCTTGTATAATGTTAATTGTATTTTTGTTTAGAACTTATTCCAAATTTTATTGTACCTAAGTATAAAGAACTACCTTGGTTTGTCCGGAGGAAGGTGATGGCATTCGTGATACAGGGTAATCCTAGTACGAGTGCCAAAGCACTCCTTTGATACCTAAGTGCACTTTGTAAAAGACCAAATTTGTATTTAAGGAGATTTACTGTACCCATTCTTCCAGTAATAAAGATATTTTATACGACAGGCGCGACGCGACTCTGGTTTTAAATTTTTCAATTCAACTATGAAAACTTCACGGAAATTGCTCTGTCGGTGTCGCGTCTTGCTTGTCGGGGAGTCTCAAAATTAATGATGTTCAAATGATTTTTATTTCGGTAAGTAGAACTTTTATCACATTTTTATACAATACAGGCTGACTTTGCAAAAATGCGACAAAATTTAAGGGGATGTTCTACCCATCAATATGAACAACTTTTACTATGGGACCAAATAAGAATTCGCAAAAAAAAAATCGACCTTATACAAAATGGTATATTATCGGGTATACCTTTATATACAGGAAGGTCGATTTTTTTTGCGTCTTCAAGTTGCGTGCGTGCCAATGCAACACAACGAAAAGAGGGTTACAATAACATAACATAACATCGCGCCTGTATTCCCCAAAGGGTTAGGCAGAGGTGTAACTATAGTAAACCCACATGTCGCCAGTTATGTTTAAGTCCCATGTATGCAGAAAACCACACGGGAAAATACAATCATAGTTTATTGACCCCCCACGTGATGATTTCCCGCTTACAATTAACTTAAGATAAGAAGTGACACATGTTGTCTTAACAAAACATATAAACAACACATGCAACGTTATGCCTATCGCGCGTGGTTCCTACGATAAACATAGACATTAGTATGCACTCTATGATGACAATTACAAACTAGAACTTAAAGTCCAAATGCTGATAAACCTATTGCTACTTTTGATAACCTTATCCTACAAAATGAAGTGGAATGTTCAGTCAGGGATGAAGGAGATGCGGATAGAAAAGATGTAAAGCGATGTCCTTTTCTTTAATCGGCCAGCTGTTAAGATTGCCCAGGGGCCTAAGTCTACTAATTTATAAACGTTACAATGGTCTCTCAATGGTGAGTTTTTGACAGTTTTTGTATGGCAAATCTGTCAAAAACTCCAGACCATTGTAACGTTTATAAATTAGTAGACTTAGGCCACAGGTAGTTCAAATGAAATTAGTATCATAACATAGTATCAGTTGTTTTATTGTAGTTAATTGTGGCGTCAATGGATCTAAATATATCTGAGAGACATGGTCAAGTGTGTGGGTCAAAGAGATACTAGTGTGTGGGTCAATGAGATTCTAACTCTGTAATAGTCAGTTGAGGAAATTACTACTTAATTATTTTTATAATGACAAACTACTAGACTATTATACGGTACTAGAACCCTCTGTGTCTCGGAAAGCTCGTTAAGCCTTTCGTGCCGGCTGTTATTCCTTTGACAGTCGTTAAGGGAACTCGGAAGCCCAAAATGCCAGACAACCAATCTTATCAAGGGGTATCTGGCTACCCAATAACTGGGCTGTGGAGATAAGACAGGCAGGTGCTCCATGTAGAATACTGCGGTATTCAGCTGCATCCTGTTAGACTGGAAGTCGACCCCAACATAGTTGGCAAAAGGCTACGCAGATTCAGTACGCAGCAGTACAAAAGCTACACTGTAGGTCATTATAGTCATAATTATGAACAAATTTCAATATGGCACCAACCATGATATCACAAAAAAAAGCTGTTTCCTACATTTATGTTCGCATAGCTCGTCAAAATGTAAAGAACAGTTTTTAGTACAATGACTCTTTTAGGGTATGCCCATGCATTAAATTGCACCCTGTATATGAAGCGTCTTAAATTATGAATACCAAAATTGCACAATGTTCAACTCCTTATGAAAAGCAACTGTTGCAATAACCTATACCTATTAGTCTTTTCTTTACTCATTTAAATTATAATTAGCATTTTTATATTGACAAAATAAGAAGACACTGCTGAATCAACACAAATATAATAAATAATATTAATTTATTTTAATATACTGTACCTATTCAGAAGTATAAAATGCAGTTGTCTCATAAACTTATGTGCGGTACACTATCGATAAAATATTATATAGTTATAGCTCAGTATTGTAAGTGTTCCTACTATGAACATGTTAATATGATATCCCTAGGGTTTTCGGGAAAATTCGAATACATACATAAATAAATTATTTTAGGTGTAAACGATAAATAAAAAATAGTAGGCACAACATGTGGAATGGCTACATCCTTATCCTAAATAATAATAAAAATGCGAAAGTGAGTTTGTTTGTTTCGCTTTCACGATAAACGGCTGAACGGATTCAGATAAAATTCGCTACACGGGTAGACCTTGACCTGTAATAGGACATAAAACACTTTCTATACCCGTAGTATGTTCCTATGGGATATGTTCTGACACGCACGTGGGTGAAGCCGCTGGCAAAAGTTAGTATTATATAGCTTGGGGTAAACGAATGGTGTTTGTTTTAACCCCCACGGAAACAGAGGGGTGTTATAATTTTTTTTATTCCGGAATGGGCTGGCTCTTGACATCGATCTCGCCTGATAAAAAACGATGGATGAGGTCTACGATTGAACAAGCGTACCCTGTTCACTTTTGTTTTAGAAGGCTGACGGGTTATATGTGGAAGGGAACACAGACGCTGGCAGGGAGTTCCACATTTTGGCCGTGCGTATAATAAATGTGGAGGAGAACCGCTGAGCATGACTGATCGGTCTAAAACTATAAATAAAAGTGTAAGTAATAATTGATAGTTAACACGGTAGCGATATCTACAGCATCAAACAAATTTCCCAATCGCACCGTGATATTGCAGTTAATGCAGATATGCACAAGACAAAGTAATATTTCCGGCGATAACCAGAAACTCAAATTGTAACAATATTTTAGAATACGGATTAGAGTTACCTACGACTTTCCAGGAAATAACTTTCGACAAGAAACTATCCATTCTACAATTAGAAAACTCTATAGTCAAAGCACTCGTTCAAGATCAACAAAGTTACTAAGTAAAGTAGGTAGGTACTACTAACTTTATTAGTAACCAAATTCCAATGTAAGATTCAAGAAATAATTTTAATCTCAAGTAAACTCTTACCAAATTCTCGGTAGCAGTAAGGCCGTATTTATTTAATGATGAAGAATTTGCAATTCATTACAATTATGTTTTTAAAACTAATTCAATGTCGGCCTTACTTTCAAATTATCTTAAAATATGCTGTAATTGTGCTTATGTGGAATGGGGGAAAATGTATCAGGCACTAGCTTCCGCCAGCGGTTTCATCCGCGTGATACGAGTAGTTTAGGTATAAATTATAGCCTATGTTACTAGTCGAATTATATTATACTACCTACTGATGAAAGAATGTTTCATAACGGGCCAATTGTTTTTGAGTTTATTCATTACAAACAAAAATACCTACATTTTTTTTCTCTTTGTAATACTTATTAGTGTAGAAAACCGTATCGAAATCTAGCAAGTCATTCTTAAGATAATTGAAACGTTCAAGGCGATTCACTCTCCTCTTTATAAGCATGATGCAATCAAATCGCAATTGCATCTTTGGCGCATTTTCTATTTTCATCGAACTACTGAATATCTTTTAAAATGACGTCATCGAATGACGTAGGTAAAGGACTATGTCGAAAATATTTTCATATAGGACTTTGATATTTACACATCTTATTATAAGGTTTGGTTCAAGCGCGAGAATTGTGTAACACGACCTCCAATGAATAACATTCGTTTTTACGATGAACAAAACAAATTCCGTCGCTTTGACCAAGATACTAGGGTGAATGAAACTTGCTGACATTGTAGCATTTTCACCGCTTACTGTCCCGATTAATATATTTTATTTGAAACTAGCTGCCCGCCCCGGCTTCGCACGGTTAGGGGTCAGCACACACCGAACTGCAAAATGCTCGCGTATGGTCTTGACGTGTATTTAATTTTGCAAGCTATGGAATTGTCATAAGACTCATTTTTCAGTAGTCTCAGAAAATGCTCTGCTCTGCTCTACTCTTGGTGTGCGCAGACCCTAGCAGTGGTTATCTACGGCCTACCTACCCACCTACATACCCTACTTACAGCATTTATTCCATATTTAATCACAGTTTAACGGCTCGTGCATACCAGCGCAATATCGCGGGCACGGCAGGCACCGCAACCCTTGCCGTGCCCGCAATATCGCGCCAGTCTGCACGACCTTCGCTGGCTTCCACAAATATTTCAAAACCAAAATTAGCCAACGTACTCTTCGTATAATCGTAATCTACTCTTTAAAAATGTCACCCGTAAAAACTGAGAATAGAATAGAATACAATGCGTTCATTATAACTTGTCTCATGACGCTGATAGCACTGATTGATAGCACTGTTCTGTCAGTCGCCATTTTGAACTCTATTAGTATTGAAACTAAGCATGACAAGCACTGATGCCAACATGACACAAGGGCTGACAAGGGACAATTTATAGTGAACGATCTGTAAGTGAAGCGAGCTGTCTATAGTGGCAATACCTTGCAGCTGCCGCCACCTGCACCTAGCACCGGCTGTATAGCCTATATCCGCAGCTATAGTATATTTTCTCCCACCTTGTTTTTATTTGTTTTGTGTTCTTTCTTTACGTCATGTTTTTTATAAACTTATTTTCTTTCTGTATTTCTTTTAACATTAAGTATTTCAGCAGATGAACCTTCAGGGGAAAGGCTTTGTAGCCCTGTCTATCATCTATTTATATCGAGTGTAAAATGTAAGCAAATGAAATCATTTTCAGCTTATGTATGTGTCTCATGTATGTTACTCCTTTAGTATGTGTCTGAATTATGTAAAAATTTACTTAAATAAATGCCTAAATGTTTATGTAGCTTGTAGCTGTTTCGCTACTCCGAATAAAAGTAAAAATATAATAATATTGTGCGTTCAGCGTAAAGCGTCAGAGTGCAATAAAGATGCAGCAGTAATTTCGACCTCAAATCCGACCTAAATGTGAATCTTCTGATCCGTACAACAACACGAGTTACTGATAACTGCAACAAAATTACATTTTCAATGCAATTTCAACCTTATCCTTAACATGATAGAGTACACAGATTATTGATCATCTGTCTCACAATAACATGTTGCAGATCATTGACTGAAACCTGCCCCTGTTGATATGAAATTATGTTTTAATAGTTTATTATGTTTATAAGGCTCCGTATCTTATTATTTGTGAATCGATTATAGTAGAGGAAACCTTCGAAACTAATGTAATATTATAATACGTAAGTATCTCTGTTGGTATGTTTGACACGTTTTCAGGCCACAGCCTTTAAAAAGATAATTCCTAAGGGGCGAAATGGGTTGTTGAAGTTTGGAAAATTCAAAAGCAATGAGATCGAAGTCACAGGCAAAGCACTTGGCATCAAATAAAATAATTTAAGGAGATAGTGCATCTGGTTTTTAAAATTAAATTAAATTAAATAAAACTTTGTTCAGACTATATGGTCTATATTTTTGTTAGTATTTCGGTGTTAGTAAGAATGGTGCTTAAGAGAGAAAGAAAGAAAGAAATCATTTATTTGGTATCCGTTCGGAATAGAAAATAAATATGAGGAGTTCAAACAAATACCAGCTGTATTAGTTATATGGTATAAGAACGAAATAAATCATCTAAATTTAGGTTTGGATCCGGAATGCTCAACATGTAGCCTGATCCAGAACCACATTATGGGGCAATCCAGATCCAGATCCATCCTCCATGCGAACAGCTGAAGGTAGCTGTTGGAACTGCATCGCATGATTTGCCTTTGAAAAAAAATTGCCTGAATCGTCTCCCTGTACTATTGCTCCGATTTACAAAACTCATACCCGAGTTCAAAATGTACCTACCGTCCACATCACCCCAAAAAAAACAAAAGAGTGCGTCTTTTGACTTCATACACGTTCCAATTTTCACACGAGGACCATAAATCACGATCCCTCAAAATAAAAACTGAAGTGGTACATAAAACATCCATCTCTTAAGGTGAGAGCTTTCAAACGTGGCCTTCGTGGAAATTGAAAAAGTTACGTGCGACACCCACCCATCTTTTCTAAATAGCTTGCCTTCAGCAAACGCGGAGGCGTCAGTTATTCTTGTGAATTTTCTTTTAACTTTTTCTATTTTTGTGAAGGCTCTGGCTGTGATGCTATGTTTGGAAATATTCTAAGTCACATTCCTTTTATCAGACCAGTAGGTGTCTACTTAGTCCTATTTATGATATTTGAATTGAAAATGAGTAGGTACCTAGGTATTTCTACATTTCAATAATTTTCTGTTATTATGAAAGGTGACCTTGCTTAAGACGAAAATTACCACTATTAACGTATCAATACTTATCGTATCGTCTTAGGTTTAGTGTGGGTAAACAGTAAATTGGCAAACATGGTTAATATAATGTAAAAGTCTCAACGCAAACAGAAAATCATGCATAAAATATGGCGCCCAAATCCAAAATTTCACCGCAGGTGTACGCGCCCCAGCAGCCTTCACCACAGATAACACAAAAATCGTTGAAACCTGTAGAAACTTTAAAGCATTAATTTGTTGGGGAAAGTGTGTTTTAATAAAACTTTTAACATTTTTATGTTTTAATATGACAAGCAAAGCCGATGTCGACCATTTTGCCAATGGTAATGGCCAATGTCTAAATATTTATAGTAAAAAATCAAACTAAAAACAGTTGAACACAGTAGTTCTAAACTTTTAACATTTTTACGGTACGTTTTTATGTTTTAATATGGCAAGCAAAGCTGATGTCGACCATTCTGCCAATGTTAATGGCCAATGTCTAAGTATGCATACTAAAAAATCAAACTAAAAACAGTTGAACATAGTAGGTAGTTCTTCTTGAGATTTTCGAACGACCACAGCCTTACCTTGATCATTTTTGTACCTATGTCTTGATTGCTGTCTGAAATATTTTATTGTTTCGTACTTTTTAGAACACTTTTATTTTTCCGTAGTCGGTTTACAGTTTTTAAACTTAATTTTTAATTTTATACTTTTCTGTTTTAACGCTTGATACACGTTACGACACCGTAAATGTGAGTAATGCCTTTATGGTCAGTAATTAACCTATTTACTCTTGACTTGACAGTGGTAGTGGTGGGAATTAGAGGGAGATGCGTGTATGTAGTATTATATACTAATTGTACTTAATACACACACTGACTAGACAGGTCCACTCAATCTGTGTGGTTCTTTCCTCAAAAGACCATTCCAGACACGAATCTATATGGTCTGCATATGATCTAACCAATAAAATGTCTGGACTTTAAAATAGACCTCTGGGTTTGTTTCGGCCTTTCTTCTCAGAGTAGTCAGGTAGGAAACGCCGACCTCATCTAGTACGGTACCTACTTAAAATATTATTGACATGTAAAAGTGTTTTGTACAAACCTATTTACAGAAAATATAATCATTTCATCATTATTTTACACACACACACATCTCCATCTCAATAATCCCTTATATATAATCCCATAAGCCAATAGATGGCTAATAGCAAGTATAATTATACTTGCTATTAGCCATCTATTGGCTTATTTAGCAATTATACTGAAAAATAAATTCTAATAGCGGTGCATAGTGCCTTAAACGAAACCATAGCGAGATTTATTTCGACGCCAACACCATTTACCTATCGAGCTTCGAAGAAATTCAAAATATGAATAGATCGTTGTACTTGTTTTATTTCTTATGTATTACAAATCGTTACATTTATTAAGATAAACTGCGCGTTGGTAGATATCATTGTAATCATGCATTTTATTGATGGTATAATAGGTATTAATTTTACAGTCGCTCCGTACGCGCAGTCGCGCGTGGCGCAGTCTGATTTTTGATTGTTTTTAACCATTTAAACATATTTGTTTACTTTTACAATATGATATTTATACCTATTTTTAATTTGCTTGTCAAGAACTTTCCTTTGATACCAAACATGTCATAATTATCTCAATCAAGAATTTATACAACCTATGTCACCTGAGCCATTATCTCGAATCATTCATCAAAATCGGTTCATTAGTTTAGGCGCTACAGTGGAACACACGTTAATACAAACATACTTAGATAGACTGCTACAATCATAACCCTTCCTTTTGTCTTTGCCGTAGTCGGGTAATAATACTTGACCATATTATGAGCGTAGATAAAAATTAATAACTAGGTAAGGTAGCTACTTAAAGTGATTTTCATTTTGGTGTGATATTGAATCTTCTGCAAATATAAACCAGACTGTTTAAACAAACTGTTATGAAGTTCATTAGTTGTAAATAATGTATCTTGTAGGTACTAATGTTCCTTTATTTACTGATCTTATTTTAGGATTCACTGAACTGTTTTGTAGCATGTTTCACACGAAAATGTGTGAATTTGATGGCCAATATTCTAAGTATTTTATGTCAACAAGAATAGATGGGATATTATGAGCTGTAAAAATAACTTGAATACTGCTTTTGTATTTCTTGCACTTTACCATGGGTTTACACACATGTACAGTCAACAAAGTTATTTGGTATACAGGCAGCTAACTTAAAACTACTTTAAAAAATGTTGTGAGTATGCTGGGTAGTCAATTCGTTTACTTGCTGTAAGTACCTATGCCATATGATAAAAATGAATATTGGCAGTGTAATGAAGGGATGAATAATTTTGCCTGTATACCAAATAGCTTTGATGACTGTACCTAGGTAATGCCACTGTGTGCGTGAACTGTACCGGAACCTTTGTGGGGAAGGAGCTACATACGAAAATAAGAAGCAATACTATTTATTTCTAGAAGACGTGCTCACTTTTACGCACCTATCACACACCCTACCCTCACATCACATATACCTATACCTACCGATCTATTTTGTTAAAATCTCACCGTGAACATTTAGGTGAAGTGAGCTGTCAATATTGTCAATCCCTAACATGAGGTGGAATGACAGCTCACTTCAACTACTTTTTCACGGTGAGATTTTTACAGAATAGACTAGCTGTACCTACGCAATTGACTTCCCATGAATTTATATAAGATGGCTGATCAAAATGGCTTTACCACTCGCAGAAAACCAATTAATAAAAAACCCATAATTATTTCAGTAAGTATTGCTGTCAAAACAAAAATAACAAGAACACAACTACCATTGTTCTCTGTATATTACGAACAATTGTACATATTTAGTATCACTTCCTAATTCTAAAACATATGGAACAAAAAATAAGTTCAATAGTGAAGTTATAAATTTGCATTCCACTGTAATATCATGACCTTGGTAAGAATGTTGTACAGATTCATTATATCCTTCTTCTTAATTGGAAGACAAAACAAATTGCCTTGTAAGATAGATAGATAGATATAATACTCTATTATATGTGTACCATAAAAAATACAGACATAGGAGGAGCTCGTGGCTAACTAATAACAGTCAGCGCACGTCACGAGTCGATCCATCTGGTTAAGCTGCGCTTGCCGGGGTTGCTCCGTGGATGGGTGACCATCGATACATACCGAGACTCCTCCGTGCTTCGGAAAGCACGTTAAGCCGTTGGTCCCGGCTGTCATTCGTGGATCTTTGACAGTCGTTACGAGTCATCAGAAGCCCGAAAGTCTGACAACCAGTCTTACCAACGGGTATCGTATTACCCAGTTACTGGGTTGTGGAGGTCAGATAGGCAGTCGTTCTATGTAAAATACTGGTAGTCAGCTGCATTCGGTTAGACTGGAAGCCGACCCCAACATGATTGGGAAAAGGCTAGGCAGAATGATGATGAAAAAATACAGACATAAATTTTACACAGGATGAGACAAGGGCGATCTTATCTCTAAAAGCGTTGTACAGACAAACTTTGGATGGATTTGTGGCGGCATCTACATCGCCACATGCGAACTACGCATTAAAAACCTGACTTCACACAAATCCTGCATCGCGCAATAAGAGTTTACCGCGCGATCACCATATGTAAGAATATATACATATCCGACATCTAGTTGGGCAGTTGGCCGCCAGACACGGCACGTCTGGTCGGAGGATCCTCCCTTTTCTATAGAGGATGAGTGAACTTTACATCCTGTTCCTCATACCTCTATGCCTGATTTTTCTGCTGTCATGCCAGAAACGCATTTTTCTTTCTTCTTTCTTTGTTTCTCTAAAGATTAAAGGGAGAAGGAAAGACAATACTGCAGGTAGTCAATGGTGTACCATTTACATACCTACACAATAAATACACACATACATAAAGCATGTACTTATCTAAATAAATATATATAAAGCAAATAAAAGAAACAAGACCAAGGAACTATATGTAATGATAATGCTTAAGGAGAGAGGAAGTGTTTTTTCGCCAACATTTTAAAAGTGGACTACGATTGAGCACGCTTTATCGACACGGGCAAGGCATTCCATAAGTAAGAACCTACGTTTTTGTTCTATAGTACGTTGTGAGATCTTTGTAAGGCTCGTGGGTCAAACCCTGGGGAACTCAAAAAAACTTTCTGTTTGTTGTTGTTGTCGCTTGTTCATCGCCCAAAGCCCCTGTATCTGCTCCCAAACAACATAAATAATAATGAAAATGGAAACCTCTCAAATTGGTCAAAACTTTTAATTAGTCAACTACAAGCCTTGAAAAAAATTAAAGAGAAAATTATACAAGGCTTTTATTTATTATATACACATATTTACTTAATTTTGAAATTTATCTTAATAACAAACAACATCACGCCTGTAATCCCCGATAGGCAGCGTACGGAGAAGCAGCACTTTGCTGTCGACAGGGCCAACTTCAGCTGCCTTGTCAGTCGACTTCAAATAATGCTGTCGACATGGTAGGCAGCAGTCGGCGTGTGGAATACTGCAGCAGCTGCCTTTATCAACAGCTGGAATTGGCTCTGTCGACAGCTGAAGCTGGCTCTGTCGACAGCTGAAAAAAAAAAAAAAAAAGATTATTTTCAAAGACAAAACAACTGCTTAACCTATAAAGAAATAAATCAGCTGCAAAACTTAAGAACATAAAGTGAAATGACTACCATACCATTACTTAATTTACACTTTATTATCTTAATCAATGAAAAATAATAGTTCTGAAAGTACGATAATATTATAATTTTTGACATAACGAGACCAGAGGCAAAAAATAATAATTAAGACAAAGAAACGGGGTCGCGACGGTTATTTTCCATTAGCAGCAACTTGCATTAAAATAAAATACATTCGCTAAATAACACTGCACTTAAAAGTTTTACATTTTTTTCGCTAGGTGATTTCAACGGTTAGGTTTCAATGGGCAGATTTTGAAATACAAGGAAACTATTTTCTAAAACAAGATATTTACTTACCTACTATATAAACCTACTTATCTAATATATAAAATAATAATATGTAACTACATGTATACAAAAAGAAACTCGTGGCTAAGTAATTTTGATGTATATATAAAAAGGAGAAGATGAAAATGGCATCAAAAATAGACATGTAGTTGTTTCTTTGGAAGGTGATAATGCAAGAGGGATCATGAAATATGATGTATCTTATTACTATTTTTTAATTAAGCTACTGAGCAAGCGCATTTGGCGAATACTTTAGTAGGTATACAATTCAGTAGTCTTGATTCCTTCGGAAAGTGGTGGCATCATTGGAGATTGACAATGGAATATGTCACCGCAAACTGAATTGTCTGACCTTCCTTGGTGCCTGATGGGATCTGCATTTAAGAACAGTCGGCAGTACATGAAATCATTCAGCAATAGTAGGTATGCTTATGTCGATAGATTGCAATTTCCATTGAACAATGAGATTGCCAGCACAACGTTTATATTCTACAAAAAGATCAAACATTTTTCTGGACTTGATAATGAATGAAAAAAATTCAAATTAGAATCAGTCATGTGTCTTTACGAGATGTGCCAGTAACCCAGCGGCTGACAATTTGGCACTAATGACCGTCATGACTCACGGAATTAGACGCCACTGACCAAGCGCGAGATGCGTCATGATGTTACCACATACTTTGATGAGTATGAAGAATTCGGGTACTAGACACAACAATATATTTAACAGGTATACTCGACTAAAATGACGGTTCAAATATCCAGTCTTTTACATGAAGACATAAATGGCTTCTAGATAGCTTTCGAAAAACATTCGCAGTGATTTTCTACTTCTGCCGCGCTATTATAATCAGAATACTCTTTACTATGTACACCATAAGAATTGTGACAGAAGTGTGACAAAATGGGCGGTCTTATCGCTAAAGCAATATTTTACAGACAACCTTTGGATAGATTAAAGGGAGAAGGAGACACAATACTGCAGGTAGTCAGTGGTGTACCATTTACATATACAATAAATACACACAAAGCATATACTTATCTATATAAATATACAAGGTGGAGACGACAATACAACAATAAACTAAAGTGCGTATATCAAATGACGGTCCCAGTCTGCATACGAAAACTCAATCAAAGATCTCCAATAGTTTAGTCACTATAGCTAGTCAAAGATTGGCAAAACCAATAGTCGGCGCATCACTACTATTTAGTTTGTTAGAAAAAATCACATTTTTAATTTCAATGTTAGGGTTTATTTGATAGTTCTTAAATACTCCTATGCATTGCCAGTGTTTTCTTTTATGGTTATATTGTCGTCTCCACATTATTTCATGTATATCTATACGTATATACATACATGAAATAATAAACATGAAAGAAGAGCAAGGAGCTATAGGTATGTAATGATGATGTTTAAGGAGAGAGGAAGTGTTTTTGGCTCTTACTAAGTTGATACAGAGCTGATGGTATTGATGTTGAGCTTAATCAGCTATTTAAGATTCGTGGTAACACTGTACTAGGTAAACACCTAATATTATTAGAATAACATCTAAAATAAGCTCTTATAAGCCAGTATATTGTAATACAACATCAGATAACATCTAAACAACATCAAAGAGAAGATTTCCGACCACAAATCTTTCTTTCTCCTAGTACTTCGACAATATATCGAATCCCCAACGTACCAGCACCCACGCTTCATTCACGTCCCATTTGGCACGAGGAACGGAAAAAAAAGAATATATATTTTTTTCCTACGCCACAATCCACGTATAGGTGTTACATACCTGGTATTATTAGCTTTTGTTTCGTTCCGTAATAATGACGTCGCAGATGTATTATTAGAGTTGAAATTGTCTGTAATAAATTCTTCAATCCTTTCATGAATGGGTGAAACAATAATAAGGCTATTTTCTTCTTTATAATCTATGACAATGCCGTTCCACTTTCAAATGCTGGTATAAAATAACACCACATTGTTCAAACTGAGGCTAGTAAGAGGTAGATACTTCTATTTTTCCAATCTTTGGACTAATTCCTATCATGTGAAATTATCTACTCCTTTGTCTTTAAGGTTCCACCAGCTGCTTCCCGCGGTTATGTCCGCATGGACCCAAATTCATCAACAACTATCTGCCACTGAAAGTCTCGTCAAAATCGGTAAAGCTGTTTCGGAGATCAGCCAGAGCAAACAGACAGAATAAAAAAAAAAAAAAAATGTTTTTTGGTTTGTTATAGAAATCTGTCAAAAATACAATCAGTTCACCAATATTTTTGACAAGTTTGACAGATTGCGACTTAAAAGTGAACATTTTTAAGTACGAGAATTGGCCTTCAGGATGCTTGTGACCAGGAAAATGTCGTGAAGGAAGTCTTGAGTATGAGTGAGGATGGCTATAAGAGAAAGACCAAAGAAACGATGGACAGACTGCGTGAAAGATGACATGGCTAGAAAGGGGATGACTACCCAGGTGAAGACTAATTGAGAAATATGGAACAAGAAGACATGTTACGTAGACCTTAATAAAATGGGATAAGCAATAAAATAAGCAAGAGAATGAAGATGATCAGGATGCTTGTGAATGAAGTCGAAGCATATTATAAATTAAAAATTAAAAGCGTTCTCCATCATCACCCGAACGTACAATCGCTGCAAGTAAAACCAGGCGACCGGCAAGGTCGTTCAAGGCAGGCCGGCAAGCACGTGGGAACGCGCGCCTCTCTCTCGGCTGCGCCGGCGCAGCGCCACCCAAATTATTTTAGAACGTCTTGTTGCTATGCACGGCTGTGTGCAGTTTTTGTTGAGGTAGTCATGATTGATGGTGGATTGAAAAGACTGAAATTGTATGTGGTAAATAATTTTGTTTAGTGTTGTAGTGATTTATTAACACAAAGTCTTTGTTCTGGAGAGACTAATGTTCTAGGTTTTTTATGTCATGTATGAGTATATGATATAAGGCTGACGCACTCCAGATATGTCACAACGAATACTATTGTATTGACTAGGTTTAATACTATTCTTGAGGAGGCCTGTTTTTATCGGTATCTTGTCATCTCCGAGCTATAATGTTGATGAAATGAAATGAAATGTTTATTCTGTAAATATGATATCGGAATCACTGTTACACGTCATATTAAAAAAAAAACAAAACTAAGCTAGATGAGGTCGGCGGCGGCGTTTCTTATGTGACTACTCTGAGAAGAAATGACGAAACAAACTCAGAGGTCCCAGTCTCTTTTAAAGTCCATAATCTTGGATAGGATAAATGCTGATCATGTAGATTAGTGTCTGAAATGGTGTTTTGAGGAAAGAACCACACAGATTTGAGTGGACCTGTGCAGTCAGTGCAAGCATTTGACAGTAATCTTGGAGCTCAACTCAGATCATATGGAGGTCAGCGACTCGACGAACAATACCAGAGAAAGGACATTTGAGTACGACGCATAAAATACTCAAACTGTTAGACCAACATTAATCTAACTGAGAAAAAAAGAAAAAGAGTGATCCACATAGTGCTCACATCCACAATAATTAAAATAATATAATGATGCTCATTGTGATACAATTGAATGCTGCTGCTTATCCACTTCGTACGCAATGAGAGAATAATCTATTATGAAACTATTTCCCAAATAAACCCTGCCATAATCCGGAGAAACATAACAGCGTGACTTACTTAATACAATCAAAAGCAAAGATTAATTTGGTTTCATTTGCGTGGACACTAAAAAGTTTATAAACTTAAGAGACAAGCTTGCTAATCCTGTTAGTGGCGTTCATCTAGAAACTGAAAGATTTCACAAATCTTAGCTTTGGTAATAAGAACTTTATGGGTTAGGTTATATAGATGTATTTATAGATATTGCTTTATAATGTAACTCACTCAAATCCAAACGGTAATTGCAGATCTCACAGCGAAAGTGTGCGCTTTGGCAATCATCGTCTACCTGCGGAAATACTATTATGAAATAGACAGGAGATAGGGCTAATAAGACCTGTTGCAACCACGGAAGTACGAAGTATATCGAAGCGCATACTTTTTCTGGTTTTACTTTACCTGTATATGCCAAGCTAAATGCACCTGAGAATACCTAGTTTATTATCTACTAGCTTCCACTAGCGGCTTCGCCCGCGTAATATTTTTATAAATTATAGCGATAATATAGCATCCTTCTTGTGAAAGAATTTTTTCAATCAGTCTAGTAGTTTTCGAGTTATGTACAAACAAAAATACAAATGTTTTTTCTTTATAATATTAGTGTAGATATAGCGTTTAACATTAAAAATCAAATCCTTCAATATTAATCAATTAACTCAATAATCTATTAACGTTAATTAGTCTCACGAACACAGACACAAAATAATTCAACGTCATGATTATTTTAGCTCATCAGTTAACACGAGAGCTAACCGCAATATTCAATGTAAGTCATTTAAGCATGTTGTACAGCATCAAGATGTTGATATAAAATAAAGCTTACCTCATCTTTATGGTTTTTTCTTGGATAAATCTCTTATTACCAGAATCTAAATATGTTTTACCTTTTTGATTATTTTATGTACAATAAAGTGTTTCATAAATTAATGAATAAATGATGGTAAAACTGTGTTGCAAGAAATTGATTTTATATGCATTTTTTCAGATTTGTGAAAAGCTTTTCAAAGAGAATCATACAAAATTGATTTGCATCAGGACCAAGCTCTGTGGTACGATCTTTTATATTAGAAAAATATGTTCGCAGTATGTAACACACTTTAGTACTGGATCCGTATTTTAAAGCTAAGAGAACAATGGTCCCAATTCGCATTTACGAAATGAGCGTTCATCACTTCGACTGTTTCGCAATTTATTTCGTAATTCACTTCGAAACTCTGCCACAACTTAGATTAGAGATATTTTATTTAAAGTTTATGATTATGAAACATGCGTTTTTGAATATTGAGTGTCCAAAAGCTGTTTTTGCGAGCATTTTTGACTGATGAGTAAATTATTGGTGTTTTTAGTCCGTCATAATTTTTTTAATTTAGAATCGGCTTGACTATTATACAATCTAACTTAAGTTCCTATGCTTATTTATAGCTTGTATGTGTGGTGTAACCTGGGAAAATAAGTTGGTCAATAATAAATAATTCTTACGATAATGCGATTGCTGCCGCAGGGATATTCTGAAATGTCACATGTTAAAGGAGATAGGAGGGAGACAACAAAGTGTGACATCGTATGGCAAGGAAGTGTCTTATGGTTCGTGACGTCACATGTAAAATTAAGAATTTATTAAAACTCCAGGCTTCAACTCTATGGCGGCTTGGAGTGTGCGATTGTCGCAACCCAGATATGGGCACGCCACAATCGTGGCGATAAGTCCCCTCTTTGAGGAGTGGCTAGAGAGGCGCCACGGCGTCCTCACCTTCCGCCTGACACAGGTCCTCACCGGACACGGTTGTTTCGGGAGGTACCTGTTTCGCATAAGGCGGGAGGAAACGCCCGGGTGTCACCATTGTGTGGATCGTCCGGAGGACACGGTGGAGCATACGGTGGAGGTCTGCCCGGCTTGGGCAGAGCACCGCCGTGTCCTCGTGGAGGCGATCGGCGGCAGTGACCTCTCGCGTCCGGCCCTGGTCCAGGCCATGGTGCGGAGCGAGAGGGCATGGCAGGCCGTCACCTCCTTCTGCGAAGCAGTAATGCTCGCGAAGGAGGAGGCGGAGCGCGTGAGGGAGAGGCAAAGTTCGCGCCCTCACGCGCCTAGCCGCCGTAGGAGACGCCCTGGGCGTCGGGACTCCTTGGAGGATTCCCGGCCACCGTAGGCGCGGGCTTGCGGGCGGTGAGCAATGGGTAGCTCGCCCCCGATAAGGACCAGGCCCGGGTCGACGGCGCGTCGTGTTCCACGCGCGCCTCAAAGAGATGTCAGCAAAACGGACGGGGTCCGCTAGGACCGTTGCCCGCCGGGGTTGCGGGTAGTCCTAAGGGGAAACCGTGGCCCCTGGCATGGCAAGGGAAGGAACACGGGTGGGTTTTAGTCAGTAAGAGTCTGACACGCCCTCCCGCTCCGCCCAGAGCGGGAGAAGTCATTGGATGATTTCCCACCCAAAAAAAAAAAAAAAAAAAAAAAAAAAAAAAAAAAAAAAAAAAAAAAAAAAAAAAAGGCTTCAACTCTAACGAAAAGTTTTAAAATGTTACCAACTCAATATTATTACTTATAAGGTTTAATTTAAAATTGCAAACTATGTGGCCCCAGGTGATGGGTCACACACTTATGATCACAAAAACGGGGCTCCAAAAATCATGTATGACGTAATTTGGATGGCCCCTAAGCAAAACAGCAATGTATATCAAAATGACTGTATCATTAACTGCATTGAACGTAACTCTTTATGTAAAGGGACATTCACTTTATTATTGGCAAGTAGCCGACACTCCTTGTTTTGCGGAACATTAATCGTTGTATATTATTATGGCTGGAGAACGCTTTTCAATCAAGCTGACTGTGAAGTAACAGGTAAAGAATGGACTACCACTGGTCTTCATATGGTCTTTGTAAATAATATTATAGTTCCTAAAAGAATAATGTTGTAATGTGAATGTTGTGTTATTATTATTATTATAATATTGTTATAATATTGTTGTTGTGTGTTGTTGGAATAGTGTTGTTGTTGATGTTATAATGGAAAAAATGAGTAGTATTTCAGTTTACATCAGTGAGTCTTTGCCTTTGAATTAAAGTCGTTGTTTTAAAGTCATGTTTTTATATCTCGTGTTCGTATTTCACATTTGCCCATTTTATATTTTCTTAAGGACATATTGATAAAATAAAGTTTTCATTTTAGTTTAAACTTAATTTTGTCGATAATTTAAAGCATGCTGTAGCTTCCCGTTATTGAAATGAAATGATTTTGAAATTATGATAAAATGATTCTATTTTCTGTAAATAGGTTTGTACAAACACTTTTACATGTCAATCAAAATCAAAATATTTTATTTCACATAAACCTACATGGGCACTTATGAAACGTCAGAAGCTAGGTGCACGGTTCCAATTGGTCGTTTCCTATGGAGAAGAGCCGGCAAGAAACTCCACGGTTACTCTTTTAAAAATAAATGGGTTTTACAATGTTTTTTATATTTTAAGTACGGTACTACATAGATGAGGTCGGCGTTTCCTATCTGACTACTCTGAGAAGAAAGGCCGAAACAAACTCAGAGGTCACAGTCTCTTTTAAAGTCCAGATATTTTATTGGTTAGATCATGATGTAGATTCGTGTCTGGAAAAGTCTTTTGAGGAAAGATCCACACAGATTGAGTGGACCTGTCCATGTCCCACTCCATGTGCTGTCCATGTATTGAAGGAGAGCACTCGACAAAAACTTAATGTCCGTATAAATTGTGTCGTTTTTAACACACTTTTATTAACTTGACCTGTATTTATCTATCTAACTTCTTTTTTTGTTTTGTGTAGTTACATCTATTAATCTGTTGGAGGTCTTTGATAATAGTACATTATGATACAAGTGTGCTATGTTGGTCATTACACATGCGTTTCATACGACGTTTTTCAACATCTGATTTTATTTATTTAAAACAAATCAGGCACAAAAATGCTTGAAGTCGCTTCGATGACATTAAAAAAAATGCACCAGTGTGCATGAGCCTTTATACGTGTTTTGATGAATTCAAGAAACTTAAAATCTATCTATCTTAATATCACTAGTCATTCTTTAGGTAAGCTGCTGTTCATCTTCTGATTATCAGAAGTAAGCACCCAGCGTCCAGCGCTCGCCGTAGCAACACGTTGTGTTCGAGTTCGTGACAAGTCAATCGTCATCCTGTGGATGCCTCGTTGACAGGTGAAACACGTGTCGATTTCTTACAGGGTTTTTTATGACTCTTTAGGAATAGTTAAGCGGAATAGGTTACTACATTATATCTACGTCTATTGTATTTTTTAAGGAAGCTCTTGTAAAATTTGGGACTAACTATATTTATGCTGGGTTTTCAATAAGATATTTTTAATTTTTAAGAGTTTTAGCTCTCAAACATTAACATGTAAGGCGATGAGACGCTATATTCTGTATACTCACAACTACATGAAGTATTTTAAGTAAGGCCAATCTAAGCAAAACATTTAAACGTAGGTTAGTACAATATTTCGCAAGGCTTCGCTCCAACATTCACTGATTGATCAGGTTCTACTGTGGCAACAGGCAACGAACACGTGTCTCGCACAACACCTATTAATTTTAACTTTATAGTATAATTTAAATGCAGTTTATCTTATTAAACTGTTTAAAAATGTATTGCAAGGCCGAGTACGCACTTAAATACAGTTTGAAAAGCTAAGAGTCTGGTTGATTGTGCAATGTACTATTTTTGAATTTTGGTTTCTTTGTGACTTGATATTTCCAGGTTCCTTTAACTTACTAATCGATTTATACCATATCATAACATTAAGCCTGTCTTCCCCGAAGGTTTAGAGGTGCACCTATAGTACGCCCATATTTCTCCCCTAGTGTATTATTATTTATAATATATATAATTTCCATCAACCGGTCATAAATCCAGACTCCGGGCTGCTAATGAAAACTTCCAGATGGAAGAACCCAAGAACACTTTGCCTGACCCGAGAATCAAACCTCATGGACCTCATGCTCAGCAGTGGCACTTACGACCACTGGATCAACGAGGTGGGTAATCGTTTTATCAACCTTACGAAATGTAAGTATCAGTATCATTGAGGAGATGTAAGTATCAGTATCATTGAGGAGATGTAAGTATCAGTATCATTGAGGAGATGTAAGTATCAGTATCATTGAGGAGATTCGTAACAGCTCCATTAAGAGGCGTGCTTCCATCAGCATGCGACTAACTGCAGTATAGAGACTCAATGTAATAAAATACAATATATTTGAGAATAAATAAAATGATTATTTTATTACAAACTAACTAGCGACCCGCTACTGCTTCACACGGTTTTTACGAACTGTCAAAACATCGAGATTTCTTAGATATAATTATAAATGTATTAAACACATACACCTTCAGGAATAAATTCTCTAAACCTTATCAAAATCTGTTGCGTGGTTTATAAGAACAACGCGGTCATACAGACAAACACGAAAAGCGAAATAATTTAATTTATATTAAGTATAGGTATAGATTAGCTGACCCGACAGACGTTGTCCTGTCCAAATTTCAATATTTCATACAAAAACCCATGTAAAATGCACTTTCAGTTTTCCCCAATTTTTCTTTGCGTTCAAACCTGATTCTGGGCTATTACGAACATTTTAAAACGAAAATTGGTTTTAAAATGCTGTTCATTGGCAAGCGTATCACTTCCGTTTTAAACAACGAACAGCAGATATTAATACTACTACGAATGATAGCCGTTCCCGGCTATCATTCGTAGATCTAAGACAGTCTCTAGTTATTAGAAGCCCAAAAGTCTGACAACTAGTCTTACCAAGGCGTATCGTGTTACTGGAGGTCAGATACGCAGTCGCTCCATGTAAACTACTGATATTCAGCTGCATCCAGTTACACTGAAAGCCGACCTGAACATAGTTGGGTAATGGCTAGATAGATTGATTGTGCTATGGTCCTGATTTGATTCAGTATTGATTAAAATATCATGAGATACTGAGAGAGCGAATAGAATTGGAGAGACTGTTGCTCAGACATTTTAAATGTTAAATTGTTGTATTTTTTTTGCATTGCACACGTTTTTTCATTTCAGTTAATCACGTTCTGTAGTACTGTTACCGTTTACTAACGGATTCGTCGAATTAAATTCAAATTCCTCTTCTGCCATCGTTGAAGATTCATCTAAACTTTTTGTTGAAATGGTAGAATTTCCTGCTTCAACTGTTGTATCTTCATTTCTCGTTGTTACGGCATTATTTTGTAACGTTGATTTTTCTGTCTGTATTGTTAAATTGCAAGCAGTATTATTTGCTTTTTCTGTCTGTTCTGTTAAATTGTAAGCTGCATTATTTGCTTTTTCTGTCTGTTCTGTTAAATTGCAAGCAGTATTATTTGCTTTTTCTGTCTGTTCTGTTAAATTGTAAGCTGCATTATTTGCTTTTTCTGTCTGTTCTGTTAAATTGCAAGCAGTATTATTTGCTTTTTCTGTCTGTTCTGTTAAATTGTAAGCTGCATTATTTGCTTTTTCTGTCTGTTCTGTTAAATTGTAAGCTGTATTATTTGCTTTTTCTGTCTGTTCTGTTAAATTGTAAGCTGTATTATTTGCTGTTTTAAACCTGTTATGAGTCGTTTCGCGTCCGTCACTTGCGTCATTTGGTTTCTGTAATAAATCCCCCTTTTCAGTTATTGTGTCGTCTTTTTCTGTTTGTGTTGTTAAATTGTAAGCTGTCTTAGAGCTGTTTACATTCGTTTTACATCTTTCACTTGCATCATTTGGTTTCTCAAAAAATTCCCCGTTTTCAGTTTTTTTGTCCCCTTTTTCTGTTTGTGTTGTTACATTGTAAGCTGTATTATTTGCTGTCTTAAAGCTGTTATCATTCGTTTTGCATGTGTTATTTGGTTTCTCTAATATATCTATTTTTTCAGTTTCTGTGTCAGAATGATAAATAGATTTCGTTTGATTATAAAATATCGCTATAGGCTTAAATACATCTCTGTAAATCGGCATTACTGTAGCCTTGTTTTCTGTAATGTTATATTTGGTGATATTGTTATAGTCTACACTACTTGCTTCAATCATGTTATTTTCTGCTTCTAGATGATCATCATATTCCACAACAGGAACAAAATCCTTCGGCATTAGTCTCATTATTGTATTTTTTCCTAGTTTAGATTTTTTAAACTGGACATTATCTTTTGTCTTCAAGGATATACTGTATTTAGATTTATCTTTCGATTGGATTTGATCTTCTTTGGTGTCATTATTTTTATTTACGATTGCATCACTTAAGCCTATTTTAATTTCAATGTTGAATTGCCCACTGTCATCTATAATCTTTAAAATAATAGAATTTAGATCACCTCCAACTTGTTTGATATCCTTAACAGATCTTTTAATAACTGACATGGTGTCGTTTATAGTTACTAGTTGGTGTCGTGTATAGTTAGAAGTACTTCCAGCTGTTTCATTCAAAGCTCTATTTTCAGGAGTTGGAACTTTAACTATCTCGCTTATGGGTTGCTTAGGGTCAGTTGGCCAAACTGGAGGCACGACTCTTTGTATCGAATGTTTTAAAAGGCTTGTATAGTTTTCAGTTACAAGGAGTTTTCGTAAATCAGGATCATCTTTTTTGTATGAGCTTTGTGAGGTGCGAAGCGCTGAGCTTTTGACTTCATTGTCGGGCCTTAGTGAACTTGACCTTGCGTGTATAAACTCATCATATAGCTGAAATTGGTAATATTGGCTGTTAAGATAAAGTATTAATTCACCTATGCCAAAACGGACAAATCTACATCCAAATTTATATGTAATTTTTATGTATAATATATGTATAATAATTTCTGATAGAGTCAAGATGATTAATTTTAGACGTATTCTAAGCATGATTTCTTAAAGCATTATTATCAGAATCAGTTCAGTCGTTTATGCGTGATAGAGTAACAAACAATTTTACGTCTTATAATAATACTAGCTTCTACCCACGACTTCATCCGCGTGAAATTTCGGCCCCCGACCGATTGCGTCGCTGCACATTACCCGCCCACGCTATAAAGGGAAGTTCAGACTACACCTATATTATAGCAAATATTGTATAGCACAACAATATCGCTCTATATCTATCTACCTATCTATCTCAATATCGTTTTATATGGATACATTCACACAACTCCATGCTATATAAAGTATTGGCGTACTGTAAGCTATAAACTTGAGCAAATCTCAGAACGAGAAGAATCGCGAGAAGAATCGTACGATTTAACGATTCTTCTCATATTTTTGTTCTTTTTCAAAATGAATAATATTCATATCATCAGTCATATTCCAAATCATCGTCATCGCTTGATGAACTTTCCACGCTAGTGAGTACCAAATCCATTGTGTGTGCACTTTATGATCGATCGCCGTCAAATAACTTGCTATGCATAATAAATCAGCTTGTGTTAGAGCGTATAGTCAAAATCAAAATCAAAAGTCATCTCTCAAAATCAAAATTAAAATCAAAAGTCATCTATTCAAACTAGGCTGAGAATCAGCACGTTTCGAACGTCAAAATTACATAAGACAGCTCCCAAAAACGCCCGCCCTTCACCACTTCTTAGTGTAAAAGTCATGCTATATAGTAATATAGCGTATGAGGCAATATGCTTTAGTATAGCGTAGTCTGAACTGCCCTTTACTTCATTTTCGCTTTGCGTTCTAGCTGTTCTAACTGACTTGTTTTCTTTTTGCTAGCTCCTTGGGTCGCAGCGTGACGTTAAAGAGAACAAGAATCTCAAGAATCAAGAATCATTCTTTCTCAAGAATTGGGCTACCAAATTCAAAAAGATTTTTTTCAAATCCGACTGCTAGAGATAAGCGCATTCAAAATCAAAAAATCAAAATATTTTATTTCACATAAACCTACAAGGGCACTTATGAAACGTCAGAATCTAGGTGCACGGTTCCAATTGGTCGTTTCGTATGGAGAAGAGCCGGCAAGAAACTCTACGGTTACTCTTTTAAAAATAAATCAGTTTTACAATGCTTTAAATGTACAGTTTGAATAGGTATGTGAGGACAGCGTAGGCCAATTCAAACAAACAAACAAACTCTTCAGCTTTGTTATTAATGTATAGATATTATAGATTAATAAAAATCCTGTTACCGGGTCATGACCATATCTTTGTCTCTCTCTCTGCAGTGGCTTTGGATTTACATCCTTAATGAGATAGCACATTGTTCCGAATAACGCTAATGTTGCTGCGCAGCCTATTACAAGAATCGCTATACCCTTTCCCATCGTGCTAAGGAAGTGAGATACAATATTACTAACTATACTCCATTTATTATAACATTAGACAAATAACGGTAATAACCTTTTCGTTATTTCGATATAAACCTTTTATAAACTCACGATAAGTACAAAGCAATATTATAATCTATTAACCATTTACATTAAAATATAATTCTAAAGTGCAGTCATTTCAATAATATTACACAATAACTGTCGTTATTGAGGCTGGATTCGACCAGACAGGAGTACATTTTATCCGCAGAATAATCAGCATTCTCTTCCGAGTAAATTTTGAATTTTTGACAGTTTTTCTATACGAAAACTGTCAGAGTAAATCTTATTCCGCGGATAAAATTTATTCGTGTTTGGTCGAATCCGCCCTTAGTCGTTATTTTTCTAATGCCAAAGTAAATGAAGTAGGTATGGGTAGGGCTAGATTAGGGCAACTTATTCCATAATATTATATGTAAACATTTAACTAGACCTCGTGGGTAATTGGGCGCAAATCCATTGTCATATTATGTTGTACACTGAGCACCAATCCTGAAGAAATTCTTAATAGAAAAATCCAATGACACTTTCTTTGCACGACCTGGGGATTGAACCCAGGATCTGCACTCGGCAGTCTCGGTTGCATTGGCTAGACCAATAAATATTTGTACAATTCTTTCACTTGCTCATTAAGCTTGCACTCGAGTAGAGCAGTAATTATTTAAAACTGTTTCAAATTTCAGGTTTTAGGTAATAGCATACTACTTGTGACAGACAGATGGACGAAGTCGCAACATTAGAGTTCCTTTTTTGCCATTTAGGTACGGAACCCTGAGATTATAAGGGACTAGTTATATAACAAGCGCCCGAGGGGTGCGCTCCGTACGCTGCGACTTGGGCACGCGCCGAGCGCGGGGGGTTCGGCGTGTTGGACGCTCGTCAAACGCAACAAGATTTCCACATTTTGTTGTAACTTTTGAACCCTCAACATGCTCAGTACAACTGGTTTTTCTTTTTTAAGTTTATTACTGATGCAGAGAAAACGACCAGTAAAAAATTTAAAAAAGGAACTTGCACCCACGCGTTGATGGCGCGCTCAGAGCTTGTCTCGATGACGCGATATATGCGAGACAATCGCGCGTTTGTGAGGTACTAGAGGTTCATACATTCCGTCCACATACAGACGCGCGTAACGCGCCATCTGGTCGTAGTGCAAAATCGCGTGAGCTGCACAAGCCCTAGGGGTGCCCGGGAGGGACGCGCGTATTACGCGCGCCCTTGGACAGCAGCGCTTGATGTAATTCGTTACATAGAAATTCATACAATTTTATTGAGCGCCCAAAACGCAGCGTACAAAACGGCCCTCTGGCGCCTAATATAACTATGGCCTAAATACACTTTGCAACCTATTACCCTTACAAAACGTTGATAAGATACAGGTCAGTCAGTTTTACATTGTTTCCGTAAACGAATCGTCACGCATTGCTTACCTGGAAAGATGTTACACCACTGGTTTCATATATTTTTACAAAATAAATTCATTAATAAATATACAAATAATAAAGGCTATTTTTTTCTATCGTGTTTCTATCTTACAGGTTTGAATTGTCACATTTTGGCAGTGACGCACTATAGTGACGTGATAGTTTAAGAGACTGAAGGATTTCTGTAGACGATTGTCTACGGAAATTCTTCAGTCTAGAGTTAAGACAAGAAGAGTCAATCTGTATTCAGCCTTAGCGATCCTATTAGGCCTTAGCCGTAGCCTAAGGGCCTGCACAAGGCGGCACCAATAAAGTCCTTTCTTTGGTATTGTTCGTCGAATCGTTGAGCTCCTTAAGACCTGAGTTGAGCATTGAGCTGCACGATTAGTGACAAATGCGTACACTGACTGGACAGGCAGGTCCACTAATTCTGTGTTGCTCTTTCCTCAAAAGACCATTTCAGACACCAATCTACAGGATCTGACCAAGATTATGTCTGGACTTTAAGAGACCGACCTTTGAGTTTGTTTCGACCTTTCTTTTCAGAGTACTCAGATAGGAAACGCCGACCTACGATGGTGAATAAAATATTAATGACGTGTAGAAATGTTGGTAACTTATCATTTATGCGACGAATAGGATTTTTTTTCATTTTTAGTGAATACCGTGAAATCGTTGCCATCAGTATACGAGCTTGCATGTAGTGATGCCGAACGAAGTGTCGTGCCATGCCAACAGGGAGCCCTTAGAAATGGCCCTGCTAATTTTAAAGCGCTTTAAAATTAGCAGCCAACATTAACCGCGCGACAGTACAGCGCTGCAGCAGCGTGAGTGCAGCGCTGCAACTCTGCGAGGGATAAAAAACGAGTTTTATATCAAAAACTTTATTTTCACCTAACTATATTAGATTCAGGTACATAATTATATCTAGTTTATATGTACTATGCTGCTGGATCTGTTCCAAATCTCGGAAAAGTCACTGTACATTTCTGAAGGCTGCAAAAGAAAAGATAAAAAAATTAAGTTCGGTTATTAGAAAACATATAAGTACATAATTTTATTATAAGTGCAGTAGGCCGCTTGTCGGGTAACATTTTGTGCTGGCCTAGCATAGTATGGAGTTTCAAAAGAATAAGAGGCCAGCTTATACTGGTTGTTTTACCACTGACGTGCGACATTCTGGACCTATTGATACCACCACCTCATATAGCAGTATTATTTTAATCTTACTTGAGTGTGGGAAAGAGATGAAGCTAGGCTTCCTGTATAGTTCCATCTCTTTCTCACACTTAAGTAACATTAATAAATAATTAAACACAATAAAATAAGAGATGGTGATTAACGATATTCACTTTACCGACTTCAAAAAGGGCAGGTTAGTGTTATGGACACTGAAGGCAGAAGTGTGTGTATTCGCTAAGGAGCTGGACTGCTGCCTAGCACCGCATTTATGGCAGGATAAAAGGTTTCACCAGCACATGGATGGAGTGGATAGGTTGCCAAATTATTTTTACAAACAATGGAAAATTAACATATGGCGTGAATTATACAGAGACGGCGTAAGGTGAAGGCGCGGCCCAGGCATGATGCCGCTTCAAATCGTTTTCATACAAAATGTACGACGGCGACGTGCGCCTGTGCCGCGCCTTCACCGTACGCCGTCTGTGTGTACCTAATTCACGTCGAAGGTTACAAGCAGTAAAAATTGTTTTGTTTTTATTAAGTACCTGCCCAGTTTTTGGAGCTTTTGCGAAACTAGGAGACTTGATCGTTTTTAAAGCTACGACCATTAAAAAAATTAGGTGCTCGCCACATGCAGTGAAGCGCAATTTTAATTAATCAATAAAAGGTTTATATGTATACTAGGGATAGTTGTGAAAAACAGTGTAATTATTATTGAACTGTAATCAGTAGAAATATTTTAACGGCGAAATAGTGGGAGTGGACGCAAAAAAAACAAGAAAAACACAGATGAACAGCGTTCCTACCAGTTCCTCTAGACCAGCGTGCACACCTTCAGCATTGGTATTCATCATCCTTGCTGCTTTCTCCCTGAGCTGCAGTAGACCAGGGTCCACCACAGTCATCAAGAACAGGAACGTGACGAACAGGCTGATGATCAGGCAGGAGTATACTAGGAAGTAGAGGACGTATCGCATTTTCTCTTAGCTGGAAAAATTTAATAAAACTCTACATAAAACATTAATATTAAATTCATTCATTCAGTGACAGACAACGTACAGCCTAAAGCCTCAAGCAGACTGGCGCGTCGTGCCGTCGTGTCGCGCCAGTCTGCACGAGGCTTTAATCGCTGGGTCAAGACATGATGGGTCCAGAGAAATGATATCTTGCATACAAGTTCCATAACGAAGGTGACCTTCTTCAGATGACTAAATATATCTACGCCTATTGTATTATCTAATGGATTTCCGCCAAGTCACGCCTGAATCAATTAACTAATAAGGGTTAGCCCTATAGCCACTTTATTTATTTACCGATCGACAGCAGTACAAAATTTAAACCTAAAAATTACCTTTTCAAATTATTCTCTGTTTCGCAAAAAGTAATAAGACAACAATGACAATAATATGACACATTCCACAGAGACACAGACACGTTCTGCCAGGATTAAACGAAGAAGAAAAGAGAAAAAAAAAGTATTAAACGCTTCATGCTTCAAACACTGGGTGTTGTGACGCAATGTGGGAGAAGCAGTGCGGTAAGTTGAAGAAGAGCCAGCAGTAAAGCGAAAGAGTGCTGCTATCAAAAGTAATATAGGCACAGAATATAGGTAATATTGTTTTTTTTTATACAGTTATGGACTAGTTATAACAAGCGCCCAAGGTGCGCGGTCAGTACGCTGCGTTTTGGGCGCGATAAGATTTCCACATTTTATTGTAACTTTCAAAATGTTCTCAGTATAACTGTGTTTCTTTTTAGTTTATTGCTGATGTAGAGAAAAAGACACGGTTTAAAAAAAAAAAGGAACTTGCGTTGGGTCATACGCGCGTATGACGCACGCCCTTGAACAGCACCGCTTGATGTAATTCGTTACATAGAAATTCATACAATTCTATTGAGCGCCCAAAACGTAGCGTACAAGACGCGCGCCTCGGGCGCCTGTTATAACTAGGGCCTTACTCTCGTTTAACTAGATTTTCTCTAAAAAGACTTTGGTAATTACAATTTTGCTCCATAAATAAACGGTGTCAAAAGATATTTATTTTGCTCTTGATCATTAACAAGTTTTCCCAGAAAAAGAGCTTTGAAGCCCAAGTTCGAAGAGTTAGGTACTTATACCTTGAATAACAAGTGAAGGACCCACGCGTACAACGCGTGATTTCACAAATTCTCTAACCCCGCGTCCTATCTAAAAGCGATCGTCGCGCGAATATAAGATCGTTCGAACTGTTTGTTCTATGAACCTGTGTGTTCACAGTTTTCCGAACAAAAAGTGACATAACGCAAGCGATCAATCGCGTATTCGCGCGACGACCACTTTTAAATAGGACGCGGCCTTAGACAATTTGTGAAATTATAGAGAATACATGTAAAATTATAGAGAATAAATGTACAATTATAGAGAATAAATGTATAGAAAAATACATGTAAAATTATAGAGAATAAATATAAAATTATAGAGAATAAATGTATAGAAAATACATGTAAAATTATAGAGAATAAATATAAAATTATAGAGAATACATGTAAAATTATCTATACTTATAATAAATCTGTAGAAGTGAAAATTCTGTACATTGAAAATATCAAAAAAATAAATGGCAAGGGGTGTTACTAGACCGACACCGAACCCAAAAATTTGATTAAAAAATTTTTTGTCTGTCTGTCTGTCTGTCTGTCTGTCTGTCTGTCTGTCTGTTTGTTCAGGCATCACGCAAAAACTACCGGTTCGATTACGATGAAACTTGGTATAATTATTCTTTAGTATCCTGGGCACCACACTGGGTACTTTTTATCCCGGAAAAGTATCCTATCCTACTATCTATATCTATACCTATTAATAAAAAGACAAGTCTTGACTGGCTGACTCATCAACGCCCAGCCCAAACCCTTGGACCTAGAACGCTGAAATTTTGCACAGAGGTTCCCTTTATAATGTAGGCAAGGAATAAGGAAGCATTTTTCGAAATTCAACCCCTAAGGGAGTCAAATAGGGGATGAAAGTTTGTATGAAAAATCTTATTCCTTGAGGTAATAAACATGAAACTCCGCACGAATAATTATCAAAATAAATGAAAAAGTTTGTAATTTGTTGTTTTTCTAAATTACCCCCTAAAAGGGAGTTGGGGGGTGTCAAAGTTTGTATGGAAGAATTTTACCGCGCTGTCCGATTAACTCGAAACTCAATATTTATACTTAAACCCAAAAATTAAGAATAACGTGTATCAGGATTCTTCTAAATTCAACCCCTAAGGGGTTAAAATAAGGGATGAAAGTTTGTATGAAAAATCTTATTCCTTGAGGTAATAAACAAGAAACTTCGCACGAATAGTTATCTAAATAAATTATAAAGTTTGTAGTTTTTTGTTTTTCTAAATTACCCCCTAAAGGGGGGTTGGGGGGTGTCAGTGTTTGTATGGAAGAATTTTAACGCGCTGTCCGATTAACTCGAAACTCAATATTTATACTTAAAACCCATGTATGCATGTATGGGGTAATTTCCGACACTCACGCGGGTGAAGCCGCGGGCAGCAGCTATAGAGAATAAATGTACAATTATAGAGAATAAATGTATAGAAAATACATGTAAAATTATAGAGAATAAATATAAAGTTATAGAGAATACATGTAAAATAAAACGGGACAAGAATTCAATAAATCATCATTTATTAAAAGTAGGTAAACCATTAACTTCTCCCCACACTTGAGCACACCAGAGCGCTATGGATATATTAAGACGGGGTAATAGGACAAGTACCTTAACCATTGCAGGAATTGCAGTGATTGGTAACTGCATGCACAGATTTTGGAAAAAACAGTACAGTCAACTAGAAAAAGTCAATTCTCACGTTTTATTTTTATGATCTCAATCGATGCAGTTTCGTTTATGGATTAACCTATCGTATGCCGTAATTACAGACACAATTAAAAATCCATTGTGTCTCGCGTGGATCTACGTTTCAAAGGTATACCAAAGGTTAAAAGACTTTGAAAGATTCGTGAATTCCTTCGAAGTGAAAATATGACAAACGAAAATGTCATGGTGCTCGAAGCAAGCGTTCGCCGCGTCTTGTATTGTAGCCAAGCTCGCCTCGAATTATACATTACTGATACAGTACAAACGAACGTTGCAAGTCAGTCTCCGCCTTTATGTATTTTTGACCCAAACACACTTTACAGGCAAACCTTGGATTACAGTGTGGAATAGGTTCTGATAAAACTGTATCATATTTATGGTATTCTACTATAAACCTCTGCAAGAATAATCGCCTGTAAAATATAGAAAATAAATAAAAGAACAGTGACATTGTCATTTTTGTACAAACGTATTTTTTTCATGAAAATGTTTTCTAATTGGATATAAATATTGATTAACTAAAAATTTACTTCACAAGAGGTACCTAAAAAGTAGGTATGTAAAATAATTGATAATAATATATGATACCTACTAGATAGATAGGTGTCTTCTCCAGCTTGTAGATTTACCGTAATTATAAAAAATATACCTACGAATGTACTGCTTAGGTATTTATTTGTTTGTTTCCTTAGACAATCAAATTCGTACCCTATCAAGTCTTGAAGAGAGCAGTGGTGGCCCCGACTTTTCGAGTTGTTGGGCGTGGATACAAACCCATGCAGGAGCTTTACTTCATGTAAATAATTTCATCACCAATCTCTCAAAACGGTGAAGGAAAACATCGTGAAACCGGCATGAATTCATCAAAATTCGAAGTCATGAGGCATCTACCATCCCAAACAGGACACGCATGGTGGATTACAGCCCTCGCCTTCTCAAAGAGAGGAGGCCCTTTGTCTAGTGGAAACATTATAGAATGATTATGCAAGTCTCTCGTAAGGGCCAAATCCAAAAAAGTTTCACACACTGCTTTATGAAATCATGGTTTACGCTTCAAACTGTAAACAGCAATGCTGCTTGGCGTTAAAAATATAATCTTCCACAAAGAACTAAGTACTAACCATTCCTTTACCAAAAATTATCATGACAGGACCCATGATAATCCTTATTGTCAACGCAATAGAAACTTCTATAACATATTTATCTTTATTATTGTTTCACAGTAATGACAAAAGCATCAGCAAGACAAAGCATAACCGACTCCGAGATAGGATCGATCCGAACGGCCCGCGCAAGCAAGTTGGGGGCCATCCTATGTCCCACAGTTTGTGCACTCCTTCTTGTATGTATGTTCGCTGTGTCCTTTATCGGCACCAAGCTAGCCTACGACCAATATGACCAGTTCTGCACCAGCCGTCGCTTTGACGTTGCCAAGCTGTATATATTCCCTAATTTTACTCTAGAAACTCACCCTATACCTATACACTTCGATAATATTGTTGTTTGAATAATAAATGGTTTGACAATTCGATTTTAGAATCTTTATTGTTCCTGTGTATAAAAGTGTGTCGGGGTCTGACACCGTGTAGACACGGCGCTTGCGCAGCGTCGCAAAAACATATAAGGCCTGATCAGATAAAAGCGATATCGCGATTGGGGTAGTCACTTTGGACCAGGCCCTACAGTCTCGACATAGATAGCGATTGCTATAAGACCGAATTCGGGCGCAAAGTCTTAATGGCGTCACTAGATGGCCAAAATTGCTTTCTAGAGAAAAAAATTACTAATAGGTACTATATACTAATAAACACAAGTGATCCTATAAGGGTTTCGTTTTTTCATTCGGACGTACGAAACCCTAAAGAGGAGATTATTGGTTTTTTTTCCACATAATGATCTCTGCTAGCCCCGTATAGCGAATAATGTGTATTCTTACATGAGGTATGTAACGACATCTATCGAAGTTACTGAGTACTTATACGTGTACTACCTACTTCAGTTATGTACTGCGCACATAGATTTGTTAGTACATGAGGGAAAGCGTTTTCCTTGAAACGTTTACTGTAGTCTTCGCTAGATGGCGCCACGTGTATGTTTGAAACGTGTTTTCACAGGTGTTATGTATTCTTCAACATTTTCATGAAGTTATATTTTATTGATGAAGGCATAGTAGCATAAAGGCATATATAATCTATAGTTAACAATAATAAGATATTCGTTTATTTCATAAGTGAAGAAATATTGACGTTAAAAGGTAGATACGAATAATTATTTTACAGACTATATTTAGCTTATTGATTTCTTTTAAATGATTAATATTTAAGAATAGGTCAATGTGAGTAAACTGGAATTAATTGTTAACGTTACATTAGCATTCGATGGTAATAAAGGCAAACTACTGCTAATTATTAGAAAATACTATAACATATTTTCATTTTTGCCAAGAAAACCATTTAGACTTTCTTTAGACAACATCACATTAAAAATGTGAAAATTATTTTTCTTTCATTAAATATCACTAAACATCTTCAATAATCTAAACTTAGATTAAATCTACAACATACAATGTATTTTAAAGTGTATTCTGTAACGATATGAAAAGTTTCACCATTTTCGCAGAACACCAATTACCAACAAGGTTTCCGAACGCCTTCACAATTTTCCGGCGTATTTTTTTGCTCTGGCAACGTGACAACTGACAGAAAACAAAATGGGCGGCCGCTAGTCGTCGTTAGATAGTTTCAAGTAGAATTTTTCCTAATATTTTATTGTAATAACATTAATATTTTATACTCACGGCTTTGTTCCTTAGTGCTAGTGTTGTTTCCTTCGAGTTTCGTGTTATAAAATGTGAGTATTCGATATGTTTTCTTTACAATGTATATTTTACAAGTTGTATTGATTGTGTTAGCAAGCAAAGGCCAATGTCAGCCTTTTTGTAGGGGTGAGAATGGTGAGATGCGTGCATTCTGAGAATTAAGGTTTTACAACTGTCTGATGTTCTAGTGCTTTTACTGGTTTTGACGAATAGTTATGTAGTTTTACGTACTTTCTGCAGTTTTAGGAGAAATGGTATTGTTAGTTAATTTAAATATAATTTATAAGTAACTCTCTATTATAGGTACTCGTATGAAATTCGTGGTTTTCTTTCGAATAAATAAAAATGCGTGGTAAACTGCTTTCATTGGTAATGAGATTTTAATGTTAACATAAAACAGTATGAAAGGTACATAGGAAAATATTGTCGTATTGGAAATCGATACAGGTGCTTAATTATTTATTCATTGACTTGTCACTTAAAAATTAACAATACTTACTTATTTATTTTTAATAACATCGTACCTTTACATAATAGCATTTTTATAATCATCTATGTTTCTGTTTCAAAGTAAATTACGACTAATATTGCCGTATTATTGTTACAAAAAATATATAATTATGAAAGAGGCTGTATATCTTTCGTCAAACCACAAGGGATCTCGCGCACTAGACGGCTACGACCACCGCACCACGACAATCGCGCACTTAGTCGTACTGGCCAACTAACCCACCTTCTCTTCTCTTATCGGTACCTGAGGGGCAATTCCAAAAATGCAATCAATTTATCAACATTTTTGACAAGTTTGACAGATTGCGACTTGAATGTGAACGTTTTTTAAGTAGGTACGAGAATCGGCCTTCTGGTCAGTGCACCCACTGGTCGTGCTTGTGGCGCGAGATCCCAAAAACTGAGACTATAATATCGCCTCTAGTCTGGCTACATTAGTCTCCTCCCTATTCCATTTTATCATATTACTAGGCTTGCATGAATTCAAGATAGTATTTCATTAGTATTATTAAGTTCTTCATTTTGTATATGTTGACATAACATATTAGCCTATGTCCATCTAGAATAATGTGCCTTTCAAATGGTGATAGAATTTTTCAAATATGAGCTGTGGTTCCGGAAATTACCTCCACATATACATAAACTCACAAAATTCGCTTTCTTTATTATAACAGCTGGATAAAAAATAATAGGTTTAGGAGAGTAACGTGTTTTGAACAAGTAAATAAACTTACCCCTATTAGCCAAAAATTCTGAACCTCTAACTTATATATCTAAATATGCACCCTAATTCCGTAACACACGATCAGATACAATCTGTTTCATTTTGACAGTGTAACAACATTCATTGCCTTATTTACGTTGTCGAGCAGACAAATTCTTCGAACTCATGAAGCAATGGATTAGCAATATCCTTCAAAACTATTCAGATTGTGATTGATCGTGTGTTATGCAATAAGGGTGCTTTTATGAAAACTGTTTCGATTGTTTTACGAGAATAACATCAACCAGTCAAATATTTTGATCTATTTATATGGAACTTGCTTTTTTTTTAAATGTTTTTTAATTTTTATATTCTAATAAATAAATTATATGTTTATCAATGCCAGTGCCATGCCAGTAAATATTAGAGTTATAATTTTTACTGTGAAACTAAAAGGCTCTTGGGTTATTCTCCACCTAGCTACAATTTGAGAAATAACTTTTTTTTTTCTACAGTACTAGTATTGACTGATTAGGAAATAGAAGGGAAATAAGAAATAGATAGATAGTTTTAGGTGTATTTAGTGGTTTCTATATACATACAAACAGTGAAATAAATGATAGATGTAAAAAGACTTTTTGTTTAAGTAATCGCTGGGACGTAAAGGATTACTTAAAAAAATAAAAATCAGCATTCAGTTTTGACTTCGTTACTATTATATCTAGGTATATGAGTTGAGAGAGACGAAGTCGCGGGCAGAAGCTGGTGTAAAGATAAAGATGTATTTAAAAACAGATCAATAAATATAGGTACACTTTTAGCTACCAAGGGTAGGGAATATGTAACCCTACACAGCTACATGGTATTTATAGCTTTCAACATGGTATTAACCCTAAAATACTCTCGTCAGTTTGCATTCATATTTTATTTCAGAGCACAAATATTTTAAGTGTACGCCCTAGATGCTAAACTAAAGGCGGAATTTTACCCCGAGATAAAAAGACGGCTTTGCTCTTCTGTAATGGCCGGGATATACAATACAGAAGTTACTTTAAAAAAAACGATGTCTATGGTCTTTATTAGTAAAGGATGTCCATAAAACAAAACTGATGAAATTATCGCTATGTGCCACGTACCTAATGCTCGGATCCTATAAAAAACGAATCGTTTTTCTTACCAATCGTCGCCTTTTTTATTGTTCAACTGGGCATGTTAATAGATTCGTAAGCTAGTTTTACCTGTGATAGCTACTTCCATATGGGACGGACTACTATGCAAACCTATTAGGTAATCTGCGTTCGATGCTCGGCGTGGTAACACGTCGTGTTCGGGTTAAAATACCTCGCTGAGACGTGAAATACGTATCGATTTCTTACAGGGTTTTTATGACTCTTTAGGAATAGTTAAACTATGAGGTTTTTGCTTCATTATTGGTAAAGATACAAACGTCTTAATTATAACCAACAACGATCCGTAAATTATAGGAATCGGTCATAAATCTATTTATCCATATAAACATAGTATAAAATAAATTCACTTTTCATGTTTCTGTGTGACCACACAGTTCTCACAGTTCTCGTGAACTACACAATGGATGTTGATGCGGTTGCAACCAACATTTAGAGAATTTATTCCGTAAGGTTTATGAATTAATACATTGACACTTAACATAGATATACCACAGAAATGCCATTTCATGAAGTGTTCGAACACTTCATAAAATGATCGATTCTAAGATCCTGGCCATGACATAGCCACATATCGGTACATTACACCCATGAAAAACAGGCGCGGGGCAAATATGCACATCGCAATACCCAGGACCGCAAAGAATTTTTCATGTTGCTTACATAAGACCCTCATACTGTTCCTAATACATACATGATACCAACACATCCCCTGCACCTTTTGGCACGGTACCCTAAAAGCTGTTACATCATTTTTCCGCTCTGCGGTGAGCCACCTTTGTAGCAAGACCTCATTTCAGTCGACCTCATCAAGTCTTCTTGCTGTATGCATGGAGCAAACATTAAGTAGCGCAGCCTCACGAAAACCCTTTTTTTTTCTTCCTTTTCTTTTTTTAAAAATAAGCTACATGACCTACTTTTTAGTGCCTTTTTTTCTTTTTGTTGACTTCTCGTTATGAAGACAAAGGTAACATATGAATGAACATTTGAATGAGACTCATTCTTTGGTATTTGCATTCGCGACATGCGACATTGGTTTCGTTGTCGTGTTCTTGAACTTGCTTTTTTGGATGTGTTACCGACGTCTTTCAGAAACTGGTGTTAACGTAATGGATATATTACGTCATGGTTAAGTCCCTTAGTTTGTTTTTGGACAAACTCAGAACCAGTCAGTGGCTTCTTTAATGAGTAATTTATTAGAAGGGGCTGTAATTTATCCTTGTCCTCAAGGTATGGATTTCCTCAGAGTGTGGATTTGTTAATTCCATATACACCGTTGATCAAAGAAAGACTTGAGGGGTAGATACGTATCTACATTATGTAATATCAATCTGGAAAATAATGATATTTATCCATCTCTAAATGTTATAAAAAAGCCGCTTTTCGTGTTTTTCTTCTAAACTACACAATGAATTTTGATGTGGTTTTCATCATAATTTAGAGAATTTAATCCATAAGGTTTATGTGTATAATACCCTGATATTTAACTTAGATATAGCAGACAAACCTGGATGTCATTTCGCCACATAAGATGCACCAGGGCGAAACAAAGGTGGGTCGCTAGATCGATTATAATAAAATCAATACAAAAACACAAATCCAAAGGCTAAACCAGACATGCAGACTGGCGACAACATGCGCCTTCCATGTCTCGTTGAATGTAAAATGACATCGGGCCGTATCGGTTGGAAACTAGCCAAAAGAGACCGCGGAAAGGGGTTAACCGGCGCTTGCATAAATCGGGGATACATGGTATCTGTATCTGTATTATAGTGCACGTTAAATCGATATTAGAGTACTATCGATTTAACGTGCACTCCTGTAATCCCCAAAAAATGGCAAAGCAAGAAAGGTAATACCCACAAAAAGGTAGGTACAGTACAGTACTCGAGCGATAATATTACGCATTGTTAGAAAAATACTGCCACAAAGATAAAAGGCAAAATTTTCAAACTCGACTCTGACTTTGCTAAGTGAGTGTTTCATAAAATCATAAGTCATTCATTCAAATCAGGCTGAGAATCAGCATTTTTAACGTCAAAATTACATAAGACGGTCCCCCAAAATGCCCACCCTTTACATCTTCTTAGGGCTTTAGCTAGGCAGAAGAATTGGCGCAACCGGCGCAACAAACTCCCGAGCAGCACAGCTGTATGTTCAGTTAGAAGAACTTGATGCTATACAATAGTACATATGCAATGTAATTAACATAACACAACAAAGAAAAACAAAACATTAAATTAAATTATTTTCACTATATCAGCTACCACACGCCATTACACCAACACAAACATAGAAGTATAATTATACAGAAGCAGAAATAAAAAATTAAGAATGTGAACCGATTTTTTATGACTTTATTGTTCAATTTCATATAATAAGCGAATGTGAACAAGCGTTTCAGACTGAAAATAATTTTCATATTCGCATGAAACGCTTACTTTAACTCGCAAGGTAGTCGAAAGCCCGAAAGTGACAGAGCCACGAGTTATAAAAAGCTTAACTTAAAACTCAATGAGCAATATTTCCCGGCCGCATACAATAACTACCTATTATCTTCAAAATCTAAGTAAAAGCAAAATGTGCTACTTTAAGAAAGAAAGTTATGGGTCTTTTGATCCTATCACACATTATGGGATAAGGAAGAGCCGTTCCATCCCACATCGGAGGCAGCGAACTGTCTCCGTTTCTCGGGAACAAGGTCGCGAGTTACACAAAACGTTCCGCCTTTGCGCTTGCGCCCTTTCGACACCAAATTAGCAAAAGAGAAGCGCATAGGAGGATTCCGTCATTTGTTTTTGCGAATCCCAAAATATTGCTTGTTGAAATTGCACCGACCGCTTTTTGTCTCATCAACCAAAGGTAGACTGGTAGAACACAATTATATCCTATGGCATTAAGTCCGCCTCCGTACATTTGTATGCTTAATATGCATTAGAAAAAATTATTTGTTCCACATTAGCATACAATTTTTGACTAAATAATACCCTTGCCTGGAAAAGGAATACAAGACAGACAATTTTTTTTGAGCAAAGATCCACGAATGTCAGCCGGGACCAACGGCTTAACGTGCTATCCGAGGTACGGAGGAGTCTCGATATGTAAAGATAGTCACCCACGGACCAACCCCGGCAAGCGTAGCTTAACCTGATGGATCGACCCGTGCGCCTGTTATTACTTAGCCACGAGCTCCTCTCTTTCTGCCATGATGCGCCCTTTAAACGGCTGCTCGAACGCGAACAGTGCGCGTGTCACATGAACGCGCTCCTAAGGAAATAGCTTGTATATTTACGTCTAAAATAAACTTGAACACAATCCAAAATTACTTCGTACAAGTTTAACATTATCACAGTTATTCCGTATGAAAGTTAATGCAATAATTAGAGATTGTGTTACCATCATGAAGTTTGGTTATCAATTTATCATAGATCTTGCTATTTATTATTTATTTATTAAAACTTTATGCACAAGTAAAAAAAAAAATACTGTACAAAAGCGGCTATTTCGCAACGACTACAAACATTCATTCATTTGTTCATTCGAACCATCTCAATTTTATTGTTTAGTTCACCTGAGTAAAATATGAAAATAAACCTGCATTTCATTTAAATTATAAAGTTTATTTTTGTTTATTAAGAGGGTTTATTCTGAAAGTTGGCAACGTCGCAAATAGATGTCAAATATTTCGCTGTTTTGATTAATTTGATAATATTTCTGTATGGAAATAAAAAATGTGGCTAACTAGCGAACTAGAATATTGATTATGAAATGCAATAATTAATATCGTAACACCGAATAGTTAGTTTTAGATGTAAAAAAAGTATTTGGCAACTTTCCAAACGCCTTTTTTTCACCTAAACCGGGTACAACATCAAATTCAATGTTATAATTATTGCAATTCATTATTCATATTCTAGTCAATTGGTTAGCCACATTTCTTATTTCCATACAGTATTATTTCCAAATTAATCGAAACAGGTAAATATTTGACAGCTATTTACGACGTTGCCAACTTTTAGGATGCACCCTCTTAAAGGGCGCAATAAAGTCGTTGATATTCCAATGCAAACAGTAAACAAAGATACAACTGCCATTAATTTTAATTCCAGTTTCATCTACATGTAGTGTAGTTAAGAAAAATGCACATGCACTTTTAAACAGTGCAGCACGTGCTTAACTTATGTCTCGCTGTATAGAAATGAATTGAGATTTATTGTATTCTCAACTGTTATCTTCACGGCTATTTCGCTTTGAATTGAGTATGACGAACTAGCCGCATACAGTGTAGAGGAAAATTTGGAATAACGGAGCATGAAATAATAATACAACAACAAACAAAATAATGGTAAATGTATTAAGAGGAGACATAAGGTCGACTCAAGAAAAAATCAGATGCAGGCAGCCCAATTGCAATTGCAATATTGTAATAATGTTATCAACATCAATCAAGTAAAAATTGAAAATTGCAATTAATCGTTTCGGAGACCCTCTAGATGCAAGACTAAGGGCCGTTAGGTACTCTTACTAAAAGTTTTAATGTCAAAACACCAAATCGTTAGCATATTAAAAGGGGACGTAGTTAATACTAAGTTTAAATAGGCATATTTTGGGAGAATACATAATTATAACCTATTAAAAGTACCAATTAGAATAGTAATAATGTTTTTAGACTAGGGGTGGATTCTACCGAACAGGAATAAATTTTATCAGCGGAAAGGTCGATTTTTCAATCGGCAGATAGAATCTGAAAAATAAATGTGGCAGTTGACATTTATGTATAATAAAAATTAAATGATGTTCGTTGGTAAGCGCATCAATACAGAACGGCTGGACCGAATTGGCAAATTTTTGTTCGTAATGGTTCGAATCAGGTTCTGACTGAAAGAAACATTTGAAAAGTTGCCGGGAAAATTGGTGCATTTGCTATGAGAATTTGGTATGAATGATTGAAATTTGAACAGAACAACGTCTGTCGGGTCAGCTAGTTCTCTATAAAAAAGCTGTCAGAAGAAGTGAAGATTGAAAAATCGACCATAACGACTGTAAAAAGCTTAGGTACATGTGTTCGGTTGATTTTGAAAAATTAAGACCTTATCTAGAAGTCTAGGAGCCTATACCTATTTATCAATTCATCACCAGCTGACGCACACAACTGAATCCTATAACAGCACTTACAAAATCATACGCGGCTGACGTACACACTGACCTATTTCCCTGTTTCACCTGGGATGCGTCCTGACGTCATACTGCGACGTCACCAATGACACAGTGCCCTATTTTCCAAGCGGCCGTGGCGGGGGGGTGTGTCCCATTCAGGTTTAATCCCTGCACACAGTGCCTATTTTTAGCCCACTACTTCATTCATTGAACGTCATGCAATACAGATGCGGTATACGCCCGTCCTATTTTCGATATTAATAGATTTAGCGATGGATGTAACCTTGTGGAGGTTTATGCTTTGATTGTTGTCCTTGACATGCGTTTAAGCGTTATTAGGGAGGGAGGATTAGGATGAGATTTGGATGGAATGAAATGGTGAAGAAAAATTTGAGGGAGTTGAAACATTTGGCACATAGGGTTGTTGGTTATTCATATCTTGTTGTTTACGCATCATGGGAATATGAAGAGGAAATAAAGCAGCAATAAAAAACAAAAATGAGCAGCTCATGCTGTAATTATGTCCATTATACATTTAGTTACTTTGTTTATTATGGAAGTGCAGCATAGTGTCCTCAGATTTTCAGAGGCCTGACCTATATTTAGGATGATGAAATCGGTTGCAGGAATGCTTGGAATTTTGTTTTTCCTAGAAAATTCAAATGCAAGGTTGTTTGTAGTAGGGAAGGATGCCCCAAGGCTGTGTGTTTGGGCCAATCATATTTTTTATAATATGAAGTAAGTGCATCTGAAATGTCATTGATACATACAATACAATACAATACAGCACAAATAGATCAAATAAGCAACATTGCATATGTACCGAATTTGCCATTCTTTTAACACGATGTTTAAGACTGAATATACAATTGTTACGTTGTTACTGATAAAACAGTGGAGGCAGCTCCACTGTTTTATCAGTGTTTCTTCACGTAACAACGGTAATTACAACATAATTATCCAAGCATATTTTTAGACGATAAAGCAACTTTGTAAAATCATGAAGGTAAAAACGTTTATTGCTAATATGCCTGAACTACTAGTTCAAAAGACAAAGATATCGTGGATCGAACCTAGTGGATCGGTCTAGAAAAAATATTATATTATTGATGAAGATATTTTGAGACTACTGATATTATTAATTCAGTGGTTTTTGCTCGGATAGAAAATGAAATTCTTTACTTTGAGTTTATTTCCGTCCTTTAAATGAATTAATAAGTATCATAGAAGGGATTGTAATTTGGAGGTTTTTAATAGAGATTTAATATCGGGTATTTGCCTAATACATATAAAATGGCAATCACTGGATTTTTTTTTCATGTTAACATTTCAGCCTCTTTCATTACGTTATTTACATTGTTAAGCAGACGATGTTTCAAACCTATTAAGCAATGGATTAGGAATTTCCTTAAAACCCAGATTGTGATTGAAAGTGCGTTATGGAAATAGGGTGCTGGTTCATTTCATTTTATTATAACATTTGGAAAGGTTTGAGCTAGAATTTACAATGTTTATAAAAATAGAAAATTAAAGGTAATTTAAATCATTTAATCATGAGATGTCAAGGTACGATATAGGTACCTAGTTTTAAACAATCAAAAGTTAACAAAAAGTGTACGTAAACAATAATTAAACTATGGAAGTAGATTACAATACAGATATAGCTGAAAGAGCAACGTCGTATGTTTACTTTGATTTCATTTATCTACGGTTGACTGAACTTAAACTCTTGATGGTGCAAAAAATAATTTTGCACGTGCAAAAATAAGTTTGATGGTGCAAAAATACTTTTGATGGTGCAAAAAATACTTTTGATGGTGCAAAAAATACTCTTGATGGTAAAAAAATACTTTTGAGGGTGCAAAAAATACTCTTGATGGTAAAAAAATACTTTTGGTTGTGCAAAAAATACTCTTGATGGGGCAAAAACTTTTCTCTTGATGGTGCAGAAAATACTTTTTATGGTGCCAAACATAATTTTGAAGGAGCATAAAATACTTTTGATGGTGCAAAAAATACTCTTGATCGTGCAAAAATACTTTTGATGGTGCAAAAAATACTCTTGATGGTGCCAAACATACTCTTTCTTGATGGAGCAAAAAATACTTTTGATGGTGCAAAAAATACTCTTGATGGTGTAAAAAAGGCAGATATAGTCGACGTAGTATTTTTTTATCACTTTTGACTAGTAAATTGAGAGTTCAGTAATATTGACACTTTCTAACCGTCACATTGGTCTTAAAGAAATAATAGCCGGTCTTTAGTCACCGTGGAAACTTAGGTGAAGTGAGCTTGAATGCTTGGGATTATCAAAGTCTATTTAAAGTGAAAAAATTAATAATTATTCATAAAAATGATTCTAGTCGCCCCTTCCAAAGGCAGTTTTGTATGAAGAAGAGTGGCCAAGAAACTCCAACGTTACTCTTTTAAAAATGTTTTACGAATATTTTGTATAAATTAATTTTATTACTTAAAAGCGTAATATGTGAAGACGATTGACACTATTGACTACTCACTGGTCGTTTTATGTCGTGCAACTGCAAGTGACATTCAATCATAATAGGGCGGTATAGCAAAATAAGGCCGACAATACATCAATACATTCTCAACTAACTTTGCTATCGTTATCTTGCAAAGGCTGATTTCCACCAAACGGCTCGCATCGCATCGGACTGGAAAGGATACGAATGGATGCGGTGACAGCCGGTCGCATCCAGCAGGATTTCGACGCATACGGTCGGCTCCGTAGCGTCACTTGCAAACGTATCCGTTTCTGCGCCTAATCAAGTAGTTTCAATCCTTGTTGCGGCCGAAAGGATCCGGTCGGATACAACGACAGGCGTATCGTTGTATCCGACCGGATCCTTTGAGGAGACGAACGCGGGTCGCAGCGTACGCATACGTCCGTGGTCAAGATGCTGTGCGCGGCTTAGTAATATAGACTTTAAACACTGTGTACACGATTTAATATCGTTTAAAGGTAAAATGCGTTCCGATCCGATGCGATGTGAGCCATTTGGTAGAAATCATCCTTTAGTCTTCAAACGTGAAAATACTCTTAGAGGTGAGCTGTAAGCCCAGGTTCGTACGGGTGATTTTATTACACGACGTTTTTTTTCGCGAACTGTATTTTCAACTCTCGGAATTGAGCCGAGCATTGAGAATCCAACAGCACATCCCAGCGCGTCAAGAAGACACTCCGTTTGATTTTCAACTCTCGCCGCTAACCAGAGCGTTGAAAATCGAGTGCTTAAAAAAACATAGCCCGTGCGAACCTGGGCTAAGTGACGTGATTACACGAATATGTCAGCCGTGTCGCTGATTTAGTCTTAGATGTCGTCTTTATTGAACGTGAAGTGACAATTGAATAGGTTTGACCTCTGACCACGGTCCATAAATACATTAATGACGGGTAGATTTGATGCTAAGAGTTATATGTATAGAATAATACAAAGCATTCATAATGTCGAATAGTATATATAGACGTATGACTAGTTTTAGCTTTGGAGATAAATAATTTAGTTGTCTTCGTTAATGCTAAAGAGTGAGGAAAATATCGTGAGGGAAGTTTTGATTATGAATGTGGATGGCTATAAGAGTTGGAGAAGACCAAAAAAATGATGGATGGACTGTTTGAAAGATGATATGGCTGGAAAGGGGGTGACTATCGAGATGATGACTAATAGAGATGTATGGAAGAAGAACACATGTTGCGCTGATCACTAAGAAATTGTGATAAAGGGAAAAGAATGATGGTGCCATTTCCCTGACGATGTTGCTTGTTTCACCATTTTTTAATTATCCGTGTTTTCGCTATATCCCTAGGGTGTTCGCGAAAATTCGAATGATCAAATCTCCCTACGACATATACACTAAAACCACACTCAAGCAATGAAACTTAGGAAAACTGTGGTGAAGGTGCAGATAATTTTAATTCAAGACAGATTGCAGCTGATTGGACGGGTTACTCCCGTCTGGCACCGCTCCCATTTGGCAACTTACTGGGAGTAACCCAATACTACATATACGTACCCCCAATATACGTACATCTTAGGGCTCCAAAAGTCCTTTTACTTCAAAATTTTATGTTGAAGCGCCATAACAATATGGTGAAAGAAAGAAAAAAACTCAAAATAAGTAACTGAAACCAACTTGGATACTGAAACCAATTGGTACATCCAAGGGTAACGAGAACCCTTTACTACGACCAACTGTGAGAAAAGGCCAGAAAGATAAAAAGAGGCTCATTTATTTAAAAAAAGTGTGCATCATTAGAAATCCAAAAAGTTTTTAGAGATTCATTCATCTAATAAGCGTGCATCATTAGAAGATGAATAAGTGTTTAGAGGATCAGATAAATATTTCCCTATTATAAGAATAGCAAAAAAAAAATAACGAAATAACTATTTAGTTCTCACTTACAATGTACCATAGCTTTCAAAAGCTTTTGTACCATCTCTCGCCACGACGAAACATTATCAACGCATAACAGTCGGGAAATCATTGTTGCAACTGGCTGACCTGAGGTATAATATTGCCATTAAATGTTCGACAGGAGGAATGATGTTAACCACTGCAGGTTCAATAGGTACATATTGATGTTGTTTTGATACAAAATGAATGTTTGAATGCTTTGAGTTTGAGTTTGAGAATAGTTTTCTTTTCTTTTTACCCGACTTCCCCAGAAGGGGAGTAATGTTTTTCGTAAATATGTAGGTATGTATGTGTGTATATGTCGAAACCTTTGGTACGCTCTGTAGCCTAAACAGCTTGATGGATTTTAACATATGAGGTGTCGTTAGATTCGTCTTAATTGTGGCAGTGGCATAGGCTATAAAATATTTATTTATTGCATAACCAAATACAAAAAAACAATAATGGTATCAAATAAAAGCTAGTAATGAGTCAATGACAAATACCTATATAATAAAACTAAAAAGTTGCAATCGGGGGACAAACCAATTACATGAAATATGTAATAACTTTTGTTTCTGCCTGCGATACCAAAACTCTATAGATTATAATGCTTGTTTTTCTCTTATACGTTGTGTTTTTGCAATCGGGGTATTTTGTTTTTTTTTAAATAATTTTTTAATCACCAACTCGCGAGCACGGTGCCTCGCAAGGATGTTACGACTTGACAAAACATCAATATTTCTTTATTATTTATGTAAGTTTAATATTAATGTACTATACACATAAACCACATCAAATCCGTAGTTTAGAAGAACAACGTGGTCACACAGACAGACACGAAAAGTGATTATTTAATATGTTTAACTAGCTTCATCTTTCTCACTGACCGACCCCTTGACAGTTCAAAAGTTCCTGTAATTGGTTTATTTGAAATAAATGCTTTGAGATTGATTTTGATTAATTAATCCATCTGTTTCTTTTTTCTATGTTTTGGTTTATTTTTAATTTTTGAATTGTTTTTTTTTATCGACGGACGCTTTTATCATGCACGTCTTTCTACATTGTTCTCACATGTGTAAGTAATTTCAACATCAATGATGTAACCAATTTTTGACTTTTTTTGATTTAAAAGAGTGTCCGTAGATTTTCTTGCCCGTTTTTCTCCATAGGTACTTATTACGCTTTGGAATGGGCAACTAGCTTCATATTTTCTGACTGACTGACTCCTTGACAATTCGAAAGTGCCTGTAAATGGTTTAATTGAAATAAATGCTTTGAGTTTGAGTTTCAGTCTATCAAGTATTGGTTTATATGAAAAAAGAATCCGTCACCGTGTATACAATCGTTAAATGAAATAATTGCATGCAGGTAAAAAGACTGCATAATAGCGACAAGATAACCTTTTTGTGGGTGCTTCTAACAATTTTCCTGCATGCTAATTAACCTTTGTAGCAACAGGTGACTTGAAAACATAATCATCCTCCTTATTACTACAAGTAGGTACACCAACATTACCTAATAGGACCACTCTCATAATAGTAAATATTGGTGTACCTACTATAAGTACACCTCTGCCTAACCCTCCGGTGAATACAAGCGTGATGTTAAGTTAGTACCATTATGCAGGCAGTATATTTAGATAGTTTATTGATTCAGGCGTGACCCGGCGGAATCCATTATAAAATACAAAAGACGTAGATATATTTAGTAACCTATTCCGCTTAACTATTCCTAAAGAGTCATAAAAAACCTTGTAAGAAATCGACAATTGTTTCACCTCTCAACGAGGCATCCTCAGGATGACGATTGACTTGTCGCGAACCCCAACACGACGTGTTGCCACGCCGGCAACACGTCGCTGCACACTCGGCGTGGCAACTTACAGGGCTTACAGGGTTTTTTGTGACTCTTTAGGGATAGTTCAGCGGAATATGTTATCAAATAAATCTACGTCTATTGTATAGTACCTATGCATATATAGACTTCCTTACTTGCATATTAGAGCACAACTAATTCTGTAAGCAAAGCTAAGCTCAATGTAGATTTATGGAAATTACACTGTTAATAATAACAACGGCATATGCAAGTCTGGAGCTTATGTATCAGATTGAGATGAAATGGGATCTCTTAAAATAGTTCATCTACAAGCTTTAAAAGATAGTTTGCCCTCAATTTGGCGATTTTAGACACCTATTCCAATACGCCTACAATAGTTTTAATTAACAGTTTCAAGTGTGTAGTGTTTTATTAATAATAGCCAGCCAGTCTAGAGAAAGGCTTCAGTGGGGATCTTTGTTCTATATTCTGTCCTTTTCCTGAATTACGGCACTTTCTACTAATTCCTTAAAACCGAGAAAAGTCACAACTCGTCTGTTTGTCCAACTGTTTGTCATAAAGACTGTGTATTAACACCGATTTAAAACGTATGTAAATTACTTCACAAAACAAATCTATGTCAACTCTATTGTATGTAATGTTCACACATATTTAAAATTCTAAACTTCCGTTTTGAAAAACAGTTTATATATATTTATATAAAAATAAACAAAGTGTTGTAAATTCTTATGTGATTAATCTTCTTCTTCTTTTCTATTAACTATAGTCTTTGGCGAACCTAATAACACAGGATCCTTGATAACCTTGGTTTTTATCGTAAAAATATCACGAATCATAAACATCATCAGCACCGTCTCCATCGAAATGTCACTCTCATAGATTTCCACGGCGAAAAGTTATGAATCGTTTGCATCCATCTTCTAAATGCGACCTTCACTGAGTCGTTTCTCCTCTTTATTGGTTTGTTTTCCTATCTACTACCTTATTACTTCGTTCTATGTTGATTTCCCTAAGCGTTACGAACGTAAACACACGTATTGTAATTGAATACATATTGTGTATAGTTTTGAATCGTTAATGGCACGAGTAAGCATCTTCACAAATTATTTACTCATTGATGTAATATTGATTATCATTAACAAATCGCCCTGCATAATATATCACATTCTTAGGCCCTTTTCTGATTTGTCGGTACAGCAGCGGTGCGACATCGCGTATACGCGGTACCGAGCGCTTACCGAGCGCCTATATTTCAATTGATCCTTCCTGATTAGGTCGGTACGTGCGGGAATGCCACACATACCGAGCTAATCAGAAAGGCTCAATTGAAATATAGGCGCTCAGTAAGCTTTCGGTACCGCGTATACCGAGCATGCTGATGTCGCACCGCTGCTGTACCGACAAATCAGAAAAGGGCCTTACTAACAATTTCTGCTTTTGTTTTAACCTAAATGCGGTAAAAAAAATCAATATCAATCTGCTATTAAGGCAAACCAAGAACAAATATAATCTTCGGTTAATCCGATAGAGGATCTATACGAAAACTCACGATCCGCTATAATTTTTAAAAGACCTTCGTGACTTCGTGGTGAGCAATCTTATCGAAACGAGCGTTCGGTAAGTTATCAGCACCGATAATAAACCAAAATTACACTGCGAAGTAACATCACAGAGCCATCTTGCCTGAAGGCTTTGCATAAAGACTTCGCCATGGATACATTTGCAAGCGAAATTTATTTTATGCGAGAGAGCAGCCATGAGACCTCAGTGAATAATAGCTATGGCAAATTTTCGCAGTTTGATCTTATTAACGCAGGGGAAGCTGCTGCCTATCTCGCTTTTACGATACCCTAGGGATTAGATAAGGTAATTATTGTTCTTTGTAAAAGACATGTTTAATTTGTTTGGTCATGGCTATTCTTTTGTTTCATCCTCTTGACTGGAAGTAGGACACCCGCGTGATGTGGCCCAATTCATTGCAATTAATTATGAATTATTTCCAGTGGAATACTGCAAAATAACCATTGGCGGCCTTATAATTTACATCTTAACGATCAATCAAAAAGTAATCAAAGCAAAATTAGTCTAATTAGCCTCTTAGTTGCATGTGGCGATCAATCTATCAATTAATTGTTCTTCAATTATCAACCTTTTTTCTCCTACTGAACTTAACTCTTTGCTAACCTATTCAATTCGTCACGAACAAAGTAACCTCGCTCAAGTTTAACGATAATCTTCTTTACGATAGATATTAGTTATAAACTGCGTTGCGTTTCGACCTTACTAACGACTACACGCCATCGCGTTACAACAATGAAACATTAAACCGTTTTTGGATATCATTGTTAGTCAAGTTTATTTATTTTCTGATGGAGTTGTCAGAACTTTGTTTCTGTCTTCTTTTGCAATGTTTATTTATAGAAAATTTTCTCTTCTGTGAGAATTTTTAAGGCAAATTCAAACCACTGCGTGGAGGAAATGGTTTGACTTCTCAAGCTAGCATCACGGTTGTGATTGTGACTTTGTGAAAATTCGTTTTTAAGGGCATTTGATTTATTTATTTATTTAAACTTTTCGCACTCAAAAAAGGTACAAAGGCGGACTTAATGCCTTAAGGCATTCTCTACTAATCAACCAAGGGTGGTGAAGAGATTAGATGGAAGGTTCTCTGTTTTAGAGGAACAAAGAGAAAAAATAATTCTAAAGAAATATAATTATCATAATGCATTATAAATAAAAAAGTGGTTTGATTCATCGAGTGAATAAAAACATTTTGAATTTGGAACAAGCCCGAATTATTTTTAAATTTTATATTTAATCCTTTGTTCCTTTATTAGCGATTATGTAATAAAATGTGATAAATATAAATACTATACTACTATTTATTTTTTCGCAGTCTATGATAAAAAGTAGAGTAAACAATTAGTGAAAAAAAAAAACAACTCGGAAAATATTACCAATTTTTGTCGTTATTTTTTTATTTTGAACATTCTCTCACTGATTCTTTGAATGTTTTTTTGAATCAATCGATTTAGTTAATCGTTGTCCAAATATCAGATAAAGAATAGAATGGAAAATGTACATTTGTTATTTACTGATAATTATAATGATATCGAGAACTGGCCCTACTTAACCAATACTAAAATAAGTACAATTAAAGTGTCTGTTTGTAATTTCAAAATGCATAAGAAAGTATTTATGTTACGTATAACAGAAAGAACTAAGAAATTTTTAGTAGTTATGTACCGACTCGTCGCCGACTAGTCGGTCATATTTGTAGTCGGCGACAAATCGGCGACTAGTCGGCAGAAAATGCCGACTAGTCGGCCCATTTTTTTACTCGTATTAGTTAGTTTAGTATGCTTAAAAATTTAAAAGACGGTGATTCAAATGAAATTATAATCTTTAAGTGCAATCTAGAATAAGATGGACGTAAACGGCTCGCACGTAAACAATGATGAAAAAATGCAATGTAATTAAAAACATGTCCCGAGTCCCGACACGTCCGCATGGTCGCCGTGCGCCACGCGCCCTACAAGCCGAAAGCGTAGTTACGAACATTTCCGATTTCACCCGAACTCAATGGAAAGCAATGATCGGTTTGGCCGACTAGTCGGTCATTTTGCAGCCGACTGACTAGTCGGCTAGTCGGCCCTTCTCTAATTTTTAGTCTCTTTCTGTGTCTCTGTCTGTTTGTTCTGGCTAATCTCCGAAACGGCTAGACCAATTTGGACTGGACTACTTTCACTGGCAGATAGCTTATGTTATAAGGAGTAACTTAGGCTACTTTTATTTTAGAAATATAACTATTTTAAATTAATAATAATGACAATTTGTGGGCAGATCATTAAGTAAATCGTGTAAATAATTACATCCTAATGATACCTGGTACTTTCAATTACCCTTCGGAAATAGCTTATAATTATATTAATGAGCCCTACTAAAATCATTTTAAATTATGATCAGCTTATGGATTTAACCTTCATAGTAATCTTTATAGCAACTCAGGGCATATTTACTGCCTGTGAATACTAATATTGAGATTGCCCTGATAAAACTTCAAGTAGTTATTACTAGGTAGGTTTGCACATTATGAAAGAATTTTATTCAGAATCGTTTACTGAATCCGATTTATATACAGGGTGTAATTTTAATCACCGTTTTCCTCATAAGGGGTCATTGTACTCATCATTATGAACAAATTTTACTATGGGACCAAACCTGAAATCGTGAAAAAAAAATCAGCTGTTCCCTACATTTATGTTCGCATAACTCGTCAAAATGTAGGGAACATCTGATTTTATTCCGTTTAATAAAGGATTTTTTAAAATCCCAAAGATAATTAAAACTACGTAAATTACAGTCACACTTCCGCTGTTTGGTCAAAACAAACCAAAATGGACGAAGTACCTACTACGCTAAACTCGTATGCGTGTGCGACTGTGTGCGTGCGTAGATTTGTAATGTGACCACAATTTTCTCCCACAATCAGTATAACAAATTTATTAACAAAACAAGGTTATATGCATAATAGTAAAAGTTCAGTGAATGTATTATTGTTTGCAGAGAGGCTGGATGGGCCTACAATGGGGAGGTTTATCAAGCTGCATGTTGGCAACAAAGCTTGATTGATAAATCTTCCTGTTTGTGATTTGCTTTTTCTTTCCAATTAGTGTTCCTGCATGTTACTAATATAGTTTTTAAGTAAGATGTAATTACTAACACCCCATGGGCCTTGATACCTGAAAATATATTTTATTTTTATTTTTTGTTATGAATATAACATAAATAATATTCTGATTGTGGTGTTTGGTGGTGTGCATTAATTCCGGGACATGTTGTTTATATGCCCGTTTACTTTTTATAATGATCGTAATTTTATTAGATATATCAACCATCTTATATGATACATTGAATGGAACCTTGAGAAACCAGTTTTAAAATTGCAATGCTACAAAATTTACAAAGACGTTTTATTTTAAAATTTAAATTGTTCATGTCTAAATATACGCCTTCCAATGATGAACACATTGATGAAAAGGCTATATTTATTTATAATATAGTTCAGGTCAAACAAAGTTTTGAAAACTGTATTTTATCCTTAGTAGATGGATATAATATACCGGCATTTGCTTCAAATGCGAACAAGGTGTGGGTTCAAGTTGATGTCAAAACTGCATTAGAACAGCCTACACTAAATTAACTATCTTCGGTTATTCAAAAAATAACTTTAAACTGTTCGATCTAAAGTGCATATTCCTATAAATAAAACTTTGAAGGCTATAGTGCGATGCATCTTAGGCGCGTTCAGTCACAGTTGGACGTTCATAGAGAACGGACGCGCTACTCGATTTAAAGTATTTCGCGTAGAGTTTCAAACTAATTCGTGTCAATAAACTTTTTAAGTTTCTCTGTGAGTGAGACAGTGATAGTTGGTGATTCATTCCAGAGGTTACTTACACCTTCACCCTGGATTTCAATTTTGATGGTAAGAATGTTTTCTTTAACCGGTTCGAAGATCTTATCCTGTACCTAGTAATTTTGTATACTTTGCAACATTATTGCACACACGCGAGTAGAATTGTTCAAATGTGTCAGTCGAAGCCTATGTAAGTAAGTATAGCAATTAGTTTCAACATTAAATCCCAACCGAACCGATAGCAAAACGGTTTTTACAACTTTGTTTTATATTTGCTTATCTTTCGTATCAATAACTGGCGACCTTGTTTACCGTTCAAGGATAAATTGATTAATCAACGGGCACATTATAGTTAATGTCTCCACGAATGTTATTTTAGATCCTCTTGGATTCGTGACTTCCCGCGATGATTCGGTTGTATCACGCATTCTGATAAAGTACAAAAACTAGATCATAATTTATGATGCCTCATAAAACACAGCTCTGTGTGAAAGACAAAGTTAGCATATAAGCGCTGTGGGTATAACGTTCAACAACACAAAACAATATTTGCATACATATCTACATCGTAATACTTCTACGATATAGCATATAGTTAATCTTAATCCACTGTTATAACTGTTGGGTCACCAACCTGCATATCAACGGCAATGAGGACCACGATATCATCAACTACATTTCCAACTGTAATATTAAACAAAAGAACATCACAGTATTCGAAATTGAAATCCACGACAACCCTTAAATTATTAACACTGAAACTGGCCACAGTCCTTCAGTAAAACCGTATATAATATAAATAAATCAGATAACTATAGCCAGTCGGCCTAAATTAGTAAAAAGCGGCGCGGATGTCGAGCCGCTTGACCTGAGTCGGGTTTATCGACCCAGTGTCCAACCTGTTACCAGCGATCGAGCTGCTTTTGCTTGCAACCGCAATATATTCTTGAGATATAAATAGAGGAAGGCAGTTGACAGTGTACCGAATGAACAAAGAAACCTTACTTTAGCGAACTTAGTATCAGTTTTGTAAGTTATGAATACTAATTTAGTAATTTTTCGTTCCCGTTCAAAAACATTACATGATTATTCAGTTGTAGCTTCAACTAACGTGTAGTTCTCGTTGTATTTGCACTCAGTCCTTTGTTGTTGGCTTAGAGTATTCAAATAATCACACCTTACCGTCTTCTTTAGACACTTGAAATCACACAATCACCTCCAATTTTCAGGTTATGTAACTGAGAGTAATTTATATATATTAGAAAAAAAGAAAGTGTCCATGGAGTTTCTTACCCGTTCTTTTCTATATGAACCTACTACGCTTTGGAATGGGCAACTAGCTTCGTCTTTCTGGCTTACCGACCCCTTGACAATTAAAAAAGTGGCTGTCGTTGGATTAATTTAAATAAATGCTTTGAATTTTGGAATACCACAAAGACTTTCAAATCAAAGAATTCACAAACGTTACACAATATTGCGATTTTATAAATCTTATAAAAAATATATTTTGTTATTCGATAGAGGCCACTATAAATCGCTATATGGCGTGATGATTCATTCTCTGCTTCATTGATGCCCTCCAATTCGAATTCAAGTTTTTGTCCAACAAACTGTTTACAAAAAAGTTGTTCAAAACGTACCAAATGAACATGTTTATCTATGTTGAACTCACCCGTGTTACCTGGCTCAAGTGTATTTAACACTTATCTAAGCTAATGACAATGCAGTCTTATCTCTACTACAGCGAACATTCCTATTTGTCGTTAGTATTTACAAATATATTATTTTAAACAGTCTACAGGGTCAAATTGAATTAGCTAACGAAACTCGTCTAGCGTCAGCACGTGATGGGTATCGATATCAAAATATGATCAAACAAAAAATGTTTAATTTGATGAGTTTTTTTGGGGTTTTAAACCGCAGGTCACTGTCACTTGAAATATCAGTTTTCTTTGTGTAAACTTCACAGACGTGCTGGGTATCGTGATATATTTAATCAAACAAAAAAAAAAAAAAATTCAAGTAACAATACCACCAGCGGTCGTTGACGCCAAAAAACGCCGGATTTTTGCTAGCTAATCTAATTTGACCCGTAAAATACTATCAAAAATAAGTTTGAAATTATTGTGCTAACCGTTTTTAACACCAAACTGATTAAAAGATGTTATTGATAATAACAATGAAGAGAAAAATAATATTGATTTGAATAACAATGAAATGGTTGAATAAAATCCAACTGGCAATTAAACTCTTATGTATTTAACAAATACAGGTGAATGTTCCACAGCCAATGTATAAGATAGTTACGCTCTTACCATAACGCACGTACCCGCTAGCATCGCTGACGCCAATTAGATACGTGTGTGGCATTAATGGCAAACTATCCGATCATCTCTTGAATATTGATGTCCATTACCCTTTATGGATGCGGATGGCAATTTTCGTAGTATCGCATCTGGGTCAATGTACGTGGTGCATAATTAGATAGTCTGACGTGAGACTGCTGGTAGTAATCCCTATTAATATTGGTGAGGATAATAATGGCGTTGCGAAAGATAGCTTAGAAGCTAGGATTAGGATATACAATAATATTTTTATAAGAAGATATAACCTCAAATAAAATCACGCCAGTTTTCGCCAAAGTGTTAGGCAGAGGTGCATCTATATTTCACATAAGCGGCAAGCCTACTGTCAACAACTGGGCACCAATCCAGACTCCGAGCTGCTACTGAGAAATTCCAGATGGAAAAACCCAATAAAAACATTATCAAGAAAACAGACAAAAATAAGGAAAATAATCAGGAATAAAGTGTTGGCAGATAAATGCAATTTCAAAAATAATGTAAATAAAGACAAAAAAGGGTCAAGCTAAATATTGATTACGATCGGCTGCATGATGCATCACAATGACGATTTAAGCGATGTTTTTGTATGAGTCGACAACAATACCTTAGACTTAGGCCCACTTGCACTATAAATCACTAAATGCATTTAGCGCTATACGAATTTAAAACATCGTTTCTATTTCTCTCAATCCTTTAAAGATGGCAGAGACAAAATGATGTTTAAGGTGCAACTGGGCCTAATATTTACATCAAAGAATAGTATCTACCTAATCACTCATTCATCCATGAATCTAACCTTTTTAACAATTATGTTTGTTGGCAATTTGCTAAAATGTCCAGCGGTTCGATGAGTCACTTATGTAAATGAAAATAAGATATTCATGTGATAAATATATTTTTTACGGATTTTCAAACATGTATGTTTACATCACTTCTGAATATGATCAATTCCAGATGGAATTTTACTGAAGGCCAAAGGTAACTCCTTTGGGGGCCCAGTTTAACTTAGAATTTCCACTGAGGATTTGTTATATTCATTAAACCCTTAGGTATTGCAATTTCTAATTTGCTTTATTACCAATGCTCACTGTTGAATCATGCTCAATGCTGCATTTTTTACTATTATTTTCTCTTTTTTAATTTCTTATCTAAGTACATACCGCAGGCAGTTAGCAATGATGTGTCATGCATTTTAATGTAAACGACGTCACGATTGCTAATTACCCTGATCGTTTAGTGACTCCATTCTAGACCGTTTACTATCTTTATGCCTGCTGTCATATCATCACAATGATATGTATGCTGAACGTGCTATGTCGCTAAGCGACGTTCTACTTCCTGCAAAATATATAGTCCAAGATAGCCCAAAAGTGATTCAAAAGTTTTGGGGTCATTTTTTCACCTATCATAGTACTACTAAAATTTTTGAGAGTTTCAAGTTCATTATTGAGAAAACAATAATTATGTTCAACAATTTCATATATTCAATAGTTTCAATAGTACACACTATTTCGACAAGATATGTATCACAAAGATATGCGAGAAGATATCGAAACACAAGATATAATTTACTATTCGTCTGAAATCGTTTAACATAATTGTTAGTAATGAACTTGGAACTCTCAAAAATATTGGTAATGCATATCGTGTTAACTTAGGGTAAAAGTAAACATTTATATGCACGATTAACGTCGAGTCTGCTTTTCACAACTCAGAGAAAATAAATGATATCATACAAGTACACCTAGCTTGTTCTATAATTTTCTGGTCGAGTATTTTGTTTATTGATGTCATTATGAAATCACATCTCATTATGATGGTGTTTATTCCTTCTATTGAAATAATATATGTACATTGTACATACTTCTAAATTCCTCTCACCACAAGTACAATCCAAAGCATTGTCTTTCATAATGACCATTCATAAATTCTTAAACAACTCTATAGAAACTATAGTTTCACAATCCTTATTCATATGAATTCTCACAGTACAGTGGCGGCCAATGAATTAGTGCAGCCATTCTTTGTGCCGAACCGTTGGCCCGTGAACTGCACTCGCTTTGTAATGCCGTTACGTGGTGATTCATTTCGTTGGCCGCATGTGTTCATCATGCGATACCGGCTCGTGTTTGTTTCTGATGGTTTTCATATGAATGCTTTGTAGCGAATTGATTGAACAGATGGTTCAGATTTTTACCATTTCTCTTTATATTCATTTTGTTTGTCCTTTTACTTGAACATGATGTTACAAATGTTTCATTTACGCTTAAGATTCCTTCGTTTTTACTTTACGTATTTTCTCATCCTCAGCATTTATTATGAAATGAAACTTTTCTTGAATCATAACTCTTAGTTCCAAACTATCATACTTACTAGAACGTACTGCTATAAGACCAACCTCGACCTTGTTCCACACAACCTTCACAAAACATTTGCGCCAGGTAATCTTCAAAGCTACTTAATAATAGACAACAAATAACGGTATAAACTGGAAATAGGATAGGCACAAATCCGGCAGGGCTTCTCCTGGCCATGTCGGAAGCCGCTGAAGTGTATTGACGGTGTACCACGAACGTACCTATATCAGATTAATACGGGTGGATGGAGCCCGTAAATATATATGCAATTACTTAGATGTCGATATGCAGATGTTGTGTTGTGATTGTTCAGCTGTGTAGTGTCTGTGATCACGATGCTGTTTCGGGGCTTAAGGTATTCTATATTTGGTTTCCTGCTGTTATAGATACTTCATCAAAATAAGCCTTGCCTTCTACGAAGGCCGTTTGTTGTTTTATTCTTTATGCATGTTTTGCTTTTTCTTGATATTGATTTCTTTTTTATCGTACTTGTGTGTGTTGTCATGTCTACCAACAAAAATAATCTATGAGATTATCATAGCATTCGTTGATACTGTCCCTCAGTTTTCTGATACATTTGGTTCTGTAGCAGTTGTGACTTTGAGAGCACTTAAGAGCACACTATCAGATTAGGAAACCTTCGCTATGTAATAGAGTCCTTATAGTAAGAAGGTCTACCGGGAACTTGTTAAACAGTCCAACTCTAGGTCATTGTGAGGGTCGAAATATACGGGGAGGTCACGAGATGCAATGTTCAGAGCTAATATCCCGGGTATTCCCAAGTGGCCTTCGGGAACTCGGGACGTGATATGCGGGTTGGCGCGTTCAGATTTCGAATGGTTGCAACTGTTGAATTGTTTGACATTTAGGTTTTACTTTTGTCTTTTATCGAAAAACTACCATAACATTGCATTTAATTGATGACGATTGAATACTGCATGGTGTAGAATTCTCTCTTTAATGAAGGGCAAATCGTTTTTACGGCTCAAGTAGTAGTCTTATTCGTGTGAATTGAGTATTTTGTAGCTAAATACCATCGACTTGTTAACTTTAGCTATCATGTGTGAAGTATAAACAGCTACTGTTTTTCCATAAATTAGCGCAAACCACTAATTTGACAACGCCCACGTTTCGGCACTAAAAGTTAAGTAGCCTGCGCTAGAGCGTGTATCTATAACGTGTTTACGCGAACCCCAAACAACGGCGTGCAAACTTTTTAAATATGAAAGAACACACATGCGGGTGACACATAAAAAGAAAACCAAAAGGACCATAAAAAAGAAAAACTAGAAGACAACACAAACGTCCACCAACAAAAACGATAACAGAATCAAGCTGAATAAAGCAAGCAGGTCACTGACAACAGATCTTGTTCTCAATACGCAAACTTAGAAAGATGAAAGATTCACGACTCCCTAAGGAAGTCCCTCTTGCATGTATGAAAGAGAGTAAGTCCAAGGATCTCCGATACAACATAAATGCTTTTCGAGAAATGATTAGCGTCCATCCACCTACTATCCAAAATCGCTATTCGCCTGTTTATATGAACCCAAAACCAATGCTAGTGTGTGTTGGACAATGTATTTTCAGACTCATTAATGTAGCTTATCATGGTTTTGTAGAAAGTAGTCCTTCTAAAGATATACCTTTCACATAACCACTATATTATTAAATGGATGTCTCGCCAAATAAAAGGATAATAAATTGCATTCGTTCGCGTGACTTTTGCGACAGTTAACGTGATGGTTTATGATGTCTACGAAAACAGTTAAATGTTGTAATAGTTTGACACTGACCTGAACATTCGGCTGTTAGTAATTGAACCATCGATTTATAAGAAAAGTGATGGTAAAAGTTTATGTTGATTTGAGTGGAAGGAAAAGGCGGGTTATTGTAACTAAGAGTTTTAACACTTTCACTGTCCACAAACTAGACACAATACGTGAACTATATAATGATTCACGAGGAAGGGAAATTAATTTGGGACATGTTATGATGAAGCGCGTTTTCTCTGCCAGACCGCAATTCAAAGAACATATACATAGAAAAGAACTCCTGCGATTTAGAGAGATACATGTGAAAGGGTTGACCAGCATTCTTTTTCTTCTTCGTCGTATCGATAATTCCATTTATCTGTTTTAAATAAACTTCGAACAGAATTCGGCCATTTCGACAGCGTTATCGTGGCCTTGCAAAGGTGCAAAAAAGCATAGCACAGAAAGCACGACAACGGGTGGGGCATCATTTGCGATGTGCCTCAACAGTCGCACTGCGGTTCATCGAAGTAATCTCCTGACTAAATTGTATCTGCAGCGGCCCACCTGGCCGGTTCTGAGTCGTTCAAGAGATTTCCGGGTAGGCCATGCATTCTTCCCAATCAATCTGCCTAGACTTTTCCCAACTATGTTGGGGTCGGCTTCCAGTCTAACCGAATGCTGCTGAATACCAGTATTTTACATGGAGCGGATGCCTATCTGACCTCCACAACCCACTAGGTAACTGGGTAATACGATACCCCTTGGTAAGACTGGTTGTCAGACTTTCGGGCTACTAACGACTGTCAAAGATCCACGAATGACAGCCGGGACCAACGGCTTAACGTGCTTTCCGAGGCATGGAGAAGTATCGGTTTGTAAAGATGGGCACCCACCCATCGGCCAACCCTGGCAAGCGTAGCTTAACCTGATGGATCGACCCGTGCGGCTGTATTACTTAGCCTAGTATTCTTCCCGTGGGATTCTTTGTCAGTCTATTTCCAATAAACCAATTGAAATGTCATTCAGTGATTTAATACTAGTTTCAGAAAGTCGTGCCATTGGCCCATTAGATTTTATTAAACACAAGTGTGATAACGCAATCTTTGACTTCAAAGCATTTCCCATTACCTGTCACCGAGCCTATTGCTTGCCTTATCTTTTGAACTATGGGCATGTTACAACACGTACAACATAGAATGCATTACCAATACAACATAGTAGAGAGAAACAATAGTGACTTGCGTCACTTGTCATCGTCTTAATTCATAGATCGTGAGTTCTAATGTCAAACACAAAAGTAAACAAGTATAACAAGAGATGATCATTTACAATGAGGTTTTCCCAAGGCATTAGAATTAAGGACAATATCTAGATAATATTCAAAAGAAACATAAGCACGTATTTGCCTTTGTTAGAGACATATATAAGATTGTAAATGAAATTGAAATCATAATCCTGTATAATAAAAATGATGAATTTCAAGAGATGACCTGCCGCCAGCTCCCTCGTATGTCTAGTGGTTGCAAGCTCTACTGCTGAGCATGAGGTCTTGGGTTCGATCCCGAGTTGGGCAAAGTGTTATTGGGTTTTTTTGGGTGCTCGGTTGATGGCAATAGACGCGCCCCGTGTTATATAGGACTTCATTCTAAACAATGCAACGTCGCGAATACCTGTCAAATATTTACCTGTTTTGATTAATTTTGTATGGAAATATGAAATATCGCTAACTAGTGAACTAAAATATTGATGAATTGCAATTATATCGAATTTGATGTTGTAACCGTATTAGGTGTCAAAATAGTTATTTATGCAACTGATGTATAATAAGGGGTATTACACGAATGTGTTGCACATTCGTGTTTTAATACCCCTTATTATACAACAGTTGCATAAATAACTACCTATTAGAAAGTTTCCAAATACTTTTTTTACATCTAAAACTAAATATCCAGTGTTACCATATTAATTTCATAATCAATATTTTAGTTTACTAGTTAGCGATATTTCATATTTCCATACAAAATTAATCAAAACAGCGAAATATTTGACAGCTATTTGCGACGTTGCCCACTTTCATAATGCACGTTCTTAAACATAACTGGCGAAATATGGGTGTAATATAGGCACACGTCTGCCATATCCTTCAGGGATTACAGATGTAAATGATAATATTTATTTTCTGTCAGTAAGTTTGTACAAGCATCTGTATCCTTTATTTTTATTATTTCATATAGGTAGCATCAAACTTACGCGTTCACCTATCCGTCTCCCAGCGTAAAAATTCTACTTGAACGGACAACTTAAGTTTGGGTTGAAATTTTGCTACGTATTTATTTATTTATGATGCCATTTTAATATGTTGACTGTTTTTCTAACCCCACATTACATTATTGATTGCTTTATTTTTTATTCATATTTCAATACGCCAATCTTTTACATATTATTATGAAATCTACTGCATATCTCGCAAATGCAGATTTCTCAGATCGGTGTCGAAACTGCATAATGATTTGTGCAAATTAACAAAATAAATGCAAATGAAAACAAAGACGTATTTGATTACAACAGCAAAGATGATGTGATAAGTATACCTATAAATAAACATTTCGCGGGAAACACCGGTTTTTCTTAACGTAACCGATTTATTTCATCAAAATAAAATTAATTAATTTACAACAAGTGAATGACGGAAATTAACAAACTTATTAGATTTAAGTTGCAAAACTTATATAAAATATATTGATTAAATAAAATTTAGAGCTACGACAATCTCGTAGCTCAGAATTTTTGTTTTTCATTAAGCTGCTTAGCGTAACTAACCATAGTCAATATCTTGAGGCTGACGTCGGCTCTATTATATTAACTTATGTTTTCTTTTAGGTATATGTGATTTTTTTTTTATTTACAGAAAAATACTCCTAAACATTCAAGCTATATAATATAAGTTCAAGTATTTTAAAAAGGGGAAGTGTTCATTGGGTATCAAAACGATGTTTTCTATAATAATGATTTTAGAAGCACAAATTCACATAATGTACGCCTGTACATTATGTGAATTTTATAACTACACAAACTAACAAACCGAATGTTCTCGAAACTATATTAATAAATAAAAACTAATTCCTCAAGCTAGCTGTGACATTCAAACTCAAACTCGAAGAATTTATTTCAATTAAACCAATTACAGGCACTTTTGAGTCACAAAGATCTAGAATCTAGTTACTCATTCCAAAGCGTAATAGGTTCCTATGGAGAAGGACTGACAAGAAACCCATACACATTCAAACGGCCAACGCTTCACTACACTTCAAATTTCAAATCGGTTACCTCCGTGAATCACGATGAAGCGATGACGTGATAACTACGTTTATTTGTACTCTTGTATGATATTTGAGTTAGTTTCCATAATATTATCTATTGTAATGGTCTTCATTCACAATGGAAACTATTATTGTCAATTGCTTGTATTGATTGAAAATTATTATCGCGTTTTGAGTTAGGTTTTGATTGTTTGTTTGACCTATGCCGATTGTATTTAGAGATCTTGAATGGATTTGAAAAAGTGGATTTGGCTTTAATGGATATACGGATTATTGGCCGTTTTGCGTGGATGTGACGCATAATTTCCCCCAACTTGTTATTATCATGTACCTTTTTTTTCATTGCGTCATGTTTGCCGCAAATAAACGTATTTTCTTTCTTTTTTCTTTTCTTTGGATATAATTTTCCTTAATTAAAGGAATTTTCCTTTTTGTAAGCAAAACGGTCATGAACCTTAATTTGTTGCAGTCCAATCACGGTAGCAATTCTAAAATACAATAGATGTAGATATATTTAGTAACCTATTCCACTTAACTATTCCTATAGAGTCATAAAAAACCCTGTAAGAAATCGACACGTGTCGATTTCTTACAGGGTTATTTACCGAATAGGTTTCTAAACATATCTACGTCTATTGTATTTTATAATGGATTCCCGCCAAGTCACGCCTGAATCAATTAACTAAATGTACCTACTTATTCTCATTATGAAATCATTTCAAAATTACATTTTGGAAAATTTAAATTGATGCTCTCTTATTTATTTATTTATTATTATTTATTAAAACTTTATGCACAAGTAAAAAAAAATACTGTACAAAGGCGGAGTTAATGCCTGAGGCATTTTCTACCAGTCAACCTTAGGGTGATGCAGAGACAAAACATGGCAGGTGCAACATAAGGGATAGCTAACTTGAAAAAGAATAAATACATAGATACATACATATAAACACAATAAACTTTGTCAGGAGAAATAACGATAGGTAGAGGAGAAAACAAATCCAGCAAATCAGCGCTGCAATGATTCTGCCAACTTCTTACGAATGTGTTCACGAGCCTTCACTTTGATCACTAATCATCTGCAAACAAAACTACATCTTATTCACTAAAACAGATATTTATTTCATCAGGTATTCAATTAAAAGACCCATGTTTATTTAAGTAAATATTTACCACTAGCACGTTGTTATCGTAACCCATTTAAAATGTATAGTCGCGAATCAAATTACCGTTATCGATTCAAAGAAAAACCTAAACGATTCTGAATACATAATACAATTTTCTTGAATCAGTAGGAAAATGAACTTTGAATCTATTGATCTTCAATATTATTATTTGTCAAAACCTCGAGATTGTAACTCTGTGCATAGCCTTGAGCGTGTACTAAGGACAATGACATCACCCGTTTGCATGGTCGGATAAACCTTTTGGTATACTGCAATAAAAACTCTGTGGCTGTGACGTGTTGCCAGGTAATTGTAATTTTGAATTACGATGTTCAAGGACGAGCATTGGCATACTGAGTAATCGATGATAGTGTTTTTGCTAGGCTGTGAGGAGAGTAAGCGCCTATTCAGATATAAGCGATATTATCGCTGTCATGCTCGGTAGCGATACTGGGGCCTATAATTTATAAACGTTACAATGATCTCTCAATGGTAGGTTTTCGACAGTTTTTGTATGGCAAATCTGTCAAAGACTCACCATTGAGAGACCAGTGTAACGTTTATAAATATATAAAGGAAATAATTGTGTTTAGTTTGTGTTAAATCTATTGTTTATCTTAGAATACAAGTATAAAGTGTCTCACACAGTGTTTGTGACGTGTTTTTGTCGTGATTATTCATTAAAATCGATATTCCGAAAAATCTTCTACCGGCTGTCAACGTTTGGATTGCGGATTTGAATTCATCGAACCCGGGGAGTATTTTGTTTTATTTTATCACTATTGTAGTTATATTTACACACTATACATCACTTGTAACCACAGCTCATAGTTATGAGCTACGTCCAGTACACACGGGCACCGTTTATGTCTCCTTTTGTTTGACAAATTGTGGAAGCAAATTCGACGGCGAAAACACTTGCCCCAGACATAAACATACACTACAAACTTTACTTCACACATATTAATCCCTTAATTGCTATATAATATACTATAATTTAATATGCTATATATAATAGGTACTATTGTTTAAAACTATTTGAAGATTATATTAATTAGCTTCCTACTTTCTTACACCTACCTCCATTTTTTCATAATCTTTTCTAAAAACCTTAATCTTTTATTTCTAGTTTATTTAGATTTATTTTAATTTTTTATCTCTTGTTTGGTGTTGGTTCTACGAACATTTGACCAATTTCGATACTTCGTCTCTACATTGATGCAAGTTTTGCAGGCTTAGTTTATTAAGTTCACACGGCAAACTTTGCCCAAATTTAGGCTAGCCAATAAAGTCATAGTGCTTTTCTATTCTGGTTCTGTAGTTGCAAACTAAGTTCTAGGGATGTGATATTTCATTATACCTACCTGTATTCTTGGTTAGATTTATTTTCAGTTATTACGTGTGATCTTCCTTGCATGTCGGTAATAAACAGAACATTATATTATGTTTTTGTTATTATGGAGATCATAAAATCATACTTAAATGATTTTAATGTAGGTACCTAATGATTGATGCATGTGTTCTTTAGGTAGATACCTGTATGAGATCATAAAGTTGATGTTGATCCTTTGTATAATACCTACTCAATACTTATAACTTAAAACTATATTATGTGATCGTTAGGATCTGTCGGGGATAGCAAAATAGTAGGAAAAGAAAGACTAAGTGCGAATTTCACCAAGGAAACTGAACGCGATCAGCACATCTAAACCGAGTTCATGAGTTGTCAGTCTCAATATTCCAAAGAAAAGAATGACACTGACAGCTCTTAAACGTAGTTTATGTGCTGATCGCGTTCAGTTTCATTGGTGAAATTTGCCCTTAGATATCAGTCTTCTGAACAAAATCTTTTTTATACTTATAGTTTCGAAGATAACATAACCACTATCTATACTCTCGATGTGTGTATCTAAGTTTCATTGATAAGTACGAGTAAATCATTTTCATTCAAACCAATCATTCATATTTAAAGCTAAGAAAATGCGTTGTATTCACATTTCACATGTTTCGTGTTTAACATTAATAATCGTGACTTTTTCGAATTATTTTGTATGAAAAATGAAAACAAAAAAATATATAAGGGAAAAATAATTCATATTTTATGCCAGTTGATTCTTTTATATTGGCTCATACATACCTTAGAGTTATGGGATATAAAATAAAATATAGTTTACTGTAGGTAATAATACTTATTAGACCTTATAACGGAATAGATCGAACTTTGAATTCGATTCCACTTGATGATAGCTAGGAATGTAATCGCCATCTCAAAAAGCAGCTCTAGGGTCATAACTAATGCTCATTTTGTTGTGGCAAAATTATGTTCTATGTCCTATGTTGGTGTTTGTGGGTTTGGTACCGCACTTAGTCCTTCAGATGGACCATTGTGCGTGTGGTAGAAAAACTAATTTCAGCAGAGTATGTTACTCAAACTCAAAGCATTTTTTTCTATTAAACCATTTACATGCTCTTTTGAATTGTCAAGGAGTCAGTCAGTCAGTCAGCCAGAAATATGAAGTCAGTTAGGTACGTCAGATGTAGTGTAAAACCAGCACTTTTCAAGACCATTAGAGGTATTCAATTTTTCACGAACTTTTAAAACCTTGGAAGCGACAAAAGGCTCAACGCCAACGATGCGAATATTTATTACACTATAACATAAGAAGATAATTTTACCAAATCCAATTAGAGATCAAGTTGCTTTGCCAATAACGTAACGTAAACGTAACTCAGTTAAGTTTTAGTAAGCTCCGACAAACAGAAGAATATAATAACCAAATATAATTCGGGAACAATTTACTTTGCCAAATAACGTAGAAAAACTTAACGTAAACGTAACTAAGTAAGTTAGTTAAGTTTCAGTAGTGCCTGACATTTGTATCTATATTTAGACTATCCAATAAGTGGACAGGTAGTGGCGTAGGTATAATTCGCCGTATGTCCTTGACTATCGATATACTAAGTCTAGTCTTTTAGTGTGGGAGTACCTCACATGCTAGGTATAGGTACGTCCATTTAAGTGATCAATTTAGTTATTATGTACAGTCGCCTAAAAAAAATAAGAATATAAGAATAAGAACTCATTTGATTTGTACCTTAAGGGTCTACTGGACGTCAAATAGCTTAGCAAGATCCGCCATTATATCGAAACTACTGCAGCATTAATTTTGAAATAAATATAATTATGTTAAAGTTGAGGATTAATGTTAGCGACTATGTTAGCCGAAAATACGATTTCGTAAAATTTTCTTGATCGAAAAAAAATCCAAAGTTACCTCCAAACAGAACAATAAACCGCTGCTATTCCAAAAATACTTCAAATTAGATCATGAAACTTTGCATACTAACTGAACTAACTATAAAGCAGCGACTATGTTTTTTATTTTTTTGAAATTAACATTATTTTCGCCGTAAAGCAATTACCTAAACTATTACCGTTTAGTAGCCGCCTCCGTCACGCTCGCACTCAGACCGAGAGTAGTATGGTGCGAGCGAGATAAAAACCTGAGGTACTGTGGGCTCTTAAGTTCTGAGTTGAGCTCCACCATTACTGACAAATGCGTGCACTGACTGGACATGTCTACTCAAATCTGTGTAGTTCTTTCCTCAAAAGACCATTTCAGACGCTGATCTGCATGGCCTATATGTCATCTATATGGCGTGACCAAGATAATGTCTAGACTTTAAAAGAGACTGCGACCTCTGAGTTTGTTTCGGCCTTTCTTCTCAGAGTAGTCAGATAGGAAACGCCGACCTCATCTAGCTTATTTTTTTATGACGCGTAAAAGTGATTCCGATATCCTATGTACAGAATTAACAATTTCATTTCATTTCATATATATTTTTGAGGCTGACTGCTAAATTAGTTTAGCTCTCGAAACTTAAATCGATATTGAAGGTATGACTCCTAGGGAATTTAATTCATAAAAAAACAAACAAACTGGCAAACACAGGTAACCGGCGGAGTCTGGGTGTTACTATAGGTACACCTCTGCCTAACCCTTCGGGGCAAGAAGGCGCAATGTTTTGTTATGTTTACTCTTAGTCCGCGCGCGACTACTAGTCACCGGCTGAGGTATGTGAGCGGATCCAAACTCAGTCTGCCAATTTTGTCAATGGCTCCCTTCCCCGTCTCACCGCTCACATAACTCAGGCGGTGACTAGCAGTCGCGCGCGGACTAAAATAAAAGCCAAAAAAAATTAAGGCCTTCAGTCAAACTACGCCTTTCAAGAAACGTAAATGAGACTTTTCTTCTGTCGGTTCTGTGCGCAAATTATGGAAATATTTCCTATATCCCAGGGGATGGCACAACACAGATATCCCAACAGCAACTAGTAAGAGTGCATACTCTGAGAACCAATTTAGCTTATGCATAAATCACACAATATCAGTTACATCAAAAGTTCCGTATTAATATGTGATAACTATGTCCATAAGAAGCCTGCCATGGGGTTTCGTCAGACCAGTGAGGGTAATTTTCATGAAAATTCACGCCACTAGTTGGCGCCACTGTGACCAGAGGTCTTCCTTTTCGACGATGAATATAAAACATTATTATAACGTTCATCATTCCTTTCATTCATTCATAATTCAGTTACGAACTGTCACGACTAACGAAAATATAGTCGCGTTGACACTTTCGATATGTAACGGACCTGTCTCAGTGCTGCCACCTACCTAGTGTAACGTCATTTCAGAAAACATTCATTACCTTGTACTTAATAATTTCCGCATAACAAAGTAAATGCTCAAGTAAATAATATTATTGCGGTAATCATTAGGTATCACGTTATATTAATAAAGCAGGATAATATTAAAAACAGGTTTTATTGATTGAACCTGCACAGACAGGTATTGGCATAAAATACTAGTTGTGACTGTTATTCGTTTTATGATGTCACTATTGAGGCCGTTATGATATTTCTCAGCTGTAGACAAAGGATTCGATTTTCATTTTTCTTGAGACGAGAGTACATGATACAACATACATACCTACAATGAAGGAAATATTCGTCGCAGATTCTTTCCAATTGCCCTCCTGCAGCTCTAATGTCTTATCAATCACAATCTGAATCGTTTTGAAATAGATTGCTAAACCATTGCATCATATGTTCGAAAAAAATATCTGCTCAACAACGTAAATAATTCAATGAATGTTTTTGAACTGTCAAAATGAAACGGATTAGTCGTCATCGGTTACGAAAATGTGTTCATTACTACCATTGCTCACTGGTTTCAATTTCAGATTTTTTCGATATTTTTCTAGTATAGCCTGTAAAAGACATCATTCATAATGTATTTTACTAGAACAGGCAATTTTAGGTGTTAAGGTACCTATAAAGCAATTTCTCAATTAGTATTCGAGTGTGGAATTCTCTCAATTAGCAACAAACAAACACAAACCTAGAATCCAAGTATAAGGTTATCGGCCGCCTATAATTACGTAGGACTTAAACATAATAATTACGTAATGAGAGTGTGCAACTGAACTATACACCCCTGCCTAACCCTTTGAGGAATACAGGTGTAATGTTATGTAAGTAACCGTTTATACCACATTAGTCCTACTGAAACGTATTCAATGTCACTTTGCATATCAATTTGTTAGTATTTGCATTCTGCGTGCACCTCAATCGATAACTGTTGGCGACTGCACCGTGTTTATTGTTTCAGAGGTAGCTTTTTTATTAAATAGCTTCTAGTCTTCGTATTTTGGTGGAGAATCTTTCTGACATTCAAATTCAATTCCGCATATTTTATTCACTTAAAACTACATTTGCACATAATGAAACGTCAGAAGCTTGTTGCGCGGGTTTTTATTGCGCGTTTTTGCAAGTGAAAATCTCACTTGCTCAAACAACCAAATTTTTTTTTTTTTACGCAATATCACAAGGAATTGTCTATGTTTATTGCACTTGGAGATTTCCAAATAGATGCTCTTTTGAAGTTATTAAGTAGGTACACCATTGCTATAGTTGCTATTCCCATTTTCGTTCATCATCATCATCATCATTCAGCTGAGAGACGTCCACTGCTGAACATAGGCCTTCCCCAAGCTCCGCCACTTCGACCGGTTCTGTGCTTCCCACATCCAGCGGATTCCTGCGGTCTTCACAAGGTCATCGGTCCACCTTGTGGGAGGCCTTCAAACGCTACGTCATCCAGTACGCGGTCGCCACTCCAGAACATTTCGGCCCCATCGGCCATCTCTTCTGCGAGTAGCGCCCTGCCCATTGCCACTTAACTTTAGCAATTCTTCGGGCTATGTCGGTTACCTTGGTTCTCCTGCGGATCTCTCCATTTTTGATTCGATCACGTAGGGAAACTTCAAGCATAGCCCTCTACATTGCCCTTGGGTAAGTTTTAGCCTTCTTTTAAGAAAAAATATAGAATTTCCATTCGTTTCTTGCTACTTCAACCAAACTGCGTAGTAGTGTTACTATTACCTACTAGTTTCGTAATCACCACGTTTAGACGATAAAAAGTCACTTCGCTTCAACTTCAAGGTGAAACGTAATAGGTATCTTTGGGGTGCCTCTATGTGGAGCAGTTTTAAAATCAAAACCCACGTATTTGCTTGCCAACCATGAACTATGCTTATGATAAATGACAAAATTATATTCTACTAGCAGCGCCCCGCGGTTTCACCCACATAAGTTATGATCCAGTGGGACTATCGGGATAGAAAGTATGTGTTAATCCAGGTTATAAACTATATGTGTGCCAAATTTCATTCAAATCCGTTCAGTCGTTTTTGCGTGAAAGAGTAACAAACATTCATCCATCCATCCTCACAAACTTTCGCATTTATAATATTAAGTAGGACTATAGCGACTCGCCCCTGGTTGGCACGGTTTTTACGACTTGATAAAACCTCACCGCATAAATATCCGTTGTGGAGTGAAGGCTCCCGTCGACAGTTGCGACACGACGTGACTCTGGTGGAACAATTTCTATCAAAACTTCAAGGAAATTGTTCTACCGGTGTTGAGTAGTGCCATCGTTTTAGAAGAACAACAAGAGACACGAAAAGCGCCTTTAATTTATTTAATATTATTATTAAAAAAACACAATTTTTTTGTGTCCAGTACCTACCAATTATCTTCTGAGACTGCAACAATAAAGTTAGAATTATTATTTAAATGTACAATGTTTTATTCAGTAACACCCTATTTACTTACTGACCCAGTCATATTTGAATTCATTCATACAGAACAAGATGATTAATATCTTCTTTGCTAAAATCGTAAATGGAAATGTTTATAGAAACGTCTCACCAGACAAATAAACACAACAACTTAATCGACAGATTATTAAATATTTAACAAGTTTTTGCGACAATACAGCATGACCTACGTTATATTGATTGTTCGCACGACATCGACAGCTCTAAACGCGATCCATTTAAATTCATAATGAAGCTCAAGATGACACCGGTCGTTTGTATGTAAATAATTTATCATCTCCCTAGCCTTTTCCCAACTTTGTTGGGATCGGCTTCCAGTCTAACCGGATGTAGCTGAATACCAGTATTTTACATGGAGGAACTGGGTAATACGATACTCCACTGGTTGTCAGAGTTTTGGGCTTCTGACGACCCGTAACGACTGTCAAAGATCTACGAATGGCAGCCGTGAATGACAGCCAACGGCTTAACGTGCTTTCCGAGGCACGGACAAAGCTTGGCAAGCGTAGCTTAACCTTATCTATTGATATTGTGTCATGTGTAGAGATGTACTAGGCTAGTCACAGCCAAATACACACACAGATTACGGCGTATTCGGCTTCTATTCAGTCAAACCGATTGGTGAATAGTCAGGTTTCACAATAGTTTGTGAGCTGTTTGAATTATGTTCGGAAATCTTCGTATTATGTCGTATTCTCATCAGGGTCTCTAGTTAGTGACTGATTGATTAGTATCTTTCTTGCTTATTTTCCTGTGGAGACCAATTCTGAATCATCATCACTGTCATTTTCCTGCCCTTATCCCAATAATTTTAGGGTTGGCGCAACATGTCTTTTTCTTCCATACTTTTCTATTATAAGTCTTCATCTCGTTAGTCAACTCCTTTCTAGCCATATCGTCTTTCAGACATTCCATCTATCGTTTCTTTGGTCTTCCCCTACTCTTATAGCCATCCACATTCATACTCTAAACTTTCCTCACGACGTTTTCCTCACTCCTCCGCACATTTTTCATGCCCATACCGTGACAACCGATTTCCACACAACTTTTCAATAGCAATTCCTAAAAAATGTATTATAATATGGCGTATTGACTATTCGGCTAATAGTTGCGGTGCATATCTAGTTCGGTTTGATGTTTTTTGTACAATAAACTCATTAAACTTATTGATACGTATCATTTCAAGGTCTTGTTGGCAAAGGTTATCATCTTACACGTGGTGGAATATCTCTCTAAATATTGTTTTTTTTTATGATGCTCTTGGTTTGTCAACCATACTAACGAATTTATATACTGTTTGGTATTCAAATCTTATGCTCACCCATCAGTTTGTCTTCAGTAGGATAGGTATACCTACCTCATCATCTGTTCATCATGCATAATTTTCTTTATTTTGTTTTTTAATTTTATATATTAGCACACTAACATGGTACATTTTTATTATCTTACACTAATATGGATAGTATGGATACACACATTGAAGTATCTGATGTACATCCGACACTGCACAACTTTTAATTTTATATATTAGCACGCTAACATGGTACATTTTTATTATCTTACACTAATATGGATAGTATGGATACACACATTGAAGTATCTGATATACATCCGACACCGCACAACTTCAGGTCCAGTTGAAAACCAGCGTCAGACACTAGTTGTCTGTCATTTTTGTCAGAAAATCTCCTTTGTCAGCATGATGCTGCTACATTTAAAATAAGTATCGCGTAGTAATTGTGTGACTCTTGCTAACTTCTTACGACGCACTTTACACTTCTTATTTGAATTTTATTTGCGAAATATGTTGTGTCTCTGCTAAATAGATATACTTTATTTATTACTTCTTCTGCTTTCTTTCTTCTAATCTTCTTTCTTACTGTTCTTTCATCGTCCGTCGTCTAATCTTAATTTATTTCAGTTCGGTGCAGCATTTCTTTTCTCTCATTCATCTCCACCGAACATTTTAACCACTTTGTTATCAGACTATTACAGTTTAATTAAAATAGTAGCCAAACACAATCTATGTAGTAATTACTTCGTATAGATAAGCACTGCGGAAAAAGTCATAACATGTTAACCACGACCTTTGAGAAAATATTTTATGTAATGTTGAAATTAAAACTGGTATATAAATTAAGCGGAGCACCACCGGCACTCCGGACCTAGAAATAGCTGTAACATCAGTACAGTTAAAAATACAAATCTATTTCGTCTTTACATATAAACTAGTTTATTCAGAATACATTTGTTTAAAGGAAAATCTTCTAATTGCTGCGATTTTAATTTGAATGCGAATAGCAAACAAGGCTGTTGGTTTGACAAAATTTAAAAAGGAATAGATTTCGCAATACTACTAGAAGTATCGAAGTCCACCGATTGACTTGACCTTTAAAATAATGCAAATACATTGGTTATTTTTACCAACAAAGTCAATGTTAAGGCCAAAATAACAAACAAACATGAATGTTTTATGGGCAAAAGTGATGTCATCAAGAAATCAAGTAATGGAAGCGAATCCAAGCTTTTCCAATCACCGATCGAATGTACCCCCGAATTCCTAAACGATTCATGGTTCTCCGGGGACGACCAAACACGCAATGTTATTTTTCAACATGAAAAAGGATTGAACAATCCGTGTACAAAACAAACATTCAAAATGGCCAACGGTTTTTCAATGTCATCTCTGTCAAAATTATTATTACATTGATTAATGTTCCAAAATATTTTTTTTGCGCATTTTCCATGTTGCGCTTGCTTTTGGTCACCCTTAATTATAATTAACATTTCTGCATAAATTATGTTATTTTTCCTCGAGTTTTGCTTAGTTGCTGTGGTATTTTCAAAGGCTTCTCATTTAGTTAAACTGTGGAAGAAACAATATAACAGGCATAAACTCCGCATTTATTTTTCAATGTGCATTTAAAAGTTTTTATAAATAAATAAAAATTTCAGTAAAGTGTATCTAAACGATACAGTCACTTGTCAAAATATTAGGAGATTCAGTTTCCGAAAAAGCACAAACTACCAGAACCTACAAACTGTATAAATAAAAGAATGCACTGAATTTTAATGAAACTATCTTCCACATGAGATGATTCGAACATATCCAGAGATGGTGAAAGGTATTATAACATGAAATACCATATTATATAGGAGGGAGAATAGAAAAAAATTACAGATTGTGATTGTTTATCTGTCATTTTGTCTATTCTTCCGTCGACAAAACCCGTTCCTACGGTGGTCATGCTACGCGTGCTGCAAACACTTTGGAAATATCTAGAATGCCAGTTTTTTTTTGGTTTACACATGGTTTCTATTATCAGATGCCTATCTTCACACGTAAATGTCAATTGTAGGACACCATGTGTTGCTATGGCTATCATATCACCGTGACCTAGGCTTGTCACCATATGATCAATAATTAGTGTCTTTAGTACAACGCAATTGAAATGAAATTGTTTTTGTTATACTGTAAATAGGATATCGGAATCTCTCACTGTATCAGAATATTTATTTCTTTGAATTTTTCTCGAAGGGAAATTCAAGTTACTTAGTTCATGGGTAGAAAGCGTAAAGGGAAAAAGAAAGCTTCTAAGGATTCCTATAGCTGTGCATACCATTCTAAATGTAGTTTCTATTTGTAGAGGTTTTCTCTAATCCATTTAGCATTGCAGGCATATTTGGGATTCTTTGGAGATGACCTCGTGAATATGGCCCAGAAGATTTGAAAACCAGATTCGAATTCCCTCGAAAAGTTTTAAGTTTACTAGTGCTTAGAATTCGACTGTTTGCAATCATAATGCAATCATCTGTTTATTAACGCTACTAGCCAATAGTAGCACCTTAAATCATCATCATCTTCCCTTGTCTCATTTTTTAACCATCACGGTGATATCACTCCTTTTTGTTTTATTTACTTTTCATTTCATTTCACCTGCTGAAATAAATATGAAACCATAACAAGACTTACTATCGAATACATTGGAGGTCCAAGTTTGCGATCTTACCCTTTGCCCTTTTGAGGAAGCTCGATGGTTATTTTGGTCTACGTACGCTAGACATGTCTGCTCCAGTCTCAATTAAGTAAAACTGATAGCTTTTTGCAATATATCAACAATTTTCGTGTTGGAGTACACTATTGTGTTCCGTCTTGAATACTGCAATGACTTGTTCACTAGAAAGCTTAATTTTCTCTCTCCGACTACCATTTAATAGTTTTCTGCAGTCAATGTTTTTTTCAAATATTTATCCTAGAGTTTTGTCAATCCTTAGATCTTTAGCATCTAGACATTCTAGATTATCTATATTTCTTTCTTTAGATTTTTATACAGTCCCTCCATTGTTATCTCTATCAGTTTTACTCCGTGTGAATTTCTGAGTAACACAATCCACTCCAACTATCGCCTAAGTATCAATCTCTTTATATTTTTCTTTCTCGACAAATGAAAATAAAACATCTTTAGACTACACGATCATCAAATATCTTCTCATCTCAATGTTATGACTACAGTCTCTAAGCTATGCTATAGACGCACTAAAAGAGTTCCCATTCGCAAAACAAATGAAGTGACATCATACAGTATAAAATAATGGTTAGATACATATAGTAGGATAGTAGGTAGGTACTGTTAGCAATTGTGGTCGCTGTGATTGCGATTTTCTCTGAACACAATTCAGTTTGGTCGTTGTTGATAATTGGCGGTAACTGTACACTGATTGTCGATTTTTACGGCACACAAATTGTCCGAATCGTTTGTCGCTTTAATACGTTATCGAATACGTTTTATTGGCTCTGCTAATTATAATTGCAGTATTTACACAATAGATTAACAGGATTTGTACCATGCAAATGTAAATTGCGATCTCTCTATTGCATTATGGTTCATCTGTATACATTTCATTTGTATAGATTAATGTTGCATCATTTTAGTAGGTATATCAGGTATTATCTCTAAAGTGCGTCTTTTTTCTAACATCTATCTATGTATAGTCATGCATTGTGCTTGTGCCTTTAGATACACAGCTACGGGTATATACGGAAAGATAGATGAGTCGGAAGCTTTATTATTCCAACGAGATGCTGACACTGCCTGTTGAAGTCATTAGCACGATCCCATCAATTTCAGCACTTAACCCCGATGTAGTTCATTGCACTAACTCTATAGCACGATGAGTTGATGAATATTTCATAATCTCTACGTTGCTTCCCTCAGTAGTAGTGTGGCGTTTTGAATTTCAAAATAGTTGCTTCCTTAATAAATTGGACGCTACTAACTTTTGAAGGAAAACATTTAAAAGTGCTAAAATTTGTCAAAAATATAGGTAAACTAGAGGTATTTTGACATATTGAGAAAGAGATGAGAATAAGACCGTTCTGGAAAATATTTTGTCCAAAATAGGTAGTCACCAGGTAGTCACAAATTGCTAAGAAGCATTGAGTTTATGACAAGATAACAGCAGAAAGAATAATAATACTTCAGTCTGGAAAGACACATCATTGGATGGTTGAGATTAACTTGTTTACTATTGACGATTTCCTCTTATCTAAGCGAATCAATTATACTGCGTTTTAATTACCTATAATAACTGTAATGCTGTAGTCAGACATGACTATTACTCTGTATCTTGACTATGATGTTGTTATCTACATAAATGTGTAAAAACAATTGGTGAATGTATAACTGTTTCGAGGAGATTGACTACACATTGTTTACTGAGATGGTGTAATGGTTAGAAATAACCCCTGTTTCTTAAATGCCATTTAATCTGCTGCCAGCTCCAAGTCAACTTCCATTTGATTATTCCAATGGATTGCTCTATGCATCCAATGCTGCCCGACATTGTCACCATTGAGAGCACAGCCTTATTCATGTTTATGAATAAGGATAATTCATTCTGAGTTGCAATCATCGCATTATCCGTTATAAAGTGCCGTAAAGAGAACAAAAGGAATATAAAGTAATTGTAAAAGCTTATGTACGCAGATAATCACTTTTATGTAATAAGCCTAATCTGTATTACAAGTAATGGTAGGTAAGGTAATTTTATTTTGAAATACTCGTGTATTATAAGGGAATACAAAGTAGGTACTTTATGTAAAGCGTTTTATATTACATTTAATGTACCAAAAAAACGGCTAGAAAAGGGTTAAAATAAAGATGACGGTTGATAGAGATTTTGCGCCGGCCCCAAATAAATTTGGATTAGGGCAAGAGGATGATGGTGATTAAATAATAAGTAAAAAAAGAAAAGAACTTGATATACCTAGTTATTATGAAAACGTACAAAACCCAGTAGGTACATGTTATTTATTTTGCACATCATTTAGATTCGTCCAATAAAAATATCAGCTCGTTGTTATTGACTCACTGCAGGGCAAACGCCTCTCCTCCTACAGAGTTTTGGTATTCCCCCGAGGTTGTTTCTTTTACCGGCTGCAGTAGGGTCCTATATTTACTTAGTAAGCAGAGCACACATTGAATAAAATTACCATGTTGATATTTTATTTTTATTTTTTATTACCGATTTAAAATGACTTTATTTACTTCAACTTCTATATGAGTATGCATTAAAATGAAATTTACATTGTTTACACCAGTTTTGTAGTAATGTAAATAATACAGTATACCCTAAATTATGTGTATCGAGGTCGCTGGTTCATTCGCATGAACTAGGATAGCTCATGTCGTGTTTAAAATATTTACCAGTCAGCAAGCCGGATAGAAGACTGACCATTTAAGGCTACATTTTCATAATAATTAATACCACCACTCGTAGGCAATTTTATTGCATCCCAAACAAATATTGTTGCTACAAAATGCTTCAACAAACGACGTATTGATATAATCACCGCGCATGACAATCGTGCTGATGATCACAAAACCGATCATGTTATCACATCACAGTAGGATAGTCCAACCAACTTCATTCGTCTTATTCCCACGAAGTTCCAGGAAGCTATTCTTTCTCAGACATACAACTTCACCTCCGCAATAACTACATACATGTTTCCTTTCGTTTGTTAGGTGAAGTTTCAAAACAACCAAACATTTACTATTGTCTGACGATAGCTAAGCTGCGTCAACAATAGCTCAAGGCATTGCTCTCTTGTGTATTTTTTCTTTACTGTATCATTAAGTGACGCATGTTCCGTCTGGCTACACACCGTGGATTTTAGCAAATGTTGTAGACAATAAAATAAAACGACTAAACTGAAAATCTTAATTGAACCAATCTCAAACCATGTGAAGTTTGTAAAATGAGACTGATGAACTTCCTTTAGCGAATTAAGTAGCACAAAGACAGTCACCCTTTGATCATGGATGTATATAGATGAAAGCTTTGTGTCGGTATAAAAGAAATAAAGTTTGATACATTTCCATAGTTCGTTAACTGTGTAAACTTGCGAACAAGTTAAGAGTACTTGAGCAATAATAATGTTACAAATACTTTTAATAGATAATAATACTACGATAATACTTTTCATGTCCTTGAAAAAAACTTCTAGAAAAAAGTACTTTAAACTTTAAGTAGGTAGTACTTACCTAGCCTATCACAAAACAAAACTAACTAACTACAAACTAGTTGTATGCATACGCAAAATACTGCTCCTCAAAACGCAACATTTTCCTCACATGAGTCATACGAACAAAGTTATCTTGTGTATTATAGTCCTCGACTTAACTATGCTAATCCATACTATCTCTTATATTTAAAGTAGGATTAACATTTTCTTTGTCTACAATGATAATTTTCCTTTCGTCTGAAAGTTAAATCTTTATGATTTTGTCATAAATCTAAGCAAACACTACTGTGTTTTAAATAGATCTTTTGCACACGTAATTAATATTTTACGACGTTTTTATTATTTGTTATGCATAACATAACATTAACAATTTTGCATGACGCAGAAATTAAATAGTTGCCAAATCTGTTCAAAATATCATTAATAATTTGGCATGATTCTGCTCTCAGAGAATAAAAAACAAATTACATATTAAGTTCAATAAATCAACAAAGAGAGTTAATAATACGGTACATCTTACGTGCTTAGCTGTATGTATAAGCAGAAAAAACAGATGCGTTAAAATGTTCCCACCTATCATATTTATTTAAATAAAAAACCCATAAAACTAATGATACAAGTCGTTTTTTGTATAGAATACAATATTTGCCTTTACAAATACACAAACAGTTTGTCCTGATACAACATTAACATTTTAGTATCACTGGCATTTCAAAGTAGTCCCTCAGTCAACGGTCGAATCATGGCTGGCGAATGAATTATGCAAGAGTATTGACTAGTCCCGGCTTCATTTGAAATAATGCTTGTCGACGATATCTGGAACAGCTCTTAGAATTATGAGACGAGGATTGAATATATTGCACAGGGGCCTGCGGGTAATAGTTTCCCCTGATTCCTACATATTAAGTTACTTTAGAAAGCGAGCTATTAATGCTTGCGGCAGTATATACTACAGTAGATTCTGCCCGCAACTTCGTCCGTATGAAATTTCTTATTTTAACATAAAACGTCCTATAGTACTCGGCAATAATGTAACTATCTATCAGTGTATCTATTTTTGAAATGTAATGAGTAGTTTCGGAGATTACCTCCAACATCCAAACTTTTTAATATTTGTATAGATGAGCAAATCTCGGAAGTTTAAGGGCTCTCTTTTAATTCATCACCGTATTGCTGATACACTTGGCAAGTACCAATGTCATCATCGTCTCTCACCTCTTATGATTTATTCGGAGTCAATGCAGCATTACTTTTGCCTCCATGCTAACCTCTCTATTTCATATCATCTCTCCATTTTACCTCTTTGGTCTTCTTGTATTCATGTAACCATCCATATATATACTCCAAAGTCTTCTTACGTTTGCCACTCCATATAATATAATGTCCTTTCCAAACCCAACCATTTTGGATACCTATGGTTTGGGACAAATGAACACACTGTAATAAAAACTTATTCCAATCATTTTAAAACCCCGTACATATATTTATAACGCCCAATAACAGATTAACTGTAGTTAATTTTTTATTATATAAGCTAAGCAACAGCCTATTAACCACCTGTCGGGAGATCACAGAGGTTACACATTTGGAGGATAAAGAAAGACCACAGGTGACATTTAAAGGATCACAGAAGGTCGTTGTTGTTGTTGAATTATAAAAACAGTTGTCATTTTGATACCAAAATTCATGCAATCGCTGTGTCACTTAACATGCCCCGGAATTAACGCACACCACCAAACATCCAAATTAGAATATTATGTTATAATCATTAATTATACTGAAGTTTTACTATAATGAATAAAACATTGTTTTTTTATTCAATTAGTTAAACTGATTGTGGAAGAAAATTATCACATTACAAATCTACGCACGCACACAGTCGCACACATATACGAGTCTAGCGTTGTAGGTACTTCGTCCATTTTCGTTTGTTTTGACTGTACAGCGGAAGTGTGACTGTTATTGCGTAGTTTTATTTATTTTTGGGATAAAAATGACCATTTAAAAAAAAAGACAGAAATCGATTGAGTAAATAATTCTGAATAAACTTATTTCATAATGTGCATTAATTCAGTTACAGATTGTAAATGCCAAGGCTATATATACCTACTCAGTCTATTTTTACCCGACTGCTTCAGAACAAGGTTTCAGAAGAATTGCCTTCTTTGGAAAACGACTCAATACAAAAATTGTCCATGAAGAAAACGTTATTACTGTGACGATGAGGATGATGCTGTACCTGATCAATGTATCGATTTATTTATGTGGCCCATAATGTCAGTTCTATCAAGGACTTTGCCAATGCATTGTCGAGCTTAGAAGCAATTGAAATGACCAGTGTGATTGACTTTACTGACAGTCCTATTAACCACAAAAGAATCGTTATGAAAAGCAACTATTATACAATGAATTAATCGGAGAAGAATCAGCATCGCCATACAACGTGGCTAGCCTTTTGGGCACGTTTCCTGTTGATAGTTCTTTCCTCTCCTTTTTTATATACATGAACATAATATGATTATTATTTAAAGCCTTTTGGTTTATATACATATTATATAAATCATAACTTAATATTATTTCTTTTTGTTTGTTTATTACGATTTCACGCTAAAACGGCTGAGCGGATTTGAATGAAATTTGGCACATGGGTAAACTATGACCTGGGGAAGGACATAGATACATTTCATCCTGGATTGTAGACGAAATCGCGGGCAACAGCTTGTGATATTATACATACAATTAGGTTAGGTACCTGGCTAATAATCTAGGGTTTGTTTGATTCGGTACACCTAAAACTGCAATTACCCATTGACTGATTCCATAAATCATTGCGATTGAAATCAGAATCGAACTAGTTTCTGTAATTAAAGGTTTCAGTTCCATGATTATTACGGTTGATGATGGTTATAGAGTGATAGTATATTATGTTAGGTTTATATCAAAGGGAATTCGATTTTTCAACTTTATTTATGCTTTTCAAAGGTGAAGAGTAGATTCTTTAACTACTCTTCACCAATCCATGCGTCATGTTCGTGAACGGGCACCGTCGGTTGGGGCTGGTCATCTCTTAGCTGCCATAGCTTATTTTTAATTATTGAATTGTTTTTATTTTTATCTACGGACGCTTTTATCATGCACGTCTTTCTACATTGTTCTCACATTTATAATTTCAACATGAATGATGTAACCAATTTTTGTAACAATTTTTTTATTTATAAGAGTGTCCGTGGAGTTTCTTGCCCGTTCTTCTCCATAGGTACTTACTACGCTTTAGAATGGGCAACTAGCTTCATATTTTCTGACTGACCGACTCCTTGACAATTCTAAAATGCCTGTAAATGGTTAAATTGAAATAAATGCTTTGAGTTTGAGTTGACTCAAATTGGAATCCATTTTTTTTGTTTATAATTTGTAAGTCGGTAAATAGCCGTTGTAATGCTAAAATAAATAAAATTTAATTTTAGAATTATTTCGGCTTTGAAAAAACACATTTAAGTTCAAACAAGTGTCTTAAAACCGGGAAATGGACATGGAGTAATTTTCAAACTTTTCATGCGGGTAAAACCACTGACAAGATAAACACGCGCTTTGCGTGTTTAACATGGCACATCGAATTTAACTATATAAACTCATTCCGTTTTTAATGGGTAGGCAGCAAAAACCAAATGAAAATCCTTTTAAACCATAGCACGGATAAAGCTTTTCTTAGGGGATATTTTAATATTATCTAAACCTCACGCAATATTTAACTTTAAGCTAAGTTCAATAAGCGCGTAACATGACCGAGTTCACTTCAACAGTTCATCGGGCCGGGATTGAACCCACGACCTCTCGTTCAAGAGTCATCGCCCCAGCCTAGCTGGCAGTCGGCTGTAGACGCTTTAAATAAGTGACGTGACGATTAATAGCCATGGATTTATGAGAACAGATATAGCTGGTACAGAGTATTGAGAGAGTTTAGCTCAGAGATGGCTGGATGCATCAGATTATTGTAGATCTTTAGCCTCTATCATCATCATTTCAGCCTGGAATCACCCGCTGCTGGGTATAGGCCTCCCCTTTTTTCTGCCATACTTCCCGGTTCCGTGCGTCCCTCATCCAGGTGTTTCCCGCGACTTTGACGATATCATCAACCTAACGCGCTTTTGGACGGTCCTGGTTTCTTTGACCTAATCTTGGACTCCATTCGGTCACAGCTCTACTCCTCTACTATAGTACTATAGTAAGGTACTAGGCACAAAGGCAGTAGTTATCGTCAGGTACCGAAACCGGTTTGATCAACACCGGTATTTTTTCGGTGACATTTATATTTTTTACAGTTATTTTTAAAGGTTACCTTAAATTGAATACAACCAGTATTAATACCGGTTACTGAAATAAAAATTACCTCTATATTTCAAGTGCCATCGGCATTAGTCAAAGGGCACGCATCGCCTGTGTGTGTGTAACCGATATTAAAACGGTAACCTAAAAGAGGATGTTTCTTGTTCTTGGTTACCCAGATAGCGGTAACCTTAGTCGTATAAGTAACCAAAATTCTTCGATCCCTGTATTGTAATTTATAAAGGTTTTCGATCCCTGGTTATGTAGGAGCTTATTTTCGATCACTGGGAGTGTCAGCTTTTCATAACCTAAAAGATGAAATCATTACGAGGATGAGAAATTTTGTGCAGAAGTGGAACTAACGAAAGCACTATGAAAAGTGACCTGCGGGCCTAAACCAAGTGACATTTGATCAGCGATAACGATGATGAAAGGTCAAAAATGTAATGGATTGACATAACTACATAAGCTTCCGAAAAGCTTATGTCAAATCTGTTGACAATCGTTTTAAAATTACGAAAAGCTATGAAAGTGATTTCCAGTTTTGTCCAGGCCCTTAATTATAATTATAGGTATAATTTTTTGTTCTTCAACATAGATGACGTCACTGGGCCAGACAGACTTGTGGGACATTCGACTGTAGATATATGTGCATGCATTGCAGGTCATCTTTCCTGCTCCCATCAAGCCATGAGCTATTGCAATCTGTAGCCAATTCTTTAGGTAAACATTTCATCCCACCATCTTCTTCGAGACCCATTGTTTCGCCCATAGCTTTTCCAACATCTGACAGATATCGCCAGTTCCGTAGCATCTTGGCACTGTGGCCAACGTCCCTATTTTAAGTTTTGGAGAGAGATTCGGTAGAACGACAAACGGAAGTGCTACCGTATTCACAACAGTAGGGAATGAATTTGTAATAACTACTTAAATAGATGAGCGCAAAAGACTTGTCAAACGGTATTTAGCCCAACTTTGCTTACGATTTCTTCTTCCAATAAACGAGTAAGTCAGTTAAAGCTAATTTACATTGATCCATTATTTCAAGCCAATGCTGGGATCCAAAAATGTATCCATTATATTGATAATACAACATTTTACAGGCTTCAATGGCCCATAGATACATATACCTACCTTACGAATTAATAGTAAATCAATTAAATACAAACTTTTGTTAATAAATGAGGCTAGGTATGTTAGTAGCACTTCACTTTGCACTAGATTGTCTTTGTGCTGTCCTGTGTGGCAATGTAACCACTTTTCAATTCAGCGCATCCAGTATCTAGCACATACCTCTATTCCAGTTGCCAGATTTGAGTTTAGCAGTCGCTAATTGGCTAATGGCTGATCCTGTGCTAGGATTAATGGGCTCGCCGATAACTGGCGAAATGAGGGTGTACTAAAGGTACACCTCTGCCACCACTTCGGGGATGACAGGCGACATTTTATGTATGTGCATCAGCCCTCAGAAACACAAATCTGGAATAACGTCAAAACACTCCATACATTCGATCATCAATTACCAAACACAAAAACAAAGTAGTAACTCACAGTATTCATCCATCTTGTTAATCGTAAACAATTGAAGTGCAAACATGGCGTTAATTAAGATTATCCTCTGTATCCGACCATTGTTAGCTGAGTTTACAACAAAGACACAGTTTTACGATTCAAAACTTCGCTTTGTCTGTTTTTACTCAACTTTGATAGTAATGAGGTCATGTTCTGTTTTAGGGGAAGTATGACTAAATGTTACTGACTGTTGACTGTGTGTGGAAATGATTTGGAGGTAGATGCGAAATGTCACGTAAAGGAAAACATGCACAGCGTCAGTTGATGTCACCAGGATTAAGATGAATTTACACCTATAACATAACATAACATAACGCCTGTTTTTCCAAGGTGGTGGCTGAGGTGCGCCCCACATTTCGGTAGTAAAGTAAGAAACGAAAGACAGGTGTACTACTAAACCTATTGTTTTGGCAAGCAATTCCATCTTGAACTGCAACGTTGGTTATTTTCAGGCCACTCTTTAGTACTTCTGAAAAAGAGAGGCACATGCCCTCTCTCTCTCTCACTGCTTCGCCCAGCAGTGGGTGAAATCAGGTTGTGGATGATAGTGATGATGACTTCTGAAAAGCCAATCAAGCATCTGCTGGTGAAGTCTGAAATACCATGTAAAATATCAACAACGATACGAGATAAATACATAAAATTGCCACTTATACAAATATCAACTTTAAAAAGTAATCTAAGTTGGTTTTTGAATAGAAAAAAAAACTAAAAAACTATCGATAAACGTCATAAAATATTTTTTGTTGCAATGGAAACAGAACTATACGCAATTAAGTTAAAGTTTTTAATCCCAAAGCATGAAATTTATCTCGTCTCGTTGGCTTTAGATAAAGTGAATGTGTGTGAACATTGTGGTTAATAAATCACAAAAGCTTACTTGAGATTTCACAGTTAACTGAACCCAGATTCAAAAAGCTTTCAGGAACCCGGGCAAGTAACCTAACAAACATGAGGTAAAAAAGGTCAAAGCCCTCCAAAAAATTTCATTTACAAAAATTCGCACTACCTCTGTCAACGTCGGCCCCTCTATCAGTCCTGGCATTTTCGCCCAAAAGTTGGAGACACATTTTAATTTCAATATTTCGCATACAAAAGGTGAAGTATTTAATAAATGAACAGGCGCTCATAAAATTGACATTCCTTCAACATTTTTGGCTGAAAATTTCCAAACTTATTGGACAACAGTAGCATTTGAACGTATTATACCTTTTGTAATAAACACGATTAGGTGTGTCCGCGACCGTTTAAAGGTTTTAAATTCCGGGTTGAGAGATATCCTGTGTTGCTGACAAAAAATCCTTTGTTATAGTGAAAAGTCCTATACGGTCCCAAACTATGTTACCATAGCTCTTATTCTGTAAGATTTCATCAAACCCAGTTCAATAGATTTCATGCAAGTCTTTTATAGTGTAATCAATAGTAAATTATTATGTATTATTTCTATGAAAATTAACCGAGAGTTAAACAAAAATTATTCCTTACTTTTGCGGTTATGGTACAATAATATAATATATTAAGAAAAATTATTGTACAATTAGCTATATTTACACTTGCAAAGCATTGCGTGTCAGAATACAGATCAATTAATAGCGTGCATTTCATGCAATATATATTTATATAATATAAATATATATTTGTATAAAAATCAATGCCACTTTTCGTTGTAATTTTATAACTCAAGAACGGCTGGACCAAATTGGATAATTCTTTTTTTGTTGTGTTCCTTATTCTCAGGAGAAGGTTTTAGATAGGGTAGGTAGGGTGCTACCCGTGCGAAGCTGGGGCGGGCAGCTAGTAAATATATATAAGAATCCAACTATTAATATCAGATCATGCTGATAACTATTAGATTCAGTATATCTAGTCACTGGGAACTGCGACGTTACAATGGCAGGATTATCAAATAATATCTAACCATGGTACAAAAGGAAGTAGACCTATACACGCAGAGGGTTGAACAAATCTACCAATGATGATGACGATGTAGCAGGGCACAAGTATATATGTGTATAAGTTGGTTTTATAGGCACACAAAATGCGCTGTCATATTTTGGGCTTAACCGACAAAACGCTTGCAAAACGAGGGCCGTATCAACCGGAACATGCCCATTACCTACTCAATGTAGGACGCTCCAACAAATGGTCCCGATAGGGCTATATTGACCGCACTTGGTACAACTAGGCATAGCCTGATTAATGATTGGAGTACGTTTAATAGTACACTCGTGAATGCTGGCTGTTATCCGCCATCTTAGTTGACGTATTCATAACGTAAGTGGCTACAAAGGCAGTGTATTGTGTTGAAAAAAAATTGCAGAAGAAAGTAGTTGTTCCACCTTACCTTCTGCCTCTAAGTAGTATTTCTGTGTTCTGGTTCGAAGTGAATAGGTTCTGGTAAAGTTTTTGGAACTGAACAATTGGAACCGTGCACCTTGCTTCTGACGTTTCATAAGTGCCCATGTAGGTTTATGTGAAATAAAATATTCTGATTTTGATTTTGATTTTAAAGATATGGGAAATGAGAATGAATTTCTGCTTAGTCAGCGAATCATGATGTTACTGATCTGATAGCAATTTCCATCAAGAACGCCATTTGCCTATCTTCGAAAATAACCCCTGTGATGCAAAGTTACAATAGCTTAGTTCACGTAGTAATCAAGTTATTTTGCTCTAGAGCAACTTCGAAAAGCAACTCTGTAAACTCGTAACTTGTTTTTAAAATTGCAACCCAGTTACAAACCAGACAGGTCTATCAACCTCTTAATATACGGTTTACTTCGCAATACAATGTAGATAAAGGCAAAGTTAAATAGGAAGAACAAAGTTAAATGTAGCATAGTCGAGTTTAGTTCCCGATGGGAATATATTAGTACAAAGAGAACTCGCGGCTCCGCGCCTTTTATTCCAAGATGGCGGTGCATTTTCGCGCGTATCTGGCGCCATTACGGCTTTATGACAAGGGAATAAGACTCAGTTGATTTTGTAAAAAATAACAAGGTTTTATGAACTATTCGTTGGCAGGTGAGGGTGATCTTTTGTAGAGAGATCACTATGCTAGCTTTATATTTATTCATTCTTAAATGCAGTTAGGGACCTCTTGGTGTATTTCTTACGTCGCTTGAAATCTCTCCATTTCTAGCGGCTATTCAAAAACGCCCCTTCCTTTAATGAAGAGCTTTATCTTACTTATAATAAGACAATACAATTCAAAATAAAGAAGTAAGACACCAGAGCAGCAAATATGCAATTTTATTACTTAATTTAAATTGGCTCGTGCGTGCGGTAAATAAAAATGATAGCCTTTTATAATATTTAATGAAATACTATTGATAACAAAGAAATGACTGGTTGCAGGAAAATTGACGAGACCTGGCACATACAACTTATGTTTAAAGAAAATTAAATAATAAAAATCTACGTCGGCACGTGCTTATCTAACACTCCAAACGTAAAAGTACTGCGCATTTTTAATTAAAAACTGTACCTATGTCATATTTTTAGACATAATTAAGTACATAAACAATAAAGCCATAAATACTCTGAAAGTTACTAAAAAATTACAAATTCGAACGACCTTGTACTCAAATCATCAATATCGATCACGGAATCCTCAATGATAATCCGAATGACAGAACTTACGTAACGCAAAGACAATTTACAAAACGCTCTATCAAAACTGGCAGATCGACCAACCCGATGACCCACTTCCGCGGGTCATCGACCGTGTGACGTCACGGCCGGCCCACCCCCAACCCCACGCACGTCACCCCCGGGGGTGTGTCCCCATCCCGCCGGTTCGAGGTCACATGCCGCTCGCGTTCCGCGCCGTTCGGACGTCGCTGTTGTTAATTAACGTTTAATACCAGTGAGTGTTTTGTGTGATTTTGATTCAGTGATCTAATTGTGATGACGATTATTGGTGAGATTTTATTTACTTGTCGTACATAATTTTTGAAAACAAACATAATTTAAATGTGATTAATATTTGCTCAGGTTATTATGATACTTAGCGCAGTTTTCTAACAAAAAATGTGTACTTAAAAGGCCTTGTAAATGAGCACGCAATACTCACACCAAAAATTCCCTCAGCATGTTATGTAACACATTTTTACCATAAATGTGACCTTCAGACGACTGGTACGTATTACGCGTAAGTACGGCTACATAACTTCTGTGTTTGATTTCTTTGCATGTGTCCCATGACAGACATTTTTTCGGTAACTCGGTACGAAATCGCGATGTTTCGTGTCGTGAGCAATGTTAATCGATTCAATTTTGCGTTCGCTCGTAAAAATGCCTTAAATACTGTCCTTGATTATGTTGAAGATCAAGGATGGATAATAACTTACGATTGTAGTTTATTAGTATGTAAATGTTTCTGGGGTCATAAATCAGCTGTTCCGAGCTTCGGCAGAGTCGCAAATCATTTATAAATAAATGAGTGAATAAATAGATGAATCACGAAATCAAAATTCTCAGCGGTATCAGAAATACTGCATTATTTATAACCCGCATAAATAAAGATGTTTTGAACATTGGTCTACGTTGCCTCCAGTTAATCTCTCCGCTCTCGTCTGATTTACAAATTCTCAAGTCATTGTCTGGTATTAAATCACACATCTCTAAGGGTACAAAAACTCGTAACAATATAAAAAAGTTCTGCAATAGTCCTGCACCAACCGGGGATTTTCCTTGGGTGCATTTGCATAGTGCATACAGGGATAATCGTCGGTCGGTGCCTCAACACCTAAAATTGTAGAAGGGGTCTCTGCGAGTTGACTTCGGCACCTCGTACGCCTCCTTCCAAAGGTCCGGGACCCAAGGGTCCCGAGATATGTTTAAGACATATAAAAGACCCCTCAAATATTATTAGTTGACGTACACTCAGACAAAATCAGTAAAAATTTCCGATAATTGTGATATGTAAAAACTACCATAGGTAATTATTTTCAATCACGAACTTAAACGTTAATACTATGATTAGTATGGCAATCCTTGTTGCTCGCTACATATAAAATCAAGTATCCTTCATAGCCCATCTCCTTTCAGAAGATAGCAGCAATGCCAAAACGAAAGAAAGAACAAAGATACATTTATTTGCATACTTACATTTTTTTACACGAGACATTTCGGCTGTGTCTCTGCGATGCCTCTGTTATTGCCGATAGTTCATAGACAACGGTCACAACTTTACTAGGCATGTTTATCATTCAATAACATAAAAACAAACTTCATCCAATTGATGACATTACTCTAAATTGCGGAAAAACTCTTTGCCTTCGACTAGGGATATCATGTTAAAAAACCATTACCGATCATCCGAGACTGTAAACAGTAGCAGACCTACGTTATTCTTATATTAGCCTAGTACAACGTACAAAAACAAGCTAGGTACTTCGTAGCAATTTCATACCTCAGTAATAGGAACCTTGTTAATCTTAAATAGGGACAAAGCTACATATATTGCAACACACCGTTTCATGAATAATTCAACGGTCCTTGAATGTTATGAATTCCTAGTACCACTATTAAAGTTTCATTTATTGAACGATTTCTATCACTAACCAAACAGTTCTTGAGACGCTATAAATGTTTCAAGAAATGCATATTTTATTTGAAACTTTTTTATTTCTGCCTGTAACTTCCGTCCGCGTGGAAGTCAACTGTATCATAGAACAAATCCTATGGCACCCGCCAATAGTGTAGCTTTCTATAATTGAAAAAAAAATACTGTCATCGGTACCACCTACCTACTCCATAGGTAGAAACCGTTGTACCTCTTCATAATGCTAGTTTAGTTTAGACGTTTATTCAGCTTTACATTAACTAAAAATACCCGTATTGTAGAAAGGTAACAAACGGGTCTTGTTCAATGCTGGGCACTGACTAAGGAAATCGAACAAAACAAAATGAACGACCAAATGTGGCATAAAAGGAGTCGTGTTCGTCCTTCACGAAAAGAGTGTAAAATAATTAACAGTCCTGACAAAACTTCCTATTATGAGTGAATGACGTTTCCACTACAACTGTCTAGAATCTAGAATACGCCACAATCCACTCACAGCTCACCCTGCAAAGCAAATAGATTTTCCAACATCAATGAATCTGCCATCTTTTTCTTCAACGTCAGTGCGAGTGAGATAGTGCACTTTATGACGTCACAGGACTTTGCGTGTCCTACTTATTGCCCAAAGTAAATTACATTCCAATTTCATTGTCTCGAGTTCTTCAAGTAACGGTTCATGCGGAATCACCTTTATCTTCAACTATTCAAGATCTATTGTTGTATAAATTGTTATAGTTTTCCCTTGCACAATTTTATGCTCCGTTCGATTCTGCGGCCCTAGTACTTGAGTCTGGAATGTAGGTCGATTTCTCCATGAATGGTCTGTTGAACTGTAAAATGGAGTTTAATGGGGGTACTAATGGGATAATCCGGAGACTTTAATGTTATCCGGAAATGTTTTCAGACCCTTTGAAGGGTTGCAAACGTTAATGATTGTGAATGTTAAGCCTCTGTGAATACCGGGGCTTTAATACAGCCATTCCTGTTCATGTTACAAGATTTGATAGCTCAATTCTGGGCATTTGTTGGGCAATTGTATGAATGTTATGATTTTACTTTTGAGGGCTGTTAATTAAAGAGATCATTATATGCATTGCATATAAACAACATCAAAAGCGCATTAAAGGATATGTTTTATTGAAATCAACCAGCTTAGGACTTAGACAAAGCGGAGAAAACTGAAAATCAAAACAGCTTTTGGCAGTCTTTGAGACATGCGCAAGGCTTAAGACACTTCTGTCATACCGAAAAAACTGCACTCTTTTTTACACTAAACCCTGAAAACAATACCACAGTTGTTGCTAGCTAAAATACACGTAAATACTTTTTGTCCAAGTATGATTTTCTTGTAACACGACGACGTGGACTTTTTCATCGATTGAATTAACTCGAAAGCCTTGAAATAGACTGCGTTTAACTATGGCTCTAATAGCAAGCTGTTAGCGCTTCATCAGTCTAAACTGACAGTGTAATTGACTGGTCTGTTTTAGGTTTGTGCATCAAAAAGACTGAATAATTATTACTTTAAGAATATTAGTATAATTATATAGCTTTAGCTTTACTGGTTAGCCCTTCGCTATCTGCTTTTATTTAATAGTTACTTTTAACAGCAGCATGTAGAGGACGGAAGTAGATTACGCTGAGATCAGCGCAACTTCACTCTTACCTCTTCGCATGCTTTACAAATCGTATCCTTATGACCATTGCACGCCAAAACAACTCGGCAAGAAAGCATAGAAATGTGATCTATATTATCATTACTTACATCCATGCTTTGCATGGGTTTAATTAATGGCGACATGGTACAACATCGAGATTCCTTTGCTATATCTGAGTTTAACCTTAACACTTTAAATAATGGTGAAAACCGCATGTGTTTAGAAGCAACAAAGCGGTCAAAAAGTTTTTTTTTTAATGATATGTATAGATATGGATAGTTTCTTACGCACAGAGAGATTTCCTTATATTAATTAGTAGTTGATAACCCATTAACGACGCATTGCCCAAGACCTGCACGGTAGGCCGCACCTCAGGTGGCCTCTTGGGAGCTTGCCTAGCGTAGTACAGAGTTTCAATTGAATTAGAGGCCAGCTTACACTGATCCTCTCTTTTCTCGTTTTACTTATTTCCTGTTTTTCTACTCCTCAGAGCCCGAGGTGTGCGTGATGCGCGCGCCAGGTGCGGGCGGAGTGTCCTGCGCCGGAGTGCCGCGCTGGTCGCACTCGGCGCCCGCGCATCAGGCGGACTACGACAACGTGCCCGCCCACACGCACCCAGTGTTCCTGCACGATGATCATATTAACAGCCGGTTTGCTATCTGGTAAGCACAGTCGAACAAAGTATACAGGCAGCTAACCAGCGATTAGTTAAAAAAAGTAGTAGTCGAGTCTTCACCCTTACCCCTTACCGTGGTATTTGAAATCGATCGCCGCGGGAATACGCAAGGCCAAGAAAAAAAAAGTTTAAAAAAAACACTGAGTTTAACACAGAAATTGAAATAGTTTAAATGGGTTGACCTTGATACAGTTTTTCGGCTACTCAAAACAAGCAGACACGGCATACGGAGATGATGCGGGTTCTATAAAAGAGTAACCGTGGAGTTTCTTGCCGGCTCTTCTCCATAGGAAACGACCAATTGGAACCGTGCATCTAGCTTCTGACGTTTCATAAGTGCCCATGTAGGTTTATGTGAAATAAAATATTTTGATTTTTGATTTTTATGGGACGAGACTAGCGTACCGCGGGAGCGGGGAGGCAGTGCTGCCCTTAGATGATGACATGACAATTCTTAATAAACCTAAGTAATCAATGATTATTGATCGTTAATGGTTTTCCATAGCATCGGGAAACTGTAACAGATCGCTGCATACACAGAACAGATTTTATCTATTCTGTGGTTGCATATGTCACTTTTTGTTTGGAAACGGTAAAACGCCCTTAGTCGGCGCGACCACGCGTTCAGGTTCACCGAGCAAAAATTGACATATGAGCGCTAAAAAGTTATTACGCATACAATTAAAATTGAATACTGTCAGTCTATTGGAAAGCATCGAGACCTTAGAACGAGGAGACGAAAGTCAAAAACTTTTTATCGTCTATTGTTTAGGTTAAACGTAAAGCAGTGTGAAAGATGGCTCTTACTTAACCTTTCGTAATTACAGACACAATTAAAAATCCATTGTGTTTCGTGTGGATCCACGTTCGATCATACGAAAAGTTAATAATTGATCATAAAGATCAAATGAAATGAATTGCTTCTCATCAATTGGTACCTACTTTCTATTACCAACACTATTTTCCTATGTAAAAATACACAAAACCTTAGAAAAACCCCTCAAATCAAAGAGAGTCGGCTGTAAGGACTAACAAAGTATTCACAGGGCAATGGCCAATATGTTTTCTAGATCCTCTGATCACACGGTACGATTTCCTGTCTAACCCTCATTTCTCACATTTCAGGCAAGGTGACATATCGGCTTTGGAAGCTGACGCCATCACGAACACCACTGATGAAACCCTGACGGAATGCAACGCCGTGAATGAGCGCATACTGCAGGTGGCTGGACCTGAGCTCAAGGAGGAGGTCATTACTAGGGGATATGGTACGGACACGATCATCTTCTTTTCTTGGTAGAAACGGCAATATGTACCTATTAGACCGTCAAGTGCGGGTCCACGTTGGTTTTGGGCACGTTGGGCATTCCCACAACCCTAATAATTGAGGTCGAGAGGCTGATGTACACAAAACATACACATTGTGTACGAGCATAATTATAACCTTACCAAAGGAGACTAGACAAAAGTGGTCTTTGGACTTATAGCAATATGGTTTTGATATATATTGATATTGATAGGGCTGAATCAGCTCCTGTAGCCAGTCAAGTCAGTAAGCTGGTGGCAGGGCTGGCTACCTTAGTAACGGCAAAATAAATTCACAGAACTTATCAATATCAATCAATTCGCTTCAACAGTTTGGCTAAATAGTAACAGCCGCACGGGCTGTTCAAAGGTTAAGCTATGCTTGACGCGGTCGGTTCGTGGATGGGTGACCATCCATTACACATCGAGACCCGTACGTGCCTCGGAAAGCACGTTAAGCCGTTGGTCCCGGCTGTCATTCGTAGGTCTCCGAAAGACGGGTGAGTGGTCAAAAGCCCAAAAGTCTGACCCAAGAGGTATCGTGTTGCCATTGTCAGATAAGCAATCGCTCCATGTAAATTACTGGTATTCAGTTGCATCGGGTCAGTCTAGAAGCACAGCAGATTGATTTAGGTATTTTTGTTAGCTGTTTTGCAAATGACAACTAGCGCCATCTATGCTATAATAAAGCTAAACTTTAATCTTGATCAGGTCGATGAATGAATGAGGTTTTATTAATTGATAAAGCAATTACTTATTACTTTATTGCTTAATGTGTTTATGTGTTAGTAAACGCATAAAAAGCGTAGATAAGCAGAGGAGGGCACTGACCTACAAAGACCTTCTTTGCATTCAACTGTGATTATGTCTTGGTCTGCTTGCAAGCACAGTTTCTGTTTTTCGGTTAGATTTAGGCCCTTTTCTGATTTGTCGGTACAGCAGCGGTGCGACATCAGCATGCTCGGTATACGCGGTACCGAAAGCTTACCGAGCGCCTGTGTTTCAATTGAGCGCGAAATATAGGCGCTCGGTAGGTGCTCGGTAAGCTTTCGGTTCTGCGTATATCGAGTATGCTGATGTCGCACCGCTGCTGTACCGACAAATCAGAAAAGGGCCTTACAGTACATGGGAATATATTTGCGTTAATTCATGTGGACCGATTTCAATTATTATTTTGGTCCAAAAATAAACCATATCTTTTTTTCTATCTTTCCAGAGTGTCGCACCGGCGAGGTGGTCCTGACGCCCGGGTTTGGTCTGCGCTGCCGGCATATCATCCACACCGTCAGCCCCAAGTACGTTGCCAAGTACCACACCGCGGCCGATACCTCGCTGCACAACTGTTACAGGTAAATAATACAATTAATTAGGGGATCCCACCTAATTTTTCTGAAGGGTCAGAGCGGGAGTAAGAAAAATCTTTTTCCATTTGTTGTGTCTACAGACGGACGGATGGACAGATGGACAACGAAGTGATGCTATAAGGGTTCAGTTTTGCTTTTAAGGTACGGAACCCTAAAAATTACCGGGAGAAAACAAGAGGAGAACAACTTTTTTTTTAAACAATGTGATTAATTAAATACTAGACAATTTCGAGCGTCTAAAATGTAAAGTGATGTCTCTGAGAATCACGTGTTTTTCTAGGGTGCGTTAGTACTAGTCCCTATTATGTTACCTTTTGTCCTTGAGTGCGCAATGAAACATATAACTATAATAACTATTCGGTCTATTTATCGTAAGAAAGAAAAGAAAGAAAGAAAAATTGTTTATTCTGCACAAACAAAACGTACATTAACAAAATAACATAAAAGACTCCCTTAGAGTAACAAAAGCCTTGTCTTCAAGCAATATGAGTCGTGTATATCGCTCTATTTATAGAGCGCCTGTAAATAGTCTTATAGCTACGAAACACATGTTGGCAAAAATAAATAGTTTGTAGGCGCTTTAAACTTGTATGTATGTTTCCCTCACATCTGTTCAAAATAGAATGACTTTCGCAAAACTAGTGCCAAGACGTCATATTGGCAGGTTCTTCCTGGAGTGCCAGATCTATTTATACGCAGCCCTTCTATTTTGTTAAGTATCTGGTAATTGTTGACAGGCCTACACTGTCCTCTCATACCTAAAAGCCATTTATTTTTAAAAGAGTAACCGTGGAGTTTTTTGCCGGCTCTTCTCCATAGGAAACGACCAATTGGAACCGTGCACCTAGCTTCTGACGTTTCATAAGTGCCCATGTAGATTTACGTGAAATAAAATATTTTTATTTTGTTATTATTATATTTTTTTTGTGTTACAGGAACGTGCTATGCAAGGCAGCCGAGGTAGGCGCTCGTTCCCTAGCGTTGTGCCTGATCTCCGCGCCGCACACACAGTTCCCGCCTGATTTAGCAGCTCACGTGGCTCTGCGTTAGTACCTATGCTATTGTATTTATGGACCGCGCCAATCTCGACTTAAATCTACTAGATCTCAGAGTTTGTGACACCGAAATCCGTCGCAAGGCACCTTATTTATTTGGGTAAGAAATCCGGACGAGGAGATGGCGAAAGATGGTTTGAACCGAATTATGCCCAAGATCACGTAGGCTCGAGAAATTACAGACTCATAACAAATTGCAGCTAAATAGGATGGTGTTAGTCTGCAATGTCTCAGATATTGCAGATGGCCAAAATGTGAGGTCACAATTTAGCATCAGGTAGACCGTTTAGATGTTAGTTCTATCGTGCAAATACACTAAACTTGTTCTCGATATAATTATGCAAATTCATGCGTGATTTGGACACATCCATTGGTTACCCAAGATACAAAAGAAACCCAAAGGCGGGGCAAACCGAATATAAAAAAGGAGGTCTTTCATCAACAACGCCTTATAGAAAACTCATCTTTTTGAAGTGAAAACTTCTTTAGGCGCGTTTTGCCGATTTTTTTATAGGAGGCACCCCTGTAGTACTGTGACCTTAGATATAGAATATATTCCCAAAACGTAATGTTTCCCCGTCAGGCACGATCCGGCGTCACCTGGAGCAGCACCGCCTGCCGTCGCTCGTGATCGTGACGTCACCGTGCGGGCCGGACGTGGCGCTGCTGTGCGCGCTGGCGCCGCTGTACTTCCCGCGCTCGGCGCGCGAGGCCGACGCCGCGCGCTGGCGCCTGCCCGACGAGCCCGCGCTGCACGACCGGAGGATACGCATCATACACAACCCGCACTCGCATAATTCTGATACGGGTAGGTTTTTTATGGACACTATTTAATTAACGTTTGCCCCGAAGGAGTGCCTCCGCTGACGGCACTGGGTGCCAAAATACTGCCTCCTCTGCTACGAGAAGCTTTGGGCACTTGAATGTATTAATGATCCTTACTGTTGGTAAATATTTATGAAATGAAAGCGGTGAAATATTTATGAAATGAAAGCAAGATAGCGGTGTTAGATCCGATCTTGGCCACTCACCAAAAGATCCTTGTACAATACGCACATATAACAGCGAAAGCGCCAGGGTAGTTCCAAGAAGTTCAAATTTTCATTCGTGTTTTGCAAATTGCAGGTCAGGATCAGGAGTTTTATGTTGATCGCAGTATGATTCGCAATCGTAAAAATTACTTATGTAGTTACCTACAGAATTTTATAATTATTAAAATCATCAATACAACTCTCTAAGCTCAAATTACCCTATTGAGTGATTATTTCATGTGACGAAACGTAGACAGTGTGTAAAAAAACAATACACGAACACAAAACGCATTTTTTTAATTCTGCATGCATCTGCTGACTGTCCCCTGCACTTAGGCACCTACATAATTGATTGGTTCTGTGCCGAAACTGAAAAAATAACTAGATACGCTTTGTTTAGGAGTCTCATGCAACCCTATTACATTTTCATTCTATATGAAAAACAAGGCATTTATAGGCACAGTGGGTACCTGATGACGGGCAACGTCACCAGGCCGATTGGCCGGAGACGGCACGACATAAGGAAAACTGGAAAAGTATGGGGGAGACCTTTGCCCAGCAGTGGGACAATAAGGGTTAGTTAAAAAAAAACAAGACACCGATTAATAAATGATAAATGCTTTATTTTCTGTAAGTAGCTTTTTACAAACACTTTTACACGTCAATCATACGTTTTAAAACTAGATGAGGTCGGCGTTTCCTATCTGACTACTCTGAGAAGACAGGCCGAAACAAAATCAGAGATCACAGTCTCTTTTAAAGTCCAGACATAATCTTGGTCAGATCATGTGAAGAATATGTGGTTTCGTGTCTGAAATGGTCTTTTGAGGAAAGAACCACACAGATTGAGTGGACCTGTCCAGTCAGTGCACGCATTTGTCAGTAATCGTGCAGCTCAACTCAGAACTCAAGGAGCTCAACGATTCGAAAAACAATACCAAAGAAAGGACATTTGGGTAGGCCGTATATAGTAGGTAGGTACTCAAACTGCTAGACCATGGGTTAAAACTAACTAAGAAAAAATACAAAACAAGTTAATACATTTAATAAATAAAATATTTTATTTATTTTTATTTAATCTTCTCCTTAGCGTGTCGATGGCAAAATAACACATAAAATATAATTATGTGTATTTTTTCATTTGTTCGCCCCATAATTCTGCAACGCTAATACGTGTGCGTGTGTAATATAATCAATGAACTATTGCTTACATCGATATGAACAACATCGGAAATTACGATGTACCAAAGATAAAGATTAATGAACCGTAATTACAAACTACAAAGGGTGGCACTGATTGATTAAAGATAAGGGATATACGCAGTCGATAATAGTTCTAGAAATAGAGTAAACAAAATACTAAAAGATTGATCAATCGATTTGCAAGATTTAGGCGAATAATGAAAAGCAAATAGCCATGTGAAAAACTAATCTGGGAGTCCAGTTACATGGATAGCATAATATAGATAGGTCACAATTTCGCAAACCTATTTTAAGTCCATGTGTGAATGCAATCTGCCTAGCCTTTTCCCAACAATGTTGGGGTCGACTCCCAGTCTAACCGGATGCAGCTGAGTACCAGTATTTTACATAGAGGGAATGCCTATCTGACCTCCATAGCCCATACGATAGCCCTTGGTAAGACTGGTTGTCAGACTTCCAGGCTTCTGACGACCCGTAACGTCTGTCAAAGATCCACGAATCACTGCCGGGACCAACGACTTAACGTGCTTTCCGAGGCACGGAGGAGTCTCGATATGTAAAGATGGTCATCCATCCACTGACCAACCCCGGCAAGCGTAGTTTAACTTGATGGATCGACCCTTGCGGCTGTTAGCCACGAGCTCCTCCTAATGCCATGTGTGAATGTCAGTCAATATAATCTTCATTGTCCCAAAAGATTAGACGTAGGTAAAGAGTAAAGCCTCTTCATCAAAAGCATAGAATGACCGATTAAGTGCTACCTTTTGTTTTGTTAAGTATTTGGGGAAATCCTCTTGGATACCCTCCGTCTGGGTAGAACAGAGGGTTATGTCGGACTCCTACCGATTAAAATTAACCCCACTGTTCCTTATAGTACAATGAGTCCCCGGGACATACTGAGGTACTGGAAACATGAAATCATCACGAAATCTACCGAATTTTGTCAATACGTCACCCTATTTCAACATGCCCCATAATTGTTATCAAAAATTACTCATACATAGGTAAACATGCCTGTTTACCTAACGATTGCGCATCAGGATGATTTTAGTTTAATACCCAAAAATATGATAATAGTACAACACATAAACATCGGCCATTACATCCTTTAATCATGTCCAAAAGTACTTAAAAACAATATCAGGATAAAATCGAAACAGCACTGACAATTCAGCCCTAAATCAGACCAATGGTTGAAAACATACACGCAAATTCCACCTTTAAAGCTAGTAGTGCTAAAGCTGATATTAGCTTGAATTACAATGTAAGGATGTCATACTTATGTGACCATGTGTTCAGCAAGCTTATCTAAGATAAAACATACATATAAATGGGTTATCGGCATATTGACGCATTCAGTATTATCGATCATCGGTAAAACGTTGTTCCGTGCAAGAGTATTTTTCTAAACAGTTTTATTAGTGATTGTGACAATGGAAATTGAGAAGAAAGTGACATCATTGCAGATGAAGGCGCGACCTACTGGTGGGTAGTCTGATAATTTTTACGTTAAGCTAGGTGGAGACGACAATACATTAATAAATTAAACTGCGTTTATCCAATGACGTTCCCATTAACATTTAAGGGTTTGTTATTTAAGAGAGGAGGTTATAACATTTTGGATCATAAACTTTTCTCTTCAATATATACAAAAATACATCTATCTCAACTCTTTGCTAAGTGAATCTAAAGACTATGGGTACAGCAATGGTATGGCTGCAGCAGACCATACCAATCTTGTCCCCTTTTTAAGGAGCACTCATATACATCGTGTTATCTCCTACCATGCCCCTTCTGCTGGAGTGTCCAAATTGTCCATGTACCTGCATTTCTGCGGACCTAAAACTGATGCCGCGATTGAGATAGCCACCTACTGGGTTTAATTCATTTAATACAATAGTTCCTGGTCGACCGAGCTCTGCTCGGGTGAAAATAGAGAAAAAGAAATTTTCCCAGAAATGAGACCTAGCTAGATCGATAATTTGCCCCCATAAAGCCCTTTATTGCAACTTTCATCGAAATCGTTAGAGCCGTTTTCCAGAACGTGATTACAAATATACATAATAGTATAGGATTACCTATGTACCATCACGGTAACGCATATCTAACCATTTTGAAAACAAAAGCCTGTGCACACGATGACCACATCTGTTTTCCACCCCTTTTTCTTTGTTTTACTTGTCCGCGTTACTATAGCGGACCGAGCGCTGCAATAGCCCTGGCAATAGTCCTTACGGTGCTTAGATATACATGTCCGCGATAGTACCTACATTTACCATCGACTCCAATCAAGAAAAAGGGATTTCTCTCTTTTCTCCATTTTGATTGATGTTATCTAAACTAGACAATACTGCAACAATCTAGAGTACTAGGAATAAAGACCAGAATCTTTTTCTGTTATCAGTAGTTACTAAAATTAGTCACGTACATTAATGAGCCGAAAATATTTAATTTGATTTAAGTGGAACAAATATTATTATCTACAGCTGATAGCATTTCTCTTTTGTTTTGATTACTTTGACTTAGTCCTGATTAACCTTAATTATGTTTTGAAGAAGTGAAACTACTTCTGTATCCATCAACCACGAGAATTAGACCAAGTTAGTTATGTTGATCCAAAATGCCCGTTAACATTATATTTTAAATGGAAAGATCTCAGAGAAGCAGGCAATAAACAGACAGCAAAAGAACAAAATTAATAACTGCATTTTTATTTCCGGCAGGACATTTAAATGATAGATTTTATTTATTTATTAATTTTTCACTTCAGAGGCAACAAACATCTGTGTAGCCCTGGCTCTTGTACTAGGAGTTCCTGTATCACAAGAGCCAGACCTCTCAATTTACAGGGAGTATGTTATAGACAAAAACGAGATACATTTTAGTTATGGTATGCATTAAAAGGTTAAAAAAAAAGGTAAAAAGTAATAATAATAAATATTTTGATGATGATGAGATGATTCGACTTACACTCATATATACAATACAATACAACAAAAAAAAAACTATTTCTGATTTCAAATAGGGATAATGCTTCCACCAGAATGAACATTTAAACTAAAATGAAGATGTCGATGGGAAAAGACAAGCTTCTTAAGACCTCAACCTTGACCGTATAAAATAGATAAACTCCATGATGGATCCGAAACATTTCGTTCCTTCCATTTTCCCCTTTTTTAAACGAACTCCCTGCGCAATTGGGAAGATGCCCTTAAGAACCCTTCCACGGACGCGTCTACTCGATAAGATTGACTATTCAGAAAATAAGCGTCAACAAACAAAAATAATACGAATCTCTACAAAAGCCAGTCACATTATTACAGTTAAAAACCTACATAGATTCTCTCTCGTACCAACTAAACATTCTAAAATACATCATAAACACATGCCTACCTATCTGTATACAAACATACTACAATTTCGGCTCATTTTGACTGTTCCTCTTGACTAAGTTACACATTACGCTAGTGTAAGGAGATAAAGTGAACTTACAAGTGACATTCTGCAATTTTAAGGAACTGAAAATTATACGAGTGTTTTTCGAGATGGTGGACAAATATTGTGTGTTTAGTGAATAGGAGATTAGTGATAAAAGGGATAGTGTATTTTTAAGATCAAGGGATTGATCAAAGTGATGACTAATTTTCATTGAAACTTACTTCTTAAGCTATAAGTTTTCATAAACAATGCATTAAAAGCTTTCCTACAGAGCAATCAGTATGAATAAAAAATGAAAAAAAATCAGTCATTCATTTTTAAATAAACAATGAACTGCATTGATGCAAAATGTTTTGCCAGAAAAGTTTGTCGTTATGAAGTTAAATAATTATTTTATAATATTCATCTTCAAAACAAAATAAAACGGCATTGAGCAGATTCACACAATATTTCATAATGGAGATATATTACAGTAGACAGTATTATTGTTCAATAACTATTGTTCAAAGTAACAGTGAAACTAAAACACCGTTCGTAAAGTGACAGGTGTTTCCCGCTACGACGCCATCTTGCATTGTCTATGGTTACGTTCGAAAGCTGTCACAGATAACGATGTACAACGAAGCGTTTGAATACGATCGTAAGTAGTTGGACTGTCACTACAATGACATGCTGTCACTACATGATAGTTTAACAAACGATAATAAGAGCGTGACCCTGAATTTGATGTTGTTACCGTTTTAGGTGCAAAAAAGGCATTTCGAACATTTCCAAATATATTTTTTTACATCTAAAACGAAATATTCGGTGTTACGACATTAATTATTGGACTTTATAATCAATACGTATTTCAGTTACGATAATATTGCAAAATTAATCAAAACAGCGAAATATTTGACAGCTATTTACGATGTTGCCCACTTTCAGAATGCACGCTCTTAATGTAGAGTGAATTATGTGACTGTTTATTTAATACATACTTACGTTATAACACAACAGAACATGTAGGTGACCTATGAGCCTCCGAAGTTCCAAGCAAACCTTAACGTTTTCTATCGAAAAGATTTTCCAAAGTTTCCTTTTTCAAATATTTTTCAAATGCAGTAGGCCAAAAAAGTTTCACCTCTTCGTCTTCTTCCTCTTCTTCGCTTCGATCTCGACAGAGCGGTCGTACCTAGTCACGATAAATTGGGTCCAATCGCAGGTGTAGTAACTCGCCTCATGATCTCTCTCTAGTTCTGCTTCTGTTTGATGACCAAGTGTTTTGCACTATTAGACTTTTAATATTTTTCATAATACCAAGTACGAAAATAATGTACAACGAAGTGCTGTCCATTAGCAAACATTCCAAGGAAACTATCTACTACTTTCAGATTTTTCACTAATATGCGATTGCCATTTAGACGCCTTATAGCAAACTAGTCATTTAATCCAACATTTACCACCAGCAAGGTTGCCAAAAATACTTTTATTACGGTATTACTTTTATATGTTCAATGTTTGATTAATCATTAGTTATATCTTTTGTACTATAACAACAAATCTTATCATTTTACGTTTGCGCATTGCAGATTTTTGTGTATATCTACCATTCTACATAATTTCCTTAAACATAAACTAGACTCTGTAATACAACGTGTCTGTTATCGTAAAATAAACAAATGTTTGATTTAGTGATAAAACTAATATCTGGATAAGTAAAACAGTAATAAATTCACTCGGAATCGCGATTAATTCCGGATGTAGGTAGGAATTTCCCACTGCTGGGCAAAGGTCTCCCCCATACTACCATATCTTACAAAAAAAAATATAAAAATTCTTACCCGGGCTAACGTGCACCACGTGACTAACGTGGATGTGTTTTCATCACATGAAGTATCTCTTACCGATATTAAGTATAATAATATACCCAAGTTTACTCATGGCCATGTTTCATCTTGGGGATAGCATTTCCGAAGCATGAGCGTTTTCGCACTCTCAACTCATGGTAGCTTGGTTGCAGACAAACATCAGTAACGTTTTAGTCAGAGAATAGAGACATAACCTTCCTTCCTCGGTAGACGAAGAAGTCCATATCCTCATGTATACCATGAGAATTTGGATTGGATTTCCGCAAGAGGGAAAAAAAGATCTGCAAACTCAAACCATTTGCTTCAATTAAACCATTTACTGGCACTTTTGAATGGTCAAGGAGTCGGTCAGTCAGAAAGTTGAAGCTAGTTGTCCATTCCAAATAGTAGGTGCTTATGGAGAAGAACGAGCAAGAAACTCCATGGACACTGTTTTAAATAAAAATATAACTGTTAGGTTAAATCCTGCCTGAACCTGACCTTTCTTCCCACAGCCGAAGATGACACATCAACATATGACGAGGAGGCGGCAGTGGAAGCGGCCGCAGCGTTCGCCCGCGCGTGCGCCCCCGACACGCAGCGCCTGCTCGCGCCGGCCAATGCGCGCCCGCCGTATGAACGGAGACCGCGCATTGATAACCATGACCAGTGAGTACCTAGATACTATTGATTTGATTTATTAAGAATATGGCCATGCTGCGTATGGGTTTCAAGGGAGTGAACACACTTATCGACAGGGAATCGGCTTGGGCCGGTCGGAAAGAGCTTTACGTCTAATAATAGCGAATAGTTCGATGCGGTGTCAAGTCGCGTCGTCCTACGTGGTGGTTACTCCATAATTTAACTGCGGAAGGATGTGACTGGACCTAATACCGCTGTGTTCTTTATAAATGTACTTAGACGAATCCCCAAGCGATACCATGCCAAGTGCAGTATATTGCTTGACGAGGATTTAAAAAAAAACAGGGTATGGCCGAACGGGAAAATCAATTTTGGAACATGAATTTTCATCAGTAACACTAACATCTAAATTACAGTACATTGCTTGAGGTAGTAGAACTCTCCAAGACATATATTTTGCGAGCTCAATGAAATGATAAACGATTTTATTTCTGTTGGTTACAAACAATTTCACACGTCGATCTTAAAAACAAGATGAGGTCGGCGTTTCCTATCTGACTATTCTGAGAAGAAAAGCCAAACTAAACTCAGAGGTCAGTATCTTTTAAAGTCCAGACATAATCTTGGTCAGATCATGTGAAGACGATGTAGATTGGTGTCGGAACTGGTCTTTTAAGGAAAGAACCACACAGATTGAGTGGACCTGTCCGGTCAGTGCACGCATTTGTCAGTAATCGTGCAGCTCAACTCAAAACGTAATAAAAAAATTCGACGAACAATACCAAAGAAAGGATATTTGGATAGGCCGTATAAATACTCAAACTACCAAACTATTATTAAAACTCACAGAGGAAAAAAAAGAATGACACACAGAGTCTTCACATTCACAATAATTTAAATAATATAATACTTTACAAAGTAAATAATATAATACTTTATAAAGTAAATAATATAATACTTTACAAAGTAAATATTCATGTCATTGTTAGGGTTGGGTGTATATAAAACCTAGATCTTCTTGTGTTAATGAATTTTATCAATATGCTTTACTAGTAGATAACTAAAAAAAAACGTTTGACGGTAATAATCAATGCTAGGATGCTGCGTCTTCAACTACCAAGGTAAGCGGAAGGACGTCTTATTTCAGATCATCAATTTAAACCAGAAGGCAAAATTATGTAAAATATGCACTTAACCAATTAATTAAATATGAGCAGTGGTGGCTCAGTGGTAACGGCTGCGAATTACGAGTTTTAGGTCGTGGGTTCGATCGTAAGCAGGCGCTTCACACATCACCACTGCTCTCAAAACGGTGAAGAAAAACATTGTGAGGAAACCGGTATGTCCTAGAACCAAAAATTCAAAGACATGTGACATCCGCCAACCCGCACTGGGCCCGCGTGGTTGATTACGGCCCACTCCCTCTCACAGAGAGGAGGCCTGTGTCCCAGCAAAATACAATAGAGGCTGATTATGCTATTTAAAAACCGTGTCCGATGTTATTACTGTAGTTTTTTGGTGCTTGTCAATAAGGTGCGGGTTGGTAGATGTCTCACAGAGAGGCACATATTCCAGCAGTGGGAACATAATAGGCTGATTATGTACGTATTATAAGATTTTCAAGAACAAATACCAGAATGCAGTATCGCTTGCGTCAATCAGCCCACGATAATACAATACATAGCAACAATGAGTAACGGTCGTATTTGAGGAAGCTTTAAATAGCATAAATTACTACTGTAGTAGGTAATACAGCAACGACCTCTATAGTTCTAGTGTATTCTGAAACTATGACTAACGGCTTTATTTCAGGAAACCTTAGCAGTAGTTTATAACATGTTATAATATATGGATACTATGTATTCCCTGAATAGGACTATACTTTTTAATAGGTACTAGCTTCTACCCGCGATTTCATCAGCGTGAAATATCTTGTTCCCCGACCCACCCCGTTGCATCGCATCGCCTGCCCGCACTATTACTTCGTTTTTGATTAATGTTCCTTCTGACTTATATTCTTTTTGCTCGGCTCTTAAGGGTCTGTGTGGTCCTCATATGGCCTGACCAAAATTATGTCTGGACTTTAAAAGACACTGCGACCTCTGAGTTTGTTTCGGCCTTTCTTTTCAAAGTAAGATTGACGTGCTAGCTTATTTTTAATATTTTTTATTATAAGGTATAAAAGTAATTCCGATTACCTATTTACACAATAAACAATTTCATTTCATTTCCTCTACAGTCTACCAAAACATCAAGTTTATCAGCTTGCGTGACAATAGACTTACAATATAATTTCTAGATTTTTGATAAGCATAACAAATACTAATTACTATAAATCCTATGTTTCTGACCTAGATCCTGGCACAACAATGGTATTTCTTGGTTGATTCTATCTTGTTATTGTTTTACATGCATTCAAGGGTAGACCTTGGCGACCAAGGGATTTAACAAAGAAACTGCAAAGAGGTTTATCCACACAGTTCCGTGTCAGGGCCTTTCAGACTCCGGGCCGTTCGGGCTCCATGTTCGTTTGACAGTACACACGGTGCTTACGGGGATATTTTTCGTGGGTTACTAAATAAAAAAACCTGCTATTTCATACAAAAGTGCAATACATGCACCGTCAAAATGTATGGAACGGCAGATCTTTTTTTATCACCGGCGAAAATGTTCAACTTGTGGTGGGTCTAGAATCAGGAACTGAATTCATGGTAACAGTTTCTATGTCGTGTCCCTTAAACAATGTCTGAGAGTGTCGGTATGTTGAGCATCGTATCGAGATGGTTAAATTTATGTTCACATTTCCACCGTCATTGATTGATGCATTCTGATAGTCTTGCATCTTCATGAGTGACAAGATTTACCACTAGATTGAAAACCTGAATTTTATTATCTGTTCAACTCAATCGGTTATATGGTGTTGAAACTGTAATACAAACATTCTAAGCAACAAGCTGCTGTTTCAAATAATACTTACTGTTTCAAATAATTACATTAATAAAACATTCTCGTATTATTTAGATAACGGAAATACGTATGACATATAATCTGACACACTGTAGGTACTGTGACACGCATGTACAATTATTGTACATAAATAGAATAATTAGATTGAAATGATTATAATGTTACACAGCGTGGTTTCAGCAGATATCAGCGCAGGTCGTGCGTCGGTCTCCCTAATTGTCATTCTCCTTTTTGACAAGAGAGCGACAGAGTTAATGGGCGGTCTCAAAGTACCCAATCAACAAAAAATAAACCTTTATAGCCGGTAGTAGGGTAAATACGATTAAAAAGATAATAACAAAGAAATCATCTAACACGTTAGTCTATTTGTAAAACTAATATTAATTACAAAAAGACACAAAAATAATGTCACCTCGACAATTTATCATTAGTGTCCTACATATTTTGAATAAATAAAGCTTTGTGCAAACATGTCAAACGTCGCCGCGTTCAAACAATGCTATCGTTGCGTTCGCACGAGAATAGCCGCAGTGTGACGACACCCTTATCAACTGTCAACTGTAAGTCATGTGATGAACAGGAAGGTTTGATTCTAAACAAGAAACGTTGTGATTGATGTTATTATAATTAAAGACAATTTTTTATATTTTTTCCAAAGTTATTATGGAGGAGAACAATCGGACGAGGGTATAACCTCCTTTTTGATGTCGTTTAAGAATCGTACGACGAATACCATTTTTTGCTGTATCAAGTAAACCCGCTGGTGGAACAATTTCTATGAAAACTTTATGGACATAGTTCTACCGGAGACTTTACTAGCTAATGCACCGAAACTCTGCCTTTTATTTCAATTTTCTTAAAGAAAACTATTATAATATAGATACCATATCCTTATTCAGATTACTAACTTTCAAGTTTTGAATTTTCTCAATTTTGCCTGAACAAAAAGAACCCTTATAAACTATTTCCTTCTTCAGTTACCAAACTGGCTTACTTTCAGACGTCCACCTTCATTTGCTTGAAAGATAAAAAAAATCCTTAAAAGTTTTGTTTAATACTTTTTTTTCACGTTATGTTTGTTCGTAATAAACAATCAAATATTTTTTGTCCTATATTATAAATCATATTAGACAAATGTATATACAATTTAATAAATGATAACCAGGCTAATACCAAGTGACATTTTTGTAAATATTATATTTTTTGTAGTAAAACAAATGCTTTGCTTGCTCACACAACAAATATTTACACGATCTACATAGTTTTCAGTTCGTATTTATATTTATGTTGAAATTATTTTGAAAGTATTCTGACAATTTAAAACCAATCCTTCGGGGAAACACGGCGTCATGTGCACATTTTAAGTGCAGCAAATGTCAATTTAATATTATTAGTAAACAAAGATTTACCTAATATTTTTTTCTGTTTAATAATGCTGATTTACTGAAAATTGTGTATAGTGTGATTGAAAACATTGTTTCCATGTCCTTACTCTGCCTTAAAATATGAAACTAATTACTCAAAGATGACAAAATGACTCAATCCAGTTACGAACATGATATACAAATATATTCATTACAATATGATTCATTAATTAACTAAAACAGCTGTAAACTACTAGTACTTTGTAGTAATTAATGACTATACAATGTCAATATTATACAGGACTATTCATAATTATACAGGTGACTTAACCATTGCCAAATATGAATATATTCAACTTTTATAACGGAGAAAAGCTTCTATTTCTTGCATTTGTCGTTGGAAAATTTATGAAATAGCCGGTATTTTTTAGATATTTGCTGAGATAGAGCTGATTGTGGTCCCATAGAAATGAAATTGGGTATTCTGTAAACAGGTTATCAGAATCACATCACACATCATATTAAAAAGTACGCTAGATTGAGTCGACATTTCCTATCTGGATGCATGACCACAATAGAAACGGGTTTTTTCGACGGAAGAATAGACAAATTAACAGATAAACAATCTGCCACGTTGTCTATTCTTCCGTAGACAAATCCCGTAGGAAGCCCGTTTCTATTGTTGACATACTACGCGTGCTGACACAAATCGCGAAACAAACTCAGGGGTTTCTTTTAAAGTCCAGACATAATCTTGGTCAGATATAGTAAAAGTTGTTTATATTCCTGAGTAGTTTCGCCCATGTAAGATTGCCAGATTTCAAAGTCAGTCTGTACCGTGTATTAATGTAAGTAGTAACATAGTTGCAGTACTGTGATCTCATAAGCCGCACTGCGCTCGCTCACGTAACGCTTTTAATGGATTAAAGATTTTATGTCTTCTATTTACGTTTAGTTCTAAGCCTCGCTTTACAACTTCACTTTTCGAGATTCTTTCATTTTTCAGGTAAAAACATTTTATGTCTATTTATTTGATAAAAAAGTTTGAAGTTTAGAGGTATGAGGAACAGGGTGTATAGTTCACTTAGCCTCTATAGAAAAGGGAGGATCTTCTGACCAGACGGTTGTCGTGTCTGGCGGGCAACTAGGTACTAAACTTTATCAGTGTCAATTAACTATTATTAATAATTATGATCCGGATGTCTGGGAGAAATTATTAGTCACAGCAACACCGGTTGAAGTCATGCAAATGATGCAAGAGCGCGCATTTGTCACTTCGGAAATATTAACTATGAACTGATAAGTTACACAAACAACACAAACGCAATAAAAAAATAATAATAAAAAACATTAAAAGCGACTAAATCCTATGAAACTATTAAATACCACGAAACTAAAAAATTCAATGAAAAACTACGTTTCCTGAAAAAGTTGGTACTCGATTTCCTGAAAAATCCACTTTCCGTGAAAACTACGTTATAATTCCTGTAAAACTACTCGCAACTCCTGAAAATCGTTATTCTATTCCCCAAACAGTACTTTACTGAAAACTGAAACGGGGAATTATGAATTCATGAAAGACGTCACACATCCGCTCTTTGTTTTCTGCTATTGGAAATTATAACCGAATGCATTCTGCTTTTGTTCGAGTATTGTTCATAATGTAAAATTAGGGAAAACCGAGAACAATTGATGACTCTTAAAACAATGTGTCAGTACTGCGCAGTGCGTTTAGGAACTCAAGTCTGCTCTCAAAACGGTGAAGGGAAATTGTGGGAGGAAATCGGCATGTCTTGGAACCAAAAATTCAAAGATATGTGACATTTACCAACCCGCACTGGGCCCGCGTGGTAGTTTACAGCCCACTCCCTCTCGAAGAGGACGGCCTGTGTCCCAGCGGTGGGGTGGGAACATTATAGGCTATGATACATAGGTTATATTTGAGAATTTCCAAGCACAAAGCACCTCGCGAACCACTAGCGTTGATGAAAACTATGCGATGTTGGTTTTTGTTTTCAGTTGCGCTTACGGCGTGATAAAAACGATCGATCACTAACCTGAAACCAAACGTCTTACTTTCATCGCCTGAGAGCCAAGTTAAGTGGCAATCGCTTTCAAAGCGTAGCTAGCGTAAGCGAAGCGCTTTCGTATTTCTACAACGACTTACAGCACGCATACCATGACCAACATAGATACGGGTTTTGTCGACGGAAGAATATACAAAATGACAGATTGTTATTGTGAATCTGTCATTTTTTCTATTCTTCTGTCGACAGCACGTGTTTCTGTTGTGGTCATGCTACGCGTTCAGGATTGACATACGCTTTTCGGTAGCCTATGTCCATTCAACATTTTTTTTTTGTTTTCATCATAATAGTTATCGCTGGTAGAATCACTTACTCTAGGCCCTCTGCTCATTAATTAATCAAAGTAATTTGAATGCAGTTATTTAGAAATTACTTTCCTACAAAAAAAGCAGACCTCGATTATTTTCACCATATATCAAAGGAAGATAATTGCTCCGTCCTCCCTCCCGTATGACGTCATCAGTCTGGTCTGAGGCTCCATTATTAGATTGGATTACAGGATTGTGTCATCCGCAATCACTTCTGTTGCGAGAACCTTATTTAATGGGCACAATGCTGTCATCCTTCCACGTATATGTGGAATTACTTTACTTTTGAATCCATTTTAATTTTGCGTGAAATTGGAAGCAAGATTTGATTTAGATATGGGTAACATCACTATTAGAAGTGAATACATTTAAAGCAATCAATTTACATTAATCAATCAACAACAAAAAAAACAATTAATCTGAACAATTTACTGCTTTTTTTCAGCTGAAGCTAGCTCGCCATTGTTGATTGTAAAATTGACTTAAGTTTTTTTCTGATGCTGATCGAATCGAAATCAGTATTGTGCATTAGTATATACTTATCCTAAGGGATCCATAACACCCATAACACTGTGCGTGATCCGACATGCAGTTGGCCTCTTTTTTTTTTGTTCTTAAATCAAATTGATCGTCCCACACTCGAGATATTTTCAGCTACCATAGTCTGACTTTTGAATCATTCGATAACATTCTCGAGCAAATATAAATAAAACCATGTACCTATCGCATTTGTAGGTTCCTATACATATTAGATACCAACCTAGTGCTCGTGCCGAATAGCCAATGATCTAAGCTTCAATAATTTTGTAGTCTGGCTTACCAGCACATGTTGGTGTTGTATTTTTATAACATTTCCACGTACCTAGAAAGATATTATTGTATCATCAATTATCTCGTTTGTAAGAGATAAAGGTTACTTCTTAAGATACTCGATATTTTACGTAGCTTGATTTCAAGAGAATATTAAGTGCACAATCTTCGATGCTTTTTACTTGATCTCACACAATCCTATCGAATTATCAAAGAAAGTGGTTTTACTATATCAAAATCAAAAGTCATTGATTCAAACTAGGCTGAGAATTTGCACTTTTTAGAATAAGAACTTCAAAATTACACAAGACAGTCCCCAAAAACGCCCACCCTTCACCACTTCCTATAGTGCTTAATTAAGCTGGGAAGAAGTGGTGCAACAAACTCTGATCAGTCAAAAAATCTTGAATCTATAAAATAGTATGCAAAATTATTTACGTTACGCAACACAAAACATTAAATGAAATAAATTTACCATAATATGTCAACTAGCACACGCCAATACACCGACAAAAAAAGATATAAATCGATTACATTGGATGGCATACCTACTCGTTGAGCAGAGGAGATTCATATTGTAGTCACCCACAGAACAGAAAAAACCTGTTTATTCTGTTCTGTGTAGTCACCAGCTCAAGTATACACTTAACATAATTCAAAAGTTAATTTCTCGTAGAACACCTAACGAATGCAACTTTGAGTTAAGACCTATTTCATAATAATAATTGTGTGTTTTAAAATACTATGTTCATAACATATTTAAATATACACAAAATTACAATCAACACAGCTGTAGTAAAACATGCAACATTTATTATCCCAAAAAATGAAACGTCATACGCAAGCAGAATCACTACCACAGATTATCAATAAAAAATTCCTACAAAAAGCACTCGTCCTGCTCTAAAATGGGTCGAAAGCGTAAACAGAGCAGGCTCTGCTCGTTAATTAATCGTATGCTCGTGTGGCCATGCTCTTAATTACTACTCTTTGGCGAGCGCAGCCTGTTTCTATAATTCAATGCTCGGCCTGTTTGTGAAGCATAGAGGATGTGGTTGTGTGTTAGTGATGAGAGTAGCGATTTTTAAGTAGGTTATTGCAGAAACTTAATAGAGTATCTTAGTTTGAGTCATAAACTCACGCCTTTTGCATAAGGGGGTAGGCAGAAATTACAGAACGCCTCCTGCACGCGTAACATGTCGGAACGCGTATCAGAAATGGGTTTTGTCGACGGGAAAATAGACAAAATGACAGATTGTGATTGTTTATCTGTCATTTTTTCTATTCTTCCGTCGTCCATCGTTCTATCGCGATATTTTTTCGAGAAACAATAGTATTAAAAATTGGTTTTGTTGTGTTAAGAAATTCTTGAAGTCATATTTCTTGGTGAACCTTAAAAGTCTGCAATGGCTCAAACGCGGTGAGTGTTTTAATCCAGTGATTTATATGTGTAGGCTTCAGCCGTGTGCTAGCAAAATAACAGGCTGGTTTATAATACTTATGTATAAGAGCTACACATAAATAATATACCTTTAAATACTTAATCAGACAGAACATGCCCGAATGTTTAACTAAGCCTCTGAATTTATATTTCATACATATTTCCTCTTTTCACAATTTACAAAAACAGCTTTTCTCGCTTCCCACGTCACTGTGCAAGCACCTTTCTCTGAAAGGGGCTTCAGTCCTGTCAGTAGCTGCAATACAAAACATAACACACAATATATGGAATGAAAAGACAGCGTAGAACGCTTGCTGACAACTGACAATATGACAGCGTCATGCGACATGCGGATATTAATACCTGCCAGTTTGTACTGACTTTGTGAAGAGAATACTAGTGTTCTAGCTAGTTGTATAGTAGTATATACGTAGTTATATAGTAGTAATAGGGCATGATATGCGAGTTTTGCTTGAATAGTAAAAGCCTATTGATTCTGTTCGTTTTTTTTTCTTTTAACACAGTTGTGCAATTATAATTATATTTACAAGGCAAATGTGAGCGGAAACGCCGGGAGGGGACGCCCTAGGAGGACATAATATAGTAACCTTATTGGTGATGTTCTTCAGAAAGGTTAGGTGCGTAGTACTCGCAACCGGCGTGCGTGGACCATGTATGAACGTTAACGAGGCAAAAGGAGTTTGTAAGGATCGTAGCAGGTGGCGTTCTATAGTTTCTGCCTACCCCCATGGAAAAAGGCGTGAGTTTATGTATATAAATATGTGTAAACTATAATAGTTGCGACATTATCAATTAAAATTTGCAAGCAACCTAATGACCCAAGAAAAATACAACTTCATATTATATTCATATGGTTGGTAAATATCTGTACAATAAAGGGGTCGTTTCACACTGCCCAATAAACACTATCTATCTATCAGTTAAATTGAGAACAGAAACATAATTTATTCGGAGGTGGCGAAACAGGGCACAAACTCTGTAATTATTAATGAACTCATTTCTTAATTAACTCTTTCCGTTCAACGCCATTCAATAAGCATTTTCTCAGAAGGGATATTACCTTGTCACACGTCCGCGGGAACTGACTGCAACCAAGTTGACAGCGTGACATTCAGGCGGATATTGATTCCACTCGTTGTATGTTACCATCGAGTATGTGGCACTTGTCGGTGGTGTAACCCAGTTCAGAGAAGCAAACAGTCCCTCTTTTGTTTTAAAAACAAACAGTAACAAGTGTTTTTACGCTTGGAATATTATTTTATTTTTAGGGTGCCAAACGGAACCCTCTTACTAAGTCTTGGATGTCCGTCCGTCCGTCTGTGTGTCAGCGGGCTGTATCTCATGAACAGTAATCGGTAGATAGTTGAAATTTTCAGATTGTGTATTTCTATTACCGGCTATAACAACAAATAATAAAAATAAAATAAAGTTACAAATTAAAGGGATGGGGACCCCTTTGATTTTTAACTTTATTTTATGTTACAAGAAACGTATTTTTTTTAACTTTTATATTTAAAATAAATGAGTTAAAATAAATATTGAACGGTGGGTACGGAACCCTTCGTTTGTGAGTCCGACTCGCACTTGGCCGGTTTTTTTTTTTTAAAACTAAGTTCTTCGTAGCTTTGTAGCCATAGTTAAATCCACTGCTGCAAGTACATGGCGCTCGGATGACGTTGCGTTGCGACAGGGGGCGCTTTTGGTAAACATGTTTTGTGCAATCTTTTTGTCAAATATATTGAAAAAAAAATATGGCGGCGCGCCAGAAGATCGTTGTATACCTATTATTTACTTTTACTAGACGTATATACTCAAGAGAATTGAAAACTTTTACCTTTGAAAACGAACTTTAATGTAAAAATATAGCGGGGCCTTTCTAAAGGTTTTAGGTATTTTCTGAGATGGAAAGTGACAAAACCTTTTCCTATCCGATACCAAACTTCCTAAACGACGAATTGCTTTAAAAATCGGTTTGATAGTTAAGTCTGAAAACGTTGTTAATTTTCGTTTCGTTTCATATTTACTTTGATAATAGGTAAGGGGAACTATTAAACCATCGAATAAAAAAAACTTAAAGACTAATTGTAAGCAATTATTTTTGTCACTTAAAACTTTAATTTACTGTCACTCGTTAAAATTGTACCCTAATGGTAAGGTAATAATCGCTTTTCAGAACATGTTGATCGTGCAATATTCTGTACATTAATCTTGTATGCTTCTCCTCGATAAACCCTTTCTAAAGAACTTCACACAATATACAGGGTTATTGGTTATAAACCGGCAAACCGTTAAGGGGATGTAGGAAAGGTCGTTTGCAACCAAATGACCCCTGAGGACCCCTAGGCCAATGTCAACCATTTTCGAGTGATATGACATTTTTTTTTGTAAATAAAAATGTCAAGTCACAAAAATTTTTTTTTACATTTTCATACGTGTCAAAAGGGGTCATTTGGTTGTAAATGACCCTACATCCCCTAAATGGATTGCCGACATAACCCTGTATATAATTTTATTTACAGTCACCTATATTGCTATTTTCGATCAAAGATCGAACTTTATAAAACGGTCACGTCCTTCCGTGAAGCAGAAGCGAGCTATGTAAAGCTATACGTGGCTATACGTCTCAAAAAGTCTTCCCTGCTTCCATTTTCTTGGAAGTGTTCACAGAGCATGGAAGCGCCGGCAGCGTCTAGATACGGCAGTAATAATAAAATAATATATTTCGTGCGTTTAAAGTGCGTTGAACGCACAATTTCTGTCATTGACAGCAGTCAGTCACCAAAGCCGTAATTCTCGAAAAGACGCTAAACAAAGCCGAGATTCACTTGTTCTTCCTGTCATTGTGATAATTTTCTTGTACTAGACCATACCTGGGAACGTTCTGGTTACGGAGATATTAAGGTCAGAGTACCAACAATTTTTGAATAAAGAACTTAACTTTAAATAACCAGATAAATACAGATGGTTCACTCCGCAAAATAATTTAAATAAAAAGCGACTCTTGCTACGACACAATAAAGTACAATTCAGGACGCGCAGCGCTAATTAGCTACTATATTCACATAGAAGTTGCCTCTCTTTCTATCGTATACCTTTTATAACTTCTGAATAAGTTAAGTTCACTGAATTGGCCCGACAAGACGCGCCCGCCGCGTACCTGTAGCTTCACACGTCATGCTAAAATGCGGAGCTTCCAAAGACAGCAATTTTTACACCATAAATAATAGTCGTTTCCCAGCAATCATTGTTGCTCAATGCTACTTACGACCAAAGATTCCTTCATGACTACTAATACAGACTGACAGCGAGCTGTTGCATTAATTTGAATTATCGTATAATTGCCATCTTTTGTTAGACAGAAGAACTATTTTGGAACACAGCACAATATCATAGATAATATAGAATAATTCAAGAGACAATTGGGAGTGCAAGTTCATTCTTGTTTATTTGTGTCAAAATTTTGATGTACAGTGGCCAGCACATCAAGCTACTAAAATCTGTCAAATTTCTTTAGTAGATTTTAAACTTTATCGCTAAAGCATTAGGTTCAAGTTTGATTGGGAAAGTTTGACAGTTTTGGGTAGCTTGATGTGCTGGCCACTGTACAAAATGCGTAGATAACGTCTACGTTATGGGTCTTTTTACACGCTGTCTAAGTCAGTCAATTCACCCGTGTTATAAAGATTTCCTTTATAAATGTTAATCAAAATGTTTATGTTACTCAGTGATAATATGGCAGTCTACTGGTGAAAGAATGTTTAATATCGGTCCAGTAGTTTTTGAGTTTATTCATAACAAACAAAAATACAAATCTTTTCTTGATTTGAGTTGTAGTGCGAGTTAACGCTTGGTTGATATGGAAAGTGTTGACACTGCCACTTCTAGCAGCGTCCGCCGAGGCATCTCCGTGCTCTATGGTAGCTATGCAGCTACGTCAAGACGTAATAAAGCCAAGGCAAGCCAGCTTTAGAAGAAATGCGAGACGCAAGTCCATTCCGATTAGGTATTTACTTTTGTTTGATAGCGTGACTCAAACACAGACAGGTTAAAGATAAAATGGTGCAAAAAAACTGTCTTTTTAATGGCAATCATAGCCAACAATCAATTTTGTCTAGTTCGTAATGATGAGCATGACTTGCCTGCCGTTGTGAGGGTTTAATTAATTAATCATTATTTTCAGTGGAAACTCAAAGTGCAGCGCAATTAACCGCCAATAAGAGAATTTTATGATCCGAGAGGATATTAAAGAAAAGACAAGATGAAAAATGTAGCGTGGTGAAACTTAAACCCTATTTTTTAATGATTCTAGGTCCAAAATTAAGTACCTACCTATATCAGGAACTTAAAACAATGACCTATAAAATCACAATATTAATAAAATTGATTTAATACTCGTACTCTAAGCGTTTACCTTATGAAAAACATACCGACCACAATTCGAATCTGTTGACAAAACAATCCAGACAAAGTACCCACCGCATTTGAATATCGATGACAAGTGACGTAGGTTGGTCGCAAGCAGTCACGGCGGTCGTGAGCAGTCTTACGACCAGTCTGCAGATCGATCCGACAATCCGCCCAAAGAGAGGGCGGGCGCGACCAACCCCAAGCTGCTACCTTACTTTTATTTCTTTAACGACGATGTTACCAGCTGTCCCTATTGTTCCTGTTAGGAAATACTGAACAATAATTAATCAAGATTAATTATCTTGCAGTTGAGGAAAACTTTGAAATTAATTTTCAGTTTTTCTCGGTACCCTGCCTTGAGAAAATACGACCTTCTAATTTCCTCGTGAAAGTTTGATTCACTCTTTTAATTCCTGTAATTCTGATTTTGTGTCCAAGGTTTGTAATCTAGGTCAGTATAAATTCTCAATTTTCCGCCTATAGTTTAGTCTTCAACAATAACGAAACTAATCGCTCAGAACCGGAAATCCTTGTAAACTATAAACTCACGTTGACGCTGAAAAACACGAATTTTCCGAACGGAGAACACATAAATTACCCAAATTATCTGGTAATTTACCCCGTGGGGGGCGTCGCGACGCGCATCTCTAGCCGGGTACTCTGCGCCCCCTTCCTTCAGTAACGCCGCGACACTCGTCCGAGCCACACGTGTGCTCGCTCCGCAACCTTGTATAAACAACACAGTTTCATGTCCAACACTGTAATCGACAATCCAGTGAATGTGAAGTGTAATAAGTGCTCATTATTTGATGTCACATGCTAGAATCGTTGGTTCTGCAACTGTGTGTTTCCACGATTGATTACTTAGATGTCGCTTTAACCGTTGGTATCAAAAAAAATGTTTCAGACGTTACTCGTTTAGTGAATATTGCTTAGGATGTGGGTAGTGTTTTAACATTTCGAAAGGTTACTAACAAACCTTTACCGAAAAGGGAGTAGAAATTAATACATCTGTTGGTATTTCATTATTAATGTCACCTACGATTACCACGAATTCTGAACAGTTAATTCATGAGTTATGGAAACAATGTTAATTAACGACCACAACAAAAAAACGTATACATTAACTCATATAGTACTTTCAAGTAATTACACACAATGAAATTGAGAACGACTAGCGAATCGCGTCGACTCATAATGTCCATATTTAGAATGTTTTTATTGTTGCTTGCATATATGCAACACTTGCACAGACGCGTAATGCCGAGCAGTGTTGTGAAACCGGTGTTATGGCATTATGAAACAATCGTATAACGCTCAAACAATCACATCCGCTGAACTTTATTGTAATAAACTTAACATTTTCGAACTGAAATATAGTGTAAATGAAACAATACGTATAGAAACAGATGATTAAGAGGAAATAGAGGAATGTTATTGACACGTTATTAAGCCAGGATAACTGAAAGCGAAATAGGTCATGTTATTAACAAAGTAGATTGTATTATTATTGAAATAAATGTCCTTAACGAAACGTTTATTAAAAAGTATTCAACGTTTTTAGAACGTTTAGAACAAAACAAAATTCTCAATCGATGTAGTCATAGAAGCAGATCTTTGTATATTCTTCAAAGCAAAATTTGCACGGAATTCATCAGTCATGCTTATCAGTTCCGTCACTCACTTTGTTCTAAGTATAGTCTTTAACATTAATTTAGTCTAAAATTTTCCATCAATTACATATTCTCTACATCACTTTACTTTGCCGTAAAGGTTTACTTCGTAGATTTAAAAATAATATTGAACAACAACAAACTGTTGAACTTTTCTTTCGTCTTCTGCGTAGTTCTGTATTTTCTCCTATTTCCTTCAGGACTTTAAAACGATCACATGTCAGAATCCAGGCTATTGGTAACAACTTTCCAATTCATGATCACTTACCTACTCTGCTATGAAAACAGAAATAACATTATTCATATTTCTGCAACGCAAAACAAAATTATACGTGGTTCTTACAAATAATATTTAGAAAAACAACGAAATAACAGTGGTATCAAAAACAAAAATAGGGGAAAAAATGCAGTTTGCAATGATACAACACATGAACTAATATTAAAACCATAAACCTTGATACAATTGGCAAGCACCGCGGCTCGAAACAGTTAACCCACAAGAGAACCCATGAAACAAACATAAAAATAACAAATCATAAAACTGAAACGATAAATTTTTTGTTGAATTTCACTAAATGTTACGAACAATTGAATTTGATGCGTTATTATCAACTTGTTACAATTTAGATAAATCTGTTACAAGCTAGAAGTTATCTTTAATTAAAATAGCATATATACAATATGCAGCATTAGTTACTACCGGTCTAGTTAGCTGTAAAATGTAAGTAGCAGAAATATATCTAAGATTTGTCTCAATGGATTGTCGAAGTACCAACAATGTGCTAAAAGTAGACAATCTAAAAATAATTGATACAAACGACGACGGCGCTGGGCCTGAATGAATTTTCTGTGAGAGTATAGTCAACTGGAATCCAAACTAAAAATTGGCAAAAACCTGTGATCAAGAATTTGGCAAAAGAACCGAAAATTTTAATATCGTCAGGATTTCGTTATCTATAATAATATTATAAATGCTAAAGTAACTTTCTGTCCGTTTGGCTGTTACCTTTTCACCTAATCTTATCGTTATGTTTGACTGATGGGTAAAACAAAGACTTCTTTTCTTTAAACTTGTATTGTAGTACTTTTAACGTGCACGTCTTTTTACATTGTTATCACAATATGTATAATTTCAATATGAATGATGTAACATATTATATTTTGATTAAAAAAGTGTCCGTGGAGTTTCTTGCCCGTTCTTCTTCATAGGAACCTACTACGCTTTGGAATGGGCAACTAGCTTCATCTTTCTGACTGACCGACCGCTTTGCAATTCAAAAGGTCCTGTAATTGGTTTATTTGAAATAAATGCTTTGAGTTTGAGTATTTTTGAGTTTGAGTTATTGAAAAATTATGAAATACACGGAGAAGAAGTCGCGGGAACAAAGTTACTTATAGTGTCTTATGAAATCTTATTAACAACAATATAAGCAAGAATGTACGTTCATTTTCACTCGTCAGTCATACGTGTGTAAATAATGAGCGATTTCACAGAAGACTTGACGCGTAGCGTGCATTCATTCGAATCAAACACCGTTTAGTTAATGCTGTGCGCGTTATTGCGTATCGTGGTCATTGTGACGGAAATAGAACCTATGGGGAACCAATCATCGTTATAGATACCCATATGAGAGCTCTCAGCCCTTATGATGAAAATGATGAATGTTTAGACAAAGCATATAGGTGCAATTGATGTTGCGGATTATATGGTCCAATACCGTCAGTTCCATATATTCCAGACTAGCTGCGCTCCGCGGTTTGACCCGCACAAGTCTCGATCCCGTGAGAATATTGGGATAAAAAATATTCTATGTCCTAACCCATATCATGGTGTACTCATGTGCCAAATTTCATCCAAATCCGTTCAACCGTTTTAGCGTGAAAGCGTAAAAGACAAACATACAAAAAAACAAATCTTTTCTCTTTAAAATATTAAGTTTAGATAGAATACCTTACCCGCACAAGTCTCGATCCCGTGAGAATATTGGGATAAAAAATATTCTATGTCCTAACCCATATCATGGTGTACTCATGTGACAAATTTCATCCAAATCCGTTCAACCGTTTTAGCGTGAAAGCGTAAAAGACAAACATACAAAAAAACAAATCTTTTCTCTTTAAAATATTAAGTTTAGATAGAATACCTTCTTATTGCTAGTCATTTACTTCTTTCTTCTAAATCATCTTCATCATTGACAACATTAAAAAAGCTATTTCTAAAAAAAAACTCGCGTTTTCCAAAATTGTTAAAAAATCTTTTGCGCCTTGAACAGCTCGTAAAACATGATTCACTTGTAATTGGTCTCCCCAAACTTATACAATAACGCTCCCTTAGTCATACTCGCAAGTAACATTTACATTAAATTCTTTATTTTACCAATAGCCATCACAAAAACAATAGCCAAAGACAATGAGCATATAAGGCATATATCTAGGTCACAATATTTTTTATACTCTGATTCCTAAACTACTAAAGGTGTATGTGCCTGTGTCTTAGGACTCAGTGATTCTCCGTAACAAACAAAGCCATATTATACCTATAAGATAGACGAGTCATATTATTATGACACGTGAGGCCGCAGCTGCCCATCCTATTAGAATAATCCTATGGAAAATGACATGAATGGTAATTCAAAGTGACATTTCCGTCAGTCTCATGTTTTTCCTCGGCCACGATGGAAAATCTATGTAATCTAAAGACTCGTGCAGACTGGCGCGCCCAAATAAGCTGAAATTCGACGGGCATTAAAGATCTTAGTAAAGATGAACCAGCACCCAATTGTGTAATATACGATGAATCACAACAAGAATCGTTCGTAAAGTTCGAAAAAAAAAACTGGTCAACAACGTAAATAACGCAATGAATTTTGTTGAACTGTCAAAATGTAACAGATTAATCTTAATCGTTTACGAAAATGTGTTACGCAATTATAATTATAGCAGGCTAGTTCACCGAATGAAATAGTCTAATTCCGATAAGTAATATAGAGGAATGAAAAAGCAAAGGGTCGATGAGGGAGCTGTTAAATTAATTATTTATTAGCTTCGTCATATTCATTATTCAATGAATCACTCATTCTGCAATTATGAATTTTAGCAAAGTACCAGCATAATTGCATTGCATGTTTGAGCCATCGTTTTAATTCTGCTGATTCATTTATATTATTCATAATTGTATGTTTAATATCTTAGTACTCTGTGGACTATAATTACGTGGCTTTACTTTTCATTACAAAGAATAAACAAATATAATGAATAGCGGTATTGAAGGAAACATGGTAAAATTCAAGGAAAAAATATTTGGGTTTTTGTGTATGAATCCTCGACGTGTAGACCTCATGATCAATATATAAGACGAAATAACAGTGTAAATAAATAAATACGTCCGCTGTTGGACATAGGAGACACATTAATGTTCAGTAAAAACTAAACGAAAAGAAAGTCTCAAAATTCCGAAAAAGTATTTTTCATAAAAACTTTGCTATAAAACTGCACTGGTCACCGGTGTGGCCGACATTTTAAGTTATTACTCTGAACGAAAGAGAATTAATAAAAAGTGCCACTTGCAGCCTTCATAGATCTAGGACGATTAATATATCAAACTTACATGTTAAAATTAATAAGAAAAGTACCTATCTCTTCATTTGATGCTCAACTTGACTTTATTAAAGATCGCTAGTACAGTGGCCAGCACATCAAGCTACCCAAAACTGTCAAACTTTCCCAATCAAACTTGAACCTAATGCTTTAGCGATAAAGTTTAAAATCTACTAAAGAAATTTGACAGATTTTATTAGCTTGATGTGCTGGCCACTGTACATGAGAAAGTTAATAGAAAAACTGTCTCAAACAGAATTTAGACAATTCTAGAACAGAATGCCCTAAACAATGAACTTTTAACAAATAATCATATATATAACAACAATACCAACTGTAATGACGTAAATAATTGTGACGACCTGTCAAGGTGACAGACAAGATATGCGTTTGCGCGTGTATCATACAATGCTATCAAAGAATCTTTGAAAGAATTACGGCTTTCCGCGCTTTGTGATCTAAACTCTTGTAATTGAGAGTCTAGCAAGTAGGTAATCTTCATGAATAGATAGTGTAGTATCCTCGCTGTTAGGTCGTTTTTGTATTTTATTTTATTATGTAAATCATGATTTGGTGTCGTTGTAGTCTTTTGCTGGTTGTTATTACTGAGTATCTGCATTTTGATCATTTTGTTACATCTTTTATGGTGGAATATTAATATAGGTACCTAACCTACTCGTACCCACCATTGTGCATTGCTATAGTTTTTAAAATGAGTCGTAGGAATTCAGTAGATATAAATTTTTCCGCGAACAAAAATGTATAATCGTAAAAATTTCCATCTTTCCTGTTTATCCTCAAAAAAAATGTTACCGCGCATTACATTACAAGTATGCTCCAATCCAGTCAACAAATCACTAACTTCCGAATACCAGACCACTTAAAAATATACTTTCAAAAGTATTCTGGGAACACATGAGTTATATTTTGTACACGTTTTATAGTAACGTTACTCACAGTTGTAAACATGAGTGGGTATGCGTTGGCGCAGCACGCGGATATTGCGCGCTAGAGATGTGCAGTAAACAAATACAAACGAATATTGTTTATGTTCGGATCGTTGGTACGCATTATTTTTTGTTTTTGAACACCCACTATTTTACGGGAGATGGTGTTTACTTATTTGGAGTGTTTTCAAATTTTCGCTTCGTAGCAGATGACTCAACATTTGAGCAGTTTCATTTGGCTCTAGGTTTTTGGCTTAGGTATTAAAATTTGGGAATATCGTCGCATTGACAGTAGGAACCCGTTCAGATTTCGAGATTCCGTAAATCTTTTTATCAAGTAAATATATAAAAGTTTTATTTGTCGAAAAGCATTCTAGATTTTTCAGCCACAATCCAAACGTAGTTTTAGCCTGACCTGGCTCTCGGACCTATGACCTAATCGTCCGCCAACTAAAAGCTAGACCAATGAAATACCTACTGCAGTATTTTATTACACCGATAATCTAGAATAGTCTAGATGGCATTTGATTGTAGCACTAAGATTGTCAGTGCTTTTAAAAAGACATCATAAATCTTCACGCCTGTTTCCCCGAAGGGTTGGGCGGTGGTTTACTTATAGTAGGTACACTCATTATCACCAGTTATGTCTCTCTCTCTGATAATCTCTCTGTATTTCTCTCTATCTCTTGTCTATTTTACAAAGTCTATACAACTATGTCAAATAGCCTTAAATAAATACTTTGGTTTTAAATCAACCAACGCAGGCAGATAATACATACTTTAATTTATTTAAGAATATCATATCAGCATTGTTTGCTTTTTGCTGTGTACCGACATTAATAATACTAGAACCTGTTTTGCATGTCATCTTCAACTTATAAAAAGTTATTTGAATTTCATTACAAGTCTTTTTTTACTTGTAAGTAATCCTTGCATTGCTTGATTAGTATTCGATTTTTTACTTCAATAGAGGTGAATAACCGAATCAACATAGCTTTTGCAGGATCAAAAATTAAAGCTTCAGCTTTTAAGCTGTATCAAAGCCTAACGCTTTTGATAATTAATAAATAACATTTACTGAGATCACAAAGTAAGCTTTTACATTAGGAATCCATATCTTACATGATTTTTCCCAAAGTAGTAACAATATCCATAACGATCATGCAAAACAAGCTGATTCATCACCATAGGTCTAAGCCAATGGTAATAATGATGATAAAGATTCTCATCGTGCTTCGATGGCCAAGCTACGGTAAATTTCAAAACCAAAGCCTCTCTAAACGATGCCAGTTTACGACGTCGCACAAACAAAGAATTTTAAACTATCGATTTTGCTTTACGTCAACCATTTCGGGTCGTCTAAAGTTTTGAGCTGCGTTCACGAACTATCTACTATTCATAAATAGTTAAATACCAACAAATGAATTAATTAGGTACTACTACTAGAAATAGTGTTAAAAAGTGTAGTAGTGACCATGAGTTAGCAACAGCCTTTGATAATGCAATAACTGTAGTATATGATAATGATAATACAGCTTCCTGAATCACATTATCTCGACGTTAGATATTCAGACACTACACTACACTGTTGATTCACTGTGATAACATGAAGGCACATGAATATTTAAACAATTTTTTCATACCAAAATATTAAGATAATAGTAACGTTTGAAACATTACTTACCACGTTAACGTGACTGAATAAGTTCAGTCGTATAACAAACTTTTTACTCAAACAGATCCTGACTTCTAAGAAAAAAAATAAAAAGTGAATTTTAGTTAGTGTTCTAACCCATGTGTGTGACGATAAGAACACAAGTGTAAATCAACAGTACAAAAATGGCAATGGATACGATGGCAGTGGAACTGCCGGACTTATCAACACATGTACCACAGCCACCTGTGGAAGAGACAGCTGAAGAAAAGTAAGTAAAAATAGTAGGACCAAAGGCTATGAAACTTAGTCGAGTGAATGATTAGATTGGCAGGGCACCAATAAGCAACAGGCTTCTGTTTTAATCAAGCTACGGGTCTAGGGATGAAAATACAAGGATTTTCATACCTTATTTTTGTTATGCCAGACTAGGTTCGTCTTAATCTTTAGTAGGTAAACAGTTGCGTTGCTTAAATAAAGTAGATGAAGTTTTAGCAACCTGCTTATTGTACGTAATATTTAAACCTATTACGGGTTTAATTAGTTACGAATTTCTTCTGGGAATTTTAATTGGACCGACGGTTTTTTTCATTAAATGATATTAATCCAATTAAGCCACATCTACGGCTTTATCAGAGCCGATGAACGGGTACAAGTGCTTGCAATAACGCAGCGATTGCTATTGAAAGGAGTCGGAAAATTGCACTAGGTACTAGTAAACCTGACGCCCGCTTTATCGAAGATCTTGCTTCAACCGCATTCGAGCACATTGTACAAGCATAGCAAAATTGGATTGTAACTAAGTAAATAAAGCTGCTGGTGGAGAACTCGCTAGGGAACCAAGCTATGTCATCGTGGTAATACTGTATATTTCTATATCGTATGACCGCGTTTTTCTCCTAAACTACGAAACGGATTTTAATGCGGTTTTCACCATCATTTAGAAAATTTATTATAGAAAAATGTACTTATGTGTATTGTATTTATAATGTGTATTTATAATTAATTACAACTTTCATATAATAAAGAAAACTCTAAGTTGTACCAAATCGTAAAAAGCGTGCGAAACAGGAGATGGTGGCTAGTAGCTAATAAACAAAGATGTCGGGAAATACGAAAACTTCTTATAATTACAATATCCACACTCCAAAAAATACTATTTAATGTTTTTCAGGACACTATTGTCTTTGTGTCTAGAGAAATTATCAAATCAACTAGGATGTTTGGTGTGGGTGTTGTGTGTAAGTTATTAATGTTTATTCTGAAAGTTGGCAACGTCGCAAATAGATGTCAAATATTTCGCTGTTTTGATTAATTTGATAATATTTCTGTATGGAAATAAAAAATGTGGCTAACTAGCGAACTAGAATATTGATTATGAAATGCAATAATTAATATCGTAACACCGAATAGTTAGTTTTAGATGTAAAAAAAGTATTTGGTAACTTTCCAAATGCCTTTTTTTCACCTAAAACGGGTACAACATCAAATTCAATGTTATAATTGCAATTCATTATTAATATTCTAGTCAATTGGTTAGCCACATTTCTTATTTCCATACAGTATTATTTCCAAATTAATCGAAACAGGTAAATATTTGACAGCTATTTACGACGTTGCCAACTTTTAGGATGCACCCTCTTAATTTGGCCCTTATTTATCTAGTAGATTAACCTTGGCCACCACCAGAAATCAGTGGATCTATGTATTCAAAATTCGAATTCACGACGACGACTACACTGACAGCACGGGTTTTGTCGACAGAAGAATAGACAAAAAGACAGAAAAAAAATTCTTGCAAGTCCGAAGCTATGGTATATCCTAGGTAACAAGAATATAAATGTACATGTAGGTCTTGATAAATAGCTTCGAAATCGTGTTCTTTTTTCCCTTCCTTGTCGTTTCTTTGAATCAACCCCCACAATAAATTAAACCGTCACTCAAGGCACTATTTATTTCAATCCTTTTAAGGGTAAGCGGAGCATCCATTCTATTTCTGTCCAACGAACAAAAAGTTAATTAATATGTTAAGCCCTCACGAACCGTTTCCTCGACTTAATAGTGTTTTCATTGTTAACAGAAATAAGTGTGACGTTTCAATTAACGCTTATGTAGTCATTAGAAGTGCTAATTAATTAAGTGTGCTGTTAAAATTGTAGTTACGTGTAGTAGATAGGTTTTTATTTGAAGTTGTCGCAGTATGAAAAGTAATGGGACTAGGTTAATGGCGAATTGTATGGTTTGACATAAAAGTGTTATGGACTTTCATAGTAGGTATCTATGAATGCTCATTATCTATGATCTCACGGTCTCTCTGGTCTCATCGATCAATAGTTTGTGGCTCTCTTTTGTATGTCGTGTTCTTTGTTCTTGCGTTTCTCCATCCATTTACTGCTTGGTTTTGCTTGCAATCTCATGCACTTCGTCTTTATTTGAATCTCTTTGCATATAATATTTTGATGTCACATTATTGGCTACTCATTTATAAACTTTTATCAATTAAATATTCAACGAGTTATTTTGCATTTTTTTAGCTGGTGTTTCTATTTTTAGAAGCGAACAGAAAATTTTAAATAACCGTAACTCGCCCACAAATATTTAATATCCCGTACAAAATGTTTCAAACCTTCCTGATTTCAGCTGTTCAGCTCCATAAAAACGGGAAACCTCAGCAAACAGCGTCAAACGTTACATTAAAACTTAAGGGGCGTTCCGACTGTTCCAAAAGAGACGTTACTCCTAAAGACGGCTGCCCCCAAGTACCCCAGGGAGCCTTTTTACGATAACAACGTTGTTACATCATATTTTATACAACCCTAATTGGATCTCCAAGGCATTTTCACTTACAAGAAACATTCTGTCTAACTGAATAAAGTGATGTTGTACAGTGTAAAATATGAAGAAAGGCAATACACTTTCTTAAACAGACCTATACTCCATTTATTTCAGCATTAGACTAATAACGGCTAAATAACAACAGTTATTGTATAATACTGTTGAAATAACTGAATTTTAGTTTTTTTTTTAAATGTAAATAGATTACATTACTTTGTGTTTATCGTGAAATAACGGAGTTTATAATACTTTTATATCGAAATAACGAAAGGGTGATAATCGTTATTAGCTAATGTTTATAATATATGGAGTATAATAAATTCACAGAAAAGAAAAAGATTTCACTATTTGAAAATGAAAATAAAGCTTGTTTTAAATTACGCTTATCGCTGGACATAGGGGTCTCCCAATTTGAATTATAATACTTGGTTTTTCACCCTCCGAATTCAGATATTGTATTAATTAACGCTTGAAATCGAAACTACAATAAACTCTGTCATATCACGATAAAAAAGCAATGTAATCTATTTACCATTTGAATTAAAAAAATATATTCTAAAGTGCAGTTATTTGAACAATATTAGACAATAACTGTCGTTATTTAGCCGTTGTTTCTCTAATATTAAAATAAATGGAGTAGGTATAGTTTCTCTGGCATCAGTATATTTACGATAAAGCCAGTATGTTTATTTTGTCTATAGTTTATGTATGTTAGTGTACTTGGATAGTATTAAACAATCTAGATTATTATTAGGTCAATGTTAGCTGTCAATGCTTTGGCACATGTGGAGCAGTGTTACGCGTTGTTTCATAGGTTATGCAATATTTGCATTTATGCTTATGATAGCATTCCATTCGGAATTTTGGGCATAAGCTACCTACAATTATTACAATAAATGGTCAATATGAAAACTCTTGATAGTATATACTATCACCCGAATTGATCTAATATACATATGTATATTAATTTAGGTCAGAAAATAAGTGGCTGCAAAGAAAATCTACGATTTCAAACTTTGAGAAAATAAGTGACTTACCAAATCAATTTGTTCAATAAATAATTATCATACGCACGCGCTTCAAACGAGATACCCTGTAAAAACGTAGGTACAGTACCTATTACATTTATTTACAACAAAAAGGTAACTTTTAAAACATAACCTTTTTTATTAAAAAAATATTTCTGAAAGCGTTTATTCCGCTTCTAATTTCAAATAACTATAAAATGTTACGTAACAACGTCGCCGTAGCGAGCCTATAAAATATTTATCAGAGCATTGTCCCGAAAACCCAATAATCGGGCAAACTTGACCCGGCTCAGCGGAATGGGAACACTGATCGTATTAACATTATTGCTTGTATTCTTGTTTTTATAAAATTGTTTAATATTTACGAAGATTTCGCAGGGTTTAACGCTGAAATTTTAGATTAAACTGTATTAAGAATGCCGATTTTAAGGCGGGCAATGAAACCTAAGCTGTTACTGTATCTAAGAATAATATAGTATACATTAAATACGTATGTTCTTTTGAAAATACTGAAGATCTTCCTCTCCTATTTGGTAAAGTTGGGCACGAAAACTAGACAACTTATACTATATATAGCACCTCTAACTTCTAACAGACCAGTCGCGGAATAGATATATGCGAAATGGGCAAATGTTCGTTTCAAATTATTGTAGCTTCTTCTATTATTACGGAAAAATTGTAGACTATCGTTAGCATCGATTTGAAAGAAAATTCCTAGGTAATCAGTATTAAACTTGGATTTAATATTCTTGGAATTTAATAACATTTCAGTCTTCATTTAGAATTGATGAGTACCTATTGCAAGCGAGTAGTAAGTAATCTAACAAAGTAGTGGGTGTTCCTCATAAATAGTCTCTTTCACTTAATGTTCTTTTCATATCTTCTTAGCTGAATATAGTAGCATCAATATTCTTGTGGAGTTCATCAGGGTGTGTGGGTGCATAAGAATATTAATAAGTATTGACATAGGTCTTCTCTAATCTAGCTTTAATTGAGTATTTATGTGGCTTCAGCGTTTAGATGTCAAATTAATTAAGCCTCAAGTAATGAATGTCACTTTCATTTGATTTTAAAAGTTATCTTAGTTACGGAAATGTTTTATATGAGCTCGTATCAACATCAAAAGCCATTTATTCAAACAAGGCTGAGAATCAGCACTTTTCGAACGTCAAAATTACATGAGACAGTCCTCCAAAACGCCCACCCTTCACCACTTCCTAGTGCTTTAACTGAGAAGAAAAAGTGGCGCAACAAATTTCCCAGCAGCACAGCTGTCAGGTCAGTTAGAAAAAAAAATTGATTCTATACACTAGTACGCAAAATCATTTACCTTACGCAACACAAAACATACATTAAATTATTAGCCATATGTCAGCTAGCACGTATATTAGGTATAGTAGTATATTACGTACGTACTTACCTTACATCGGACATGAATATATTTTTGGGTTAAGTACTAAAATTTTATTAAAAAGTAAGCCGTGTGCTTGAAGGGATTTCCTATCGGCAGAAATGTCGAACTTCCATACAAGCTTTTACCCCTATTAACCATAGGGGATTAATTTTCTAAAACCCTTTCTTAAAGCTCTCCTTCATTATAATAAGGAACTTCTGTGCTTTCCATGCTTCTAAACACAGTTTAAGCTGAGAGTTGACGGTCATTGTGAATGAATGAATGAATGAATTTAACATTTATATTAGTTAAGTAGATAATTATGCTATCACTATGTATTGATAGCATAATTATCTTTGATTTTAAGATAATTTATTGATTCAGGCGTGACTTGACAGAAATCCATTATAAAATCCAATAGATATATTTCTATAATAGATATATTTACTAACCTATTCCGCTTCACTATGCCGCGTCAGCTCAACGTCCAGCGCTCGGAGTGGCAACACGTCGTGTTCGGTTTAGCGACAAGTCAATCGTCATCCTGAGCATGCCTCGTTGAGGTGACACACGTGTCGATTTTTAACAGGGTTTTTTTTATGACTCCTTAGGAATAGTTCAGCGGAATAGGTTACTAAATATATCTACGTCTATTGTACTAAATAAAAAAGGTTTGACAAATCTGTCAAAAAATTTAGGTTTTCTATCGATTAAAGTTATCTTTTGCCATAAAACTAGACTGTAAATAACAGAAACAGCCATATAATATCCAATTCACCTTTCAAATAAAATTTTCTACCACGCATTTTCTTACCTTGATAGGCATATAAAGGCTAGACTACATAAACGTTAACACGTTTATGACGTCATCAATTCCAGTAGTCTAATAGCCGGCGAACGTTTTACATTCGAGTTTATACTCAGTAACTTTCGTTTGAAAGGTTTTTATAGCCTCATGTCGTTCGTGTAGACGCAGCCTTGGAAAATGGAACTTGGAATAATGTTTTTGAAGATTGTAAAACTGATCATGGAGAATAGTCTAAGGGTATTTTGTTATTGCTTTTTGAAATGCCAGTGTATTGAAATTTGAAGCAATGTGACTGAATTCTGAAAAACTCTCAGTTACGTCTGCATAAGCTTTTCAATAGATTTCGATGTCGTTTTTGACGGGAACGGCATTTTCCGTCTTTCCACATAACTCTGTCTCTCTCTCTCTCTCACTCGCTCTCTCTCTCTCTTGCTCTCTCTCTCTTTTGCTCTCTCTCTCTCTCTTGCGCTCTCTCCCTCTCTCGCTCGCTCTCTCTCTCTTGCTCTCTCTCTCTTTTGCTCTCTCTCTCTCTCTTGCCATCTCTCTCTCTATTGCTCTCTCTCTCTTTCTCTCTGTCACTCCCTCTCTTTCTCTTTAGCTAAGCCACGGGAAACGAGGTACCTAATTACCTCTGAAATCTTCTGTATGACACCAATCAGATACGTGGGTATTCTACGCAGCTTTTTTTAATTTCTCTCTAATTTAATAACCAAATAATTTCATATTAACAAGTACGACATACCTTTACTCTGTTTAATCACTATTCATACCTGTTACAACATCCCTTATAACAAAAATACCTTTAGTGCTATCTCGCTTTCATTTGAGCGTTGTATCACAGAAGGCTCTTCTAACATTTACAATCGCGTCACGTTCACAATTTCTGTGCAAACTTTTGTCTGAATGTGCTCTTATTGCCAGTAATTTGACAAGCAAGACTTAAGTAGATATACCACTGAATAACAGTTTTTTAACAAATGGTCGGTACAAGAAAAATGCGAATTATTTGTTTAGAAATAAACGAAAGAGAGAGTTAAATGTGCTGCTATGGAAAATGGGAGCAACTGTCAGAAAAACATGTTTTTCACTAAAAAACAAAGAAAAAAAATCTAGTTGTACTAGTGGTCTAGTAGTCGAAAGCGCTACTGCTGAGCATGAGGTCTTGAGTTCGATTCCCAGGTCGGGTAAAGTATTATTTGGTTTTTCCAACAGGAATTTATCAATAGCAGCCCGGAGTCTGGATTTGTGCCCGGTTGATGGCAATAGGCTCGCTCTCTATTACATGTGACTTAAACAGTACACCCTCTGCCCAACCCTTCGGGGAAACAAGGCGTGATGTTATGTTATGTTACTAGTTGATGACGACGTTTTCTTTTAATTATATACCTAGTGTTAAAATAGACTTAGAATGTGTTTTAGCACGATTTCACATTACTTCACGAATTAGCGTAAAATATGCTAATTATCGGATTCTGATGAAGATTCCTCTTACTATTACTACCTGATTGTTAAAAATAAATACGATGTTGAGACTACGTAAATTGGAGAGGTTAATAAATTTTCGTACACCAAAAATTTTCTACGTTTTTAATACCTTAATATCAAATACTTACTAGAGAAAATGTCAGATTTTCATTCATTTATTTATTTGGATATACTTTATTGTACATAAAAATAAATTATTTATTTATTGGTCTATCAAAGTCTATTAACACCAGCAACATACAAGACAAGTGCACAATAATAAGCGATAGACACAGCATGCAAAAACCCTATCCTTTTGCTGTGCCCGACAGGGTCCATAATGATTTAAATTACCTATATAGTTACCAAAGTTCACATTATGGTAAAGCAATAAAGATATTGAGGATATTGACATTATTACATCAAACATAACAAAAAAAACAATATGAAGTACAGAAATGGCACATAATTTTATATAATTTTAACAAGACAGTTATTTACAATAGTTGAGGGTAATTGTGTTACATAGCAGTTACTTAAGTACATATTTTGGTGGAATGGCCGCTTAAATTTCTGAAGAGAAGTGTAATAAATATCAATCCCTTTATCACAATTACCATTTAGAAGTCTGCAAAGTCTTGGGACTCGGAGTTAGATCCTAAAACAGTTTTGCGGAATGGGAAAATTAAAATTTTATGACGGCCGTTATAATATGATGGAACCGCTCTCCTAGGAATTCTAGCTTAAGGTTACGCTAGTCTGTCATTCTTATATACAAACGTAGTATGCTCTCTTTGACGGTGTACGTTTCAAAACTAAAAATTATATCAATTTGCCTTGTCATTATCTAGTCCTGTATGGCAGTTGGATTGGAAACAAAATATTGTTTTGGTATTTATGAGCGTCGAAACTTCCATATTTCAACTCTAATTATTACTCATCTTTGGGCGTAAATACTAAAATAACTTATTTAGCATGAACATAGCAAAATAGACCCCGTACAAGGATGGAATTCAAAAGTTTAAATAATTTTATTTTGAGTACCTACCTAGATACATTTCCTAGTAGTTTTTCCATAATATCTATACGCCAAAGGTCTGTTCATGAAATTTTACGCGGTATTTTCGTTATAAATCATCGTATATTTCACTATATAAATAAAAACTAGTTACCTAAATAATAAATAACTGTACTAAATAACATGCATATTATGAGCCACGCCCACCAACGAGTTCCAGCCGTGGACTAGTGCAACGAACACCTTTTACTCTTCACGATGAGTTCAAGGCCTGTAAAACACAAAAGAACCCAAAAACAATAAACTGAATGGTTACCCTGTACCTACTACAAATAAAGACGCGTTTCCGACTTCATTGGAAGTGCGTCTAAGTAGGCTAGGTATGTAATGAAGGCAATGACGTCACAAGTCAATGGGCGGGCGGCGCGGTGGCGCGGCGCCAGACAACCCCCCGTTCCGACCCTCACTTCACCTCCCTTAGCCCTCGGCTCACAATGCATTGTCGGGAGTCGTACTCTATACTACTTCTGAGGCACTTTACGCCTTAGTATCCGACCTCTGGAAAGGGCTTGACCTGTCTCACTATAAAGAGAGACTGGGTGCAGTTTTCTAAAAATGTTTGTCTATGTTTTAGTCTATGTCAAACTAGCACTACCTTACTTAATTAAACCTTGTGAAGACGACAATACAAAAATAATGCATAGGACTATTAGGAACTATCAAATAAATCCTAACATTGAAATAAAAAGGTATTTTTTTCTAACAAACTAAATAGTAGTGATGGGCCGACTATGGGTTTTGCCAATCTTTGACTAGCTATAGTGACTAAACTATTGGAGATCTTTGATTGAATTTTCGTATGTAGACTGGGAACGTCATTAGCTATAAGTAGTTTAATTTATAGTTGTATTGTCGTCTCCACCTTGTATGTATAGGTAACGTATGATTCGCACGACTTTTACGACCTGACGATCAGGGAGAACATGATTCTCTTGCTCTTTTCCCTTAATTATATAGGTCCTTATTTAATTTATTTATTTAAAATAGTTACGCCAACAGCATATCGTCGGCGTCAGTGCAGGACCTTGTAAATGCAAAACACTCTTTTTTACAGGAGAAGCTAAAAACCTTCTAAATAATAAACACAAACAAGTAAACCCATATTTTTTTAAATTATTTCATACTGCAGATACAAGGTAATATCACCCAACAAGCATGTAGAAGGTCCTAGATTCGTTTGTTTTACCGTCCGTGGGTACTGGCTAGCTACTCAATGTTTTGCCGCTAGATGGCAAGCTCCTTAATTTATCAATTTTGATTAAAAAAACTTTTTGACCAAAAATGTAGATACAAGGTCCTGCACTGACGCCGACGATATACATTTTACATTATTTAATTAAGTTATAGGTATCTCTAATGTAAAGACCAATTACAGGTGTACACGACATTCACCATACATCTTAGATCTACAAGACATAGATAAAATTAAAGCAACATCTTCTAAAATTATATATTATATTTTTACAATTATTATGTTAAGTTCAATATGAATGTATTATGCACATATACCTTCCGGAATAAATTCTCCAAATTATGAAGTTTTATCAAAATCCATTGCGTAGTTTAGAAGAACAACGCGGAATTAGAATTTCATCAAAATCCATTGCGTAGTTTAGAAGAACAACGCGGACACACACAGACACGACAAGGCGCGACTCTCTTTATGCTCCGATGCAACTATTTTCCAATAGTTTTCCTTATTGTAAAAGCTTCGATCGAACGTAAGTTGACAAACGTTAGCTTTCGCAAAGAGGTGACTTACCTTTGTTTTCTTGCAATGTTCGCGGAAATTTTCTATGCAATTTTCTGTCTTACTATGTTCATGGAAAATCTCTTCTGAATCTTCCTCTAATTGCTTTCTGTTGAGTGAAGTCATTCATTCTTATCGGTGTACCTAATCTATAAATCTGTGCTGTCTCACTGATGTCATCAGTGGCGGATTAACGTATAAGCACTACAAGCACGTGCTTGGGGCCCCTGTTCTCCAGGGGCCTCCATCCTCTGCTGGCGTTTCATTTTATACCTACATTTTATCGAGATTCATCCACAATATGTCCGAAATCACAAGGCGCGAGCAGTCCGGGAGTGACCCTTCATACACCCTGGGCCCTGCCCCCTGCTATGTCTATGTTTATCTTTAATAATATAAATGATTATGAAAGATAAAGTAAAGTGCGTTTTCCCAAATATAGAAGTGGCGTTTAGAATCTTTCACAGCTTAATGATTACTCTGCTGAACAACTAAAAAGATTAAAAAACCCGCAAAGAACAAAAATCCGTTCTGACAAGCTTAATTCTTTAGCATTAATGTGTATTGAGGCAGACATACGTCGTCAGATAAATTTCGACGATATAATCTCGGAGTTTGCTCTGATTAAGGCAAGGAAAAAAATGTTTTAAGTTTTAAATTATACCTACTACACTTTCTATTTTGATGAACTTTCATTTTATACTTTCTACCTTCCATTCCATTCCTTCCATTTCCATTTAAGCAATAGAGGGCCTACACAGGCTCTGTGCTTAGGGCCTCGGATACTCTTAATCCGCCACTGGATGTCATAATTTTATGTTGTCATCTCTGTAATTAATTAATTTATCGTTAAATGCTTCTCACTTGTTTTATTAGGGCCATTTTTGTAATATCGTAAGGCAAACATTTTCTTCTATCTATTTCATTATTTCTACTTATCGTGTCCCTTGAAATGATTTAAATGTTCCTCACTCTATCGGCATAGCTAGTCTATTTCGGTCTACTAATAGCTACCCGACAGACGTGCAGATTTCAATAATTCATACAAAAAAGGACGTTTCGAATAACTGAACGTCCTTTTTTGTATTATTTTAAAGCCGGTTTTTTTTTGTGTAACTTTACAAATTTTTCTTTCCGTATGAACCTGATTCAGACTATTACGAATATTTTAAAACAAAAATTTGCCAAATCGGTCCTGCCGTTCAGAAGTGATGCGCTTACCTACGAACAGCATTTCATTTTTATTATATAGAAGATAGCGGACATAAATAAGGCAATATATCTTTCAGTTCAACATTCAATATATTCATAAAATGCAAAAAAACTGGTTTTCTCCCATTCATTTGTGCGTCACAGGACCACCAACAAAGAGCGCTGTAGTTTTCCACCAGCCTGCTAACGCATCTAAAACACTGAGCAAGGTGCGTCATACGTCACACTTAATGCACTTAGCATTGACACTGGCAGCCAGTTCCTACCAGATATAACTGAGGCTCTGCCAGTTGCGTTTAAACGAGGCACATTTACTATGCGTATGTAAGTACCTACTCGCTATTTATAGATGTGTGAGGTCGGCGCAGGATTCTGGATTATGTAGTAGACTGTGTGGCATTGGGCTAATCCCAATACGGATTATGTCTGGTTTATACTGGGTTTAGAATAGGGCAATGCGTGCTTGTCAGTTAACTTATCTAATTTCTCCTCTGTGTTTGGGTTACAGTTTCCTTTCAATTACCGATCTTGAGAAAATTACGAATATATATCGGTCAATGCCGAACCCATATCGAATGACCATAAAATACACATAAAGCGCTCACAAGCAGCATTCTGCTCATAAAACGATAACACGAATCTAACGCTGTTTTATGTTATTATAGTCGTTCTAGTGGTCGTTTCATATGATGGCTATTGAATGGCCAGGAGTGGCGGTACAAGGTAGCTGGCTGTATGGTAATGTGAAAAGAAGGTTAAATTATAAGAAAGACAAAAATGTATGCGTTTGCAGCTCAGAAGCATGAAGCATGAAGTCGGTTTTCCAAAAGAGATAGTTTCCAGTGGGTTCAATCAATTTCTCCTTGGTTCCTTGGAATTCAATAGCAATTTGATTATCCTGACGTACCTATTCATAGCAAAAGGAAGGAGGAAACGCATATGACTAAAAGAGTGATGAATGTAAATGTTGATGGATGGAGTGGAAGAGGAAGGTCAAAGAAAAGATGGATGGATTGTGTGAGGAATGATATGAAAGAGAAGGGAATGAATGATAGCGTGATAGTTGACAGGGGAGAATGGAAGAAGATAACGTTTTGCGCCGACCACAAGTAACATACGAAAAGAACCAGAAAGATGATGATATACGAGATCATAGAAATACTTATGAATTAATATATATATAATATATGTATTTAATATAAATATAATATAATATATTAATCGTTGGTCTAGTGGTCGCAAGCGCTACTGCTGAGCTTGAGGTCCTGGGTTCGATTCCCGGGTCGGGCAAAGTGTTATTGGGTTTTTCCATCTGGAATTGCTCAGTAGCAGCCTGGAGTCTGGATTTGTGCCCGGTTGATGGCAATAGGCTCGCCCCCAATTACATTATTACATGGGACTTAAACATAACTGGCGAAATGTGGGTGTACTATACGTACACCTCTGCCTAACCCTTCGGGGAATACAGGCGTGATGTTATGTTATGTGTTATATGTAATTGTCTGTCGTTTCTTTAGACAATATTCTGAAACACACAAAATGGCATCCACGCATCCAATTTTGGATCCTGCCTTCGCGTCTGCTAAATTCGGATTGAACAGCATGAGTATGTTTATTTTTACCGTCAAAATCTTATTATACATAATATATCTTCGGAATGGAATCCACTCCAGTCAAACCACGCACGAGTTATTCATATAAATCTAAATTTGGATATTATTGAAATATCTTTGGAATTTTGTCTTGATATTAGTACGTACTTAGATAAGTAAGTAAGTAAGTACTTATATATTTTGCGGTAAATGTAGTGTAGGTACCCTAAAGATTACCAGCTTTAACCATTGGTAGCAATTAGTAGTTTTGTAAACAAACCGTAATTGATTTATTATTTGCGCAGTTTGAACATGTCATCACGATTATAGACGCTAGTGTCATACTTTCCATACTCCAGTGAGAGCAGTCACGAAATTCTAAGCGGTGCTGTCATATCCCATATATAAATTTCACATAAATTGAGTTCAAACTCCCATAACTCCGGTCACAAAGCTTCATGACACAGTTTCAATGAATTTCTGACGTCAAACGCATAAACCATTCCGATGCCACCCCCCACGTGCACGGGAATGGAACACCTCTCACTATAAATACAATGTATACAAACCAGGCTCCATGAGTTCAAACAAAGCGTAACACAGTATAACATGAGTCATTGGTTCGCAGTTTCATTGATTGTATAAAGGTTATATCTAAAAATAAAATTTATTATTAGAATGAAATGTCGGTTAATCATTGTTTCAGTCTGTACTTTTGAAAGGAATGTTGCTTTTGTTGAGTGTTTGTGAAAGAATGTTCACGATTTTTCTTTGCGAGAAAATTGTTGCTGAAATTGGCACGAACGCATTTTATGGGAACTGCAAAAGTCATTTTGCATACACAGTCTGTATGCAAAATGAGTTTTCTACCAGCTAGTTGCTGGTTTATGCTTGTATTTTTCTTTTGGTACCTATTTGTATTTCTTCTAAGTACGGGTAGGTATTTCTTTAAAAATCTGTTCTTTACTTTATGATTTTGCGGTAAAACATAAAATGAGTACATTCATAGTTATACTTAAGCGGGGTTTACATTATGCTTACATTAGCTTGACTGTTCTGTTTCGGGCTATAGCTAGCGCTGTCAGATCTCATGTTATCTGCTCAGATTAGTTACCAGTTTTTTTTTAAAATTATTTGTCTATATGACAGCGTGTTGTGCTCATATACACGAGTGGCATGTTGCCTCTTATTAGAATTTATCGACTTTCCAAAAACCGAATGTTAGTTAGCTATAGCCGGAAAAAAAGAACACCCAAGCTACTGTTTCACGACACTAGTTTTATAATGTAAACCCGGCTTTAGATACAGCAATAGCGAAACTAAAATATTCATATCTTTCTTACGATCGTCACTTGTTATTTTAAATACCTACATAAGTACTCATAACATGGTTAATTCTACAACATAATGAGCCCGCAATGCGATTCTGTGAACACACACGTTTGGTATTAAAATATTTTAATTCTAAAACAAATATTAACGTAGTTGCGTCCGTATTTGTTTCTCGTCATAATATTTTTAAAGACGTAAATTGTGTACGGGCATACCATTTTCAATCTTATTCTCTTTACTGTAAAAGTACAAATTTAGCTAACACTATTATGCCAGTCACGAGACTCAGATGGATTTTAATAACTGTTTTTAAACAGCTCTAAATAAGCCTTTACTTTCCTAGTTCCGTTTGTGATATATTAAACGTTATACCTACGTAATGCATGATAACTAGGGCGAGAAATTATGCAATGTAGATTGAATAGATTATAATAATTATTATCATAATACCTATTGCATGAAAAGCGCGGTATTGTCGCTGTCGGCTATTATTTTCTAGTGCCCGTTACTAAGGTTTGCGGCACGCGACTGCAAATTGCTGTGGTGTGCACTAATGGCACTCAATATTAATAATAAAAGGAAGTTATTACGCGAATTAGGGCTCTATTATTAATTTTCTGTAGGTTTCTATGGTCATACCTATTGATTATGCTGTACATTTCTATCTGTAGGTAATGATTTGTGAATATATTTACACGATTGTTTATTAAAACTTTGTAAACAAGTAAAAAAATACTGAGAAAGTCGGACTTAATGCCTGATTTCATATGAAATGATACCAAGTTAATATAGGTGTAGACCTATAATGTAATGGTACCTTTTTTTCTGCCTAGCCTTTTCCCAATCATGTTGGGGTCGGCTTCCAGTCTAACCGGATGGAGCTGATTACCAGTATTTTACATAGAGCGACTGCCTATCTGACCTCCACAACCCAGTAACTAGGTAATACGATACCCCTTGGTAAGACTGGTTGTCAGACTTTCGGGCTTCTGACGACTCGTAACGACTGTCAAAGATCCACGAATGACAGCCGGGACCAACGGCTTAACGTGCCTTCCGAAGCATGGAGGAGTCTCGGTATGTAAAGATGGTCACCCATCCACGGACCAACCCCGGCAAGCGCAGCTTAACCTGATGGATCGACCCGTGCGGCTGTTATTACTTAGCCACAAGCTCCTAATGTAATGGTACCTATATAATCAAATTTGATTTTCGTACCTAGGAAAGACTTCACCGCTTACGCATAGGTATTATACACAAGGATACAAAGAAACAGTAGCCAAATTATAAGTCTGCCATTTTAGTTACCAACAAAGTACTAACGTTATATTAAGTCCTTACGTACATTAGCCATTCCTTCTAATACTTCGCCCCTACGTCAGTGATGGATATTACAACTCAAAATAGACCTGTTTGCTCATGACCATCCACCACTATAAATTGATACCCAACACTTGAGTTACACCACCAAAATAAATTCAGGGCCAGAGCTCTAACAATACTGGCCATTCCGTAGAAGCTTTTTAGGCCAAGGGCAAGAAGCAAACACGGAATAAAAATAAATAGATCTGTTTATTAGTTTTGCATTAAGATTAAGAATAATTTTATTAGTTGCGTGATAAAAGGAAAATGAGTATTTTGAACCGTTACGATGTTTTTATTGAAAGTAAAAGCAGGCTTATCCCAGCCACGTGTCTAAATATTGTTTATAGTGTCGTCATTTTCCCCAAAGTTATTAATAAAGATCAGTTAGAAAACCGTGAGTTTCGGTCATTAAAGTTAGGTACTTACTTCATACAATCCACGGACATAATATTTCTACTGTTTTGGAAGCATAATTTTGTATGGCAGCACCATTACTTTTAAACAAGTACTCATAAAGTGCGCGCAAAATAAGTCTGCGCGCGACTGGTGGCGCTGGCCTGCTTAATTCAGATGTTATTGCGTTGATGACATTCTGCCATAGAAACCACGCCAGTACGCGCTCTCCATATGCCTTTGCCATGCTTCAGTGAGACAGAGAGATTCTAACACGTCAATAATTTTGGGGCAGTTCTGTATCGCTACAAGTTTATTTTGGCGCATGCTCCAAATCGGATCTAGCGCCACCATCTTGCTTTTTGTCTACATTTCAAGTGACATTACACAAAACAATTGCACAAATCTTTACCAACAACAGTGCCTTCTCAACGTCATTTGAGCGCCAAAAGATCCTTGTAGTAGTGTACAACAAACCTTAAAACCAACAAGTTTTTATCGATATCTTCTCTTCTTCCCCAGATATGAGCGCCTCCTGCGTCGCGCGCGCACCGAAGACTTGAGCGAGATCTCAGGCATCGGCTGCCTGTACCAAAGCGGAGTGGACCGGCTGGGCAGGCCCGTCGTCGTGTTCATCGGAAAATGGTTCCCTATTGGAGACATCGATTTGGATAAGGTGAGACTTATTTGCTCATTACTCCTGTCCTGATCGGGTAGATAGCATCAAAAAAGTTCGAGTTTTGGCCCGTAACCGCTCGCAAAACTCTCCAACTAATTCATCATCATTCTTTTGCCAATTTATTTGGGGTCGGCGCAACATGCCTTCATCATCCATACTATCTATATCATCTTGGTAGTCACGCCCCTTTCTAACCATACCATCTTTCACATAGTCCATCCATCGTTTCTTGGTCTTCCTCTACTCATAAAGCCATCAACATACATAATTCAAACATTCCTCAGTCTAGTTAAAATACAGAATCAAATCAGCCATTAATGAAGTTTCCTCTGCTAGTCACCACCTACATGATTAATTTCTTAGGGTGGATTAGACCAAACAGGAATAAATTTTATCCGCGGAATAAGCCTTCTCTTCTGAATATATTTTGAATTTTTGTCAGTTTCTCTATACGAAAACCGTCAGAAGTAAATCTCGAATCCGCAGAAAACAATAGAATTAAAACATCTATCGTAAGAAGCACGCTTGAGTGCAATCCATTGTCATAACACTGTTATGATAACAGCATGCCAATTATACTGATCTCAATCTCCTCACTTTTCAGGCGCTGTTGTACCTGATCAAGCTCCTGGACCCGATAGTGCGCGGTGACTACGTCATAGCATACTTCCACACGCTCGCCTCTTCCGGCAACCACCCGCCTTTCTCCTGGCTCAAAGAGGTGTACACCGTGCTGCCTTACAAGTAAATACAAATTTACATACTTATCTAAAGTTTTAAAAGCCTGAGCAAGACTCTTATTGGTATATTCAGATATCGCGTCGTACAGTTGCTGTGATTAGTCAAACAAAATCACGATACTATCCATAGTTACCTAAGGCCAAATACGCGCTTGGACCTGGAGCTGCGGTTACCAGCCCGTTTTACAATACAATACAATTTCTGAGTTCCGTTAATAGTTGACAACATCTTCATAGACCACAATGGACCCAATGGGGAGCGTACTGTAATCTCCAGTTTCTGCAAGCAGTTTGCTAGTTATTTCATGCCAATTTTGTATATTTTCAGATATAAGAAGAACCTGAAAGCATTCTATATCGTACATCCCACATTCTGGACGAAGGTAATTAAAATAAAACTGATAAACTAATATCACATTTATTTACTCTAAATGCTGGTTATTATCTATTTTAAACGTATAGCTAATAAGTACCGAATTGTGACTGCCTCCATGGTCTAGTACTCGCAAGCGCTACTGCTAGGCAAAAGGTCCTGGGTTCAATTCCCAGGTTGCGCAAATTGTTATTATATGGAATTTTACGGTAGCAGTCCGTATTCTGAATGTGTACCCGGTTGATGACAATAGGCTCGCCCCCTATTACATGGGATTTAAACATAACTGGCGAAATGTGGGTGCTCGCGCAAGCTTTAGTAATAAGTTTTCATCACAAGATTTCCGACCGCAGTTTTGAGCTATGTTTCCTTCCCTCCCAATTCCCATATAACAGAACGAGAGGGACACACATCGCACGCGTCGAATCACAGGCTTCCGCCGCAGCGAAAGCCAATCGCAACACATCCACTGAGATTTGAGAGAAATTCTCAAATCTCGAAAACAGTTGAAAAAAGTACTCGCCCGCATCGCGCCGCTCCGCAAAAATAATCCGCTAATATATCAAAAAACTCTTAAACGATATAATTGTAAATGTTGGCCGACATAAATGTGACATTTAAAAACTAAAGTGAAGATCATAGTGTGAGAAAAGAAAAATCAGTGAACACGTGGGATGTCTGAAAAGGCTGTCCTTGTATCATCGTGTTTCGTTCGTCCAGAAGATTCCAAGTAAGTCCATCCACACCTCATAAACCTCATATCCTTTTTTTTGCTCAATTCTGCGTGTCGTCCAATATTCCACCCACGTAAATTATATTCCCGCATATGGTCCTTCGAACGCCGCTTCAACTTATACACCATAAGTTTTTGGTCCAATCGAGCTGGATTCAAAGAATCAACGATAATATATATAGGTCTCGTACCTACCTAGGATTTAGGTCAAAAATACCTAAAATACAAAGTCATAAAACCGCCATATTGAACGCGTACCTACTCACGTTCGTACATTCCCGCTAGATACATTGTTCATTGAGAATTACTGTATCAACTTAATATTACGCCTATTGCATTGAAATAGCATAGGTAAATATTCTAACCGCTAATTATCGTGAGTTAGTTCGACTAACTTACCTACAACTTATATTCAACCGCATTCCTTTGTTATACCCGCTTAGAATAAAATTATTATTCTAAGTCTACCCGCTATACCTAATATTTTGTAAGCTATAATTATTTTCTAGAACTATTCCAAAATGGAAGAACTTATAATGAAAGTTAAATTACTTCAAGCTAAAAATCAAGCAAACTTTGAACGTTTATCGTCATTATATGAAACTTCTAAGAAAATAAATACGACTAGTATTGAGCTTCGCTCTGTGGAAACATTCATGGCGGACACGGAGATACTCTCGGTCACTCGTCAAGAATTTAGTACCAATTTAGATAAAATAAATACATATTCTTTACAATTAAATCCTGATCATAAAATCGATTATAATAGTCAAACGTCTTACGACGGAGTGTATACTCGCGTAGAACGAGTGCGATCACTTATCGCCGCGAACTATTCAAGGTCATTGGATGCCTCAGCGTCTCAGGATAACGCAAAACAATATAAAGGTGCGGTCAAACTGCCACCGATTCAAATTCCGTCCTTTGATGGCAGGATTGACAACTGGCCTGTCTTCTATGAATCATTTAAGTCAAATATCCATAGTAATTTAAACCTTACAGATTCACAACGTGTGCAGTATTTGATAGGTAATTTAAAAGGAAACGCATTGCAAATTACCGCCGGAATTATTCCCTCGGGTGATAATTATACCGCTATCTGGAACAGTTTAGTTCAAAAGTATCAAGATAAACGAGCACTAGGCTCACATTACATGTCTAACATATTAAATATTAAACCCGCAATTAATAATTCCGCATCTTTAAATAGCTTCATTGAAAGTTTTCACGCGTCCGTTTCTGCTTTAGAACAATTAAAAATTAACGATTTAAAGGATTTCATTTTGCTAAATTTAGCTTTGAAAAAGTTAGACCCCGCAACCGTACATTTATTCGAAATGCATAAGAGAGATGAGGAAATTCCTACTTATACGGATTTCGTTGAATTTATAAAATCGCAAGTTAAAATATTGGATCGCACTATTTCATCTCGAACCGCGTTAGTTAGTAACAGCCCTAATAAAAATAATTCCTCTCGTAATCAGTCACGTGATAGTACAGTACATACTTTTGTTGCTTTTGATAACAATCAAACTTGTTTGTATTGCAATAAAATTGATCATTGTAAACTTTACACTTGTCCAACCTTTCAATCACTCACAGCCAATTCGCGTTTGGATTTTATTAAAAACAAACGTGGATGTGTAAACTGTCTTAGTGTAACGCACACTGCTTCACAGTGTAAATCTATACATACTTGTAGGACGTGTAGCAAAAGACATCATTCTCTTTTACATCTAGAACACAGTTCACAGCCGCCTAGATCTGTCTCGACTGACACTGTCACTAGCTCAGCAAATTCACAACAGGTGGCGCTGTGTGCATGCTCTCGCGTCGGTACAAACACACCGCGTACTACTGTACTTCTGTCAACTGCGCAAGTCTATGTTGATAACAAATATAACAAATACGTTTCTGTGAGATGTTTAATAGATAACGCTTCGCAAAATAACATAATTACTTCCGCTTGTTGTAGAAAACTACAATTAAACATTATACCGCTTTCAAACTCAGTTATAAAGGGTGTCGGAACCTCTTCGCGGCCTATCATAGGTTACGTTGAGATAACAATTACTACTAAAAATAAAACTAATTCTTTTAAAATTACCGCTCTTGTTGTCGATTGTATCACGGATAACTTACCATCTCACTTTGTTGACACTTCTGCAGTGCAACATTTGTTTGATTTACCGCTCGCAGACCCACTGTGGTACGTACCTGGTGAGGTTGAATTGCTTCTAGGGGCAAAACTGTTCCCGTATTTATTACTTCACGATAAAATTATCTCACCTACCGCTCCGTCCGCTATTGAAACCGTGTTTGGTTACATTCTTATGGGTGAGGTACCCGCTAGTTTATTTAATAAAAATTATAGTCCCGCTGAAGTAAATACCGCTTCATATTTTTCTACCGCGCTAAATATAGATAATTCTCATTGTTTTCTGTCCTTAGACGAATCTTTACATAGATTTTGGAACATCGAAGAAATACCTTCAAAACCTTATATGAGCCCTGCTGAACTGGAGTGTGAACAGCTGTACACTTCTACTGTGTCACGTGACTCCAGTGGTAGGTATTGTATCGCGTTACCATTCTGTAAAAATCCAGATTCACTTGGAAATTCTTATGCTGTCGCTTATCGACGTCTAATTAATTTGGAAAAAACTAAGCTTCGCGACCCTGTTTTGCGCGCTAGTTATAATGAAATTATCCAAGAGTATATCGATCAAAATTATTTAACTGAAACTACACCTAGTTCTGTTGATCAGACTATAGGTTATTACATACCGCATCACCCTGTCATTAGGAATGATAAACAAACCACTAAAGTTCGCATCGTTCTTGACGCAAGCGCTAAGTCTCATAATGGCGTGTCATTGAATGACTTGTTACATACGGGGCGGAATTTACAGGCTGATATATTTTTATTACTTTTAAATTTCCGCTTGTTCCCTATTGCAGTTACAGCTGATATAAAACAGATGTATCTTCGAATTGCTGTTGTTGATGAGCATCGAAAATACCAAAAAATATTGTTTCGTTTTAATACCGCTGAACCTATTCGCGAATTTCAATTTAATCGAGTTGCGTTTGGTCTCAAGCCCAGTCCCTTTCTAGCCATGCGCACTGTGCGCCAGCTATCAGCGGATGAAAAACACCGCTTCCCGCGCGCATCCATTGTTGCTTCTCATGAGCTATATATGGATGACTTGGCTAATTCGACCCCGTCTCTGGAGGAAGCCAAGATTCTTTCCGCTGAACTTATCGCCTTATTTAAGGCTGGGGGCTTTGACCTTACTAAGTGGGCAAGTAATTCCTTGGAACTACTAGAGGCCATCCCACATTCCAACCGCTCTTCTATTAATTTTTCTGATGGGGATAATTTAAAGATTCTTGGACTCAAATGGATTCCTTCTGAGGACTGCTTCACCTTTACTACATCTAATTTGGATAATAGTTGTACTAAACGCTCTATACTTTCCACTATAGCCCGTCTATGGGATGTTCTCGGTCTTGTGGCTCCTGTAGTTTTATTCGCAAAATTACTCATAAAGGAATTATGGAAATTAAATACAGATTGGGATGAAACTCCACCAGATTCTATTGTACTTCTCTTTAAAAAATTTAAAGAGCAATTACCTTTACTTTCTTCTTTAAAATTACCTCGCCATGTAGCCGTTACTATGGGTTGCGAGACAAATATAGTGGGGTTTGCTGATGCTAGCTTGAATGCATATGGCTGCGTCATATACTTACATGTCACTGATGCAAATGGTAACACACACGTAAATTTGGTGTGTGCTAAATCTAAAGTTGCACCTGTTAAGGTCATATCTCTAGCTCGTTTAGAGCTCTGTGCCGCTGTTCTTTTGTCTAAATTAATTAAATTAGTTTATGACACTTACCGCTCTCGTACCGCTATTAATAATATATTTGCCTTTTCCGATTCTACAATTACGCTTTCATGGATTCATTCTTCACCGCATAAATGGAATATTTTTGTTAGTAACCGCGTCGCTAAATGTCAAGAAAATCTTGATCCTAAGCATTTTTATCATATTAACGGAAAAGAGAATCCTAGTGACTGTCTATCTCGAGGTCTTCTACCTGAACAGTTACTAACCCACGATTTATGGTGGCATGGCCCTGAGTGGCTCCTACGCCCAACTGCTGAGTGGCCTATCACTCCTTTTATTTCTTCATACAACGAACAATTGCCTGAATTTAATAATAAAACTCTAACATTGGTATCTACCGTATCAGAACTCAATTTAATATATAATCTGTCACAAAAATTTACATCATTAAATAAAATATTGCGCATAATTGTATACATTCTAAGATTTCTACGTATTATTCCTTATGATGAGTCACACAAAACAATTACTGTCCGTGAATTAACTACTGCTGAAATTTATTTAATTCATTGTATTCAACAATTTCATTTTAAAGATGTTTATGACGAAATTAAAAGTAAAAAACTTCGCTCACAATTTAAAAAACTCGATCTCTTCATAGACGAGCATAATATAATTAGAATCGGTGGCAGATTGTCAAATGCGAACCTTCCGTATGAAGCTCGGCATCCCGCTCTTTTACCTAAACATGATAATTTTACACATGTTCTAATTAACTATTATCACCGCATTTATTGCCATGCCGGTGTAAGCCTTCTTAGTTCTCTGTTACGCCAAAAATATTGGATCCTCTCTTCTAGAGGTGTTATAAGACAAAGATTACATGCTTGTAACTTTTGTTTTAAAGTTTCTCCTTCTCACCCCAGCCCAAAGATGGCTGATTTACCCGCTTGTCGCGTACAGGAGACTAAAGCTTTCGTTCATACAGGTGTGGACTATGCTGGTCCCATCAAGATAACGTTATGTAGACGCCGAGGTCAGAGAAGTCAGAAGGCTTACATATGCTTATTCATTTGTTTCGTTACCAAGGCAGTTCATATTGAATTGGTTACCGACGTGTCATCGGACACTTTTATTTCCGCTTTTAAAAGATTCATTTCCCGCAGAGGACCCGTCTCTTATTTATATTCCGATAACGGAACAAATTTCATTGGAGCCAAGGCTCAACTACAAGAACTACTTGTTAACCGCTACCGCATAGAGTGGAAAATGATTCCACCCCGCGCTCCCCACTTTGGAGGGTTGTGGGAATCAAATATTAAATCTACTAAAACGCATTTATACCGTGTCATCGGCTCACAACTTCTTACCTATGAGGAGCTTTCGACTGTTCTCACTGAAATTGAGGCAGTTCTAAATTCTAGACCGCTCTGTGTCCTGAATGAGGATCCGTACCCAGAACCGCTTACTCCCGCTCATTTTATAATGGCTTCTCCTTTGACTACGTTGCCTGTCGTGAATGTTCCCGAAACGACGAAGTCTCTGACTTGCCGCAAAAAATTGCTTGACCAGATGGTTTGTAGTTTCTGGAGGAGGTGGCGTATAGAATATTTACATAATCTTCAAGTTAGACAAAAATGGTTGAATGCCGCAGACAATATTAAGATTGGTACAGTGGTTCTCATACATCAGGATGATGTCCCGCCTTTGCGTTGGCCATTGGGCGTAATCACCGAAGTTTTTCCCGGCAAGGATGGGACAATCCGCGTTGCTATGGTTAAGACATGCAGTGGCTCTTTCAAGAGACCCGTTGTCAAATTATGTCCTTTACCTTCTCAATAACATCACCGCGTAATCAAACCCAAATTTATCTATAGTTATGCTTAAATTAATTAATTTATTTAGTCCGCTTTATACAATTTCTTTCCTTTGAGAATATTACATATCCTCAAAGCCGGGCAGGATGCTCGCGCAAGCTTTAGTAATAAGTTTTCATCACAAGATTTCCGACCGCAGTTTTGAGCTATGTTTCCTTCCCTCCCAATTCCCATATAACAGAACGAGAGGGACACACATCGCACGCGTCGAATCACAGGCTTCCGCCGCAGCGAAAGCCAATCGCAACACATCCACTGAGATTTGAGAGAAATTCTCAAATCTCGAAAACAGTTGAAAAAAGTACTCGCCCGCATCGCGCCGCTCCGCAAAAATAATCCGCTAATATATCAAAAAACTCTTAAACGATATAATTGTAAATGTTGGCCGACATAAATGTGACATTTAAAAACTAAAGTGAAGATCATAGTGTGAGAAAAGAAAAATCAGTGAACACGTGGGATGTCTGAAAAGGCTGTCCTTGTATCATCGTGTTTCGTTCGTCCAGAAGATTCCAAGTAAGTCCATCCACACCTCATAAACCTCATATCCTTTTTTTTGCTCAATTCTGCGTGTCGTCCAATATTCCACCCACGTAAATTATATTCCCGCATATGGTCCTTCGAACGCCGCTTCAACTTATACACCAGTGGGCGTACTATAGGTACACCTCTGCCCAACCCTTCGGGTAAACAAGGCGAGACGTTATGTTATTTAACTAATAACTATTTTGTCACAAAACCTCCAACAATCAACTAGACATGTTACTTTTAACACCTACTCATAAATTTTCTGTCATGATTAATTATCGTCTAACTAACCACCTACCTCTCCTATCCTCAGATGATGACGTGGTGGTTCACAACTTTCATGGCGCCGGCGATCAAGGCGAAAGTCCACAATCTTCCCGGAGTAGAGTACCTGTACTCAGTGATGGCGCGGGATCAGCTCGACGTGCCTGCCTTCGTCACAGAGTATGATATGACGGTACGTTACATTACGATCAAGTACCTATTGTATACGAACGAGTAGGTACGGGACTTTTGAGTATGGGCAGAAACTTCCTTCAGTCTGCTAAAAATTATGTGTAAATGTGTCTCTGGAAGGTTCATGTTGAGTAATGGATGTTTAGAAGCTATTAAAAGGTAAAAGATGTCTAACATCCTAGGGAGATGTTTGGTATTTTGGATAAATCTAACAGTGAATGGCCAAAAGCGTTTACATGATTGTAGACTGTACGGGGTCTGTCACACAGCAACTGGGATTCCTGGCGATGATACTTTTTTTCTCTATTAAATTCTTGTGCATGCATTTTTCCTTGTTTCCGTAATTACTTATTATTATTATTATTACTTCCATAGTAACTTTTGTAATGTTTGACAGATTTTTATGATATATATTATTATTATGATTACTATGTTTTCTTCTTACGATTTATATTTGAGGTAGTTGCCGCCCATTAGGTACCTTTTGATTATTTTATCATAATGTTAATGAATATCGTTCTGTTTTTTCAGATAAACGGTCTCCATTACTTCCAACCCGATACGAACAACACGTAAGACGCAGCAGTCGTTCCTTAGCTATACATTCTGATCGTTGTTATAACATGTTCTGGGCCAGTTGCCAACATCTCTCTGTGTCACTATAATAGGAAGACGCTTCAAACGACTAGACGGAAGAGTTTAGAGTGGATCTCACTCGCTTTTCGCTGGTTACGCTGAGTTCCAGCAATATTTATAACTCCTATAGATATTGCTAGCACCACAGCTAAGTTTTAAAGTTTGTCTAGGACTAGATGTCGTGATTTTTACGGTTTTCTCATAAAAGCGTGCGCCGGCACATAAAACTAGCGTTTCGTATAAACTTCGTAATAAAATATAACGTCGGCGGAAAATAAAATTTGCTTAAATTTTATAATCAATTCGTAGAATTACACAAAGATATGCTGGCAACACATACTGCAATTCGAATTCGAGTGACCGTTTGAAATCGGGCCAATGGACCGCGAAAATTAAGTCATTGCCGATTGTCAAAAATGGTGATTCGTTTTTTATGGCCGCTGTTATAGTATTTTTATGGATTTTGTATTCAATGTCTGATTTAACGTTGCCTACATTTAAAACGAATCTCGATATCAAAAATGTGCAAAAAAATGTATAATTCCATTTGATTAAACTGTTGTGTCGGAAGAATTTGGCGTAGGATAAAATGTAGAGTACCTAATGTACTTAATGTAAATCACAGATTCCTATCAGTGACATATCAGATAACTGTTGGGTCCAGAAATTCGAATGATCGTGAGACTTAGATGTTAGAACACGCCAAAAATGTAGATGGTATAGCGACTCTGTTAATCAGAAAACATTACCATTCCTATTGAATAAAAGTGTACAGTTAAAATTACTGAATTGACCAAAGAACTATTGTTAATTCAAATAACTTAGATAAAATATCAGACATTGAATAAAAGATCCACGAAACAGTTAAAATTGTTGAAAATATATCTTGTAATCTAGTATTAGCGGTGCATTTTTTATTATTTAATTGTAATAATTAATATAAGACATTATTATCGATCGTTAGATGTTCTTATTACGTCTGTATTTTTAACTCTTGCAACCCCGATATATCTGTACCACCTATAAGAATGGTACTTAGATTTTTTATATTTTGTCTGTGTATTTAGTTGTGGACGGTATAATGTGTGCTATTTTGTTGTAAACTATATTTTCCTATACAAGTAATAGATTAAACTGGCATTTTATTGATGTAACATTTCTACTCTTGATGCTTACAGTGCTCATGAATGATTTTTGGGTAAAACTCTGAATGATCCAGTGTAGACAAGCTATTGAATATCGCGCCCTAGTTTTATTAGAAAGAGAAAAATACGTTCTACTCCTTCTTTTAACGGGATACTTCCACTTGCAGAAAAAGCTCGCCTACCTTACGATTACTATCTTCTTCTCCTTTAAAGATAGTACCTACGTACCTACGTATGACCTTACTATAGTGTTTTATTTCAATTTTTGTCACTATTTGAATGGTTTTACACGATCCCCATTTCTCTGAAACTTCACTGTTCAAGCGACAGGGTATTCGGTTAGCGAGTAGCGAAGAAAATGTTATTTTTTAATAAAAGATATCTCTCACCGCGTAGATTTGGTATCATTTAGAAAATTACGTATAACAACACCCATTCTCTAAATTAGATATTTAACAATTAATTTTTACATAAAGGTGCTTGATAATTTTTGCATATTGAGATTTTAATTTTTTACATAATAGATTTTAAATATAGGCTTAAAGACGGTACATAATGTTAGAGTATTGTAAATATGTATGCTGTTAAAGATTTTTGCGGAAGTATTCACTCATCTTGCACTACGGTAATGTAGATTTTTATATATCGCTGAATGAGAAAGTGCGTTTGTACTTTTGGCTTAGATAATTACTAGAGAATTTAATTGGCAAGATGATAAGGACGTTACATAACGTATTTTTGGCCTATATCAAGGTTTAACAGGCAACTATTTAATTGCTACTTTATATTGTCCCTGCCTACAAGTCGAGGGTAGATTAAGATAGTATGGTAGCCTAAAAGAGGCCAATAATAGAGATAGGAAAGGCCAATGAGCGCTCAAACGTATGTTAGTAGGTACAAACGCTTACTTTCTCGGGAAGCATCGTGAGATTATCAGTGTTGAAGTAGTCGTGTGCATTGTGGTGAACAGGGCTCACTACCAACTTATTACCCGAATTGTATAGAGATACCGTGGGGCGAAAAAAGTTCAGTAAGTAATTTGAATGGTCAAAAGTTGGTGATGTAGCCCCGGTAGTGTTGCCAACGTTAAAATATAATACACTGCCACTCGCAAGTAGCGGCATAGCGACACGCCTCGCGACGTGCCATAGTGTTCACATGTGACGTTCGTAGCCTTTGAATATTTGAACTTTTAAAATATTTTTATAATAAATAGAACGTTTTTATGACAGGTTACTCGTTCCACGAAACCGTGATTCGAATTTCTGAGTGAAGTAGGCTGTACGGAGTGTATTCTAGTAGCGATTTTGCCAATTACCTCATATTATAATAATTATATGAACTTCTATATTGTTAAAAATGCTGTTGTTATATAGAAATAGGACAAAATATAACATTTGTAACTTTATATTTATCAATCACGTAGTTTACTGTTTATGGCAAGGGGACGTTTCGTGGAACGATTCTATTTACTTTCATAGCCAAAATACTGAATAAAATGTGTACCTACAAACAAAATAAATCTGTTTTTTGTTTTCCGAAACTATTGTGCCACCATGTTTGAAACAATTTTTAAATAATTGTTAGTACCGGTAGACTAAGGTCCTTGCCTGAGAGATCTGTGTAAGCGGTAGAGATATTTGTAATGACGTAACATAACATCACGCTTGTTTTTCTCGAGGGGTTAGGTTGCTACATTTCACCAGTTATGTTAATAATAAATTATCCCTTCTTAAACATACTTTTAGAAGGTTGGTTGATGAGGAGTTCTGACTACACCCTTTAGCACCACATGCTAGTTAAATACACAGTCTGAAGTGAAATCAATGCAAGTAATTCTACCGCATTCCGCAATAGACCTTAGGAAACGACTGATTTGCGGGGTTTGTGTATAAATGTGTATGAATCATTCTGCATGTCATTGTGGGAGTGAAGTTGCAATTTTTAATACAGTTATATTTGTAAGTGATCTTTCTGAAGAGTATAATGTTAGTCTTCAATATTAATAATCGACGATTATATAAAGCAATGTAGAGCTGTGTGATGTTTATCGTGATGGTGTGTTAACATGTAGGGTATTTTGATAAAATTGCAATGAAGAGGAATCGTTTCTAGCATTTTCCGCTAGTGTGGTTGGAGATCCGTTATGTTTGAATGTGGTATCTATACGGTAGCTGCCTAAAGCTGCCTGCATGCTAAATTACTTACCGAGTTAATCTAGCAAATTCGTCTTATAAGTAAAGAATAATTATAAAATGGTACTTACATAAAATGATTCCTCTTCATCGTAATTCGTAAAAATCGATCATAGGACTCTTTTTCGTTCGTTTTCACAAGACGATTCGACGATCTCCATCGAAAAAGAGGATGAATGCCATGATAAGAAGGGAATAGTGTAACCAATCTACTTATTAAAAGTCGTGATTATTTTTAAGTTCGCACTAGAAAACCTGAGTTAAACAAGGCCTTAGATGTGTTAACTATTGTTATTTTATCGTACCTTTGTGTTGCAAAGTCTATTGCTGTTAAACATTTGTGAATTAACACGTGGTATTCATAACGCTAATTATATTATAGGAGTTATTTAAACAAAAAATATGTGATCAAGCGAATGTTGGTTAAGTTTCATATTTTATTAATAAAATAGAGCATTAAATAGGCTATGTAAATATTTAACAAATACAAAATAAAATTATTAATTTACTAAAATTATGGTTTTATTTGTGTTCAAAGGATCACATAAAAAAATATGCTTATTTACAGACATTTTACCTACCTATTTATAGGTAGGTACCTACCGTACCTAAAGCTAAAACCTATCGAACTACTCAGAGAAAGCCCGTAGCGCAAAAGCAGTACGTATCCTTCAGTCACTGCGCCTGTCCAGTCTCCATGTTGGTAAAAAAAATACACGTTACACGTTTTAAGTTGTAAGGGACATCCATGCGCAAACAGTTACCATGAAAAAAAATTGCGATTCCATAAATCTTGACCAAGTAGGAATTTGCACTTAATATATAGCTGCGTGTTTGGAGTAGCGTTGACTCAACGTCCAGCGCTCGGCATGGCAACACGTCGTGATCGGGATCGCGACAAGCCAATCTTCATCCTGAGGATGCCTCTTTGAGATGTGAACCACCAGGGTTTTTTTATGACTCTTTAGGAATAGTTAAGCGGAATACCTAGGTTGTTTTAATTAATTTTAATATTTAATAACCGGAGCAAATTTCCAATGATAAACATAAGTAGATAGGTACCCTAAAATATATACTGGCCCATGCACGTCACATCACTTAGTTCCCTGTTCCATAGTAGTGTGGCGGCATCTACAACGCCACATGCGAACTACGCATCAAAGACCTGACGTCACACAAATCCTGCATCGCGCAATTAGAGTTCTCAACGTGCGCGATCAACACAATATACATATATAAGACTATCCGACATCAATCGTTGGGCACTGTTGCCCGCCAGGACACGACACCCGTCTGGTCTGAGGATCCTCCCTTTTCTATAGAGGATGAGTGAACTGTACACCCTGTTCCTCATAGGTGCCTCTAAATTGGTGACCCCGAGTATGAACGTCAGCGCCAGCTTTCATGCAGCTACTTCAGCGTGACGTCATCATCATCACTCCGTTAGGTAGGTACCTCAGAAGTAACACACCTAGATAAGATAATAATCTATTTAGTTTTTACTTTATTCGTATCTACACTATCTACCTACTAAGATAAGATGATATGCGCACACGGACGTGCGCGTACTTCTCTTCCCGAGTTCAATTCGACACCGATTGTGTGCAATTACCACGCTTTCATGGCAAGCACGGTACATACCCACCAAAAACATTACAGTGTTCAAAAAAAATCTTGCTAGCTTTTACAAAACGTTTGACAGCCGCTAGCTACAATGCTGGCAGCGGCCCCATCATCGCGGGGCCCTGGGCTCTTGCCCATTGTGGCCAATAGATAAGACGGCTAGTGTTTAATTTTGCAAGCTGAACACGGTTTTGATGGGCATGTACTGTTCTATAAAAGCCTGGTACCTAACTAATTTCCGATCGGCGTAATAGTTGTACTTTTGTTTTGTTTGTTTTGCTGAATTTTATATAAATGGTTACTAATGCTCAGCAATGCAAAATTGATATGTACACTACACTTAGTGGGGTGCTTGTGGTAGGATTTACCCTCGAGAACCATCTGAACCATTACAATGGTCACCCAAAAGGAATAACTTTCATAAGTAAATCTGACCTGAAAGCCTTTTAATTCAAGGAGCCTAACTATCAATGGAGGGAGCTGTAATGGGTGCTGCACAAACATGAGGACACCTAGGTCACGAGAATATAACTTTTAATCATAATTTTTTATGCATAGTCTTAAGAATTCCTATGGATCACTAACCTATGTATAAAATCTAGCAGTATTACCGGATAGGCGGTTTAGCTGAATATTCTGCTTGTCATATTATGTAGATAAGGACAGAAGAAACCATTATCCTATATGGAATCGGCATGTTATAGACTAGATCATTTTATCAATTTATTGAATACATAAAATACAATACAATTTAGTGATTATTTTGGTAACTTACATACATTTAGCATTTCAACTAATATATTTAACGATGGATATTTCTGTGCACCACTCGTGAGTGTCACTTTTAATACTGTTAGTACATTGGCAAGCAAGAATCCTCCGACTGCACCGAGGTAGCATGGTATTGGCCACTTCTGCCAAGGAGTGTTCCAGTCCAGAGGGATGACTATGGCCCCAACCCAAGCTCCGCAAACTGTCATCATGGCATTGCTAACCAGCATCTCAATAATAGTGTCTTTTCCATAAGTTCTGACTCCAAATAACAGCTGCAAAGATGACTCGATCCCACTATGAAGTAACATAGGAAATACTGTGAGTAGAGTAAGTAGCGATGACAGCATCAACGTCTCCTCATGACACTCAAGCACCGGCGCTCCGAATAATATAATCCCAATAAAGTATGTGAACTTGGCACACAACAGATAAACGAATCCTTTCAGGATGTCTCCAGCAGTATTCTTGCTCGCCTTGTTCTTCTTTCCGTGGATATCATTACTAGAGTTCAAGTAGAATGATTTCAACAACTCCGCCACGAAAATAAGACCCAAAATAAAGCAGGATGACCCATTGCCGACTGAGTAAAGAATGCCTCTATAGGATATAAATGTGATGATACTCGGTAAATAAATGCATGTTATCAAACTAGATATTGTTACTTTTCGTAGTTCCAATTGATCGTTTAAGGAAAACATGTCCTTTTTGATATTTAGCACAAAACCTATAAGTAAAAACCCTCACTTCTGGGATTTGGTCAAATCTATCAGACTTGGTTGGTTCAGGTTGGTTGTTGACTAATTGTTGTTAATTTGACACTTTGACAGTGACATTTAGGCGTGTGCACAGCTGACACTTGACATTTCAGCTGTATTTTTTCTATGGCAATAAATGCCTAAGGCCTAATGTACACGATATAAGTTCCTTTTAACATACAACAAAACAATAACGAATGAATGACATCCGTCATCCAGTTGCACCGATTCTAATTTGACAGTACAGTGGCCAGCACATCAAGCTACTAAAATGTGTCAAATTTCTTTAGTAGATTTTAAACTTTATCGCTAAAGCATTAGGTTCAAGTTTGATTGGGAAAGTTTGACAGTTTTGGGTAGCTTGATGTGCTGGCCACTGTACATTTTACTATTGTTGCTTTCAACATACGAAATGAACAATGTGATATGCACTAGGCTAGACTAAATTTCTAACGCTTTTTGCAATTTGCAACTGAACTAATGAGACTAATAAATTAAACTATTTAAAATAATGGAAAGTGTTTTCATGTTAAAATATCGATAGTTCGTAAATGGCAACTAGACGAAAAACGTCAAAATAAAATTATACGTGGCAACATTTTTCTTGCAAAATCATAATAAAATTCCGTAAAATTCTCAGTGAAGTGAATGAAGTATAATCAGACGTGATCGATATGACGACACCAACTTTATAAATGAAAGGTGCCGTTGGCCGTGCCACCAGTTGACTGAAAACTGTGAGACGTTCGGCTACAGTGCGAGCCAACGTTCATACACAAATCTCGTATAATAACATATTTCAAAACTGTACTTTGTGTCGCAAGTGTTTTGTGTGTCATTGATTACATAAAAAAGTAAAAATGCGGTGCCCGTTCATAGGATCGTTGAACCAGGCCTTCGTAAAGAATTACGGGGCGACTCTTATGAAACAATACGGAAACTACTGCCCCATAGTAACTCGCGGATTCCGTTCTCTCGGCGTTGACGAGACCAAGTGCCCATTCATCCAGCAGAACGTGGGCATCTCCGAGGCGCCCAAAGAGATGACCGAGGACATCACGGAGCCCGCGCAGTCGTACCACTACGACAAGTTCTTCCACGAGCAGATCAGCGCCAAGAAGAGAGACTACTCGTACCGCATCTTCAGGAAGGTGTCGCGGTTGGCTGCGGACGGCGTGTACCCGCAGGCGCTGGAGGGACCCGACAACCATCGCGTGACTGTCTGGTGCGCCAACGACTACCTCGGCGCGTCCCGCCATCCTGTCGTTCAAGATGCAGCCATCAATGCCATCAAGTCTTATGGTACCGGAGCAGGAGGAACCAGGAACATCGCTGGAAACTCTCAGATGACTGAGAAACTTGAAACTGAAATAGCCAACCTGCACAAGAAACCTGCAGCTTTAATATTTAGTTCATGTTTTGTTGCAAATGATGCAACATTGTCGACATTAGCAAAAATTCTACCTGGCTGTTTAATCTTTTCTGATGCTGGGAACCATGCATCAATGATACAGGGAATTCGGAATGGTCGATCACCAAAGCAGATATTCAGGCACAATGACCCAAATCACTTGAGAGAACTATTGTCTCAATCGCCAGAAGGCGTCCCTAAGCTAGTCGTATTTGAGACTGTCCACTCGATGAGTGGAGCAATTTGTCCTTTAGATGAAATGTGTAACATAGCCCACGAGTATGGTGCTCTAACATTTGTTGATGAAGTCCATGCTGTGGGGCTTTATGGGAAACATGGTGCTGGTATAGGAGAAGAGAGAGGGATCCAGCACAAGATAGATATAGTGTCTGGAACATTAGGGAAAGCATTTGGCAATGTCGGGGGCTACATAGCTGGGTCTTCCCTATTGGTTGACACAGTGAGATCTCTGGCTCCCGGCTTCATCTTCACGACGGCGCTACCGCCGCCCGTGCTGGCGGGGTCTTTAGCCGCTATTAGACTCCTTGCAAGCGAGGAGGGCAGGAGCTTGCGGGGGAAGCACCAAGCTATTGTGCGATACTTGAAGCTGTCACTCCTCGTGGCCGGTCTGCCACAAATGCCTTCAGTCAGTCACATCGTACCTGTACCTATCACGGGCGCCGACAAGGTGGCGGCCGTAGCCGAGTCCTTGATGAAGAGGGGCCACTACGTGCAAGCCATCAACTACCCTACGGTGGCGCGCGGCGAGGAGAGGCTGAGGTTCGCGCCCGGCCCCTACCACACGCCCGAGATGATCGACAGCCTCATCACTGCCCTTACCGAAGCATTCCATGAGAACAATATAAGTTTCAATGAGTTCATGAAGAACGGGACGTGCCGCGAGTGCAGCATGGAGTACAAGGTGGACATCGCGTACGAGGAACCCTTCAAGTATACGCAAGTTGCGTAGTTTGACCTTGGCATGACCGTGTATCGACCATGACATTGGGCGCTTGGTATAATTTAAAAAAAAGTATATGTAAAGCTAAGCTATAAAAATGTATGTTTATATTTTGTTGTTGTTCTATTGTGGTTCGTGGTTCATGTTAGGTTGAAATTAAAACGTGGTATCATGGAGCTCAGTCATTTTATTTAATCCCAGTACTTGATGACGCCATCCCAGCCTGCCGTGAGCAGTTTGCTGGGTTCGTGAGGGTGCCAGAGAGACGTGATGCAGACGCCGTCGTGCGCCTTCCATTTCTTATACAGTTTAGTTGTCTTCCAGTCCCAAATGTAACACTTTCCGTCCGCATCGCCGGACACGAGGTAACTGTAACAAACAAACGATGTTATGTAACAGTGGACATGTTACGCTTCTTTTTACTTATTCAATAGATATGTCGGCATAACATGATAACTAACATTGGAGACCGATTGTTGATAAGTTAGTAACAGCAAAAAATTGCAATAACATCCGTACTTTACGAGTTACTAATGGCTCATTAATGGGTTACCTAAATTAATTAGGTAAGTATAGAAATCCCCTACAACATTTTATTTTCGTAGTAAGCCTAATGAAAACAGTGTGACTCAGCACTAAAAATAACATGGAGAACGGTAGTAGTTGCAACATTAGTTCATTATTGCATTTTCTGATCGGTAATCGAATGTTGGCTGACCAAGCAAAAAAATTACCGTTGGACGAACGGATTCACTTCGCTACATACAACTTCTATATGACTGTTGCTAACTCGCTTCTTTAAAGAAAAAAACTAAGGTGAATCCCTTACTGAAATAACTTCTGAATATTTTCAAGTTTGTGGTACCTACAGATTAGCAATCAAAGGCTTGAAATATTGTAACGAAGTGATAAAACGACTTTATACAAAGATGTTACGATAGTTTGTATGATTTATCTAGCTAATGTAATTCCGGATAACATAACAACAACAATATCGATATGGAGTGGAACTTATCACGATTATGCATTACATAGGTACACTTAATTATAAGTACCTAGGTAGATAGTGATCAAGGTATTTGCATGCCCACAATCCAACGAAAAATCACTGCTGATATAAGCCTAGGAATTCATTCATCTTTTTAGACCTGCGCAACGTCTGCAGATTTTACATTAGTAATACGCACTTGACCTTTGTAGAGGACAAAACCGATTGGGTCAATGTTTCAGGCGTCTGAGACTGAAATTATAACGCAACACATTTTCGTGAACGATTAAGACTAATCTGTTTCATTTTGACAGTTCAACAACATTCATTGCGTTATTGACGTTGTTGATTTTTTTTTCGAACTTACGACCTTCAAGTCGTAAGTCGGGGCCACCAATGCCTACCTGTTTACCACTGCACCATTGGGTTTGTGCAAAGAAATTTTAATTTGGCAGGCTACAGTGAAGTACCTACTTAATTAATCATCTTATTAATGCTAGAGTTTGACAAAATTTCAATTCACAAACCGCTTCCGTCATTACCGTCTATTTCCTATGACTACATTTTCGGGGCAAAATTATCTGAGTTCTTGTATACAATTTGATAGTATAAATAATGTTGTATCAAACAAACTAGTACTAAAACTATATAGGCAACGGAATCGTCGGCGTCGTTCAGAGTTCCGACCTCGGGGGCCAAGGTTCTGCCCATTTGTTTGTTCGCATACTTTCAGCGTAGCGTTATGACGCGTTTCGTATAATATGGTAATGGTAAGCATTTGCATTGAATTAATATAAGCAGTTAATCTTTGCTGGGATTGGTTAAAAATCTGTTTCTTTCCGTGTAAACTTCACAGACGTCATGGGTATCGATATGAAAACACAATATAACATAAGAAAACAGTTTTTCTCAAGTCATACACAACAAACAGCGGTCCCAAAAAAAACATTATATCTTTAATTTTTTATTTATCTAGTTCAGATAATATGGATCACCGCATCTGCAAAGTTTAGCTAGCCAATTTAATATAACCCCGTATATTGACGCTTAGGTATCTAGCAATTTAACACAAATCAAGGAACAAGTATCTAAGAATGACTTCAGATTTCAGCCGATAGTTTTTTTTTTTTGCATTTTATTTAGGATTAGGACTCCTCAAGATTATAACTAGACTTGATTTTTATTTTATTTGACATTTGTTACTGCCGTGTACGGTCCTCGGCCCCTTTGGCCCTCCACGTGACCAGTAACAAGGTATATCCTACTCTAGTTGCCTATGGGGACCCCACTCCAATAGTGCAGGTGTCCCGAACGCTTTGGGAATACTGATGTAGGATTAATATCGATATGAGCAAACTAATTGGCTAATACCAAACAAAGCTTACAGGGACCGAAAACCTTTATAAATTACGGTAAAAGTATCGAAGAATTTTGGTTACTTCTACGACTAAGGTTATCGCTATATGGGTAACCCTGTAGAAGAAACATGTTACCTCTTTTAAGTTACCGTTTTAATACCGGTTACAAACACACATTCGATGCGCGCCCTTTGACTAATGCCGAGGGCACGGATAAGATAGAGGATTGTTTTTTCGGTAACCGGTATTAATGCTGGTTGTATTCAATTTAAGGTAACTTGTACTGTGTGTAACTAGTAACCGAAAAAAACCCATATTGATCATACCGGTTTCGGTCCCTGCTTGATTAAGAGCCCACACAACCTCAGGTTTTTATCTCGCTCGCACCATACTACTCGCGGACTGAGTGCGAGCGAGACGGAGGCGGCTCTAAATCGGTAAAAGTTCATAGTCGCTGCTTTATAGTTAGTTCAGTTAGTGTGCCAAGTTTCATGATCTAATTTGAAGTATTGTTCGAATAGCAGCGGTTTATTGTTCGATTTGGAGGTAACTTTGGATTTTTTTTCTATCGAGATTTTTTTATGAAATCGTGTTTTCGGCTGACATAGTCGCTAACATTAATCCTCAACTTTAACATATATTTATTTCAAAATTAAATAGTTTCGATATAACGGCGGATCTTGCTAAACAATTTGACGACATATATAGGGCCTTAATCCCAGTAGTGCCGTGGGATATTTTCAGACATCCACGCGGGCGAAGCAACTGGCTAAAGCCAAAAGGTAGTACACACGGCTACATAACAAGCTATACATTCCCAGCAAAAGCTGACCTCTCATTGTACGGAATTCCTATACAATGCGAGATAGGCTTTTAATGCAAATATATAGTTTATTATGTAGCCGTGTGTACCTAATATTTTTTGTTTATCAATTGGTCAGTTTCAGGAACCATTTTTGGAAAATCATTTGATAGTGTGATCAAAACAAAAAACTTATTAATAAAGGTAATAATTAATAAGTTTTTTTTTTAAAGTTCGTTTTCTTGAAAAACAATGATAATAGCATTCCAACGATGTTTACTATCTTTATTTAAACCAGATTTTGTCAGTTTTTAATCATACTTATTAAATATTCCACCGCTTGAGTATTTTTACCGTTAAATAAAATATTTCGTAGACTTGACATGATAACACGAAAAAGCGTGTTAAAAATGACACTATCTTGCAATCATCAATGGAAAATCTAGGAGATAAACGTCCCAGACATGTCGAAGCGAACGATGCAACCAACTCACATTTATTATTTTGATAGATATACTTATCTGTCTACATGATATGCATGTAAAGGATTGACAGCATAAGCATAATCAGCCTATATTGTTCCAACTGCTGAGCTCTCGATGAGAGGGAGTGGGCCATAATCTACCACGCGGGCCAGTGCTGGTTGGTATCTTCCAACCCGTACTGGGGGCAAAATAAGACATGGAATCTCGAGAACATGCGTGCATCAACGGTGAAGGAAAACATCGTGAGGAAACCCTCACGATGTTTTCCTTCACCGTTTCGAGAGCAGTAGTGATGAAATTATTTACACAAAGTAAAGCGCCTGTCAGGGTTTGAACCTACGACCCACAACTCGTAAGTCGTGGCCGTGACCACTGAGCCACCCATAGATATATTTCTATGGAGCCACAACTGCTCTCAGTGGTAACAGCCAGGATTCAGGAGTCAGGATTCATATTATGATCCAACCAATATGTCTGGACTTTAAAAGAGACTGTGACCTCTGAGTTTGTTTCGGCCTTTCTTCTCAGAGTAGTCAGATAGGAAACGCCGACCTCATCTAATACTTAGAATATTATTGACGTGTAAAAGTGTTTCTACAAACCTATTTACAGAAAATAAAATCATTTCATTTCAGGATTGGCAGAAAACCCAAAATTACAAAGCCTCTATAGAGATTAAGAACTTTATATTACAGTAATTCACTAAGGTAGATATAAGTTCTCCAATGGATCTGGACAAAAGGACCACTAACTAAACGCATGGGAGGAAAACTCAATGAAATAGGTAACCTCGCTGGTAAGCTGATGATAATATAACACAAACTATGGCTGCTAAATTGGGTATCAGGTATCCTCAGTAACAGAACAATCCAGAATAAAATTATAAAAATAAGTACCAATTTTATCACACATAATCTTTACAAACATGTGGTAATCCTTTTTTAGATTGTAGCTACTTCACTAGACAATAATCGATCACTATTTTGACAATAGTAGTAGAATATACCTATAGATGAGAAACAAACAATGTGTCACTCTTAAGATTACTGGTTGTGTTATCTCACATACAGGTTCCAAATCGATTGATATAGATATCAGTCAATTAATCACGAGGTCATCATCTGCCTACCCTTTTTTTTCAGTCTAAAGGTCAGATAGGCAGTCGCTACATGTAAAATACTGCATCCGGTTAGACTGGAAGCCGACCCAAACATAGTTGGGAAAAGGCTAGGCGGATTGGTACGGATAGTATCTACCTAACGTACACATTTTCATAAATAAAAAGGAAATTATATATCAAGACCGCCCGTATTTTTTGCACTGCTGAGCTTAGCAGCAAAAAATTTCAAAGAATAACAATAACATGAGCAATGCCATAATCAATATTCTTGGCAAGAACATAACTTAACGGTGTCAGGAAGACAATATCCGCATACAGATTGATTTCCTTAGCTTTTCCATAATTGAAGATGAAATGGATGCTGATGTGTCGGGAGCTAGTTCAAAGCGATTTTTTTATACCTTAGGTAAAGTTTCGTCACAGACAATGACGCATACACAGTTCGATTATAAGCAGTTGTAGAACCCAAAAACTCATAACTCTCTGGCCCATGGCATATCCCAATTTATTTGTGCCACCTCTTATCCTATCCCCTTTTTTTTTGGCTGGGAAATTATCTAATAACTTCTCCTGCTCTGGGCGGAGCGGGAGGGCGAGTCAGACTCTTACTGACTAAAACCCACCCGTTATCCTTCAGTTGCCAGAGTATTGCCATGCGCCGCGGTAACCCTTTTGGAGTTTACCGCGACTTATCTTGATCTCTGCGTGCCACCGACAACGATGTCGTGGAACAAAGTTTTGGGCCAATAAAATTGAATACACTCTCGTGCCATCGAAACGACGATGAAGAAGACGAAGTTCCAAATAACTGGTCAGAGAAAAACCTATGACTTACCACGCATGGAAGACGGACAGACAGACATTCAATTTAAACATAAAAAGTTTACACGTGCTAAAATAAAATACAAACACTCCAATGCAAGTACATAGTAAAGTCATTATAGTTTTATTACTAAAACTATTGCTGTAATTATTTACATAATTATATACTCAATCACGTTCTAATAAATAGTAGGTAAGGAGTGAATCTTTACTATAAATAAAATGCAAATACAATAGGAGTATGTTAGGTTCGTTTCAGGTGGCGTTCTATAGTTTCTGCCTACCCCCATGGGAAGGTGTGAGTTTATGTATTTATGTATGTAACAAAACCTATCAAACAGTAGTATCTACTTGAACATTATACATATAAATACCTGACTTGAACATTTTTGACTTGGTTTTTCCTGTTTTCACCCGGTTTAGAACTGATGACACAACAAACATGATGACAGCAAGCCATTCATGGAGTCATCTATAGCAGATACATAAACGTGTTCGCAGAAATGCAGGAAATATGTGACCACAGAGAGCCTACATTGTTATAATAACATCCTGAACACTTCAGTCAAGAGCCACTACTGTTCAATACAATCATGCATATTTCCGTAAAACGTTCAATATGCATGATTACTGCAGTGTTTGGAAACGGAACTGATTCAGAACAGATTCGGCCTGAAATATCTTGGTTTTATGTGATGAGATTGAAATCTGTCACACCAAATTCTGGCTACAGGTATATACTTACTAACTAAAATTATAATTAGTTATTATTGCTGCGCACTAAAAAGTTATCTCAGAGTCTTGAAATTCGTAAAAATATTAAAACAAAACTCTGCTTTATAAAATGATTAAAAGCGTTCTCATTTGGAGTGACCTTAATGAGCTTCAATATAAATAAGAAACTATAACTATAGCATTGGAGATAAAGAGCAGTACATAGCTATGTGTTTAATAATTTAGCATAACATTGTAGAGTTGCATGGAACTGACAAACAATTCTATGCGTGACTAGACTAGGCTCATAGCAACTGTATCCGCCTACTAACTAATACCTAAGAGACAATATTTATACAGGTATATTTAACAAAAACTAGTTTTTTTTTACCCATAGGTGTTTGGCTTAAAATTCTAAAAGCTATGCCAAAAAATCTCTCGAGTTCTCTCTCTCTAGATACGAAATTATTCAAAATCGGGGAACAAGCCATGCTACTTCCGCAAGTAAACCAATAATCCAATTCTGTTATTATGTTGGTCATTCGGTCAATGCCCTAGGACATGGTTACATTTTGTAAGTAGTTAACAAAAAAAAGCCGTACTAGAAGTCAATTAAATGTTACCTTTAATTTTGTTTCATGCGCAGCGTTGGTACCGAAGGACCAAAAATTGTGCACGCAGATTAACTCTGATCAGTATTTTGTTGTATCCAATTGTTAGGCATCTATTTAAAGATGGCCCAGTGACCTTTTTACAAACGTAGTACTTATATCCTTGAACCCAGTACTTATTAGTTTATACTACTTGGAAACAATAGATAAAGGTACGCCTCTGCTAACGCCGCAGCGGAAAAACCCAAATCTGTTACATAAGAGCTCATTTGTGCCATACAAATTCGACAAAAGTAATACGAAATTACAAATACGTCTTCATTCAAAATACTGCTATATTCAGAACATCAAATATTTTCATTTCAATGAGAATAAATTATATTTGGGTTAGTGTTTTTAAGAGTTTTAGCTGTTTTAAGCGCCCACATTATTTGGATTCACGCCTGACTTGCGTACCGAAGCCCTACTTTGTTGCCAAGAATAACGCTCCCGAAATACAATACCAGTTACAACCAAAACAGTGGCAAAGGTCGATCGCCGCGGCCGTAGATTACAAAACATTTACGGACCGAATGACGAATCAATTGAACATGAAAGAAAAACTATGATTTGATTTGAACTAGAGTGCTTCTTCGCATATTTTCTCTTTCGAGAATTAGTCGAATTCGACAAACGTAAAGACGATGAACTCGGTTAAATAATACACTGTAGTCAATCATGCCCAATATATAAATCAGTCCATTCGCCAAGCTGTCTCATCTCATTTTACAGTTTGTACATTTTCAACAAACCAGTGTACAAACATGAACTCTTGTAGTTCACATGTTGATGTCAATACAAAAATACTACAAGAAAAGAAAGGCCTAAAAACCCAGGTCACGAGTTTGTCCTAGATATTTGACCTCCTACCAGCCAATTGAGGGAGGACCACTTGTACTTCAAGTAGCTAGGAAAACGTAACACATGGTCACAACCAAACAATTCACTATAATAGGGCCAAGCTGCTCTATCGAGACTTTGACATCAGTGTAGTAGACTGAAAGTGGTAGCTAATCGATTTACGAATAAAACCATGTTAGTGTTCTTGAATATTAAAAAATTGGCGCGAAAGGACCATTTTTGGACTATCGTTAGCAAATAGTAAATAAGCGTGTAGGTTAAACGAAACAATGCTGTTTAATACAGGTTACATTTTCAAACCGTTATTATGTACTTCACACAAAACCTTTAAATACATTCGGGTTCGTTCGAATAAACCGTTGGTTTTTGGAGGACTCTTTACAAAAAGGATTTTTCCGGTTTATACGGAAGCCCAATAAATAAACGCCGCGTGCTATTCAGTTTTAATTTATCGCAGCATTTTCACAAGTAGTCACACACAAGTTGCAACGCGTAAAGGCTCGTACACACTGGCGCGATATTGAGGGTGCGACACGGGTCGCCCTGCCCGTTGCGCCCGCGATATTGCGCCAGTGTGCTCGAGCCTTTTACCGGTTCCGAGCCCAGCTTGTAGGTCATACGTAACATAGTTACTGACACACTATTATCTAAGACATGATTTTAGTGTCTGAATGGCAGTAGTTCCTGCTAATCTAATCTGATATGATATGATTTTGATAAGGAATCACGCGTGCCGAGCGCTCAAAGTCTATAGAACTGTTTGATAACGATCGGCCAGTGACCACGATTGCATCAAACGGAAGTTTTCCTATAAAAATACTCTATGAATAAATTACTTGTCGTTGTTGTTGTTGTGTTGAAATAGTTGTCGTTTGTCTATAGTGGTCATAAGCGCTACTGATGAGCAAATGGTCATTGGCTGTGGGATGGTTATTGCCGCAGCCCAGAGTCGTGCCCAGTTGATGGCACGCTCCCTATTACATGGGACTTAAACATAACTGGCGAAATGTGGGTGTACTATAGGTAAGCCTCTGTCTAACCCTCGTGATGCAATGTTATGAGTATTCTTCTCAGTCTGTTATGTCTATGGGTACCGAGTGCAATTCAATGACACATTATGTATATAAATATGACGCATTTAAGGCAGACGTGACCTACGACATTAGATACATGCATTTAAATCCCATGGAGCATTTTGTAGTTTCAGCCAGATACCTAGTCACCCTCGTCAATTAAAACAAAAATTACGTTGAACTTTCTGTGACATGACACATCGGGTACATGTATGGTAATTATAGTGTGGCGGCATCTACACCGCCACATACGAACTACGCATCAAAGACCTGACGTCACAAATCCTACGTCGCGGTATAAGAGTTTACCGAGCGATTAACATATATAACACTATCCGACATCAATCCTTGGGCAATTGCCCGCCAGACACAACACCCGTCTGGTCGAAGGATCCTCCCTTTCTATAGAGGATGAGTGAACTTTACACCCTGTTCCTCTTACCTCTAAAATAGAATAGAGTCAAATGTGCAAATCTGATTCTTCGATTTAACTTCAGCACCCTAATTGCGTAAAACACTATCAATCACAATCTGTATATTTTGAAGGATATTGCTAATCCATTGCTTCTTATGATCGAAAAATATAAACATCGCGATGAATATTGTTTAACTGTCAAAATGAAAGCCATTGCTACTGTAAGTGTGTTACGTAATAACCATGCTGTTTAGTGTTAGAAAACATAACATGTTTGTAACTGTTTACACACTGAACTTAAAATCATTTTCTAGACAAAAATATGCCCAATCACGGGACATCAGCAGTTATGTATAACATAAAATAAAATAACAATATTACTTATATAACAAAACAATAATATTATCAATTACTGTAATCTAGGACAGTAACTAAAAGTAACGATGACAAACTGTTTTTCAAAGAAACATTCTTCAGAATCGCACTGCGGGTCAAAGCACCAAAGATACCAGTATAGTTTGACTGCAGTTAAAAATGGAACTAATGAAAATTTGACACCGCTGCGCCGCCATGCAGCCTCAAGATATACAATCTCGTACACAGATCTTTTCACGGTCTTTGATCTTTTGGATCTGGCGGACATAATCGGAACTAATATGGCACCGCCATAAAATACAATAGTCGTAGATATATTTAGTTACCTATTCCGCTTAACTATTCCTAAAGCTTAACTTTTCCAATACAATTTCTGCAACTACTTCACAAATGTTGACCAACAACGCCCCTCATGTGTCATTCAAGCGCCAAAAGATCGTTGTAGACTGTATTTTCCCATTTGTAAATAATGGTTTCTTTAGGCTCATATCTCACAAGGACAACAAATACATGACGAAAAGAACAATTTAGAGCAAAATATGCGTTACATCCACGCAAAGCGGTCATCGCTCAGCATAGGTACTGCTGCGAGCCTGCGACCCTATGCGAGACAGACCCACAACTCTGGTTTGTCTGCAGCTTCGTCCGCGTGGACGTCGAAAATTATCCCACGGGAATAACCTATGTCATAACCCAGGTCATCGTCTACCCGTGTGCTAAATTTCATCCAAATACGTTCAGCCGTTTTAGCGTGAAAACGTAACAAACAAACTCACTTTCGCATTTATAACATTTTATTATATTATATAGTTAGGATTACGATGCTGCTGCTGCAAGGTATGCACTATGCACAGCCCGGGACAGCATGGGTCACGTTTATCATAAAATTTTACATAAGGTATGATAACGATCATGATTACTCATATTATGCGTGCCACCGTGATCGTTTGCTAAACGACTATCATTATAGCACCCACGGCGAGTAATGGGACTCCTTATAAGGAAAACTAGATGGATTGTGAATACAAAGAATTTGCTAAAGTAGGAAGATAGATTCGGGCAGTGTGGTGAAGAGCACGGCTTCCCACCAAAATAATACTTCCATGGAGTCAGTTGAATATCTTTTTAAGTTCATTAACCTGATAATACAAAGAATTTGTACCTTCTTACTGCCTTTGGTTACTAGCCACTTCGCTTCACAAGAGTGTTCATGATTCTCATGATTCATGATCATGACCCACTCTCTCAGTTAGTTTTTTTTAAAGCACCAAATAAAGAAAGAATATCAATTTATTTGACCCAGGTTAAGGCAAGTACGTAAAGATGTTTGCGCGGTATATTTTCAATCATTTACTTATACGCACGACACAAAATGACCTGCCGAGAAGCAACAGGACCAGTTATTGCACAATACAAAAGAAATAATACAACAATACCATATAAATATCATATTAGCATATGATTTTCTGGACCAACTCCGTAAACTTAATGGCTTATTAGAAGTTCAACTTTTACATATAGCATCATAAGTAAAGCTGGTCCTAATGTGGTCTGAAAGCCCAAAGTACAATTAATGTCAATTGATGTAGGTATTCAGAAACTTTTTATGACAGGATGCCTTTTCCCCAGCTGTAGGACGATTATAAAAGGAGTTAAAAAGTTAACTTTACAAACTTTGAAATCGCGAAAAAAAACAGCTATCTCATAATATTTATAACTTATAAACTTTAGTATGGAACCGCAGATTTTTATTTTCGCGAAAACAAGTTGGTCCCATAATAAAAGTTATTCAGTTCGATGGTAGCTAAAGCACTCTTTAAAAAGTCAACTTTTTAACACCTTATATTATGTTTATAAAGTTTGTATTGCATCTACTGAATTTAGTGTCCTACTTAGTTAAGTGTTTAATGTATTAGGTATGTGTAACGTGTTGAGTGCTATGTTATGTGTCAATATTATGATGGGTATGGATCAAACTAAACGCTGTTTAACCTAACATTGTCAGTTACATAACAAAATAAACAAACAATGGAATGTCAGCGCAGCTCTTGACTGCCAATTAAATTTCTCTGTTTTCTATGCCATCAAAGAGAAAATGTTTCTACAAAAATATTTAGTTAACAACTGATTAATAAAGATATGTTTTGTAACGAATGATAATTCGTAACAAAAGTAGTAATTTTAATTGGTCACGTAGTCTTTATATAGTTATGCAGTAAAATGTCATAGGTACACCGCTATTCAATTCAATTAATCTTTATTGCAATCCATAATGTACACATACAGGTGGTAAGTATATTAATAAATAGAAACAGTTATGGACCCTGTCGGGCACAGATTCTTTTTAAATAAGTAGGAGAGAGGAAGAGCGTATGCAATTTTCTTAGATTTTGTCAAATCTTATGCAATTCTCCGTTTTCCTTGCCATCAAAGAGAAAATGTTTCTAGAAAATATATTTACTTAACAACTGATTAATAAAGATATGTTTGGAAATCATCCATTATTCGTAACACCAGTAGTAATTGAAATTGGTCACGTAGTCTTTTTTATAGTTATGCAGTAAAATGACATACACCGCTACTCTACTCAGATAATTTGCATGGAAGATACTACACTGACACGAATATTACACCGCTTGGTAGGTTTTTTATTTCCAATACCTACCTATTTACCTGTAGGAATGCAATTTTATTCGAATTTATCAAAGACTAGTAAATTCTGTAATGGCGTCGTAGCCAGGCGCTTATCTCAGTGACAACTTTAAAATTGGTCCTTTTACGCGTCAGGGAAAAAGGATCAAATTTTGAGAAATGATCATACCTAACAGGAAAGTCAACGAATTCTGCTGAATAGGCATCCTCTCGTTGAATGACTCAAATGCTGTAGTACCTACATAAAAATAAATTATCTACATAGTACAACGTGCTACAGGAAGGATTCATGCAAATTCTCATCATTAGAAATACGCGAACGCGCGCGCATTGCGAACTTTCGACGTTTGGGAGCATTTAGTGCGCGGAATTTCAAAATCTTGAGTGAATTAACTACACCACCTGTACCTGATACTGATACCAGCTGCAGTGCAGATGCCAAGGTTTTCGTTGAAGCCTAGATGTGACGATACTGATGACAGTGACAACAAATATCATACTTTCGGCCGAAAGACGTCCACTGCTGGTCATAGGCTCCCAAGAACCGCCACTTCGACCGTTTCTGTGGCCTTCACAAAGTCATCGATCCACCTTGTGGGAGGCCTTCTAACGCTACGTCTTCCGCCACGCAGTCGCCACTCCAGAACCTTTCGGCCCCATCTGCCATCTGTTTTGCGAGCAATATGCGTGCCACTTAAATTTGGCAATTCTTCGGGCTATGTCGGTCACCTTGGTTCTCCTACAGATCTCTTAATTTCTTATTCGATCACGTAGGGCAACCCCAAGGATAGCCCTCTCCATTGCCCTTCGGGTGTCCTCATAACTGAGGAATCATTGCTGGCACAACTCTGATATAAACTAGAGTGGCTATACCTAATCCTACCTAATATTACAAATGCGAAAGTGAGTTTGAATGTTTATTACGCGTTCACGCTAAATCGGCTGAACGGATTTGGATGAAATTTGCCAAATGGGTAGACCATGACCTGGAGAAGGCCAAAGGATACCTTTTATCATGATATTCCCATGGGATCGAGACTTATGCGGCTGAAACCGCGGGGCGCAGCTAGTTACCGCTAAATCGTTTCCAATGAAATTGTTGACCTCGTAATATCGATGACGCGATCAGCTAATGATACTACACTTAACTGGTTTTGAATTATCACCTTCGAGCAAATGTATGTTAATTAATATAGACAATTATTCCGCTAAGTATAGTAAAAGTATGTAGGTGTTGAATCCTGAACCATTGAATATCTAATATCATTGTATCCATACTAATATTATAAAGAGGTAAAATGTGTGAGTTTGTATGGGGTAATCTTCGGAACTGCTAATCCGATTCCGAATAATATGTCACTAATGGGAAGCTACATTATCCCTAACTGTCATAGGTAAGGTTAAAAAAAAACCCGCAGACAAAGTTACGGGTAGATATTGGAATTTAGTGGAAAACATAATTATGTCCTGTGAGTATAAGAACTCATCTAATTTTAAGTAGGCGCTCAATTTCAACAAATAATTAATGCATGTTGTGCTTACCTGTAAGATATTGGTACACTAATCTTTAAGTCTATTGGATGTATCTCATATCTTTGTACCGGTGTATTCAATTCGTCGCCAACACCGCAAAGGGGCGACCCTCAAATAAGAAAATTTTACAGGAGAGCCAATAAACGTTTTTTTTCTTGAACTGATTTTGAGATACGCCGTCAATATTTTTTCGTTTCTATTAGTCTTAGAGCTTCGCCCTTTTGTGAAGATATAGAGCTCGACAAATTGAGCATTTTTGTATACTTAACTATTTTTGACCGTTTTTATGAGGTTCGCCCCTTTGCAGTGTTGGCGACGAATTGTTGGTGAGCCAAATAAAAAAAAAATATAGGTAAATTGCTGTTCCAATATCGCTAATAACTGACTTCCCATCATTCATTCTGTTGCCCTTATCCCAATTTATTGATGGTCTGCGCAACATGTCTTTTTCTTCCATGCTTCTCTATTAGTCGTCATCTCGGTAGTCACCCCCTTTCTAGCCATATTATCTTTCACACAGTCCATCCATCGTTTCTTTGGTCTTCCCTTACTCTTATAGCCATCGACATTCATACTCAAAACTGGTCAGAAGTTTACTAACCAAAACAACCAAAATGAAATAGGTATTCGATCCGAAAACATTACGCAGTTCAAAATGGACTTGGAAATTGTCATATGGAAATGTTTCACAAAAATTTACTTAAATAAAAATATTCCTTTTGTGTATACAGCGACCGATCGTAATTATGCAAAGTTCCGACGTCAGTCACTTCGATTCAGGTTACGATAACGTGTTAAAACGATTTACCAATCTTTGGTAAACACGACGAGAATGGCAGTCATGAGTTCATGAATTTGAGAATACGTACATCAAGCCACTACAATCTGTCTAATTTCTTTAGTAGATTTTAAACTTTATCGCTAAAGCATTAAGTTCAAGGTTGATTGGGAAAGTTTGACAATTTCGGGTAGCTTGTTGAGCTGGCGTCTGTACATAAGGACCATTTTATTTTTAGTCGGATGAGGCGATACTGGTATAATTTTGACCTCACCGTCGTAAACAAGAGGTTTACAAAGAAAGATAATATGCCCGGTTACATCATTTGACAAAATATTTTGCCAAAAACAATGAGGTTCATGAGACTATAGGTACTATTACCTACAATTACCAAAAAACTGTAAAAAAAAATATTGAAGTATACGCTTTAAAAAAATCTAATTAATCCCCTGATATGTGCCCGGTCAAAAACTACAATTATTGACTAACTTACAATTTAAACTCTGGTGCATACCTATGTACCTACAGTCATTTACTTAAAAGATGGTCCGTGGAGTTTTCTTGCCCGTTCTTCTCCATAGATACCTACTACGCTTTGGAATGGGCAACTATCTGCATATTTCTGACTGCCGACACCTTTAATTCAAAAGTGCCTGTATATGGTTTAATTGAAATAAATGGTTTCGGTTATACCTCCTTTTTTACACCAGTCATTTTGGTGTATAAATAAACCAAACTGCTATGTCACCGTGAATTGCAAATCGATTTATTTAAAAGTCGCCTAACCAGTGATTAACACGCGTTTATAGCTGCAAGTAAGTGTAACTAACAATTTAATAAAATCTTGGAAGTCTGGAGGACCGGGGGAACTAGGACGAAGCACCTTATATGTATAGCTGAACGTCCTATTGACGGATGAAATAAAAATTAGAGATGCGCCGAATATTCGTTTTATATTCGGTATTCGGCGTATTCGGCAAATTTTGAGGTATTCTTATACGGCTGAATCATTCGGTTGACATGCCGAATGTATTCGGTTTAATTGATCACTGTTAAACAGCCTTTAGGGCAAAATACATTAAAGGAATCTCATAATCTAACAATCGTATTTATTAGAAATCGTTTAATGTAAGGTACTCAAACAAAGATAATATAATTAAACACGGGTAATCAAATACAACCTAGCATTAATTAAAAGAACAGTAATTTTTATTGCTGTAATCCCACTAGCAAATTATAATTATATTTTAATAGGAAAGGTTTACATATGCATAATCAATGAACTATGTTGTTTTCTCAAGTATGGCGCTTTGGAAATCTAGCGTGTATAAACTTGTTTGTGCGGCAAAACTATAGAACGGGGAACCGAATTATCCGGCAGTATATTCGTTTCGGTGAAACCACTATTCGGCGCATCTATACTTATAATAAATCTGTAGAAGTGAAAATTCTGTACATTGAAGATATCAAAAAAATAAATGGCAGGGGGTGTTACTAGACCGACACCGAACCCAAAAATTTGATTAAATTTTTTTTTGTCTGTCTGTCTGTCTGTATGTCTGTTTGTTCAGGCATCACGCAAAAACTACCGGTTCGATTACGATGAAACTTGGTATAATTATTCTTTAATATCCTGGGCACCACACTGGGTACTTTTTATCCCGGAAAAGTACCCTATCCTACGGTTGGGGGGTGTCAAAGTTTGTATGGAAGAATTTTAACGCGCTGTCCGATTAACTCGAAACTCAATATTTATACTTAAACCCAAAAATTAAAAATAACGTGTATCAGGATTTTTCGAAATTCAACCCCTAAGGGGGTAAAATAAGGGATGAAAGTTTGTATGAAAAATCTTATTCCTTGAGGTAATAAACATGAAACTTCGCACGAATAGTTATCTAAATAAATTATAAAGTTTGTAGTTTTTTGTTTTTTCTAAATTACCCCCTAAAAGGTTGGGGGGTGTCAAGGTTTGTATGGAAGAATTTTAACGCGCTGTCCGATTAACTCGAAACTCAATATTTATACTTAAAACCCATGGGGATGTATGGGGTAATTTCCGACACTCACGCGGGCGAAGCCGCGGGCAGCAGCTAGTCTCTAATAAAAATGCTTCTGCAGCATGAGATTTGCGGTGTCGAAACGTGCGATCAGCTGAGGACGTGATAAATCATTGCAAAGTACAATGAGTCAGCAAATATCTATTATACTGACATAACATCTATTAATTAGTGAAGGACTGTTTTGTTACGTCAGATATCTTTTATCCATGCAATAAAATTGACATTAGACAGTTTTTGTATGGACAATCTGGCAAACCGTTAAGTTTTTACTCATGGCAAGTTATGCCACGGATTAACCTAATCATCAACATCATCATTTCAGCCGAAAGACGTTCAGTGCTGGACAGGCCTCCCCCAAGTACCGCCATCGCCACTACGACCAGTTCTGTGCTTCCCACATGGAGCAGGTCCCTGCGATTCATTAACCTAATAGTGCCAATTAATTAGTAAAGCCAATTATATTATAATCCATATTAAAATAACTTCTGCTATTAAAGTTTCTTTTAGTTTATAATTACTGCGTGTTTAATAATTATCGTTCAATTTAGTTTCGGTTATCAATTATCACGGCCTCAGTCAGAACGTAATTGTTTTAAATAGACTCGGAGTTACCGATAATGTGCTTTGGAACACAAAACCTCAACGTGTTGGATGATGCATGAGTGCAAAATTCTCAACGGCTAAATTAAACACGGTTGGTATTTAAAATAATTGAACAAAAAGAGTTTTTTACTTCAATTAACTTATTATGATGATTGCAAGGTTAGTGACATTAAAAAAAAACAATATTTACTTAAAATTAAACATAGTTTTTATAATAAAACAGTATCGAAGTCTAAAAAATAAAAGTTCCGAGGTATGGAAACGAGTCCGATGCCGAAAATAAAGTTTTTAGAACTTTTGTCCATTTATCTGGATGTATCTTCTGGATTAGCGCAAAAACGGCTGAACGGATTTGGATGAACCTGGATTGACACATAGGGTACTTTTAATCCCGGTACCTAGTAGGTTCCCGTGGGATATTTTCCGACATCCATGCGGGCGAAGCCGCGGGCAAAAGCCAAAAGCCAGTACACACGGCTATATATCAAGCTATACATTTCCAGTATAAGCTGACCCTTTCATTGTACGGAAATCCTATACAATGCGAGATCAGATTATACTGAAAATGATAAGTAGCCGTGTGAACATAATATAAAAGAGAGATCAGAAAAACATGCCTTTAATAGTACCGATTATCAAGCGTGCGTAATATTATACCTCTTTTATCATGAGGTCAAATTATAAAAACAATATTTTGAAACGTGGTCCTTCGATCCGGATGCAACGACCTTAGAATCAGAGAATTATAAAAATAATTTATTTGTTAATGGGTCACTGCACTTCAATCAGTGCCAAAATTATTCTTATTTTGTTGATGATAATGAAAAACAAAATGAAAATTATATCTGCTATTAATTGCGTAAAACGTTTTCGTAAATGATTCCGACTAATCTGTTTCATTTTGACAGTTCAACAACATTCATTGCGTTATTTTACGTTGTTGAGCAGATTTTTTTTCGAACTTATGTAGCAATGGATTAGCAATCTGTTTCAAACTGATCCAGATTGTGATAGATCGTGTATTACGCAATAAGGGTGCTAGTCTAAGTTCGTAACCTGTGCAAATGTCAGAAGATTGTAATTATTTTTTAAAGTAAAGTCTAAAAAAACAATGACTCAGATTTAATTTTGACGTAGAAATATAATACAAGACTAGCTGTTTGTTTTGACACAAGGTGAGATCTTCTGATTTATCAATATTCTGTTGTGTCATTATGATTATGACATTACGTATGAATATTGTTGTTAACTACAATTCAAGATCATGTTTGGTTTCATAAAGCGATTGTGTATTTATGCGTATCATCGTGAATTCGGATTAAACTATCCGCTACAAGCAGCAATCTAGCATGTAAAATACTGGTATTTAGCTGCATCCGGTTAGACTAGAAGCCGAACACAACATAGTTGGTAAAAGGCTACGGGGGAGAGAGATTGTTTGTTTGTCTCATGGGATTGTATTTAAATATTTAACAGTATTTTACTGTGTCTAATATTCTAATTCCATTGCCAGAACCAGAACAGACAAAATCAAAAGTCATAACTGTTGTTTTTGTCTCTCACTCATAATTCTTAAGCCACCAAGCAACCAACTGACCTTGCACTGATGGTTAACCGGTTAATCTACGCCAGAAGTTAATAGAACTTTAAAATAACAACATTCTGAGACACGTGTCTTACTTAGTCTCGCCTCTAAATCATAACAGTATATGTCACAGCCTTCAATAAACTGCACTTTAGATAGTTACGTGTTCAGAAATTAGACACACTCATTTCAACCATGTCATTGGCGTTTCGAGTGTGTACGGTACCTAAGTACACCGTATTCAAAAATTTTGATGTGTCAACCCACAGAAATAGCTCAGACAGTGGTACTTTAGAGGTATCGAATCACGTCGGGTTCACCAATTTACAGGTATGAGGAACAGGGTGTAAAGTTCACTCATCCTCTATTGAAAAGGGAGGATCCTCCGACCAGACGGGTGTTGTGTCTGACGGGCAACTGCCCAAGGATTTATGTCGGAAAGTCTTATATGTGCTAATCGCGCGGTAAACTCTAATAGCGCGATGCAGGATTTTGTGACGTCAGGTCTTGATGCATAGTTCGCATGTGGCGATGTAGATTCCGCCACAGTAGCATAAATATTTTGATGATTTTTTTTATTAGGCTACAGCCATTCAGTAAAAATTGGTAGCAGATCATCCCGCCCACCATGGTGTGGCCGCAACCATATTATTAGTTCATGACCACACCAATGATTGAAATTTTACACAATGCACGTCATGGAATCTTAATATTTCTGGTCCTTCGTCTCGCATATGTACAAATAACAGTGACCATTAATCGATGTTGTCTCTGGAAGTTAGCCATACCACATAGTGCACGCACACCAGTCCAGAAAAACACACTTTACGTTTACTAAAACCCATGCATTGGTAGGAGATTCAGTCAATTGAATGCATAAGCTATCAGCATAAGTATTCAGAAGACAGACAAAAACATCGGATGCTGATATAAATGCACATAACATTATGAAGACAAAACAGGCAGGTTTGGGATTCTGAAAAATTGGTCGTCGATTGTTTCTTTTTTACTTGAAGTTTATCGTCATTATTTGTTGTAGCAAATAAAAGTAAGGACTGTTTATAGTACATTTCTGTCGAGGCGACCAAATCAAGCATTGATGGACGATCGTGAAAAAAAACGGGCCGAGGCGTAGCCGAGGCACACATACGTGAGGCCATCAATGCCTGGTTGCGGCCAATGCTTGAATAGTGCTTTTCTCAAATAATGCGCGGAAATTCAAACAAAGTAAATTAATTATAAATTCCAGAATCAATGACGGACAACGATAATTTTTCACGCGCTAATGCAATGTGTTCATTTGTTTTTTCTTGGTTGTCATGTGTTGAAGTAAAAAGTTCGTTCCATTTTTAAATAACACGACAGATATGAGTTTTCATAGTAATTTATGTGGCCGCTACACAGGACAGATATGGATTTTCATAGTAACTTTGTTGGCCGCGTCGTCATTTGTTTTTGATCAGTACAGCAATTTCGATTTATCTCGAAGAAGATTGTCAAAATAATGGTCGAATTTCCAAGCATGTTTGAGAAAAAGCATAGAAAGTATAATTGTATAACCTAAACAAAAATATCTAGGAATTAACAGACCGCGTGTTTTCCCATCTGCCTTGGAAATAATCCAACACGTAAAGTAAAGGCAGACGCAGACATGGGCCGCACCGCGTTGCAAAAAACTTTCTACGTCACTTTCCTACAGTTTGTATTACCCATCTCACACCTCAGGCGGGCCGCACAGTGCATTTGTGTTGAAATGCGATGCACTGCGGCCCGATGCGCTTAGCTAAGTCGTTCATGAACAAAGACGATATTAAGACACCCGAAGGCGTTATATTTGGAAACAATGTCATACAATGACGACAATACTTGCAACACTAATTCAAGGATTAACACTATGTTGTATAAACAGTAGTAGCACCTACGGAATATTTGACGGCGGCGTCTTCCTGTCTGCTAATCACAACAAACTGCACCTAACACTCTGCCTGAAACCTTTGGTAATCTTTTAACGTCGATTGGAATTGGATGGAATGAAAGAAAGAAAGAATAATGTTTATTTGGACACAGTTCGTGAAACACATATACAAAAAACAAACATAAAAAAAGTGAAAATAATGCAACAATAGTGTGTGCCTCACGGCTGCGCCAAAAAGGTTCATTTCAGCATTAATGCCAGACAAATGCAGTCTGACGCTGGTTTTCTAATGAACCTTAAGGGACAAGTGACGGAAGTACAAACAGTTTCAACATACCTAATATATAATTAATATACTTCTATAAAAATAAATATGTAATCAAAACTATGTATCACATTATAATTACAAAAAACTAAGTAAACAACAAGAACCGTCCTAGCAAAAACCTGTCCTTAGCGATTAGCGACTGCTAGATTGATCCGTGCACGGTGCACTCGCAATGCATGGATTTTTAGTTGTGTCTGTAATTACGACATATGAAAGGTAAGCATAACCTAGACTACAGCATGACTCACCCGAGACAGGGTTAAGCTTTGGTACAGTTCGATTCAAACTTAATGGCGGTTCGGAACATGAGGCGAGTCGCTGCGCAGTAACCAATTTCATGTGGCAGCGGGGGTGAGGGGTGGGGTACTGCGCAGCGAGTAGCTAACTTCCGAGCCGCCATTAAGTTTGAATCGAACTGTAACACAGTCTAGAGAGGACTCAATCGCTATAAATCTTTAATGAAACTGAAGTTACTAACGAAGGATATACACTTATACAGGGTAGATTTTGAGATGGGGCAGTTAGGACAGTTACCACAGTTGTCGCTACAAGAAAATGGTCTTAGGAGACAGTCTTTAACTTTTTGAAACATTTTGATCTGCATTCACAGACTTTAAAAAAAATGTAGTCCCCAAGAGAACGGGCAGTTTTCACAAAATATTTTTAAATGCCAATGGATCCTGATTCTTATAAGGATCAAAAATTCTTACTCCCCTATCTCAAAAATCCACCCTGTATAATAATAAAAGCTAAAGATACGACCTAGAGTTGCATACAGTCATAATTTATTTAGTTTAACATTGCAACAGTGAAGTAGCTAATTGATCGTCTGCGAACGCCATTAGGTAATTTATTTATGAACGGAACAAGGACATGGTTTCTCCATCTTCATAGCATTTTCTTCATGCATGCTGGATACGGCTTTCAGTCTTACTATGCAATTACTAATGCATCTCATCGTGGGAGAATTGCTGAATTTACATGTTTGAAGACTATTGTTTGTTGATTAATTTGTAACTGCAACGTTTATACATCATTAATAAAACACAGTTAAGGAAATAGGAAAAACAATGCAGTGTTAATAATTATTGTTTATCTATAAGTACTCCATAATATACACAAATACGAAACTTTGCCCGGGACCTGGAGAAGTTCATATGCTACTTTTCATCCTGGATATTTGCATAAAAAATGATGAAAGTTAAGCATCACTACATATTATAAAACACAAGTCCTCCAGCCGCGTCTGTTTGCCTGAACGCGATAAACTCAAAAACTGCCCAACGGATTTTGTTACGGTTTTCATAAATGGCGGCAGTGATTTATTAGGGTTATATGGCGATGGTTGTTTTAGATGTCGGAAAAAAATCGCCACGTAAACCAAAAGAGTTATATGAAAACATTGATAGTTTATAACCTGCATTAACACATACGATACTTTTAATCCCGGTAGTACGTTCCCGTGGAATGTTTTCCTATATCCACGCGGACAAAACCTAGTAAATTCAAAGTCATTTGCACATGACGTGAGAAACGTGACAAGTTTATGACTGGCGAGTCTTGCAGTTTGGAAGCAAGGTTGGTGATAACTTTGAAGTGACATTAATGTTTATGGATTTATTCACAATTTATTTATGAGGATCAAATGTAATCCGACATACAGGCGTACCACCTACTTCGGATGCAGATAGTAACTTTGTATACATTTGTGTATATTGTCATTATTCAATTTTGTAATACGTGTTCTTATTTTGGTGAATAAAATAAAACCCAAATACGACAAAAAAAAGTCAACAAAAAAAGTATAAACAAGATATCACAGACAGACAAATAAAACACCCGGAGTCACACGTGTATCAATGATGTCATGTGACTCCGTGTCTCTGTCGTGTGTGCTTCTTCTCTGTGGGAGGGAGTGGGCCATAAACCAACACAGGCCCAGTGCGGGTTGGTGGATGTCACACGTCTTCGAATGTTTCGTTCTAGGACATGTCGGTTCCCTCTCGATGTCTTCCTTCACCGTTTTGAGAGCAGTGGTGGTGAAATAAATGACATACCTACATAGGTTAATAATATTTTTAAAGACCAGCTAGGTCCATCTAGTAAGATTCTTATAGAATTGTATATAGAAGAGTCACCTTCAGGACTTTAAAAGAAATCGGGCCATCTATCGGTCAAGTCTCGTAAATAATAGCACAAGCACTGTGCCAAATGCCAACCAATGTTATCAAAATCAACCAAGCGCCAGATTATGTAAATGAACCGATCTTTGATAAGTGTAAAGTCGACAACACGTCGGTGGTAACACTTTGACCTTGAGCTGACCTAACGTATTACGGAGTTTCAATAGAATAAGAGGCCAGTTTATACTGGTTTTGTTACCACTAACGAGCGGACTACCGTACGCTAGGGCCTACTACCAGCTCATAGAGCAGTATTATTTTAATATTACTTCAGCGTAGGAAAGAGATGAAGTTCTACAGGACGTATACCTTCATCTCTTTCCCCCAGTGAATTAAAATAATACTGCTATATGAGGTGCAAGTTATCATAGCATACCTCAGGGTTTTCTCCTTTTAGAAAAACACAAATTATAACTGACCGTGACTCTTAAAGATGCGTTTGTTAGTTCAGTATCTTCGACTCTTGGGCAATATGCCAACGACTTGTCACTACGCAATAATCTGCTATTATTGCAGTATTAGTCTTTACAGTCTCTTGTTTTTGTTTACGTGCTTTCAAGTATACTCGTATACGTATTTTTAGAGTCATTTCGATACAAATGTAAAAGTTACTGGTGATGAATCAACATTCATAATAGTATGTTATGAAGGTCTGTTTTTTTTCATGATGTGGACATTTTTGCACTTCATACACTTGACCGGTTTTTAGAATGCGCTTATTTTAATACTTCAGTTGACCGAAACTAGAATCTTAGAAAATTGGTAGATATTCAAAAACTGGAACATGTGCAATTTAATGACGAACGACATGTATTTTTATTTCGATATTTAATGAAATGCGTCTACAAGACTTTAGAAACAAAAACATTTTTCTTCTTATTAATTTTAATAATAATAATTCAATTTATATTTTTTTATAATATATATTGAATAAATGTTTACATAAATACAGATATAATTAACTTTTAAGATTTAATATTATTTTTTAATAATGAAAATAAAATTCATTTAATTAAGAAAATCATATCCGAAATAACATTTTCATTCAATATAGATAGTAACAATAGTGCTAGAGGACCAATAATTTCCGTAGCAAAGGACCACATTCCCCATAAAGCTAGGCCACAACCATTAGTGATTGATGGTCACAACAAAAGATTACCAAAAAAGGCAAAAAAAGAAAAGTAGGTAAACCATCACGTGCCCACACATCCGGCACATCACAAAACAAAAACAAAACTGAACTCTATTGCATAACTTTAAACAATTAAGTAACACAACAGATGAACTGAGACGAAACAGGAAAAACAAGAATGTCCATTACACCATTAAATAAAGAAAAACCGTGGCATCGAGGGGAGGCATAGCAGCGTCATCCTGCTAATGACGATATCACCATAATCAGCACCGCAGCCTTGTTCCACCCACTGCTGAGTATAGGTCTCCTCCTTTTGACCCGGCTACGTCGAAGCAATAAGGAGGGTTATGATTTTGACCGGTATGTACGTATGTTCATCTGTTACCTCATAACTTCTAAACTACTCATCATAATTTGACAAATGGGGTATCGTTGGAAGCGTCTTGGTCGTCCGCTGGATAGAGGCTATGTGACGTCACATTCGATATGGCGCCCTCTAGAGGACATAAAGCCATGAACTTAAAGAAAATGTTTTTTAATGGTGCCGGATTTTAATTTGTCTGTCTGTGATATCTTGTTTATACCTTTTTAGTTGACTTTTTGTCGTAGTTGGGTATTAGTTTTTATTACTTTTATATTTGTGTCATACTTTCCTGGCGTCTCAACCAGAGACTTTTTTGAATATGGTGATAATACCCTAAGGTCATCAATTGAAGCGGTTATGTGACTCCATATTCATAATTCGTGAAATGAATACACGTGAAATGTTACGATTTCGACATTTGAAAAGTTCTGACAAAAAACCAGACATTTGCAAAAAAGTCCGGATATAATAATGAAAATATTTATATTTAAAACAAAAACCCTCAAGTAGAATAGAATAATTCACACAAATGCCAGACAAAGTTCTACATAACATAACGGAAAGAAAAGAACCTAGATTTTTATTCAATAGTCTATGTGTAAGAGAGGATGTTAGATCTTCTGCACATAATCTATCTATAGTATAGTAAAGGCGACTTGGTTCGGTTCCATTGACTGAGGTCGAGGAGAGAAAGTTGTTATGAGAACATACGTGCAAGGCAAAGTACTGCGAGGAACTAAAGTATGGTGGCAGTGACAGCGGATAAAGCTTTTAAGACTCATTTGCATGATGCAAGTCTCTTGCCTGAGGCATGCAATAACAATTTAAACAGTGTTTATACGATACTAGTCATTTTCAAAAAAGTTGCACTGTCGAAAGTATAGACGGTTTTTTTTGGTGCTTCAAGTTATGGTTTACCTAAAGACTTGTTTATGTGAAAAGATTTGACAATCGAAAATTTGGCAAATCAACTTTTGACCAGCAAAAACTTTATAAGGATCACTTAGTAGAGAAACGGAAGTTATGCTTAAGGGCCTATAAGACGTCAAATTACTTAGCAAGATCCGCCGTTATTTATCGAAACTACTGCAGCATTAATTTTGAAATAAATAGATGTTAAAGTTGAGGATTAATGTTAAGTACTATGTTAGCCGAAAACACGATTTCATAAAAAAAACTCGACAGAAAAAAAATCCAAAGTTACCTCCAAACCGAACAATAAACCGCTGCTATTAAAAAAATACTTCAAATTAGATCATGAAACTTTGCATACTAACTGAACTAACTAAAGCAGCGACTATGTTTTTTTTTGTAATTTCCATTATTTTCGCCGTAAAAAGCAATTACCTAAACTATTGCCAATTTGGTGCCGCCTCCGTCTCGCTCGTACTCAATCCGCGAGTAGTATGGTGCGAACGAGATAAAAACCTGAGGTTGTGTGGGGTCTTAAAGTAAGAAATAAGTTTTGTTAAAAGAGGCCGGTGTTTGTAGTTTTGTGTCTGAACATTACCAGAGAGCATAATTTTTATCTATTTGTAAATTAATGGTAATTACTGCTATATGAAATACACATAGAAAGATATAAACGCCGTTTAGAGAAAGTAATAGAGAATGTAAAAATAAAATGGTTGCATTTTATGATTCAAATAAAAATCTAAACTGCAAATCTTAAGTGAACATAAAATGAATGTGTTTAAATTTTTATACTTTCACATTTTACTGCATCATATTTTTCTCATAAGTAGTTATCTGCCAATGTTGACCTTAAATATTGACTCTTGGAACCAACATTTGCGTACCCCTCCTTGTTGGGCTTCGAATATTAATACTGGCCAAAATGTAGTCAAAGTCAATTTTGTGTCTCGTCAATGTTTTTACTTGCCAAGTGTTTGCAAAATCTACAAACAGCAAACATTTTCTTCGCGATTCTTTCGTCTGTGGAGATGACGTCATACATACCATCTTTCAGTGGAACCGCACCCCACAAGATCACATGATCACGTCACCATAAGGTCATCAAACAACATATATCATACATGATTATGACCATAGCACCGCATACTTGCATCGCATCTCCGAATACCACGACATTAATAACTCCTCTTACATAATGAATCAGTGACATAATGTAGTGATTGGTGATAGGTGTAAATAGATCAGTAGATCAGCTGATTGGAGTTTGTACATTACGTTGTACTACATAATAGAGGAAATAGTAGGTGTTTGTTACTTAATATTTTTGGCTTCCCGTATCATTCATCGGTCGATAGGATTAGTGTACCGTCGACTGTGAAGTGGCATCTTTACTTTCCATGAGCAACTTCACTACTGTATTTTTTACGGCTTTAATAACAAAGCCGTACAAGGGTGGGGGTGTCAATATTTGTATGGAAGAATTTTAACGCGCTGTCCGATTAACTCGAAACTCAATATTTATACTTAAAACCGAAAATAAAGAATAACGTGTATCAGGGGTTTTCGAAAATCTACCCTTTACGGGATGAAAAGGAGTACCTAACCAATTTTACAGGAGAGGATTTTACTGCGTGGTTTAATTAACTTGAAAATTGGTACTGATATCACCTTTATCATAAAAGTTAAATAAAGGAAAAGTTCCCTTAGGATATATATAACCTGAATTAACATATTATGGGGTACTTTTAATCCCGCTAGTAAGTTCCCGAGAGATATTTAAGTACAGTACCACTGGGTAAAGCTATTTTATTTGATTGCGTAATCTATAAGAAGTATAACATTGATCTTGGAGAAATTATAGTATCATTATCCTAAAATGGCCACTTGTTTTGGATGGGGGATTCATTATCATCCCTTATGCAAGTTTTACAACTCCAAAGGGTTCACCTTTTGGAGTTATGTGTGAATAATCAATCTGCCTAGCTTTTTCCCAACCATGTTGGAGTCGGCTTCCAGTCTAACCGGATGCAGCTGAATGCCAGTATTTTACATGGAGCAACTGCCTATATGACCTCCACTACCCAGTAACTGGTTAATACGATACCCCTTGGTAAGACTGGTTGTCAGACTTTAGGGCTTCTGATGACCCGTAACAACTGTCAAAGATCTACCAGCGTTGCCGTTTACGTACATTTTACACATTTAACGTACCTTTTAAGCCTCCCATGTGTAATGTGTAATGGGGTCTATTTTACGTACCTTTTCAACTTAGAATCCGATTTTTTTTTTTTAAACCGCCGCCAAAACGAGAAAACGAGATAGCATCTTCGGTCGGTCCTAAGTACCGGTGGCCTGTGACTGTGAAGTCACAGACCTACGTAATGTAATGTAGGAATAGGAAATAGCTTCCGCCGAGAGTGTAGGCAATGAACGTTGTGTCGTGTATTGTATCCGACCGGCCCGAGCGACGTGCTCTTTGTCAAGACAGAGACACTACGCTACTCATACTCATAGCATAAGGCGCGCTAGTTTGCAAAGCGAATAAGTTTTAATAGGTACATTTTGTGCTGTATTTTTAAGCGTGCGAGATATTGGTCTCGGCGATAAGGGAAAGTGATTTTCTTTCTTGTACCTATACCTGCATAGTGTACTAGGTACCGATCATTAAACTGCGGGGTTTTTTTTAATATATTTTAATAAAGGTAAGTTTTCTCACGCCGAGCTGGCGAGCTGACAGTATCTCCTTGTCTCGCTTTCATTGCGAGAGAGCGAGAGAAGCAGTAATGAATGATTTTAGTAAAAGCATTGCTTATGTACCTTTTTAACCCAAAATGTACCTTTTCAGCGCTGGATAAGTACCTTTTGGGAACTCAGTTGCGGCAACACTGAGATCTACAAATGACAGCCGGGACCAACGGCTTAACGTGCTTTCCGAGGCACGAAGGGGTCTTGGTATGTAAAGATCGTCCATCCATGGACCAACCGCGGCAAGCATAGCTTAACCTGATCGATGGACTACTGGGTATGTGAGAATACCCTTGATTTCTGAGGAAAGGTTTGAAGGTCACACAGCATAACAGAAATACGTGTAAATATTCCACTTGTTTAGAATATAGAATTTCTTTTCAATGCATATTAGTTAAATGTTATTGAGTAGGTAGTTACCTACTCACCGCCGCAATACAAAAACTACGCAAATTAATTAATGATATGATAATGATGAGAACAAAGTTTTTGCTTTGTTCTAAAATACTGAATAAAACCAGCTGTTTAAAATACTCATTTACATAAACATTATTTTACGTTAAACCGGTTTCATATGAGGCGTTTAGATACCGGTTAACGTTAACCGCTAACGTTTCTTTACGCGTTACCGCGGGAAATGCGGCACAGATCCAAAGTTCAGGCGTACAAAATTCGGCAAAAGCACGCATGTCATACGTGAAAAGTAAACTCAGGCGTACATGAAGATCCTAGGCCGATTCCCGGCTACCTACTGCGCGGGCTTGCGGGCGGTGACCAATGGGTAGCTTGCCCCCGATAAGTACCAGGCCCGGGTCGACGGCGCGTTGTGTTCCACGCGCGCCTCAAAGAGATGTCAGCACCGCAGGCGGGGCTGCTAGGGCTGATGCCTGCCGGGGTTACGGGAAAGTCCGAAAGGGAACCCCTGCAAGCGTAGCTTAACCTTATGGATCGACCCGTGCGGCTGTTATTACTTAGCCACGAGCTCCTCTTTTCTCCAGATCTTAATCTGCATGGTCCTCATATTATGATCTGATCAAGATAATGCTTGAACTTTAAAAGAGACTGTGACCTCTGAGTCTGTTTCGGAGTTCACCTCAGACGTCGACCTTATCTAATCTTAAATTATTATTGTATTGACGTGTAAAAGTTTTTGTTAAATAAAACCAATTTACCTACAGAAATAAACATCGTCATTCATTTACATGTGGTGAATCGAATTGCAGTTTAGAGGCTTTTACCTTACAAAGGTACGCCAGCCTCATCATACCCTAATCTAACTAATACAAGCAATTATACTTAATACATTAAATATATACACAATACATGTAATTATAAATATATTATTGCGTAAGCGAGGGAGATAGTGATGCAGCAACCATTTCATAGATTAGTTTCGCTTCTCCCGAATTAGGTGTACATAATATTCTAATAAAAGCCCCAACGTCATACTTATTAACTTTTAACTCCCGCATCACTATCTCCCTCTCTTTCCTGTTCTTTTGACATTCCACCAGCAAGTGTTGGACATCTTCGACTACATTACACACTTGGCAATTAGGGGAATCGACTTTTTTCATTAGATATCCAAATTTTCTGGATGGAAAATGACCGGAACGCAATCTATGTGCCATAACAACATACGACCTCTTTGTATAACTTTCAGCAAACCATGGGATTCGAGGAGGCTCACTTTGCATAGTCTTATACCATATGCCTTTTTCTTTAGACTTCCTATCAAAATACTCTTTAAAACGATTGTAGCATATGTTCTTGTAATATCCAAGTATTTCTGTGTAGAACGGAGCGATGTCAATTTCCAGTCCTTCCGAAATAGCTTTCTTTGCAAACATGTCAGCCTTCTCGTTTCCATGTATACCAATATGAGATGGAATCCATTGCAACCTCAAATTAATGTTACTAAGTTTATGAAATAGTCTAAGAATTACATAAGCTGTCGGTACACCTCTGCAACCAGAGGCGCATCGAGCTAAATGCATTAAACCACTTTTGCTATCCGTGCATATAACAATATTTTGATTCACAGAATCGTTTGCATTTTCCCAACAAATTATATTCTCAAGAGTTTTTGAGATTGCAACGAGTTCCATGGTCATTACAGATACGTTTGTATCAATAGATTTAAACAAGGCCGAAGTTCCATCACTCAAACCATAATAAGCGGCACCATCTAATAAATTCCTTTTTCCAATTGCTGTTATATCCATTTAAAAGAATATCAACTTTATAGTAGTGTAATTAAGTTGATTTCAGAATGACTCGTGCCATTGAAAAAGTCATAAAAATGTTTTTAGGTTGTAGTGGAAACCGAACTATATGCGTAGATATTAAAGTTGTTTTTCCAAAAACACATATTTGTTTACATGTTTGGAAACTAAATCGCGAACGCAGTATAACTTATTCTCGTAACTATGTGCCATTTTGTTCTTGTGATTTTTGTGACGTACGAAGTAAGTGCTTAGAAACTGGAAAATACAAATGTAAGCAAAAAACAATACGAATGCATTTATTCCACCCGGATTTGTTTATTTTGCAGTTTTCTACAATTTATTACTTGAACAATTTATTCTTTAAAGGTCAATTCAGATTATGCAAGTGGCGACGTAGCGACTAACTAACAAGAAATGCTCAGCCGAAATTTATGAAGTTTTAAACATGATATTCGCAACAAAAAAAAAACCTAAAGGTTGTAGAAGTCAATAAGTACAGTACGCGGGTGTAAATAAGGCACATTGACCTTCCATGGAAACATGGTATCAGTTTAAACTTTGACAGCGCCTTTATTTCATAGCAGTAAGGTCGTTTTTCGTAGTTCAAGTGTCACTACTGCATGCAGTTGACTATATACGTGACAGACCTTCTAGAAAGCCGAACGTTTTCTAAAAACTCAATGTACTTATCATATTTACAGCCAAGTAAAGTTAGGCCTGCTTGTACTACAAATCACTAAACACATAAAGCACTAAATTAATTTAAAAAATCGTTCTGTTTCTGGCAATCGTTTGAAGATAACAGAGACAGAATGATGTTTTAAATAAGGCATTAAACGTTAGTGATTTTGGGCCTAAGTATGTATTCCAAATCGCAAGTTCGAAATTAAAAAAAAATCCTCACCTCATATCCGGTGAGAAGTCAACAGAGCACGCGTACCCCGCCACCATATGTCCGCTGAAAGTCTTCTTTCTGTTCATCTTGAACCTGTTCAAGGCACTGAACACTATCACTTTATTGTCCATGGACTGACAGGCCAGCCATTTGCCGTTAGGTGACACGGTCACCGCTGGGAGGGAGTGCATTGAAGGGTCTGCTATATATTTCATGTCCACTGGTATGTCCCTGTGAAGAAAAAGAGGATGGTTAATGGTGGATGGCTGCATATAGGTCGCTTGCCGCGTAAATGTAACTATAACCTCTTCTATGTAACTATAAAATCAGCTGTTCTATACATTTTGTCGATTTAAGTGAACAGAAATATATGGAACAGCTGTTTTTTTTTTCGCGGTTTCAAGGTTGTTCTCATAGAAAAAGTTGTTCAAAATGATGAGTACAATGACCCCTTTTCGGGTTTAGTATAAACAAAAACTAATGTTGTATATACCTGCTGGGGAAACGGAAATAAATGAATCATCCTGTCGACGAACAGTCCAATGGCGAATCGGTCTTAGGAGAACGGTTGCTGAATCATATATTTTATTTTATTATAATTTTGTGACCCTTATAATTTGATGGGTGGTCGACCGCTCTGTCAAGAGCGAAGCGAAGAAGAAGAAGATAATTTGATATTTTATTTCAATTCTGTGACCCTTATAATTTGACATTTTATTTCAATTCTGTGACCCTTATAATTTGACATTTTATTTCAATTCTGTGACCCTTATAATTTGACATTTTATTTCAATTCTGTGACCCTTATTATTGTATCTACTCATTTGTTTTTTAATTGCATCAATATTCTATACTGATCTACATATTTTGCAGTATTGTGAAATTTTATTTTATGTAATATGGGTTTATAAATTTTATTTTATTTTATTTTATAACCTGGGTGAGATAATAGACTGAAAAATCACACATATACACACACAGCATAGAGACCTGGTTCGGAACAAGTATCTAATAGCCAATACAAATATTATTTTCAAATGCGGTCATTGCTCAGTCATCAGTTGGGTTGTTGGGTGGTCGTTTTAATGTTGCTAACTGTTTCAGAAACTTTTATAGAGGATTTATAGCATAGGTGTAGAAAAAAAGTGCTTCCTGTTACACACTTCCGTAGCTTTTTACGAAATAAGTCCCACAGATAGCAGGAAAGCGAGAGGAAAGATGTTCCACATAAAAAATTTAATGTTCTGTTCTACTTACCACTCCCAAACCCTTAAACTCTTGTCATCAGAAGTGGTAACAAATCTTCTGTTCTCGTCCACGAACGTGATTGTGTTGACGGCGCCCAAATGTCTGTCGTACTCTTGAACTATCTCACCGCTACGGATGTCCCACTGTTGGCCAAATAATAAAAGTTCATATTATTAGGAACAACCGATTTCCTTGTCTCTGGTTCGTGTTTAAGAGCCCATAGTACCTCAGCTTAAATACACTTTTTGTCTCTCTCGCACCATACTGCCCGCAGACTGAATGAGAGCGAGACTGAGTGGGGTGCTGGCGGCTCCAAGGCGCTGATCGTTTATGTAATTTATTTTTACGGGGAAAATAATGATAATAAAAAATAAAAATAACGTAGTATCTGCTTTATATTTATTTCAGTTATTATGATCTAATTTGAAGTTTTTGAATATTAATAATTATATTTTATTTGGGACACGCACAGGATATACAAACAGTAAAATGCTCCTTGATCCTTATTTTTTAAGTTTAAAAATATGTTCCTTACATTTAAAACTAACAAAATTAGCAATTTATGGCTTCTGACGACTGTCAAAGATCCACGAATGACAGCCAGGACCAACGGCTTAACGTGCTTTCTGAAGCACGTTAAGCCGTTGGAGCCGTTAAGCCGGAGGAGTCTCGGTATGTAAAGATGGTCACCCATCTACGGACCAACCCCGGCAAGCGCAGCTTAACCTGATTGATTGATGACCACGAGCTCCTATTTATATAAAACCATACTCACACAAATAATCTTCTTGTCGGAGGTGCCGGCCACGAAGAGGTTCTGTTTGTCCTCGTCGGGGTTGAACTTGGCGCAGTAAGGCACCTTGCGAGACGTGAACCGCGATATACACTCGCCTGTCTCTGTGTCCCATAGCTTTATGTAGCGGTCGTAGGCTGAAGACAAAATGAAATTAAAGAAGAAAATACATTTATTTAACACAAACTACAAGTTAAAATTAAAAAATTAAATAACCCCCGACACAAACCAAGACCTCTAAAAAGAAAAAAAACACCTCCAACAACCACCACCACAATTCCAGGTGATGCTGCAGTATCGGTTCGTGGTTACTATGTTCTTCTAATATCATTGAAGTAACAGAATACTAAATTTCGAATCAATCAGACCTGTGTTTCTAGTTGATGAATGAATGTGCGCTCATTCATCAACTAGAAACAAGCTGATAATCTTCAAACGGCTGAACCGATTTTCTTGAATTGTAGATAAGAACACTCTCGATCAAGACACCTTTTAAACAAAAAAAATATAATCAAAATGGGTTCAGCCGTTTGGGAGCTACGAGGGAACAGACAGATACGCAGATACACACGTTAAACTTATAACACCCCTCTTTTTCGGTCGGGGGTTAAAAAAGCACACAATATATCATACAGCAGATAAAAAAGATAAAATAAAAAGTGTAAAGTACGATGTAAGACATTAGCAGGGGAGTGTGCCTCACGGCTGCGCCAAAAAGGCCCAGTTCAGCAAAAATGTCAGACAACTATAACTGCCTGCCTGCCTGGATTTGATGCTTTTATTGGCTGACAAGACGTGTGGGATTACCCATCGGCTAAAATGACGAACTTCCGTATAAACCTTCAGCCTCATAAACCCGTTTAGGGGTTGAATTTTCAAATACAATTAATATAACGAAGGTAAGCCACAAAGGAAAGAAATGCCACCGTATAAGAAAAATAAATAAAAATAAAAAGTTTTTATTGTTTCTCATACAATTGTTCTACAGCACCCCGCTAAGACCCGGATAATTATGAATTTTGTTAGTTTATAATCTATCAGTATTATTTCCGTTAGATTACAAGTTGTTGATAAGATCACTTGACATGAGCTTAATTTTGACACATCTTTTTTTTAGTTCTACTAACCCCGTGTTAATGTTGTAACAGCTCATATTTCCGAAGTTAGACGAATTTATGACTGCCGAAGCGCATAACTTAAATAGTATTACTGTAATAATAAACTTGGATCTCTGGACTCTAGTAATGATGAAATAGAGTTCAAAATGCACCATAATTACCTTCCAATAAGTAAAGAGACATGAATACTGACCAGCTGATAAGAATTTATCTCCGGTGTTGTTGAAGTTGACGTCTCTTACAGCTTGCCGGTGTCCGAAGTATGTTCTTATGCAGCGACGGTCGCCGTACACCTCCCATATCTGAAACACAAAGGAATGTATATTGTTAAATGGACCGTGAACATTAACTGGCATTTGAGTTAATAGGGGGTCGTAAGTAAGTTATTTATTTATTGCATGGAAGATTTTTCAAATTAAATATTTAATTTAAAATATAAATAGTCCTGTAAAATAATTAAATCAAACTATTATTATCCCAACGTAAGGCAAAGACCTCTTCTTATATAGAGAAGACATGAGCTTTGATCAACACCGCACCGCGCGTGCACCTAGCTTCTGACGTTTCATAAAGTGCCCATGTAGGTTTATGTGAAATAAAATATTTTGATTTTGAACACGCTTGCTCAAGACGGGTTGTCGATTTCAGACTTATATCAGCCATAAAATCTCGGTGCCCTCACGATGTCTTTTCTCCACCGATGTCATTTATGTGCAAGAAAAACAAAGAAAATACATAAGAATTGAAAAATTCACATTGGTACTTGCCTGGATTTGAAACCACAACCTCGTGCATGAATGGCGAGGCCTTAATGCTACGGCTACATTGTCGCGTTATCGCGAACTACAACTCGCGCGCTCTCTCTCGCAAAACAGAGAGCGCGCGAAGTGTAGTTAGCGACAATGTAGCCGTAGCTTTACGGTCACGGTGCTTCACAAATAAAGAATTTAAATTATTGGTTGCCAATGGTCGTTGAGGAGGGGTTAATTGACACGGTTAACTCAATTGATTTGAGCTGATATGTGAAATTACTAGGACCTACCAAAATATTGATTCCAAGATTTTATGACAGAAAAAACAGATGAACCATACAGTTGTCAACGACGGTTTAAATATTAAATAGTAAAATCAAAGAGTTTCAAAGGAGTATGTTATGCGTCGCCAGCAATAAGTGAATACATTACCTTGACCCTACAGTCCATGCCAGCAGACAGCATGAGGTGCGCAGTGCCGGGGAACCAGCGCACTGTGGCCACGCCCTTCGTGTGACCCTTCCATGTGTAGATGTGGGCCTGGAATTAATATGTAAAATATTTTTTGTAAGAGTTTGAGAGAGAATTTTTACAAACTCTAGAGTCGCTCATGACGAAGTATTTGAAAAAAATATATCTGCCTGGATATCATTAACATAACATAACATCATTTAAGATTCGTAACAAGATTATTTGAGTAACCATAAAGATGTTTTTCATGTGACAATTGCTGATATTTTTATATTGTGATAATTTTATAACCTCTATCTTCATCGATGATTTTAAATTAGAATTTAATAATGTTATTGAAACAATCAACTTCTAAATACAGATGAATGTGTTGCGTATTCTCTTTACTGAGTGATTGCGTAAGAATTTAAGCCCAGCAGAGTTTGTTTCTACTTTCGTCACACACTTTTGGAACAGACCATGCTAGCTAAAGTTGCACATTGATCTTTTGGCGCGTGGGCGAATTCGGAACACACGACCACATATTTTTCGAACACATTCGACATCGAAGCGCTCGGCGTGGCAACACGTTCGGGTTCGCGACAAGTCAATCGTCATCCTGAGGATGCCTCGTTGAGAGGTGAAATACGTGTAGATTTCTTACAGGGTTTTTTATGACTCTTTAGGAATAGTGAAGCGGAATAGGTTACTAAATATATCTACGTCTATTTTGTTTTAGCACCGCAGTTGTACGGATGTCAGAACCATACCTTAGGCAGGAAGCACTTGTCAGGTGGCGTGTCGCTTCGCAGCTGTGTCTCACTGCGCGGTGGAGTAATCCACGACCTGCCTTGGTAGTCTGTCGGGTTATCAACTGAAACAGACGAAGAAAGCAAAATGTTATTTATGAGAATTGTATAATGGATCTATACATATACGCACACACACACACACACACACACACACACACAAAGAGCATGTGTGCATCTTATTATTGTTGTATTTTTGTCTTTTATTGTATTGTTTTTTTTTTTTTTTCTTTCCCTTTTTCTTTTGCTTATTGCACATTGTTATGAAATTAACCATAAATGGGCGAAGACACTGGCTCCTGTAACACAGGTTGCTACCTAGCTCAGGAGCCAGGGCTTCAAACAAAGTTTGTAAAATCTGTATTTGTGTCAATAATTTTTTTTATTATTATTATTAATATTACATATAATAAAGCTGGAGAAAAATGTACAGTCAGCTAGAAAATGGGCAGTTTTCACAAAAACTTTTTTTGATGCCAATCGATCCTGTTTCTTATAAGGATCAAAGGCCTCTATCGGACGAACTGAGCTTTGAGTACTAGAAAAGTCAGAAATCGCAAAAAACCTTTTCAATGGTAACTCATTCACGGATCAACCCTGGCAAGCGTAGCTTAACCTGCTAAATCGACCCGTGCGGCTGTTATTACTTACCCACGAGCTCAAAGATAGTGTTCATAGCATGTAATAAACATTATAACTCACTATGGAATATAGATTTCTCCTCCAAAGGTTTGTCATCATCCACTTTGCCTTTCTTTTGTCTCTTGGCGACAATCTCTTGTAATTCCTTAGCCTCGTCACCTTCTGGCCTCATCACCCTGAAAGCATCACCATTTTTTATTAGAAAAAAACAGGAAAAATTGTGTACCCTGCCCAAATAAGACACATCTACTTAATAAAATTCTTAAATTCTCTTCTTGCATCTAGAAGCACAGCATATTATTATAATGTTGGACCATGTATGTTAAAAAAATAGTTATGCTGCATTTTAATCAATTTTAGTTTTAGTCCAACAAAAAATTTGCCTTTTTACAGTTTATGCAACTATTATTTTGGAAAAATCTTCTCTTTTCAAAATCTCTTTTTTTATGTATTTATTTATTTAACCATTTATCACATACACATAAACATTTTTACTTGACAATTTTATCATGTAGGATTCTTGCACAATAATAGTAAGTATAGACAGACATTCGCTAAGAAAGGATTTCATTCAATAAGGATCTAAAGAGTCTAAAATATAATGATTCGAGCACAAACAATAAAAAATTTCAAAAAAACCATAAAGAGAATAAGACAAACAATATTGGATGATTTCTTATTCATAGTTACTTAAATTTAAATGACTTATTAGCTAATAGGTTAGATTATAATGTAAATAAAGTATCACCAACTGCTTTAATCTATTATAATAAAAATTAAATGGAACAGCCGGATAGATTTGGCTAATTTTTGTTTTAAAGGGTTCGTAATAGTCCGAATCAGGTTCTTACAGAAAGAAAAATTTGAAAGTTGCTGGGAATTTTTAAAAATTCAGGAAAAACTGAAAATATATTGAAAGAAACAAAGGTTCAGCTAGTAAAATTAAAAGGTAAAAAGCCTACCTCTGTTCCCCCACATATCCTCCCCAGGGTCCAAGGAAACCCGTGATATCCTCAGGGTTATCATTTTTGGTCCTCTTCTTCTTGTCAAGGGGTCTCTTTTTAATTGTCTCAAACACTGACTTGCCTAGTGCTTGCTCAGGAGGAGCCACCATTGCTGATACTGTAAATGGACTCTCTATTTACTGCCACTGCTTTTCATATGCTTTGGAACTCCCGACATGCAGCATTAAAGTTCAAAAACATAGTTCATGAGAAATATTGTTACTAACTTATTGAGTCCATTGTTACTTGTTAATTAAATATAAATAAATAATGTCCCATTCAAACTTTGAAGGCAAGTGGCCATTTTCAGTAATGTGTTAAAGAAGAAGTCAAGTATTACTTAAAACTAGATTAAAGCCATTTGATTGGTTGAAACTAGTTTTACGTAATGCTTGAGTCTTGAGTGAAGTTCTGTAATACAGGCCATGGTACACCATCCGCTACTAACCTACGATAGCATCCCCACTCCCGGTATCACCATCCGTAGACGGGTCCACAGCATGCCCATAGCTTGTAAACGTTCTCCTCTGATTTTCAAACTGGAAATCACTGATATGAGCCTTTTCCACAAAGCCAGATAACATGTTTCTATTTGCCCTCATTTGTTGCGTTTGAAACGGATTCTCTGGTCCGAATGAGGGAGCAAAGAGTTCTTCATACTTAGGATTGTGCATTAACTCTTGACTGTTTGGTAATAGTACTCTAGTGTCATCACTGTTCTGGAATAGAAAAATAATAGTTTGTTATTGAATGTTTTCCATGTAGCCACATTGTTGGTTGATATAAAGTATTCAGATATCAAAACAGTGTTAGACACAATAATAATATGTACGTGTATAAGACATGTTGAAAAGGACTGTTATTTAAAGAATAAAATGATATTATGGACTTATTCAGAACAAAATTATTTTATACCATTTTGTGCATTAGATAGGATATTGAATTGATAAACATTGATTGCTCACAAAATAACCTTACCTATTTGTTTGTAAACATGTATACCGTATTTACCCCTAATGCAAGTATTATTGCTTCTACACAACAAACCACAAAACTATCGTAAAATACTAGGTGGAATACACACATTGTTGTCGAGATATTTTATATATTTTTTAATTTCCAAATAGGTACTTTATGAAAAAAATATACTTACTGTAGGCATAACGACGGGTGCTGCACATATTTGCATTGATTTAGCTACAGAGAAGTTAGTATCAACTGGTTTCAGATGCGCTAGTAACTTTTCGTTGCTCTCTCCTTTAATAGTTTCGGTTTCATTGTCTTCTTCGTCCTCAGAACTACTACCGTAGTTTTGTATATTCAACATTGTTTTGACTGTATATTTAACTTAATTCTTTTCTGCTATAATAATTTGTTCATAACAAAACAATGTGCTACAAAGTTACGAATAAGAAGTGCGATTTTGCTTTGCGAAAACCTACGAAGCGTCTTGAGTTCTTGACTGAAAGTAAATGTCAAAGAGATTGAGAGACCTGAGACAGAGATAAAAGATCTGCATTGGAAAGGTAACGTGAAACAAAGACAAACGACTAAGGATAATGTTATGAATGATAGATGTTGTAAAACTGGAACGCAATTTTCCTGTGACAGCATTGGTTCGTTCAGAAACTACTTCATTCTCTTGCCTTTATCCCAGCCCAATATTATGTAGATGGGCTCGGTATAACATAAATCTTTTTCTTTCATGCTTCTCTATTAGTGCTATTAGTCGTTAACTCGTTAGTCGTCATCTTGGTAGTTACCCCCTTTCTACCCATATTATCTTTCCCAGAGCATCTTTCACACAGTCTATCCATCCTTTCTTTCTTTGGTCTTTCCCTACTCACATGCTTGCCTCAAGTTTTTTCTTTTTTTCTCATTTCTCTGCATTCCCTGCATCGTATGTTATGTATCTTACAAAATCTTTAATAAAAAACTGAGATGCAAAAGGGTATAGTTTAGAATAAAACTGGTAAAATAAAATCAAGTTGGTATCAGTACGACTACCTAGAATGTACGTTTTTTTTTTGTTTTTTTCTCTAAGTTTTTTGACAAGAAACCATCTGTCCTACAGCCACACGTACCAACCGAACGCCGCAAAAAATCTATTCAAGTCAGGTGACGAGCCCTTGTCACAGTTCATAGTATTACTTTAAAAACAATAAAAACCAAGAAAAACAGCAATCATGTCGATGATCGCGCTAGCCATGAAGGGAAAGCTAATCAGCGTCATCGGAGACGAGGTAAGAAAGCCGTACAACCAATATTTATAGACGTCATTGTTTGTCAAATAAATCAAAAATCACTCCCAAGTTTTCATGCAATTAGTTCGTTTTTTACACTAGAAACGTATATCTGATTCCAGGACACTTGCGTTGGTTTCCTGCTGGGAGGGATCGGTGAAATCAACAAAAACAGACACCCCAACTTCATGGTGGTTGACAAAAGTAAGTGTTGGTTTCTTACTACCAGAGAACACAGTTAATTCATGTACCAATCATTCTATATTTCAGTTATTTAAAAATTCCCGTAACGAAGCTAAGATAAACCTAGAAGCAAACTCAGATAAACCTAGACTTAACCTGGGTATATCTGTGTTTGAAGCTGTACATTTTACCGAAGATTTTACAAAATATACACTCTTTGTTTGTTTTACAGTATTCTGAAAGAATCCTATACTTTTAAATGAGCAATATTTGTATTTGTAATCACATTATCGAAAACACCTCCAATGATATAAGTAAGTTGCAATATAAGAGGTTTACGGGGGCAAAACATTGATCTAGCTAGGTTTCATATCTAGGAAAATTCGTTTTCTCTATTTTCACCCGAGCAGAGCTTGGTGGACCAGGTACTAATAATAGAAATGGGCAAGTTCAGGCTTCATCTGAAAAGAAGAAATTGCATACCTACAATCATTATTTCCTTTGTGAGAGTATGTTTGTCTATTTAGTATTTCTGAAATAAGAGCTATTTATCTGGCTATTAAGGTATTTTAGATAGATCAGTAGAGCTATTAAATAAATAAATATGTCATTAACAGTTAAAAAAGGTAAGGCCAATTTAGGTTACTTCAACACAAAAAAAATAGTAATCCAAGTAGATGAAGTCGTCATAGTGATGTCACCGGTACACAAAATAAATGTTTTGTGAAAAAATATTTAAAAGTTGTTTGAAAATTAAGGAAATTGTGAAAAAAAGCCATTTATTTTTCTCTCCTAGGTTTGAAATGAATTGTAGGTTATTGTTAATAATAAATCTTACAAAATTTCAGTTTTCTGCTTTTTAAAGAAAAAAAAAAGAATTTCGTTATTATTACATGGAAATAAAATGAGCAGTGGTGGCCCCCATTATGTCATACACAGTAGGTACACTTCATAAGTGTCTTAAAATTTTTGTGATTGGTTTGCTAATTGGCATTGTAAATCCTAAATGTCATCTTACATTGATAAAAAGCTGACATTTTATTAGCATCCAAGGTCATGAAAGCAAGTGAATGTCAAAACAGCTAAGTATCAAAGAAAAAATATCATTCAGTTTTCCCATTTTCTTTTATCCCAATGTTATTATTTACTTACCAATGTCAATGTATACTATCTCTGACAGAAATGATGAATTGTTCCTGAATTAGTTTTAAACATGAGATAACATCTTTTGCTTTGTTTTTCTAAAGAAACATTTAAATCCGCCACTGCCCCTATATTAGGGATGTCGCGCACTAGACGGCCAGGACCACGACCAGAGGTCGCAGCGACTACGCAAACTATAGAGATTGATACGAATCACCCCCTTGGTTGCAACGGCCAACTTGCTGCAGAGCCTGCAGACCATTACAATACCAATAGACTTAGAGATCTCGCGCTCTAGACGGGCACGAATCCGGCCAGTCGTGGCCGTCCAGAGCGCGAGATCCCTTAAAGTTTTTGCAAGCGTTTTTCTATAAAAAATAACAACAGAAGAAATTTAAAAAAACAAATAAGTATTATAAATAATAAAGATATTCAATCTAATAAAATATGCTAAGAATGGGGTCCTGGGTTCAATCCCCAGTTCAGGCAATATGATTGTCATATTTATAGATATTTTCATCATAATAGTATTATTTCCTGTGCATTTTGTACGATCGGTGAGATTGTTCAATGCTGCGTCACTGAATCGGGCTTTTAAAATATTTACTATGTGGATACTGTGCAGTTCGTCTGCAGACTTAAGCATAAGATTATGATTAGGACTAGGTTCCGCCAGATACTTCCTCCAAGTGATATCTTTATAAATCGTAGCCTCAGTGATAATTATAGCATTCTACTGGTGAAAGAATCTTATAATCGGTCCAGTAGTTTTTGAGTTTATGCATTACAAACAAAAATACTTACAAATCTTTTCTCTTCATAATTTTAGTGTAGATACTAACATTTGTTTTTAAGGTTTCTTTACTAACTCTACTGTATGGATTCCTTGTTATCTGTATAAAAAAGATTTATTATCATAGAATTCTCAATAGCAGACTCAAGTCTGAATCTATTCCCAGTAGATGGCAATAGGCTCGCCCCCAATTACATAATGGAAGTACCTACTAATGTCTGCTGATACTGGTGTCTGCCTTCCCTATTATTATTTAATGGTATTCAATACTTCATTACTACTTTCCACAGATACTCCAGTAAGCGAAATCGAGGAGTGTTTCAAGCGTTTCATCAAGCGTGATGACATTGACATCATCCTGATCAACCAGAACATAGCTGAGCTGATCCGACACGTGATTGACTCCCACATCGCCCCTACACCCGCTGTGCTTGAAATTCCCTCAAAGGACCATCCGTATGATGCTAGCAAGGACTCTATCCTCCGACGTGCTAAGGTAAATATTTTACTAGTCTTCCCGCGGCTTTGCCTGCATGGGGGACGGATATTATCCAACGGGAACAACCAGCACCTTAATGGCGCAATTTCATTAGTCGATAGGGCCCGCAAGCGGGGTGCGAGAGATTTCTGGAATGACTCGATCGACCAATGAAATTGCGCCATTAGTCACTACCTCGCCCGCGGGGAATCCCCGCATGCTATAATATATCGACCGAGTTATCGACTAATGAAAACGCAATAATGGCCATTATTGCGTAATACACTTTCAATCACAATCTGAATGCTTTATATTTCGAATACAAGTTTGTCTGCTCAACAACTTTAATAACGCAATTAATGATAAATGTTGAACTGTCAAAATGAAAGCCATTGCTACTGTAAGTGTGCAGGCCATGATTTATCCGTGTGCCTAATTTCATGTTTTATGTTATCTGACATAAATTTTACGATTTTTTAAGTTGATGTGCACGGTGTCCTTTTCACTCTCACAGAGAGTAGACTTGTGTCCCAGGAATGGGAACATTATCAGCTGATTATGCTAATATGCTTCAAATAATTATATTTTCTGTTAAAAAAATCATCATAAATTGGAATGTTTTTCGTGTAAAATTGTATGCTACACAAATATTAGTTCAGTGCGATTGTGCGAGAATCGAACCCACGACATGTAGCGCAACAGCCAGTCGCTCAAACACGGCGCCATTCCTGCCATCTGCTCACTTATTACCCAGTCAGTTAGGGTGCTGTACACATGTTTCGGATATATTTTGCTGCCGGGCTGAGCCGAATCATGCCGACCCAAACATGTGTAGCACGCTTTAAACCCGTTGTCGAATATCTACTGCACAATCCATTTAAGGTGAAAGCGCCACTGTAGCCTGCGAATTTAAAAATTTCTTACGTTTTTTGCAATTTGCAGATCAGTACTAGATTTTATGTTGATTAAAATATGATTCGCGACGACAATCATCAATACAACTCTCGGTTAGAATGGCCTCAAATGTCATGATTTCATGAAATAGTCATTCTATAGGGTCACTTGAACTTAGAGAGTTGTATTGATGCTTTTAATGATTATAATTCTGTAAATACAATTTGTTACGGTCGCGAATCATATTTTGATCTGACTTTTTTTTTTTCATTGCATTTTGCAGGTTGAAGATACAACCTGCAAAATGCAATGAAAAAAAAAAAGTTCGCGGGCTTCCCTGGAGCTTTCGCCTTTAAAGTCATAACACTCTTGCCCCCCAATTGATTTCAGTGGTCAGCGCAGTAACTCAATCTAATTATTTTTTCTTTGTTCCAGGGCATGTTCAACCCCGAGGACTTGGTACGCTAAAACTAATTTATTGCATGATATTGTTGTCTGTGCATCAGACGGCACCTGTATATAAGCCAGCTGTGTACCAACGTTACAAACTAACTACTAATGTGACCATCCATCCACACTCAACCGTTTATTCTCTTGGCAACATTTGACGGTGAACATTTTCTATCGCCGAAATGCAGACAACTTGAAGTGGTTCATTTACTTTTGTTAATTCATGTCCTAAAATAAAGGGTAAACCCGCCCACATATTGAAAGAGTAATATGATGATTCTAAACATGTAAAATGGCCACAAACAACAAGATTTTCAAAAGTGTTGATACTTTCTTACAGCGTGTGCGTCAAAAGTTGCCTAGTATATACACGGCCTTACAGTTTTCAGTGTGCAATTTTAGTTTTCAACTAAAGCAGTTAACTAATACATTCCACTTCCCAGAAACATTTGATTTAACTGTTACAGCGAATGATCCCGTTATTTAATGTGATAAAATTATTCAAATATGTAAGGTTGGAAGTTCAGTAAAATGGATCGCACCATTCTCAAATATTTTGTGTCATAAAATTATCCATATTATTATAATTATCGTCGGCACGAAATATTTTTTTATAAATTATTCCAATGCGACTTTAGTGTGGTTCCAGCCTAAATTTACAGAGTATTAATCAATCATTTATTGTATAGATTTGTTGAACTTGTAATATAGAATATAAAATACCAGTTTGTTGTTTTATTTTTTGAGTTTTCAGTTTTTGAGTGATTGTTTGCTGCTTAACTAACAAAGAAATAAATAGTGATAAGTATAAGAAATGGTAACAGTTTTGGGAAATATGTTTTGTTTGTATTTCTAATTGAGGAACAAAATGCTCGAGCCTTTTTCACTGATAGATTGATAATTAACTCTATTTTAATTGTAATAGAGTTGAAAATAGCTTGCAAGTGATAAATGCCAGAGGCGTGCGTTCGCCCCTGTTGATTAAGTGTAGCAACTATACTTACCTATGCTATTTGCAACTATATTTTAGTCATCAACGAAAATTAAGCTATGCTAAGCAATGAAAATTGCTCGAGAGAGCATTTTGCTGATCCATGTGCTCAGACCATACGGTCAGTCAAGACTAAAGAAGTACTCTCAATGATGACCTTTAGCTTTCAATTTTACAGCCGCCGACCGAATGCGAAAGGATGTGAACAGCATTCCATGCTAATCATGTATTTAAAAATGGAAGTATCTAACGATTGAAGGCAATGAGTGTATCTTGACAAGTGCCTAGTGATGTCCCGAACTCGGGAATTATTAGGAATTTTACCAATAATTCTCGCAAAAACATAATAATTAGTTTCTCGATTTTGATTCGATCAGGTACATAGCAACAAAAATCGATTGAAGTACACAGGGCTACATGACTGGCGCGTCATGGAGGGGGTGGAGACCTACTCCGACCACCGGTATATCCGGTTTGACGTCTCCGCCCAGTCCTCGAGCGCGCCGGTCCGACAGGCCCCGAGTGGTCCGCGATGGGCGCTGAAGCAGCTGGACCGGGAGCTAATCCTGGAAGCCTCAATCGTGCAGGCCTGGGTGTCATCACCGGACAGGCCTGCCGATATCAACGATGAGGCGGAGTGGTTCCGGGAGGCCATGTCCGACATATGCGACGTGGCAATGCCCCGGGTCCAGCCCGGCCGTGCTTCGCGCCAGGTGTACTGGTGGTCGCAAGAGCTGACGACTCTGCGCGCCGCGTGCGTTGCTGCGCGACGCCGGTACGCCAGGCACCGCAGGCTCCGTATCCGCCCTCCGGATACCGAAGCCATTCAGGCGGAGTTGTACGAGGGGTACAGAGCGGCGAAGACCGCCCTCCAAGCGGAGATCCTGCGGGCCAGGGGACTGGCCCGCGAGGAGTCGCTGGCGACTCTGGACAGGGACCCGTGGGGACGCCCATACAAGTTGGTGCGTGAGAAAATCCGCCCATGGGCTCCCCCGCTGACACAGAGTCTCCGGCCACAGCTTGTGGAGGACGTGGTGAGCGCTCTGTTCCCCTCGAGAGGGGAACATACCGCTCCGCCCATGGCTCCGCCTACTGCGGTGCCCGCTGCGGACCACACCGCCGACGACGATGACGATGCTCCGGAGGTGACCGAGGCAGAATTGAGAGTGGCGGTACGTAGGCTGAGTGCCAAAAATACCGCCCCAGGACCCGACGGCTTACCTGGGAAAGCCTGGGTCCTGGCCATGGAGGCTCTCGGGCCTCGACTAAGGGGGCTCCTTAGCGCGTGCGTGGAGAGGGGCCAGTTCCCACTTCGCTGGAAGACGGGGAAACTGGTCCTCATCAGGAAGCCGGGGCGCCCTGCGGACTCTCCGTCCGCTTACCGGCCCATCGTGCTGCTCGACGAGGTGGGCAAGCTCTTTGAAAGAGTTATTGCAAACCGCCTCGTCGGGCAGATGGTGCGAGTGGGGCCGGATTTGGCGGATAGCCAGTTCGGCTTCCGCCGAGGGCGCTCTACGGTGGACGCCATCATGCGCGTGCGAGCCCTCACGACGGGGGATGCTGTGGCCCGGGGTGGGGTCGTCTTGGCGGTGTCTCTGGACATCGCCAACGCCTTCAACACCCTACCCTGGAGTTGCATCAGGGAGGCACTCCGGTATCACCGGATGCCGACCTACCTCTGTCGGTTGGTCGAGGCCTATTTGACGGACAGGGCCGTCATCTACCCCGGTCACCAGGGAGTGTGGAACCGGCGAGAGATGTCGTGCGGTGTCCCACAGGGATCGGTCCTGGGGCCGCATCTGTGGGACATCGGATACGACTGGGTGCTGCGCGCCGACCTCCCTAGTGGTGTCAGCGTAGTGTGTTACGCTGACGACACGCTGGTCCTGGCGCAGGGGAGGTCGCACGAGGCGGCGGCCGAACTGGCGACACGCGGGGTTGCGACGATCGTCGACAGGATCCGGCAATTGGGACTCGAGGTGGCCCTGCACAAGTCCGAGGTCATGTGCTTCCATGGCCCTCGGAACGCGCCACAGTCGGGTTCCCAAATAACGGTAGGAGGGGTTCACATCGGCGTCGAGGTGACGATGAAGTACCTGGGACTCGTCCTCGACAGCCGGTGGAACTTCGTGGAGCACTTCCGACGTTTGGCTCCCAAACTGGAGCGGGCCGGGGCTGCTTTGAAGCGGCTTCTGCCCAATCTAAGGGGACCAAACGCCTCCTGCCGGAGGCTCTACGCGGGGGTCGTGCGGTCCATGGCCCTTTACGGGGCACCGGTGTGGGCGCGTACCTTAAGGTTGCGGCCAGCCCGCCGGTTGCATGCAGCCCAAAGGGTATCCGGATCGTCCGGGGATACCGTACGGTCTCCGGCGAGGCGGCGAGCCTCCTTGCCGGAACGCCGCCATGGGATCTGGAGGCGAAGGTCCTCGCCCACATCTGGGAGTGGCGCGAGGAGATGAAGCGCCGGGGTGTAACTCCGCTGCCGCGAGAAATCACGGTACAGCGGACAGAGCTCCGGCAGGATCTCATGGCGGCTTGGAGTGTGCGATTGTCGCAACCCAGATATGGGCACGCCACAATCGTGGCGATAAGTCCCCTCTTTGAGGAGTGGCTAGAGAGGCGCCACGGCGTCCTCACCTTCCGCCTGACGCAGGTCCTCACCGGACACGGTTGTTTCGGGAGGTACCTGTTTCGCATAAGGCGGGAGGAAACGCCCGGGTGTCACCATTGTGTGGATCGTCCGGAGGACACGGTGGAGCATACGGTGGAGGTCTGCCCGGCTTGGGCAGAGGAGCTCGTGGAGGCGATCGGCGGCAGTGACCTATCGCGTCCGGCCCTGGTCCAGGCCATGGTGCGGAGCGAGAGGGCATGGCAGGCCGTCACCTCCTTCTGCGAAGCAGTAATGCTCGCGAAGGAGGAGGCGGAGCGCGTGAGGGAGAGGCAAAGTTCGCGCCCTCACGCGCCTAGCCGCCGTAGGAGACGCCCTGGGCGTCGGGACTCCTTGGAGGATTCCCGGCCACCGTAGGCGCGGGCTTGCGGGCGGTGAGCAATGGGTAGCTCGCCCCCGATAAGGACCAGGCCCGGGTCGACGGCGCGTCGTGTTCCACGCGCGCCTCAAAGAGATGTCAGCAAAACGGACGGGGTCCGCCAGGACCGTTGCCCGCCGGGGTTGCGGGTAGTCCTAAGGGGAAACCGTGGCCCCTGGCATGGCAAGGGAAGGAACACGGGTGGGTCTTAGTCAGTAAGAGTCTGACACGCCCTCCCGCTCCGCCCAGAGCGGGAGAAGTCATTGGCTGATTTCCCACCCAAAAAAAAAAAAAAAAAAAAAAAAAAAAAAAAAAAAAAAAAAAAAAAAAAAAAAAAAAAAAAAAACTGACCTCGCATCGTATAGGACTTCCGAACAATGAGAGGTCAGCTTATACTGGACATGTATAGCTTGATATGTAGCCGTGTGTACACTTCAGTTTTAAAATCTTGATAGTTGAACACAATATTTAAAAAAATATCAACCTACATAGAACGTGCCAAAATTTGAATAACACATTTTCTTGAACTATTTTGTTTTTTCTTATTCTTAGATAGGTATTCACTGAAAAACAGTGTTAGATTTGTGAAAGTGTTACTTTTACTTGACTTGATTTGCTAACTGTACCGTTATGACTCCTGCTTATAACCACTACGAAGGACAGATAATTATGTAGGTAGGTACTATTTATTTAATTATTTTTCGTTTCATTTTATGAAATCTGCCAGTATTTTTTGAAGACCATGATTTTTTTTTTATTCCTTCCACTATTTATTTCGATGTTGATTAAGTAGTAGGTATTCCATCCATTCCATTACTTTTAACATAAGCATGTGTTGAGAATATGCAAGAAGTGTGTTTTTTCTGTGATTCTTGGCATTATGCGTGTATTTCGGCTTCAGGAACATAGAATAGTGCTGCGCTATATGTCCAAAGAGAGTTGTACCTTGTTATATGAAAAAAAAGTGTGGATTGTTTAATTGTCTATACCCAGCGTTTTATACTGTTGTTTTACTAATGGTTACTTTTTGAGTTATTCAGTGTGTTTTGTTGAAAAACTGAGTGAGTACGCTGTTTTATTTTATAATCATTTTAATTGTTGAAAATATTTAAGTTAAAATAATGTTTTTTTTTACAGTCAACGTTTGGACAAGATAACTACGCGTAAAACTAAAATATTCCAGGAATTATTGTTACAATAAAATTGACCTCTTCATATATTTATATGTATCTATAATATTCTTCTAATAAAACCAAAGAATTTATTTGTAATTAATTTTTATTTAAAAGATTAATAACAAGCTTACACTATAATACTTCTATTCACACAAATATACATTATACAGTGCACACAACCATATTTATAATAAGTATAAAAAACAAAATGGTAACAAATACCTATTTGGTATCAATAAAAATGAACTACCTACTTATATACCCGTATTGAAAACATCGTGATTGATTAGTTTAGAGTTGGGATAATCTATTTAATTGGTTATTTATTCATCGAACTCAGCGACGTCATTTTCGGCCTTCTTGTGTCCAACCCAGTCCCATTTGGAATAATGGAGCTTAGTCTTCTTGAATTTCGGATTCTTGGATGTGATGCGGACGAATATACGTCTTCCGAAGAGTGGTTGCAGCTGTCTGAAGTTGTCAACGAGAGGCAGGTTCAGGTTGGAGAGGAGGCCGCGGAAGTTGTCCATCTGTGGGGGGTAAAGGTCTTGAGTATATGCTGGATATATTTGAAGAAGGTACGGATACTAGCTGACTGAAGTGACTTCAGGTCTTATCACCAATATGAATAAAGCTAATTATTCTTTCTTACCTGGAACACGGATATGGGGAGGTAATCAGAGAACACGACCCATGTGACGGCTTCTGCGCAAGGGGGCGTGGTCAGGGATCCCTTGTAGGTGTAGAACCTTTCGGTATCAAGACCAGATAGGATGGACGACAGGGAGAAGGTATGGGGCAGCTGCATGGAGGTGTTGTAGTTCTCGATGGCGGACAAGTTCTTGACGATGGGGGTGAGGAGCTTGGCGTCGAATTCTACGACCTGGAACAAGATGGTGATTTGTAAAGAGTTGTTTAAGAAAGCTGTAGGCAGATATTATAAATGGTTGTAAGGAATTATCAGATTATGAGGCAGGTTTATGCTCTTCCGCTCCTAATAGACACTCTCTTGTTAATCAAACGATTGTTTTGTGGTGGGTTCTTCTCCACTCTGTTTATAAGTAATTCTGTTCACAACCCTTACCTGGTAGAAGAAAGCAAGCACGCAAAGACCATCGGGATGCTGGAGGGCTTCAGCGAGGTTCCTGTACTTCTTGTTCCTGTGGATGATATGCATTTCCAAAGGCAGGCGCATATCATTAAGAGTATGCTCGGAACCTCTGTTGTTCTTGTCTCCCCAGTGGAAGTGGAGACCTTCAATTTCGTACTCATTGTCCAGGGGTCCTCCGAAGATGTAGGGTAGGCGGAAGCCTTTCTTTTCTTCTTCTGAACTGTATTTGGGGATGGTGAGTGCCACTGGAAATATAAGATATAATATAAAAGATATATATATAATATAAATATATAGGATCTGTGGCTATTGGCCGGACACAAATTCAGTCGCGCTTACGAGTTGCGGTAAAAGTTTTAAGACTGATGTATTTTTCTATTTAATATAACTTTTAATTTATTACACACTATCATCCCTAACTGGGTGAATAAATTCTTACCTGAATGTCCATTATTGGTGATCGTAAGAGGACCAGGCAGTGGGTTCTGGTAGCCGATGAGTTCCATAGCGGGAATAGAGATGGGGATAGCTTGGCGGGCGGCAATGGCAATGGGGGACTGTTGGCGGCCTCCGCAAGCAGGGTGGAGGACGGCCCAGCGCCTCTGATCTGACGCTCTGTAACCCCAGCCGAGGACTAAAGATACTGTGGAAGGAAAATGTGACCCGTGATGATTTTTGTCATGGAAGCTACAACTCGAAGTCTACGAAGCAAAGATATGACGATTTGGTGAGTAGCTTCTTATCTTCCTTATTTTGTGCACATTAGTAGTTTTAAAATAATTAATATTGTGCTGATGAAGACAATATTATGTAAAAGAAAGAGTGTAAACTAACTTTCGTTGCTGACCGTAACGTCCATGCGAGTTAGGCGTCATAATATTATTATGCTAGCCAGAAACTGTATGGTTTACATCAATTCCAGTGAGGTAGTGTAGTTAGTAAACAATTTTGACACTTAACCCTCTCAATGCTACCTTTTTTTTCTTTTCTTTTAATTCCCAATTCAATTCAATTCGTTCTGCTGAAAAATTTCAAATGTTTATTTGAAGTTTAATGACTCGCTGTAAATGTTCCCAGAGTATTGTTTCCATACAGGCATAGCATGTTATCAAAACATTCAAGATGAAATAATAATAATTGAATTATCTCATGTCTTTTGATGTTGTGATAATACTGCCACATTGTTACGCCTTTCTTGCAGGTGATATAATAAACAATAGAAATAAATCGGTATTCGTATCAACAATCTTTTGGGTGTTTTTAATACAGCTCTGACACCTACATTATTATGACTGTCAGATGATTCATATTATTAAAGAAATTAATTGTATTTTTTTGTTTCAAATGGTCATTTAACCCAAACATACATTGATCGTTAGAGACCATTAAAGCAAACGCAAAGGGATTACAAATTAGCAGATTATAAATAAAAAAGTCGTCAATATAAATCCAAAGGCGACTCATTCATTATTCTATCTGCGATCGGGAGTATCCTTTTCGGTTGTGACAATCATAAATTTTTTGTACAACAAGAATGTCCAATTATGCTAAGCAGGTCATGCATAATCTATGCGTGAATGGTAATTTATTTATTATATCGTAATTCACTTGCGATTTAGCTAAGCACATGTAGATTTATTCCACTGTCAATCAAACGGTGATTTAAATTAATATCACAGAAATAGAGCGGTTTTTTAACACGTCGATACTGAATCATGTCTATGTGCAATACGATATATCACAAAACAAAAAATGTCGCAAAAGTTAATGACCAAAAAATATGTCAGTCGTATCGATAATCATTGCATGCAATATGCAGTTATATAATATTAGAAGGAGGCAATAGCCGGTAACTTTGTATTTAATTAGGTGTTGAAATTAATATAAAAATATTAGGAAAAATAAACTAGAACTGCGAAAATTTTACGAGCAATATCAGATGGACAATCATTAAATAACAAAGCTAAATTCCAATGGATGTGCAATGCTTTGAATTATGTAATGATTTGAGATAAATTTAAGTTTAAAAAAATGATTAGGGAACTCTTTTACAGAATTATCATGTTAACCCTATAAATGCGACATGCTTTTCAATACAAATAAAATGGCATGAGAGAAATCAAATCTAGCATGCAATAATCTAGAACTTTAATTAAATTACCCTTTCTTGTTGCTGGTGTGTTTCCTAAAAGGGGAAAAAGAATATTCTTAGCATCCTTGTCATTTCTGACACGTTAGAGATGGACGGATTGCTGTTCTTTCATAGAACCTGCTTAGAGATGACCCTCTTTGTGACGCGAAGTAATATGCATTGCTTATTAAATTGCATACAATTAATGCTCTCATTTGAAATAATATTGACGACAAATATAAAGTCTAGTTTTTGTCGCAATGTAATCTGGCGTGTTAATTGTAGAAAAAGAATGCCTAGATCAATCTATTATTCAAATATCCTTGTCCGTTAACTTATCTCTTGCTAGATAAATTCGTGACTAGTGGGCCGAATTCCTTTGTAAATTAATAACATTACATGTTTTTTTATCGATTTACGATCGGTGCATTTAGGAGAAAATTGATTTGACAAATAAAACCTGACCTCTGTTAGATTATCTAACTTAGATTTGAGGTCAAGTATGCAGATTATGTTTGCACATGCTTAGGTGTTGCAATTTTGAGTGCGATTGATTATACTAAAGGCCATATAGTGTGGCCTGTGTAGTGTGTATGTTTTTGCATTTCTTCCAATTTAGGGTAAGCAGAGTTCTTATTAATGTTTTTTTTTAATATTTTGGAAATGGATTATTTATTCTGACTCGTCATTTCGTTTCTAGTCCATGAGTTTTACTGGCTTTGCTGATGATTCTAGAGTTGACGCGATATGCTCAGAAAATGATTCTACTCTCACACGTTGCGTTTCGTTTTGTGTACTGCTTTTACCTTATAACTTGGGTTTGGGATGTTGAATTTAAAAAAGAATTAATAGCGTCGTGTAAACAATTTGTTTATTTCTAATTGTCACACGATATTCCAAGTTACATTTACCATTAGGGAAAATGTCCTTCAACTGAGTTCGTTATTGTAGTTATTTAGACCAGTTCGCGTGCTGAAATGCCATGATAATGGGTTTGGCAATCTATTCTAGACTGTTGACCAGTCACCTTCCCTAGGTTTTCGTGTTTAATAAAAGTAACTGGCAGTTGTTGTATTCAAATTATGGGATATGTCATTTTCCCGTGTTCTAATAATGTTAGTTTAGTTCTCGCGATGACGACTTTAAACTCTCCCACAAAGAGGTGCGACACGACAGCGCGACGCGACTTTAACAATACAATTTCTAAGAAAAGTTCACGGTATACCAATTACCGGTGTCGCGTCGCGCGACAAGTCGCGCCTGTGTTTACGAGCCTTAAATAAGATCGGAATATCTACCACAGTTCGGTTCGTCAAGTGATCTTTACTATAGCCTTGTTTTCAACAGGAAACACATGAGATGGTGTTGATGTTTTGGTTTGCGAATTCCAATTACCATTTATGTTCCGCGGTTGACAAGTAACATAGTTAAATTCTACCAAAATAATTGTGCGATAAAAATGATGTCCTTTTGCTTTGCTAGCTGCATAATGCATGCATAATAGGCATGTAACGGTAAAACTTCATGAAAAAATACAAAATCAATCTGCCATTTATACCATGACAAATCTTAAGGCAATCATTAGCAGGTAATCGATGATGATTTAAAATTCGATAAAAATTTGTTCGTTTTTCTAGGGACTGAACTGCCAAAGATATTAAACATGTAAAGGAAATGTAGTCGAAAACGTTATCAGAGTTAATTAAATACATTTTGATAATTACAAGTATCTAAGTTACAAATTGTTTGGAGTACGTGGCCGAGATCGAATGCAGAGCAAATTATTTGAGTTTTGTATTCGCTAAGACAATGTTTGGTCCGTCTGTCGGATGTTTGTGCGATCCGCCGTACCAGAGGAAGATACTGCGTTTTTCGCATGTTTCAATTACCTAGCTGTAGATTAACTTCACGTGCTGTACCTATGTTTTATGATAGTCTATAATTATTTGGCCTCACTCTACTTTAGCTATATATTATGAAATTATGATTCAATCTTGTAATTAATGTAGCCTATGATTGACCGATAAATTAGTGTTTTGTAATAGGTACTAATCGTTAGTAATCCCGATTTTTTATCCTCGTGCACTTACTCAAATGATGGTTGTCTGTAGCACAAAAATATTATTTTTGTAATCTATTGAATACTTCATGATTTTTGATTCGATATAGCACTCAATTATTTTTAATAATAACATTTGCACTTTATTTTTTTATAAAGAATTATATATTATTTCTTATCACCACTTTTTAAACTTTAATAAATAATACTGATTTTAATTAACTTCAAAAAATCACTTAAATTGAAATTATTTTTTTAACTCACCGTTTACCGCCAAAATGGCGAAGACAGTAGTAAGCACAGCAGATCTCATGTTTCACTTTATTATTTTTTGAGATAATATAAAAGATGAGGTGATTAGTGTTGAATACTTCGATGCTTCCTGCCTGGCAGCCCGCAGTTTATATACTACACATCCACATCTTGAGCACTGCGTTTTCAATGGCCTAACGCGTCATCGACGTGAGAATTAACCCTCCAATAGTGACACATTTGGTTTCAGTACTACTGAGCGTATTTTCCTCGGGACTTGATGATGAAAATTTGTCCTGATATTCAATATCTAACCAAATATTTTACACTATCGTCACATAAATTATTATTGCCTCGATTTTGAACTGACTTGGTTTAAGCCACAAAGCGTGGTACAGCAAAATGGTATGCCTAATTGATTTTAATACAACGAATACTTTACACGTACTTAAAGTATTTTATTTTATTACGTTTTCACGGTTGATAATAGTTCTACCTACTATTTACACAATTTTGTCGATCTCGCTGTTTCAATGTTAAACTAGTAAGCATGAAAAATTTCTCCAAACATAGAACTCATTTCATTTTGTCCTGAAATATGGCTTTAAAATTATGAAAAGATTTATGTATACTACTATTTAGTGCTGGAACTAAGCAATACAAAAACATGATAAAAGTCTTCCGCCTACCTAATTAGTATTTTTGTATTCAGGATACTAATAGTATATTTAGTGACTACATAATGATGCGCTATCAGTATTCAGAGCATAAAATATCTGCATTCAATGGGGGTTTGATGAACGCCGTTGTTTTGGATTTCTAATCACCCGTCGTATTTCTTCTTATTGACTGGACAGTACCCCTAAAGCTTGTATATCGCGCAATTATCGGGTTTGTAAACAAGGATTAATATATGCGGTACAGCACAATTGCATTCATTTATAGCGTTTAGGTGCACATATTTTTATTTTTATATTTTTTAAGAATTCCGTTCGCATATAATGCTAATTTATTTTTAAGAACAATATCTAAATTCTGCCACCAATAAATTACTTACCTTCATCTTGCCCTCTGCTAACATGTAATATTTTCGGGGTATCTTGTACCCCACATTCCCTTTTCATAAAAAGTAAAAGCATCTGCATTTACAGGGTTAAACGAACACTGCCTAAATGAACGAATGTATTGAACAATAGATGATAACATAATGGAGAGATGATGTAAATTATTAGGCTGGTTGTCATAATACTTCCATTGATTAGACCAAAATATTATAGAAGTGATTCTAACAAAATGTTTTTTATATATTGGACGAAAGCGGTGTCATTCGGTGGCTGATTGTAGAGGGAACCAATCGGGTAATCGCTGCAGTGATTCAACAAGTCTAGGTACTCCTAGATTTACTATAACCGTTATTAAGTAACTCGTGTTGTCGTTCAACGTTCATTCATAAACTTGTAAATTACGATAGAAGATGGCATTCGTTTGTATAGGCGCTACTACTTATCAATCTCGGGTGATTAGTTAGGGCTCTCTGATTTTATGGAATTTCATCATCATACAGCAGTCCACAGCTGGACATAGGCCTCTCCGAGGAAATCGAGTTGAATGGCAAGCAATACACGCCATTCAACTCGATTGTCAGCAACTTTCATCGAGCTGCTACCAGCAACTCTGCTAAGATCGTCGCTCCTAGCCTGAGGGTACCCTACCTTACGTTTTACCTATGGAATTTAGGCTTTCCATAGCTTTTCCATAGCGTTTCGGTCGACGATAGGGCGAATGCGCATAGTTTATAGTTACCGAGAGAACGGGGGGTAGTTAAAATTCGAATTATGGCGGATTCGACCAAACAGGAATAAATTTATCCGCTGAATAAGATTTACTTCTGACAGTTTTCGTATGGATAAACTGTCAAAAATTCAAAATTTCTTCGGAAGAGCAGGCTTATTCCGCGGATAAAATTTATTCCTGTTTGGTCGAATCCACCCTTAGACGGATATTTTTTTCTTTCATTGTCGATGTTTCTTATTATCTAATGACAAGGATTGATAAGTTTTTATGTATACGAGTATATGGGGTAACTTATTGTTTTATCAGCTCCGAGAGCGTATTATTCCAAGGAGCTCCAAATAATTTCATTCCAAATTCCGGCTCCAAATTAAAAAGCAAATGAATAATTAATAAAATCTTTCCCATGAGCTCCAAAAATTCTAAAAAACAGATTAAACTAAAAATTATATATTTACAATAAAATTAATTTATGATTCAACAAACAAATTACCAGAGTAATGCGACAATGTCGAACCTCCCGTCCGCCGGAATAAAATTATTTGGAGCTCCTGGGAATAAGCCTCTAGAGCTACCCTGCGCATTGCTCAACCTAAAAAGGCAAATGACCAAAATTGGCGAGTTTATTTTTTCGGCCATTAACGAAACTTTAGGTTTTGGTAGAAAATAACATAACGAACGAAGTTTAGTAAAGCGGCAAAGCTTATAAATCAGTCCAAGCTCAGACTTTGATTCCTGGCTCAGACAAAAGCTTAAAATAACCATAAATGCAGTTTTATTTTCCTCATAAATCGAGGTAATAGACCACTATACTCTACCATAGTTTCGAATTTAGCCCTGATGTGTCATCGCAAAAATCACCCTGTATAAACTGATATAACTTAGCGCCCTAATTGCGTAATACACGATCTAACACAATCTGGATCGGTTTGAAACAGATTGCTAATCCATAGCTTCAAAAGTTCGAAAAAAAATCTGCTCAACTCAACGTAAATAACGCAATGAATGTTGTTGAACTGTCAAAATGAAACAGATTAGTCGGAATCGTTTACGACAGTTTTACGCAATTAGATAGCAGTTCGAACTGATTGTGATTATTTCTCGTAGTACAATATTTCAATACTTACGTTATAATTGCACCTAATTTCTAGCCAAGGAAAAGGGCATGCATTTTGCTGTGTTTTGGTCATTGGCTTTTCAAGCTGACTTGATAGGTTTTCACAGATTCTGACTGCACCAGACTGCCGTACCGACTGACCTACTGGCACCCCGTAGCTTGATGTGCAACATCAGTTATCCATTGAAATAAGGCGTATTCACTTGGCGTCTAAATGGCTGTTGCTGAATTTTAGACAACCGAATCGCATTCAACAAGTTACATAGATACCTAAAATAAAAAGTTACCTTATTAGAAAGACGTAAGGTCGGGATACGTCCGTCTCTATCGCACTATAATCTGCACCCTAATTGCGTAATACACGATCTATCACAATTTGTATCGGTTTGAAACAAATTGCTAATCCATTGCTTCATAAGTTAGAAAAAAAATCTGCTCAACAACGTAAATACGCAAACGCAATGAATGTTGTTGAACTGTCAAAATGAAACAAATTCATTGGAATCGTTTACGAAAACGTTTTACGCAATTAGATAGCTGCAGACGTAGTTCAGTGTAGTACTGTGATCAGAAGCTTTCTAAATAGTCCCTCTCTTCCTAAATTCAGACGAGTAAATTCAGCCAAGAGGAATAAGCCTTACAGACTGTCTTATGTTGATTTAACCCCTATCAATATAAGATAGAATACTCTTTATTATTTACACCATAAAAGTTACAGATATAAATTAATGTAGAAGTCAATAAGTCTCTTGTAGCTTGCTTGACCTCGATCCTTTATTGGGTCATCTGAAATGGTCCTTACGGCCATTTTCACGAACTCTAAACGACACCTAAATAAATGCCTGAAAAAGCGCACTGTTGAATTTACAACGCTAGGTTCAGCGCCAAGAGTGGAAATCCAACAGTGCGCTTATATTAGGCATTACATGAGGTGTACCTAGTGTTAGTGAAAATGGGCATAATTAAATCCCTTGACCACGACCTTGACCACGTAGCTGTACGTCACTTGACCACCTTATTCCTTACTATGTCTAGGTCCTTTATTGCCTTACTATTTATCCTCCTGGAATTGTCCTCAGTCTCCTATTGCGATTATGGGTAAAATAAACATCCTGGAATGGTCCTCAGGCTCCTATTGACTATTGTGATGATGGGTAAAAATACCAAAAGCTCAAAGGAGTCAATTAATCATGCCTCCTAACCAAAGGTCATTATTACCTTTGGTGTCTTGCCGTGAAGCGTTCGGGACTTAACAATAACCCGCAGTATTACTAAATGAAGGGCTAGGCTGGAATGGTGGCCTAGTGGAAAAGAACGCGACTTACAAGTTGTAAGTTCGAACCCAGGCAGGCTCTTTACTTTCTGTAATATATTTCAACACCACTGGTCTCACAACGGTGAAGGAAAACATCGTGAGGATCTAAAAACCAAACCAAAAATTAGACGACATTGTGATATCAAGCCGGGCCGCACTGGGCTTGCGTGATGGATTATAGCCTACTCTAAGAAGCCTGTTTCCCAACAGTGGGAACATTATAGGCTGATTATGCTTTTGCTAACTAAGAAGGTATGTGTACGTTACAATAGGGCTGTAGTACATAACATGACGGACAGCGAGTTTTTGTATAAAAACATTCTATAAGAAGGCAAGCTGTTATATAAATATTTTAATACATTGAACTTGAAAGTGAGTGTGAGAACAATAGGGATGTCATTGTTTTATAGAATAAACTATACCTAACCATTAATGTAACGAGAATGACACTTTCTTGTACATTTGCAGTCGGCACGTCTCGAGAGTCGGGACTTTAAAACTCCAATTTGTGACGTGACGTATTCCATGAGACGAATACTTTGAATCAAAAAAATGTGCTCATGTAGGTGGGTATATACTTTTATCTACACCCATGCTATAAATCCTCTATAAAACTGAATCAGTTAGCTTATTGCCTTCATTAAAAAGACCAGTGTCATACCATTATATCATCCAAACGAGTGTTATAATGTTGTACTAAATTTCATAATGCAACTCGTTTGCTCCTTCGATACCTTCCGGACAGCGGGTGCAGACCCCCACGCCGACACATCTGACATATTTTCCAAAATACGATACGTCACGCTTGGCGGGTACGGGCTATGGTCGGTTTAATGTTGGCAATAGCTAACTGTTTCAGAAACTTTTATAGAGGATTCTTATCAAAGGTGTAGATAAAGTCTTGTATGCAACTGTATATAATTAGGTATTAAAACACTCAAATGTGATATCACATTCGTGTTTTAATAGTACCCCTTATTATACAACAGTTGCATAAATAACTATTGTAGTACCGACAAGGCTTGACCGAGATCTAGGCAACAGCCAGGCAAATCTAATCCAACTGGTAATGTCCACTTCTAGCCTGCACCCTAATTGCGTAATAAACGATCAATCACAATCTGAATCGTTTTGAAACAGATTGCTAATCCTTTGCTTCATAAGTTCGAAAAAAAAATCTGCTCAACCACGTAAATAACGCAATGAATGTTGTTGAACTGTCAAAATGAAACAGATTAGTCTTAATCGTTTACGAAAATGTGTTACGCAATTAAATAGCAGTTTAATTATATATCTTGCAAATATTGTGCCATACCCATAATGCGAGAGCTAGGTACAAAAAAAACTAGAAGAGGTACTAGTTATTTTTTTTTACCCGTCTACGGCGAAGCAAAACGTAGGGTTATGATTTTTTCTATTTAGGTAACTCCAAGGCTAATTGTTACCTTAGATACATAAAATGTAAGTAGGTAGGTACATATTTTATGTAGAAGCTGGTAAACGTTTATTTTAATAAATTTTTTTTTAGTAATCAGAGAATGTCTAAAAATAATAAACGAGAAACATTGTTATTTTTTTTTTTATTATTATTTACCTGTTTTCCAACACATTACTAAACAGTATTTAAATTTAAATTATTTTTATATTTAGACCACTTTAGCATCACAAACAATAAAATAAAAAATACAATGCCTATCATCATGCCTCGTGTATACTGGCGCGACGCGACGGCGCAACGCGACTCTAACAATAGAAAACTTCACGGTAGAAGTACAATTATTACCGGTGTTTGGTCGCGTCGTCGCCTCGCACCAGTGTGCGAGAGGCTTCACAGCCAATTTAACACATTGTAGACTTGCGCAAGTACAGTGGCCAGCACATCAAGCTACTAAAATCTGTCAAATTTCTTTAGTAGATTTTAAACTTTATCGCTAAAGCATTAGGTTCAAGTTTGATTGGGAAAGTTTGACAGTTTTGGGTAGCTTGATGTGCTGGCCACTGTACCTGCCTTCTGCATTTTTAAAATGTCTGGTCAAGCAAGAGAGTTGCCTAGGCGAGCGAGGGTTCCGTTCCGCACCGCGGTATTTTATCAACGATTTTTATATAGGTCATCTTTTATTTAACTTATTATGATTCTGTAACGTTAGCCAGCTTAGCTTCCTTTCCGTTTTTCTCGTCTTTCTAATCCTTAACACGTTCACTGCGTTGTCAGATCTGTACAACCTAATGCGTTAATGACCAAAGGTGCGGGTGCAAAAATCATTGACTTCCCTTCAAGCGGGATGCATAATTATGTTGGATATTCTATAGAGTTGTTGATAGAGATGTTGAGTATTCTTCTTTTCGTGTGGTTAGTGACTAACCTCGTGTCAGAGTTTTTATGCCGCCCATGGGCCTCTGACTTGACTTCACATGCTGTCGAGATAATGTCTGTCTGGTATGCCGTTTCCTCCCGATGTTTTCTTTCACCGTTTTTTTGAAGTAATAATTATACAATACGCACATGAATCCGAGAAGTCAGAGGTGCGTGCCTTGGGTTCGAAATCAAGCTCTATGACTTGGCAGACTGACGGTCACGCCACTAGGCTATCACTGCCTATTCTATAGAGTAAGAAGGGGATAATTAATTATTCATTAAAAAAAAAAAGTACCTTCTACCTGATACCAACCACAAGGGATTTTTTTACCTCTGGTGAGTTTATCGGATCTTACAGGGGCCTAAGTCTACTAATTTATAAACGTTACAAATAGTTACAATGGTCTCTCAATGGTGAGTTTTTGACAGTTTTTGTATGGCAAATCTGTCAGACAGATAACGCATATTTACCAAGTCTAGCGTCAGGTCTTTTAGATCCTATATAGCACTGAAGTTAACTTTTTTTAAGTGAACTTTTTTTAAGAAGTAATGTAATCTTAATTAATAAAACTTATATACGTACACATTTATTGTAGTCTCAGCAAAAAATAAAAAATAATTCTATTTCATATGGCAACCTATGGCTTTGATACAGGCCTTTAATCTGTCAGGCCACGAATCCATGGAATAACCTACGCATTGTTTCCATGGTAAATTTAGCCACTGCTTGCTCCAGACATTTCTTAAGAGACACAATGTCGATGTCGCCTGTCGTAGAAAGACAATTTAATTATATGCTTACAGTTCTAAAGAAGCCGCCCGAGTGGTCGGAAAGGTACAACGTAGTCACCATCCTGCGTCAGTAATGGTTTAGTGGGGGTAAAAGACACTGTCTTTTACCTCCAAAAGGCGTCCGGGATTTGTGGATAAGTCGGGGGAGTGTGGGATTTTAACCTCATGAAAACCACCTCGGTGGTCGTCATCTGCACAGGGAAGGGGGCACCGTTACCTCTCAAAACACACATCTGAAACCCATCATCACCCCCATCTGCTAAACCTGTACAGTCAGCAACAAAAGTCGATTAACACTTCAGTTTTTTTAATCTTAATTATTGAGCAAATTTAAAGATTTCTCTAAGCTATTTTATGAAAAGCTAAAAGCAGTTTATTGAACCATTTTGTGTAAATTGTCATGTTATGTAAAAAGTGACAGTGTTAATGGACTTGTGTTGCTAACCGTACTATTTACATTGTCAGTTACGTAGCCCTGGGAAAATAATTGCATCTTTGCTTAAGGTAGGTATTTACGCAATACGATACCTATTGTAGTGTTCACTACATGAATTAAAACTTTTAGCTCCGAACTTTTCGACTTTTCACTGGCATTTAATAAAATAGTTTTTATCTTTCATCTTTTTTGAATTTGAATCTGACAGGAAAAAAATCTGAAGTATTTTTGGATCCGTCAGCTTGGTCGCTTTCCAACTCTTGAAGAGAAAACATTTTGAAGCAGCCAATTCCAAATTATCCAATACTAACTATATTATCATTCGATCAATTACGATTTTACCGTGTGTTATATACAACAAAAAAAGGATTTCCATCATTTGGAAACCCAAGAAATCCGGCCAAGATCCGGCTCTGGGTGCCGGCCAGAGCCTTCGGCGTTTGACGCCGCTTCTGTCACTGCGGCCGGAGGTTCCGTGGAGCGCTGCCCAAGTGATCCTAATTTATCCTATTTCTACACCAGTCTTATCTACTCTCCATCGGCGCTAAACGCTCTAAATCGACGTTTTTTTTATTTATTTTATATGTTTTAGTATTCCTGGTTCTGATATAGATTAATTCCAATTCCTGGCAAAATTCATTCATTCATTTCATCATTCATTTTGAATGACGGGAAGAATTCGGGTTTTATCTTGAAACTAAATAAATACTTACTTTTAAAACGTGAAAATCTGTTTGTACAAACAACTGATCGTTATTTTTCTTATTAATTAAACTTTTAAAAAACCTGCGGTTCAGTACCGTAGAGAACCCTAGTCTTCTTAACTAAATTTTATTTTACAAAACAAACATGTAAGCTCATCATTTTATTTTTTTTGGCCCTTTTTTTATTTTTCTAAAACCACCTGTATTTTTTATTATTTTGTTAAAATTATAAACGTGTAAAAAGTGGCGACGACGTTTTATTTCGCTACAAAATGGCGCCCGAACTTTAAAGTAAGTAAATGTATCATATTCTATCCATTAACATACAATTTTTTTTCATTATATTGCGTGTGGTGCTCTTTGGAGCAATTTTAACCCTTTGTTCCTTATTTCTACTTTCAGGTACGTCATTTCGAGAAAACGGTTGTTTTTCTTTCTTCGACTTGAAGCAGCTCTTGAAACGGATTGCTTTCTCCCTCGATTCGACGCATTCTATGCCGTTAATTCATATATTATTTGAATTGTTATTGAATATCGAATTTTAAGATAACGTGTAACCATATCTAGAGATTATTCTTTTATTTCTTTCCCATAAATACATACTCCTGAGTTTAATTTTACTCCTATAGTTAGTACCCAGTAGAGTACGCTTGGTGTGCGTGAATGTTTAGGCGTCGTGCTCAAGGTAAGCGTATTTGAGTGGCCGTTTTTGCCAGTTCTAGTTTTTTTTTTGTGTTACTATCTCGTGGGTTGGTTCTCTATCATGGCTGATGAAGATCGTCCTATCGTTGAGACTCCATTACGAAGAAGTCCAATAATTTCTAGGCCACCACCGATCCCGCCTAGGACTGCTAGAACTTCCATCTCATCAATCATACCTTCCCCCATTAGATCCGAGGAATGCCCTCGGTACTTTCACAAGCAGATCTCTCTCACTAAATGGAAAATCGAATTTTCCGGTGATACTTGCGTTCGCGAGTTCTTCGTCTCTATAGACGAACGTAAGGAGGCTGATGATATTTCAGACCAATACTTAATAAAGCGTTTTCATGAGGTAGTGTCTGGGGCCGCTTTAAAATATTTTAGGTCGATCCGTCACCCAGGTCTATCATACAATGAACTCAAAGAGGCCTTCATAAGGACATTCGGCTCCATTGACTTTGAATTTAAGACTGAGCAACAAGTCAGAAATTTAAAGCAAAGATCTGACCAACCAGTCAGAGATTTTATCATCCAGGTCTCATATTTGAATGATCGCCTAATTAACCCTATCTTCGAAGCGAATCTGCTTCAAATCATCATGCATAATATGCACCCTAAGTATTTCCCTTGTCTATCTATTCATAAATTCACAGACCTTGATTCGCTTATTGATATGGCTTCTCATTTCGAGAGCTTTTTACCAGGCGTTTCCAAGCCGGTGTCCAGCGTGACCTGCGAGGCCCAATTATGTCCTAAATGTAAAAAAAACGGACATTCATATCGTTATTGCCCCGATTTCCCTGGCCCGCTATGTTTTAGGTGTCGTACTCCTGGTGTGATAACAAGGGACTGCCCGAAGTGCAATCCAAAAAATGTTTAAGCCACCGGCGGCCCGTTTCTTCTCGTACAGTGTCACCGGTGATAACTAGCAATTCATCAGACAATCGACCGTTTATAGATATATTATTGAGCAACCGCCCTGTCCAGGCTTTGTTAGATTCAGGCGCGCAAATGTCACTTATAAGCGACACCCTTATCCAGGAATTAGGTATCACTTTGAATTCCAACGATTCCTGTCCCCATGTTATCTCTGCTAATAATTCGCCCATTGATATTTTGGGAACTGTTTACCTCTCTGTTCAATTCAATGGAACTACCTTTGTTCATGAGTTTTTAGTGGCACGTTGTATGTCATCCTCTGTCATTTTAGGTATAGAATTTTGGAATAAATTCGGTTTAACCTCAGTTTTTAGTAAGGCTTTTAACAAAAATATCAAAGGTAACATGTACCTTCCTTCGCTTAATCATGCTCCTCCACAAGTCTCTTGCGTAGCTGAAGCCCGTTACGTACATCCCCGTAACGTTCTGTTACCCGATCAAGAACGAAGCTTACAACTCGTCATAGATGAGTTTGAAGTTATTTCGTCTGATAAGATTGGCCTTGGCAAAACTACTTGGCTTTCACACAAAATAAATACAACAGGACAGCCAATTAGGCAAAGATTTTATCCACTTTCTCCAGTTAAATTAAAGGTACTTAACGAAGAGATCAATAAGATGCTGGAATTGGATGTCATCCGACCTTCTCGTTCTCCTTGGGCTAGCCCTGTTGTCATGGTTACCAAGAAGGATGGCTCAGTTCGCTTCTGTGTTGACAGCAGAAAGCTGAATAGCGTCACTATCAGAGACTCATACCCCCTCCCACGTATTCAAGATATCCTCGATAATCTTCGCGGTGCGAGATATATAAGCTCTCTTGATTTTAGGAGTGCATTCTGGCAAATTCCTTTAGCGGATAAGGAGAGTTGCGAGAAAACCGCTTTTATTGTCCCTCAGCGTGGTCTATTCGAGTTCGTTAGAATGCCGTTTGGACTCACAAATGCAGCCTCTGAGATGCAACGCCTTACTGATCTAATAGTTAACTTCGAATTCACATCGACCAGCGATGACTGCGTCTTTGGTTACGTCGACGATCTAATTTTGGTTTCCAAAGATTTTAACAGTCATCTCGCTCTCCTAAGAAAGGTGTTGAACCGCCTCAAGGAAGCTGGTTTATCTATAAACTTAAAAAAATGTGAATTTTGCAAAAGCGAGTTCAAATATTTGGGTTATATTGTAAACGAAAAAGGCCTACAAACTGATCTTAACAAACTTAATTCTATTAGAGATTATCCAACCCCGACTACCGCTAAATCATTACGCGGTTTTATAGGGATGTGTTCTTATTACAGGCGTTTCGTCGATAGTTTCTCCTCCATAATTGCCCCACTTACTGCTCTTATTGGAAAGAGGAAGGGTCGCGATCCGATAACCTGGGATGACGCTGCCGAACAAGCCTTTCTTAAGCTTAAAGCGGCACTAATCAACACTCCAGTGATGGCTTGTCCTGATTTTTCCAAGCCGTTCGTTTTACAGTGTGATGCGTCGTCTGTCGGTCTCGGTTCGGTCCTTTCGCAAAAGATTGACGGGATTGAACACCCTGTTGCTTATCATTCCCGCCTATTTTCCAAAGTAGAACGTAATTATAGTACTACTGAGCGTGAACTTTTGTCTGTTCTTGATTCCATAAAGCACTTCCGCTGTTATTTAGATGGAATGAAGTTTTCAGTTATAACAGACCACATGGCTCTGAAGTGGCTTCTCACGCTAAACAACCCTTCTGGTCGTTTAGCACGATGGGCCACTATTATCTCTCAATATACTTTCGACATCGTTCATCGCAAGGGGGCATTGCATGTTGTTCCAGATGCATTATCTAGAATTTATGCAAGCCCGGTTACATTTAACCAGGGCCCCGAGCATACTAACGACAGGTGGTACAAGAAAGTTTATTTGGGCGCTCGTGATACACCCCAAATATTTCCTGCGTACGCCATTCGCGACGGCGTTCTCGTGAGGCGCATGCCCATTACTAGCCCTTTGTCGTCTGATCCATGGCGCATAGTTTTACCAGCTGAAAAGGTCCCACTCGCTATTTGGGAGGTCCATAATAATTTCCCCTCTATACATCCGGGGGTCACAAAATCCTACCTTAAGATTAAGGAATTATTTTACTGGCCTAACATGTTTCGGGACGTTACCGAAACGCTGAATCAATGTGAGGTGTGTAAAGCATATAAAATCGCCAACACCCAACCACGCGGCCAAATGCATTATCCAAAGGACGTTTCGTTACCCCTACAGCTAATTTCTATAGATGTTATTGGTCCGCTACCCATTGCTTACTACGGTTACCGATATATTTTATCCATGGTCGACGTATTTTCCAAATATGTCTGGCTTGTTCCATTAAAAAAGGTAGACGCGAGTTCCCTTATTAAAGCCTTGGAATCCGAGATATTTTTCAACTTCGGAGTTCCACGTGCGATTCTTTGCGACAACGCTACCGTTTTTCGTAGTAACCGATTTTTGAATTTCCTCAGATCTCGTCATATCGATTCCCCAATGTATACGCCCTATTACACACCACAGGCCAATACCGTGGAACGATATAACCAAAGTGTCGTCACGTGCCTAAGCATATTGGTCGGTGAAAATCAAAGAAATTGGTCCAAATTATTACCCAAAGTTAAGCTGTATCTTAATTCCTGTATTAATTTAGCCACCGGTTTTACCCCAAACTTTCTCATGTTTGGTAGAGAAGTTCTTATTGATCCGGCGCGTGCACAAGGACAGACTCTAGGTACTAATTTAGCCGAAAGTCGGTCTCAACACGCGTCCAATTTATCTTCTCTCGCGGAAGTTTACGCTAAGGTTGCCGATAATCTCTCTATGGCCTTCCTTCGTAATTCCCGTACGTATAACGCGAACCGTTCAGCTATCACCCTCAACGTCGGTGATATTGTATGGAGAAGAAATTTCTCTAGGTCTTCTGGAGCAGATTATTTTTCTGGGAAGCTTGCCCCCCGCTTTGTTAAATGCCGGGTGGTTAGGGTTATTTCCAGGACCACTTATGTCCTTAAAGACTGTAATTCCGTCCATTCCGGACAGTATCATATTAAAGATATTCTTAAGTAATCGTCTTTCTCATCTTTTTCATCACTAACTTCCAGAAAATACACTGGTCATTCTATATTTACTTCCTATATTTTTCAACTCTTATATTTCCTATTTGAATAGTCAGATTCAAATGAATTAAACGTTAATATCCGTTTTGCAAGTAATTTTACCATTTGAGACCAAAATAGTCCAAATAGTATCATTAACAAAAAAACACATTTTCAAATTACGTAATTATCCAACTATACTTATTTTATTCAAAATCTCTGAAACCTATTTCCAACGGCCTTTTTAATGTTTTATTCTTTTGACTGACGTTATTTCCTTTTGACGGATATGTCATGCGATTTTATTTGCCATACGTCAGACGAAAATGGTATTTATTCCAAATAAAACGGTAAGTTCTTACAAGTTTATCGACTTGCTTTTGATTTCTTTGATGTCTACAGTACCTTAGACACTATTACCCTGCTATGGTCTACTTTTCCACTTTTTGTGTTCCTGATTTAATTTTCCTTGCTAGGGTGTATTTTTTTTTTACTTTGTGTTCGTGACCCTAATTTGTTATCGCAACATAATTTTAACTTACCCGACTGCTGGTAAAGCAGGAGGTATTGCTAGTCCTCTAGGTATGTCCCTGAGGCACAACACTTCCTGTACCTTTCTCCTGCTGGTCAGACTCTAAGCCCTGAATTTGCTGAAAGTCTGACTAAATGGTATGGATATCCGGCAGTTACTTCTCGGTTGAAGTCCCAATCTTTAAGTCTGGGGTATTATATTTTTTTGGAACCCTGGTTCTTCTTTATAACCTGGCGTTCTCCCTTTTTGCCTCAGTCTATAATTTTTTTCTGACTTCAACCGCTATTGTCTTTTTTTCTGCTATCGATCATTTTCCCATATGAATCGATAGTTTGTCTTTGTCTTATGACAATATTTTTCTCGTTATCTTCTTGTATAGTGTACCTATAGGTCTTTAGTTCCTAGATGAGTTTAGCTCTTAGGTTATTGATAGGTTTAGTGGACACACTCGGAGATCGCACTGATAACGGGTAGTTTAGATCGCGATTAAATTTAGTCTTTATCTGCTGCACTTCGATTTGTCGTCCGTTAGGTTATCTTATAGGTTAATCTAGGTTAATTAGATATATTTAATTAATTTTATTTTTTTCTTTCCCAGCTAGTTAACCCTCTTCCACTCCTATAGGGATATAACCCTACTATTTCTATGTAACACTTTAGTGGTGTGATATATTGTAGTGATGTCACCCCTATATTTTTTTTGCTGGAAAGAGGGTACTGTAGTGTTCACTACATGAATTAAAACTTTTAGCTCCGAACTTTTCGACTTTTCACTGGCATTTAATAAAATAGTTTTTATCTTTCATCTTTTTTGAATTTGAATCTGACAGGAAAAAAATCTGAAGTATTTTTGGATCCGTCAGCTTGGTCGCTTTCCAACTCTTGAAGAGAAAACATTTTGAAGCAGCCAATTCCAAATTATCCAATACTAACTATATTATCATTCGATCAATTACGATTTTACCGTGTGTTATATACAACAAAAAAAGGATTTCCATCATTTGGAAACCCAAGAAATCCGGCCAAGATCCGGCTCTGGGTGCCGGCCAGAGCCTTCGGCGTTTGACGCCGCTTCTGTCACTGCGGCCGGAGGTTCCGTGGAGCGCTGCCCAAGTGATCCTAATTTATCCTATTTCTACACCAGTCTTATCTACTCTCCATCGGCGCTAAACGCTCTAAATCGACGTTTTTTTTATTTATTTTATATGTTTTAGTATTCCTGGTTCTGATATAGATTAATTCCAATTCCTGGCAAAATTCATTCATTCATTTCATCATTCATTTTGAATGACGGGAAGAATTCGGGTTTTATCTTGAAACTAAATAAATACTTACTTTTAAAACGTGAAAATCTGTTTGTACAAACAACTGATCGTTATTTTTCTTATTAATTAAACTTTTAAAAAACCTGCGGTTCAGTACCGTAGAGAACCCTAGTCTTCTTAACTAAATTTTATTTTACAAAACAAACATGTAAGCTCATCATTTTATTTTTTTTGGCCCTTTTTTTATTTTTCTAAAACCACCTGTATTTTTTATTATTTTGTTAAAATTATAAACGTGTAAAAAGTGGCGACGACGTTTTATTTCGCTACACTATGTACGAATAATGACCCTCCATAATTTTAATGAAATGCATATTGTAACGTATGTAGGATATAGGTTATATAGGTTACTACACCATAGGTACTTACACCATAAACAATTAATTTTAAATATTTGTTTTATATTCACTTAATTTTCTTTCGACACGGGTAAACTCATTTTCTGTATTAATAATTAGGTAAGTACTTAATTTGATAACGAAAATAAAAAGTAAGTACTAATAATGGTGTTTTAAAATTAACAAACTTACAAAAAAACTCAATTTAAATTACTAGTGTACCTACTCAATTTTTACCCAACTGCAACAGAGTCCAAAAGGAGGGTTATGTTTTTATTTCTAGACGGTAAGTGCTTATTAACTTTTAACTTAAATTATTGTATGATTTAGATGCAGCTGTGCTATGTAAAAAATAACCCACTTTTCCTCAATGATTTGTAATGATGAGTTATTCACAGTTTGGCTGATAAACAAAGTATCTATGCAAAACCTGAAATAGTATGCGGGCGGGATCCATAAAGCCTTAAGTTTACGTTTTTTTATCGCAGCTGTCTAATACATCATGTTAGCCCAATTCTAAATAAACAGCCATCCATAGAATTAAAGATGATTTCTACCAAACGGCTCGTAACCGATGCTTTGCGAGCCGTTCGGTGGAAATCATCCTCGGAAAGGATACGAATGGATGCGAAGACAGCCGATCGCGTTCGGCGGGATGTCGACGCATACGATCGGCTCTATACCGTCGCTTTCAAACTCCCTTTTCTCGTGAACGGAATCACGTGAATTTTTTTTGAGAAAACTATATCTAAGTACAATCGACCGCACGTCGCGTCGGAAGTATCACTTTGACCTTGAACTGACGTAGTTCAGTACGGATTTTTTCCACTGACGTGCGTCCTACCCTACTGTACAATTAAAAATTACAAGAAAACACCCAAGCACAGTCCGGCCGTTGAGAGAATGCTTTCCTGACACCTGTCAGTTGGACAATTTCTAGTAGTAATAAGGACTAAATTCGCAAAATACATATTCGTTAGTATGAAACTGACAGGTGTCAAGAACGCTTGCTCTCGACGGCCGGATTGTGGGTAATTATTTTTAGGGTTAAACTGAATTAGACTGACTGCCCAAATAATTTGTCAAAGGGTTAGGTTAGACAGAAAAACAAGCATTTTTAGGTAGGTACGTATACCATAAGTAATGAAAGTTATACCTAAAAGTAAACGATAATGTGCTAGAACATCGAAAGATTTGGCGTTATAGTTTCATTTTGGTGTGGCTATAAGATCAGTTTTTCTGTTGCGAAATTCTTAGCTTACTACAATTAAGAAGTGTAAACACAAACTCAAAGCATTTATTTCAATTTATCTTTATGCATTAAAACATAATCTGTTCAAAAGCCTCTTATTTTACGATACAAGAGAGTATGTTATAATAAACACTTTAACTTGTAAGCTACTTACTGATTGTAACTTTGATAATAAAACATCATTGTACTAATTATAAACTCATTAAATCATTCACCCATTGTTTTTGGACAATCGATATTTGAAAATCCTTTATCTAAATATTGTAACAGTCACTTGCAATTTTTTATTAATCAATTTAAAAATCAATTTTACTATCGCAGTCCCCGCTGAACATTGGCTCAGGCCGCGCCACAACACCCTGTCCTTCGCTTTCCGCATCCAATCTGTCCCAGCCACCTTTTTAAGAGCTCACACAACCTCAGGTTCTTATCTCGCTCGTACCATAATACTCGCGGACTGAGTGCGAGCGAGACGGAGGCGGCTCCAAATCCGCAAAAGTTTGGGTAATTGCTTTTTACGCGAAAATAATGGTAATTTAAAAAAAACATAGTCGTTGCTTTATAGTTAGTTCAGTTAATGTGCCAAGTTTCATGATCTAATTTGAAGTATTTTTTTAATAGCAGCGGTTTTTTTGTTCGGTTTGGAGGTAACTTTGGATTTTTTTTCTATAGAGAAAATTTTATGAAATCTTGTTTTTGGCTAACATGTTCGCTAAAATTAATCCTCAACTTTAACATATATTTATTTCAAAATTAATGCTGCAGTAGTTTCGATATACTTAACGGTGGATCTTGCTAAGCAATTTGACGACTTATAGGCCCTTAGTCTAGCTGGAGAGCGTCACACACTACGTTTGCCAATACGCGGTCTAGGACTCGTTTTTGCACCACCGGCCATCAGTCCTTCGACAAACATGGCCAGCCCATCCATTACCCAAAGTACGGTCGGGAAGATTTTCTTTGGCCTAATATTTCAACGGTCACCGGCCGGCGTAACTCCTTTCCAAGACATGGGTAACTTAAAAAAACAGATGTTCCATATTAATTATATTGTAAGTACAGCTGAGCTTTCGCCAGAGCGTGTAGATACTTATGTATTACTTGTGTTACAGAATTGCGAAAAAAAAAATCGCGTGACCACGTTGTCACGGACTTAAAAATATCGGATACTGGATTTTCAACTTTCGGTGTTGAGCCAATGGTTGAGAATTTAATAGAATGCATCCCAGCGCGTTGAAAAATCACACTGTTGGATATTCAACTCTCAGCGCTAAACAGGGTTCAAAATCCAGTGAACAAAAAGCAGTTAAGCTGGCAAAACTTCGCAGACGTGATATGTATATACCTATCTGAACATGATAAAACGAATCTAATCAAGGGAGTATACCAGCGGTTGTTGACCACTAAAAAATCTTCAATTTTTTTTCGATCGATACCCATCACATCTGCAGTTTCGCTAGCTAATTTAATCTGACCCAGTTTTGGTTAAATTCCAAGGATTTTAGACGCCGAATAGAATAGTATCTAGTTACTAAACACTTTTATTTATTTATTTATTTACCTCCTTCGACCTAATTCGATAGTGTGGCTATCAACTACCTATTTAAAATTACCTACTATCTTACTATTAAACATAGGTGCATTATTCAAAGTCTAACAAAACATAATGACTTAAGAACTAAAGAATAACATAAAATCTAAACATAACAATTAAACATAAAGATCTCTCTCTTTTATTAATTAAACTAAAAGTCTTGACATCAATATTTACTTAGCTTAACTTACATTTAATAGAACTTTTGCGAATTCACTCAAACTACACGAAAATATTCTATCGTGGACTTCGTTTACTATGCGGATTCTCGGGTTTTCGCCAGGAGATTTGCCCTGGCTACCGGCGCTAGCAACTGTGGGCGCTGTTTCACATCACCTCATTACTCATAGACACCAAGACTGGGAAAGGCGGGAAAGGGTATCTCAGAGCAAGCAAAACCACACCCGCGCCCTGAGAACATGACGAAAGGATCTAAAGGGGAACAATCTGATGCATCAGGCAAACCTTATAAGGGGAATCCGGGCGGACATAGTAACGAATCGTAACATAGGATCGTCATGAAAAAGAGCAATTTTACTCGTTGTGTGACGGTATTCATTCATTACGTATTATTGAGTCATGTTTTAGATTAATTATTAGGGAAGATATGCATAGTGAGAGTGATGACGTCGCATCCGTAGAGGGAAATCAAAGCAGTCAATAGGCCATGTCTTCTATTATCGTACGTGTACACACGGCTACATATCAAGCTATACATTTCCAGTATAAGCTGACCTCTCATTATACGGAAATCCTATACAATGCGAGATCAGCTTAGACTGGAAATGTATAGCTTGATATGAAGCCGTGTGTACATGAGGTGTCATACCATTCAACCCTTTGAATTTCACAATTCCAAAGATCAGTTTGCTAAATACTTATTACTTAGGTACTCAATACTTTATTGCATTCCACAATCATGTATGTGCTTAGGTGGTAAACATTTGCCTAGGAACAATCGTGGACCCCGTCGGGCACAGCAAAAGAAATATAGTAGGTAGAGGTGAGGACTTATCGTTCATCTTATAATCTAATTCTAAAAAAAAAAACATTTTTTATGTATTTTATATGAGTTTTAGGGATTTATCATTTAAATATTATTTTACACATCATCCTCATTACTCATAGATTTTAGACTTTTAGTCTAGGAAAGGCGGGAAAGGGTATTCTCACAGCAAGTAAAACCACACGGCGCCCTTACATAGAACATGACGAAAGGATCTAAAGGGGAACAATCTGATGCAGCAGGCGATCCTTATAAGGGGAATCCGGGCCGAACATAGTAACGAATCTTAACATAGAAACGTCATGAAAAGAGCAATTTTACTCGTTTGTGTGATGGTATTCATGACGTATAAGAATACGTAGGAAGAAAGCATAGCGACTGTGAATACTCGTTTGTGTGACGGTATTAATTCATTACGTATTATTGAGTCATGTTTTACATTAATTATTAGGGAAGATATGCATAGCGACAATGATGACGTCGAACCCATAGAGGAAATTCAACGCAATCTAGGGGCCATGGTCTTTTCTACATGAGTAGTAGGTTTACTTCGAAATTTGAAAAGTACTGATTTCCGGACAGGGGGCCAAAAAGCTGGAAAAGTCCAGGTCCACCCTATTATACGAGGACGTGCTCTTAAGTTATCTTGACCATACGCCATGGTCAGGTAAGCTATGAGTATCAAAAAGTTCGTTGAGCTTAAGCGCGGCTTGGCCTGCATAGAGATCGGAAATAATCACACGGGAACATAGTTATAGTACCGGGATAAAAATAATATATCCTAACCTGGGTCATGGCCTATCCGTGTGCCAAATTTTATCCAAATTCGTTCAGCAGTCAAGGCGTGAAAAGGTAACAGACTCGCATTTATAATAAGTTATTGGTATGGTTTTTTTTGTTAAATAAACTTAACTTTATTCAATTTATTGAGTCACATAAACCATTCAGTATTATAGAAGAAATCCATAGCCACAGTGATGATTCTGATGACGATGACGTTTCATTCGTGTTCGCGTAACAGGAAATTCAACGCAGTCAATGGGCCATGCCCGTACTGTACCGTACCGTACGTCTAATACCGTAATACGTCTATGACCGTCACGTCTGGTATGACCGTGATAAGCTAAATCAAACAGTCCTGTAATTATCCTGCATGTAACTATCAGCTATTGGAAATATAGGGATGTCAATCTGCCTAGCCTTTTCCCAACTATGTTGTGGTTGACCTCCAGTCTAACCGGATGCAGCTGAATATCAGTATTTTACATGGAGGTACTGCTTATCTGACCTCCACAATCCAGTAACTGGGTAATACGATACCCCTTGGTAAGACTGGTTGTCAGACTTTCGGGCTTCTGACGACCCGTGACTACTGTCAATGATCCACGAATGACAGCCGGGACCAACAGCTTAACATGCTTTCCGAGGCACGGAGGTGTCTCGATATGTGAAGGCCGTCACCCATCCACGGACCAACCCCGGAAAGCGTAGCTGACCTGATGGATCGACCCATGCGGCTGTTATTACTTAGCCACGAGCTCCTCTCAAAGCTCTCTCGATTCCTTCAAAGGGAATGTAACCATCCCTTATTACGGTTATATCCCTGATACAGGGTGGCAATTTAGTCACCTACTACATCCGTCCGCCTTAGGTACCAAACAAATTGTGCTGTGACACTCATATAGGATTTCTGAAAAAAAAAAAAAAAAAACAATAGCTATTCTACCGTAGACAGACTTCGAATCATGAATGAAAAGATTATTTTTTACCAATCGTATACCTATTATGTGTTTCACAGCGAAAGATATGACAGGCGGAATCCACCCTCTTGAGGGATGCAGGTCACTCATTCGACACTCTGTATAGGTGAGCTGCAATATGAAAGCACAAGCGATTGAAAAAGATCTAAGTAGTCCAAATTAGAACAGCAGTGCTATTCTGTAACCATCTCACCGTGAAAACTTAGGTGAAGTGAGCTGTCAGTCCACTCGATGCTAGGAATTAACACTATTGGCATCTCACTTCACTTTAGTTTTCACGGTGAGATTTTAACAGAATAGATCGACAGAACGTTAGAATTCCGTTCTAGCTTTATGAGTTATTTAAAAAATTGGGTACAAGATTCCACTAATTTAATTTTGATAGTTATTCCTCCATTTAGCACACAAAGGCTCCTACAAACAGGCGCGATGCGACTTTTATAATACAATTTCTAAGAAAACTTCACGGTAGAACAATTACCGGTGTCGCGCCAGTAAGCACGAGCCTTAACATCACATCACACCTGATTCCCCAAGGGAAGGGACCTCCATTTAATTAGCTAAGTGCCTACGTATTAATGAATCACATTATACAATTCAGTATTAAGGAAGATATGCATAGCGACAGTGATGACGATTTACACGTAACAGGAAATTCAACGCAGTCAATGGGCCGAGTGCTTTTCTAATACGTCATGAGTGACAGCTGAGGAAAGATTCTCATACCTACATACATAAAATCACGCCTTCTTCCCATGGGGGTGGGCAGGAACTATAGAACGCTATCTGCTACGATCCTTACTTAAGTAAACGGACAAAGTGCTTCGGATTGAAAAAGGGTGCGTGTAGCTGATGGACAAAACAATTTTTTCATTTGTTTTAAATTGCACTGTTTAATCGAAGCGGGTAGCTGGTGTTCAGCTATCTCTATAAATCTTCTATAAAAGTTTCTGAAACAGTTAGCTTATTACCAAAATTAAAACAACCAGTGTCATAGTAACCATTATATCATCCAAACGAGTGTTATAATGTTGTACTAAATTTCATAATGCAACTCGTTTGCTCCTTCGATTCCTTGCGGTCAGCGGGTACAGACCCCCACGCCGACACATTTTCCAAAATACGATACGTCACGCTTGGCGGGTACGGGCTATGGTCGGTTTAATGTTGACAATAGCTAACTGTTTCAGAAACTTTTATAGAGGATTCATATCATGGGTGTAGATAAAGTCTTATATGCAACTGTTATAATTAGGTATTAACACACTCATGTGTTACTATTATCACGTTCGTGTTTAAATACCCCTTATTATACAACAGTTGCATAAATAACTATTCGTAAACGATTCCGACTAATCTGTTTCATTTTGACAGTTCAACAACGTTCATTGCGTTATTTACGTTGTTAAGCAGTTTTTTTGATAGATCGATTGTGATAGATCGTGTACCTATTACGCAATTAGGGTGCAGGTTTCTAAATGTGAGCCCAAGAGACATTATGCATAACCTACACATGAGTAGGTTACCTCACCAGCGTAAAAAAAAATGGATACAAGCTTAAATAAAAAACTAAAACCTAATTTTCTTATTCATAAATCCCGCAATCCATAATATTGGAATTGTAAAATAATTATTTAAACCACAAAGCCCACTTAGCATTGCGGTTTTTTTTATCCTGTGATAACATTATTGCTGAGGAAAAATCAGTGGAAGCCCAATGCCCACCTAAACCACAAGCGTTGTCTCCTTATTCCTGTTATGTACCTATGCCTTCCAAATAAGTGTAGGTATAACTAGTGTCTTACCTAAAGTTATAGTTAATGTGACGACACAATATTGTAAACGTAATTTCAATGTACATACCTATTATGCCCATTGCCTTAAACGGCGTTAAGTAGTATTTGAATGCCTTTTTCCCAATTTTTGCATGATGTAGCCTTTGTGGCTTTGTAAGGTTTTTACTTGTGCATAATTCATTAAATAAATTAACGCCTTTATAATAAATTGTCTGATGGTGCTCCCACACTGGCTGTTAAAAATGTTCGCTCCGGAGCAACTGGACAGATTCGCAACTGGACAGATTCTCAGCTGGACAATTTCTCAGCTGGACAGATTAGCAACTGGACAGAATGTGTACAGTCCATGACATAATTAAAGTGGTTGAGTTGGAAATACGGACGTTATGAAAAATTGGTCAAGATAGGAAAGTGGACGACTTGCTCCAGAGGGCAAGGGCTGACTCTTTTCAAGCTTCGATTTGAAAAAATAGGCCTATCAAATTAGCAGACCCTACACATAGTTAAATAACTCACGATTTTCTTATTTGATTTGAAATTGATATTATACACCATCAAATACTAATAAAACAAATTCTATACTTACATAATAGTATATTAATACCTGAGGGCTTTTTGTCAATAAATGAAATGGCAGATGATGAAGAATGTATTTTTTTTTTTCCTTTTTCAACTATTTCACAAATTACGGGTTGACGAAAATTACGAATGAACAGTTATCTTGTCACGGAGAAAAATGTAGGACTACTAACGCTATAGAAGGTTGGCACCGGCGAATTAATGCCGAAATACCAAAAAAAAGGAATCGAAAATCAGTGATACCAAAATAAATAGAAGTTCCTATCATTGTAAGGAAACAAAACGTCGATCAAAGCAAATTTTGATTGATAAGCAGATACAAAATATATTATCGGATTGCGTTAACGAAAAAATTTCAGTCATGATATGCTTAGAACGCCTGCGGTCGTTAAAATTATCTCAATATTAGTTTTCTCCCCGTAATCAAGTTACAAATTGAAGATTTTCTTTAATATTATTAACTTATCTTAAAACAAATTCTCAATACATTCTATTGCTGTGCCTTTGTGTTATATAGACTTTCCTTGAATAAACACTTTTTAAATTGAATACCTATGTTTCTTAGTTTATAAACTAATTTTTTCACACGACTGTACTCTGTCCAGTTGCTAATCTGTCCAGCTGCGAAACTGTCCAGCTGAGAATCTGTCCAGTTGCGAATCTGTCCAGTTGCGCCGGAGCGAAAATGTTTACAAACATTTTCTAACACTAATAATAGGTACATTTATTACCATACATTTCTAATGTTTACTAATGTTAGTAAACATTTTTTAACAGCAGTGTGGGAGCACTATTAAAGGATAAACTCACTCGTCCATAAAAACTAGGTACTATTATAATGAGGTATATAGGTAAATAGGAATGTATTGACTCATGTAAGTACGCACAAAACACTAATAAGTACTGAAAAATAAATAGGTATATAAAGATAAATTAGCACAAAGGCTGCAGTACTGCGCTAATCGGGTGATCGACTGCCGAAAGCTGTAGGTACACAAGGTTGGGCTTACCATAGGTTTGTATGATACCTTCTACATAAAACAACTACTTAAAGAACAAAGTTTGGTCTTGTTCATCTTAAAATAGATTCGACAAATAATTCAGAATTTGACACATTCCAACAGGGTCTACGCCGTAGGCCCCGTAGCTTCCCCGTAGGCACCGTAGCATCCCCGTAGATCCGTAGCAACCCCGTAGCCAATCTAGCCTAGCGGGAGTCTACGGAACAATCATTGTCGTAGGATAATAAATACCGGGTGATTGATATACTTTAGCAACATAATGTGTTGTTATTTTATGCTGTAGTTTAATTCAATCACGTGGATTACGTATTGTCTTAAAGTATCGTTTTAATGACCCGGGGGTCATTTAGAAGTATTTACAACACAAGGAACTTCAACGCAAAATATTTATATGTGCAGAATGATTTAACTGATAGGATCAAACCATAATAGTTATTTATGCAACTGTTGTACAATAAGGGGTATTAAAACACGAATGTGGGTTTAACACACGAGGCGTAGCCGAGTGTTATAATAGTAGCCATGAGTGTTTTAATACCTAATTATATACAGTTGCATTCAAGACTTTATTTACACCCATGATATTTATCGTCTATAAAAGTTTCTGAAACAGTTAGCTATGGCCAACATTAAACCGACCATAGCCCGTACCCGCCAAGCGTGACGTATCGTATTTTCGAAAATGTGTCAGATGTGTCGGCGTGGGGGTCTGCACCCGCTGTCCGGAAGGTATCGAAGAAGCAAACGAGTTGCATTATGAAATTTAGTACAACATTTTAACACTCGTTTGGATGATATAATGGTTACTATGACACTGGTCGATTTAATGTTGGCAATAAGCTAACTGATTCAGAAACTTTTATAGAGGATTTATAGCATGGGTGTAGATAAAAGTTCTATTAGTGCGATTACAGCGTGTTTAAAACAAGACGCGTCGTCATTTTCATAAAATGATGTCAATAAATTCAGAATTTAATTTAAATTATTTAGGTTATGTAGGTGTGCATTTGAGCAGCGTTAAAAATTCCAGTAGGTATAGGCCTGTAGTCTTTTTTTTTTACAAGTATTTTATCAGAGGCCTTAGTGTAAGTTTGCAAGTGAGTAAACGTAACTATCGCGTTTGCGTTAATATTTTTATTCTCACCCTTATATTCTTAGCCTTATGATCTATCAGTGAAATTTTACAGGGGTTACTAAGTAAGTACTACCTTCTGCTCCTCGTATGTATTTGAATGAATGTTTTCAGTTGGGACCATGCCAAGAAACTGAACTTGAAAAAACTTACAGTAGAAGCTTCTTTCTCCTAAACAAAAACCAGCCAAGTGCGTATCGGATCACGCACAATGTAGGGTTCCGTAGTTGGGATGAATATTAAAATTTATCCCAAAAACAAACCTAATATTGTAGTTGAAAAACATGTTCTCCCATACATCGATTAGGCCCTGGCCCTAGGTAGATAGTTAGGTAGGTAGGTAGGTAGGGTAGGGTAGGGTAGGGTAGGGTAGGTAGGTAGGTAGGTAGGTAGGGTAGGGTAGGGTAGGTAGATAGGTATCGTAAGGTAGGGAGGTAGTGTAGGGTAGGTAGGTAGGTAGTGTAGGGTAGGTAGGTAGGTACTCCGTAGATAAGTACTTAGTGCTACGTGCTACCCGTGCGAAGCCGGGGCGGGCAGCTAGTCCAAAATAAAAATTCAGCGTCCGTCGAATAGAATCGGCGTCTATCACACTGGACAGGCGGAGTCTAGCCGCCTATAAATCATGCCCACTGCTAAACTTAATTGTTAATTGTAGCCATAGACGTGTTCCGAATACAAATGAGTTTATATACGGTGTAAATGCAGCCAATATGGCGCATGGCGCGAAGATTCCTAAGCTATCTGTGGGCGGGGTTTGATTATTATTTAAACTTTTTTATGATGGATACGTGGATCGGAGGGTATGTGATAAGAGGATAAATTGGTCGCTTGTTCATCTTTATTTATATGAATGCGAATTGAGGTAGGCAAATGTCTAGTATTAGCAGCCGAAAATCAGAATGAATGAATCAATCAATCAAAGAAAATCAAGCAATTTAAATTCTCAAATAAACTTTATGTCTCCTCAAGTCCTCATCCATCAACAGCATATTAAGAAGATGCTGATTAATTGAACTAAGGTAGTTCAATTAATCAGCAAATATTATTAATTACGTAGGTATATAATTGACGGCATTGTTGGGCTATTGATTACTGCGCAGCATGTCGCGGGTTCGCAGATGTATGCCCTTCAAGTAGTTGTTCTGGCTGTTTGTATAATATGAGAGTTTAAATGTTTGTAAACGCACCCACAATACAGGAGAAATTCCTAGTGTAGGAGAACGTTTAAAAAAAATACATCTCTGGTGGAAAAGCATAGCCTAATGGATAACACTTTGTCCAATCTGGAAATTGAACAAGACCTCGACATACTTAGCAGTAGCGTTTCCGGCCACTAGACCAAAGAGGCGCTTTATAAACTTAAAATCATATCTGATTTAATTACTCGGAAGCATATGTTATATAATATGTTGTTGTATATGTTACACCAAGTGATTAATACGGCATTATTCATAATAGCCGTGCAATTTGAAAAATGCCCAATATGAGTAAGCATAGGTATAGTTATGATAAAAATTATTGAAATAATTAAATTGACCGGGCTTACTGAATAATGCCCATCACTTATTGGGCAGAGTAATAAAAATATGTGTTTCATGCATCCTAACTCCTAAGTTCTCCTAATAACATTGTAGTTCCAATCAATAATTGCGACGCAGTGCCGTAATAGCCTTTTCTGCGCCCTGTGCTTCTATAACTGCGCCCTTGTTTTTTTTTAGATATTATAGGTAGGTACCCTAGAGCAATGCTATCTATAGGCTTACTTTATTTCAGGGTGATAAAATAAAGCACAAGGAACTTGGTCTTGGTAGAATTAACTAATATTTTGGAATGTGTTGGATGTTTTGTCTAATTTAATAGACGTTTTTGATGATACTGGCATGTAGGTACGTATGTGTTGGAATCGAGCACTAGGGCGCAGCGGGAATTTATCAACCGAAAAAATAATAGTCCTGCCTGTTCTGGCCATTCTTGCGCCCCCCCGGAGTCTACGCCCTGTGCCTGGGCACCTGTGTCACCGCCCTATTTACGGCACTGTTGCGACGGCGTAGTCGACGAAATTCTGAATGGTTTCAAAAAAATACAGCCCTCCCTTTGAAATGAGTTTTACAGTAAGTATACTTATTAGCTAATTTTTGTTTTATATACCTAGGTATCAACTAACTTTTCAGAATACGGGTGTAACTTACAAAAAGGACTAATCTAATTTGTCAGCTATGTTCTTTTGTTTCTGAAACTGGCAAAAACTTTCAATTGCTGCCATTAACTCGACATTATTATTATTCGATTAATATTATTCGACATTATTCGACTAACAGATTACTTATACATAGGTACCCATGTGATGGGCAGCCGCTTCTGGTATTCTAGAACACCATGTAGATGACCCATTAGTAGTCGTAATAGTTTACTAAATATATATCTACGCCTATTGTATTTTATAATGGATTTCCGCCAAGTCACGCCTGAATCAATTACCTATCCCATTAGAGACGACAAGAATATGTTGATTGTGGATGTCGTGGCAAACACTTGGCCGGGCATGGCGGGCCTAAGTCTGCTAAGTTATAAACGTTACAATGGTCTATCAACGGTGAGTTTTCGATAGTTTTTGTATGGCAAATCTGTCAAAAACTCACCATTGAGAGACCATTGCAACGTTTGACTGCCCACTAGTGCAGATATTTAATTAGTACCTAGACAGTTAAATTAGCTTGCTGACTGAAGAAAACGATATCTAGGCTCTATAATATCCCTAGTTTCACATAAAAATTAAACCGTAACAAAATCAAAATCACAAGGCTTATTCAAACTAGGTTGAGAATCAGCACTTTTCGAACGTCAATATTACATAGGAATAGGACAGTCCCCCAAAACGCCCCCCTTCACCACTTCCTAGTGCTGGAAAGAAGTAGGTAGTGTCGCAACAAACTCCCCAGCAGCACAGCTGTCTGATCAGTTAGAAATCTCTATGCGGATAGAACTAACTCATAACTGGCCTTTCCTTGGGTCGGCTTCCAGTCTAACCGGATGCAGCTGAATACAGTATTTTATATGAGTACCTACCTGACCTTCACAGCCCAGTAAGTAACTGGGTGATACGATAACCCATGGTAAGACTGGTTGTCAGACTTTCGGGCTTCTGACGAGTGAAGACCCGTAACGACTGTCAATGATCACTAATGATAGCCGGGACCAACGGCTTAACGTGCTTTCCGAGGCACGGAAGAGTCTCGGTATTTAAAGATAGTCACCCATCCACTGACCAACCCCGGCAAGCGTAGCTTAACCAGATAGATGGACCCTTGCGGCTGTTATTACTTAACCACGAGCTCCTATAATAGAATCCAAACCGCTACTGAGAAATTCATAATGGAATGAAGTCGGTTTTAAGGACTCGGTTTATACAAGCTTTATTTAATTAAATGATTAATTTAAAAGGTCACATTGTAACCGGAATATCTACGATAAGAAATCTAGACGTGCAGGCAGCTTTACAATGCCTAGGAATAATCTATGACATGCATTGTGTAATAAAATAACATAAAATACGAGGAGACGCATCGAGAATGGCTTACACGTACTGGCGCTAGACGGTTTTCAAATAAACTATTCGCGGTGCGCATCCTAATTTATTTTTTCATTAAGGCGAAGATTTGATAGCGATCTCTGAATCGATTTGTGTTGGTACTGTCATTTATTTTATGATACTTACTCCGTGGCAGTGTAAGGTGCAATTTAATAGCGTATTTAATTGATGGCAGCCAACAAGGCTTGTTTTTTAAATAGGTACCTAATGCAGCGGCAATAGCCCACTGCCGAGCGAGAGGTTCTAAGTTGAGAACATACCTAGGCATATTCCTGTTTATCTTATTAAAAGAAGTACCTACTTAAGTAGGTATTAATGTGAAATTAATTCACATGCCCTAAACAGGCAAAATATGGACTAGATTAAGGGACTACTCACACTTATTCAGCTCTATTCAGCGTTTGCCCATAGAAAACTACGTACTATTTAGTACGAGACGCGTACGCGTCCTTTCACCCTTTCAGCTGCGGATAGCTGAAAGGACGCGTGCGCGTCTCGCGCGTTTTCTATGGGTTAACGCTGAATAGGGCTGAATAAGTATGAGTAGTCCCTAAACTGGCAAAGTGGCAACTGAAGGAACACGGGTGGGTTTTCGTCAGTAAGAGTCTGACACGCCTTTCCCGCTCTGCCCAGAGCGGGAGAAATTATTTGATAATATCTCCCACCCGAAAAAAGAAAAAGGCCCTCCCATGTCCCCCCCTCGGTAGGTACATCCGGGCCAGTCAGCACTGCTATCCTAGTTTTGCTGACTGCCAAGTAGAACCATGGTTTAATTAATATTTAAAAAGTTCCTACCGGAATACGCGAGAAGATTTATTCAAAAGTACACCTCAACATAATAATATGTTAGTCAATTAATCCGTACATAACTATCAACACTAATGATTAATTATGTTAACACCATTATGTTAGACATCCCCTTAAGTTTGATTAGTTTTAGATGATCCTATTGTCTAACATTTACACATACAAGCACACGCCTTGTTTATGGGAAGTCCATCAATCTTCCAGACACATTTTATTGGCGACGGCTTTTGACGGATGACGTCAAATTACATCGATCATTTACTAGGTGGAATTCATTAAGAGGTATATGAAAATGTGCTACAGTTTTGGCAATTATAAGCATTAAGACTATGGCACATAAAGGCTATAATTGCGTGACCCTTTGCCCTAGTTAATCTATTATGCAATGACCGTTAAAAATACATAAATAGTCATGTTTTATAAACATGGTTTTATTCTTAAGTGAGCTTTCTTAAGTGAGCTTTTAGACTGACCTAGACACCCCAACACAACACGGCTAGATTTAAGGCTCCCGCAAACATGCACTACGCGACAGCGCAGACCTTCACGTCGTGTCGCGCGACTAGTCGTGCCAGTATTGCACGGGCGTTTAAGGGTTAAACCAAGGAAGCATACAAACTCGGATCCTGACTATCAAAAAAATATTAACTAGGTATGTCGTAACTCCTGCGTAACCTTGTCGTAACGGTGATTTGTCTAGCGGAGATCAGACCCTTCGTACTCGTAGTACCTCCTATCCATCTCGAAGGCAGAGCTGCGAAGACGTTTCGTCGCGTAGACTTCCCGTCGTATGCCAATGAGAATAGAAAAGTAAGAGACAGTTTAAACTGCAAAAAGCGCTTAGATACGTGGGGTAGCTGATTCAAATGTCATCATGATTTTCGGGTTGATCTGGGAGAGCAGTAGGTAGCATTCTACAGCCGGAATCCAATAGCTGGAACTCCTGTGGGTCTGGTAAGTAAACAAGGTGGACACGACAATACAACAATAAATTAAACTGCGTAGGTACATCTAACGACGTTCCCAGTCTGTACAAAAATTTAATCAAAGATCTCCAATAGTTTAGTAGGCATAGCTAGTCAAAGATTGGCAAAACCCATAATAGTCGGCCCATCACTACTATTTAGTTTGTTAGAAAAAATATGTTTAAGTATTTCAATAATAGGATTATTTTGATAGTTCCTAAATACTCCCATGCATCCAGTGTGGCAGTGTTGGCATTTTAACCGTAGGTATTTTAATTTTCGATATTCTAATATGTATGTACCCTTCACACTACCTAGGTACTTTTGCAAGCGATCGTTAGCCTGATGACCGGACACCGGATGCCAAGACCAATGCACCAAGATAAACATAGGTTTTAAATACAATAAACAACTTAGGATGCAGCCCCATTGAGGTACATTGCACGTGCAATGCATTTTCTAATGGAACAATAATATGCATTTTAAAGCTCAGCGCAAACGTATAAATCAGCACGGCACGAGATTAGCATCGCCTCATCCCGAGCCGTTCGGGATTCCTTTTATGAAGCTCCATACTGCAACGCACGACGGCATCGCCTCGAATCCGGAACAGATAATACACATGGGGTGAGGTAATGCTCATCCTATACTTATAGGATACTTAACATACGCCTGAATTCACCGAAGGAGTAGGTAGGTATGCGTAGTAGGTAGGTACAACCCTTTCGACAGTAATCATTCCCATGTACAGGTACCTAAAAGCGGGACCGCGGGACGAGCCTTCAAGTTCGGCCTCCAATACCTACTTCGTTTTTCAAAATCCCAAAAGGTACCATAACCTATAGAAAGAGCGATTGACGACCTTTCTAAATAAATACCTAGGTACATATTATACGAGAAGGAACCTAACTAGACCTACGCTGCCTACGCAATTAGGGTGCAGGGTCATTTGATTTAGATTTAAACTATCAAATAATAGTATGGACAGTGACCATGGGTTCCGAGTTCGATTCCCAGGACATGGTGCTATTGGGTTACCATTAAGATTTTCTGAGTAACAGCCCGCCCGAAATCTGGTTTATTTAGGTAATAGATGTTACAGGGGGCGACCCCATAACATGGGACTTTTAAGAATACAAGTTAAAATAAAAAATAACTCCCGACACAATTCCAGGTGATGCAGCAGTATCGGTTCAAGGTTACTATGTTCTTCTAATATCATTGAAGTAACAGAATACTAAATTTCGAAACTATCAGACCTGCGGAAGATGCGCCCATCCAATCATCAACTAGAAAAGAACTGATAATCTTCAAACGGCTGAACCGATTTTCTTGAATTGTAGCTAAGAACACTCTCGATCAAGATACCTTTGAAACAAAAAAATAATAATCAAAATCGGTTCAGCCGTTTGGGAGCTACGAGGGAACAGACAGATACACAGATACACACGTTAAACATATAATACCCCTCTTTTTCCGTCGGGGGTTAAAAAGGCGATCAGCTCTGCATACGCCTACAAGAAACACAGGCGTGATGTTATGTTCCATTTAACCTAAAGTAGGTAGGCGACGGTTACGCCATCTGTCCGTTAATAGAGGTACAATCGTGATGCGCATTGCGCATACGCATGTCGGAACTACTCAAAGTGATGATGCTAAAGTTTTAACACCCGCGTTCTATGTAGAATGATGGTCAAGCATGATCTCATGGTAAGCAATTGCGTCTAAAATATAGATTTATTAATAGTTCCTAGAAAGAAATCAATCAGTTCTAAATCAAGTCATTGATGAGTGCTTGAGCATCGTTATAATGTACCTACTAGGCTATTTACAAAATACTTATATAAACTTACGCCTTCTCCCAATGGGGGTGAAAAGGCAAGCAAGGCAGAAACTACCACCAATAAGGTCAATACTACATCTGCTACGATCCTTACAAACTACTTTTGCCTCGTTTACGTTCATGCATCTGTTCATTTATACACGCGGTTGCGAGTACTACGCACCTGACCTTTCCAAAGAACAGCACCAATAAGAAATGAAATTGTTTATTCTGTAAATAGCATTATTGGAATCACTTTTACACGTCATAATAAAAAATCCGGAGTCACACGTTTTACAAATGGAATAGATTACGTGTGAATCCCGATTTTTAATTTGTCTGTCTAAGATGACGTGTTTATACCTTTTTAGTTGACTTTTTTGCCGTAAATGGGTTTTAGTTTTTATACTTTTATTTTTATTTAAATTATTTTGGGGTAATAATATATATATTTTTGAAATGTACTAATTAAGCCCTTTCATTTAATACCCAACATAGCACCATTAAAAAAACTTTATTTTTTTAGTTCATGACTTTTTGTCCTCTAGAGGGCGCCACGTTCAATGCTTCAATGTAATGTAACGTCACATAGCCTATAACCAGCGGACGACCGAGACGCTTCCAACGACACCCCATTTGTCAAATTATAATAATTTATAATAAGGAGTTTAGAAGTTATGAGGGAACAAATGAACATACATACATACATACATACCGGTCAAAATCATAACCCTCCTTTTTGCTTCGCCGTAGTCGGGTAAAATTTTAGAACTAAGCTAGATGAGGCCGGGACCACTATATGTGGTAAGGTAAAGTCATAATTATGTCCTCCTATAGCGTCCCCTCCCGGCGTTTCCACCCACATCTGCCTTGTTAGTCGCCTTTCATATTAAATATCTCAACAAGACCAAAGTATCTAAACAATTAAACATATTATTCTTTTAAATTTTTGTAACATTCGTCTCAGCCTATCAATGATAGCCTTACAATAACAGGTTATTTTGCTATTCCAGCTTGCATTTTATCCATTAGTTCCTGGAAGTCGTCTGGTTGAGAGAGAAACCAGTTACCTACAATTTCATTTAATTAGAAAATAAGGATTGGATAGCAATTTCCTATCAAAGACAACAGAAAAACGAGTGAATTATGATATACATTTATTATCATAAAGACTTACACTATACTTTAGCATACAAATATCTAGCAAAAAGTATACACAATTATAAGTAATAATAAATCCGTAAGTAGTAGCCAGGTACCCAATTATAGCAACTTATTCAGTGGGATAAGTAATAAAATCTTAAGAAAAATGCAAGTTTCTTAATTTTCGAGTATTTACGTCTAATAACATGTCATGCTTTTATATTAATCATAATTTTATTTTTATTTTTTAATTATTGTATGATAGAAAATTTGTTGTTTTAATCCACCTTAGTCTAATTTTGGCACAAATCTTGTACTTATTCTAGGGTATTCTAAATCTATAGAGTACCTAGTTATTCTCTTAATTAATAATGATACATTATTAATTAGAAGCAAACTAAGTAAGCACATACAATTTATAGAAGCAGCTAGGTATTTTTATATCTCAAAAAATTGCAAGATACCATTAAATTTCAAAAAAGTTTATGGTAAAAGTTTATGAATTACCATAGTGTAAACTTCTTATTTGAACCCTATTTTAAATATTACACCTGTATAACTTAACTACAATTTCTTCTGCAATGTAATTACATTATAAATACCAACTTCAAGTACATTACCATGAAATTATGAAAAACTGCAAATAGCTTAGTCAACAACTTTTTCAGTACTGAAAAGGCTAGTCTTGGTGGGTAGTTTATAAATTGATTAATATCAAGGCAAAATCCAAAAAGCATTATCAACTATATCAAGTATTAAACAAAGCCATCTAAATATCAAGTAATTAAAAACTAATATAATCTAAGTATCTACTAAAAGAAATATTATCTTTCTTAAAACACAATCTTTTTTGCCGTTGTTTCCAGTTTTACTCAAATGCATGTAAGTTTGCTAAAGTCACTATCAGCAAACAGCAGTCATGCTGGACATCGGCCTCTCAAATGGCACAGAATAAACTAACTACCAACTAGCTACAGAGTAGGTGCATCATTTTTAGGCAAACCATAACACAAATATAAGTAAAACTGTAAATTCTTTGTCTTTTGTTATTATACGGATAATGTAGTTGGCTACAATATTGTTAATATTTTGTCTGTTTATTCTGTCTTACAACACATATTGTATCTGTTAATATTGTCCCTCAATAAATAAAATAAAATAAAATTGAATAATCATAAAATTAGAAACAATGTCAGCTTATAGTGCAAAATCTGAATCCAAAAATTGTTTCTCCATTAGCTTCCTCATCTTCTCCGGTATTGGGACTCCGGAGTGAGCAGGCTTGGGACGTCTCTTCCATGATGGTTTCTTACCACTCTTGGTGACACTGCTGGGTACAGGAACTGATCTGTTATCTTTTGGTTTTGGAGTATTAACCTTTGGGACAGTGCTGGTTCGCTGCCTCGTTCCTTTTCCTTCGGTAGTGTTGTTGTTGACTGAAAAGAATGTAAGTATTTGTAAATAAAAGAGGAATGCCAAATAGAGGTTGTCATTATCAATGAGAATGATGAGGTGATCCAAAGAGGATCTTACAACAGATGTTAAAATGCTTTACAGCTACTAAATACATGAATACATGTGGAAATGAGGGAATTTGTCAGTTATTTGGGAGTTCGTAAGCTACCAAACTGACTATACAACGAGAACGACGGCGGTTTAAGTAAGTATATGATTGCTGATGAGACCTCTCACGAGATGAAAATAATTTATTTAATAGTTTCTTCTTAAATGGAAAACGGCAGAAGGTTATAGGTTACTTACTTTTTAGGGGAGTTTTATCCACCGTCTTTTTAACCAGAATGGTCTTTTTAATCGCCCCTACTGGTGATGCCCTGCCTTTGGCTGGTATCTCTTTCGCGGAACGTTGCACCTTTGTTGTGGGTTTAGGAGTTTCTCGGGGCGCCATTATTTACTATTTGAGAAGTTTTTATCTATAACAAAAAGAAAAAACATAAAATACAGCTAAAAGCGCAGTTCAACAACCAACTTTCGAAAATAACGTTTTTGATTTGACATAACAGACTTAGGCCGCGTTCCGAGTTAGGCCATAATCGCTCACAGCGCTGACATCAATATTTTGCGTTCCGATTTAGATATTACGATTATGACAGCTGAGGTCTGTCATCAATTCGGAACGCTCGTGAACGCGCCTACAGTGCTTGCTCAACGTCAAAACTTATAACATTACTTAAATTCTTTGTATAAACATCAGAAATGTCTTTTTCTTCTTTGGTTTAAGTGGCGACGGTAGCCAGAAGCACAATTTAAAAAAGCCACGTTAGTTTATAGATATATGCGACTCAAAACTACAGCGCTGCCAAAAATGACAGTTCAGTCAACTGTCATTTTTGACAGAGATCACGGTGATATTAGTAAAAGGCATGGTCGGCGTTATCGCAAGATGGCGCATGTCATGACGTCATCTATGACGTTTCATGGGCAATCATGGGTCAGCGTTATCGCGCTAACGCTTATTCGGAACGGGTGTTAGCACGCTCAAATCGATTACATTGTAACTCGGAACGCAGCCTTAGAAGTAGTTTTGACATTGACAGGCTGTCAGGTCAGTGTTTGGTTAGGTTTGGTTAGTGTTAGGGTGGTGAGAGATAAAAGTGATAGAAGGAAGTGATGCGCATAAAAAAAAAGTGGACAGCTGCAAGTTTTTCAAATACAAAATAAAACAAAATGTGTGTACCAAAAACAAAATAAAACGATTTGGAAATAAAAACGTCATTGATAAACACGCAATAAAATAACAAATAACCGTATAACATTTGTTTTATTTTTATGTTATAAAGCACTTGCTGATACGGTGCATTTATGAATTGGTTTTGGGTTCCAGACTGTACCGAGCAGTCTGTTTTTATTTTAGTCGACTAGAATTGGGCGTTTTTGAATTTTTACACAAACGGCAATATCCGATTTCAAACATAGAAATCGTTTTCAAAATCCGCTTTTAGAAATCATTATGAGGAGAAGGTCAGGCGGTGGCACCGCCAGCTGCGGTGGCTCCTCCGGTCACAAAACAATAATTTAATGTAGGCCTCCGGTTCGCAGTTTCGATCGTCTCTAATAATATTCTTCGGTTGTAAGTGCATCGATAAATCGATCTAAATACTTGCTTCCGCAAATCTTATCTTGCCGAGGTTTTGTCAAATCAGTTTGTTTTAATTCGGAGTATCTCATTGACTTATAAATATTACTAGCGAAATCAATGGAGTATCCATACAATTCGATTTCTGACTGAAATCAGATTTTAGATTAGATCTGACTGACGCATGTCTCTATAGTCAACTGCGGCTTCCAGTATTTAAGTTCTGTGACTGCCCGGCACAGCCCAAACAAACTCGGATGGTTTAGGCCTAAGTACTTAGGTATTTCATTTCCATAATAAATTCAAAGGAAGTAAAATTAATATATTTATAAAAAAGAATAACATTACATAAATATGCATTTCTCATAATAATAATCATATTCATGACTGACTTATTGTTGTAGTTCTATCCAGTAATTTTTATTATTATTATTGAGAATGAAGCGGGAAATTCGATTTCCAAATCACAATGCCTTTTGCGTCTGTGAAACCAAGTCATACTAATGTAAACGCAATAGAGAACTTATTAATCCAAGAAATATTTTTTACCGCGCAATGTTTCGCATTTTATGATAAAAATGAATTGAAATACTTTCATAACCGCGGCGGTCATTGACATTGCCAAGCGATAGGTATTTTGCATTATCAGCAGCATCCATTACAGTAAATTTGTTGCCAATCTAAAAAATGATCATATAAATGTATGAAAAGCGACGCGTATAATGCAAAATATGGGTTAATCATGGTTGATGTCTGAGTTAAAAAGGTAAAAGTGGTGTATAACTTTATGATTTGATTCGGAAAACATCGAATAAATAATGTAAGGAATTTTACTTTGCAATTTTTTATCAACATAATGCCATGCAAAATAACGGCAACATTGCTATTTGGCGTCCATCTTTAATCTTTTGATGTGTTGTGTTATTTTAACAAAATTGTAATAAAATTGTTATTATAACTTCTACAATTAATTTAATACACAAATTCTATTCAAGAGTTTTGTCTGAGACCTATATCTTAAAATAATAACTTGGTATGATGTGATTTATTAAAATTTTATCGAAAGTGTCACAGTATCAATATCGTTTGTTCTAAAAGTTTCACTGTTCTTTGCTATTGACCTAGGTGCTAATTAATCGACCAACCTTCAAATGTTTTCATTCGCTTTCTTATAATCGTTGAAGTGGATTCGCGCTGTGATTATAACGTGCATTGTTACTAAATTGTCGTTTTCCTGTTGTCGCAGCAGATGAAGTGTGCAAATGGATAGGTTGAGCCACTTGCGGGGAGAAGCGGGGGGCTCGCGGGACTCCACGCTCGACACCACGTCCCCGCCGAGTGAGTCCTTCATGACAGCCAACGAGAGCTCCTCCAAGTACTTTTCTCTGTCAGAAGTTGACTCTGTTGATTCAACATTCGACATTTCTTCTATAAAAGATGTGTCGCTGGCTAGTACCACCACTGACTCCGAAGGGACCATGACGAACGCCGATGAACTGATATCGAATCTGTCGCCAATTGGAAAGAAAAGTGATATGCTAGATAGCTACAAAATTGGTAAACAGATTGAGGCAGCAAACATATTATCAGGCGGTGTTGACATATTTGATGATAATGACAATTCTTATGATGGTGATGAGCTGGTGATTGATGACAATGTTGATGATGACAAGTCTAGTTCAGAACTGAAGCAGCCAGAAGAAATGGAGTTCAAGTCTGATGATAATATGATAGAGTCTACTTTAATAAATGAAGAGACAGACATAGCTAGTAAAGATACAGAAGTGGTGCTACAGATTGATGGTAAAAACGTAGATGCAATAGATATTGGTAATGGATTGTACTTGTATAGGAAGGAAGGTCAGGAGGAGCTGGCCGCTGTTCAGATAATTGATGATGATCAACAGCAGACCAGCTTCAAGTTCCTGAAAGTGCGGTGAGTCTACTAACTTTGAAAACCCTAGTTGCTATGGCTGATTAATACTTCTAAGTTTATTAGCCTGTTTGTTTCTGTTCTAATAAACAACACAAACACAATTTGTAGGGAATGATCTGTCAGGTAGAACTTAGCAGAAAGTGATATAGGATGTTGTATTAAGTCTATAAAACATTTTTGAGTTACAATGACTAATTTATTTGTTGTTAAAAATTAAGCAATGTTGACTTCAGTCTCATTTTGTTAGATCAAGTCTTCTTATAAGATAAATTCTGATTTTTTCTATAAATAAACTTTTGTGGGTGTAACTATAACATAAACATGATTTGACCTAATTAGAACTAAGATGTTTCTTTGCTTTCCCTCCTAAAAATGCTGGCATTTTTAGCACATCTTTAGCACATTTACATTGCAGCTTTTCTTAGTACTTATTCCAAATAATATGTGCATTCTTCCTGGGACAAAACATTCCAATAGGCAAGTGCCCTTTTTTATAAACTCAGGCGACAGATCTTGTGATCAGCAAATCTGTTGCTTAAGGTGGATCCGCAGCATTAGCCAGTGAAATTCGCAAAAACTGTAAGAAAATTTTAATTTTGCGGCTAGCACTGCAGATCCTTAAACATCACATTTACTAGTGTGATTGACTGGCCTACATATCAACAGGTATACTACGAATCACACTTGACATGAGACTTGTAAACAAACAGGCTTGAACAGGTTTCCAGAAAGTGGGAATTATTATAGTAGTTTAGTTTTTGTAAAGGAGAAATAAACATGCTTTCTGTAGGTTTTTTGTAATGTTTTGTGCCTCCGTTATTTACAAAAAATATAAACTTGTTATGTTATCTGTTGCATTCTAGTTGAACATTTTCTGTGCCAACAATACTTTTGTAACCAGATTTGTGATCCTAGTTGTGCCTTTTTTTAATCCAAATACTATAATTGACAACATTTCAAAACTGACACGGCCATAAAACAAAAATACCATTTCTTTATTTTCATATCCTGAGTTCAAATATATTTTTTTTATTTTTTTTTATTTCTTCATTTCTGGGAAAAAAAATTAAAATCAAAAAACACGTCATGACGTCATAGAAATAGTGGAATGAGGTAGTTACCTTTGCCTAAGCATTCCAATGTATTAGATGAAAACTTGACTTGTCAAACAAGACGTCAATGTCAAAAGTTTGTTTACAATCTTTTTCTTAGGAAATTAAACTTTAAAATATATACGCTGCTTACTGTAAATATTGCCAACTTTTGATTGATATTTCGCCAATGAGGATAATAACACTTGAAAATAAGAAAATTTACGAATTTAATTGAAAACAAACAAACAAGTTTAGGCGCCAACGACTTTGACACATTTGACAAGATGACACCAGTGACATCTAATAGTTTTTTTTTTGACGATCATAGTCAAGCAAAGGTTTTAACGCTATTCCACTATATGTTTGACGTCATTTGGCGCTTACGTCTTTTTAGAATAAACCGAATTTCAAAGTTAAAATTATGAATGAAAAGTACATCATTTTGAAAAACGGAAAAATACCGGTGCCCTTGTTTTGGATTTACTTTTATAAAACGTAATAATACATGCAGGTTAAAAATATGAAATGTTGTCAATTACTGACTATCATCCTCATTTCATCCAAAAGATGTCCATTTGTAGCCATAGGCCTCCCCCAAGCACCGCCAGTTCAACCGGTTCACAGTTTCAGGACATTATTTCGGATATTTATAATTAAAAGTCATTTGGTTAAGTTGTTATTGAGGAATAGACATGAATCCAAACAGTTTAATCTAATTATTGCATGAATGAGATAGAATTGTAAAAATATGAGAGTTAGTCAGCCTGTTCCAACTTACTGTTAGCCTGTATCATCCCACTGCTGGGCCAAGGCCTCTCCCCTTGACTTCCAGTGTTTGCAATCCAGTTTTCCAATGCAAAGTGGAAAAAGAGAGTCCCTAGTTAGCGACAATATAGTTAATGCACTACTAAAATCAAAAATAAACCTATTATTCAAGTAGCTGTAAAATTGTACTGGGGTGTTAACATAGTTATTATCATTCTTGTATGCAAGTAGTACATGAAATCATGACTTCCTATTGCACACCAGAATGCAAGTAGGTTTTTATAGACAGTATCAAATTAATACTGTCTATAAAAACTTAATAAATTTTAATGTTCAGTCACCTTCAAAATTGGTTATAAAACTTGAAACTTTTGTTTGGGTCTTTGATATGTTATAAGGATGTCACATCTGTATCCCTAATGACGTAGGCAGGGGTCTTAGTATAACACACCCAAATTTCTCCAGTTATGTCTAAGTTTGATGAGCCTATTGCCATTGACTGAGCAAAAATCAGGCATTACAACACTGCCCGACCTCAGACCTGGGGATCTAACTCAAGCCCCTATACTCAGCGGTAGTAGCACAACAGCATGAATAGGAAATATATCCAGTAGAACCGGCAGCATTCTCCCATCTGCAAATGACATAACTATCATGTCCAATCAGTAAGAATGGGTATTCATTACTAAGTGCTCATTAACAATTTTTTTTTAAACATTATTGAACAGAGTTCCCTGTTCATTAATAAATGTAATGTGATGAGATAACATTTTATTAGGTTGAACTGTTTAAGTCAGCTGACCCCCACTGCACCTTGAGTTTACCTAAACAAGGTGTTAATTTGCTGAGCAATCTAGTATATTTTTTGATGTAATGTTTATGCTGTCTGATGTGATGATTCATAATGTTTTTCATTTTTAATGGTGAGGAAGATTTAGTAATATTGATTATATGCATTTCAGTGAAAACGCGGAGGGTAATTTAGAAGTTTATGAAGAAATAGAGATAGAAGTACCTAAAGAAGTGGTGAGGAATTGTTTTATTATGATAAACTATTAGATTTTTAAATGAAGTAACTGAATCTGCCAATGATATTTATTATATCATTTTATTTTACAGCCTGCAAAAGAAGGAAAGATGGCTGATAAGAAAATATCATCACATGTGCCTATAAAGGATATCAATAAAGTCATAAGTGAGTCTGCTAGCAACAAAGTTGCTGAAAGAAAAATTAAAGCACCAAGAAAAGAACCAATTTTAACAACTAAGATTACTGAAGTTGAACTTGAAGTAAATAAAGAAACATCGCCTGATGGAAAATCTGAATTCAACATAAACGGAAAAATGATAAAGTTCAGTGAATCACGAAAATCTCCAGTTATAGGCAGTTTCACACCCATGACATACCACTCAACACCTAATAAAGAGCCCATACCATTAACTAAAACAATGGTTGAACAACAGCTGCATCCCAATAGGCATTCAGATAATGTCAAGAAAACAATAGAAGTACATACTGATAGTTGTAAGCAAAGAACACCTGAAACACCAACTAAAAATAAAGATGGTTATGACAATAAAACTAATGAGATGGTGAGTCCTGAGAAGGAGATGGTGATTGATGAATCAGTTGAAAAAGTTACTGAAGCTGAAGAAACTGAGAAGGAAACTATAGAAGAAAAGAATATTGATGCAGATAATCCTAAACCGTTGGAGCCAAGTAATGATGAAGTTTCAGAAGAAAACCCTATAGCCAACAACACATCGGTTCCAATTGAACAAGAGAATATCATTGATTCTACTGAAAAAGATGTAACTAAAGTAAAAGCAATATTTAACGAGAATATACAAAATGAAATTGTAAATGAAGAGAAAGAAGAAGAAAACAGTGGGAATATAGTAAATATTGAAGAAGATATGGAAGAAGACCTTGAAATTGTAGAAACAGTTGCCGAAGATGTAGTTGATAAAGGTGAGGCAAAAACTGAAGAACTCAATAAAACCAACAGTGATAAACTGGAAAAGGTGAATGATAATATTCAAATAAGTCAACTTGAAGTTAAGATTTCTGAGCCTATTCAAGAAATTAATAAAGACGTTGAAATTGATGCAACTGATAAGAGTGATAAGGCGATAGTTAAAGACAATACTCAATGTGATAAACAAGATGAGACCAAAGTTGAAGAAATTATTTACGATATTACTGACCAAGAAAATAATGAAATTATTATTATTGATGATAGTGAATTAGATGAAACTAAAATTGAAGAACCAACTTCAGCAACTGACAAAGATGATTCAAAAGAAGAAAATATTACTAACAATGATCAAGACAGCGAGAAGGTTAAATTAAATGTTCCAACAAAGAATAAAGAAGATGAATCAAAATTTAATGAAAGTGTTCAAGACAATAATAAAAAAGATGCTGAAAATATTCAAGCCGATTCAACTTCCGCAGTAATTCCTGATACGCACAAAGAACAAATTAAAAACGACGAGACGCCTCCCTTAGGCGACATTGTTAAAAACAATCAGTCAAAAATACCTATAGCGAAATTAGAAACTAAGAAAGAAGTAACAAAACCTACTAGCAACGAAGCTTCAATAACGTTAAAGCCTTCTACACCCATTGATGTAGGAGAAGACAAAGTTGAGTTGAAACCAGAACCTTTAAAAGAAACTGGTACTGCTTTGAAAGAAGTTGCTAAAGATGTCGTACTGAATAAAGGACCACCACAACCATTCAGTACGCCGGAAGAATCCCAAAAACGAGTAAAAACTGAAAAACCATATGTTAAACCAAAAGTTGTGCCTGAAGTATTGGTGCCTGCCAACAAGACACCCCTTCATATGTCTCCTTCAATTGCTAAAACAGAAACGGCAGTACTCAAAAAAGAAAATCATGTGCTTGAAAAATCACCTAAAAAGGAATCTAAAAAGCCTATTATTGCTGAATCTCAATCTAATGTAGTGCCGATGGAAGTTGACAGTACCACCAATGTTAAAGTGGAAGCTTCTGGAAAATGCCTAGTCAGCAGTGACAAAGTACCGATCAGTGAAGTTAAGGAACAAAAGCCTGTAATTAAAAAATCTGCTGAAACCTCCTCTGAAGTAAAACCACAAGTGGATACCGTAGAAGATGAAAAGCGAGAAATAAAGATTACACCTAAAGCAACTACTTCTGACGAAGTGAAAGTTAAGGATGTTAAAGTAAGTCAAGTGCCAAAGGAAGAACAGCCTAGTTGCTCAGGCACACAAGATGTCAGTAGTACGTCAACAGACAATGTTCCAAATAATGATATTAGGAATGAAGGCGAAGATGATTTAGAAGAACCTAAACCAGGCGGAAGTAAAAAAGCGGTGCCTTTTGGTAAATGGACAGCTACTAACAGGAAAGAGTTCTTAGACAAAATAAAGAATAGAAACACAGCCCCCGCACCTGCCGTGCCTTCTACCAGTAGCAATCAGCTCAAAAATTCCAATGATCTCAACAGAAGAGATGTTCTCCAAAAAATTGACAGCCAAAGGCAACAGTCAAGCAGTGCAGCCGCAGCTTTAGCGAAGACACAAGAAGGCAACAAAGCTCCTAAAAACGAAACTGCGTTTGTGAGCAAAGCCAATCAAAATAAAGATAATAATACTCCAGAAAGCAAGATTCCTTTAAAGGTTGAGACAGTTAAAGAAACATCGGAAGCTGAGGCTGGAAAAGCTTCCATCAAAGAAGATGAAACAAATGATGTTCAAAATGAAGAAGTATCACAAGCGTCACCTGCGACCAGTCTAAAGAAAGAAGCTAAAGTAACGGAAGTTAATTACCAAGACTTAATTGATAAAACTATTGAAGATATGATACACAGACCTGTAGGGACTTCGAAAGCGGGACAAGATGAACCCAACCAGACGACGGCAAAAGATTTGAATGCTCCACCAACTGGTAAATTCCCAGGAAATTATCAACCAACTGACCAAGCCACACTCGACGAAATAGAAATGAAGATGAACGAATTACACGGTATTCCTTTCATCGAAAGACCTCCACATGAATTACCTGTGGTTCCTTTAGCTGAACCGAAACTCAAAACCATTTCCAAAACGGAAAAAGAAAAACCATCAGTTCCTTTAAAAACTACTAAAATACCGAATCTCCTACCGTTTCCAAATAAAACTCAACAAAAGATTATTAAGGATAGTGTAATAGAGGTCGATTCTGAAGATGAAATAATAGAGCATGAACCTATTACAGGAGATATTGATATAAATAAGAAAACTGTAGCAGCTAAGTTACCATCTAAGGAGAAGGGATTATCATATGCTAACACAGATAAAAATGCTGATGCTGCTAAAAAAGAATCTATTATAACAGAAAAAGATTTTGACAAATTCGCGAGACGTAATTCCATAACGTATGAGAATTGTCTCACTATGAACTTCGAAAGCAAAGAGCCGCACAATGTTATTCAGACGGTTGTAGAGAAAGATCCATATCCAAAGACTTACTCTAGGAATGACGTAGCACGTGTCGATAAACCCAAGATGCCGTATAAATATCAGAATGCGCGCCAACCTATTCAACCTGCTAAAGTGCAAGTTGTAAACAAATTGGGCGCTACTGAAGACTCTTCTAGTAGAAATCAATCTAAGTTACAAAAAGCTTATCAATCGGCTTTATCAGCCAAACGTCAGAAGGAATGCCCTATAACTATAATTGAAGATAAACCAGTAAAAGTGGTATTTATGGATAATATGGAGTTTGTTCCCAGTTCATTAAATATACAAGGTCAGCAACTTTCACCTACCAAGAAACTAAGCACCGAACCAGATAGCTTCACTCTTAGCACTCTTGATTCTTTAGAATCCGACGTATTGGATACTACTGATGATGCGAAATCCCAAGAAGAAGTTAAAATAAAAACTAAGCATCAGAGAAAACAAGTTCTAACTCCCGTTGATGAACCTGAACTAGAACTGATAGAGCCAAAAGATTTAGGCCTTGAAGTGTCACCCAAAAAGAAAAGAAAAACCGATGACGACAGAACGGATAAAAATGTTAAATATCCCGTGCGGAAGAAATATTATCTTCTTGGCTCTAACACAGCAGCGGAGGATAAATATACACACACAACAGAAATTATTAAAAATCCACTCAAAGAGACCGTCAATCGTAACGACAACGGCGTAGCTCACAAGAACGCTGTCTCAGCTATCGACAGTTTGGTGAAAGCCGCTGAGTTACTTGAACACCAATCCGAAAACATGAATATTATTGATTCTCCAACACCTGATAGTCAGCAGAGTACTCCTGTTAAGAGAGGAAGAGGTCGTCCGAGAAAATATCCTCTTCCCGAAGGAGGAGTTGAAAAGAATAAAGTGCCAAGCCCACAAAAGAAGCCACGGTTAATAGATGCCAAAGTTCCAAAACGTGATATCGTGACATCTAGCGATGATGAAGATGATGATGTAGATAGCGATGGCCAAATCATCAAAGAAAATTGGACGATGGGAAAAATTAATGAGAACATAGTTTGTCCGATTTGCAACAAATTATTCAGAACTGAGAATGTTGTGTTTAAACACGTGAAACATTGCACCGGCCCTTCGCCAAGTCGATCTGGTTCGGACAAGAGAAGCCCCAGAAGAATGAGACCATCGCAAGAATCAGATTCCAAGTCGCAAGGAAGTAAATCTGATGATATGGACCTTGACGATGACAAGCCACTTGTCGTCAGGAAAGAAACTCCTAAGAAGCGTAAATCCAAAGATTCAATTTCTAAATCGGAAGATAAAGACGATGTTATAGTCATAGAAGACACACCACCAGTCAAGGAGAAGGCTGAAAAGAAAGAAAAGGAGATTGATGAAAGAAAAATTCACGAATCTAGAAAACCAAGAGCCAAAATATTCCCCAAAAGTAATGATCTGGTTTGCGAGTTCTGCGGCAAAACATTCAGGCAGTTATCCTATTTGGTCAGCCATAAATTACAGCACAAGAAAGAGGAGCCAAAGAAAATAGAAAAAGAAGCTCCTGTCGCCAACAAATCAGTATACAGCTGCGAGGTTTGCAAGAAAGAGTTCAGGAAGCTTCATCATCTGGTTCAGCATCGCATTATTCATAACCCTAGTTCAGCACCCACGAGGTCGCTACGAAAGAGTTCTTCAGAGCAGTCTGACACAAAGGTTGAAAAAGAACCGGGTACTTCTAAACTAAGCGAAGACCCAAGCGCTGGTTTCCGCTGCGAACCATGCGACAAGTCATTCAGAAAACTGCACCATTTAGTGGAGCACAGGGAAACCCACGATGGTATAAACAGACAGAAGACTACGCCAACGGTGATACCTAACAATGTTGAGAAGCCCGTGACTTTGCATCAGTGTGAAATTTGTAAGAAAACGTTCAGGAAACTACATCACTTGATCGAACACAAGGAGCAGCATGTAGAGACTAGCTCAGAAAAGTCTGATGACAAGAGTGTCAAGAGTTCCTTATCAACCAGAGACATTATACACGAGTGTTCACTTTGTTACATGGTATTCCCCAACGAGCACTCGCTGAACAAACACACCATCATCTGTCAACGAAAGAAACGGCAGTCGAAGCAAGCAAAACCTGCTGAAGAATCTGAGGCAACGGCAGAATCAGTTGAAGACTCGAGTGAGAGTCCAAAGATTGAAGAAAAATCTGATGACATAGATCCTCCAAAATTAGTTATTATTGAAGATATAAAAGAAGATGAGCACAAAACGGAGGTTGTTGAAAAGATAGAATTGCCTAAGGACATACCTAAAGCAGTAGAAGAAAAACCTGTAGAAGAAATAGTAAAAGAAGTAGAAAAAGAGATTGTTCCTCAGAAAATAGAAATTAAACCCGTTGAACCACCAGTTATTCCTGCAAAGAGAGACTTCTCAGAAACGGAAGTCGTCAAAACAGAAGCCAAACCGGAAGTCCCAGAGAAAATAAAGAAAGTTGAAATTAAGGAAGCAATTAAAGTTCATGAAACACCTAAAAAGAAAACATCCATCAAAGAGAAATCTACGGGTAGTGCAAGCAAACGTCTTAAAACTACAGCGCCTGTTCCCGTTCCCGAAGAAACTAAACCGGCAGTGGAATCGAGCGACGATGACGAAGTTAGATACATGCTCAATCCCAACTTCAAAGTGGAGGAGCCAGCCGAGGAGAAAGTCTTCATGAAAGTGAGAGCCAACAAACGCAGCTCGCTCCAAATAGAACGGCCGAACTCCAAAGACCTAGTGAAGAGAAGAACGTCTTTACAGCACCCGCCCAAAATACCGCGCCTGAAGCCAAAAGCCGTCGAACCCAACCCGGTAGCTGTTAAACACGTATCTAAAGCACCTAAACTAGAACCAGTGCCTTCAACGGACTCTGACGATAGCGAAACTGTAAAATACTCTTTCCCAAAAACCATTCCTGAAAAAACATCGAGACCCGCACAAGAGCGCACACCTAAAACTATAGAAAAGAAAACTCAAAAGAAAACATTAGCTGATAAGAGAAAGTCTCTGAGTGGAATAGCAAAGAGGAAATCTTTGGGGAAAGCCGTCACTGCCAGGCACAAACCAACGCCCGTGAAACAGATCAAGAGAAGTAAGTAACATTTTATTTTGTGATCTAAAATATTTACTAAAAATAAATTACTTGAAATAATTAAAAAAGAACAAAAATTTCATACATTCGTAAATAACTAAAACAAGTTCTATTGTTTAAATGTAATTATAACTTTTATAATACTTAATTTTAGTAGATATGACAACTAAAGCCGTCTTTCTCACTCTTATTTTGCTGTATCCGACAGGGTCCACAATGATCATGTCTTTGTCAATTAATGCATGAATGTTGATTTGATTGAGTACTAATAGTAAATAAATATTCTATTTCGTAACGTTAATGTTTATTTCCGCAGGAACATTGGAGGTGGAGCACAGATGCGACTGCGGGCAGCTGTTCAGTAGCGCGGCGCTGTTGTCGCGACACACGTCCCTGGCGCACACGCCGCCGCGGATACGTCGCCGGCGCGAGCCGCCGCCCGAAGCGACGCGCGAGCCGCCGCCCGACGCGACGCGCGACATCAAGCCCGCGCCGCGCAAGTCCAGCGTCGCCGACAAACCCAAGCAAGCTCCGGCTTCCAGGAAATCCAGCGCGCGGAGCGATAGCAGCACCTCTACTAGCAATAAACCGAACAAAAGTGAAACAAAACCTACAAGGAAATCGCTCGACAAAGAAACAAAAACTCCCGCCGCCACGAGGAAACCCAAACCTGAAAAGTCTGAGGCGAAATCCAGCGTCAAACCGAAACGGACGCCCGCGCACCGCGGGGTGCCCGTGCCGGAGAAGATGAGAAAACTTATGCAAAAAAATAATAAATAGATATTTTAATAAGAGATTGGATCGAGTTCGAAGTTGGACTGAAAGTTCCCTTAGATTTCGGGATGTTATTAGTAAAGGGACCGCTAGAATGTTTAGATAATATCACGCATCACAAGGCTCACAATCGTAACAAACGGACCATTGTTAAATAAAAATATTTTTACACATTTGATGAAATGTTACATCAACAAACAATATTTTTATCGTGAGTCGTTTAGTTAGGCGTTGATCTTGTCTATATGTAAATGAGAACTTAAAAGAATAAGTATATTTTGTCAATTTGTTCTAGAGTTTAGATATTATGTATGTATAAGAGTAAATATTTATGTTTTATTAGATCTAGGGATAATTTTCGTTGGCATTATCTGTTAGTATGCTGTAATTTTCAGTTAAACTGTAAAATGTTCGCCATTCAATGATTTATCTGATTGTTTTCGAAATGATAAGCCTAAATATATTGCAAGAAGGTGCAAACTTATGTTGTAAAATTTATATTAGAATAACAGAGTTCTTAATGAAGTTTATAAGTAATGTTTGGTGGGTTTTAAATGAGCTTATTATTGAAATTGTTTTGAATATTGATTTGAATGGAATTGTATACAATGCTTATAATAATGAATTATTGAGCTTCCCGATCGCGGAGTTTGGGTTATTTAGTGCTTCGTAGTATGTTTTCATCATTATTATAAGGGATTAGAGGAATTTGAATACCAGATTTTTCTACTAAGATAAATGAAATATTTAATAAGCACAGCACACCTCTATTCGGATATTTTTTAAACTTCGAGAGTAGTGCCGGAGTTGCTATTTTATAATATAAATGAAGTTATGTAGTTCCATACCATTGGGTGCGTCGGAGGCATCGCGAATTACGGATATTTCGAGTAATATTATGTTGCAACTAAGTCTCGAAAGTGCCAATCAGGATGGCGCTTCATAAACGTTGCCCGTATCTATAATAGGAAAATTGAATTATTCGGTATATCCCGTAATTCGGGATTCCCCACAGCACTTTACCAAGTTGAGATATTTGCAATTGTTTTACCATTTACATAGCTACAATACATTCTTAGTGCTTTAAATCAATTATTCTGCCGTAAGGCATTGTTTACTCGGCACGGTTTCTTTACTATGCGGCGCATAAACCGCGCCATAGAAACGTGTCTGTCAACAAGGTTCATATACACAACCCTGACGACCGTGCCTGCACACGGCGAATATACCGTAGTTTTTTACGGCAACAAAAACGTGTGTGTAGGAATGTCTTGGTGTTTAGTTTCAATAGTCTTCAAATATATTACCGTTGAAGTTTACTTGTACTAAGTTTTTCGCTGAATTTTGACCAATGCGTGGTGTCTTGTTAGTCTACGAGTGTTCATACAATGATACTCCCCAAAATTTATAGTGAACTAGGACCAAAATATATCAATTTCTCTCGTTTCTAATGGTAATAATATATTATGTTGTTTTTAATTTTAAATAATGTTTATTCTACTCTCGTGACTAACAGTGTAAAATGTAATTAATTGCTAAAATATAAAAGAGTAGTCCGTATTGTGAGATTTATGTTTTAGAAGCATTTAACATAAAATTTTATATATGTAGATGATATCATTATTTTTAATATGATGATGCAATTTTGATTAATGGGTTATAAATAAATTGTCTAAAATTGATAACTGCATTTATTTTTACTTAGGTATACAATATTCAGACATTCATAAATATAAATAAATTGGTAAATAATAAAAATAGGTATATTTTATCCTCTCTCGCAAATAATATCTACAATGCTAGGTTCCATCAGCTGTGGGTCTACGCATCTCAGTTGCGCAGACGCAAGCGCATCTTCTAGCAGTGCGTTCAGTAGTCTTTCATCATTGCCCATACAAGACAACCTTTGTTGAAGGAAATGCACATCAACTTGCAACTGTTGCAGACCATGCTTGCCGAATGTGCGCAGTCTGACGCACTCAACTAACGCCTTCAAAGCCACCTTCAATGCTCCATTAGATAGAGCAGCTCTGTCAGCCCCAGCTGGACTGAATACTTCAATTCTTTCTGAGAATATTCTGTTCAGAGGCGAGAATGATGATGGGGCGCGAGACCAGATAGTCCGTCGACTGGAATCGCTTGATGGTTTGATGCTCGTCGGGAATAGTTGTGATGCAGCACTGTCTGCACTTGCTAACGTTTCCACTACTCTGCGGCACACAGCTCGAGGCCCTCGCGGTTCAGGGGCTCTCAACCAATCCCTAGCTAGAACTGAAACCCTTAACATCTGTGCTGCTGTCTGCCCAATAAATACCACCTCAGAATCCAAGGCTGCTTGAGCAGCAGTTGACAGATGCACCATTGCACTGTTTTGGTCTTTATTCTCAACTGTTAATCCAGGAGCAGATTCCTCCAAAAGCTTCAGTAAGTGAGTGTGTAATGTGGAAACACCACTCTCTTGCATTTCTAAACATAACTTAGCTAAAATTAAAAGTAACTCGAAGGGAATGTTGTTATTTGATGTTTGCAGACAGGCCATCTTCTTGACCATGTCAGAGAGGTTCACCATGGTCTCTGAAATGACTTTCCAGCATGTGTCAGCAACAGCTTTAGCACACCATGGTTTGAGGCCAAAAGAGAGATTGTTTTGTAGGAAAGCCATGAGATCCAAAAGTGACGCTTGGACTTTCTGCATCAAGTATATTTGGAGAGAATTCAAGATATCCTTCAGGTCTGTGGTGTCTGTACCTTTGCTTGCCAAAGATTGCCTTACTTTAGTAAGACTATCTTTGAACTGAGATTGGATTGACTGATACTGTATTGTGGCCTTATGATTGATGCATTGTATAACAACATCAATAGCTTTATTGGACATAGTATCACTTGAAATAATCTCAGTCATTGCCTGTAACTTTCTAAAGAACTTATCAAGTCCTCGGATCAAAATTTCAGTTCCAATATTGTCTGGTTTCTTCACAACTTCCTCAAAAAGGTGGAATACTTGTAACATGATTTTGTCAGCAAAATCTGGAATGTTGGTACTGTCTTTATCTTGGAACATATCATGGTAACATGATATGATAATACCAAGGTCTGCTAAAAGGGTGTTATTGCATTTTTCAACCCATTCTAAGATATCAGTACTTTCTACCATTGCACTTAAACCTTGTAGGTGCTTGTCGAGTCTACTTTCAGAACAGCTGAGGAAGATGTCCTGGAGAGAAGAGTCTGTTTCTTGCAGTTGTCTCAACAAACCTACACTTTCGGCTAATTCAGATGCTGATGTTTCAGGACTAAGCAGTCTTTCTCGCAAGGTTTTCTTCAAACCATAAATGATTTCTGAACATTCTGTTTGAATGCTTTGAAATGAAGGTTGATTGCCATACTTTTGAAGTACTCTCTGCGCATGAGTGAATTCGTGGACTGCATCAGCATATCTACCATCTTCAATGGCTTTGTTCAGTTGAGAAGGCAACAGGAACAAGAATTGCAATTTATCCAACAGTTGCCTTGTTCCACACAACCTGCTGACGTTATTTCCACTGTCTCTCAAGGAATCTGATATCTGGGCACTAAAGGATGTGATCTTGTTCATGTTTTCGCTCAGTTTGTTCATTTCTTCTTGCATTATCTTGAAGTCTGTTCTCATTTTGCGCACTGTTTCTGTCGCCGATATAAACTTGTTGTAGTTCTCGTAGACTAACGTTTGCATTTCTGACTGTAGGAACTGACTCTGGGTGACCACTTCAGCCTCTTTATCCATGACTTGCTTCAATGTTGCGCATTTTAGCAAACAATCTAAATACATGTCGGGGTTAAAGTTACTCCCGTCTATATCCAGAGGGTTTTCCTCCTTTTCCTTCGGTTCTGCCATTGTGAAGGAATTAACTTATATCACGAGAGCCAAAATAATACTGTCGATTGCTACAACCTAAACATTTTACTAAGTAATTCGATAGATTTCTCTTCGTGTTGACTTTCGTTCGTATTTTGACAGGATTACGTTTGACAGCACAGGTTTGACAGTGAGGAACAGTCGTTTGTCAATATGACAAACGACTTTTCCTTTTCAGGCAGATTTCAACCACAGGCACAGACTTTTTCAACTTTTAACTCAACAAAATTAATTTTACGTATTATGACAATAATAATTTTGTAAAAAAAACTTTTTGAATGTCTCTAGTCGTACGAATGAAATAAAAGGTTGGTGAATAATTAAGCCTATCGACTAAATATCGTATCAAGTAACAAGACACACTTGCTGTGTAGCGACTAAGTTAAATTATCTTCGACCAGCTAAAGTAGCCCCCTGGCCATTTAGCTTTTTGTGTTCTCTGTCACAACGCGAGTCTTGTCTCAAGCTGCGTCCCCACTTGTAACAAACACTCCTACGAATCTCCCAACAAAGTCACCATGTTACGCATAATTTGGACAGGATTTAAGCATTATCTAGAGGATTAGATGACAAAAAAAAAGAAGAAATTTTGACGAAAAAATATATTTAAGTAATCACTTTTTATAAATTCCAAAGGCTCATCAATATACATTTTATACGTATTACATCTTGTTCTTTGGCTTACATCTAAAGAGCAAATATACACTTATCTTGCACTAAGTTCCATTGTACGAAAATCACTCACTCTCATAACAGCCAATATTTGTTCAAATATTTTATAATGAAGCATGTAATTATCACAAATTAAATCTATGCCAACGTTACATTGGACCAATATTTGGGCCAAAGCTGGCTATCGCTATCACTATATATACGAATATTTGGACACAAATGCCCTTAATTGTGCCAGACAGATGCTCCGTCTGTCGAAGACACTTCAAACGTTGGCCGAATAGGGAAAGCATTATTCTACTAACATTTATCATATCTGCCATACTCAATACTAGTACTTACCTACATACAAGTTTAATTTTACAAAATATAGAAGTTGTAACATCATACTAAGAATAAAACGGAAGTTTTACTAAGGCTACGGACACGAAGTCAGCAGCAGCGGCGGCGGCGGCGCGGGGAGCGGCGCGTTTCAATACATAGATTTATATCTGTTCTGGAAGGCAGCGGCGAGGCGAGCGGCGACAGTTCCATATAAAACTATGCATTTGAACACGCTGCCCGCTGACTTCGTGTTCCTAGCCTAATAATTATAATATTAGCGAAACGTACCCTTTCCTTTAAACTGTAATGGCGTTGCAATAAAAGCGCTTGCATAGTTGGTTTGTATAACAACTCATTAATTACATAAAATGTTAGTATTTTACAGAAGAATTCAATTCTTTATGAAGAAATCATTACATCAAAGAGCGCTTTGGCACATTACTGTAGTTTTGCCATTTTCCTGTATAAAGGACTAGAATTAAAACTAAAACAAATGATTGCACATATTTTTAGTACAAAGATAAAATCTCCTAAACATTATGTATCGTAACGGCAGTAACGTAGTTTATTAATTAATTAACTGAGTTTATTGACTGAGCATTCTTGCTCCTTTCATAAACAGCAGCACGCCTGTATTTCGCGAAGTGTTAGGCTGCGGACACGACGTCAGCGGGAGTAGACATAGATTTATATGGAACCGGCCTCAAAGGCGCGGGGAGCGGCGACAGTTTCATATTAACTAAATGGGCAACTAGCTTCATATTTTCTGACTGACTGACTCCTTGACAATTCAAAAGTGCCTGTAATTGGTTTAATTGAAATAAATGCTTTGAGTTTGAGTTAAACTATGCATTTGAACGCGTCGCTGCCGCCACCGCCCCGCTGAATTCATGTCCGTAGCCTTAGGCAGAGGTGGGGTACCTCTGCCTAAGGCCTGCCTTCCTTTTTCATGTAAAACTTATGGCTGCAACAAACTGTAGAAGCGACTATAAAATACTGGATAGTACAAATACTGCTTATCTTGTATTAGATATCGGTATGCGGTAGTGTGGCTTAGATGAGGCAACCATTAGGATAACTTATATTTTATAATATACAGGAGTTATAAAACGAAAGAGATATTTTCCTTTAGTTAAATTGGGACACCCGTTTTTTGCAACTGATAACACCATGCATATTTAATTTCAATAATTCTAACAGTGGTAACTACTGGTTTAAACAGTGTATTCTAATCCTAAAATTAATCGCGTAAGCATTTATTGGTCACACCCTTAAACCATAGATTCATACAGACTTATCCATAGAGTGACAAAATACTTATTTATGCGTCGATCATAATCACCTTAGTTGATAAACGACTGTAAAATTAAATGCATACACAGTTTTGTTCCATTAGCAAACTCTTATAAACTAAAAATTGCATACCGCCATTTGATAACTCTAAAACTTATAACTATTTGTGACCTGACTAGTCTAATTTAAACTACTTTCTATGAAAATTATATTCTTCTTTCGAAACAATAATATAAAGTTTTAAAACGTATAACAAAGAAAACAAAATAAGCTACAATATAAACAAAATGCGTAAATTCTAAACAAGGAATAAAATCGACGCCACAAAATTTCGAGACCAAAGCTTTTGAGCCACACTTACTGTCTACATAAAAAACAAATATTTTCGCGGACAAAGTTTCAAAAGTTGAACACGAATGAAAACTTTAAAATTATCATTTATTTCAATATAAGGCAATGGTGCCGATTCCCTTGTTCACAAACTAAACTAAATTTAAATTCAGTGCATCTTTTTCTTTCTATTTCATTAAGAAAAGGACAGAAGATAAATTTTAGTTTACTCCTGTCAAATCTGTCACTACTCCATACAAGTTTAGACGTGATTAAAAACTTGCCTACTAAAATTACGTCAATTTACGTCAAGCGCTGATTAATTTGACAGGACTAAACTAAAATATATCTTCTGTCCTTTTCTTAATGAAATAGAAAGAACAAGATGCACTGAACTTAAATTTAGTTTAGTTTGTGAACAAGGGAATCAGCACCATTGCTAGATTAACTTTAAATTCCCAAAAAATAATACACATTATCTTGCTGACTGTTCATACTGATAGATATATGGAGTTACTCATACTATAATATACATACATAATATAATATCACGCCTTTCCCCCATGAGGATAGACAGAAAGTACTTAGTGAACTTTACACACATTCACTGCTTTTGCATCTTTACTTATTATTATTTATTTAAATATAACTGAGAATTTTAGAAAGGTATGAATATAAACAGGTCTAAAAGCTATAAACTGCTAACTTCATCTAAAACAGTAAAAGGAAAGTTTCTCAGACAAGTGACAAGGGGCCAGCTGCCAAGTCTACTAATTTACAAATGTTGCAATGGCCTGATTTGACTTACAGTATCTGTCAGAAACTCAATGGCAAGACCATTGCAACGTTTGTAAATTGATAGGTTGTATGTTGATCGAAATATGATTCGCGGCCGTATCAAATACTTATTTATAGAATTATAATAATCATAAAAATCATCGATAATAATCTCTAAGTTCATATAATCCTATTGAATGAATATTTCACGAAACCATGACATTTGAGGATTATTCTAACTTAAGGAGTTGTATTACTGATTCGAATGATTATAATTCTGTAAAGCCATATTTGTTACGGTCGCGATCATATTTTAATCAACATACAACCTTACTATTGCTACCTTGGCGCAACCTCCTTAAGCGTTTTATCCACGAGCTCTCAGATAAATCTTGCATAGACTAGGAGACCCAATTTGAATAAAGCCCCATATACACGATGCAAGTTTCTTGCATACAATCAAACTGAAGCAAAAATTTCTTGCATCGTCTAAAAACTCAACTCTTCAAGCAATAAAATCGCACCGTGTAAATCAGGTTTAAGTCTCAGAGGACAAAACACTTTACAATACTTGCCACCGGATAAGCACATGACGAAAACAACTAATCTATTACCCTAAAAATCAATGATAATAACTGTACAACATCAACTTGGTCCTTAGTCACTCTGTCCTCAGTCTTAGAGGGTCCAAACACGGCAGATCACTGCTCACGCACTCTCCCTGATGAAACACTTTTAACTGGACCTCCTTTACTTTGTTCAAAGGCTTCATGACCTCTTTGGGTGGACCTCTTTTGTTGTTGATCATGGCTACTGGGACCAGCTGGCGACGGCCTACCTTTTCTGTTGTTTGACCTTCGGCTGCTTCTAATGCTGTTTCCACGTCGATCAGCGCGTGGTTCCGGCATTGGAGGAGGGCTGCGAGCTGTTGAGTAATAATTATTGGTTAGTTTAATGACAATATATATACATAACCTCACGCCTTTTTCCCATGTGGGTAGGCCACCTGCTACCTGCTACGATCCTTACAAACTCCTTTTGCCTCGTTTACTTTCATACATCTGGATATACACGCACGCCGGTTGCTAGTACTACGCCCCTGACCTTTCTGAAGAACCTCACCAATAAGGTCAATGTTCTCCTAGTGCGTCCCCTCCCGGCGTTTTCACTCACATTTGCCTTGTAAATACATTTTTTTGTCGCTTTTCATTCATCCAATGAGCCTCCTTTGTTGCCTTTCTTTCATGACAATCTTTTCAATGCGTGAAAGTATATTAGAAGTTGGCACAGGATAATTTCTAGGAGTGAAACTAATATGTAGTATTTAAAAACTAAAAGTCGGTCAGATTAACGGAAATAATCCGTTAAATTACAAAACAAAAACCAAGAATAACTGGGTACTAGCCTTAAAAATAGCCTAGCTGAATTTAATTGACTTAGGCACAAAAAGAAGCAAACAGTGATATTCGAAATTATGGCATTGTATTGTACATCGCGCTGGTCTCTGCAGTCCAAGCACGGATTTCGCGAGCAGTTATTTAGTTTATTATTTAGTATATATATTATTATTATTATTTAGTATAGGTTATTTAGTAGTTTTCCAATATAACAGATGACCGAGACGCCTAGACTAGACTAGCTGGGTTTTAGTTTTTATTACTTTAATTGAAATTGTTTTGGTATATTAGTATTTAATTGGTTATAATATTATTATTTTTAAATGTGATAATTAAGCCTTTTAAATGTGATAATTAAACAAGTTTCTGTCTTACATAAGTTTCACAAATGCATCAGAAATGTGGTTAGAGGGTACTTAGGGTGACCGTACTTTTGTCAAGACCTAATTATCTCCCCTTCCACATTTTGTAAGCGTAATTTTCGCTACATATTTGACGCACCTGTAATATCTGCTGCAAGGGTTGCTGCACGTCGGGCGGCGGGCGCGGCAGGGCGCGCGCCAGAGCGGCGGCGGCGCGCGGCAGCTGCGCGCGCAGCAGCGCGAGCGCGGCCAGCTCGCGCGCCACGTCGGCGCCCTCCGCGACGCCCTCCGAGCCCGAGTCGCCGTCCGCCAGCACCACGCGGACGGACGACGGAATGTGCTCTATACTGCTCCACGGTTTTAGACTTTGCGTTTCAGTATTGCTAGAAAAAAAAAATGAAATCGATCATAATAACAGCGTACTATACATACAAATAAATAAAATTGAAGTGTAGGTATGTTTGTATTAACAAAATGACAACTTTTTACGAAATACTAATGAAAACAACACAACACATAATACAAGAATTTTCATTCTGCCTAGCCTTTTCCCAATCATGTTGGGGTCGACTTCCAGTCTAACCGGATGCAGCTGAATACCAGTATTTCACTTGGAGCGACTCCCTATCTGACCTCCACAACCCAGTAACTGGGTAATACGATACCCCTTGGTAAGACTAGTTTGTCAGACTTTCGGGCTTCTGACAACTCGTAACGACTGTCAAAGATCCACAAATGACAGCCGGGACCAACGGCTTAACGTACTTTCCGAAGCACGGAGGAGTCTCGGTATGTAAAAATGGTCATCCATCCACAGACCAACCCCGGTAAGCGCAGCTTAACCTGATGGATCGACCCGTGCGGCTGTTATTACTTAACCACGAACTCCTCAACACATAATACAAGAATACAGTACATAAATAACTTTTTTTCTAATTGTCTGTCTGTTTGTTCCGGCTTATCTCCGAAACGGCTGGACTGATTTTGACGGGACTTTCACTGACAGACAGCTACTTTTATTTAAAAAAAAAAACTAGCAAAAATATATCATCGACTTGAAAATAGCCCGCGTTACGCTTTAAATTAGATATTAGAATTATGCAAATTTTATATCTATTCGATCGTGGTGTTTCGTAAATTGCTCAATGTTGCCGAGACGTTGCATTATTATTTGGCATATCTTTAATAGAACATCTAATCATTCCCATTTGTCACTCCTATGATTAAACACTCTAATATTATGATTGCGCCTCTTTTTGTGAACTTCAAATAATAGCGCGATGCAGGATGTGTGTAACGTCAAGTCTTTGATGCGTAGTTCGCATGTGGCGATGTAGATGCCGCCACAATACTTGATAGTATTCCTGTAAACACATTCAACTTATAACAACTTACTTGTCGTTATTAACTTCTTGTCTAAGCGGCGGGCGCGGGTATTCCAGCGGTGCGCGTAGGTGTAGTGCTAATGCGCACACGTAACCCACGCACAGACATACTGGACGCATCAGCGCTGATAGAATCACGCCTGGGTCTGGGTCTAGTACTGAACATGAAACATACGATAAATAATTGTTTTTTTTATTGGAGGAACAATGGTGCCGATTCCCTTATTCACAAACTAAACTAAATTTAAGTTCAGTCCATCTTTTTCTTTCTATTTCATTAAGAAAAGGACAGAAGATATATTTAAGTGTAGTCCTGTCAAATTAATCAGCGCCTGACGTAAATTGACGTTATTTTAGTAGGCAAGTTTTTAATCACGTCTAAACTTGTATGGAGTAGTGACAGATTTGACAGGACTAAACTAAAATGTATCTTCTGTCCTTTTCTTAATGAAATAGAAAGAAAAAAATGCACTGAACTTAAATTTAGTTTAGTTTGTGAACAAGGGAATCGGCACCACTGACTCCCAAGTCACAAGTATAAGCCTAGTTTGGGAGCCAGGTGACCTATGTTTGAAACTATTTCTGTACCTATGTTATTATTTATATTTATATTCATTTAATGTTATTTCACAGGGTACTGAGAGCTTTCATCTTCAAGGAATATTTCAGTGTAATTTAAAGAAACGAACATAATTTTATTTGTTATCTGGTACTTTTATAGAGATGATGAAACCAAAGTGACACAGTGAAAATAGATATTTCATTTTCTATGGTTAATTGGTGTTTACTAAAATTATAATAATGTTCTGCTGCAGTTAAATGATAAGCAAAAAAGTTTTAAAAAATTGCACATGGCTGTTGGCCATTTCAATGTGCTCTTAAAAAATTAAAAAATAACTTACGTGTATTCCTCATAGAGACTAGCATGGCGACGATAACATAATGCAGGTTGGGAAACATCGGCCCGTCGGCAAACAGGAAGCCCCATAGATTAGGGATCTCAGATCTGGGGAATTCTCGACCGAATAGCAGCCTCAACCATCGGCTGCAACAAAGGAAAAAGTAAATATGACTTAGAGTAGTGTTGACTTGAAAAATAAACTTTGTTTTAAGTGAGATAAAGTGTAAAGTTGTATGGACATCGACGCCGCCATCAAACGTCTACTGAGGTATTGTTTGCACTTTATGACATTGATGATAATGTTTACTATTCAATGACAAAAAAATCAAACCTTAGCTCTACTTTTGGCACTTACAAAACCCGAACAAAAGTCAGTACCTATTAACTTCAATTTAACCATAAAGTCGAGGTTTAAGATTGGCATAACTTTACTTTAGCATACAATAAAATACAATAGACGTAGATATATTTAGTTACCTATTCCGTTTAACTATTCCTAAAGAGTCATAAAAAACCCTGTAAGAAATCGAAACGTGTTTCATCTCTCACCGAGGCATCCTAAGGATGACGATTGACTTGTCGCTAATCCGAACACGACGTGTTGCCACGCCGAGCGCTGGACGCTGAATTAACTATCTTTATTTTAGCACTCTCTCAGACTCCTCTCTGTGAGAGGGAGCGGGCCATAATCCACCACGCGGGCCCAATCCCCATTTTATGGTTCTATGACATGCCGGTTTCCCCAAGATATTTTCCTTCACCGATTTGAAAGCAGTGGTGATGAAATAATTTTACACAAAGTCTTCGAACTTTACTTCGAGTTTATTAAAAAAGGCGGTGATAGTTTAGCTGTAAAAAGTATCAAACTGAGAGATACTTTATCTATACATATAATAAAGCTGAAGAGGGTCGAAAGTCTGTACATGGAAGATATTCGAAAAAAAGTTGGCTAAAAACTGTTGGAACGTGTTCTGTTATCGATTCTAAGTATTCCCATTTAGAACGTTCCAACAGTTTTTAGAATTCTTGTCTGTTTGCCTGTGTATCTGTATGTCTGTTTATTTGATCGCGCATCACGTTAAAAAGGCTGAACCGATTTTGATTAAATTTGGTACGGGCATACTTTGAACCCTAGGGAAGGACATAGGATCATTAGGACTTTTTATCGACATACAACGCGGGCGAAAGCTAGTTTATAATATTACTTTATAATATGTGCACTTACATTCCAAACAGCTCCATAGATATGTTGCATTCAACTAAATGTAAAGATAATTCGAGATCCAGCGGAACTAAATATTCTTCTCTCACTTTATCCAAATATCTTATTACTTCGTTAGGATTCTGAAACATAAATATGTTTACGCATACATAGTATCTATCTATATATATTATATCTATATTAATAAAAAGAAAAGTCCTGACTGACTGACTGACTCATCAACGCCCAGCCCAAACCCTTGGACCTAGGAAGCTGAAATTTTGCACAGAGGTTCCCTTTATAATGTAGGCAAGGAATAAGGAAGGATTTTTCTAAATTCAACGCCTAATTGAGTGAAAAGAGGTAACCAATTTTACGTGCCGACGCCCGTCTTCAGGCACCCACTGTGTGACGATCCTGGCCCATCTATCCTGGTGCATCCTTATACGCACATTTATTTTTACAAAAACAACAAAGTTTTCTCAGAAAAACAGGACTATTGTTCATTATTTTCCTCATGCAATTTGAGATTTTACAAAATTGTATATTCATAATGAATATTGTTTTTCCTGTTGTATACTCACGTGAGATATTTTAGCGGTGGGTAGTCTGCCACATGAGGTGGGAACGATATCACCCGTTGTGTAGAACCTTTCTAAACCTTTCATTATTGCACTGAAAAGCATGCTGAAAACAACGTTAATACTTATTAAATAAACTGTTTTTATGTTCAATCGTATCACATAATATCAATGTGAAGAAAAACAATTGCACCAATAACAAAGATTGTCGTTTTGACACAGGACCTCAGGAAATCGAGTCCGATTCGCGCACAGAAAAAATATTGGCATGGCTAAAAGCTGCTATAATGTTTCTGGATGAGCACCCTTGCGTAATACACGATCAATCACAATTTGAATCGTTTTGAAACAAATTGCTAATCCGCACGTTCGAAAAAAATCTGCTCAACAACGTAAATAACGCAATGAATATTGTTGAACTGTCAAAATGAAACAGATTAGTCTTAATCGCAATTAGATAGCAGCATGTTTGTGCATTTCATTTGCAAGGAATATTAGTGATGGACTACGTGTAAAAAAAGATAAAATCCTACTTTATATACTTACTAGCTATCGTGCTCTAAACAGTCTTCTTTTAGTATAAACTTTAACTTTTCTCTGCAAGAAAAAAAATAAACATTAAGGGTCTTACTATAAAAACTTAGAAACTTGTTCAACGTGTGTCTAATGCCAGTTGTACGTCAAACTCCATTTAAAAATGTCGTGTTTATAAGGTGTTTAGCCTAAACAACTGATAAACACGCTTTTGTGGTAGTAAGGTTAATTTATAAAACCATCGAGTATTTTGAGGGCTCGGCCGAAACAAAATCGCTATAGCCAAATCGCTATAGGTGTGCCTATAATATTTGAAGAGTCCCCTCGATTTCTCCAGGATCCCATGATCATGATCCAGACCAGATGACAATAGGACCACCTGGGAAGTATACCCTTTGAAACAAAAAAAGAATTTCCCAAACCCGTTCAGCCGTCTTCGAGTAATCTCAGAACATATATTTAAAAAAAATCGCCGAACTGAGAACCTCCTCCTTATTTTGAAGTCGGTTAAAAATAGTAAAACAGATGAATACTTACCCTAGATCATCGGGCGCAAACTTCCTATCTAGGTAAAGTTCGAACAACACCGGAGCTAAGATTTCGTGCATGCCTTGTCTATAGCCCACGTTGGAGTGGGCACGCGCCCAGAAGAATAGGATGCGGACCTACAATCATAGACAAAGATGAGAATATTAGATGTGAATTTGAATGACGAACAGCACGCGTAGCATAACCACAATAGAAACGGCGCCATAATGGCGGGTGTACTTCAACTAATCGAATCATCACATTTACCAAAAAAATGTACTACATACATTACACATAACATCACGCCTTGTTTCCCCGAAGGGTTGGGCAGAGGTGTACTATACCCCATTCGCAATAAGATTAGACATTTAAACCAACCTTTTTTTACTGTCCGTTCAACCGATTTTGACTTCTATTGCGTTGGTGGCATGACAAATGGCAGCTGCAGTAAACAGTTGGTATTATAATCATGTTTTTGCTTTCAATGCCATCCTTATGCCTACGGAATAGAAGTCAAAATCGGTTGAACGGACTGTAAAACGTTTTTTTTTAATATCTAATCTTATTGTGAATGGGTTATAGTTACTTCAAAGTACATTTTATGTACATTTTTTTTGGTAAATGCGATGATTCGATTAGTTAAGGTACAGCCGCCATTTTGACTCTCACTTCTTTAAGGCGCGATTCCATTAGGCAAGTTACTTGTATACAAGATGCAAATTGCATACAACTTGAACAAACCTGCATACAAGCTACAACTTGTGTGAGGTAGTTTGAACTTGTACATTTCATACATTACATTACATATCTCAAAAACATGTTTCCAATGCAAGCAACTTGTACGCAAATGTGACGTCATACTTGCATGCAAAACTTGCCTGATGGAATCGCGGCTTTATGCTCGGTTAAGTTTTAACAACGTACCTTTTAGTTAGATGCTATGAAATTGGAACACAATCTTACCATCAAATCCTGCACAACTTTATCTCTAAAGTACAGCTCCTCAGGGAATGTCCTGACCACATCTTGGAGGATTAGCGTTTTGAGCTCATTATCACAGAAATGTTGCTTCCATACGCTCTGAAATAAAACACATACTACAGTCATCATTCACCATTGAAACATCCACTGTTGAACATAAGCCCCCGGGCCCCAGGCGTAAAATGTCACATCGAGCAGGAAGAGACTGGTCTCACAGATATAGGCAACAGAGATGACGCTACAAAAAACCAAAATAAATTGGTACGAAGTTTTATAAGGGGGATGCGCTAAGGTAGCCAGGGAAATTCAAATTTTCTTGCGTTTTTTGCAATTTGCAAAATGCACTAAGCTCTTCATCAATTTAAACTTTGAATTATTAAGATCCTAAGGTCGTCGAACGATTTATTTAATATTCCGCAAAACGAACAAAATATTGTGTTTTAGAAATAAACAATACTCTTTTTTATAAATCTGTAATATTTATTTACCCTCTCTGAAATCAGTTTTTTTTAATTTATTTTTTTAACTAGCTGCTGCCCGCGGCTTCGCCCGCGTTAGTGTCGGAAATTACCCCATACATCCCCATGGGTTTTAAGTATAAATATTGAGTTTCGAGTTAATCGGACAGCGCGTTAAAATTCTTCCATACAAACACTGACACCCCCCAATCCCCCTTTAGGGGGTAATTTAGAAAAACAAAAAACTACAAACTTTGTAATTTATTTAGATAACTATTCGTGCGAAGTTTCATATTTATTACCTCAAGGAATAATATTTTTCATACAAACTTTCATCCCTTATTTTACCCCCTTAGGGGTTGAATTTCGAAAAATCCTGATACACGTTATTCTTAATTTTTGGGTTTAAGTATAAATATTGAGTTTCGAGTTAATCGGACAGCGCGTTAAAATTCTTCCATACAAACTTTGACACCCCCCAACCGTAGGATAGGATACTTTTCCGGGATAAAAAGTACCCAGTGTGGTGCCCAGGATATTAAAGAATAATTATACCAAGTTTCATCGTAATCGAACCGGTAGTTTTTGCGTGATACCTGAACAAACAGACAGACAGACAGACAGACAGACAGACAGACAGACAGACAGACAAAAATTTTTTTAATCACATTTTTGGGGTCGGTGTCGGTCTAGTAACACCCCCTGCCATTTATTTTTTTGATATTTTCAATGTACAGAATTTTCACTTCTACAGATTTATTATAAGTATAGATAGATATAGATGTTGCACGGTAACCCCCCCATAAGTGAATTCCTGGCTACGGCCCTGCTTACAGCCAGGTACATACATAGGTACATTATTTGCTGTTATAACTTGACTTAAACAATGAATATCACATATATCTGATAAGTTAAAACAAATATTATTTCACCTTCATGAGTGTAACATGTGGTGCAAGTTATTGAACTCTGTAAAAGTGGTTACCTAACGGTATCTAATTCAGTGGAAAATGTAAAACTGATTGTTAAACTGCCTGCTAATTGTTGTGGTTATTGTTATGGCGAAGTATATGCGGGGTACCGAACCTACTCAACTGACGAGAATTTGAAGATACTTAATTGTATTGGTAATTTATTATATACCACATAACGGTTAATTTTATATTAACACAGTACTCAACTTCGCTATATAATCAAGCAAGTCAAGAGGGGCTTAAGTCTACCAATTTATAAACGTTACAATGGTCTCTCAATGGTGAGTTTTTGTATGGCAAATCAGTCAAAAACTCACCATTGAGAGACCATTGTAACGTTTATAAATTAGTAGACTTAGGCCCCAGGAGTTGTTACCTACCTCATCGTCCTGTGAAAGTGGATCGTCGCCGATGACAGCTCTCGGGTCCATTGAAAGCTTGTCACTCAAATCATTGTAGAAATTCCTATGAGATTTTAGACTGAAAGAAGAAAGAAAGATATCAGAATAAATGTGGGACAAGTGTTATGAAAGTGGTACCATATCTGCACGAGAAAACCGTACGTTTGCCAAGATCAGCGGAATTACGCGCGCATAACTCTGTGCTTATGTTAATGGGCGAAATAAGGCGCCCCGAAATTCTGACTTCAAGGACTTCCCGTCGTGAAGAAACTCAGGGCAGGGCGTGTATTTATTTTTGAGTCAATTATTTTTATGAACACACGGCAAACAAACGAACAAAACTGCATAGTAACTGAATCAATGTAAAAAACCGGGCAAGTGCGTGTCGTACCGTGCATTCCTCAGAACTTACCATTTAGCCCGCAGGGGGGGGACACGTGACTCTAACAAAAATGAGCACTTAATAGCTTAATATTTCACAAACGGATCCTTGAATCCAAAAATGGTTTTCACAAACTCAGAATATTTTTGAACGACCTTTCCCACAGATACTCCACACCATGAGATAGACGAAAAAAAAAAACCCCCACTATACGTGTAGGGATGGTACAGTGGCCAGCACATCAAGCTACCCAAAACTGTAAAACTTTCCCAATCAAACTTGAACCTAATGCTTTAGCGATAAAGTTTAAAATCTACTAAAGAAATTTGACAGATTTTAGTAGCTTGATGTGCTAGCCACTGTACCTACCCAAAAAAATATATTTTTCATGATTTTTTTTTACCACTTTGTCGGCGTAATTAATATGTATACTCATGCCAAAACTATTACGGTTCCTTGGTGACTACGGAACCCTAAAAAGCCGCAGTTCTTTCTGTTTCGTGTGGTTAGTGACTAACCTGGTGTCAGTTATCATGGCGCCCATGTGCCTCTGACTTGGCTTCACATGCCATCGAGAAATATCTCTCAGGCATGCCGGTTTCCTCACGATGTTTTCCTTCACCGTTTTTGAAGCAAGTGATAATACGCACATGAATTCCAAAAGTCGTGCTTTCCTTGGGTTCGAACTCGAGACCTACGACTTGGCAGTCCAAATGCCACACCACTAGGCTATCACTGTCATAAATTACAAAATGCGCATTGTCAACTACGCTTAAGCCGGAGACTGACTTGCAATGTTTGTTAGTAATGTATCAAGTTTTTATAACGCGTTACAGTAATCAGTCGAGCAAGGCGAGCCGCTCGATGCGAGCGCCGGATCCTGCACTCTACTCTTGCTTGTTTCTTTGAAACGGAAATATAAGAAACGAAAATTTCATGTGCTCGAAGCGAGTGTTCGCCGCGTATTGTATCGCCGTATTGTAAAGCAAGCTCGGTTCGAATTAAGGCGCGGGCCCACCGCGACGCATGCTGTGCACGGGCACGCGGCGCATTTTTTTTAGCTGCGTGTATTAATTTGTTTGACAACGTGGGTCTACGTTTCCACTGGAGTACACGAATATGACCACTGTGGCACGGCGCACAGAGAGGCTACGCACGTGCCACTGCAATCGACGGACACGGGCTTCACCGCACAAGGTGTATGACTGAAAATTGAGCTGCGATAAGTGAGCTGTATTAGCATAGTCGTGGGTCATATTCGTGTACTCCAGTGGAAACGTAGACCCACGTCGACAGCGTTGAGCTATGTAACCGCCTATTCAAGCAAGCCACGCATGTATCAATGACGTCAATTCATGAGTAGCCTCTCCGTGGGTTGCAGTGGACATAACCACATACATTTTCTTACAAAGCGAAGCTTAATACACGTGCGTAGCCTCTCCGTGCGCCGCAGTAGGCCCGCGCCTTTATACATAACAAACGTTCCAAGTCAGTCTCCGCCTTTAGGCCTAGGTACTTGCAACAAAAATCACTAAATTCATTAAGCTGTAAACATAATTAAAACATTATTCTATTTCTGTCTATTGTTCGAAGATAACAGGGAAAGAATTATGTCTTAGTTATGTTTAACGTTAATGCAATAAGTGATTTGTGGTGCAAACAGGCAACTAACAGATAGACAGTGATGTTTAAATCGTCATTTGTTTGTGTTCACTGTACACAAACAATTGACCATTTCATTTAATTTAGTGTACAGTGTTTAAGATCCACAAAATAATCATGACTCATATTAACAAACTTATGGAGTGTGACTCAGATCCACAATAATATTATCCACTGTTGATTCACATTCCTCTTTAGAATAACGAGATATTGTAAACTGAGTAGTAATATTGTAATGTTATTTGCTACAGAAACACCAGTTTTTAAGAACATAACATAAAATCACGCCTGTATTCCCCAAAGAGTTTGGCAGAGGTGTACCTATAGTACATCCACAATTTTATTAAGAAATGGTACAGAATTATTTCTTTCAGCTGTCAATGTTAAACTAGCTATTTATATTTTGAGTTGTATGACCTTTTTCAGGATCACAATTTATTTGCAAAAAAAGAAGGTAACAAAATAAATAAATGTGTTATCGCAGATAAGTTTTGGGTTAACTTCAATGGCAAATAAATTGGTAACATTTTTGTTTCATTTATTAATTTATGTGGTAGATAGTACTGACACGGAAACAGGCAGTATGTGTCTAAGTAAAATAATCTATTAATGATACTTGAAACAACTGTAGGAAGTAAAATCATATTATTTGTTTAATTGTCAAACTTATATTATTTGTTTAATTGTCAAACTTATATTAGATATAAGTTTAAACGAGAAAACAAATTCTCCATTAGTACCTGGATCCAATATCCATGTTTGGTGGAGGCAGAGCATTCAGCAGGATGGCCCATGCCAAGCTGCGGGGACGGGGCAACCTCTGCTGTATGGCTATAGCCTTCAGGCTGTCCACACTCCATGTTGGGAGGTCCAACCTGTTGCAAATAAGGATTTATTAATAGGGATCATCTAAGTATAGAAGTGAGTTTTCCCACATTGGTATCACATTAGACAGTGTACATACATGTATTTATATACTTTAAAGAAAATAATTAAGTTGGGTGTCATTAATAATAACGGTGGACTTTCAAACAGTCATATGTAGTTACGGCAAGAACCTTGAACAAAGAAAAAAAACAACATTCTGGTTTTGGTTCAAGGAGGCAATAATATTATACTTACTGATAGTCAGTCACTTCCGGAAACTTCTTTGATGGAGAATTAGGAGAACTATCAGCACTGTTTTGTTCCTGTGAAACAATTATATCTATGACTTAGAATAATCATTTATTTTTTATTTAATAATTGAAAGGCAAACACACGTCAATACTGACCATTTTCGTTGCTAATTTCGGGAATGCATTTTTAATAGTATGAAACAAATAAGATCATGGGAGTATGTTTTACAATTTCTGATATGTTTTATTTTTGATCTTAGTGTATTTTCTTGATTTATCAATTTGATAACAACAGAGGAGGAGATTAGAAATTGACAAGACAACATTGACAAGTCAAATTACCACGGGTGACATTAATTCAATTTTTTGACATTGACATTAGAGGGCTGTGCTAGAAAATCGATCGATTGTCGATAGTTTGATTTGGGTGATGGCTGGCTGCAACACAATATCAGCAACGTTGTTTGCAAAAGAAAGTAACTTAGATGTTGCTCACACAAAATGTCCGTTTCTTTACCATGACGGCGCCGGCATGCGGCATCGGAGCTTAAATAATTAAACGTAAACGAAAGGCCATCCTACCACGTCCCTTACCCGACACAGATGCGTAACCCTATGTGAACTGAGGATAATAACTCATTGCCTGTTTTATCCGCATAAATCTCGATCCCCTGGGAATATAGTGATAAAAAGTATCCTGTGTACCCAGGTTATGGTCTACCCATGTGCCAAATTTAATCTAAATTTGTTCAGTCATTTTTGCAGAAAAGCGTCGCTAACAAATAAACAAACTCGCTTTCGCATTTATATTAAAGGATAGGATTACGTAAAATCTATTTTTTTGGCGAGAGCCACACACGCTACGTCATCCTCACAAGATCATGCATAATTATTTTTATATTATTAGCCTGTGTTGTCCCACTGCAGGGCAAATAAATAATAGATAGTTAGGTACCTAAAATACATAATTTAAAAAAATATATATATATAAAACCAGACATTTCGCTTGATTTTGGATTTTTTATGGCACCTCTTTAATTTATTTCATGGGCTATCCGAATATCAAAAAATATTTGGCCCATGGTATAAAAAAACACATTTTATGTTTTTACCAAATTGGTTTAGCACATATGGAAGATTATAAAATCGTAAAAAGCACCGACAAGAAAAAGGCGTTTATTACATAAATGACATACAGAACAAAAAAAAAAATCATAGGAGTTCACTTCTTTCTGAATTGTGATTGGTGAGATATCATATGAATAAAATAATCGCCAATTATTAGAATGATTTGAAAAATACAAAATGGAGAATTATTGAAAGAAAGAACGAATCGTGCATTCGTGCGTGGTTCGTGCTGCGTGGTTGTGTTGTCTTTCATGCGCTATTCGGCGCTTCGGAAATTGAGTTTTTTTTTTATTAAACTCGATATCGGTTTGAGTCGCGTACTCGCGTCTCGATTGGTCTCGAGTTTCGATCGACGCTGCTCGTACAGTGTGCAGCAAAATCGGCGTAACAAAGATCTATGAAGTCTGTGGTGGATCTATGGATCTTTCTCTTTTTAGTTAGCGCTCTCGCTCTGAACAATTTCGTGAATTTAGTTGCAATTAGTGTTTAATAATAGTGTATAAAGTATTCGTACAACTGTGGCGATCCTTATGAGTGATAAATGTTCCCGATTGCCACCGCTAAAATGGACTGTAACGCAATAACCGTTATTGTGAACCTGCGCGGACTGACATCGCAAGCGCTGGCCTCCCTCAGGTTTCGATGACCATAAGCGTCAGCGGGAATCATGATCGCCAACTTGCCGCTTCTTTTTGCTAACGGCAACCCGACAGCACTGTCGCTTATCACGGCGGCGGAACTGGAGAAGTTCATAACATTCATGGTGACATGTTCCTGGGGACATGATACTGCGAAAGACATTCGCCAACCACCGTGGTGGCCGAAAGATGTCGCGTTTTCGCACCCCTTTGTGAGACCCAGCGAGGTACCCAAGGAGTGGGCCATAAAATTGAAGCTTTTAGTGAGGAAATGTTACGAGTATCACAAGAGCGCATTCCTGTTGGTGTTCTCTGCGCAGCTCGCGAGGTACCCGCGCAACAGGCTCAGGTACGTCGACAACAGAGACCACACCACTTCTTTGTATTACCGGCCCAATGGGAGACTCCTAGTAACATTCAGAAATGAGAATCTACATTATGACAAAATAACTCCTAAGAGCATTGAAGACACACAAGTTAAATCTACTGATATATACCTATGTGATAACTGTGACAGCCACTTTGACAATCCGGACATACTGAGAGCGCATGAGAGGCTATGTAATAATGAAACCATCCCAACAAGTAGTTGTAGCGGTGGGTTACCAGAGTTTCTCTCTGCTTTAAAGCTTCACCCATTGGGTCAAAAATTTGAGGATTCTGTGAATTCTTATACTGATACTGACAGTAAGCCTCAGAAGATCACCGCAAAGAACCTTAGAAATACTGCCAGTATTGACCGGAGCATACTATATCCATTTTCTTCCTTGGCTTACAGACGGAATGCTAAAACAAATGCCCAAAGGGACTTAAGTTTCTCTAGAGAGAGGGTTGAAAGGTATTGCTGCACCACAACTCCTTTTAGTAAAAATTATAATGTTAAAGTAAAAAACCAGCAGTTCCCTGTGAGGTACAGACGGCCCTTGAGCTACTGGAACAGAAACTATGTATTTCCTGATCAGAGAAATAAAAGAACACTTGATATTAAAGCTCAGTTACTTCTCCTCAAATGTAAACCGGTCACAGTGCGTATAGATAGGATGTCAGAAGAAAGTATAGAGGAATACCTCGAGAATTTGAGAAAAGAGAGAGAGAGTAAACCACAGATGGAAGATAAGGACATTGTTTTTGTAGATGGACTAGACTGCGATCAGCCAGCTGATTCGGAGATGATGTTGGACCCATTGAAGCGTTTGGACAATGATTGTGAAGTGATTGACTTGTGTTCAGATGATGATACTTCTAGTGTAAATGAGAACTGTGACCCTCGTGCGGGAGTGACGTGCGTGATGCGCGGCGGCGCAGTGCTGCGACGCACGGCAGCGACGCCGCAAGCGCTGCCCGCGGAGCCGTGCGGCGCGCGCCAGCGCCCTCTACCCGCTGCTGTGCTGCAACCTCATCCCGTCATTCTCATTGCGCACACGCATCCTCTGAACAATTTACAGACTATATCCATAGATTGAATTTCCAATTGTAATAATATTATCATTAGGGACATTGCTAATTATTATTTATTATTCCTTCGAGATTAAACTTTTAATGTCAAGAATAAGGTTTCATTTCATGTCCATGTTTGAGAAGCATTGCTGTTCGCCATTTTGTCGAAAACTCGAAACACCACAAAATGGCGGTTAAACATGTGTTAGGGATGGCAGCATTGTAATCCGAAGGGTAGACACAGTAGTTGTGTAATGGAATATATCTATAGATCAAGGAATATTTTTAATCAATATTATGTTAAAGATAATGTGATATGTAAAACTAAACTTCTATTCATGTGTTGTGCGTGTGCGTTTGCGCATTTCGCAAAAAGTGAGATCAGCCATTTTATATTGCAAAAGAACGTCCACTATGGCGCCAATTTGAAGTATAGCACTTCTACGAGGAATCTTTTGACAGGTTCCTTTTTTTTAAATACGGCGTAATGTTATGCTGGCAGATAATAACAGACCTAGTTTTAAAGTTTACCTATAATGACGCGTTAATGTGAATATTATCACTGCTGACGATTTCCTCGTATGAGTGAGGCATTATATTTAGCTGTAGCTCCTCATATTACATTTATTCTGAGCAAAATGTCATGCGAGAAGTTTATTTATACACAAGGGTGTAATTAGAAGGTCTACAACGAAATGCGATATGAGGATTCGGATCATATTGAAATGTAGGGCAAACTAATTTCATAGGATGGTCTTTAAAATGTTCTTGCGAGAATGCTATATCAAAAAAGATGACCTAGCAGCGCAAAATGCACAGTCTCAGGTCACACCACTTTTACTGATTTTCTAACGTCTTCAGACAGCTCGGAATGCCTTTATAGGTCGATCCCTGTTCGACAGTGACGTCATTGATGTTTTAGTAATGCATTTGCGGAACTATACCATGAGAAGGGAGCGACGGATGTTGAAAAGATGTTGCAATCTGATCCATTGTGTGCAGGAGGTACAATCGTGATTACATTTACTTTTTTCTTCTACTTTTTGTTTAGAACAAGGCTCGTAACAGTCCTCGTAACTCCCTTTGTTAATTTTACGTGATGACTGTAGTTACTTCTTGGCAGCTGTGGATTTTTTGTACGAATATTTTGTTTGTGTTCTCCAGTGATGGAAATATTTTAAATGGTTTTAACAGATAACCGGCTGGGGCCAGTTTAGACTTTGGATCTAAAAATTCCACTTCGGAATGTAGACCTCGTTTGTCAAAAATTCGCAATCACCAAATCGGGCAGATAATCGTTGCACGTTCTTCAAAGCGCACGGCTGCGCAGAGGCTGATTTAATTTAATGCCTTTTAATAAATTGGCGGTTTAGTAAACACAGTTCCAACCAATACTGGCCACTTTTAAACCTCTCTTGTGTTTTCCACGTTGAATATGTTGCGATGCATGTTAAAGTGTACGTAGGTTGCATGGTAAGCGTTTGTTTCAACGTAATTATGGACGGTGTTTCGTTTAGACATTAATATAATGCTGTAGATAACTTATCAATGTGCGTTCAACCATTACGTAAATATTTCTACGCTTGTAATTTCATATTCGTGATTTAAAGATGCTTTTAATATGACATTTATGAGCACGTGCTGCTATAAAACCCAAATGTGACTGAATTATGCGCACGTGACTACAGCACACGTATCTGTTTTGTTACTTGTTTTGCGGCAGCTCTTCTGCCTGGATAATCCTATATGTACCTGGGTCATTCACTGTCGGTCTCGGTAAGCCTGTGTAGGTCTGGGATAGAATGTATAAAATTTTGGTTTGTGGTGGACTGATTCGGCCTAAAATAGCCTGGTTTGTTCTGTGACAGTTTGTGTCGATATATTGTAGCCTGTTTAGATTTACGACAGTGTATCGGTTTGAGACAGTTTGTATTGATTTGGTACAGTTTGTGTTTATATGTATAGATTTGAGACGGTTTGTATCGATATGTGACAGTGTAGCGATCTGTGATTTACTGTATAGATGTGATTTGACACATTCTGCATCCATTTGAGACAGCCTGTATAGATTTGAGACAGTGTATCAATTTGTGATTTATTGTATAGATGTGAGACAGTTAGTATCGATTTGAGACAATTTTTATTGATTTGAGACGGTTGGTATACATTTGAGACGGTCTGTATCGATTTGAGACAGTCTGCATCGTTCTCAGACAGTCTGTATCGATCTAGGATAGGCTGTATCGATCTTGGACTGGCTGCATCGATCTTGGACAGTTTTTATCGATTTGAGTCTGTAGTCATTTGAGACAGTCTGTATCGATCTGTAATTCAGTGTATCGATTTGAGACAGTTTGTATCGTTCTGGGACAATCTGTATCGTATGTATGTACTGTTTAAAATCGATACAGCCTGTCCCAGATGACAGGCTGTATCGATTTTAAACAGTATGTATCAAAAAGAGACAGTTTGTATTGATTTGAGACAGTCTGTACCTAGTAATTTGAGACAGTCTGTAGTATTTAAGACAGTCTGTATCAAAATGAGACAGTTTGTATACATTTGAGGTAGTCTGTATCGAAATGTAATCGAATTGAGACAGTTTGTATTTATTTGAGACAGTTTGTATACATTTGAGACAGTCTGTAGTAATTTACCGTATTTAAGACATTCTGTTTCTGGTCTGTAGTAATTTGAGACAGTTTGTATCGTTCTGGGAGGGTGTGTATCGATCTAGGACAGGCTGTATCAATTTTGGATTGTTTGAATGAATTTGAGACATTCTGTATCGATTTGAGACAGTTTGTATCGATCTGCGACAGTCTGTATCGATCTAGGACAGGCTCTATCGTTCTTGGACAGTTTGTATCGATTTGAGGCAGTTATACATACTGCCATCTGGGATAGATAATGTCGATTTGAGACAGTTTGTATCGTTCTAGTACAGTCTGTATCGATATGGGACAGGCTGTATCGATCTTTGATAGTTTGTATCGATTTGAGACGGTGTATCGATCTGAGACAGACTTTATCGATTTGAGATGTTCTGTATCGATTTGTTACAGTCTGCATCAATTTGGGGCACTCTTTATCTATCTGGGACAGTTTGTATCGATCTGGCACAGTCTGATTCGATCTGGGACAATTTGTTTCGATCTGAGACAAATTGTATCAATCTGAGGCAGTCTGGGACAGTCTTTATTGATCTGATACAATCGTTTGGAATTTGAAACTTGTTTTGTACCTTGTTCGGTAATGGATGATATTAGACGGGCTCATATATTATTATATGTATATATGTATAGATGTTTTATATCAGTATTACAGTTAGACAAAACAGAAACTAGCTGTAATGTAATATCCAGAAGGATTTCATGTTTTGAGGTAGATGGGGGGTTCTTACAGGCCTCGGTTATAATTCGACTTTAGATAACAGACAGCGTGCTTTGCTGTTCGGGCATTGTCATTGGGTCAGTTCTGTTTAGAAATCTAGTTATTCGTCTGTCGTTTTGTACCGAAGCATCAAGGTACTGACCCGATTGGCATGATCCAACTACTATGTGGGTAGGTATTACATTATATCTAGTACGACCTTAATTCAGGCAGAGTACAAATCCAATCTACAGGCTCCAGTGCTTTTTATATGCAGTAGGTTCGACAATCGACGATCGCATCTTCCGATATAGTATAGGATCCTAGACTAATATGGTAAACAGCTAATAGCATGCAGGCCTATCAGTTCATCTTCGTGTAGTTTGCCGGTCCGGTTTGATGTCTATTGAATTTGAAACAGAACAACCTTACTTCTTACATGGATGAGTTGTTTATGCTTCGAGAAATGGGAAGTTTTGTCTGCCTTGACTCCAACTCTCATTCCGCATTCGATCTAAAAGCAGGAGGCACCTTTAATACTTTAAAAAATTACTACGTAATGAATGAACTAAGATAGGAAAATGCCCATACTAGATTACCAATTATGTACCTTCGCGTAGCTCGGTTTTTTAGCGTAGCAACTGACATTATATTGCAACTTACCGAGATTACTTAGTAACTTCATTCTCAGTAACACTACGCTGGGTACGTTACAAACAACCAGGAACTCAGGTCATTGACACCGCTGCCGTTGGCAGTTTGCGAGGCTTACCTCCATGACTAATATCCAACGTGATTTGACGTTGAGTGAATAAATAAATATCAATATTTTATTGTCCTACGTTTATTGTACGTGTATTGTAAATGTTTCATCCATTCATAGGGGTTATTATTTTTTCTATTTTATCAGAGGTCAACTTGACATACCTATATCTTGCTAAGTCAGAGCGCCATGCCAAGATATAAATTTAAAACAGCATTGAATAAAACATTACTTTCTGAATGAAGATGCCTATTGAGATAATTTTATAGATAAAGCGTTGTGGATATAGATAATAATGTTGCAACAACAACATACGAACCCGGCTTCTTTTCGCGCCCTTTTTGAGCAAAATTCATAAAATTCCGTTCGTCGATTTCATCTACTGATCAGGATGCTGATTCAGTTATTCTAAAGTAGATGTATTCTCGTGTCTGTATTGCAAAGCCATCTTTGCATTGATTTTATCATCGATTTAATACTTAGGTGCCCTTTTCTGTTAGACTTATTTGTTGACCAATGATCCATACATTAATTAGGTAGGTACCTACTTGAGATAAAAATGCAACTAGCCTTTGTGTCAGTTCTACGCATTAACTTTTATTTGGCCTTCTGCGGCAATTTAGAAGGCTTGAATTATTTTGACCGCGCGACTGGGCAACCTAGCCCCGTTCGCCAAGAAATGACAAGAAATTTCTCGTAAGCGTCGAGCGGCAGCACCGTCTTTGTATATTAAAAGTGGGCGTGATGGTGTTGCCTGTCGCCTAAATTAGCTCCTACTGTGGTAAATTAGAACGAAAACCTTACATAATCTATGTTGATTGCCTAAAGATTGAAGTTTTAAGGATACTTAAATAAAACAACTTCATCTAATTAGTTTTAGAATTTTATAACAAGAAAAAATTACATTTACGGAAAATATTATTTTAAGTTTATACTTAATTATTCATAGATCTTCTTCAGTAGTAATCCTATGGTGGGAGTTGAGTGGACGTCTGCTCTCTTCATCCGAACCATAGATAACCTCCTCGTCTGAATCGTTGATCATAGAGAATGCAGGGTTGTCTTTGGTTATGGCCGTTTCTGAAACAACATGGGATTGTTTTAGTTACAGTTTTAAATGATTTTTTATTCATATTTAGATGGGTTGACTAGGCTAATTATTGCTTAATGTCTTGTTAGAGGATAAAACGATTAGGAATATTATTTCTACATAAATAACTGTAATTTTTATGGTGTACCTACAAAATAAAGAGTAGGTACATATTCTATAAATCTATCTAAAAACATTATCTACATGCTTTCAGAATAAAAAATATACTTTGTGTTTTGAATGGTAACCCAAGTTAGTGAGCTCAGTGTTACAAGTCCAGAAATTCACGCCGTATTTTTCGAGTTCCAAATAAGTTTATTCCACTAGTTCAAATTCAAAATTAGTTAATTTCTTACCATGAATATTTCCGCCGCCAGGAGAGAACAAATAGGCCAGTATGTAAATATAAAAGTTGAACAATCCATAGAGGGCCATGAAAGGTGCTGAGGTGTCGAAGTGTATCTTCGGCTGGCAAGCCCAGTGGTCCTGCAAAGCTGCGGGGCCCCAGCCTTGTAGGGCCAGCAATGTTATGATAGACGTCACAGTACCGACCACTATTGATAAGCATCGGAGTCGGATGTCTGCAAGAAATAAATTAATGATAAGAGAACAAGCTTTTATGTTCACCCCTGGGGCAGTCCCGAATGCTCTTTGAAATTTACATTTTGTCCTGTGAAATCTTCTTTCTGGCAGAATTTAAAATAAAAGTTTAATTTAAAAAAAGAATTTGGAAGTTTCTTGTATCACTGCTGGAAAAACGCCTCAACCATAGAAAAATAAGTTATATCTAAGTACATTATTTCATAGGACAACTATCCGTATTATTCGCCCGAAAGCTGTAGGCTAACGGGGTAAGATATTATTGGGAGACTTACCGAAAAATGGCATATTCCTTAAATCACTATACGCCTTTATGATCAAGATTATTAGGTATAAGAAGTATATCGTGATTGCACAGAAGAACCATAGTTTCACGAGCTGAAAGTTAAAAGAAAAGTAATTAGGTAAGAGCTGATTCGATTACAATTTTTAGAAGCGATCAATGGCAAAATTGACTGCATCGATAGCTTAGTGTCACTGTCCACGGAGGCGTAGCTTCATAGACGTTTCAAAATACGCCAAACAACTTGAGCAAGCCTAGTGTACTGAACGCTGTCCACGAGGCATATTTCACGCGTACGTTTTCAATCATTTGTTACAATGCCCGCCATTTTTACAAAAATAAACACGTGCTTTCGCTTGATGTACGCCCCGGCGTATATGCGGTACGGCAGACGTCATGAAGCCTGCATGCAGCGACGCGAGCGCGACGTTGCCGCTCCGACAGAGTTTCATGGTTTTGTATGTAAGCTGTGAGCAGGCGTACACCAAGCGTATAATGACGAATACACGTCTATGAAGCTACGCGTCCGTGGACAGTAAGCCTTAGTAATAGACTTTAGAAATTGGGGCCCTGCGGGTTAATTTCGTAATACTTACACATAAAATGACAATAATTAATCGCAATCAAAATCAAAAATCCAAATATTTTATTTCACATAAACCTACACGGGCACTTATGAAACGTTAGAAGCTAGGTGCACTGTTCCAATTGGTCGTTTCCTATGGAGAAGAGCCGGCAAGGAACTCCACGGTTACTCGTTACGCAATGGGTTTCATTTTGACAGTTCACCCACGTTGATTGCGATATTTACATTTTTCAAATAGCCTAAGACTTCGCCACTTTCACAGCGTGACGTTAAAATAATACTAAGTAACACTTACTGGATAATCTGGGTCCATCATGTAGTTGAAGGTAGGGTCCAGGTAGCTGCTGAACTTCTGCCAGTTGCCGAGCATGAAGGCGGGTATCACGCACAGACCTACCAGCACGAATTTGAACAAGTAGAAGGAGACGAGGCCTCTGTCATTCTGAAAAGAAAAAATATATGGCGTTATGAAACATATAATAAGATTATTAAATAAATATAGTTGATAGGCGGCACCTACAATGCCACATGCGAACTAACCATCACAACCTGACGTCACACGAATCCTGCATCGTGCAATTAGAGTTTACCGCGCGATCAAAATATATAAGACTATCCGACATTAATCGTTGGGCAGTTTCCCACCAGACACGACACATGTCTGGTCGAAGGAACCTTCCTTTTCTATACAGGATTAGTAAACTGTACACCCTGTTCCTCTTACTCCTAAAGGTATGATTGCGGTGTGGTTACTAGTAAAGAAGCAATGGCAGTAAAGTTTCATAGTATGTTGTATTAATTCTTTTAGGCTGGATTCGACCAAACAGGAATTAATTTTATCCGCGGAATAAGCCTTCTCTTCCGAGTAAATTTTGAATTTTTGGCAGTTTATCCATACGAAAACTGTAAGAGTAAATCTTATTCCGCGAATAAAATTTACTCATATTTGGTCGAATCCGCCCTTAATCCTTGAACGAATCTGCTTATGGTCTGACGACCCCTTACAAATACAGAAGAAAAAAACAAAGTATTAGCCTATGTGGTAGGCGCGAAGAATGAACGAAAAATCGTACCTACAAAACTCGTTTCGGTCTCTTTAAGGGCGAATTTCACTAATAGAACTGCGGTGCTATTCAGTTAAAATCTCACGGTGAAAATTAAGGTGAAGTGAGCTTAAAGTGAGCTGTCGTTCCACCCGATACTAGGGATTGACACCATTGACGGCTCACTTCACCTAAGTTATCACGGTGAGATTTTTACAGAATAGCATTACTGAACGCGATCAGCACATATGCCACGTTTAAGAGCTGTCAGTATCATTATTTTCTTTGGAATATTGACACTGACAGCTCTTGAACTCGGTTTAGATGTGCTGATCGCGTTCAGTGTCATTGGTGAAATTCGCACTTTAATCGTTCAGAAAGTGCGATTTGCTAGGCTAACATATCCATCAACAAGCAGACCAGTAACATACTGTAAGCATACATTATGTTACTGGTCTGCAAATAGACCAGCGACTTATATGGAGGAATTGGAATTCCGGGTTAGTACCTACTGCACGCGTAGAATGAACACCATAGATAAGTGTTTTGTCGACGGAAGAATAGACAAAATGAAAGATTGTTATTATGAATCTGTTATTTTGTCTATTCTTCCGTCGACAAAACCAACCAATTATGACCAACCAATTTTATATTTAAGATCAATTTATATCGAAATAGTGATAGGTTATAGAGATAGTCGCTCCACGTAAAATACTGTTATTCAGCTGCATCCGGTTAGACTGGAAGCCGACCCCAACATAGTTGAGAAAAGGCTAGGCAGATGATGGTCGAATTATATCGAAAACCTCTTGTTGCAGTTAACCGATTCTTACTTTCCATCAGGTATCCGGTACCAAAAATGACCTACCGTTTACCGTTTATACTGTTTACGTACCTGTCTAAGTCCATGATACTGTGATAGCCATGATATCATAACTACGGCAAGAAATGCAGTTTGGAAGAAGTTCCCGATCAGAGGCGCCATGATGGCCCCCGGGAAAAATCTCAAGGGGTACAAGGGATCTGAAAATAACATACATAGACTTGTAAACACAACATGAACAACAAACACACAGACTTCATGTTTTTATAAGGAGGTGACCTTTATCTCGTGGCGCAAATTGTGAGCTGTAGGTAGGTGCAGTTAATTGGTTGATGGCCCTAATTAAATAGGCCGTGAAGGGAAAAGAAATAATTACGTCATCTGAAATCGAGTATGGTAAGGTTAAGGTCACAGTATGGTTGTGCTTCCGTCAACCGACCTACGATGACTAATCCAAATAATGATGATGATGTAAGCAGGTTAGCTACCGCCGTAACAGCTGTATCAATGATACAGGGCCCCCAAGCTCTAGGGCCCCCAAAGCGACGTGTGGATGCAAAAGTTTGTAAAATTATCCAAAAACAAATTATTATTGAAATCCTTATTAATAAGAGGCCCGTAATGGCCGTAATGAGTGATACTAATAACTTAAAAATAATAAAATTTAACGTAAGTCGTTTAATTAAACAAACAAGCGCGACAGGACAGCGCGACGCGACTTTAATAATACAATTTCTAAGAAAACTTCACGGTACAGTCACGAGCAAAAGTATGTAAACACTAAGTAAAATTCTAAAGCTATTTTCTCATTTAGAGTATGGATTGAAGTATTGCAATTTAATGAAAAATTTAAAAGTTCTGTCTGCACAAAACCCTATAATTTCAATCATCAATTTAAGAGTAATTCGTTCTTGAATTTTACTTAGTGTTTACATACTTTTGCTCGTGACTGTACAACTATCAACCGGTGTCGGTTCGCGCGACAGGTCACGCCAGTACCTATGCACGAGACTTGAAAGCTACAGGTATGGTCAAATTAATTTCATTTACTAAAATCAGCCAGAAAATGTAACCTGTCCAAGTCAGGGTGCTCATATATCCGAGCTCGCATCACTCACTCTTGAATTATCTTACTAAAATCACAATTACAGCTTAATCTGTTATCCCAGTTCGGGTTAGGATGCTCCTATTCTCGAGCTTATTTCGGTCACTCTTGCATCCTCTTAGTAAAATGGCAATGAAAACTTAACCTTTCTAGGTCCTGAATGCTCTAAAATTCAAGCTCGCTTCTCTCGCTCCCCTTTGAAACCGGTTCCGAGGCAGAATGCTCCAAATTTCTAAATCGCTTCGCTCGTTCCTGCATTCTCATAATGACATCACAATTACAACTTAACCTTCCCAAGTGCTATGCTATTTTGTTAAAAACAATACCCTGCTTTGGAGCTTCGCCATAGTCGGGTAAGAGGGCCTCCAACAAATGTTCATACACTTTGGGATAACGCCACTGTTTAAGTAGCATTGGCAATGTGATAAACTAAAAATTGTTTTCTAACTTCCCATCTTAGTTGTGACCCTGATGCAAAGACCACATATTAATTTTTAGTGGCTTATTTTATTCTTAGAAGGTGCAACTAATGCCTGAGAAAAACCTCTCTGTTGTAACTGTGTCCTATGAGAACCAATTTCTCCATGCGTTTCACAACTTTCTTTGCACCTTGCTTTGCTAAGGTGAAACGCAATGCCGTGCATCCGACTGTTTTTTCCAGTATGTAGGTTTACTTATCTACCTAATTTTTTTCCTTTTCTTTTTTAATGCTAAGAAAAAATTCTAAGGAACTACCTTTTTTCCCAACCGCAGCTTTCATAGATTACCTACATCGCATCGTTTGCGTGCATCGAGATGGGGCACATAATACACATTTCATAACCTCAATATTATACGAAGGTATTTCTAGTGGCAGCTTGGTCCCCTATTGTATTCCATAAAGGAAAGGGAACTGTCTACGTAATGGCGTCGCAAAGGAATCATGGACAAAAAAAATACGGTTGAGGTTGGGTCCGTTTGTGGGTTTCTATTTATGGAATAGCAAGGTGCAGGAGGACAGTTGGTAGCTTGCAGGGGTTTTGTGCACACATGTTTATTCAAATCTTTGTAGCCAGTTTTGAGAAGAGTTAGCACGGCGCGGCGATGAATTTTGTTTGGGTAAGTATTCAGAAAAGGAATCGTTTCGGAACCTATGTTACAGTTAAAACAAAAGCACGACTAGTGTTGTGCGTCAATAGATACCTATAGTTAATCTATCGATAGTAATTAACAGCCGTCAATTAAATCGAAACGAGAAGTGTCAGTCAAGACTAAACCTTATACCTACATAAGTAAGAGCTATTATAAGTAATGGAATTTAAAACACTAGCTTAATGAGAGCTCACAAAAAGGACCTTTCTCGTTTTGTCCTAACTCGCATACCTACATGTAAGTATAGACAACGCAGACTGTCTTCACAGTCACAAGTGACTCAAAAGTCTCGAACATTATCGTCAGAGTGTAGCTCCTATTGAGTATTCTGTGAAGTGCAGTATACGTCAACAGCACGTCTATGTTGTGGCTTAAGACACTAGCAATAAGGGCGTTTTTCGTAGTTCAAGTGTTACCACTGACGTACTTGCAGTTGACTGAATATCGCTCGTCGCTTCGAGCATCGTGCAATGTGCTGAGGGGGCGACACAAACCGGTCTGCGGGGTGATCGCGCACGTCCCGACATTTTAAATAAACTATACGTAGATAGGAGTACCTATAGGTACCATTGTGGACTCCCTCCGCCTCATTACAAAAAGACTTCCAACTTTTGTCCAAGCTTAAACCTTCGAGCCAGTTTTTGTATTTCGAACCGTATTCTAACTGACGTACAGATTACAAAATTGACAACTTGGGCTCGGTTTTAAAATAATTTATTTGTAATTAGAACTTTGAAGAAATTGGAATAAAGATCAAAATTATAAAGAAATCGTTGGTTTAAACATGGGCCTAAAGAAAAAGGCTTTGTTTAAATATACAGGTTGGATTTTTGAGACGGTCCAGTAAGGGCAAGTACCTTAACCGTTGTAGCTACAGTAAAACGGTCTTAAGAGGGTGCATTCGGAAAGTGGGCAAAGTCGCAGATAGATGTCAAATATATCGCTGTTTTGATTAATTTGGCAATATTCCTGTATGAAAATATGAAATATGGCTAATTAGTGAACTAGAATATTTACGATGAAATGCAAATATCTTAACACCGAATATTTAGTTTTAGATGTAAAAAAGTATTTGGAAAAGTTCATCACAGAAATCAGTACAGTTTTAATCTCGGAATAAGAAGTATCCTATGTCCTAACCTAGGTCATGTTCTACCCATGTTCCAAATTTCATCCAAATCAGTTCAGCTGTTTTAGCGTGTAAGCGTAACAAACAAACAAACACACTTTCGCATTTATAATATTAGTTAGGATAATCAACAGTTTTTGGTACTTACCGTTGAAAGTAAGTAAGGACGGTAATAAAATGTAGATCCATCTTTGTTCTATTGACCAGTCCGACATGGGATATTTTCGCATCATGTAAGCAAACCAGAACTGAAAATAAAACCAATTGTTAAAAAGGATATCAGCGTACCACACTTACCTAAAACCTTATAAGGGATAGTTAGAGGATAGTAGAGCTTTTCGCAAGTTTTACGAAACATATTGCTAAAATCGGCCGTAAATCTAGCCGGCTTCTGAAAATTGCAATACCGAATGACAGACCCGGGGATCGAAGACCGGACGTCGCGCTCAGCAGTTCGCCTTGCGGTAACTAGACCAGCGCAGCTGCTGTTAGGCATGTAATTTCTTCTCCATTGGTTATAGTTGTACAGTGGCCAGCACATCAAGCTACTAAAATCTGTCCAATTTCTTTAGTAGATTTTAAACTTTATCGCTAAAGCATTAGGTTCAAGTTTGATTGGGAAAGTTTGACAGTTTTGGGTAGCTTGATGTGCTGGCCACTGTACCATGTTTTTTTCTCAGTACTTTACACCCTTTTTATTTTTTATCTGCTGTATGTTATATTGTGTGCCTTTTAGTCTGTGTCAAATAAATGTATTTTCTTTCTTTCTATATAAAATGCTCGTATGCAGCTGCATCCGGTTAGACTGGAAGCCGACCCCAACATTGTTTAGAAGAGGTTAGGTAGATTTTTTTGGTTGGTAAATGGTTGACTTCAGACTATGGGCCAACAACAAATATTATTTAGTTCAAACTTACGGTCATGAAGAATGACGTCATCACAAATATAAATCTAAACCACGTCTCCATTTGTGTAAATGCTGGATTGTAGGTCTTGAACTGAAATAAAAAACAAGCTGTTAGTTTTTGTTAAGAAATTTTAAGTTGGGATAAAATTACAATACTAATAAAAAACTTACTAAAATAAATAATAATAGACGAAGATATAAGTAACCTATTCCGCTTATTCGCAAAGAGTCATAAAAAACCCTGTAAGAAATCGACACGTGTTTCACTTCTCAACGAGGCATCCTTAGGATGACGATTGACTTGTCGCTAACCCGAACACGACGTGTTGCCACACCAAGAGCCGGACGCAGAGAAGGCTACTAAATATATCTACGTCTATTGTATTTTATAATGGATTTCCGTCAAGTCACGCCTGAATCAATTAACTAACTTAGTTAATGGTTATTTAATCATGTGTGGATGGAATAAAAGACTGATGCATTTAAGGTATGCTAAGGCTACCCTCAAAATATCCAAATTCATCTGACATGTCGGTTTTAGCCATTGTTGTGCGAAAGCTGTATAAAACCTTGGTTCTTGGTTGGGTAGCTCGTTGGGCTCATGGTCGCAAGCGCAAGCGGTCCTGGGTTCGATTTCCAGGGCGGGCAAGGTGTTATTGGGGTTTTCCATTTGGAATTTCTCAGTAACAGCCGGGAGTTTGGAAGTTGGCGCACGTGTCGCTGTTGCTAATACGCCTGATAGAGCGCAAGCGAGTGTCGGATTACCGCCCGTAGACTGCGGGAAGAAAGTGCACCTGTGTCTGCGCATACACTTGTGTACAATATATGTATAATATCTCCCGCGCCGATCGATGGCAAGTCTCCGTTGAGATTGGCCGCCATGTTTGAAGTACGGTCTGGAGGTCCATATTATATTCTTCCACAGTACTTTTATTTCTCACCGTTTCTGGCCGATTTCCCCCAAAAAACTCCAGATCACGTCACCAAAACTTTTTGGCCTGCTAATCCTGCTTCTTTCTTGGGTGATCGGGCATTTAGTGGAGCGATACTAACCCCTCTGGATACATTATTAAAGTGACCTTTCATCGCCAATCAATCTGCCTAGCATTTTCCTAACTATGTTGGGGTAGGTTTCCAGTCTAACCGGATGCAGCTGAATACCATTATTTTACATGGAGCGACTGCCTTATCTGACATCCACAACCCAATAACTAGGTAATACGATCGCCTTGGTAAGACTGGTTGTCAGACTTTCGGGCGTCTGACTAGAGACTATAAAAAATCCACGAATGACAGCCAGGACCAACGGCTTAACGTGCTTTCCGAGGCACAGAGGAATCTCGGTATGTAAAGATGGTCACCCAGCCGCGGACCAGCCCCGGCAAGCGTAGCTTAAACTGATGGATCGACCCGAACCGCTGTTGTTAGATAGCCACCAGCTCCTCAAGCCATGACCTTTCAACGCCAACTCCTCTAAAATGTTCATAGACCTTAGCTTATAAAGATTGAATTGGGCCCAACATAGGGTTAGATACTTACATAAAATATGATGTCCCTAATAACATATCGGTGGTGGAACTCCTTGAGTCCAAAAAAGTTAATATTAAATACATAGTGCATGTAGTCCAGCCACAAGATGTGCAGGATCATAACCTCTTCGCAGACACGCTTCTTGCATTTGAGATGTTGAGTCCTGGAATAGAAATATGGCCTTAAGTTCTGCGTTTCATGGTAAGTTAGGGGTAGAGAAATCTGGACGAGTTACGAGCGACGAGTTTTCAGCTATTTGACCGAATACTTTTAAAGATAGCTGGAAAACAAGTGAAATAAAACTATTTCTCAATTTTTGTGGATAATATGGGTCCGTTCACACAGACCAATTCGGAGAGCATCGGCCGGCGCTCTTCTTGTCACACAGACCGGCGCGAGTTATACGCTTGGAACTGGCCGGAGCCGTTTCACATAGACCGGCTGGAAGAGCATTGTTGTTTGAGCGGATGCACTCGGAGCCGGACGGATGCGCTTGGAGCCGAGCGGGTCCTCTACAAAGGCGGTATACCTCCAGTTTCGCGCAGCCCAAGTTTTTTGTTCCCCCCAACCGTGAATAAGCACGCTGCGCCAGCGCGGAAGGGTACGTCATCAGAGGCAGTCGGTCGGCTCCTCTTATTATTTCACACTAAGCGCGTCTCCAGCATTCTCAATAATAAAAGAAGTGACATGTAAAAATAAACCTTAACACACACAGACCGGCTCGGAGAGGTGAGCAGATTTTTTATCACGTTTAAAACAGAGTTTTGAATTATTGTAATAAGGTTTATTTTTATATGTCACTTCTTTGCTTTCGAGAAATATTTGCACAAGTATGCTCTTATTTATAAAATCCAATTCTCACCTCATATGTGATACCTACCCTCTACTAGAGGTTTTGTATGAAACTTACAAGTGCTCTACTCTTTCGAAAATCAAAGTACTAAACCAAAATTCTACTTAGTAAACTTTTGATCTCACCTATTAGGAGCGTCAGCTTCGGATGATATTTCTTCCGTACTATGGTCAGCCAACACGCCCTCTATCGAAATACTAACTTGGAAGCTCTTATCGAATATCTCCTCTGAAAAATAGAAACCATTTACTTATAATTAAGTTTTGAAATGACGATTACAATAACAGTCATCAGCCATATGACCTGACCAAGATTATGTCTGGACTTTAAAAGAGACTGCGACCTCTGAGTTTGTTTCGGCCTTTCTTCTCAGAGTACTCAGATAGGAAACGCCAACCTCGAATAGCTTAATTTTTATATGACTTGTAAAAGTGATTCTAGTATCCTATTTACAGAATAAACGATTTCATTTCATTTCAGTCAAAATGTATACATATAATAACGCTAAAACCGTTTGAACAAGTTTTGTGTAGCAACGGGCCCCTCTATCGCTCCTCATTCTGTTGTCGCCTTTTTCTACAGCCACGAGTGGCGAAGGCACAATGAATTGTCGAAATTCAGATCGTCTAACCTTGTTTCCTAGGGTGCTCCCTTTATTTCTATTGCCATATACCTACCCGGTACCGACACCACAAGCACGTAGGGCCAAGGTCAACGGGAACGTTATTGTTTACTTTTTTCGATTATGTTTTTGTTTCTTTTTTACCAGTGGAGAATATCGGGGAATAAGCACAATGGTAATACATCGTAGATGTGTCTTTGAAAAGAAGCGTTTCGTTTCTTCTGTTCCTACGAGTTTTGATCTTGGCGAGTGATCACATGGAAACCATTTCATAAAAACAGTCAGAGGCTGCATGTCCCCCCCCCCTGCCCAGGAATGAGCGTCGAAATATTTAGCACGCTGCCTCGAACAGGTTAGGTGTTCTTGTGACTATTGATACAGAAATAGGAGATACTTTGTCGACAACAGTGAAGCTAGGGCATTAGACAAACAGAGGATTATAGAGCGAGCGAAGGGAGCTCGAAAACTGTAGCATCTCATCTCGGATAGGTAAGGTTTTTTTTTACTATTCGTACTATAGGAGTTGCTTTGTCGACTTACGCAGATAAGTCTGGGAAAAAGAGAAAATAGGTCGAAATTGCGAGCGAAGCGAGCTCGAAAATGTTTGCACCCTAGGTTTCTATTTAACATGCGTAGACATTACATTTTGGTCTTGTTTGGGATTTTGATGACTGGTGGGTTGGTGAGTATCTCCGCCATGAGCCACAGTTGCTGTGCGCAGAGACCTAATTTAAGGCCTTGCCGTGCAGATGGATTGGGCCCTAGTACATAGTGCTCTATATAGTCTGGTATATATTATAGTGCTAGAGTCTAGAGAGTCTTACCGTCATCATTGTTGGTGAGTATCTCCGCCATGAGCCACAGTTGCTGCGCGCGAAGACCTAAGGCTTTGCTGTGCAGGTGGAACGGGCCCTGGTATATAGTGCTACCGTTCGTCAGCACGGAGGAGGCTGTGATTGAGGTCGTCATAGTTGGTGATGGTCCTAAAATAATTAGAGATAATTTTAGAAGGTATATAAACAATTTCCATTTTGACCTCCTTACAAAAATGAACGGACACTCTAATATAATAAATGCCTCTTTTCATTTTCTGGCCTTTTCTCGACAAGAAGACCATTCGAAGGTGTTATTTTTTTTTTAGATCTTTTTTAAATTTTATGTGTCCCCACCTTTGCTGGGACAGAGTGGATCCGAGAAGAGGAGGACATGGTGTTGTGGCGCAGCCTTGGAAAGTTGCTGAAGTTATAGTTTTTATGATTAAGACTGCTCTTAAGGAGCGTTAAATTGTATTCCTCGGTTCCCCTATAACTTCCATAGGAGGAAACAGGAATCAATTTGATTGGATTCTTATATTTAATAAAATATCGTGCCTACCGCTCGTTGCGATGCAAACTCATTTACGTATAGTAAATACTTTAATTAAAAGATGATTTAAATATTTACCTACTTACAGTTTGTTGGAATGAGTGCCTAGTCAACTAATAAAATTCGATGATAAACACAAAAAAAGTACCTATCTATTTTGTATAGTGATTGAGCATGTATTAATCAGCGGTAAATTTGAATTACAAGTATAAAAATCGTTGCAATATATGTGCGTGATATTATTTATAAAAAAACATAGGTACCTATTAGCCTTCAGCACGTGTAGCATGACCACCATAAATACGCGTTTTGTCGACGGAAGAATAGACGGAGGATAAAATCTGTCACTTTTTCTATTCTTCCGTCGACAGAACGCGTTTCTATTGTGATCATGCTACGCGTGCAGATAGGTACTCTAATCTAATTTATACCGGTAGCTATTTCAAGACATATATTCGGCACGATCATAATAATCTCTTTGACCTTTTAATGGCTATTTAAATAAACTTTGCGTATTGTATAATTATTTATCATTTGCTTCATAAACGGTGAAGAAAAACATCGTGGGAAAACCGGCATGCCTGAGAGATATTTCTCGACGGCATGTGAAGCCAAGTCAGAGGCAAGAAAAGAATAATCTAAACCGATATAAACTAGGTACCATGCGTAGCTGTAAAAATGTAAAATATCTTACCTGCCAGTCCTATAAATACTCCTAAGCCGAAACAAGCGAAAAACGCAATAAATACCATCACAAACTCCCCTTTGTGCATCGAATATATTCTCATTTGAACAGACCTGGAAATATGTAAAAAAAATGTTTAGTATGTATAAGTACTTAGATACTTCCTTAGTGGAGATATAAATAAAGTGATCAAAAGAAAATTGCGTCTTAATAAAAAAAATACAAAATAGGTACCTAATAGTAACTACATTTATAAAAAATATTATAAATCTGTGACCCTTTAGATCTGTGATTCTAAAAGAATCCTGTCTTAGAAACAGGGGTTGGTATAAGTAAATATTTAATTACGCAGTTAGGTACATCGTTACTGCGGTAAAAAATACTAGAAAAGAAAACTATAAAATACCTTTCACATCGATCGTGATGATATGCCGGCGCGATATATTTATTAAATTCGCTGAACAAATCACTGAATTGCGACAGTGTGTTACGAATCTTATAGTTCCAGCCGCCTGATGGCAAATGGTAAGAGTATCCAACATTCGCTGTATCCATCTTTGCAAAATTATTTTACACTCACTAAGAACTAAAATGTGGTTAAATGAAAAGGTTACACGAAACAATAATTGCGGAATATGAAAATTGTGTAAGGATACTTGTTTGCCCTACATTTGGTTCGAGTTGTTTACAAGCAGATTATTGATTTTCGCGCTGATGGCCGGTGTTGCCATACTTTACGATAGGGAGGGAAAAATGACGTGGCATGAGGGAGGCATCGACGATGAATCGAGTATAGTTTATGTACGTTTAAAATGCAATGACTGTAAGTAGTGATTATATTTGTATTTGAAGCCCATAGATTTAAAAGCAAGTACGCCGAGTACTGATAGTTTGGTTTACCTACTGTCGTTATTCAAACCGATTTATTGAAGCTTTTACAGCTTATTTTTTCTTGGATATTATTACATGAACTTATATTTCGATATATTCAAAGGTAATACTTTGATAAACACGGTACTAGTCAGGATTAGAGGAATAATGATTGGGTTATACAAAATGAACTTCTCCAGCGACATCTAGTGGTAAATTGTATGGTTTAAATATATCACGTGTATGCTGAATGCACAGATAGATACCGAGCAACAATCCGTTCAACCGATTTTGACTTCTATACCGTAGGCATAAGGGTGGCATTAAAACCAAAAAAGTTGTTACAATACCAACTGTTTACTGCAGCTGCCATTTTACATTCTACCAACGGAATAGAAGTCAAAATCGTTTGCACGGACTGTAAAAAAGGTTTATTCAAATGTCTATTCTTATTTCAAATGGAGTACTTATAGGCAAGCACGTTTTTGAAGCTATGGTCCCAGCTATCATTCGAAGGGTTTTGATAGTCGTTACGGGTAGCTTGAAGCCCGAAAGTCTGACAACCAGTCTTACCGGGGTATCATGTTACCCAGCACCTGGATTGCGGAAGTTAGACCGGCAACCGTTCTATGTAAAATACTGACATTCATCGGCAACCGGTTAGACTACAACTCGACCCCCAAGTTAGGAAAAGGCTAGGCAGATGATGAGTCATTCTTAAAGCGCAATTTAGGACACGTGGTATGTCATTTTGTATGAAATTTGAATGGAATAGGAAGCTGTCCGTGCCATGTCTGCGCCCGACGGATATATGGCCTGCGCTTTACAAACTGGATTTATGACATAAAGTCATATACTTTTCTTGATTAGTTCAAAACTTCGTGTGACCCGCTGCCACGGGTATATTCAAAGCTAATTTGGTGTATTTAAATGATGTAGTATTTCTTAGTTAAACTGTTTAATGAACTGGTAAACCAGCGCTGGGGCTGTCTCGCATAGGGTCGCAGCATTATGCTGAGCGATGGCCGAGCGTGTGGATGTGACGTGACGCATATTTTACCCCAACTTATTATTTTCGTGTACTTGTTTTTTCATTGCGTCACGTTTGCCGCAAATAAACGCATTTTATTTTATTTCTTTAATAAGTGGTGTAATAAAATACTTGTATAATAATTAAATTATTTATTCAACATTAAGCCTTCACATGCAAACACTTATAGGTACTTAATAAAAGTTTTAGACAAATACATTTTAACAAATAAGATTATCTAAATTCGAGTGCTTTCAAATTATAAATAGGAACAATTATATAAATAATAATGTAGGTGCCTACAGTTAGCAACACAATTAATTTTATTTTTTTTCTAGATTTTTTTGGTATAAAATACACAGCACACATTGATACATTTATTTCTAGGAAGATTAAAGTAGGATTTTTAAGTAGATTGTGTCGCCAACTGTTCTTAATAAATACAAACGACAAAGGAATGTAAGGCGTAATTTATAAAGGTTTTCTTATAGGTAAGTATACTTCATTTATTTTAGCATTACACAAATAACGGCTAAATAACGACAGTTATTGTGTAATATTATTGAAATGACTGCACTTTAGAATTATATTTTTAATGTAAATGGTAAATTAGATTACATATTATTGCTTTGAAGTATTATCGTGAAATAATGGAGTTTTACGGTTATATCGAAATAACGAAAGGGTGATAACCGTTATTTATCTAATGTTATAATAAATGAAGTATAGGTACACATAATGTATCTCTAGAGTTAAACTCTTAACTAGCGTTGTGCGTATTTTTGGTTGGCGTCTTAGCGGCTGCCAAACCAATATTTTTTTAAATAATTTAGCGTACGTTTCGTTTAGAACTCCACTTATTTATAAGGTATTATTTTCTGAAACATTTTCATAAACTTTTATGGTTTCTATTTTCAATATATTTCAATGGAAATGCAATCCAAGGCAGATTTTCTCTACAATCTTACCAAGGTCTTATTTGATTTAATTTATCAATTAAATTAGAAAAATTATCTGTGGTTGACCTAGATACCGCCCAGCCAGCACATGGCCCAGCCCTACAATCTTACTAACTAATAATTGTTATACCGACACTAAATTTTTTCTATATTCGATTGAATTTACTTTCTTTTTCACAATTTTGCCACAACGCCTTCGTGCAGCGAGTGATAGCCGTAACTGTTGGAGACTTATGGCGCATCCACACATGCCCGGCGGCACGGCCGGCGGCATGGCCGGCGGCCGTGCCGCCGGCATTTGCCGCATCTCAGTCGCGGCACGCGCGGCTTACGACAAGGCGCGTCGCCTTTTTCAGCGGCAAGGCGGTCTGAAACCCGGCGGCATAAGCCGGCGGCATGTGTGGATGCGCCATTAGCTGTTACTGCGTTCATCAGGCTGAGTTAAATCTTGTGCGTATTTCATATATAGAACCAGTTTCTAGATCATCATTTTATAGTATGGCCACACATCATTATGGTAACATAAAATATATTTACTTATAATAATTGTACTAATTCTAAAACGTGATACGTAATCAACATTTTGGATATTTAAAAAATAATTTATCGATATTTTTTATTAAAATTAATCAATAAGTACAATGATTTTGCCGATATATTAAATATATTCTAATAAAATAGTTTTTTTTGTGACATTATGTATTTAGCTTTGGCTCCACATATGCACTATCTAATTTGGCAAATATTATAAAATACACATTTTAAAAGCTACAAATGCTAATAAATAATATCTTTAGTATTTAAAAGTTCATAGAAATACATAAATGGATAGAAATAGAGAAAAGACATTGAAGATATAGGAGAATAAAATAGCGAATTAAAAAAAAATTGCACTAAAAAGAATCGATACTTCGTAGCGATTATCGAGTTGTAACTTTATCGATTATGCTTAATTTTATTTACATAAATTTTGTCAGTATCAAATCTCGAACATACTGTCCTGATTACAGAAGTAATAATATGAGAGTATGTGAATTTGACTGACGAAGAGCCTTTTACAAAAATGTAATTGTAATACCTTTATATTATATTATTCATATTGTGTATTGCCACAGAATAGTACAGAAGACGCACTACGCATTTTAGCTACAAACTACAAGTACGCGGGGGGCTCGTCTTGTTGGGCCAATTAAGTGAGCGTAACGTAGTCAGAAGATATAAGAGTTTCGTGATAGAAAGAGAGGCAACTTCTAGGTGAATATAACTGTAGTTAATCAGCGCTGTGCGATCTGAAATGACCTTTATTATGTACGACATAAAAAGAAGAGCAAGAGCCGCTTTTTATTGAAATGATTTGCGGAGTGAACTATCTGTACTAATCTGTGGTATTGTACATACGATTTTGATTTGATTTACGTTGTTATACGTAAAAGTTTATTTAGTTTTAGGGGTATGAGGAACAGGGTGTCGGAGGATCCTCCCTTTTCTATAGAGGATGAGTGAACTTTACACCCTGTTCCTCATACCCCTAAAAGCTGTTGTTAGTTGAAATATTGCCATTCAAAATGAAGACTTTTTTTTTACTATGAGAGACCTATATTTTAGCGACTAGCTCGCTTCTTATAGGTAAATAAAATTAATAATATTATTTTTAACAAACAACTTAAAGTTACCAATAGTTTAAGCTCTATTTGTATTACATCATGTTTATTCGTACTATAGTAGAATACAAATTATTTCAACCAACATTTTGGTTGAAACTCGATGCCTCTCTGGCTGCGTTTGTACTAGAGATAATTTCTTTATTTCATTTAAGGCGCCATCTCCACGGGCAACAGCAATAGTCTCGCTTTAATCTCAAATTCTTTTAATCAATCTACACTCGGCGATAATTTAAAGAAAGAAAGAAAGTAAAAAAGAAAGAAAGAAAGAAAAATTGTTTATTCTGCACAAACTAAACGCACAATACATTTTTTTTTTAACATAAAACTTAATAATTTGAAGGCACAGCGTGACTATCGCCGCCATTTTCTTGTCCGTGGAGATTATATATACGGTCTGTTCCACAGGCCATTTTTGGTTTCGTAATTAGTTTCGGCCGTATTTTGTTAATGTGAGATTCTTATCCGTGATAAATAGTCACGGATCACTTTTTACTAGGTATACCTATTTAATGTATTTAAGTATGCAACGTAAATTGCTGGTTACTCACCTGACGTAAAGCGGTGACCGCTATTTATCACAACTGCGTTGTCTAATAAATCGCAAATAAGACTTTTCCATAACTTGCAAAGGTTCAGCACAGACCATCGAAGTGAAATAATTAAAAGTCAACTTTATTCATTTAAACTAAGGTTCACAATTGCATAAGGAAATAAAACAGTTTGTTTTTTTTTGTATTTAAATCACTCTGGAAGACAATCATATTCGGAATTGGCAAATAAAATGATTTTGGAACCCTCTCAGCTCTTAATATGAAATGGTCTGCACTTAAGAGCGTGCATACTAGAAATTGGCAACTACACCAATATCTGTCAAATATTTACCGGTTTTTATTAATAAAAATTGAAAATATGAAATATAGCTAAGTGCACTAAAATATGAATAATTTTAATTTTAGTTATCAAAATATAATTTGAAAAGCTTTCAAAAGCTTTTTTTACATCTAAATATTCAGTGTAACGTTATTAATTATAGGATTTCACAAACAATATTTTAGTACATTATAGAGCTACATATCATAATTGCATACAGTAATATTACACAGGACAAATATTAATCAAAACAGGTTAGTATTTGACAGCTATTTGCGACGTTGCCAACTTCCCGAATGCGCAGAACCCTTTACCAATATCTATCTACATAGGAACGTGAACTCTCCACTACATCTACGTACAAGTAGGACGTGGTCATACTATTACTTGGTCGCGGGAGCGTCGGTCGCGGCCGCAGTGACGTTGGTCGCAGCAGTGGTGACGTCAGACGGAGCTGTGACGTCAGACGTTGTGTTGTCCGAGCGAGCGATTGGAGGTTGGACGGGAGTTACTTGTGATAATGGGGATTTGCCTGTGGGGAGAAGAAGAAATAAATTATAATTATCATTGAATACACCTGTAAAGGATTGATAGACTATAAATCTTACACAAAGTTTACACCAGGAATTTTATATCTTAGAATGATATAGGTGCCGATTCCCTTGTTCACAAACTAAAGTAAATTTAAGTTCAGTGCATCTTTTTCTTTCTATTTCATAAAGAAAAGGACAGAAGATATATTTTAGTTTAGTCCTGTCAAATTAATCAGCGCCTAACGTAAATTGACGTAATTTTAGTAGGCAAGTTTTTAATCACGTTTAAACTTGTATGGAGTAGTGACAGATTTGACAGGACTAAAATAAAATGTATCTTCTGTCCTTTTCTTAATGAAATTAACTATTCCTAAAGAGTCATAAAAAAACCCTGTCAGAAATAAAATTGACACGTGTTTCATCCTCAGGATGACGATTGACTTGTCGCGAACCAGAACACGGCGTGTTGCCTCGCCGAGCGCTGGACGCTGAGGAAGCTGCTGAATAGCAATATTCTACACGGAGCCATTGCTTATCTGACCTCCACATCATCCCAGTAACTGGGTTGTTACTGAGTTGTTACCCAGTTACTGGGTTGTAAGACGACACCCCTTGGTAAGACTGGTTGTCAGATTTTCAGGCTTCTGACGCCCTGTATCGACTGTCAAAGATCTTCGAATGACAGCCGGGACCAACGGCTTAACGTGCTTTCCGAGGCGCGGAGGAATCTCGGTATGTAAAGATGGTTACCCATCCACAGACCAACCGCAGCAAGCGTGACTTAACCTGATCGATCGAACCATGTGGCTGTTATTACTTAGCCACGAGCCCCCCCCTCCTACTTAATGATATTGAATTCGGTAAACTAGCAAATCTACACGACAACCCATAGTAGGCTAGGTTTTCATACGCCTTCATAGTTCGACAATAGAATACATACCAGAAACATAATCCTGGAACCACTTGCTGATACCAGTGGCGTGTTTCCTGACCCAGTCGATCCTGAAGGTGGCCGTGTCCACCAGCTTCTGAAGAGTTTGAGACATCGGCATCAGCTGCTCCTTGTGTTTGAGAGCGAAGCTTTTCAGCTGGAAGGTGGAAAGAGATATTTAGCACGTGTAAGTTATGTAAAATTTGAACTGAAAAAGTCTATGGGTACCATATTTGAACGCCGAAAATTAGATAGTTTATTATTCAATTGAAATTAGATACGACAGCTAGACAGCACGTTAAACTTTTGAATTTTGAGTCTTAACTCGTCTCATTAAGGGCCTACTGGACGTCAACTAGCTTAGAAAGATCCGCCGTTATATCGAAACTACTGCAGCATTCATTTTGAAATAAATAAATGTTAAAGTTGAGGATTAATGTTAGCGACTATGTTAGCCGAAAACACGATTTCATAAAATTGTCTCGATAGAAAAAAAAACAACAGAACAATAAACCGCTGCTATTCCAAAAATCCTTCAAATTAGATCATGAAACTTTGCATACTAACTGAACTAACTATAAAGCAGCGACTATGTTTTTTTTATTTTTTTGAAATTAACATTATTTTCGCCGTAAAAAGCAATTACCTAAACTATTTCCGTTTTGTAGCCGCCTCCGTCGCGCTCGCACTCAGACCGCGAGTAGTATGGTGCGAGCGAGATAAAAACCTGAGGTAGTGTGGGCTCTTAAGATGAAACTTACCCTGCTAAGCTCTTCTTCCGTAGAAATAAACCCGAAGGATCCGCTCAACACTGCGGGGAAGGTGAAGGCATCCATCTCAGTGAACTTGTTGTACACTTGGTGGAAGTTCTTTATGAGGAAGTCTTGCGCGAGGCGCGTGCCTATCGGCGCTTCTACGCTCCACGCCGCTACTGCGTACTGTTTGGGGATCTCTGATAGGGATTTTTCGAGCAGCCTGAGAAAATAAAAGGAAATATACCTATTATGTTGGGACCTTATGAGTGTCGTGGGAGAAGGCGATAAGCGAGAAATTCCGGTGTACAAGATAAAGTCTGTTCAGATGACCATGAATCTGAAGCACAATGACGCTTCCTACATTAGTTACACGGTACACAAGTTATTGCCACGGCTGGCAGAAAACGACTGGCCAGTGACGTAGCTAGGCGTGGGCGAAGTGGGCCCCCGCCCACGGCCTCGCACTTAAAGGAGCCTCGCGAGGCCCCTTTAAATGCGATGCACCCAGACTTTACCACAATTTACTAATTAATAAAAATAAAAAAACACGCAAGTTACAGAGAAAGAAATACAGATCTTATGTTTGATGAACAGAGCGTGCAAATCTTACTGAGGATTATAAATTAAAATTTACTCATAATATTTGAAAATCATGCACAATTATGGTATTAAATTAGAAATAAATTGAACAAATTACATATTACTTCATACTCTAATTATGTCAGACCTAAGTGCGGAATTATTAATATGTCAAAATCATTAAATGTCAATAATGTCGTACGGAGATTTGATAATTCTAATTTTCGCGAAAACCCTAGCGATATTGCGAAAACACGGATAATTAGAAAATGGTAAAAACATTTCTCAATCAGAAGCTTACGAATATACAATGTTTTTCTAAATTAAAGAGTTTAAGGGCCTGTGCACACTACGTTACACAGAAAAGGTCTGACTTGCGTGAGTATCGCGTCTCGTCGCGTACGGGTCGACAGCGCGTTTAAAAAACGTGGTGTGCACAGGCCCTAAAGTTGCTCATTTAATAATTGTATTCTAAATTAATTCGTCATTAAAGTATTCGTCAATAGTATACTCACATAGTAATAAGCGACTCCTCCCTAGTGCTGGGCAGGTTGTTGATGATGAGACTCTTGACGTTGGGGTCGGTGGAGTTCATGAACACGTTCCACAGGAAGTCGAACTCTGTGCGGCCGCCGTGACGGAGCACCATGTTGTACACCAGCGAGCGCAGGTAGCTCGGGATGCTGGGAACACATCAATAATAACAATGAGTAAAAAACATGTTTATACTACCGATCAATCAATCTGCCTAGCCTTTTCCTAACTATGTTGGCGTCGGCTTCCAGTCTAACCGGATGCAGCTGAATACCAGTATTTTACATGCGACTGCCTATTCGACCTCCACAACCCAGTAACTGGGTAATACGATACCCCTTGGTAAGACTGGTTGTGAGATTTTCGGGCTTCCGACAACCCGTAACGACTGTCAAAGATCCACGAATGACAGCCGGGACCAACGTAATTTCCGAGGCACTGAGCAGTTTCGATATGTAAAGATGGTCACCCATCCACGGACCAACCCCGGCAAGCGTTGCTTAACCAGATGTACCAACCCGTGAGGCTGTTATTACCACGAGATTCTCTAAATAATTGACTCCACTATTTTCTTTTTGTAAAAAAATGTGCCCATATTTGACCTACCATAACGTTTGGTCACTATTCTCTTCCGTAAGATTTAATTATGCATTCACGTTTAATATGTTTATTATAGTTCGACGGGGTTCTATTAAAACTATATTAGTTATTATTACTTACGGGTTACTATTAATATCGGCCTGTTTGGTCCAGTTGTTGAACTGCTCTCGGGCCCAGTTAAGGCAGCGCGGTGACTCGACGTAACACTCCCACATTACAAGGTTCTCTATGAGGAAAGCTTCGTTGTCGTCTTTCGGTTTCGAGAGGCCGTAGTTGACTCGTTCTAGCTGTTTGGCTAAGATAATTCGCATGTAGTCCTAGAAAAGAATTTATAAATGTAGGTCATTTCTTTTTTATGACAAATAACAAAAGAGTTTGGTCCCCATCTTTGAATTAGATGTTGAAACCTCTTTTTCCATTTTTTTTTCTATTCGCGTTTAAGTCTAAATATTAGAGTTATGTGGTCAATATAAAATGAACCATATTGCGTAACAGATAAAGTTTATTTTGTATTTGCGAAAGAGTGCCACCATAAATTATTATCACAAAATTACGGACTGCAAAATACAAGGTATTTTTTTATATCCCATAACTTATATGCACTAATTTCTAAGATCTAACTATCGTAATAATCGCGGTATATGAAAAAAACAACGTTTTACCAGCCTTGATTAAAATTGGATCCCGCTTAATAAAATACCAAAGAAATTCATCAATCAAAATAAACCAACCCACCTGGAAATCCACATATCCAGACGTCGCCCTTAAATTATGCTTCAAAAACGCCATATTATTCAATAACAGATCCCAGACCATCTTTGAGTCTTCACCATTAATGACACAGGTGGTCAAACCTAGTGCATAACTATAGTTCAGCTGGGATACTTTGGCGAGATTGAAGGCATCGTCGATAAGCTGTGACTTTGTTATCGGAGACTTTATGCTGCCGGCCTTCAGAGCTTCGCTTAGCAACTGCCAGTTCTTTTTATCATAGTTTACTCGGTAGTATCCTGGAGAATAAATTTGAGAATAAATAATGGCTGATTTGAGATTCAAAATAGTTATATTAGGGGTAGAATCTTTTAATAGTTACACTACCTACTGAGTGGATAGAAGGCTTTCCTTCATTTTTTTTTCTGGATAGTACATTCAACCAAGTTCGGAACATTTTGATAATGCTGAACAGCAATATTTAGATTACTAATTTTGTGTAAATTAGGATGTTAGGTAAAAGTAATGGTCAATCAATCAATCAATAATTTAATTGCAACGAATGTAGGTTACATTAAAATACATGTGGAGTAGATAGGAGTGAGCCATGTACAGTGGCCAGCACATCAAGCTACCCAAAACTGTCAAACTTTCCCAATCAAACTTGAACCTAATGCTTTAGCGATAAAGTTTAAAATCTACTAAAGAAATTTGACAGATTTTAGTAGCTTGATGTGCTGGCCACTGTACATTCTGCCTGGAAATAGGCACGCAAAAATTATAAAAATTGTCAAGAAGCTAATTAGAAATAAAATTACAAATTAAAATATCAGTTAGAATTATTACAGTTATACATTAATTATTATTGAAAAATGTCAGATTAAAATGTTACTTTAGAATAAAATTAAAAATAAATGTCTATGAATTGGGTCCTTATTATTAATAATATTTATTATACACATTGCTGATTAAAAAGCAAACTGATTGCTGTCTAAACTTGTTTTCGTTGCTAATCGTACTAAGTTTACTAGTTGAGTTGTTAAATTGTTTCAGGTCGCGTCTTATTTACAAGCGATCGTCGCGCGAATACATGATCGATCACGATAACTTTTTGTTCGGAAAGCGCCCTCTGTTAGCTTGATTATACCTTTTTAGTTGACCTTTTTGCCGTAGCTGGGTTTTAGATTTCATTACTTTTATTTTTTTAAATTAATCAATTTAGTTTATAAGACTGTAATAAGCTGCCAGCTGATTTTAATTCACTTCAACAGGGGCCTAAGTCTACTAATTTATAAACGTTACAACGGTCTCTCAATGGTGAGTTTTTGACAGTTTTTGTATGGTAAATCTGTCAAAAACTCGCCATTGAGAGACCATTGTAACGTTTATAAATTAGTAGACTTAGGCCCCAGGATGAAAACTTACCGATAGCATCAACATTAACATACAACGCCTGCGTAGCATTGATGGGTACATTGACAGTACTGCTGCGACCTTTGAGCCAGGACTTGGGCTTAGTGGTCCACGTGTCTATGGGCGAGTCCACAATGGTGTAGCTGATGGGAATGTGCCAGAGTTGGTCAACCATTTTCTGATACGGGTCTGTTGCGGAGGTGAAGAGACGCTGTGGAACAATGGGAGATTATTATTATTAATGTTTTTGATACGATGACTGTTAAAAAGAAGAAATTATTTTTACATGGAAATACTGTATTTTTTTAAATGAATTTCAAAGAACAAGATTTAAATAAATTTTACTGCTTTGTAAGCATTTTTGTCTGCAATTATGGATTTACTAGCTTCTGCTCGCGGCTTCACACGCGTGGTATGTCGATAAAAAGAATCAGCTGTTTCCTACATTTATGTTTGCATAGCTCGTGAAAATGTAGAGAACAGCTGATATGTTGCATAGTGACAGTTGTTCATAATTATGAGTACAATGAGAATTAAGAAGATGCCCATGAATTAAATTTCACCTTAGATAAGTTTTTAGAGGCATTATGAACAGGGTTTAAAGTTAACTTATACTCTATAGAAAAGGGCAACTGCCCAACAATTGATGTCGGATAGTTTTATATATGTTGATCGCGCGGTGAACTCTAATTGCGCGATGCAGGATTTGTGTGACGTTAGATCTTTGTTGCGTAGTTCGCATGTGGCGTTGTAGATGCCGCCAGAAGTTAAAGCAGATGAGATGATACCTGTCTGAATTCTTACCTGCACAAACTCAACCTGTCCCTTCTCATAGTTCCTGTTGACAATAACGACGGGGTACCCGGCTTGCTTAGTCCAAGAGTTCATGAAGTCGACCACGTTGAGGTCCTTCAGTGACGGGTCTGATGGCGTCGCCGTGGCCATCGCGGACCAGAGGTCGTTCTCTTCAGCGTTTGTGTATTTCCTGGTGGAAAATTAAGAGATCATTAAAGACAAAAAAATAAATAAATTCTAAAAAAACTAATAAATAAGTTCTTTAATTAATAAATAAATAAAAGACGCTAAAGTGAAATTTGCCTTTGCCCAGCACTAAAACCAAGCAGCCAAAAAAAAAGAAGGCTTTCATAGATAGAAAAGTATAGAGGTGGTAGTATGCAGGGGCCCAAGACATTTCAACCAATACAAAACGCCAAGGCTCGACACAGCCTCGGTTATAAAATGTGCGAGTAGGATGCTGAATATAACTTTGTGCGGAATTTCAGTTTCATGCCGTCTCACTCCCACGTTTTATGACCGTCTATCGCAGAACTTGGCTTTTAGTGCAACATACTATTATACTTACATTTATTAAAATTCTAAATTTGATTACAGCTTCGTAATTAAAAAATACACGCAAATGAAATATAAAAACCAATTGTTTTTTTTTAAAGTTTTTTGGTGCATGTAACTAAAACTTTAAAATTTTCCATTAAATTATGGTATGATACTCACCATTGATTCAAATAGATAACCAATCCTTTATGGAACAGGTCTTCTGAAATCGTATGGTTCAGCATCCGTATGAGATTAGCTCCCTTAGTATACGATATTTCGTCAAACTTCTGCGATATCTCTGAAGCGTCCTCCACTTTACGAGATACAGGGGACGTGTTCTTGAGTGCGTCGGATCGAAGGAGGTCCATTTTGTCACGGGAGAAGGATTCGAACATGTTCCATTCGGGTTCCACCTGGAAAAATTGGGTTTCTAGAATAAGTTGTTTATCAGCACTTTTTGAAACGGTATAAACAGGTTTTGAAATAAAGGCCCCAGGCTGTCTAGTATTTTTTGTTTATAATTTTTTAATCATTGAATGCGACACTTCTAGAAACTATTGGGAGGTGATATGAGCGATTAGATAATGAGCTTTCTGCTTATGAGCTGGATTTGTGAGTACAGGCCGCGAGGTCTAAGCTGAGCTTTGCATTTGTGTGAGTGATTACCAAAAGTGGAAGGTGTGCGGCGGAGTAAACTGGTTTAAACCAAGCAAAGGACGCGTCACGCTCTAGGTCAACGTTTATGTGCACAAACACAAATGAAAAGCTCAGCTTAAGCCTCGCGGACTGTTCGCGTCGCGACATACGGCTTTCCCAAAAGCTAGTGTCTTAAAAAAGTCCATATTTCTGCTCATTATCGATTCGCTCATATCAGCATACATAGTCTACTTGCTGGTACTTACATGATCTACTCCAACATACTCGATATAAGTTGCGAATCCCTCGTTGAGCCAGAGATCGGTCCACCACCTCATAGTGACGAGGTTTCCGAACCACTGGTGAGCGAGCTCGTGAGCTATGTCGATGGCTACGTTCTGTTTGTCTCGAGGAACGCTTTCGCCTTCATCGAAGAGTAAAGTTGTTTCTCTGTTGCAGGAAATAAATAATGTTATAAGGATTTTAATAATCGGAGAGTGGGTCAAAATTGGTCGAATATGGCTTTTTCTAATCAAGTCACAGATCAGAAAAATCTTTTAACAAAACAAATAAAACAACAGACTTAAAAAAAGATGACTATAAAGTTTAAAAAGTCTTTGGCTTTGGTTTTTCCGTTTTTTGTCTTTTAAAAAAAAAAAGATTTTTTAAAAATCTGTAATATATAGTAATGATAATCATGATATTGTGTATGTATCTCCTACATGAATAGAATATGTTTTTCATTTCCCTTGATAGACAACAGTTGGAGATAACCTCTAAATTATCCTAGTTTTCTGATAGACAGTGTTAAGACGCCACACAAAAATTATCTCTACATGAGTTACATATTTTTTACAACTTCAACTATCTTTTCCGGTGATAAGGAACTAGTAAAGTATAATTATCCTAGGTTAAGTGGTTGTTAACGGCCTTAGAATACATCAAAACTCATAATGATTTAGATAACGTTAAACCATTTCCACTTGCAATGTATTGCAAAAGAGTACATGATGTTACGAGGAGATGGCCTTGTCAGAAACTGTTACCGGCCGTTTTTGCTTTAGTGGAAGAATAAGGTGTTAATGTTTTGAGATAGGCTTATCCAGCTAATCCAGCAGTACTTAAGGCATGGTGTTATCGCCCTTATTAGGCCCAATTATAGGCAGAATTCGTACATTGTGCGTGCAAGCAGGATTTAAACAAGTTTTGTAAACAGTACGATATAGATCCGTTCCTAACTAGTGTGTCGTCAGCAAGGAACTTCTTCATATATTCTTCTCATTTTGTTATGATGGTTGTTATGCAGTGCGAGCAACATAGTAATTATGCTGTAGTATACTTATAGTAACTTGGTGTGAATGTTCTTAGAATTTACTTTTTTTTCTCTGTATTTTATAAGTGGAGACCTGAAAGCCAATTCTCGTAAATAAAAAATGTTCAGACTCAAGTCGGAATTTGTCAAACTTGTCAAAAATGTTGGAAAATTGATTGTATTTATGACAGATTGCGAATGAGATGCGAATGCGAACGTTCTTATAAATACGGGAATTGCCCCTCTGTAATTGGCTTTCAGACTAATGTAAGTACTGTCCTTGATCTGTTTGTTTTGGCTGTAATCTCCGATATAATTTAAATAACCTCTACGGTCCGGACTAAGCGTTTCGCCTCGTCGTTCATACCGCGTACATCGAGGGACTGGAACAATCTGCCTGCTGCGGTTTTTCCATCCGATTATAATTTGGGTGTCTTCAAGGCTAGACTGAATAGGCTCTTAATAAACTAGTGCGCCTCACCATCCACGATTGCATCACTGCTTACCATCAGGTGGGATCGCAGTCAAGCGCTAGTTTATAACCATTAAAAAAAAAAAAAAAAAAAAATTAGTGCGAATAATACCGACCGGTCGGTGGTGACAAGAGTCATGATGAAAAGCGATGTTGCTAGTAGCAAAAAATTAAAAAAAAACTATTCATCAGCAAATTGGAAAATATGGCCATTTGTCAATTGACTGCTCATTGCAGTGGACGTATTTTTTTTTGTCATATAATTGTAAAGATAATTTATTGGCTGAGACTCTTTAAAACTACAGTTAAATGTGACTTGATCAGTGTTTCTATCTCGAATTCGACTTAAAATACTAATCGGTTGTTTGCTTAAAGCCATATGAGTAGTGCGTTTGTTTGTCTATAAAGTTATGACGAATTTCGACTAAATATTGTGCTAAGAATCAATAGTTCAACGTGCGGGACTAACAACCGTTCTTATCGATCACCGGTCTAATGCTTTAACCAATGAATTACCGTAACGTTTAGATTCAAAAAGAGAACCAATGTACATCTTGAATACTTCGCTGACGAGATCATGTGCATAACCAATCAATCTGCCTAGTCTTTTCTCGACAATGTTGGAGTCGGCTTCCAGGCTAACGGAGGCACCTGAATACCAGTACTTTACATGGAGCAACTGCCTATCTGCCCTCCATAACCCAGTAACTGGATAATACACCTTTATAAGACTGGTTGTCAGACTTTCAGGCTTCTGACGACCCGTATCGACTGTCAAAGATCCACGAATGACAGCCGGGACCAACGGCTTATCGTGCTTTACGAAGGAGTCTCGGTATGTAAAGATGGTCACACATCCGCGGACCAACCCAGGCGTAGCTTACCCTGATGGATCCACTCGAGCGGCTGTTATATTACGTGGAGCTCGTGGCTAAGTAAGCCACGAGCTCCACGTGTATAACCATATAATGACGTCGTGGGACACCTGGTTGGAACGAATTGCCTTACGCTGTATATTATGTATTAAATAACAGAAAATCCATACAAATATTGTAAAGAGGTATTTGTTTGTTTATAAGTTTATATGTAGGGGTAATCTTCGGAACTGTCAGTCGGATTTCAAAGATTCTGTTTGCATTGGATGGACCAATTCTTGACGATGGTTATAGGCTATGTACCATCACGCTACGACCCTTAGAAGCCGAGCAAAAAGAAAAAAAGTCAGAAAGAACGCTAAGCGAAAACGAAGTAATAGCGCGGGCGGGCGATAGGATGCGACGCGGTGGGGTGGGACCCGAAATTTCAAGCGGAAGAATTCGCGGGCAGAAGCTTTTATTAAATAAATTAACACCGTTTGCGAGTTACTAAATGAAAAATTATAAAAAATGAAGGACTTTTAATAAATAATAATACAGCTGATGCGCATCCCGCATACAACACACACATAAGCAATGTAAATTGTCTTTGGTCTCTGGCCCTGACATCAAGCAATGGACAATTTTTTATTACTTTTTACTACTGAATACGAGGCTTTTGGTTAATTTTTAAAGAGTGTTTTATGCAATTGTAATTTTTTTGTAATGAGCGTTTAGTTTGTGCAGAATAAATATTTTTTCTTTCGTTCTTAACAATAGCAAAAGTGTCGTGACGGTCAAACTGTTACACTTTTCTCGGTCTATCTCCGAGTAATATCATCCAAAAAAGAACTTCCCAAAACATTATTTTACTGCAATACATATTACTTTGACTTACGTCTTTTAGTTCTGTATTGCATACTGAAACTCGTTAAAAGGCGTTAAAAACAGTTTCCTATCGCTACGCCGATTTAAAATTCTACTGCGATTAGATCGATGTTACGCATGCGTCAAGAAATGTGTATGAAGTATTATTTTTTTACCAGTTTTAGCCAGTATTACTTACTTTTTTTTTTATTTGACTTATAGCATCTTTAAAAGAAGATACACATGGCGAGTGAAGGTTTACGGTCAAATCTAAATTAAAATTTGCTTTACCTGCCTGAAGTTTTCAGCCTCAATATAAAGTAAAATATTCTGGGTTAGCAGTTTCGTTTCCGAAAATGTAAACACATATGTGTATTTGGAAAAATAACTTTAACATCTACACATAAGGTTTAGTTTGCGCTACCACGTAGCAAATTTGGAGTTTACAATAGTACTACTCATTCTAAAATCAACTTAATTTACACTTGCATAAAGTTGATATTTCTTGAATTAATTTATTTACTTTAATTAAAACTGTTCCAATCACATTACATTACTTAAATACAGTGAAACACAGTTTATTTATGTAAGTGGACATAACATCAATTGGAAACAAGAATTAGAATCTACTTAACATTTACTCATAACTCATAAACCACAATTCGTGATGTCACAAAAGTAATTGAACTCTGTCGGGCATGCCGCTTATAACGCTTGTAACAACAGGAATTTATATAATTATGTCATTATTTACGTCATTCCGTTTACCTCATTGTCCGCGTGACATAATTTTATATACGCAGGTGTTTTCTAAATATAATAATAGTTACAAAGTTGTCATGATTAAGCATACCGACCTGTTACTATAGAAACTCTGTATAACGGTTATATCTTCCTTAATTCTCTCAAGCCAGCTGGTTAGAACTGGGTGACGCTGGACGCGTTTCCCAATAGAAACCTCATATCAATCAAAATTTGCCCGATATATGTGTCATGTTTGGCAAATATGTTGGCCATATATCGTAACAGATTATCGGATTTTCAACGCACTGCTTACCGCGGAGAGTAAAAATCCAACAGTGTCCTTTTTTGACGTGCTGGTATAATAGGTACCACGGCGGACAACGGCGGTGGACCACTTTTCACCCTTATTCCCTTCAATAAGGTCAAGTGGTCAACCACCAGTGTGCACGATGGTACATTCTGTTGGATTCGCTTTACATGCTCGCCTCAACACCGAGACTTGCAAGCCAATTCTCGTAAGTACTTAAAAAACGTTCACAATCAAGTCGCAATCTGTCAAACTTGTCAAAAATGTTGGTAAATTCATAATATTTTTGCGAATGAGATGCGAATGCGAACGTTCTTAAAAATGCGGGAATTGCCTCTTTGATAACCGTGACGCACGGGTGACTTTTTAACGCAATGTTTTTTATAAACCGTGCGGTTTATAAAAAACCTTGCGTTAAAAGTCACCCGTGCGTACGAGGGCTCAAAGTTTATCGTGGGCAGGACGATATTACGGACTACAGTCAAACATGGGTCTAAATCTAAATGAACCGCGAAGTATTTTTGACAAGCCTTGGTTTGAAACTGGATAATTTGAAGGACAGCTCGCATATACATATATGATAATAATAATAAAAACGTTTATTTTCCCCACCACATAATGATAAATACGTACAATACATAAAAATGTGTTTACAAAAATACATTGATGTTGTGGAGACTGGAGCCTGCACTAGGAATACCTGTGTTAGGCCGTATACAGAGAGCTGGAAGCCGGCGCCGATCTACCAGTGCTTATAGGAACCGGTCCACGCAGGTAACCGGCGCAGGCATTTATATGAACAAACGCCGAACGTCGCCGACAGGTTCCGAGAATCTTGTCGGCGTCGTTCGGCGCTTATCGGCGTCGCAAACTACCCGGACCAGTCATATACAAACATAATAATAGATGATAATGTTGGGATGGAAGTTAAATAAAAAATCAATTTAAGACAACACAACCTACTTTGCTGTCTAATTATTTGTTTTTTTTTTACAAATAATTAGACAGCTTTGTAGATTGTGTGGGTGTGTAAAAATATCAAACGAGTAAAACCAAACATGGAAACTTAATAAAACTCACCTGAAAGTAACCAGCCCCCAATTCTCCATAGCGCCGCTGGAGAAGTCAGGAATAGCGATCAAATCCATCTTATCTAACGCGTATGGCACTCCGAAAACATCTTCGTAGTACGCGAGAAGTTTCGGCGTAATCGTTGACGCGTATTTCGCTTTCGCTATAAGTTCGGGTCTCGTCCATATCTTGATAGGAATAGTGATGTTGTCTTTGCTCGTGTAACTTGTTTCTAGAGATTTGAAGTCTGAGAGTACGTATGCGACTAGGTAGGTAGACATGCTGACTGATCTGTCGAAGTGGGTCCATTGCCAGCCGGGTTGCTCGGGACTGTGGGATGAGAAATTTATTTATTTAGTATTACCACTTACATTTAGAAAGAATAACGTTTATTTGGACACAGTTCGTAAAACACAAATACAAAAAACAAAATACAAAAGAGAAAATAATGTTTAACAATAGTGTGTGCCTCACGGCTGCGCCAAAAAGGTTCATTTCAGCATTAAATGCCAGACAAATGCAGTCTGACGCTGGTTTTCTAATGAACCTTATGGGCCAAGTGACGGGGAGTACATTTGTTTTTTACAGGTTCCACAGTCTAAGACGTCAGTTAAACACAACCAAAAACCAATTAAACACAACCGACCAACAGAAATGAATTGTTGTTACCGACTTCAAAACAAAGGAGGTTATCACTTCGATATGTATGTATGTAATATTATTGGAACAGCAATATATTCACATATGATGATCTATTAGGGCTTCCATACACATATAAAATGTTGTAGGTGTATGTATGTTTGTCCACGCATTTCTCCGAAACTATTAGTCGTGTCGTGACCATTTTTTTTATTGGCTTACATTTACTTCGACTTAGGGAACAGTGCAGGTTTCATCAAAATCGGTTCAGTAGTTTTCAAGATATGGACTAATACGTATAAGTGTGACGGCTTGGCTTACTGATACGAGCTACGGGTGTGGTGTACAACTAAAAAGTAAAAAACTTTTTTCCAAAAGAAGAAAACACCGACTTCCGAAAAATAACTTTAATTTCGGAAGTCGGTGGCAAAAAACGAAAATACTGAACTTATCTTAGGACCTAAGCAATTATATGTACAATTTTGTCTTCGTTACTATTTTTATTATATGTACAGAGGAATTGTATGAGTCGATAAATATCTATCTACTTACATTAGAACCTAAGCAATTATATGCAGCACTACAGACTCGATCGCACAAAAAGTGTGTCGTCTGCGCTGCACCTTATTCAATTAAATATTGGTCTAATGATAAACCCTACTTGTGCTGTTTGTTTGTCTTCAAGTTGAGGACTAATCTAACGCTGGTACCCATTTTTGGAGTGAATAAGGAAACATACCTAATTCGCAAAAACAGGTCAAGAGGATTTTATAAGGTTGGTTTAGTACAGAACTGGTAACAAGAAAATTAAAAATCTAACGCTAGTAAAATAAAATCGATTTTAAAATAAATGGTTGGCGTACATTTTTTTTGAAACCAAACAATCAAAAATATTGTGTGTATGATTGATGTGATTTCTTGGAAGAATGAGTTACACGGTTCGAAATTAACTAATTAAAAAACTTGATTAAGAGAGTACATATTGCCATATCTGTGTGTAGTGATTAATAAAACAATTTCTGCGTCGAGGCGTATTTAATCGATTTTATAGTTTCTCTTAGTCACTTGGTTATTTTAGGGTTCCTGAGATGAATGACATTTAATTTAGTTTTTCGGTGGAGATTTTTTTCGATCTAGAGTCTAATGTCACTGACACTGGGTGTGTGACATTAGACACTAGATCGATGCCAGGGATCCGAAGTTTCTATATAACTTTTTTTGTATGGTATTTTCAAAGCCCTGAAAAAGTTAGAGGTTTACTATTGCACCAAATCACAAGGATAATCTGGATGTTATTTTATGCTTTTCCTTGTAAACCCAAACTGTCTTATTGACTTTTAATAGAATAAAAAAGGAGTTCTAACATTGGCCCAAGTGCACTCAAATCTTTCAGTCAGGTTTTGTATTTTGGACTTTATTCCGAGCGAAGTAATGTTCCTAAAAAAACTTGGTAACAGCTTTTTACTAAATGTTTATGAAAGAATATACCGTACTTATTAGACAAAAAAACAAAATTGTCTGTCTGTCTGTTTGTTCCGGCTAATCTCCGAAACGGCTGGACCGATTTTGACGTGGCTTTCACTGGCAGATAACCGATGTTAGAAGGAATGACTAAGGCTACTTTTATTTTAGAGAGAAAGAATTAACCCAGCAGCTAGTATCAGAATAAAATTCTTGCAATAAAAACATTACTTACATAGGTTCCTGGGTCACAATCTTCATATTCGACAAGGCAGTGACAGTTTCTGGATGAGCGATGCTGATTTCGAACTTAGCCTTGAAAGCTGGCTCGTCGAAACAAGGGAACGCAGACCGTGCCGATGTCGGCTCGAACTGGGTGACCCCTAGGTTTCTGCAACATAAGAATTTTGTTATATTTTTAGGGAGGAAATGTTCCTGTACGTTCTGCATCGATAGTTAATTGATTCAGGCGTGACTTGGCGGAAATCCATTATAAAATAAAATAGATGTAGATATATTTAGTAACCTATTCCGCTTAACTATTCCTAAAGAGTCATAAAAAACCCTGTAAGAAATCAACACGTGTTTCGACTTGAACACAACGTGTTGCAACGCCGAGTGCTGGCTCATCGTCCAGCACTCGGCGTGGCAACATGTCGTTTTCGGGTTCACGACAAGTCAATCGTCATCCTGAGGATGCCTCGTTGAGAGGTGAAACACGTGTTGACTCTTAACTCTACGTCTATTGTATTTTATCCTGCATCGATATTTGTAGGGTCTGAGTTTTTGCGATTGAAGTGACAAAAATGGCAATAAATATTTCATAATGATGAAGCAGAACAGTGCTGCTTTCAAATGTTCGTTCTTCTTGGAGGATGAGTACGTACTATCGCGGACACGCATATCTGAACACCGTAAGGACTATTCCTGCTTGCAGTGCTCGGCCGCTATAGCAATGCTTACCTACAAAAACAAAGGCGCAGTAAACAGAAGTGGTAATCGTGTGCACGGGATTTTGTTTTCAAATTGGTTAGATATGCGTTTCCGCGATGGTACAGGTACATGGGTCATCATACTCTTGCCCTTTTTCTAGGGTAGATACCTAAAATAGAAAAGTATCTAGGAGTCATGGCAAGGTACTGAGGACCCTGTTTCGTTGTAAAAAAAAATAAAAAAAATCTTTTGGTCAACTATGAAGAATTCTCTCAGTAAATTTCACAACATGCAACGAACTATTGCAATTAATCCTAATAAATGCGAAAGTGAGTTTGTTTATTTGTTACACTTTCACGCTTAAACGGCTGAACGGATTTGGATGAAATTTGGCACATTTCCTGACCATGACCTGTGTTAGGACATATGATACTTTTTATCCCGATATTCCCACAGGATTTCGACAAATGCGGGTAAAACCACGGGGCGTAGCTGGTTAAAATTATATTTATGAATGAATTGTACAAGTCAGTAAGAAAATGATTCAGCTAAGATTTATCAGTAGTTTCTGAATGATAAAGCACGATTTACTAAACAATCTCTAGTATTACGTCATATTTAGTTTGGCACAGACGCAGATTTTTGTTTACTATAGGTATTATTTTACATCAATCAACCTGCCTAGCCTTTTCCCAACTATGTTGGGGTCGGCCTGATTTAGCTGAATACCAGTATTTTACATGGAGCGACTGCCTATCTGACCTCCACAACCCAGTTACTGGGTAACACTATAACCCCTATATTATTACTATATTTATTTCATGACTAAGATAATATTGCTGGTTCATTTTCATTGATTTATAATATGCTCAGGATTTCTATGATACTATACAACCCTATCCAAATAACTAGTAGGAAAAATTGTGTATTTTAGCCACTATTCACACATTATAATACTTACTTCAAGGGCTTTACTTAATACGGTTATATTACTAATATTGTTACTGAGTTTTTTGTCATGCAGATTTCCTAATGACTGCTATAATGTAAGCGATATTCATAATTATGAGGTATTCAAATAACTGGCAAAATAACTGATGGATATACAATATATAATTATATGAAAAGAAAAAACTTACTTGACTTCATGCTTATCATTAATATATGTGCTCTTATAAAATCCGGTCATTGAATTCGAAATCTTTCCTTCAAAGGACAGCTGCAGTACGTAGTCTACGTTAGCTTTCAACGCAGACTCTAAAGGCAATATCAGTCTGTCCCCAGTTCCTTCTATTATGGACACTATTCTGATGGTCCGTACTGCACTGCGGGTGATCTCAGTGTCAGCCGGTGGGGGTGCTTGTGTTGTTTCAGTTCTTAAAGTTGTCACATTGCTGACAGCTGGAGTTGTTTCTGATACAGTTGCCGTTGTAGCATTTTGATCAGCAGCAGCTGTAGTAGTAGTAGGAACATCGGTGGCAGTAACATTATCCGCTGCCGTTGCTGTAGCCTCACTCACCTCTCGTTTGACTTTAGGAGACCGTAAAGTCTCAACTTTTTCATATATTTGTTCTGTAAGCTTAGCATTGCTACTAATACTGAGGTTCTTAGAATGTAATATTATTTCTCTGACACTCCTACTGGCCCGTATAGTTATGAATATGTCGCCGGAGTATGTTGAATTATCTAGTTCCGCTTTTAGTTTCAGTCTGTAGAAACTTGGCACTATGATAGAAGGGAGTCTGAGGTCAGGTGATGGTGAATTTGTTTGTCCAAATGGTTCAGTTTCATCCCAGAAGTCTACAGTTTTTTGTGAGAGCTGAAACAAGAATAGATTTAATATTATTTTGCTGTTTTAAGGATACTTCTTTCATAAATAAGGGGGAAATATGCAGCTAATAGTCTTCCACAATTTACTAGAGGCTACACATGAGATAAAATGAGTCAAATCGTTGGCAGTGTGCAGGAAAAAATATTGAAGGTTGCGTTGATCGAAATAGATTTCCTTTAGGAACATATTTCCTGCTTTTATACTTTACATTTTCGTAATATCACAAACACTTTAGGGTAACTGATGAGCATCATGTTGCAAAATAATAAATAATTGCAAGGTAATAGTTTTTGTCAATACACAATAGGAAAATGTTGTAAGTTGGCCCACTATAGTAAAATAATGGGATAATTTAAACGGGTTGGTTTTATTTAACAAAACACAGTAATTTTCAGATCTTCTTTTTGAAAGATTTAGGTACTAAATTAAAAAATGAGAATCACATTCCCATTAAACAATTTTTTTTAAATTATTCTTTACAGAGACATTATTTTTAAGTGGACTAATGTTTCAGACTTGTGAAAATTAAGTAATTTATTATTGCTATTGCTGTTCAAGATAAACTTTCCTAAAAAGATACAAAATTGTGTCAAAATTACAATACAGTGCTATTGTAATAATAATTAGGATAGGCTTTATACTTACTTTCTGATCTCCACTAATAAAAACTCCATTAAATATAAATAAAACGAAAATTGTTTTCAAAAACATTTTGTGTGTTAAGTAACTAAAAATATCACAGGTTATAAAATGCTAGTATTTACTGAAAACTTTAAGCTCTTTATTATAAGTTTCTCATTTTTGCACTTTGGATGAAATTAACCGGTGTTTTATTAATTTATTTAGATTATTCGATAAACACCGCACACTTTCAACCACTCAAAGATCGATTGTCATTTTGACGTTTATTTTTTTTCAGAGCTTAGTCCAGCTGGCAAAGATCGCGTTTACTCCGGACAAAGTAGTTTAGATTATGATTTTTTATACCGCTTCCATCCGCAAAAGGCGGGAATAGCGTGTAACTGCGGAATTAAAGTTCGATAAAAAATACATATAAAAGACGGTAGCTTTTAATTAACGTTGATAAGAAATATTATTACAAGATAACAATTGAACTTGAAATCGGGCAACGTCTCATGGAGTTAGTGGTAGATTAGATAACAGCTGGCTTGAGCACATTTTTATATAGTACCTACGAACATAAAAAACATGACGTGATTATGCTCGGACTTACCTTGAAATAGGTGATAAAATGCACAATGACGCCCACAATGACTGCGACTACCACAGCGAAAATGATGAAAGTGACACAGATGCAGTTAGACACGAATATTCCGCCTTTTCTTCCATACTGGATATCTTCTGGTGTTTGGGATTCATACGCTAGGAACTGTTGCCGGCTCGTTGAGAGCGTCATGTTGTTAATTCATTCTGAAACAATTACGCTATTAACATAACGATAACAACACTTCATTCAGGTTTCTAGGTTAAAGAAACAAGGAGTTTAGCTGCCTAGGTACTAGGTACCTACCACTTTACCTAGTTAGCGTTACGATAGTGAAATGAGCGATGTCTACAAAACTAGCGTTGTTACCTAATGTTTTCGTAAAATCAATACAGTTAGTTGCCAATTAACTATAACGGGCTTTTATTGTAATTAAGTAGATAGCTGTCTGACGACCTTCACCTACCTAATTATTAGGTGCAAAAACTCTTAGTTTACATAATTATTTGTTTTCATTTTAATCAGACTAATAGTTGCTAACGGCTGTGAAGAAAGCCTTAGAATTCGTCACTGGCCATTCCTTCAACATTGAATTATTGAACTTCTTGGTAGGTAACTGTGAGTGATTTCCGTATTATCCGTGAATCATCTGACGTGATTTGCAATAATATCTTTACGATTACAAAGACACGTGATGTGTAATAGTAGTGGGTAGTTCATCGAATTGATTATTAGGAAATCACTGTGGGTAGGTAGATATTACCATGAGGGTAATTGCATAAAGATAGGCAGATACGTTACGTAGATATGTTGTGGTTACAATTAGTCTCATTATAGTTCATTTTGCTTCTAGTATGAACTGACTTTTGAATGTTTCAAACAAAGAAAATTCTTGGTTATGAAGCCGAGCATGGGGATAAGTTGAATTATCATTTTGGCATTTTTTAATGAATACTTAACAGTTTTTTGGGGACTTAACGAAGGTCTTGAGCCAGAAGATACCTTAGTGCTCATAACTCATAAGTATAAACGAGCGACACGTGCAAAAGGCAGAGGCCACTGCAGCAGTCGACGCTGGTCGATAGCAGCAGCCGCAGAGTGTCGACGTTTGCAGTTGCTGCATACACGAGCGGCGACGTGTCGACAGTTACCTAATTGTTCTTGTCGTCGGCGCGTGCCACTCGCGTACCTAAATATGAGCAAGTACCTTCGATAGTCTAAGTATGCCATACCAATAGCTGAATGGACTTAGGGCAGATTCGACAAAACAGTAATAAATTTTATCCGCGGAATAAGATTAATTATGAAAGTTTTCATATGGAAAAACTGTCAAAAATTCAAAATTTACTTTGAAGAGAAGGCTTATTCCGCGGATAAAATTTATTCCTGTTTGGTTAGATGTAGAATGTGTCTTAGATTAGAGTTCAATTGTTATTGCCCAGGGGCCTAAGTCTACTAATTTATAAACGTTACAATGGTCTCTCAATGGTGAGTTTTTGACAGTTTTTGTATGGCAAATCTGTCAAAAACTCACCATTGAGAGACCATTGTAACGTTTATAAATTAGTAGACTTAGGCCCCAGTACGAATGCGTCAACGGAACAGAATGTAAGGGTTAGGTAGGTATCATGCACTTCCGCTTGGTTGAAGGATCTGGCAGAACAGCTGCTCCGCCGAACAATCGACACTGTTGTTGAAAGCCAATGGGTTCTTGTTAATCATACGTCATGTCTTGTGGGAATTTAAAACCTACGCATCGTGTTATATCAGTAGCAAACTTACGCACGTGTGCATATCGAAGCGATAACGATGCAGGATGCGCGTGAGTTCTTATGCATGCGTTTTATTTGAATTGATTCAATGATCGTGGTGGATGGGAACTTTTTAACTGCGGTTTATTCTTGATTTAAATAGTTATGTTCCCATCTTGATATACATACTTGGAAAATACCAACTTCGTGGATTAAAAAAACAAAAAAAAATGGTTTCAAGTAACAATAGACTCCTATACAAAGAGATATAAAGACTTTAATTTATTATTCTGGGCAAAATGTGTTGGGCAGAAGAAATTGTCAGAATTGCGGAAAATATCTGGACAAGGACGCATGTAACCGTGGAAAATGAGAGAAGAAGAAAGTGGCTGATACCCAGCAGAAGGTGATTTCAGGCTGTAGGTAATTGCATTTTCGATGTACCCTTCACCAAGCGTTTAGTAGGCCGAAGGGTTAACACTGGACTCTTTAGTCTTATTGAAATAAAACCCATGCAGTACAGGCTTTGCTTAATGTATTTCTAGAAATGCAATATTTAATAATTAAAAGGTATCTAATTACTTATTTGCACGTAATCTAAGTAGGTCATTTCGTTAAAAAAATATATAGGACAAGATCAAGACTGCCATAGTAAATTAATACGTGAAAAGTATTTATTTTCTAAATCGTATCACTTTTCAGACAAACTGTACCGCTGCAGAATGCGTGTTGGACCATGCACAAGGAAGGGTTCCGTAGTTGGGATGAATTTATCCCAAAAACAAACTTAACATTGTAGTTGAAAAACATGTTCCCACATTCCAACTGCAAATGTAAGTTTGTACGCACAATTCTCTGTCAAACCTTCCTCGGATGACCGCATTAATTTGTGAAGCGTTCAAAATGTGACGAGATTTGTGGATGATTAAAAACAGTTGTGTCAATAACATTGACCATGTGTCGAGGTGACAAGTATGGCTGCTATCACCACGTGTAATGTGATAGTTCATTTATTTATAAAAATAAACAATTGAATCCCAAAACACGCCTGTTGCTCTCATATAACACGATAACATCTATTGTCATACAATTCTACATTGTAACCTTCATCGTCCTTTCAGTTGCAAATTAACATAAACCTGAACAAATTTTCAGGATTGACAGCCAACAGACGTCTGTATGTATGTCCGATCGTTTCTCAAAAACTGCTGCGTCTTTTTTGTTTTTAATTTTTGTGACATACGTTATGTCATTTTGGCAGGTTTTTTGTGAGAACTTCCTCCATTTGTTTAACTTTTTCAGGTTGTTAATTTGTGAGGTAAAATAATAAAAGATTAGGTAAAGAAGCGACATGGCTGATTGTTATTTTAAGAATGACTGGCCGTCGCAGCAGAAACAAAAACAGAAGTAGACAAAAAACATTATCCTCCTTCTGTGGCAGCCGGGTAAAAACAGGAGTAGGTACAAAGCATTCAAACTTTGAACTTAGACGGTTAAATCTGAAGGTCAATATAAAAACAGTTAACTTTTTCGATGACTTAAGATTATGACTAACAAATTTTTTCGAGGGGCATTTCACGTATTTTTAAGAACGTTCGCAATCGCATCTCATTCGCAATCTGTCAAAAATACAATCAATTTACCAACATTTTTGACAAGTTTGACAGATTGCGACTTGAATGTCATGAGGAATTTCTGCTCTTGAGGCGCGGCGTGTTGAATATGGGTTTCCCAGCAGATTTCACATTATAAAATACTGCTTAATAACATAGTAACACTAACATTCATCCAAATTATAGTCAGATACAAGAATACCCAGTAAATAGGTTGTGGAGGTCAGATAGGCACTACTGCACCTACCCCAATTGACAAACATTATCACTATAGAGTGAAAGAGCACAATATTTCCGCTTCGTAATTTGCATAGTTATTTTAAATTATATACTATATTGTAGTGATATATTTTATTGTACAAGTATTTTCTCATTATTGTATGTTTTTATTTAAATTTGTGAATTGTTTTTGTGATTGATGTAATTATTCTATTTTCTCTTCTACTGTTACACACGTTGCTACATCTCTTTTATCTACTTTCCTATCGCAGGTATGCTGGAAGAGATTTCTTTAGAAATAAACATTGTCTTTGTACGTATTTTTCTGTTCTTTTCTGTTAATATATGTGTGTATAAAATAAATGGCTAAATAACAATAAATAAACTTACGATTGATCGTAATTGTTTTCATTTTGACAGGTCAACAACATTCATTGTGATATTTAGCGTTGTTGGGCAGACAAATTATTCTAAGAAGGTACGATGCAATGCAACAACAACAGCCTTCAAAATGGTTCAGATTGTGATTGATCGGGTGTTACGCAATAGGGAATATGCATGTGATTCAAATAAGGGTCAAATATATTTTTTTAGAGACTTTATTGCTGCAGAATTATGTCTCCATCAATATTTTTGATTATAGTTTCTTTTTGAGCGTGTAATAAAAACATTTTAAGTGCAAAAAAACTGCGGGAAATTCAAATATTTGAAAAGCGACGCCATTTGTCAGAGCGAATGTGACGTAAAAATCTATGACAACTATAAAAAAGACAATGTGTTTTGTAGGAACGTTTTTGATTTGTTGTCATCGTTGTCATAGACTATGACGTAACACCAAGCCCGCCAAAACGGAGGGCGTTGAAGGTGCGCCAGTGTCGGTTGGCTATTTTAAACTTTTTTTTTTAAGTACTTTCAATTGCTTTTTGGAGTTGATTTTTGTAAACTATTTATTTGTCGATGTAAACTATCGAATAAAAAAAATACATGCATATTCCCTATTAGGGTGCTGGTATTCAGCTGCATCCGATTATACTGGAGTTGGAAGCCAAGCCGACCCTAATATAGTTGGGATATGGAAAGGCAATGGCAATGATATTAGGATACAATATCATAATAATCCTAATGTTCCCACTGCTGGGTCACAGGTGTTTTAAATTAATTCTATTGTTTCTATGCTGAAATAATTAAAAATCTATTATACATTGTAACAGCGAATCAATTTTCACGCCTGCCCCTAAGATCTAGGCCGAATATTTTTTGATATTCAGATAGCTCATGGAGTAAAGAGGTGCCATAGAGAATATGAGTCAAAAATCTAAAAAAAATAAAGTTAATCTGCGAACTTTCGCGGGTTAAAGCTAGTATTAATACAAGGTATTGTGAGAGTTCTGAATTAATAAAGTGACATGTGTGTCGTCAGCCGTTAGAATATCATGTGGAAACTAGAATCGTGTAAAAAAAATCACAAAAGATGGATGGAATTCAAAATCATGAACAGCAGTCTAATTGCATAACATATTTTATTTCTGATATCAATTCCGAAACGATCCCTACTCCGATGAATATTGTTTAAAGTTAGAGCCTATTAAAATATCAATATTAATCAAGTCTGTCGACTATGCAAATTAACTATTGTTGTCTAAGCAATTAACGGGGAGTTTAATTTAATTTTATAACCACATAATGAATAAATTCGTAATATCTTATTGTTTTCAGAAATAACGAGGGTTATGATGTGACAGTTATTTGGAAGACAATGTGTTAAAAACTATATAAAAACTAAACATACAGAAAATTCAATGCATTATTTTTTTGAAGCTGGTAGAACATTGACGACTCAGTCACAATTTTATGTTACCAGAATAAAAATCAAATTAGACAGCATGGAGCATATATCTTTAGAAAAAGGGGACGTCATACTGGGTATGTAGTTGCATATAGCTTTTTTCTGGGGTGGTGTAAGCAATTTTAATTATTTTGTGCAGGTAAACGCTGATGAAATGAAGCTGCCTAATGCCTATACATTGGATTGTAGAAGTAGAAGAGAACGTAAGGAGGAGAAGCGACAACGCGTGAATGAAGTGATCGAGGTGAAATTGCAGGATTTATTTCTCAAAATCGAGTGGATTAAGGCGAACGCGACAAGGGAGCCCGCGAAATTCAATTGATTGTTTTTTTTTTGTTTTTTTTTTTACCACAACGGGGAATCTCTTTGCCTGAATCTCACCTGATGGTAAGTGATGATCAGGCCGAAGGTGGAAGCGATTGTTATTTAGTGATTTATGATTTTAATGATATTTATGTGTTACCATCGCTTATCATATTTAGATCAACATACAACCTGACACTGGCCTGCAAAAATGTAATTTCGCGTGCTACCTTATCGCTACCCCCGTAATGAGAGGTGACGATGTGAGGATCTCACATCGTGGGCATATCCGTCATCTATTCTATCAATTTTCACACCTCCCTCTTAAGATCTACGCCAAATATTTTTTGATATTTGGATTGGTTGACCTAAAGAGGTGCCTTGTAGAACATGAATTAAAAACCTAAAAAAAAAACGCGGGCATTCTGCGGGCATTCTGGTGTGCAACAAGGAAGGACGACCATTGTAAACAATTACAGTATCAGTTACTGCAAAAACGACCTTGTGATACTCGGTAATGCGAACAATAATACGAGCAAATCGTTAAATTCAAAGAAATGTGTAATTACGATTTGTGTTGGCATTGTCTACAGGTACCATAGCAATCCATTTCATTCGGTTTTCTTTGACGATTCGTGCAGCTACACCAATTTGACCAATTATACGAGATTTTGTGTTCAGCCATTTACCAGTACATCAGGCCTTGTTTCCCCGAAGGGTTAGGCAGAGGTGTGCGGGTATTACATCCACAATTCGCCAGTGTAATAGGGGGCGAGCCTATTGCCATCAACCGGGCATAAATACAGGCTCCGGGCTGCTACTGACAAATTCCAGATATAAACTCTGAATAACACTTTGCTCGACCTTCAAATCAACGTCAGGTCGTATACTTCGTGTTGTCATCTGCCGTTATGCTGAGCTGAGGCTCTTTTGGCATTACAAGCATTGTTTTCTGTTTTTACAGGTGTTCCTTTTTTTGCTGCAATACCATTTTAAACGCATTTTTGTTTTTTTATGCTCAGCAGTAGCGCTTGAGACCAGTAGACCAAAGACGTATTTAGACATAATATATCAATAATAAAATTGTTTTGGTGACAGGAAGTCGCCCATGTTTGTGGAATGATGACACTTAACCCAAAGACTACCAGAAACTACTGCAACTAGGATTTTTGTCAACTCTCACCACAAACTGATGAGAGGGGAATGCGTACTCTATGATTTCTTCGGGTGAACTATGCCGAATCGAATGCCAAATAAACGAATATCAATTGATCGACCACTATGTACTTGTGGAGGCATCTACAACGCCACATGGGAAGTAAATCCTGCATCACGCAATTAGAGTTTACTGCGTGATCGACATATAAGACTATCTATACCTCTAAAGTACTAAGATCAGCCGGTCTATTCTGTAAAAATCTGACCGAGAAAACTAAGGTGAAGTGAGCTGTCACTCCACCTGCCGATCCATTCTGTAAAAATCTTACCGTGAAAACAAAAGTGAAGTGAGCTTAAAATGAGCTGTCAATAGTGTCAGATCATTTGCATAGACAGCTCACTTCACCAAAGCATTCAATTGACACTATTGACAGCATACTTCATCTCAGTTGTCACGGTGAGATTTTTACAGAATACATCGGCTGATACAATTTGTTTAGGGAGTTTCTTTCCCGCTCTTTCCCATCAAAACTTTGGGGCTCGTTAGCTTTACTGACTGATTCGTTGACAATTCATAAGTGCCTAATGCTTTGACGGTGTCTTTGAAAATACATAGTATTATTTCGTGTTATAATTTCAGTTACATAATATCTTGCGTGTACTCTGTCTACGTTAAAATCAAATTGCATGTCAAATTGGCACTCTGGGATACTTATCGGATTGGTTCCGTACTATGGTCAGTTTTGAAATGCTGCAGAGCAAAATAAACAAGTAAGTTGATGTTCCGTAACAATTAGAAATCCGTCAGTACCTAACTCGGAAGGTCAAGAAAGTACCTACTATTGTAAGTTTCATTAGAAATCTGTGGTTTCACTTAGGAAACAAAATAAATATCGGATTATTTATCCATATATTATTATTTATAAGTATAAAACCGAGCCGATTACCTCGTTGGTCTTGAAGTCAGAATACGATTTCTAAGCTTGGGGTTCTGCAGCTGCTATCTAATTGCGTAATACATTTTCGTAAACGATTAAAACTACTGTTTCATTTTGACAGTCCAACAACGTTCATTGCGTTATTTACGTTGTTGAGCAGATTTTTTTGAAGCAATGGATTAGCAATCTGTTTCAAAACGATGATTTGATCGTGTATTACCCATTAGGATGCTGGATTCTTAGTATACTCGGGTCGGTAAAACAGTAATTAGATTTTTGCATTAGGAATTTTCAGTAATGAGCCCCATTACATATCTGACGAAATACATATCCTTAGGTGTATGGTATATTGCGTCATACACATCTACCTACCTTTTCAGGGTAAGCAGGTGTGATGTTATGTTATTTATAAAACATAGTTTATTTTAAAACGTAGTTGAAACCCATAAATAATGTGATGTTAAACATAACGCAAAACGAGAGCCATTATGTTTATTGAAAACTAACTTTACGTAGTGTGGACTTTTATGATTTATATTGAATATAATATTTTGTTTTTAATGTTTGTAGTTTCAGTTAACATCATCATCTGTGGTTTTTTTATGTTTGAGGTTTGTTATCCGGAAAAGAATTAGTCTTGATTCTGGAGATTTATGTGTGGCGATCAACCGCGTTCATTTCAACCGCGTTCAAGAGCTGTCAGTGTCATCATTGTTGTGGAATATTGACACTGACAGCTGCTGAACGCGGTTGTGCGAGCAATTAACATTAACCCTGAGGCCTTAGTGTAAGTTTGTAAGTGAGTAAACGTAACTATCGCGTTTAGATTTGACTGATAGATCATAATGCTAAGAATATAAAGGTGAGAACAAAAATCTTAACGCAAACGCGATAGTTACGTTTACTCACTTGGAAACTTACACTAAGGCCCCTGCACTTGTAAACTGAGGCACACACTATTGTTGTTATTATTTTCACTTTTTTATGTTGTTATTTGTATTTTGTGTTTCACGAACTGTGTCCAAATAAAAATTATTCTTGCTTTCTTTATTTATCTATCTAGGTTTTGCTTCTTTTAATACTTTACTACATTCGGACGGAATTGACTTTTATAAAAATGGAGCGTTCCCCTTTATGTAGTTTAGTTGTTCGTCTTGTGAGAACAGATTTTTTTAAAGATTGTTAAAAGAAAATGATAGGGTCGATAAGGCTATCAAAATTAAAAGTGTCATTCACGTACCTACGCTACGGCAAGGCATTTCTTGTGGACAGTATTTAATGGCTGACATAGTTTTTTACCAAGAACGGTCTATTACTCTCGTTTATTTCGATAAAAAATAACTTGACCTTCAAATCAACACTACAACGAATCCTAAGATTTCAACCAATGCGATATAATAGGCAGAACAGCCATCGGCGGTCGATACCGTAGGGGTGTATCCAATGCGTCGCTGTGTCCAATGTGCATACGGGCACTCCGATAACAACGCAAAGTACTGCGGCGACTTTGTTATAATAAAAAATAAGGTTTAATTCCAGTGATATCTTGTGAGCAGTCTTTGGAAGAGAATGAATAATATTTGACGTTTTTTTGTTGGTATTTAGGAGTGGTTTCGTCAACAGTAGATGTAAAAATGCTATCAAAATTCCAATATCAGATTACCTACTAAATAAACTAAGATATCTTTGGAAGACTGGTTTAAAATACGTACGTTTGTGTGTTTACACATGTGTATGTTTACTTCGTGAGGAAACCGGTATGTCCTAGAACCGAAAATTCGAAGATATGCGACATCTACTAACCCGCACTGGGCCCGCGTGGTGGAATACGGCCCACTTCCTCTCTCACAGAGAGGAGGCCTGTGTCCCAGCTGTGGGGAACATTACAGGAGGATACACCTTTATTGTTGCAAGTGTTGCAACTGACTTGCTAAGATAATGAAGATAGGTAGGTATAGGTTCTAACTAAACTAATCAATTTAGATCTACAGGGTCGAAATCATCAATGGCAGTAAATCAATTGCTATCGATTTCTTTTGCAGTAATATTGTCAATCGCTTCAATTGCATTTGGTAGATGATCAATTAGCTCATCAATCACGTAAAAATTTACGATGGCAATTGATCGTTTCGGAGACCCTTTAAAGGCACGTACGTAGGTACGTACATACTGGTAAGTTGTCTTAGAAATTGTATTGTTAAAGTCGCGTCGCGCTGTCACGTCGCGCCTGTTTGTGGGAGCCTTAAACGCATAATATTATAAAGAAATTATTTTCAAGTAGTATGCTAACCATACCTACTCATCCATATTTCCAATAATCACCCATGGAAAATGCCAAGCATCAAACAATGTATCCGTATCACTAAACTCTTTGAGAACCCGCATCGAAATTGATCAATTTCGTTCTCAAGAGGAAGGAATAGGTGTGGGAAAGTTAGCTTCTTATTCCTTCCTAGAAGTTAAGAGCGAGTGCGGGATCTTAAAATATATGGGAAGGGACGTTAAGAACTGTTGGTAGAGGATTGTTAAACCAATCTAGCATCCATCTTCTTTCAATTGCCTCTGTCTGATGGTAGAGTGCGCACAAGATAAGTTTGCGCGCTACTGGTGGCGCTGGCGTGCTTAATTCTATACTGTTATATTTAAAATATAAAATTCAATATATATGAATATAAATTAATTAAATAATTATTAATTTGACCTTACATAAACTATAAGACGGCGGTATACATTTAGTTCCGATTTCAGCCGCGAGCAGACTTATCTTGCGTGCACTTTATTTATGAGACGAAGAGGTGGCAGTGTCCTGCCTTACGAAATTTTCAACTCGTATTTGAAAACATTAATCATGAGTTATCAATCTTTCATATAGTTTATCGTCATAATTGGAAAATTTTGACGTCTTCCGCTAGTTTTCCGGAAAAAACAGGCTTGTCTAACAGGCAATTAGTATCACTTAAAGCATTGCGCATAGCACGTTCGAAGATTACAGCTGCTCATGTAGTGATATCACCTACTTGAGGACAATAATTCATTTCCCTTATTCTACCGTTCGTTGGCGGGATGCAGCATGCACTTATACCTACGCGGCCTATTTTGCTTCATGATGGGTCCTCAACGATCAACTTATCAGTATCCTTGTTGAAATGAGTTGATTACCTTCACTTTACGGTAGTTTAAATTCTGCTCATACATATTATCTAATTTCCTCTTCTTTGGGAACTTCTACTTTCAAACGTTATTAATTCATCTATTCCCAAGTTCATTTAGTCCCGGCTGTCATTCGTGGATCTCTGACAGGCGGGTCGTCGAAATACTAGTGTTCAGCTGCATCCGGAAAAAGGACTTTGGAATCATCATCATTATCATCATCTGCCTAGTCATGATAATGATTCCAAAGTTGGCGGGATGCGGCATTCACTTATATCATATATGTCTTTGCTTCTTCTTTGGGAAATTCTACTCTCAAGTTATTTTTCCTTTCACTTATGTGGAATAAAGAATGTGGGGTGTTGGAATGAGATGCAACACATCATTCACTAATATCTTCGCGGGTTATTTCTCTTCATGACAGGTTCTCGACCTTCAACTAGCTAAAATTAGCTCATTAACTTCACTCTATTGCAATTTAAATTCATGAGCAAAGGTCTCGTGATCGTCTTAGGGAATGCTTTCGTCTAAAGTTCTTTTAACGTTTGTTACGCCACTTATCTTCTTCCCAGCTAAAGCACTAGGAAGTGGTGAAAGGCGGGCGTTTTGGGGGACTATCCTAGGTAATTTTGACGTTCAAAAAGTGCTGATTTTAATAAATGACTATTGATTTGGACTTTAAAAGGGAGTTAAAGGCGGAAATGTTTACGTATGGCAATCCGAAGCAGTTGCTGGATAAACTGTTTGTCAGTTAGCAACGATACTTGCGAGGGTTGGATAGCGTATAGCTTGCAAGATTTAGGTAGGGTGCATCTAATGCTTCTTTTTTTTCATCTAACGTGTCCCTGCACGCTTAACATGACCACCGCAGAAACGGGTTTTGTCGACGGAAGAATAGACAAAATGACAGATAAATAATCGCAATCTGTCACTTTGTCTATTCTAGACAAAACCCGTATCTACGGTAGTCAAACTACGCGTGCTGGCTGATTACTCTTTAGTTTCATCATCATCTCCGCTGAAAGTTTTCCACTGATGCTATGACTGACTGTCTGTTTGGGGCTATAGCTAACTAACACCCGGTTTATGAACAACTGATAAATTCAACTAACACGCTGTCATAGGTATATCAGCTTTTCAAAAACCAAGTGTTCATAGGTTTTGCCCGACTGTTTCACAGCACTAGTTTCAATAAAGTAAACCCTGCTTTTAGAAAGTTTAAGATGGAGAAATTCCTCATTTAGGTTACTTTAATGTCAGTAAACTGTACTATTATATGTATTGGGTAAAAGGATAAGTTTTTAGCGGTATTGCCCAAGGATTGATGTTGGATAGTTTAAATGTTAATCGCGCGGTAAACCCTTATAGCGCGATGCAGGATTTGTGACGTCAGGTCTTTGATGCGTAGTTCACATGTGGCGATGTAGATGCCGCCACAAGTTATATTATAATTTAAAACATGTAGCCTACTTTGAATTGTTATGATGACATTTATGGAAGTGGTTAACGTATGTGTCCATTGTAAAATGGTTTCATAACAATTAACAATGACATTCAATATTATTTTTAAATGATTTTCCTTCTGTAAACAGTGTTATTTCCCTATCATTATAATTTTACCTCATATTTCATTGACTGTGGGTACAACTTTACTAAAACAACAATAAAATCTAAGTGATTACTACGATTAACAGCAGGGGGGCAGCCAACTTGGCGCCAGTATCTACTACCAACTTTCAGAAGGCCAATTCTCGTACTTAAAAAACGTTCACATTCAAGTCGCAAACTGTCAAAAATGTTAGCAAATTGATTGTATTTTTGACAGATTGCGAAGGAGATGCGATTGCGAACGTTCTTAAAAATACGTTAATTGTCCCTCTGGTATAAGCTTCTGATTTCAAATACATTTCTTTTACTGCAGCCACCTTGGCTGCAATAAGATCCTAAGATCCTTCACCGCCTGTATTCTGATCAAGCGGAACAGGGACTAGAACATTTAAAACCTTCTTTTCTTATGCTTCTAACGCCCGTGTCGAGCTACGTGCTAGCTGACATGGCACATAATTTAATTTAATGTTTTGTGTTGCGTAATCTAAATTATTTTGCATATTATTGTTTATAATCAAGTTGTTTTTAACTGAACGGACAGCTGTGCTGCTGGCGAGTTTGTTGTCAGACTTTCGAGCTTCTGACGACCTGTAATGACTGTCAAAGATCCACGAATGCCAGCCGGGACCAATGGTTTAACGTACTTCCCGAGGTACGGAGGAGTCTCCAAATGTAAAGATGGTCACGCATCCACGGACCAACCCCGGCTGCGGCTCGTGCGGCTGTTATTACTTAGCCACGAGCTCCTCCTTCTCTAAACAATAGCGCTGCCTAATAGTTAAAATACTCCAGAAACAAAACCATACAGAAATCTGTCGGTGTACTACTTTTCCAATACAGGCGTGAAAAATACTAAATTACGTATCGTTTACAAGTATTTGTTTGGTAAATATAGTGATGATTGCATGGGGCTACGAATAGATTAATTGAAAGGCTAATTGAACCAGATGGCCGAGAAATATGTGGGTAGGTAGTTGTATGGCAGAACATCCACAAGATACATGAAATTCTTTTCATCGCTGTGGAAATACCTTTCGTTGAAAATGTTTAGTGTGTTTTGGGACAGTTTGTTTAAGTATATGGTCTGTCTGTATTTAGACGCAATATTGAAGTTATGGGTTTCGTGCAGCATCGATGGTGACTCGAGTCATGGCTAGTGTAATATGAAGCAATGGATTTACAATATCCTTCAAAATCATTCAGATTTTGATTGAGTGTGTTTTGAAATTTGGGCGCTGGTTCAATCCAATGACAGTGCAGTGATAGTAATAGGAAAATATAGTTACTTAATATAGAAGGTCATTCAACACCACATGAGGTAAGTAAACATACCTAACAATTTATTTATTTAAATATAAAATACGTTCGTTCAGCTGCAAGTTATATGAACAATTGCACAAAACAAAAGGTTATAATGTAGGGTAGAACTGTCTGTTAAGAAAATCGTACCCACCTTTATCTCACAAATGACGTTTTTATGATAATTAGTTATTTTCTTTTTTTGTCGTTATTACTACACTTTTACTTGGTATCATCAATTCATCACACAACACAACACACATTTTAGACAAATTATACATATTTTTAATACCAGTATTTTCAAAATATTGATTTGTAACTAACAAAATGCTATCGTCAAATTAAATGATACCGATTTAAACAGTCAAGTGGCCAAGTCAACGACCTTATTCAAATAACGTAAGTAAATGAATTACATTATTCATTTACTTATTCTTTAATTAATTTAATACTATATTTTCTAACTGTTGTTAGCTGGCAATTGTTTCGTGATCGAACAGTAACTGATTCATTGAACGCAAACAGGACATTGAAGGTAATAATCACACAGTACACGCTAATAATGATGTTAACATTATTATTCAATAATGCTTTTCATTTTTGTTACATAAAAATAACTAAAATCGACCAAAAACATTTTAATAATAAAAATACATGAAATGAATAAAACCTACCGTCACAGTCCAGTGTGAAGATCCAAAAAGAAAACACTGTCACTTCCAAATCCAATAAAAAAAAGTAATAAACACAAAAATTCTTGTTGAGATTAAAAACAAAACATAATTCGAAATTAAAATAAACCGAACAGCGAGCGTGCACGACTCCAATCTATGGCGATATGAACCATTCTACGTGAGTGTAATTTACGTATTCAGAGACCATTATTAGTTGATCCCTAGCACACCTGTGTTCAAAACCACAGCTGTATCAATATAAACTTGTATGTAGTGAATCGCGAGTTCTTTTTAACTGGCCAATGAATGCTGAGGAGTATGCTACCGTTGACCTTGTGCCGTAGTTTTGTCTACCGAAGACGTAACAAAAATCTACTTATCATAATATAATTCAGGTGGAATATTCGCGATGATGATTTTTTTGTCGTTAATAATTTTAGCATTCATTTATTTCTTAGGATTATAATATGATAGACAGGTAGGTGTCTTGCGGTGGGTAATACCAAAATAAAAATAAGCAGAATAAGGCTTCATCGGAGATGAAACCGCAACCGTGTTTTTTTCACTTGATTTCTTTATCGTTCTAAGAAAGTTTAACGATGACGAATACCTTTTCGGTTAAAAACAATTAGTGACGACGATGTAACAGGTTTTTTTTATATTCTTTAACCGTCTGCGAGAGTAAAAACTCCGTTGCTTTTGCACATATTCTTTTTATGAATCATATCCGGCTTTTTGGCTTGCTGCTTTTGCCCCAGTTGGTCTTTCTCTTGTAAGGTGTTGCACCACAGATTAAGTAACACCACTCTGCACTAATTAGGTTTTAACAGCTGGATTCTGGGGCAGCAATTACTAGATATTTTCTTTGCTTAGAGAACATTTTCTTTTTCAAAAAATAAAATAGATACTTTATTGAAAGTCATTTCACATTTCTAATACTAGGTACCTTCAGAACATAATGTTTATAAGTACGTCTACGTAGGTATTAGAAATATTTTAAGAACGCATGGTGACATACCAGTTCATGCATTTTTGCCTTGATGTTATAATTACCTTATATGCCCAGGTATATATAATCAATGAGGCTTAATCAGGACCAGCGACTCAAGGTACACAACCTACTTTCTGATTATTCGTTTCCTCATAACTGTTTATCGCGATTAATCTCGAGACATACAGTAAATCGCACGACTTTACACGGTAACAATAAGACATCGACAGTGTCTTTATTTCGTTGAAGTAAAGGCAATATTCGTGTTTCAAGTATTGCACTGAAATGCGGTTGAGTGTACAGTGCGTATGCGTCTGCGTGGGTCCCAATGTATGGAACCTACGCTTTGTTTAACTAAACTACTAATTTGTGAAGTGGCCCAGGTAGGTGATGATTTGTGTCATTGTGATTAGAGGAAGTAAGTAATAATAGAATATTTTTTGTTTCTGGGTAAATGGGCATCTCTTCAAGGTTGTTTTTATTATGTTTCGTAGTGTTTGAATGAATTTTTGTTATGTATTTTTCTGGTGTACAATAAAGTATAGTAGCAGAACCTATAGTACATTACTGTCGCGGCCTGTAACAAGGGCATTAATGGATGATCGTGAAACTGTGGGCCTATGCGAAGCGAGGCATACGTACTTGAGTCCATCAATACCTGGTTGCGGCCAAGGCTTGTATAGTACTTTTCTTAAAAAATGCGCGGAAAATCAAACTAAGTAGGTACATTAAGTATAAATTCCAGAATTAATGCCGTTCATTTGTTTCTTCTTTACTTTAAACAGCTGCATTTGCAAGCCAAATCGAAATTTAAATAAAATCTTTGATAATTTACCTCCTTGGTTGCCATGTGTTGAAGTAAAAATTTCGTTCCATTTTTATATAACACGATAGATAAGAGTTTTAATAGTAATTTATTCGGCCACTAAACACGACAGATTTATGAAATTTCATACAAACATTGCCGGCCGGCCGCTCGTATTCGACCAGTACACCAATTTCGATTTATCTCGTAGAAGGTTGTCAAAAAATAATGCTCGAATCCCCAAGCATGTTTGAATTATGAAAAATATACTTATTAGGTAAATTCTGTTTGTAATTTTAAAAAATATTTTTCAAATCTCGTAATTCAATTGAAATCTTTTAGGTACTCCAGCCAGATTCCCTGAGGCAAAATCTAATTAAAAACGAAAAGGGTTCATTAGAAAAGTTTTGAAAATTTTACTTACTATAATATTTTCCCAATTTTCCTATTTCAAGTTAATTAATTACCTACGCGTTTTGAGTTATTAACGAAAGTTTCTAAAAAGATTAAGTACCTAAGTATTCACATTTCTTTCCTTAATTTTTTTCCAATGGTTTTCCATGAATCGATTGTTGTATTTGGCATCCACAACCAAAATAAAAAGAACCCACTGCGTGGCTTTGGGTAAAAATAGATCCCGTAAACATTTTCGACCATCGATTGGCTCTCGAACGTATTGTTATGAAATATCTAGCTCCAGTATGAAAACTGTGATCTTCTTGGAATTTGCGGGATGATAATAACTGCTGTTTTATAATGCATTTACGTAGAAGATTTTGTATGGATCTGGCCTAATTAGTCATCTAATCTTCCGGTGTTATAAAAGGTGACTTTCTGTAAAGTCACTATATTAACCTGCACTGGGCCGTGGTGGATTGCGACCCAATCCCAATCTTAGGGATGAGGTCAATTCAGTGAGTGGGGACATTAGTTCTTAGTGCTGGGAAACGGATGTGAAAGCTTATACAAGGTGATATTCTATCAATGACAAAGATGATGGAAAAGTAAAAAAAATATATGGAACTGACATAAACATCTTATGTCAATCGCGCTGAAAGTCGTTGTAGAAATACGAAACGCTTTGAAAGCCATCGCTACTTTTCTAGGCCCTCTGTTACATACATACACATACATAAACTCACGCCTTTTTCCCATGGGGGTAGGCAGAAACTACAGAACGCCACCTGCTACGATCCTTAAAACTCCTTTTGCCTCGTTAACGTTCATACATCTGGTCATACACGTACGCCGGTTGCGAGTACTACGCGCCTGACCTTTCTGAAGAACATCCCCAATAAGGTCACTATATGTTTCCACTCACAGTTGCCTTGTAAATACATTTTGTTAGTCGCCGTTCATTCATCCCCCTCTGTTACTTTTATATAATTAGGTACCCTACGTAGACAGATTAATGAGGTTTTACATCAAGAACAGACTAGAGTCTACTGCTTTCTTACACACTCACTCACTATACTGTGATTATGTTAAGAAAGAAAAGAAAGAAATAAAGACAATTTTTTTAAGAAGAATATGTATTTATTATTTTAAAATTTATTTTGTTGTTTTTTTAAGATGTATGGAATATGTACGGATTTGAGGATGATGCTATTAAGAGTCTACTTAAAGATAATAACAATGTATTACGTATATCTTTAATAAGGAAGGATGCTGCTTCCTCAAAGGTGATCGTTAGTATGAAATTCCAGCCGTTATCAGTACTTAGCTGCTAATGTGATAAAAATTGCGCGTCTGCCCTTGGTAGCAAATTATGTAGGAAATGTAGGAAAGTCTCAGCTCATGAAGTACAGAGTGAAGTGTTATTAAATAGAACCTTAAGAGGGTGCATCCTAAAAGTTGGCAACGTCGTAAATAGCTGTCAAATATTTACCTGTTTCGATTAATTTGGAAATAATACTGTATGGAAATAAGAAATGTGGCTAACCAATTGACTAGAATATTAATAATGAATTGCAATTATAACATTGAATTTGATGTTGTACCCGTTTTAGGTGAAAAAAAGGCATTTGGAAAGTTACCAAATACTTTTTTTACATCTAAAACTAACTATTCGGTGTTACGATATTAATTATTGCATTTCATAATTAATATTCTAGTTCGCTAGTTAGCCACATTTTTTATTTCCAAACAGAAATATTATCAAATTAATCAAAACAGCGAAATATTTGACATCTATTTGCGACGTTGCCAACTTTCGGAATAAACCCTCTTAACAAATAAGTTACATGAACAACTGCCGATCTAGATCTCACCTTGAAAACATAGGTGAAGTGAGCAGGAAGATATCTGTCAATTGTGTCAAATCCTAGTGTCAGAAATAGACCGGCTGTTAAAAAGTTTAAAGTTTGGAATTGGTTTCCAAAGGTTTCGACAATTTAATCGCTTTAGCCGGTCAAACATACTCCATGTGTTCGTTTTAGAGTCCTTATGAGACAGAAAACAGAATGCACCTCTGCCTCACCATTAAAAAACAGGAATGATGACACTACACGGCAAAAAATTTGTTGGGTTTGTGAATTCAGCCTTTACTCATGCGCCAAGGTAGCCAGCCAAGATATTGCTGATCCTAATGATCATAATTCTGTAAAGCCATATTTCTTACGGTCGCGTTCATATTTTAATCAACATACAACGAAAATTTGCATTTCGCGAGCTGCCCTGACGCTTCCACCTCAAGACCTTTCATTGAGCTGTCAAAGGCTTGCGAGTGTTCCCATACAGGATGAACATTGAAGCATAATTAGTCACGGATGATTTAGTATGCTTGGTCTAATGCCAATGTTCGCCTTCTTTAAACAATAGCTAAGATATTATATGAATATATTAGCTGAACTACCGATCTCCTTGGTAAACGACCCTGTCTTGTTCCTCGACTGCTAAAGCATATGAATTTTAATTATATTGGCTCTCCCGTTGGTCTAGTGGTAACATACGCGACTGCTGAGCATAAAGTTCTGGGTTCCATTCCCAGGTCGGGCAAAGTGTTATTAGGTTTTTCCACCAAGAATTTCTAAGAACTTTCGGTTTCTGGGTTTTAAGTCCGGTTGATGGTTCACAGGCTTCCTTCCTCTGTTATTACATGGCGAAATGTGGATGTACCCACTGTTAGGCTCAATTTACACTGAAATGGCAGCGGCCGGCAGGGACGCGGCGAGCAGTTTTAATGACAAGGCATTATAAACTCTATGTACAATACCAAAAAATAAACATACGCTTGAGCGAGTCAACTCGCGCCGCCCGCCGCTGCCGCGAGACTACACGAGCCGCCGCGAGGCCCCGCGCGGCGTTTTCTATTCTATCAAGCGTATCTATATTTTGTTTATATTTTTTCCTCACAATTATTGATGAGGAAAATCTATTTATATGTTTTCATATATACATAAATACCGGGAAATGCAATTACATAATGTATGTACTATTCTACAGGTCAAGTTCAATGGGAATGGTTCACGCATCTCACATACGTACATACCATTATGTATTGGTACGGTCGGCAAAGAAAGTGGTCTAATATTTTGGCATCATTTCCTCGCTACTAAAAATATCGCTATGGTTGACTCGTCAGTTTAAACCAGGAACGTGTGAGTGACGTCACAATTACCATCATCACCATTTTAGGGTCCACTGCTGGAGGAGGGGTTACCCAAAGATTGCCATATTAGGTACGATCGGTGCCTCGTCTTCCGCAGGGTATTCTCGAGTCGTGACGTTCACCGGCTATCTAATTGCGTAACACATTTTCGTTAACGATTAAGACTAATCTGTTTCATTTTGACAGTTCAACAACATTCATTGCGTTATTTAAGTTGTTAAGCAGATGTTTTTTCGAAATTATGAAGCCATAGTTTAGCAATCTGTTTCAAAACGATTCAAATTGTGATTGTTGCCTTGGTAATTTACTATTACATTTAATCTTGTTATTGAAAATGTACATATAGTTATATCTTTATCTATAAATATTAAACATTATGGTCATTTTTCGTGTCTGTGTGTTTGACCGCGTTGTGGTTCTAAACTACGCAATGGATCTTGGTCACAGATTAATTTTATTCAGATGATTCACTCCGAATTTTAGGTATGCAGCTACAAGCTACGCGTCGGGCTCGATTTGTCGAATTCAGTGAGCATAACGTAGTCAGAAGAAGAGTTACGCGATAGAAAGAGAAACAACTTCTAGGTGAATATAACTGTAGGTAAAATCAACCGTAGGAATCATTGCAGCGCTGATTTGCTGGATTTGTTTTCTCCTCTACCTATCGTTATTTCTCCTGACTTTATTCTGTTTATATGTATGTATCTATGTATTTTTTTTTTTCAAGTTATCTGTCCACCACCATAAGTTGACTGGTAGAAAATGCCTCAGGCATTAAGTCCGCCTTTGTACAGTATTTTTTTTTACTTGTGCATAAAGTTTTAATAAATAAAAAAATAAAAATTAGAGCTGTGCGACATGAATTGCACTTTATTGTGTCGTAGCAAGAGTCGCTTTTTATTTAAATGATTTTGCGGAGGGAACTATCTGTATTCATCTGTGCCTTACCTTGGTTTGTCCGGAGGAAGGTGATGGCATTCGTGATACAGGGTAATCCTAGTACGAGTGCCAAAGCACTCCTTTGATACCTAAGTGCACTTTGTAAAAGACCAAATTTGTATTTAAGGAGATTTACTGTACCCATTCTTCCAGTAATAAAGATATTTTTTTTTTTTTTTTTTTTTCTTGATGTAGTTTTCATCATTTAGAGAAATTATTCCGGAAAGTTTATGAGTAATACATTAATATTAAACTTACATTTATTGAAGAAATGTCGATGTTTTGTCAAGTCGTAAAAACCGTGCAAAGCAGAGACAAACTTAAACTTAGGAGGAGACCACTTTTGGGCTGACTGTACAATGAATCTGTTCCGAGAGTCGACTCGTTGCGTTGAGATTTTAATTAGAAAATTACTTTGATAGCTGCTCGTTTGTCACGAATGCGTCACTTGTCACTCTAGCAATGTAAAGTGGACCTTATCGTTGTAATTGAATCCTTTTGTCATCGTTTCTCACTTGATGGTAAGGGATGATGTGGTTGACGATGGTGTACGCTTGCTTAGAAGTAATCTTTTCAATCCAGACTTGAAGGCTCTTAGATTATTAAGCTTAGGGACACTTGAAGGATAGTTGTTGTTATTGAAATTGTTATGGCATGTTATGAAGAAAGAAAGAAAGAATAACGTCCGTTATGGTCTTTCTAAGGCCCTAGTTATAACAAGTGCCCGAAGCGCGCGTCTTGTTCGCTGCATTTTAGCGCTCAATAAAATTGTATGAATTTCTATGTACCTAATGAATTACATGACGCGCGCCTTTGACGGCAGCGCTTGATATAATTGGTTACATCGAAATTCGCCTGTTATAACTAGTGCCTAATGGTTTATTTTTTAGCGAATCACTCTCGCTGAAGTGCCTATCTGTGGCTTGAGAGACACAGCAACAGTGCTGATCCACAAATTTTATCCTATAAAGCATATACCTAACCATAAATCACCATTGTTTTCTGTATCATTTAGGAGTATAAGAATGTATGAGGCTTGAATGTGTGTATATAATGCGGAAGCGATTACAGGAATTTTTAAACTCAACATTTCCCGCAACTTTCCCCAAAATGTTGAACCTTCCATTATCAATCATAATGAAACCACAAAGCTACCATTAAATTTTTATTAGCTGCACGTAAAGTCATTAACATTCATTAAAACCGCAACAAATTAAATTGCAATCTAAAACGACTTTACAGACAGTTTACGATTATTTAATTGTTATTTACTATCGTTGAATCATCGTCCAACAAAATAATTATTTGTACTTTCTCTATTTATTAGGGATGGGCCTTCGGTTTAACTGAACTTCGGCAGTTTGACCCGAAATGCACCCAGCATTCGGCCGAAATTCGGAGCAAATGCCGAACATTCGAATCAAGAAAATATTAAAATACCACAACTATTTTAACTGATTTAATTAAACTAAATCATTGAAATAAAATCATCATCTATTTAATTTATTGTTTGTTAATTTTTACTTAATTAACAATGAAATGTATTTTAAACATTATCAGAATTTTGGCATCTAAACATTGAACTAATTATCGCCACCGCCGGCTAACATACTATTTTAATTTTTATAATTTAAAAGTGTTATATTATATCTTATTATGTACTATACTGGTATTTACAATTGACCCAGGGCAGGTTATGGTGCAAAAAAACCCAATAATTCTGCGTTATCTGGCAGGAGTTAGTGAAAATAACCGATTTTAATTTTCCCCGGGTATTCAGCCGAAGTTGGTATTCGGTCCAAACTACGTTCGGCCCTTTTTTTTTTTTTTATCCACAACGGGGAAGCTCTTGGCCAGAATCTCACCTGATGGAAAGTGATGATCAGGCCGAAGGTGGAAGTGGAGCCTTTCCTACCATTTATGTGTCTTCCTCCAGTGGCCGTGTTTTATTGATAAGATAAATTCTCAAAACAAAGTCTCTCATAGTCTCCCGCTATGCCAAACACTCATTTGTTACATTAGCCATTTTTTATTTTAAATATTTTATATTATATCTAACACTGTTTACATTCAAAGTGCATACTACCCGGGACATGTACTAATAATATTTTGGCAGCATCACATCCGATGTTATGTGCTTTTGTGTCACGCTTTGTTCTCATCTTTGATATATAGGTCAATAAATGCCCTCTTCTGAACATGATCTACTTAGAGATCTGAATATTGCAACGATGTTTGTCTATAGTGTGAGCCTTATGAAAGGACATGGACAAGAATGCTATGTCACACAGAAAAATCCAGAGTATAATTGGATCTCACCTATCACGTTGCACCACAGATAATAAATTGAGGAACTATGAAGATCGTCTACGCGTCTCTTGAGGATAGTGTGCAGAATCCTAGAAGCCGTCTTTGGTCGTCTAAATAAAGAAAAACAATTTTTTATCTAGATCTACTTAACAGCCGTGGGAAACTTTTTTCCTAGCCACCACCAATTGGATGGGTGGTCGGACCAACTATGTACGTACGTACCAAATTAGCACAATCCAAGATGTCTTCCCGTGCTTCCTGCATTCTTCTTCCCCATAACTCATCCTCACGAATAATGCGTGATAGGAGCATTGAAAACAAATTGACGGTACAATATGACGCGTAAATAACATTAGCAATAGAGTGTAAGAGGTTCACAACAGTTGAATCGTCAGTGCAAATGAGGCATATCCTGCTCACAATTGAGGGGGACCAACGCTTGGGACACTACAGTGGCAATCTGCACACGTTCAACCTAACACGTAAGTATAACTCTTTGGTTTAAATCCTTTTTATATTTTTTCTAAATCCTTTTCCTAATTCAAATATTTTTGACGGAAATTCTGGCCAGTGCTTTTTGGGGAGGGTCTGTAAAGTTTTTTTTTTCGGGTTAGATTTTTGATTGTCCTTGGAAATAGGTTACTATTGTGGACCAGTAACCCCTTTAGTAATTTGCATTGTTATGTCCTCTGGGCGTTTGCTTACACGTGCAGGGATGTTGGTCTTTTGTTGAAGAATGTGACTTTCAACTTAACCATGCAGTTAGAATACTGAGGAGGTTTTTGTGCAGAAATAGGCTGTTAGGGTTTTATTGGGCAATCGCTGCAAAAGAGGTCACATTAATAAGGGCAATTTGCTTACTCAATCAAGCATCGTAGTTATTAAAATCATTTTGATTTGCTTATTCCTCGAATAGACGTTTCATTTTCTATTGTATGTTTATGCTTTCGATCAAATATTTTAAAATTATTTTTTTCCTGTCGATAGACTACGATTATTGATAGCAGTGTGTTGTAAATGGATTGAGACTGTTCTGTTATGCGTCCTGATCGAAAGCGAACGCTGAATGCTGGAAAAAAAAACTTTTTTAATGTTCTCTCTGATAACAATAATATCCATTTCACCAGACATACATAAACGTACGCCTTCGTCTAGACTAGAGACTTCTGAGAGACTAAAAAAATCTTGTAGATATTTTAATTTTTTTCACCTATTTGTAACTTTGAAATGTCAACCCATACAATTTCAATTGAGTTAATTATTATAAATAGTCTATGTGTGAATCTACTCAACCCTTCCTTTAGTCAAGTTTTCAAGATCACGATTATCTTGATACCTATCCTATTGGCAAGACAATTCTTTGCAAGCAGTATTATCAGTTGAGACATCAACATTTGGTTTTAGAAGTGGACTGAGAAAATCTTAAAATTATGGTTGTTAGACATAACCAAACAAAACATCGAAATATTATAAAATATTTATTTGGTGTTGTGTTTATAAAATGTCCTACATTAGATGTCACAATAGAAGTAAAAAGAGAAGATGAAAAATATTTCAAATGAAGAATAATAAAAATGAAATATAAAAAGAGGTTTTATACCTTCTTGTACGCTCTAACAGTAGAGAATTTATTCATTTTAATTTTAAAATTTGTTTTCCGTATTATCTTTTTAGGTTTTAATAACAAAAAGAAGACGTAAAGACAACGATGTTGGGCCACGTCCTTCCATTAGTGTGCCTGTGCCTCCGAGTCGCGAACTCTCTGCCGCCGGATAAGGTACGTGACGACATATCCTGATTGCCTCCTTGTTAACTTATATTGACGCGGATTACAGTATATGTAGTATACTACATAATATATTTACAGAGTAGATTGTAGGTACAAACAGTACAGGTAACATTGAAAGAATGGTGATGACTTTGTAAGGGTTTTTAAACCGGTTTCTGTGTTCGTTACACATGATATCGTGCATAACCCTGCATTTCCCGCAGGGATATTTTGCAGATTTATTGCAATTCATGTTTGACTTTGGTGATCCTATATGGTCCTAGGAATTTTGGTTTCAGTTTGAGTCCTGGACCAAACTGTGTTCTCCGTATCGCTACTCGATCTCCTTCTTCATATTTGGTACTTTCCTTTCTTTTCTTAAGGTGGATGCACCAAGTTAGCCCGCGAAATTCAAATTTTCTTGTGTTTTTTGCAATTTGCAGGTCAGTGTCAGGTTGTATGTTAATAAAAATATGATTTGCGACCGTAAGAAATATGGCTTTATAGAATTATAATCATAAGAATCAGCAATACAACTCCTTAAATTAGAATAATCCTCAAATGTCATGATTTCATGAAATAGTCATTCAATAGGATTATATGAACTTAGAGAGTTGTATTGATGATTTTTATGACTATAATTCTATAAATAATAATAAAGATTCTAGGCTGCTGTTATGAGAACTGCCAAGACGGCAGAAAATAAATAAATTCTTGTCTGCATAACAGTCTTTTGCAGTGATCGATTACTTAAAAAAAAAGTAACGTTAACTTAACAATATACTTACGTTGTTATTATAAGTGTTTTTAGTATTGTCACGCGTCAGTGATAACGGACAATAGTCGTTTTTTTATTCTTATTTTGTAAGCAAAAAAATTATGTATTTCAATTTTTTTACGTCTTTGTTGAGTTAACACAGGTTCATCTATTACTTAGGTAATAGTGCGCTCGCGCATCCAGCTTAAAACGAGCATTCAAAAGTACTTATTTTATTTGGTGTAACTATTGGCACAGTATAATAAAGTAACAGTATTAGGTCTTGGCAGGGACCTTGAAATAATTACCTACGGCCGCTCGGTAGATAAACCTTCCGCGTCCGTGCGTAATTGCCGCGCACTCGAGACTGTTGCGTGCTGGTGATACATTTTTGAAGCCGTAGCCATCCGTAGATGGGTGACCATCTTTACATTCCGGGAACCCTCCGTGCCTCGGAAAACACGCAAAGCCGTTGGTCCCAGCTCAATTCTTAGATCTTTGACACTCGTACCGGGTCGTCAGAAACCCAAAAGTCTGACAACCAGTCTCACTAAGGGGTATCGTATTACCAAGTTACTAGGTTGTGGAGGCAGATAGGCAAGCGGTCCATATAAAATACCGATATTCAGCTGCATTGGTTAGACTGGAAGCCGACCCCAACATAGTTGGAAAAGGCTAGGCAGATGAGTCTGTAGTTTCCTCCTTTTGGCTAGCTAAATATCTGCACCTTTGTTTAGTTTCTGTTCTCTCTTAACTTTTCGTATGTAAAACCTCAGGTAATTATAATGGTAATAATGATAATGATAGCCTTTATTAAAAATCTTAAATCTAGTTATATACATATTTATTATTTACTTAATGCAAAAATAAAATAAAAGTTATTTGTTCAGACATCGGTTCCAGAAGATTGTTTTGCTGTCGCATAGGCCTCCCCCACATTCTTCCACAGTTCCCGGTCATGGGCTTTCCTCCCCCACATTGGCCCCGCTGTCGCCTTAAAATCGTCTTCCCAGATAATATATATACAGCAGGTAATTATATACACAATTAAAAATCCATTGTGTCGCCTGTGGATTCACGATCCGGCATTCCAAAGGTTAAATAATAATAATACCATTTATTTCAGGCGACGCAGGCCATTTATTTATTTATTTGATTTACACGGCTTGAGCAGCCAATTACATAAATCGCAGTATATACATATTATAACAAGTACAGACATAACACATAGACGAATAACAACAATTAAACAACATTGTTTTCACAAAAATGCAGGCACATGACCATTAAATTGGCGAACTTATTGTCGAACAGATCGCAGTCCGGGTTGGCTTCCACGAATTTATTTAGTGCGATCAACACGCGCGGTAGCGGAGACGCAGCACGGGCCATTGTCCGACATGAAGGCACGCTTAGCAGTTGATGTTTTCTGCCACGGAGATAATTATTCGGTGTGTAGAGTCGAATCAGCTCATTATGGACGTCAGGTGCATCCGTCATACCCTTACACACTTTGAGCATAACGCCTATCTGGCCACATGCCCTTCTGGTCTCCAGCATATAATATCCCAGACATCCTAAAAGGAACTTGGTAGGATAGAGGTAGGGATAGTTACCGAGAGTTCTTAATATGTATGTTTAGGTTAAGGTTCTTCTAACCTTAACCTAAACATACATATTTTAATATAAACAAAACTTGTGTTAATAAATAAGGCTTAAGACTATGTTAGTAGCACTTCACTTTGCACTATAGCTAGTCTTTATGCTGTTAAAACAAACAACTGCATGGTTTGTTATATACTGTCACTGTGTAGGCATTTCACTTTGCGTCATTGGTCAAATTCAGCGCAAATATTGACCATTGTGTTAGTAAGATATGACTAGCTAATGTCCGCCTTAATTTTTCCTAGAATGGCTGAGCCATCATAAATGTATACAAGGTATAATCTGTGACAAGGTGATACTTACAGTCGGCTTATATCAAAGATGGAAAAGATAGATTTTAAGTTAATAGTTTAAACCAACATTTGTTTGATCAAAGAAATTGGACGACTTCATCAACATATTTCTTCATATTTCTTTGATCAAATGTACATTGGACCAAGATATTTGATAAATGTAATACCACCCTTAGTGCTTTCCAGATCAACGTTTTTGTAAATAACTCACACTCGCCCTCTACTCTACTCTACTCCATAAGTGCCACAGTTTTTTATTGTTATGTACTATCGCGGACACTTATATTTGCGTTATTTTCTATTCTATTTCTGCTTGCAGCGCTCGGCCGCTATAGTAACGTTTACCACCAAAATAAGAATAGTAAAGCGTAATAGTTTACTAAATATATCTACGTCTATTGTATTTTTTAAGTTACACAAAGTAAAGCGCCTGTCAGGGTTCGAACCTACGACCATAAAATCATAAGTCACGGCCTTTACTACTGTTCCACCACTGCTCCTTCGTTTGCCGTATATTTTTTTTAAATCTTGCAACAGTCAGTCGATCACATTGCTAGATAACAATGCGTCCTCTAGCTGCTAAACCCAGAGAACAGGGGCCTAAGTCTACTAATTAATAAACGTTATAATGGTCTCTCATTGGTGAGTTTTTGTATGGCAAATCTGTCAAAAACTCACCATTGAGAGATCATTGTGACGTTTATAAATTAGTAGACTTAGGCCCCAGATTGCAATGTTTTGTAATTCAACAATTAAAGTGAACGCATTCCACGCATGACGTCATGCAGACTAGAGCAAACACTGACCATCGCTCATTAATTTAGTTTGATTAGCGGTTGTTAGCGCTGCAGCATATATGTGCATAACTAGCCGCTAAACAAAACTCCGGCAAGTGTAGCTTAACCTGATGGACCAACCCGTGCGGCTGTTATTACTAAGCCACGAGCTCCTCAGCACAGGCTCTGTATTATTTTTGTTAAAAATAACTCATCTAATATTTCATCCATCGCTAGTGTAAATTCTTTGTAAGCTGGTCGAAATCCGTGCGAATATATGAATTAACCCAAAGTAAGCAATAACAAACCCAGACTTTTTAGAAAAACGTTTAGTAAAACTAAACATCTTTTGCGAAAAACTAAGGAGTCACCTTCTAGTTTCTAAATACATCGTCAATCAACAAACATTGGAATACTTTGGCGGTTATCCAGACTTGAATAAAAACTAGCTTTTGCCTGCGGCTTCGACCAAGTAGAGGTTGAAAATGATCCCACGGGAACGAGCTGAAAATTAAGCCTTAGCCCAGCGCGGAAATTGCGTAACACACTTACGGGGCAATGGCTTTCATATTGACAGTTCAACAACATTCATTGCGTTATTTACGTTGTTGAGCAGACAACTTTTTCGAACATATGAAGCAATGGATTGGCAATATCCTTCAAAATCATGGTCTATCTGTGTGTAGCCTCTAAGGAGTTAAGAGGTAACTGACAGACAAGCAGATAGGCAGCATAACTTTCGGATTTATAAAATTAGCATGGGTTAAAAGTCGATTCACACGAATAGGTAATCGCACACGAAACGGGCGAATTGTCACTTTTATATTATATTCGCACGAATTTAATAATTTATTTGTGGGCGAATCGACAACTCCAGCAATAAGTAAGTATTTTGAATAAAGTAAGTACAGTAACTATCTATCTGCATTTTTCGATTTTAAAAGTGTTGTTTCGCCCGTTTTGGTCGAGTGAATTCGTGCGAATCTACCAATAAACCGGATGGGTGGGGAATCCCAGACCACGGTGTTAGTGTTGAGCATTCAAAATCTAAACAGTTTGATCGCCTATTGTTTACATTACCTTGAACTAAAGATAGTCTTAAATCAAATTATGCTGCACTATATTTTGCAGTAAATAACTAAAATGCGTTTCGCAACCAAGGTGTGTTTTAATGTAAACATTAGTCGTTAAAAAGAAGGTTGCATTTGATTATAATCGTATCAGTCATTACTTCAGCTTGTTATGATAATTTAGCATGGCTGAATTGGTGCCACACAGTGTACGGCGCATTCACTTGGCATCTAGAAAATTATGATTAGTTACTGAGTTGAGCAATAAACATTTTGAATTTGAATTTGTATTTTTTGTCTTAAGTTCTGGTCCTGCGATGGATGCGGGACGATTCGCTCGCGCCGATTGTATGTAGGTATACGAACTGGCGCGAAAAGTCACGTGACCTAATCATTTGAAAATTGACGCGCACAGTCGCGTCCCGTGTCCCACGCGGAATTCCTCTCAGTTTGAACAATCCTTTAGGTCATTTGTCCACCGCCACCATCAACTGAACGTGACGTCCCTCGGCAGTTCAGTATGTTACTGACTAAAACCTGGGATTACTGAGCAAGTTTGAATGCTTAAGGCAAGGCGAGATTTTTGGGGCAAAGTTAGTTTTTTGTTCATTGTCCCTAGTCCCAACAGAACACCCCCTTTATTCAATTGACCAACGTTTATTGCAATAAGCATTTCTGCAATAACTTTTTTAAGTCCAAACTTTTCATAGATAATGACATAACTCGAAAGGGATCTTGATCGAGCTTCAACCCTCAGGTTCTGCAACCAGTCCACATAATCAAAGCCCGCAGCATAGACCTCAACAATGCCCATGGTTTATCGATGGAAACCCGCCTCGAGAAGACAGTGGAGCCCACTGCTTACCGCCTGGATCTGGAACCTTACCTCGAAGACGGACTCTTCAAGGGCCATGTGGCCATCAATATCACTTGGCTGGAGGATAGCAATGAGATCTCTGTGCACTCCGCACACGAAATTGAGATCTTGGAGTCTGAAGTTAGAGCTCATTTTCCTGGAGACACGTGAGTTTTTGTTGTTGAAATTATTTTCTCTTACTCTAGTTTTTAGCAAGGATCTTTAAGATCCTTGCTAAAAACTAGTGCATGTTAAAAGTATGCACAGAAGCAGGATTTTGTCTGACCTGCCATATACTATGTCATATACTTATTGCTCACGTTGCTCGAATATATTAAAAAATATATTATTGCTAAAATACCTACAGTAGTGATCCGTGAGCATGATTGCACCGGGCAAGAGTGTCTTTAATATTTTTATCTACACCCATGCTATAAATCCTCTATAAAAGTTTCTGAAACAGTTAGCTTATTGCGAACATTAAAACGACCAGTATCATAGTAACCATTATATCATCGAAAAGACTGTTATAATGTTGTCCTAAATTTCATTTTACAACAGTTGCATAAATAACTATTAGAGGTTATATCCCGATCTTCACGTTCTTCAATAAAGACACAACCAAATGTTATTTTTGCATTTTTTAGTAAGGAGTCCCGGAGAATCACGATCAATAGATTATCAACGGATCCAAAGAAACCGATAGTGACTCTGTCCCTAGAGAGGACAGTCCCCAAGGGATCCACCGGGGTCTTGAAGTTCAGCTTTAAGGGAATCCTGGAGACGACCACCACTGAAGCGTTCTTCAAAACTAGCTATATGACCGAGCAGGAGGTGGAAAGGTAAGTTACGAAGAGGTTAATTTAAATTGTAAAATACATCTGAAGAAATTTTATGAGATGCAGAAGATTTATAATAACCTTAGTTGTACCATTTCTTTTATCCATAAATAACTTCGTTTTATGTATTTCCTTACTTCTTTTATATATTTCCAATACTTTGGAAGATGACGCTGATTTTCAGCTGCAGCCCATGAGTGCCATACGAATAGGTTTAGCAAAAAAAAAAGTATAATTATGCTCATTTATGAAAGGCTAAAAGATTTGGAAACCATTTTTAACCCCCGACGGAAAAAGAGGGGTGTTATAAGTTTAACATGTGTGTCTGTGTATCTGTGTATCTGAATATCTGTGTATCTGTCTGTTCCCTCGTAACTCCCAAACGGCTGAACCATTTTTTTTGTTTGAAAGGTGTCTTGATCGAGAGTGTTCTTAGCTACAAATCTACAATTCAAGAAAATCGGTTCAGCCGTTTGAAGATTATCAGCTCTTTTCTAGTTGATGATTGGATGTGCGCGTCTTCCACAGGTCTGATCGTTTCGAAATTTAGTATTCTGCAGCATCCCCTGGAATTGTGTCAGGGGTTATTTAAATTTTTAATTTTATTCCTCAAGATCTCAAAAACATAAACGACACTAAAATTCCTCTTCATTTGTTCAGGATCGTAGCAGCTACCCAGCTTCGCCCGAACAACGCTCGTCGCATGTTCCCGTGTTTCGATGAACCCGGATACAAGACTCCGTTTGAACTCAGCGTGGTTCGACCGAGGGATATGATCGCGCTCAGCAATGTGCCTGTAGCTAGGACTGAGAACATGTAAGATGGTTACTTTAGGCGGCACATAGACGAGCAGAACTTTGCTGTCGACAGAGCCAACTTCACCTGTCGACAGAGCCAACTTCAGCTATCCACAGAGCCAACTTTAGCTGTCGACAGACGCAACTGCTACTGTCGACAAAAGCAACTGCTGTAGTGTTCGATACGCCGACTGCTGCCCACCATGTCGACAGCCTGAACGCCATGAACGCAGTCGACTTTGAAGTCGACTGACAAGGCAGCACGCGCGCTGCGCTTACTGTAGCTGTCGCCATTGGTCGGCGGGTGCTTCTGTTCTGTCTGAGTTGGTTCTTTCGACTGCAAAGTGCTAGCACGTCTGTAAGTGCCTTATATTTTACTGCTGAATCTGTCATATATCCAGGATTTACAAAATGATTTTTTTTTGTATAATATCTGTTTATAATAACGGCTATTCAAAGCTTTTTTGATCTCGGAGTTGGTTTTCGGATACAATATCCATTTTATTAAGAGATCTTGCAAACTACATTGTGAACATGAGTTCCTAGGTTCAATTCCCTTGTCCGGCAAAGTGTTATTGGGATTTTCCATCCGGAATTTCTCAGTAGTAGCCCGGAGTCTGGATTTGTGCCCATAAGCTCGCCTCCTATTATTGCCCGACCTGGGAATCGAACTCAGGACCTCATGCTCAGCAGTAGCGCATGCGACCACTGGACCAACGAGGCAGTAAGTCTTATAGGTCTTCTGTAATTAAAAAATCTTCAAATAGCCCTGATGAACCGGACGCGGTGTGCGACCACTTTGAGAGGACCCCTCCGATGTCTACGTTCACTCTGGGCTTGGTCATCGCAAACCTGAAGCAGCTGGACAACTCAACGCAAGTAAAGGATGACTCTGGCAATGATATTGGTGAGAGATTATTAATTAAGTTGTGCTGTTTGTTTTTGTAATGTGTTGTGTTTTTTCTTCAAAAAGTATCGAAGCGTAGACACGCAGTGTTTCATGTCACATGAAGACAATTCGACGTAAATTCTGTATACTGTGCAAAACGAAAACTTATTTTTTAATTACAATATAGCAAATTGATAGCCTATCATCGCTTTTAAATTAAGCCTTAGGGGATACTTTACACCCGCCGGGGTTGCGGGTAGTCCTAAGGGGAAACCGTGGCCCCTGGCATGGCAAGGGAAGGAACACGGGTGGGTTTTAGTCAGTAAAAGTCTGACACACCCTCCCGCTCCGCCCAGAGCGGGAGAAGTCATTGGATGATTTCCCACCCAAAAAAAAACAAAAAAAAAAAAAGGGGATACAAAGAAGTTCTTTAAAACCTGTGTTTTTCTTGCCATGAAAAACTATGGTGTATTCACCGTGTGTAGACATAGTCGTTGGTGTTGTATGGATCACTATGGAAGTTTTTTTGATAGACACATTTTTTCTACGGCGCGGTTTATACGCCGTACCGTAAAGTAATCGTGCCGTGTACGGTCAGCTGCAGAGAAATCTCAACCCCTTGCAATGAAAAAATACATTGCCAGGGCAGCTAACTGTACAAAGGGCCTTAGGCCTGCTTCTACACTATACTCCATTTATTTTTAACCGACTTCCCAACAAGGAGGAGGTTATATGTTCGTAGCGTATGTATGTTTTTTTTTTTAAATTTTTTTTATGTTTGTTCACCGATATCTCCGTCAATTGTGGACCGATTTTGAAAATTATTTTTTTGTTTGAAAGGGTATGCTCCCGAGATGGTCCTATATAAATTTTATTAACTTTGCTTGGATACTTTTTGAGTTAGCTTCAATAATACGTATTTTTCCCACTTTGTCTATCTGGATGATGTCTTAACATATTCCTTTCACTGTTATTAACGTAGCAGGTCGTGATATTCGAATTTGTGGGGGGTAGGTACCACAACTAAAAAGTGAAAAATAAAAACTTTTTACAAAAAAAAAACAACCGACTTGTCGGTGGCAAAAAACAAAAATTCAAAACCAAAGACACCGACTTCCGAAATGAAAGTTATTTTTCACTTTGTAGTGATTTTTTTTGGAAGTCGGTTGGTTTTTTTTTTCATTAGACATATAACGGTTATCAACCTTTCGTTATTTCGATATAAACGTTAGAAGATAAATACAAAGCAATGTCATCTATTTACCATTATACTTTAACAATAATACACAATAACTGTCGTTATTTAGCCGTTATTTTTCTAATGCTAAAATAAATGGAGTATAGTTTCACTATTAGCACTCCAAAAGAAATATCAGCATCGTTTTACCGGTTGAATTTATTACACGTTCATGTTCGTCATTGGTGCCGATTCCCTTGTTCACAAACTAACCTAAATTTAAGTTCAGTGCATCTTTTTCTTTCTATTTCAGTAAGAAAAGGACAGAAGATACATTTTAGTTTACTCCTGTCAAATCTGTCACCACTAAATACAAGTTTAGACGTGATTAAAAACTTGCCTACTAAAATTACGTCAATTTACGTCAGGCGCTGATTAATTTGACTGGACTAACCTCAAATGTATCTTCTGTCCTTTTCTTAATGAAATAGAAAGAAAAAGATGCAGTCAACTTATATTTAGTTTAGTTTGTGAACAAGGGAATCGGCACCATTGTTTTCTTCCTAGAAATTCGCGTGTGGGGTCGTCCAGAATACCTAGAGGCGCTAGCAGGCATCAATGAGAAGGTGGTGCGAGTGTTCAAAGAGTTGTCTGCGTTCTGGCGAGTTCCCTTACCTCTGAAGAGATTGGACATCGTTGCGCTGCCCAATTATCAGGGAGTGAAGCCTGCTGATAACTGGGGACTTATTGTGTTCAGGTAAGTTAGTAGAACGTAATACAGAAGCAACTTGGCAGTGTATATTAGTACTGTTAGCATGGCTTAGTAAACAAAATGTTTGTAGAAATGGATTCAAAGAAAAAAAAAGAGAAAAATTGAGAGAGAAATAGTCACTAACCCTATGGACTCTGTCTGATAACAAAGTATTCTATTCTATAGATTTGTCGACTATAAAAGGAAGGAGTAAACTTAATGTAAATTGGAACGATTCTAAACTTTAAAGGCTCGTGCAGACAGGTGCGACGCGACACCGGTGATTGTTAAATGCCAACGCATGGCAAACCTTCACCTCAATTTTCTAACTAATGCTTATCTTATGATAAGCATTAGTTAGTGGGGGTAGGCAAAAACTACAGAACGCCACCTGCTACGATCCTTACAAACTTCTTTTGCCTCGTTTACGTTCATACAACTAGTTATACACGCACGCCGGTTGCGAGTACTACGCACCTGACCTTTCTGAAGAACATCACCAATAAGGTCACTATATGTCCTCCTAGGCTGTCCCCTCCCGGCGGGCGTTTGGGAGAGGATTTCTTTAAAGTACGCCACAGGAAAGAAACTTGTCTCGTGTAAATGGTACACGAGGCAAGTTTCTTGCCTGTGGCGTACAATAAAATTTAATCAAAAAATGACTTGCATCGTCTAAACACTGTTTAGTTAGACAGTTCACTTTTTATTGTTGCTTCGACTTATGAAGTTATTGTATGGTATGCCAAGCAATTAAATTGCACCGTATAAATCAGGCTTAAAAACGGCAAGATGTTTCTATCCCGCTTGTTTTCAGGGAGAGTGACCTTAGCAGCCGTGGCTACATCCAGCTCGCTCAGGAGTTGTCGTACCAGTGGCTCGGCGCACTGACCACACCTGCGTGGTGGACCGATGCTCATCTGAATAAGGCTCTTGTTGGGTATATCTCTGCTGCTACTGCATTCAAGGTAACTGAACAAAATATAAAATATTTTTTCTGTCTTTACTGCCAGAAAATTTACTATTTATTATGTTCATACCTACGTTTTGGATCTAGCAAATCTCCCACCAATGGTATAAATATAACTTTTTAATAAAATGTATCCAAACAGATCAACAACGGCTCCGAAATGGAAGGCAAGTGGCCCCTCACGGTCCTGTACTCCTTGTACTACGAGTTCAGCAAGCGCTACCCTCACTCCCGCATCACCGGCATGAAGCAGGAGACGGCTTGCACAAAGATTGAACTGCTGTTCCGCATGTTCAACTATACGTTAGGAGAGGAGACCTTCAAGAAGGGGCTCAGGATTTTCTTGGAATCACGGTAATTACAACCGTGCTTTTACTAGGGGACAATATTACGCGACTCGTTTAGAGACATCAGGAGAAGTCACGCGACGTCGCCGGACATCTTATCACACACTCTTTTTCATCGTATTCGATGTCATACTTATGTTGCGAAGAAGGGCGACGTAGCATCACTTGTCGTAATGTCTTTGGGAACACGTGTTGCGAGACATTTATCCCTAAATGAAAACACGGCTTCTTCTTTTCTTTGCATCATCTGCATGAAAAACAGAGTAACCAGAAACACGTACGATCTAAGGAAGTTAATAAAAAGCTTATGAGGCCAATGACGTATTATATATAGACACGTTATCAACAAACATCTCGGCGCTTAAAAACGGCGAAAATACTAGATAACTACTTATACGCGTAAAGAAAGGGAAATACGTAATATTACGTATATATAATTATAATTATTATTATAATAGGGAAATATGTAATATATAATTTATTTTTATCGTTTTCACACACGATATAAATTAAAAACAAACGTAGCGTCGCGCGACAGGTTGGTGCGTGACTGAGCGCAATGTGGCCAATTGGCTTCATTTCATGTTGCCATTTTAGAGTGCGGACAACGTATCTATAGTTTTATACATCATTGTATGAGGCCCATATAAGCCTGAAAAGGAGACGGCCTGCGCCAAGAATGAGGCGTATTAAACCAATTTTGCATCTTTATGGTATGGCAAATACTGAGCCCGTCCCTTACTCTAATTAAAAATAATTGAATACCTACTTAATTTTAATATTATTAACTTTTTCAACAGTAAATTCAAAACCTTTTCGGGTGATGACATCTGGAATGCCCTGAACACGGCCGCTCAACAAGATAACAAGATTCCAGACTGGGTGGACATTAAGACCGTGGCTAAGAGCTGGATCGATAAGGACAGGCTACCTCTGGTCAATGTCTTGAGACACTATGAGAATAATACAGCTGTTGTTACTCAGGTGAGATCTTCTTTTGTTTTATCACTTTTGGAAGCTTGAAAACTGATTCTATAAACCATAATCAAAAGAGGAACAAAATGGAAGTGAGTGAGCCTGCGATGCGAATATCCTTCGGTTTGCACGACACGTTTTTACCTTGCTTCAGTAGTTCCTTCACTAGGCGACAGATGGCGTTACTTGTATAGTTTCAAGCTGTTTGGAATGACTTTAAAAATGACGAATGGGTTTTAAATTGGTTTTAGGATTTATGCTGGTTTTCTCATGATGTTTTCCTACACCGTTTTAGACCAGTGGTTTCCATATTTTCCATATTTCACAGAAAGTGTACCTCCGTGAAAGACCGCACGATGTTCCTGAAGCCGATACCATGTCGTGGTGGTTACCCGTGGTAGTGACTCGAGAATGCAACCTGAAAGCGAAGAAGACCGTCCCACCAGCTTGGATGAAGGAAAAGTCAGCATTAGTGATCAGCGACGTACCGGACAAGGACAAGTTCTTAATTATCAACCCTGAGGAGATTGGTAAGTGGAAGTTAGCATTATTTATTAAGATAAAGTAGCTGAGTAGCTGTAGGAGCTGTTGCTTTACACTTCCTTTTTAAATTATTTTCCTCTAAGTAATCATAAATAAATAAACGATAATAAAGATCACTATGATGCAAAATCAGAGGGACAATAACTGTAAAACGACTGTAGGAATAGGTATTTAGAGGTATGAGGAACAGGGTGTAAAGTTCACTCATCCTCTATAGAAAAGGGAGGATCTTCCGACCAGACTGGTGTCGTGTCTGGCGGGTTACTGCATATATTGATGTCGGAAAGTTATATAAATAATAATAATTTATTTATTTCGGACGTAAATTCTAGTCCATAATTTTACACTCATACATTTAAATTATAAAACTATTTTAAATTCTAAACAGTTTAAAATCCAAAAATAATAATAATTGTGATATATACATGTAGTAAGAGAAATACTCTACGTGCGCTGCCTTTCGATTAAACAAATCAGGTTTATTGGATTCCCATAACGTTTCTGAAATAATTTAATGTACCGGTCATCTTAGTATGATATAGGTACTGAATTCTTCCCATCATTCTGCGGAGGGTTATCCATTACACCCTGTATGCAGAACTCCACGCTAATGAGCTCCTTGTTAAAATATTTAATTATAACATTATCTTATTACTGCACACTTATAAAGATATTGTAAATGCCTGAATATAGTCTTTAGGCACCCAAGAGTATAATCATTATAGTTTCAACTTCTCCAGAAACCTTTATTTTTTTGTACAAATCCTGCCATGATTCTTTAAGTAATAACTTATCTATAACTATTCACAAACTAAAATATGGCGTCGAAAAATTCATCCGCATCGTTGCCGACTGATTGTGTACCCAAGAGACTGGCGACATTGCCACGTTGTATGGCAATGCTTAGCGTCTCTGCCTTTTGAAATAAATGATTAAACTTTGACTTGACTTTAACAGAAACATCAGTACCCCGACATTAATAAATATTTCTCTCAACCTCTTTGTCTAAAACGGAATTGAGAAATGGCCTTAATTTCAGCATATCTTTATCTTTGTATTGTAATCTTGACTTTTGATAGGAACTCGACTTAATTGCACCTCGGATCTGGCTCAGTGAAGACGATCCAATGCGCTTTGAATATTGTAGGCTGTAATGTTTCGGATAGAAGGTTCTTTGAAATATTTATGATGTTTGAGATTGTGATTGTTGTTTTCAGTAAAACACTCTCTGTGGGGTTGAGAAAATACTTAACATACGTAACATCTGCCTTGTTTCCCCGAAGGGTTGGGCAGGGGTGTACCTATCTATAGAACACCCACATTTCACCAGTTATGTTTAAGTCCCATGAAATAGATGTCACATGAGTAGACCAGGACCAGGATTAGGACATAGGATATTTTGTATCCCGATATTCCCACGGGATCAAGACTTATGGGGGTGAAATGGCAGGGCGAAGCTAGTAAAAAAAAACCGAATAAAAAAATATAACAAAAGTGAATTAAATTATAACCCAGATAAGATATCCCCAGGCTTCACACACACATAATCTATTTGAAAGTATTGTCGTACATGAGACATTTTTTATATTTTGTACCAAGCAACACGAACTTTAAAAAAACATATTATAACTCTTTATATGCTTGGGGACTAATAAACATAACCCATTACAGTTGTTTTAAACTTTAACGGGTCCCAAGTGATTGTTTAACAAGAATTAATGTTTACGGGTCCAATATTTTCCAATAAACTTTGTCTCAAAATTAAAACGACATGTTATTTTGCATTTTGCGGGATAGAAAATTCCTCATAAATGGACACCACCTATAAATATCTGCAATACTAAACGCATTGCTGCTATCTTGGAATGATAGATAGATGGAATACTCTTTATTATGTCCACCATAAAAATTACAAACATACATTTAGAAATTTCTAATCTAATAACGAATATCTATTTAAATAATTTTTTTCTTTCACACAATGTTCAAAATGTTTCATGTACTTATTTCTTATTAGACTGGCACACATACTTTCCTTTTCTGAAAACAGTTTTTCGTGGCAGGAAAAGGTTGCATACTGCAGATTATAATTATATAAGTTTTGTTTTTAAAGAATACATTGTTTTAAATAAGGAGGAGCTCGTGGCTAAGTAATAACAGCCGCACGGGTCGATCCATCAGGTTAAGCTGCGCTTGCCGGGGTTGGTCCGTGGATGGGTGACCATCTTTACATACCGAGACTCCTCCGTGCTTCGGAAAGCACGTTAAGCCGTTGGTCCCGGCTGTCATTCGTGGATCTTTGACACTCGTTACGAGTCGTCAGAAGCCCGAAAGTCTGACAACCAGTCTTACTAAGGGGTATCATATTACCCATTTACTGGGTTGTGGAGGTCAGATAGGCAGTCGCTCCATGTAAAATACTGGTATTCAGCTGCATCCGGTTAGACTGGAAGCCGACCCCAACATGATTGGGAAAAGGCTAGGCAGAATTACATTGTTTTAAATAAGTGCATAGCATCCTGGCCAGTATCATATCAGAAGGCCAAAAATGTTGGTAAATTCATTGTATTTTTGACAGATTGCAAATGAGATGCGAAAGTGAACGTTCTTAAAAATACGGAATTGCCCCTCAGATAGTTAAGACGATGACAAAAGAACCAATTATAATATAACTAGAAGATGAATGAGAAAAGAACACCAATAATTCCAATTTCAAATGTTTTTAGCGCCATATCCCGTCAACTACGACCAAGACAACTGGAACCTCCTTTCAAACTTCCTTCAAAGCGACCAGAGGACGATTATACCAGAACTGACCAGGGCGAAGCTACTCCATGATGCATGGAACCTGGCCTATGCGGGGGAGCTGTCTTTTGTCACTGCCTTCAATATGACGCTCTTCTTGAAGAATGAGAGGCACCATCTCGTTTGGGATCCCGTGTTCACGATGATTGACCACCTTGGCAGACATATCTGTCAGTGTCTGCATGGAAAGTTCCAGGTAATAAGTTTATGTTGTTATGTTAATGTATATGTTTATAATAAAGTAATACTATTAAGGTGGATGCTCCGAGGCAACCCGCGAAATTCAAATTTTCTAACGTTTTTTGCAATTTGCAGGTTAGTATCAGGTTGTATGTTGATCTAAATATGATTCGCGACCGTAACAAATATGGCTTTACAGAATTATAATCATAATAATCAGCAACACAACTCCTTAAGTTAGAATACCTAATCCTAAAATGTCATGATTTCATGAAATAGTCATTCAATAGGATTATATGAACTTGGAGAGTTGTATTGATTTTATGACTGTAATTCTATATCTAAGTAAATATCTGATACGGTTGCGAATCTTATTAAGATCAACATACAACCCGATACTGACCTGCAAATGGCAAAAACGTAACCGGGCAAAGGCCTCTTTTCATGCTCAGTCTTCTCTCAGAGAAGCCACGACCATTGATTACCACGTTTGCTAAAGACTTGTTAGCGATTTCAGATTTATATTAATTAGTAATAGTAATACTAATTCCATGCTGTCATGTCATTATTCTAAGGGATCTTGTGTCAAACGTATGGTAGGGTTTGAATGTTTTTTTAAATAATTTAATTTATTTTCATAAAGGCGCGATATCGCGGGCGCGACAAGGGTAGCGCAGCCTGTCGCGCCCGCGATATCGCGCCAGTGTGTACGAGCCGTAAAAGGAGTACAAAGTTTTTGCTATACGTATTAATTTATTAGTATGTTATCTGTTGCTTAGATATAGTTACTTAGATGATTCGTTGGTAAATATTAAAATGATAGAATGTGTTTCCTTTCAAATTTAGAGGTTATTTTTTTATTAAGTTTATTAAAAATTCTTTTACAATAGTAATTTATTATAAATTATTACATTTTTTCTTAAAAAATACTTTAACCCGCTTTAAAATAGTTTTATTTTAAACTTTTTTTATTATAATAATAACTAATTAATTTTTAGATCAATGTTCTTTCTTTTTAATAACTTAAGGGCAAATGTAGATTTATTAGACATTACTCAAATAGCTATAAATTACTTTTAGGCTTACGTCAGAGTACTCCTCAGTCCTCTATACGAGGAGTTAGCTAAAGATGAGAAGGAAGACGAGGAACCTTGGCGCAAGAACCTGAGGTCCTTGACCAAGACGTTCCTCTGTCAAGCTGGGTACAAACCCTGCATCAGGGACGCACAGGACCAGTTCAGCAAGTGGATGCAAGCCAAGAACCCTGATGAAGGGAATCCGTAAGTGCATCATGTTTTAAACAGGGTCAAATAAAATTTTCTAGCGAAACCCCGGAGACACAAACAGATTTTCTCAACACGTACTTCAAGTAATTTTACGCTGCCTGTCCTGCCTATCAATTTTTTTTTCTACTTTGACCGCCGCGGAGTTTCGCTAGCTTGATTTTCTAATGCTGGTTAAGATAGAGTTTTAACAAATGGCTAATGAATGGCATAATTGTAGATCAAGTTTATAATACATAGTACCTTGTACTAGTTTACCTCACTAAAGTGCAGTTGTATAAGGTTGTTGTAGTAATTCCGCAGTAATAATGCAGCAGCAGGTCTCATTTATCCAATTTGGAACAATAACGAAGAATTTGTTCTAAATTCAGAACAATACAGAATCAGAAATTCAATATAAAAAATCGTGGAATTCATGGAACCCGAAATAAAAATGTTGGGAAAAATAATTAGCAAAGTTTGTGCGAGGACCGTGTTAAAATAGGCGCCTGGAGACGCAGCTGCTAATTGAGTAATTAAAAAAATATTGGTACAGATTTATTTTGATATAATCTGTGGAGATTTCTATTTGTGATAAGGCAACGTTGCGGCTTTAAGGAAGATACAGTGTTTTTGTTTTTTAAAGAGTTGCTTAGATGGTTTGATCCCGTTGCGTGGATGAATGAAAGGCGACTAACAAAAGGTATTTACAAGGCACATGTGAGTGGAAATGTGTTCCGTCAGAAAGGTCAGGTGCGTAGTACTCGCAACCGGCATGAGTTTATGACCGTAATCGAAGCAAAAGGAGTATGTAAGGATCGTAGCAGGTAGCGTTCTATAATTTGTGCCTACCCGCTTGGGAAGAAGGCGTGAGTTTAGGTATGTATTCCTCTCCGTAATCATTTGGAAAGAAGGATAGAAGAAAGAAAGAAATCATGTTTATTTGGCACATGTCAAAAGTACAACAAACCACACATCATCTGCCTAGCGTTTTCCCAACTATGTCGGGGTCGGCTTCTAGTCTAACCGGTTGCAGCTGTATCTGACCACAACAGCCCAGTAACTGGGTAATACGATCCCCTTGGTAAGACTGGCTGTCAGACGTTCGGGCTTCTGACTACCCGTAACGACTGTCACAGATCTATATGAATGACAAGCGGGACCAACGGCTCTACGTGCTGTCCAAGGCACGGAGGGGTCCTTGTATGTAAAGATGGTCACCCATCCACGGACCAACCGCGGCAAGCGTAGCTTAACCTGAACGTTCGACCCGTGCCGCTGTTATTGCTTAGCCACAAGCTCTTCATCATAAGTACACACAATGACACAACTTGTGACTGCCTCGTTGGCCTAGTGGTCGCAAGCGCAAATGCTGAGCGCGGGGTCCTGGGCTCGATTCCCAGGTCGAGCAAAGTGTTAATGGGTTATTCCATCTGGAATTTCTCAGTATCAGCCTGGAGTCTGGATTTGTGCCCGGTTAATGGCAATAGGCTAGCCCCCTATTACATGGGACTTAAACATAACTGGCGAAATGTGGGTATACTATAAGCACACTTCTGAATAACCCTTCGGTGTATACAGGCGTGATGTTATGTTTATGTGTGTGAATAATTATGATAACTTAGGTTAGCAAGAGGTAGATAGTGTGTTTAAATGTGCAATACTTATGGGTATAAATGAGTTTTGCCGTGCTTGAGAAAACGATTGCCAAGAAAGTGAACTCAAATAAACTTAATTTATTTTTGAAACCTGTTATAAGTGGGTACAGTTTATCAGGCAATCCATGTTTTAAAATCAGTTAGGAACGGCATTTTCAGAGCAAAAAATCGAGTAAATCGTTTCCGCCCACTGTACTTTTTTGGGTTACAAATATTTAACTCAATTAACTTTGAACATGTGACCCGCACAGCATTTGAAGTGGGTCCCTTTCGACCCACATCCGCAAAAAGGGAGATGAAAGCCGAAATAGATTTCTTTTTGAATTCCATGACGCGAATGATTTTGTTTATTACGTTTTATAAGCCTCTGGCGTTCTATGTATTTCATTGAACTCTTTTTTAAGAGAGACAAATTGTTTGAAGTGACCTAAATTAATTTTCACGTAGTATATAAGGTTTCGTGTTTTTTAATTAATATCTAAATATGGATGGAATTTCTTGCTAAGAATTTCCTCTTATACTACTATATGTATAAGTCAGGAAAATGTATTTTCAAGCACTTCGAAGCACTATGTAACTTTGCCGTGTTCAAATTGTACAATTGTAGCTTGACCCCTTTATTTATAAACGTTGCTTATAGTTAGGAGACTTAGAAAATGTATGGTTAGAATGTTATCACTGTGGTTATCACACTGATTTGCCAGCGAGGCGACTTGTGAACGTGCTCTCCGCGGTTGTGAAGCGAGCTAACCGCGAGTACGCGACGTATACGCCGCGTTTTCAGTTTATTCTACACTCGCTTGTCTCGCAAACGTGGCGAACTCGTTGCACACTCGTGGTGTGCTCGCTACGTACACGCAGTGAGCACGTTGAACCATCGCCTCGCTGATAACTCGCTCGCAAATCGTCAGTGTGATAAGGCCCTTAAACAGTCACTTATCATTAAACAGTCACTTATCTTAAACCGTCACTTATCACTTATGAACTTTAAACCAACCCCTGAATTGTCAATTTAAGTGGTCCACTCCCCTGGCTGTAAAAATAAACCCAGAATCTGTTTGCCATACATATCTTAACCCCGGATCGAAGTGAGATCAATCACTCAGCTGATTCACACACATCAATATTCCAAAATAATTTACCACAAATCCTTTGGTTACTACCCATTTTCCTGTCTTCCTGTTAACACATTAAACTGTGGACTTTACAAAACATAATAACATCGTCATGTTGGGGACCTATGTGTTCAGTGAAGCACAAAATGGCGTCTGCCTCCATTGTACTGTCATCTGATTGTTTGCTGACCATGTTTTGTGAACGCTTGACATGATGGTTAGTCGCCTCTGCTTACAAAGAATATTTAAGATTAATGAATTAGGAGTGGTTTAAAGGATGTAAGTAACTAGACCACATTCAGTTATGAGGTCCATTTTCTTACGCCACAAGTCAAATTGTTTGATTAGAAATATCTATCTTCTCAATACGGTTTTTTTTAAATACAATTGACCAATAGGAATTAGAATCATTTCTCTATTGGTGCAATTAGAGACAAATCTCTACGCAACCACTTAGGTACGTCAACAAAATCGAGCACATGACTCATAGCCCAGAAGCCAATGTTTACGCCATCGACTTGTCGACTCCAAATATTGCAACGTAATACTAATAATAGATTGTATACCTAATACCAGAACCCGCGAAACGCGGATTTTTGCATAACTTTTTTATTAGTCGAGATTTTTTATTCTTGTTCTATAAAGCACCACTTTAGGTCATGAGCTATCCAAATATCAAAAAAGCCTTGGGCTGGGTCTTAAAGGGGAGGCGTGAAAATTGATTCGCTGTTACATTGTATAATAGATATCATAATAACTTGAAACCTTTTTCATTCCAGTTTATCAAACCAGTGCATCTGCCCCGTCTTCAAGTGGGGTACCATGAAGGAATGGGATTTCGGCCTGCAGAGGGTCATAAACTTTCCTCCATCACGAAAGCAGAGTGAAAGGACATACCTCCTGAAGACCTTGGCAGGATGCCCAGAATCCGAGGAGAAGATTAACAGGCTCCTCAATATTACGCTGCTGCAGGGTCACGCGAATTTCACGGAGACGGACGCTTTCCTAATATTCAGTATGCTGACGGGGTCAGCCACAGGGTATACTACGCTGTTTAACTTCCTTTGCAATAATTGGGATGTGTTGAAGGAAAAGTAAGTGTTTTGGATCTTAGTTTTCAAAGTTTTCTGTCAAAAAACCTACATATCATCAGTGTACATTCAATATTCGCCAAGTTTGTCACATGACCGATGGCTAATGAACCTGAAATATTGTATCTCATTTAATGTAATATTGATGTTTGTTATCAGGGTTTTAAATCAAATATTTTACAAAGTTATAAAATTTAAAAAAAACTCTGAAAATACAAAACACTGCGGAAACTCAAATAGCAAATCTTTGCAGTTTTGATAATGACCGTAATATTTTGAAACTAAGACGTCAGCTCGTAAGCAATGGGCATAATATATCAACAGGCGGACGCTTAAAATAAATTCATTGTTAGAGGGTATTTCAAGGCTATGATGCTATGAGGCTGTCTACCTCTTGTCTCATTGAACTGTCCAATACTGAGTTGGTTCGTGACGCACAGTCTGCTTTGTAAAAAAAAACGGAAGACTTTTATATACCTTATAAATTGACAAGATATCAGCTCAAAAACAACAACACGGGCTAAACAGAAACATCAAAGAATACTTAGAGTTGAAAGCATAGACATCTATTTGTTTTACAAAAAAATGGCTTCTAAGGCCCAACGCACACCGCTGGAGGCGCAGCGCAGCGCATTCGGCACTGCCAAACAAATAACGACCTTGTCTCAGTTGGAATAAAGTTGAAAATAAATAAATTTCCATTAGCTGAGAGCGTGTATAAGCGGGAAGAGTTGCGCGACTCAGGTTATTTATTCTCAACTTTATTTTAAGGCTTGCAAAGTTGATATTTGTTTTGGCAGTGACGAATGCGCTGCGCTGCGCTTCCAGCGGTGTGCGCTGGGCCTAAGACACAGGCTTCTTGCCTAGTTTAGAAGTCAAACGTTCATTCATAATATGTCTCTGTAATTGTTTCTGTATTAATAGTTCATATAATCGTGTGTTTGTATACTAGCTGTTATACTGGAGACAATAAACGTTTAATCTTTTGTAATTACCAATATCAGTTACATAATTCTTCGAACTGCTTCATCGCACCGCTTCCGCCTATCTACTATGGTCGTAGCCTCCCTATAATCGCGTTTGCATCACTCAAAGGGCTTAGCAGCGGAGTGCACAGGTAGAGAGAGGTTGCCGGCTTAATGGCTATGCACCACAGCGGCCAATTTTCCTCATTTGTGTCTAGCCCTGTCTGCATAATTTAGCTCGGATGCGCGAGCCAAAACAAAGTGGACTTGTGTGAAAGTTTCGCGAGCTTGTTTAGCTAGTTCGGCCTTTAACGCCCATATCCATATCTCCTTTTGTCTGCCTTGATGAACCCTGGATTTTGCCCAAAATGATTTTGGCTTTTCCCCTTGATCTATTCGCTCTTATTACAACCTCAAGATATCTAGCCAATGTCTTCTTTGAAAGCATTATCAGCTTTGAAAACAGTGATATCATGTTAGTACTGTGAGAGCTATGGTGTATGCGGGGGCGTAATGATACCAGAATACTCCTCAATTTGTATATTTTAACTTTCTATGAACACATTACAATATTAATCTCGCACCATAGGCTGTCACTTCTAGACTGACTTCTCCTGCTAAAAACCAAAACCATAAATCTTTCTATTCTAAATATATTTTCTTAAACATTCGAATGGAAGAACGTGCAGCGGTCAGCCAGTACGCTTTGGCTCGCCTATCGCATACAACCTCTACAGTACCTATACTTGTTGTAACATTTTAATATATTCCACAGATACTCAAGCAGAACAAACCTCTGGGACAACCTCATTACCTCAGCCACATCTCAATTCAAAACAGAAGAAGGTCTGGAACTAGTGACCCAGTTGTACGTCAGCCATCAAGGACAGTTCGGTTCCGCTGAGCACATCATAGAGAAGTCTATGAGGAATATCAGGGTAGAGGCAGAGTGGTCGGCACAAAATCTGCCAGTCATTGAAGCATGGTTGGACACTTATCTAGCCAGTAGTGAAGTTAAAGATGATAAGTTTATAAACATGTGATTTTGTTTTGTTTTATTTAAGTAATATATTATTATGAAATAGGTTTATGAGAGAGTGCAGTTTTATTTGCTGTTGAATTTTTTTTATGTGTTCCAAAGTAATATGATCATGGCATGTAACTGCCATGAAAAATCTAACGCCAAAACATTACACCTGCCTGCAGTATACACAGGAATATGCACGTAATTCAAAACTTATTTATTTTATATCCATCAAGAAGAGAGGCGCTGATTAATTTGACAGGACTAAACTAAAATTTATCTTCAGTCCTTTTCATAATGAAATAGAAAGAAAAAGATGCACTGAACTTAAATTTTGTTTAGTTTGTGAACAAGGGAATCGGCACCATTGATATCTCTAGTTACTACTAACGCCATCTAGTAGCGCAACATGGTAACATTAAAGCATTGACGATTTAAATATCGATTACTTTACAAATCAAAAAATATTATTCATGACATTCATCTGTGGCTATCCACTACTATTAACAGCTTTCAGGAAATATGATCGAAGATAGAAGGATTCCTGACAAACTGGTGTTGGATGTGGATCCCATGGGATCACCTGCAAAAATGATAAGGTAATAGGTATGTTTATATTTGGGTTCACCTTATCTACTGGAGATGACGCATCTTTCAACATACTGACACCATGTTTATCAATTACCTACATAAAAAACGTAAATTCTAATTATAAACATTACGCAAATCAACGAACTCTACACCAATGACCTTCCGTAGATAAAGATTTGATTGGCTTCAAACATTCAAAGAACCGATTCCTAGTATTAAAATATAACGGGTTTTGAAGATAACCTTTATGATAATAAAGAAGAGGTCACACCGCAAGATAAGCTGGCTTAGCTTAGCTCACCTTACGAAACTGCGTCATCATTCCTGAACTAACTGAAATATGTGTGTTACCTAACCCTAGTTATCCTAGCTGAGTTAGAAAGGTGTGAAGATTTTCTTCAGCCTCTTAGAGTGAGAAGGGAACACCGGGGTGGTTTTTAGTCGGTAAGAGTTTGACAGACTCCTCCACCCGCCCCAGGGGAGAGGATTTTCCACCCTGGAATAATAATAATAAAAAAGCTCACGGTGTAGCCTGACCTGACATATGGTTCATCACACACTCTTCTTATTTACACGGCCGGGTGCGAGTTTGACTGACCTTTAGGGAGCAAGGCTAGGACATTTTAATTAATGAGGACTTTGAAGGGTGAAATTACGGATTAACATAAAACAAGAGCAGTGATGGCCTAGTGGTACGCCACGCCGGTTACTAAATATATCTACATCTATTGTAATCGGCCTATAATGTTCACACTGTGGGACACAGGCCTTTCAGTGAGAGGGAGTGGGCCGTCATCCACCACGCGGGTCCAATGTGGGTTGGCAGATGTCACATGTCTTTGAATTTTTGGCTCTGGACATGCCGGTTTCCTTACGATGTTTTCCCTCACCGTTTTGAGAGCAGTGGTGATGAAATTATTTACACAAAGTAAAGCGACTACCTGGTTTCGAACCCACGACCTACAACTCGTATTAGTCAGCGTCGTGACTACTGGGCCACCACTACTCTCTTGGAACGATGGCATCTATATTCATGATTTATTCAGGCTAATTTAGTATACCAATTGCTAAGTTACTGATGATAAATCGGATATCCTAGATTTATTGAATTCCGTTACTTGTAATGAGCACATCTTGAATAAAAAGTCCGTTCTTTCCTAAGATATTTTTTGTCATAAATCACAGAAAGGTTGTCGTTTTGATAATATTTTAGTAACTATTTTTTATTTTATAGTCTCGTATGAGAGGAGAACCTATGCAGCTTACCTATATATTCTTCAAAAACTTCACACGAATAAACTGAACGCATACACCGAAACTTTAATAGAAAGCAAATATTAAGAACGAAACTAAAATCACTATGAAACGATATGAATATCTTTATGTGCACTAGTCTGAAGTTTAATCAGACCGAACTTGATCGTTCAAGTTTAAACCTATTTGGAACGCATTAAGGTGGAAACTCATTTGGAGAGGTTCTGCTAAGGAGTAGCAAGCAGATATGAAATTTCAGTAAAGTTTTGGTAGTCATTGCCTTAAGTTGAGCATGTTTGGCGATGTGGGGGGTCCGCTGCAAGCAAACACGACCTTATCGTCAGAACTAGGATATTACTTATGAACTAGGATATTACAAGAGCGGCTTGTGGGTAAATAATAACAGCCGCTCGGCTCGATCGAAGGTTGCCGAAGTCGGTCCATAGATATCGGTGCCTTGGAAAGCACGTCAAGCCGTTATGCGCCGGACGCAGAGATAGTCAGTGGTGCCGTCAATGGAGTCGGCGGGAGTCTGTGTCTCTGCGACCTGTGGGCGTTCGGCGTGGCAACACCTCGTGTTCTGGTTCGCGATAAGTCAATCGTTATCCTGAGGATGCCTGGTTGAGAGGTGAAACACATGTCGATTTCTTACAGGTTTTTTAATGAATAGGTTACTGAATATACCTACGTCTACTGTATTTTATAATTCCAGTGCCTCTGTGGTTGATGATTCCGGGTGAAGCTCGCTTCCATCTTCGGCCTGATCATCACTTACCATCAGGTGAGAATCAGAGCAAAAGGTTCCCCGTTCTGGTAAAAAAAAAAAGTCACGTCTGAATCATTTTTTTTGGCAAAAACTTAGGTTTTATGTCCAAAAGAATATGGAGCTCTATTTTATCTTCTTGGGTGGATAAAAACTGCTGGTGGTCGACATCAATTACTAGTCGATAGTAATTGAATCAAAGTCGACGCCATTGCTTGTTGGTTGAGGAAGTTGATCTCTCGTGACGATTGATTATCGATAACTCGTTAGTCGATGCATTACCCGGTCCATTATTTTCTTAGATATATTATTCACACTTGCTTTTCCAATTCACTTGAGACATCGGCAGAATGGCCGACATCGGCTTTGCATGCCAAAATAACAAATCCTAACTAATATTATAAACGCGAAAGTAAGTTTATTTATTTGTTTTTTCTTTTTCACGCTAAAACGGCTGAACAGATTTGGATGACTAGGACATTGGATACTTTTTAATCCGATATTCCCACGGGATCGAGACTTATGCGGGTCAAACCGTGGGGCGCAGCTAGTAGAATATAATTATCAGGTCAATCAGGTGACAGAATAATCGATCTGAATCGAATAAAAATCGTTGACAGACTCCATATTTTAATTAACCTTGAGCAATTTTTTGAATGAATTATTTCAATGAATACAGTTCGTTTGTTATTCAAGTAACGTGGTTTTCCTCATTAATAGATAAGTGTTTGTGTTTATTTAGTTACTTGGTATTCTGTGTAACGTAGTTATTACTTATGGACTCGGATTCTCAGAGTTATCACGGTGACATTAACGGGCGAGACACACAGTGTTTAAAGATGCCCAACATTAGGTTATCTCATACTGCTTAACAAAATGATATTGAAGGCTATATTAATAAATAAAAATATTCATCGGTATTAAACTCAAACTCAAAGCGTTTATTTCAAATGACACGCGCCACCATCAGCGAAACATTAGAGTGAGCATGATATACTCCCAGCCGCCAGGGCACATTCAAATCATTAAAGCGTACCCAGTAAATGGTAGCTTTATAATAGGTAAAGCAAATGTATCTATATGTGCTTTACAATTATACAATACGAAGAGATTGAATTAAAGATAATATATTTAGGATAAAAATTAAGGATAAACATTTAACCGTTAAATAGAGGTCTAAAACCGAATTTACTTATTCGATGAAATGGCGAAGCGAATGAGTAAGCGTGGTCTTAAAAATGAATGGGTCCATAAAATAATCAATTACCTATCGTGATATGAGCGTCCAGTTATAATGAAAATCAATAATGTATCCTTTATCGTTTATTCCGCGTTGTTGTTCGGCTGTCCATCTGTCTCGTCCGTGATTCACGTTATTATTTGCGTCATTCGTTCACGATAATACTCAATCACGGCAAGTGACATTTACAAAACGTTTGTGACCACTGTGTGTACAAAATGTTTTATTGTGTGTTATTAATTGGTGAGTTTATTACTTTCAATTATTATTTTAGGGTTATATTAGCCGGAATTTGTGTTATTATAATAATACTTTGATTGAGCTTGTAGGTTTAAAAAAATAAATGAATGTTGAATTTCGAATTACTTGATGTGTTTTGTTTATTTCTTGGTTTCTACAAGTAGTGTGTGGTTTTGTCAAGAGGATAGCCAGTAATATTTTTGTAATCAAAACAATTGGATTAGTTTTTAGTCGGTTTTTTAATTGTATCGGTCAACCATACGTCCGTACGTTAAATTATTTAAAAAAATTGCTATAACGCAATTCACATGTTTAAAAAAACAATATGTCTAACTTCTAATCGCACTGTATAACTTTTTAAAGCACACAATATGTACCAAGGCATACAATAGACGTCTAACTTACCTACATTTAGAAACCTCACACTAACAAAACAGTTATCCCAGTGTCTTCCATATAAGTTTCTATTTGGATTATAAAGTTCTTACAAATCTCTTAACAAACATGTCTTACTTACCTATTATTATAAAAAATCTTAAGTCAATGTTGTGTTCAACTTAAGAGGGTTTATTCTGAAAGTTGGCAACGTCGCAAATAGATGTCAAATATTTCGCTGTTTTGATTAATTTGATAATATTTCTGTATGGAAATAAAAAATGTGGCTCACTAGCGAACTAGAATATTGATTATGAAATGCAATAATTAATATCGTAACACCGAATAGTTAGTTTTAGATGTAAAAAAAGTATTTGGTAACTTTCCAAATGCCTTTTTTTCACCTAAAACGGGTACAACATCAAATTCAATGTTATAATTGCAATTCATTATTAATATTCTAGTCAATTGGTTAGCCACATTTCTTATTTCCATACAGTATTATTTCCAAATAATTCGAAACAGGTAAATATTTGACAGCTATTTACGACGTTGCCAACTTTTAGGATGCACCCTCTTAAGACGATTGTTGACTGAACGTTCTGGAACAGCAATGAGCTTCATAAGGCTCTTATAACACCACCGAAGAGGAAGCGATCAGCTATCGACTTTTTTCTTGTTCAAGAAATATACCTACAATAGAGGTAGGTCCTGTGTCAGTAAAAGAGGTGATGATGAGAGATAGTTCATCGCTGACGTACTGCTCACACAGCCGGCGAGAAATCACTCTCCACTAGTTTGGCGCAACGACAAGATCTATCAAAGAAAACATTTGCTCAGCGACGCTTGTTTGACGGGCAGAAGACTCGCTGAGAGATTCTCGCCTGATACATATGTATACCTACCGCGTGCCTCAGGTTCGAACTGTCGTCGCGTCTCCTGTCCCACGCACACTCTGCGCTCAACGCTCTCTTGAACGCTAAAGCCGGATTTACATTTGTCTGACGTGTTGTGTTGTGACGCATCAGAACGGTATCGGTTTCATACATTTAGTATGGTGAGATTTATATTTGTGTGTCGCGATCTGTTGTGATCGCGTGTGCTTCTACTAAATGTATGAAACCGATACCGTTCTGACGCGTCACAACACAACACGTCAGACAAATGTAAATCCGGCTTAGGCCTGTGTTCGCAGATGAATGGAAGAAGATCTTGTCAGTATGTTTGGAGTATTGTGAGATGAGCGTATGAGTGTCAAGTAGTTGTATACTTTTATTACCGTATTTAAATAATGTGTTTGTGTCTTTAACTAATGTAATTGGCCTGTTATGTTGCATGTTATAAATAAATACCAGCAAGTGATTCTATTCGCCGCATTCGCACACTCGCTCATAGGCCAGCGACAAAACTATCCAAACTACACTACCCGTTGCTCGCCAACTCGTTTCAAGTTGCTAGCTCACTCGCTTCTCGCTAGTAGTCTGTGGTGGGAGAGGTGCCTAAGCAAAACCATAAATAATTTATACGGAGGCTTTTGCTTCTCGCACCGAATATTTCATTTGAACTGAAATCAAAAGTTATGAAATTCTAATCATTAAGATCTTTAATAAATTGTTTATTGGAGTAAGATTGTCTTTGGTAATGATAATGGAAATGAAGTAGCTGGATTTGTGAATGGCGTTGTATCTTTTAATCGTCAGTGATATTGTTTTGTGTTTATTCATCTAACATTTGCCTTTAAAACAATTTGGAGCCTAAAATACAATAGACGTAGATATATTGCACGCCGAGCGCCGGATGCTGAGAGCTCGGCGTGGCAACATGTCGTGTTCTGGTTTGCGACAAGTCAATCGTCATCCTGAGGATGCCTTGTTGAGAGATGAAACACGTAGGTATCAATTTCTTACAGGGTTTTTTACGACTCTTTAGGAATAGTTAAGCGGGCAATTGCCCAACGATTGATGTCGCATATTCTTATATAATTATGTTAATCGCGCGGGAAACTCTAATTGCGCGATGCAGGATTTTGTGACGTCAGTTCTTTGATGCGTAGTTCGCATGTGGAGTTGTAGAGACATTTGCATACCAAAATGACAGAATGTACAAGGATTTTAAGCGGATCAGACACTATCAGTAATAATGACATTACCTTCAAGTAATTTCATTCAATGTGATGGTTGAAATGAAGTAATGTCAGTACTGAAGGAAGGAGTAACAGTTATATTGATGTCATTATTCCTGATAGTGTCTGATCCGCTTTGAAATGCTATGGCGCCATCCTAGAACGTACACAAATATTAGGTACCTATATTTATTATATTCCTAGACTATTGTGTGTCATTGCAGGATGTTGTTATTCGCAGGAATATTCAGCCCATCCCTTTGTCATGATCCCTTTATCGCTTATACGACTCCCACAGATGTATCGTGGGTGGTTTGATCATTCCAGTTGCAGTGGATCAAACAGTTTTCTGAAACACAATATTTATTCAAAGGAATTTTATTCTACGAAGCTGTCATGATATGTGTATAGTTGACCTCGTTATTTGCTTATAGTTGCCTCGTAATTTAAAGATTGAAACTATCTATGTAAAAAAAAACACAATAGACGTAGATATATTTAGTAACCTATTCCGCTTAACTATTCTTAAAGAGTCTTAAAAAACCCTGTAAGAAATCGACACGTGTTTCACCTCTCAACGAGGCATCCTCAGGATGACGATTGACTTGTCGCGAGCCCGTACACGACGTGTTAACACGCCGAGTGAGTGAGCCAAACCGCCTGACAAACACGTTTTTGTATTGTCCGTGTTTTTTTGTACTATCTATGTAGTCTTTCATTTTAATTTTACTTGTTTCTTAATTATTTTCCAGCACTATCCCTTGCGGGATTCTCATCATGCGACACCACTACCGGGTCCTGTCCCCCGACGTTACCAGTGGACGTGTGTGAGGCATCATGTGGACCTAACAATGCTTGCACCAATGAGAAGCAGCTGTGCTGTCCCACTGCGTGTGGTGGAGCCATGTGTGTGGATGCTATGTCGCAGAGGCATTTTGTGGACCTGGGTTAGTTAGATACATTATAATGAGCCAAGTTTTATTTGATGTTAAGCAAGGCGATGGGCTACCTCATGTCAAGTGGCAACCGTCGAATAGTACCAGAGACATTGGACACTGCCATCCCATAGGCAAAGCTGTAATGTGTCATGTACACGCCTCCTCCTGTATGGTACACCTCTGCCGAAGCAGAGATGTACTTATAGTACACCCACATTTCACTAGTTATGTTTAAGTCCCATGTAATAGGGGGCGAGTCTATTGCCATCAACCGGACTCAAATCCGAACTCCGACCTGCTACTGAGCAATTCCAGATGGAAAAATCCAATAACACTTTGCCCGACCCGGGAATCAAACCCAGGACCTCAATTAAGCTCGGCAGTAGCGCTTGCGACCTCTAGATCAACGGGGCAGTTTTTACTATTATGTAAATAGTTAAGTTGAGTTTATTCAATGTTTATATTTTATAATAAATACTATTCTACACTATTATATTCTATACTATTCTCACAATTCTCTTCAATATTCCAGTGAAGCCAGGCCTCTGCCCCGAGTTCCCCCGAGGTCCGTGGGTCTGCACCCACACGTGCACCAGTGACTCCGACTGCCCCCGAGCCCTCAAGTGCTGTCCTAACCGTTGTGGAGCCCACGCCTGTCAGAAACCTGACCAGGAACTACCGGCTGCAGAGAATACTGCTTAAAGAATTAAGATAATAAAAATAATACTGTTTGAAGACTTAAGATAATAATAATAATACTGATTAAAGAATTAAGATAATAAAAATAATACTGTTTAAAGACTTAAGATAATAATAATAATACTGTTTATAGAATTAAGATAATAATACTGTTTAAAGAATTTAGTTTAATATTTCAGAAGTTTCATAATAATACACCAAGTACAATTTCTTTTTCGTAAAACAGTAGTTAATACATTTGCGTTTTTGCATTCCTTTCCCGACGTTTGCGTCGTGTACAGACCGCCATTTAAATACTAGTGCTGTGACATTCCGGCTACTCATTGGTGATTTAAAAATTAACATGTTACAAAACACGTTACTTTTAAGTTGGGTCGTGGACAAGAGTCTTTAAAGTAGCAGTGCTTAGGACTACTTGGTATACTTTGATTCATGTTATTAGCTTCGCTACCATTTTTAGGTATAGGTATACTTTTAGGGCCTATTCTAATATGATTAAGCACAAGTGAGCCAAGTTTGAGTTATAACCGGCTAACCAAGACAAAAACGGCGGATTTCACATGATTTTTAAATTTAGAAAAGTAAGTATTGTAAATATTTAAGTTTCTTATTATTTTTTGGCATGTGCACGTGCAGTGGTGATATTTTTGTACTCCGAATTTTTTTTTTTTGCTTGGCTTTTCCTTCAGTCTGTCTGTCACAAGGCTGTATATTTTTAACTGTAATAGATAGTCTGCTGTTTACTCTCAAGCGCATCGTCCAGAACGCTATTCAAAAGCAACGTATTACAAACTAAAATCACCAATGAGTAAACGACACAAACAATCACAAACTCCTCGTTAGTAAGTTGCGTCGTGTACGTGGCTACTGATTGGTGATTTGAGTTTGTAACTGCACTCTAATTGCGTAACGCTCATTCAATCACAATCTGAATGATTTTGTCAATATTGCTAATCCATTGCTGCATAAGTTCGAAAAATTTGTCTGCTCAACAATGTAAATAGATCAATGAATATTGTTGAACTGTCAAAATAAAAGCTATTGCTACTGTTAGTGTGTTGCGCCATTACCCTGTCGGTTACCTTGGAGTAGAGTCGTGGACAATGGCCCTTTAAAAAATCAAAATCAAAAGTCATTTATTCAAACTAGGCTGAGATTCAGCACTTTTCGAACGTCAAAATTACATAAGACAGTCCCCCAAAACGCCCACCCTTCATCACTTCCTAGTGCTTTAGCTGAAAAGAAGTGGCGCAACAAACTCCCCAGAAAATCTCTCTTATGGAAAATAAAACAGTAAGCACCACATTCAGAGCTGTGAATACACACAGTGAAACGACCTGTGAGTAATATATCCAAAATGACTGCCATGACAAACGCGCTGAGAAATATCTTACGTTTTTTTTTTTTTTTTTATCCACAACGGGGAAGCTCTTGGCCAGAATCTCACCTGATGGAAAGTGATGATCAGGCCGAAGGTGGAAGCGAGCTTCACCCGGAATCCTCTACCACAGAGGAACTGGCTATCTTATCTCTAACTGCCGGAACACAACAATGCTTTTAACATTGTTGTTATGGCGACAGACTTAGATAAGATGGTGGTAGCTAGCCAGGCGGACTTAAAACAAGCCCTACCACCAACCAAACCGAGCAGAAAATTTTGCCCCCACTGGGAATCCAACCCGGGACCTCTTGGTCTGAGACAGGTGGTCTAACCATTAGACCACAGAGGCGGTTAAATGTGCGTATTATTGCGTTGCTTCCAAGGTTGCTTCAACACTTCGGTAAGTACTGTTCTAGAAAACGGGTGTTAATATCCTTGCCTGCAACAATTTGAGTCAAGTCCTGCTATATCAAGATTATTATGATAATATTCTTGCACTAAGTTCTTCAACTAAGCTAACTGAGCTTGTCCTAGTTAACCGCACGAGTTTAATCGTCTTACTGGATATTAGTAAAGTCATGATATTTTGATGTTGAGGTGTTAGTAAGGATGTAAATATTGAGGGTTGAATTTATAGAGATTTCAATGGTCGAATAATAAAACAAAATAAAAATATATATGTATAGGTATATAGAGAGAGAGAGAGTATTGTAGATAATCTTTTCCTTATGTATTAGTGTTTTCGCTGAACCCAGAATATTAATTGATATTTAGAATATCTAAGAATACTGTGATATTTTTGTTTGTTCTCATTACTGTATTAATGTAAACCAGATCAGTCCTGGTACTTACATACCTACTTGGAAATTAAAACAAAGTGCCTTTAAATACACATTTATCACTATAGGATTGTTTTTATTAGGTAAACTAACACAAAAAATATATATAAAAGGAAGAGCTCATTTTATGACTATTTAAAGAACACAAAATCAGTAAAGTCAAAGTCAAAAAATATATTTCAAAAGGCACTTTTAAAAGTCAAACCTTTACGAGAAAATAGAATTGATTCCCTTTCAAAAGGTACGAAAAGAATGGGCAAAAAACTCTATAGTTCTCTTTTTGTTTCGGTTTAGTGTTTTTTTTGTTCTGTTTGTAAAAAAATTGTAGATTAATTTAAGTAGTAAATTAGCTTATAATTTTGTACTGCTTACTGGTAAAATATGGCTGATCCTATTCCCTATATCACCATGTACTATACCCATATTTGCAAAATAAAATATTCTTTATCTTTAAAATATTCTTTATCTTTAAAATATTCTTTATCTTTAAAATATTTCGCATATTTTGTATAAAAACTGATTATCATTACAAACACGGCGAAGGATTTCGTAGCACCCTGCTACGCTTCCGCGTAGCTACAGCCTACGAGGCTACGACCGCGTACCTAATCTACTCCATAATTCCTTGTATTCCACATTTTCAATTTCACTCTAACGCGTTCTTGTAAAATATGAAAATTGTTTTTCCGACATTACAAATGTGAATGTTTTTCTTGAATTTATGATTTTTAAGGAAGTGAATATTACAGTTAGATTTTGTATTTTGACAGCGTTGTGAGTAATGTTTTATTAAGGTTTAATGTAACCAACAGTGCAAAATATTCGTTTCCTGCCTTTATATAGGAGATTGCTACGAAAATATATTATTACACAACTCTTCGCGTCTCATACCTGAGATGGCTTTTAAGACATTGCCGGGTGAGCTGGGAAGGACATTTTATTTTTTGGCGTAGAACAGGGTCATGCTGGTTATATATTTTATTATACTGCCATCGCAACCACTCATGTTTTTTAATCAATGGTGGTGCATAATACCATCCAACCGCCGCATTTAACCGCCTCTGTGGTCTAGTGGTTAGACCACCTGTCTCAGACCCAGAGGTCCCGGGTTCGATTCCCAGTGGTGGGCAAAATTTTCTGCTCGGTTTGGTTGGTGGTAGGGCTTGTTTTAAGTCCGCCTGGCTAGCTTCCACCATCTTATCTAAGTCTGTCGCCATAACAACAATGCTACCAGCATTGTTGTGTTCCGGTAGTAGGAGGATAGCTAGTTCCTCTGTGGTTGAGGATTCCGGGTGAAGCTCGCTTCCACCTTCGGCCTGATCATCACTTACCATCAGGTGAGATTCAGGACAAGAGCTTCTCCGTAGTGGTTACAAAAAATCATTACCTACTTGGCAGGACTAAGTAGGTAATGGGTATGCGACATTAAAAAAAACCGCAGGCACACGCTAATAGAAATAAATGGCAATAAAATACAGTCCTATGAATTGAATTCAATCATTTCATTGTAATTATTGCAGTATTTAATGCTTGTATGTTCCAGTGATGATAAGACCTTTTCAATGCGTTGTGAAAGTTGTTGACTTGAATAAATCAGCGTGAAAATATATGTATATATATTTTTTTCGAAATGTCTAGCACACCGACTTTATTCACAATATTTGTGGTTATGGGGAGAGTAGTATAGGTACACCTCTGCCTAACCTTTTCCGGATAACAGGCGTAATGATTAACACTATTATTATTATTATTTACTGCCTGCGCCCCACGGTTCCACCCACATAAGTCTCGATTTCGTGGGGATATCGGAATAAAAAGTATCCTATGTCCTAACCCAGGTCACGGTCTTTCATGTGCCAAATTTCATCCAAATCCGTACAGCCGTTTTAGCGTGAAAGCGTAACAAACAAACAAACTCACTTTCGCATTTATATTACTAGTTAGGATATATTATATTATATATATTAAATACTAGCTGCTGCCCGCGGCTTCGCCCGCGTGAGTGTCGGAAATTACCCCATACATCCCCATGGGTTTTAAGTATAAATATTGAAGTTCGAGTTAATCGGACAGCGCGTTAAAATTCTTCCATACAAACACTGACACCCCCCAACCCCCCTTTGGGGGGTAATTTAGAAAAACAAAAAACTACAAACTTTATAATTTATTTAGATACCTATTCGTGGGAAGTTTCATGTTTATTACCTCAAGGAATAAGATTTTTCATACAAACTTTCATCCCTTATTTTACCCCCTTAGGGGTTGAATTTCGAAAAATCCTGATACACGTTATTCTTAATTTTTGGGTTTAAGTATAAATATTGAGTTTCGAGTTAATCGGACAGCGCGTTAAAATTCTTCCATACAAACTTTGACACCCCCCAACCGTAGGATAGGATACTTTTCCGGGATAAAAAGTACCCAGTGTGGTGCCCAGGATATTAAAGAATAATTATACCAAGTTTCATCGTAATCGAACCGGTAGTTTTTGCGCGATGCCTGAACAAACAGACAGACAGACAGACAGACAGACAGACAAAAAAATTTTTGATCAAATTTTTGGGTTCGGTGTCGGTCTAGTAACACCCCCTGCCATTTATTTTTTTGATAATTTCAATGTACAGAATTTTCACTTCTACAGATTTATTATAAGTATAGATATAGATATCGTATATTTAGGATTGATTGTGTTTTTTTAACATGTAGGTACAGTTAGTTAAAATATATGCACACTGAATTAAATTTAGAGACAGCAAAGAATTCTAAATAAATACTCTCTTGAAGAATAATAACAAAAGAAGATCGTGCAATAACCCACATTTTCATCTGGGCCACTAAAACATCTGCCCTAGAGTTGCCCATTAAAAAATTAATAAGACACCCGACTCCGAGGTGCTATTGACCTGTGACGTGGCAACACTCATTAGCAGGGTGCTTGAAAGTTTTTAATTAAGTCTGGAGTGACATTCCTATTATCATGGTAAGGACACATTTCCTCCCTGGAAATGTGTAAGCTGAACTGTGAGTTCAATCTACACTTCTAAGAGAAAATTAAAAAAAAAGAAGATCTGTATTTTTGTTTGTAATGAATAAACTCAAAAGCTACAGGACCGATTAAAAAAAATATTTCACCAGTAGAATGCTATATTATCACTGAACAATAAAGGATATAATTTATAGTGATATCACGCGGGCGAACCCGCTGGCAGAAACTATAGTTAAAAATAAACCGGTAATTAAAAATATTGTGTAGTCATTCTTTTCATGAAACAAAACCGGCCAAGTGCGTGTTGGACCACGCACAATGAACTTATCCCAAGAACAAACTTAACATTGTAGTTGAAAAACATGTTATCCCATACAAAATGTATGGTAGAACATGTTTTTGCAACTGCAAATTTAAGTTGGTCGATAATTACTCGTTAACTAGCAGAGCCTACTTAACTGTGATAGTTTTCTTAGTAACTACTAAGAAAACTATCACAGTTAAGTAGGCTATAACGCAAAAAAAGAGTCACGCGGAAATAAAACATTGTAACCCGATTGATAGCAGTGGTGGCAGATTATGATTAGTAGTGGCCCAGTGGTGACCGCGACTTACGAGTTGCAGGTCGTAGTTTCGAACCCTGACAGGCGCTTTACTTTGTGTAAATTATTTCATCACCACTGCTCTCAAAACTGTGAAGGAAAACAGCGTGAGGAAACTGACATGTCCTAGAACAAAAAATTCGAAGACATGTGACATCTGCCAACCCGCACTGGGCCCGCGTGGTGGATTACGGCCCACTCCCTCACAGAGAGGAGGCCTGTGCCCATAATGTTCCCAGCAGCTGATTCCGACTGGACTCTGTAGTCTGAAATCACATAATCGAGAATGTAGCAATTGACTATGCTTGTAAAAAAAGTGTTTGCGTGATTCCTTGCCTTGGTGTTCGCGTGTTGGTTCGGGAACAAAATTGAAGCCTACAATTATTCATCATATTCCATCGTATCTACAGGTTCAGAATACTAATACATCTCATAAACCATCAACAAGTATAATAAACCCGGATCTAAGGTACCACGTAAAGAAATAAATATTTTTCTCGTAATGTTGGTAGTAGGTACACAAAGCAGAATCGGTGCCAAATGATTGAATTATGTGTTTGGCGTATTCCATTAGACGCTAACGTGTGCCGAATTCACACTCCTCGGCTTTGAAGTTATTACTAATGTTGAAAAAATTTACGCGGTAATAAATTTTATGTTCCTGGCTAAATAATAACAGACTCACGGGTTGATATTCAAGGTTAAGCATCGCTTGCCGAGGTTGGTTCATGGATGGGAACCAGCTATTACATACCGAGAGAGGCACGGAGGGGCCTCGGAAAGCACGTTAAGCAGATCGTCCCGGCTGTTATTAGTAGATTTTTGACAGTCGTTACGGGTAGTCAGAAGCCCGAAAGTCTGACAACCAGTCGTACCGAGTGATACCCAGTAACTGGGTTGTGGAGATCAGATATAAAGTCGTTCCATTAAAAATACTGGTAGTGTAAATAGTGGTAACATTTATATAGTTGGGAAAAGGCTAGGCAGATTATGGAAAATAATTGCATGAGAACCCAGTACAAAATGAAGAAGCAACACTGTCTCTTGAACTTAAATGCGACTAATTTTAAATACTATTTAATTACCCCTGATGACCCCTGATGACCCCTACGCCAATGTCAATCATTTTCGAGTAATTTGACATTTTAAAATGTATGAAATAAAAATATAAAATGTCAAATGACATGAACATTGTTGACATTTGCATAGGAGTGAAAAGGGGTCATTTGGTTGCAAATGACCTCTCCTATATCCACATATTGGATTGCCGACATATTACCATTAATACTTAGTTTTAAGGATAATGCTACTTACCCTTTAACATATAATAGTCGTAGATATATTTAGTAAACTAGTCCGCTTTACTATTCTTAAAGAGTCTTAAATAACCCCGTAAAAAATTCGACGCGTGTTTCACCTCTCAACGAGGCATCCTCAGGATGACGATTGACTTGTCGCGAACCCGTACACGACGTGTTAACACGCCGAGCGCTGGACGCTGAGACAGCTGACTCAGCGCCTTCCGATCCAGCCAGCGATTTCCGCCAAATCACGCCTGAATCAATTAATTAACCCTTTAAGAGTACAAAATAAGGAATACGATTTTTATTTATTTGTTTATAGCTCCATCTATTTCCAACGCTGAAGTAGGGTTAAATAATACTGCTAAGAAGTGGCGGTAGGCCCCCAGGGTCATATAAATAAGTCAGTACGCATGCAGATTAAGAAGCAAAAAGATTTGCAGTTTCCCTTTTCATCCCTACTTTCTCATTTATTCACTTCAATTCCAGCAAATAAATTGATGTATCGACTTTTTCCATTAACGGAACATGGTTGGGTTGGCACACCTGCGCTTAATCACTGCGTGTCAGATGTGGGACGTTTTAATCCAATCCATGACGTTTTTTACGCGCTGTGATTGAAATCTATAAGGTATATTTTAATCCCGTTTTATTTCTGTTCAAGTTATTTTTTTTCCAAGAAATGTTCGCTGTTTGATACGGGTTTTCCCCATAGATTTCCATAGTGAAGATGGTAACAGATAGGGATGATTTTAAGTACTTCCCTTGGGAGATACAAAGGTAAAGTTCTTAAGATATTCTATTTCTCCAGCCCACGTTTTTTTTTTTTTTTGGGTGGGAAATCATCAAATAACTTCTCCCGCTCTGGGCGGAGCGGGAGGGCGTGTCAGACTCTTACTGACTAAAACCCACCCGTGTTCCTTCAGTTGCCTGTGTTGCCAGGGGCCACGGTATCCCTTTCGGACTTTCCCGCAACCCCGGCAGGCATCCAGCCCACCTGCGACTGCTTAGTAGTTGAAGATACAATATTTTTAACCCGTAAATGTTTATTGCATTTCCTTCACAGGCACAACCGACCATAACTGGTTGCATAAAAAAAAGCGGGGTCCATGCTTGGCAGACTACTGAATATCAATACTTAAAGGCTTTACGAGAAATCACACAATAAAAAAATAAAAATATTATGGCGCCTCTAGGAGGACATTAAGTCACGAACTAAAAAAAAACAAAAAACATGCCATATTGGGTATAGATATTACTGTTCAGGTACACATCTTATCCACTTCTAACCAATATCACCTCAATACATATTTTCAATCCACGAAAATTGTTACATATAAAATCTCAAGCCGACTTTCAGTACACCGAACACGACTTCGAAAGTCGGTGCGAATAAGACAAAGTGGCGATATATCATGCAATCTCAATTACCTCCAGCAGTATCGGTGTTGCCGATAAGAAAAATTAATGTTTTGTAAAGACAAATTTATTGTTCGTACATGATAAATGGTGGGTAGTCGATAAGTTTTAGAGATATAGTGGGGATACCTGTTGAGAAAATAAAAGGACGGAGTTTCTAAATATTTGAAGATACCTTTCGCGCCGTTTCGTGAGATAACCTGTTTATATCGCGAAGCAATGTTATTGGTTTTAAAGTAAGCTTGTCTGCCATCATTACAATAAATTCGACGCCGCATCATTTTTAACCCCCGACGGAAAAAGAGGGGTGTTATAACTTTAACGTGTGTATCTGTGTATCTGTCTGTTCCCTCGTAGCTCTCAAACGGCTGAACCGATTTTGATTATTATTTTTTTGTTTGAAAGGTGTCTTGATCGAAAGTGTTCTTAGGTACAATTCAAGAAAAGCGGTTCAGTCGTTTGAAGATATCAGGTCTTTTCTAGTTGATGATTGGATGTGCGCATCTTCCACTGGTTTGATCGGTTCCAAATTTAGTATTCTGTTACTTTAATGATATTAGAAGAGCACCTTTAACCGATACTGCAGCATCACCTGGAATTGCGTCGGGGGTTATTTAAATTTTTAATTTTATTTCATTCGGACTTACGGAACCCTAACCTAACTATAAAGATTTTAATTTCTCGTGTTTCCTCAAAAACTTTTCTCAATAAATTGATTGTTTTTCTATAAAACAAACTAAATCATCTGAAGTCGAACTCGTCAGCATTCCAAATCAATTCTTAATTGGTCGTTCGCTGATCACCGAAGACAGCATAGAGAAATCAGTAAGACAAGATTTTCTTTCCAATTTGATGGTTTCCTCATATTTTTATTGATTTCCGTATCATCAGAATGTTTATCTCATATCTTCTGCAAAATTGGCAAACGAATGATGTTTACAAGTTATTTCCTATAAAAAAATATATATTTTAGCAGATATTTTAGTGTTTTTTAAATTTAAAAATAAATAATCGTTTATTTGCTTAGAAAGTAGATGCAAAAATAAAGGTTTTTACATTTTTTCTAGATCCCTATACAATCTACCTTAAATTAGGCATGCAATAATTGAAAGAAAAATAGTAATTAGGTACAAAAAACAAAGCGAGCTTAACAATAATAAGGAAATACACAATGTCACTAATTAAATATAAAGTTTACTGTCATAAAAAAAATCATCAGTTCAATAATAAAACTTTTAATATGGCTGTCAGTTTCTTTTTAAACATATGGATTAGATCTTTTTTTATAATTTCTGGTATTTTGTTATAAATGGTGGGACCCGTTGATATCTACTAATTGATTGAATTTACCTGACTTGATCGAATTGACCTAACCTGTATTATTAAGCTAAACTAATCTCCTTTTAAAATCTATTTTTTACTCTGTGTCCTAAATCCCGTTAATTAATTTTAGAGCTACCGTTGAAGAGGGATGGATGTAGGTCATGCTAGATTCCGATTAGTTGGGCAAAAATAATAACCGCAGTCGGATCAGTTGTGAGCAAATAGGGCAGGAAATAAGGATTGATTGCTGGTATTATTGAGTTTCAAGAAGCTTTTCTTGTTGGAAAGAGGAGGGTTGAAGAAATACATGAGTGAAAGTCAAGTTAGTGAAGTGTAGTGTGGTTAACCTTCTTTTATTTATGTTTTAATGTTTTTAATTTGTAAATTTTAATGTGTGTTATAATTGTCTCTTTTATTAACCGACTTCCAAAAAGGAGGAGGTTATATGTTCGTAGCGTATGTATTTTTTTTTTTTGTGTATGTCCGTCGATATTTTCGTCAATTGTAGACGGATTTTGAAAATTCTTTTTTTGTTTGAAAGGGTATGCTCTCAAGGTGGTCCCATATAAATTTTATTAACTTAGCTTGAGTACTTTTTGAGTTAGCTTCATTAATACGTATTTTTCCCACTTAGCCTATATGGACGATATTTTAATATTTTCCTCTCACTGTTATTTACATAGCAGGTCGTGATATTCGAACTAGTAGGGGGTAGGTACCACAACTAAAAAGTGAAACATAAAAACTTTTTACAAAAAAAACCAACCGACTTCCAAAAAAACACTAGAAAGTGAAAACTAACTTTAATTTCGGAAGTCGGTGGCTTAAAACGAAAATTCAAAACCAAAGACACCGACTTCCGAAATAAAAGTTATTTTTCACTTTCTAGTGTTATTTTGGAAGTCGGTTGGTTTTTTATGTAAAAAGTTTTTTTTTATAATTTTAGTTGCTGTAATTGGTTGAGAAGACAACCGTTGTACCATTGTTGCAGCGTCTGGCACTTGTAGTTGTCTGGCATTTTTGCTGAATAGGGCCTTTTTGGCGCACCTGTGGGGCACACTCCCCTGCTAATTTTCTTACATCGTACTTCACATTTCTAATTGTTTTTTTTTAATCTTTTTCTGCTGTATGTTATACTGTGTGCCTTTTACTCTGTGGTAAATAAATGTATTTTCTAAATAAATGTATATATTGTACTTTTATATTATGCATGTAGTAAAAAGCTGTTATTTCAACATTATATACAGATACTTAAATTGTATTTATCACAAATAAATAAAATGTATAGATAATAATGTATAGAATACGACCTGAGAACGTATAAAAACGCGGCTTAGCATTGCATTAGGGAAATGTACCTACGTGTTTCGACACACTCAGAAAAATGTTACGCAAAAGTACCACTAAGGTACATTTTCGCGCATTTTATTCTCATTTTAACGGTACACTACTCCCACTAAAAACGCTACAACAATCGCATCACTCAACGTTGCAAAAAAAATATGAGCGTTCGTAACAAGTCGCATTGTCAGAAACTCCGTAGCAAGCACAATACGACACTATTGTCGCGATTATTGTCGGCCAGCCGACTGCTGTGAATAGCCCGCTTTATAGCTGGGGTTTTTAATGAAAAATAAGATACGTATTTTCTGAAATGCTTCGCTGTTTTCGTTTTTGAAGCAATTTGGTATATTAAAAGACGGGACTGACTGGAGTTTGGATAGGAGAGAATGGTAGAAGAACTGTACTTTCAGTTTTTTTTCTATGGTGGAGTCGATATCATAATATTAAATTGACCAGGAAAATGATGTTGCGTAGTGTATGAGGTATTTCGTAGATTAAGAAAGAAAAAAGAAATAATTACAATTATTTGGCAAAAGCTGCTGAAAAAAAAAAAGTGAACTCACCCCCTGGGGGGCGAGTGTGCACAATGTTTGAGGGTTGAGAGGAGACAAAATCTTTTTTTAGGTGTAGAGGGCCGACAGTGGAAACGAAATCAACAGTTACCGTTTCGAGCGAGGAAATGGTCGTAATCGGGGTTGTAAAGTGAATTCTACATTTATCTGTAACTATAAGACATAGGTACACCTCTGCCTAACCCTTCGGGGATTACAGGCGTGATGTTATGTTATTAAACATAGCTCAAAGTTTTTTATCATCAAGTTTAAGTTATTTCGCCTTTCTTACTACTTACTCCTTGGTACACTTTGCAGTTCAAACTCAAGGGGAAGAAAAAATATATGTGGTAAATCCCCTCAGAGTAAATGAAAGGTATAATTTATTAGATCACTCCCACACGCGAAACGAATTCCAAAGACTGAAATAAAATTAAAAAGCTTTTTTCAATACCATGCAAATCGATGTACATCAATCTGGATTATTAGATTGATTGAGTTGTTCAAATCGACTCATGTGTTTAAATCATTCGATTGAATAGTCCCCACATTAATAAGCTCTCAGTTGTCAAGCGTCCACAGTATTTAACGTGCGATAATTAATTTTATCATTTAATTCAGAATTACATTGTTAGTAAAAAGTTTTTATAACTATGTTAGTAAATGATTAATTACTATTATTACTTATTTACAATTGAGCTGTTTAATATTATAAAGGGCACCTCCAGATCCGTGGACGATATAACAGTGCCTCACAACCAGGCCAATATGGTATTCAGAAAGCTGTTAGTGCTGCCCCACACGCGGCGCATCAGGGTGGCCACTAATTTTCGTACAGACAGCTGCAGAGAAATCTCACCCCCTAGCAATGTATTTTTTTCATTTCTAGGGGGTGAGATTTCTCTGCAGCTGACCGTACCATTGCCCTAAAGCAGTCCGTGTTGGCCTCAGCAAACATACCTGATGAAAAAAACGAAGCAACTTCAACAGCATCCTAAAACCATTATTGTACAGGACACGTAGGCCAAGGAACGGAACGAACGAACGGGATAAGGAACTTCGTTCCAAAAAAGTGTAACATTATGACCGTCGGAACACTTTTGTTACGTAACAAAAATGTCGTGACGGTCAAAATGCTACCGTTTTTTCATTCGCCAAGTGTGCATAGTATAACGTACGATAAGGACCTTCGTTCCAAAAAAAGTGTAACATTTTAACCGTCTCAACACTTTTGCTACGTAACAAAAATGTCGTGACGGTCAAAATGTTACACTTTTTTCGGTCTAGCTCTCATTCGCCAAGTGTGCACAGTATAACGTGTGATAAAGAACTTCGTTTCAAAGAAGTTCACACTTCATAATATTTCTAATATTACTTTAGAAAACATAATAATAATAGGCGAAGAATTTCGATCATGGTGACCATCTTAGCGGTGACCAGCCCATTATAGTGCACAAGTATGTACCCAGACACAGGTGCAGTCTCTCTTCCCTCACTCTCATAGTCCGATGGGACGGCAATCCGACACGACCGGAGCGAGATCAGGCACAGAGCCAACGGCTTAACGTGCTTTCCGAAGCACGGGGGTATCACACCGCCAACTTCCAAACTGCGGGCTGTTATTAAGAAATTCCTATTGGAAAAACTCAATAACACTTTGGCCGACCCGGGAATCGAACCTAGGACCCCACGCTCAGTATTTGCGCTTGCGACCGCAAGACCAGCTGGGCAGAAAACATCATAACATATCATCCAACCAACATCTGTATCTAAAACTCCAAGCCCATTGCTTTTTATTTATCTTTAAAGCACATTTTCTCCGTACATTTTCTAAAAAGTCCGTGCCGTTTATTTCCCTCCTCAACCGGGAGTCTTGACATTTTTTATTGAGAACGGAAACGGTTACCAGCGCCTCGCGGACTCCTTTAAAGATTTTCTTCTCTTACTTCTGAACGTCGCTGTACATCCCTTTATTAAGTTGCCTAGCTTCTACCGGTAGGACGTCCGTGCCGAAGGATTTGATTACCCATAGGTAGTTAAAAAAATGTAGTTACAATATTATATAATTGCATGCTTATTTCAAAGTGTTACGTCAATGTTCCTGTATTGATTATTTCCTGCTAAAGTTTGATGTAAATATACAGTTTTCTTTTTCGTAAAATTCTTGAACCGTATTTGGGAAAGACGGAGGCTATGATAGGGATCGTGTCAACAGGAAATGCTAGAAATAAAGAAATATATAGATAGTAGTATATATATAATAGATAGAAAGAAGTAGACTAGATAAAGATAATTTTGCTTGAATTTAATGATACTTAGGGCGAATTTCACCAATGACACTGAACGCTATCAACACATCTAAACCGACTTCAAGAGCTGTCGGTGTCATAATTTTTATGGAATATTTGATACTGTGTAATTTTAAATTTTTGTTTTTTCTTTCTCAATGTTTGTTTTTTATTATTCAATAATTACTGTATTCAAACATTTGTACGCCCTCTGGCATAACATAGCAAGCTCCTTATTATTTTATTATACCATAAATTGTACACCTATGTTAAACAAATGAATAAATGACTTATGACTTATGACTTATGAAAGCTGTCGAACACGTTTTACATGTGCTAATCGCGTTCAGTTTTATTGTTGAAAAATTCGCCCTTAGTGGTGTTACTTTTGTTCTTTTATTGATATTGAAGAAATGCAGTAGGTATATTATGTGCTCAAAACCAAGGCAATTATTTCACAAACACGCTTGGCACACGAGACACTGCATTATAGCGCGGATCACTGTGAGATAAAGGTGTGTTGCATTTTTTCAGGCGCGCTCGTCACATCCGTGCGGCTCACCGCTAGAAGCCTATCCGCGAAAATAGGCGCGCTCATCGCTTATCCGCGCGGTTTTCAGAGAACACAGAACTGCCTGTAAGACACTTTTGAACTGTCGAGGGGTCGGCCAGTCAGATAGATGAAGCTAGTTGGTCATTGCAAAGCGTAGTAATCTAGTAAGCGTAAATCTATCGGGGATACATATCTACGTACCTACCCACATCGAATTAAGAACGTTCGCATTTGCATCTCATTCGCAATCTATCAAAAATACAATAAATTTACCAACATTTCGACAGTTTGCGACTTGAATGTGAACGTTTTTTAAGTACGAGAATTGGCCTTCAATACTTACTGGATATAAAAATAGAAGTCTACCCCCAAAAACTGAGATGTTGCAGCTGTACTGCATAGTAAACATCGTGATAGGTGTATCACAAACTAATACAGCCTTCCAAGTTCACTCAAAAGCCTTCAAACCTATAAAACTTCTAGTAATTGAATAGTTAAACCGTTTAGCAAGGCGTATACGGCACTGCTTTTAAAGCGGCGCGCACACTAAACAATGTCATGGCTCCGTATAGCTTAATCGTTGTAGATGGGTCACCTACGCTACCGGCAGCGCACACTGCTTTTTTGGTGTTTGGGCCAAGTAAAAAGCGGGAGGAGTAGATTTAATTTATCGATTTAATTTTACGAGCGGTTTTGCTCAGCGCAAATTGATTGGGTTATGATGGGGTAAGTCTCCGCACGTGCACCTATGTTTTTTTTGTATTTTTAAACCCCAAAGTTCTTGAAATTAAATAAATTATACGCAATTTATGATACGATATTTTACATAAAATTTGCAACGGCAACTTTTATTAGACCTTAGGCTTCAGAGCAAAAGCAATGTGACATGAACACAGTATGTATTCATAAGTTATAATTTATCAAATCAATCTACCTAACCTTTTCCCAAATAAGTGGGAGCCGGCTTCCAGCATAATCGGATGCAGCTGAATACCAGTAATTTACATATTTCAAAGCTAAGTATTTTTTTTTGTTTTTTTAGCACTCGTCTTTTTACATTTTACATCTTAGTAATCGACGATGCTACCAAAGCAATGGTGAGAAAAAGCTCCAGCTTATAATTTATGTCAGAAACTCCATTGTAGAGTAAGGTTTCAAGTAACCTGAATAGAAGCAGTCTCAACAGGAGACTACGAACGAACTTGTTACTGCTATGGAAACTAAAACGGTTTACCAACAGTCGATTGGTCCATGAACCATTGGTCAACATTATCTTTAAACCACATTATCTTTTAACTTTTCATCCAAAGAACTTTTCACCCACGAACGTTTCGCCAATATAGCAAAAACAATTTTGACTCAATTTTTGTTTTTGTTAATGTAATGTTCATAAACTCAACAGTGAACCAACATTGTCTACTGCAGTGCCCTGACAGGGTTCATGTACATGAGATGATGATGATGATGATGTGCATGAGAGCAAATAAATAAATAAATAAAATATTTACGCCTCTCGAAAAACTTTCATCCTGTCACCGCACCGCTTATAACTTGCAGACGCAACAAACGCTCCGCTGGTATGTAGGGCAGGTTTGCGTTATTTTGGTTCATGTACCTACACCCGCCACCGTGAAGGTAATTGCGCAAATGCGGATCAGGCCTTATACTACGCTACGCTGCGTTACGCTACGCTAGCTCAGCGGGTGACGATTGGGACTTTGCCGGCTTCCTACAACGACATGGCAAGGAAATAACTTACGATATTGGGGATTTTTCGACACTGTTAGTGTATTTGAAGGGTATATTGCGTAGCATTAGTGGATAAATAATAAGATGGAATCCTCAGTAACTGGGAAATGGTTATTTGGTTAGTAGTCAGTATTACACACGAAGGTCACAGCTACAATAAAAGTCTTTCACTTCAGCAGCTATAAAATACATACTGAAAAATACATTTTACTGGTTCGTAGTACTTGCAACTGGTGTGCGTGTATGACCAGATGTATGAACAAAAGGAGTATGTAAGGATCGTAGCAGGAGGTGTTCTGTAGTTCCTACCTACCCCCATGGGAAGAAGGCGTGAGTTTATGTATATTGTGTATTTATGATGACACAACAGGTTTCAATTAGGAATTTTATATTCTTACTAGCTGCCCGCCCCGTCTTCGCACGGGTAGCACTAAGTACTTATCTACGGCGTACTTACCTACCCTACCAGCCTACCTAACCTACCCTACCTACCTACCCTACCCTACCCTACCAACCTACCTACCCTGCCTACCCTACCAACCTACCTATCCTACCCTACCTACCTACCCTACCCTACCCGACCCTACCCTACCTACCTACTTATACGTACATACCTACGTACCTACCTACTTACCTACCTAACCTACCTACGTACATACCTACCTACCTTACATATATTATATAATAAATAATTAAAGTTTTAAATTTAAAAACTATTATTTCACGTAAATACGTAAATTAGTATTTGTTAAAAGACTAAACGTAGGATAGTTCCAGTTTGTTCAAACCATGACATTTTTCTTACTTAGAGAATTTTTATACCCGTCATAACTTCAGAAAGAAAAGTCCGATCTGAGTGATTCAAAGTGGAATTTACACGTACATAATCATATATTAATTATAATAATATAATTTTTCAAATCGATTCAGTAGTTTCGGAGCCTATTCAATGCAAATAAGCAAACAATCAAATCTTTCCTCTTTATAATATTATTAGTATAGAAGTATAGATATATAGTATATTAATTATCGTTGACCCTAACTACACAAAAAAAAGATAGAAAAGACGAATTGAGAACCTCCCCCTTTTATGAAGTCAGTAAACACGTTCATTTATTTTTAATTCGACCAGTGTTGCCATACCTTAAGTGCTTCCTTCTTAAAAGCTCGCCGGTAAAATAAATTGCCAGCACTATAATAAAAAAAACAATGCAGCGAGTATCTATTCCAAGTGCCTGCTACTTTTTCTTGCAAGGCAATGAATTTTCTTAAGAAAGAAAGAAAGAAAGAAGGAATAACGTTTATTTGGATACAGTTCGAGAGACACAAATACGAAAAAACAAATTAAAAAACAACGTTTAACAACAATAGTTCTTCAGAATGTTGCACTTTATCATAGAATTTGTGTTGAAAATCTTAATGTTAACAGGGTAAGTTTGTTTTAGTGAATTTCAGGGAAAAATATAGAAACAAAATATTTTGTATTCATGAACCATAAAGGCTCGCAAACACTGACGCGATAATCTCGGGCGCGACAAGGGTCGCGCTGCCTGTCGCGCCCGCGATATCGCGTCGGTGTGCACGAGCCGTAATACGTAACGCTAAACCGATTCTTTGAAAAGATTCTCTTTAAAATGTTACCATTACCAGCACGCGTCGCATGAGCGCTTCATTCTCTGCTCTTCGAAGATTAGATAAAAGACATAGTAATATCTCTTTTAACCCGACTACGGCGAAGCAAAAAGGAGGGTTATGATTTTGACCATACCGGTCATTTAAACATGTATGTTAACGTTGTATTTAAACAATGTGACACATATTTTATATCGCGCCGTAGAAATCTTTCTACAAATTTTAATGATGGCTTTCGTTTCTTCCGTTTCTACGGTGGTCGTATTAGGCTTGCTTTAATTGCATCGAAATAGTTATTAATAAATAATTAATATTTTAATATAAGTGAGATTGCTTATTAAATAAGCGTAAAAGCGCTTTTACGCTACAACGGCTGACGGGATTTGGATGAAATCCACATGGGTAGATCATGCCCTTGGTTAGGACATAAGGCATTTTTTATCCCGATAATCGGCTAAATATGCGCCTGAAACCGCTAGGCGCAGTAGTTACTTATATTAATTACAAAAGAAAAACGAATGCGTCTTCGATATTTTTAAGAACTATCGATTAATTGGATTTTGATCACTTGTCGAAAAAGCACGGGAGAAGAAGAAATCAAATGATGAAAATAAGTTACTGGTTATAACGATATTGGGCTTATAATCACTATCAGTTAATTTTCATTTGCATACTTAGTACCTAACAGATATGTTCAAGGTAAATGACCATGTCTATAGTCAATTTGCCATGTAATTGGACAGCTCACCAATTCTAATCAAGACCGTGTATAAATCAGTGGTCGCAGGTTATTAGAATTTCATAGATTGGTTGGTATCAAAGATTTATTGGTAATAATTTAATTAGTGTATGATAATTAATACATCCAAATGAGCATCAAAGATTTTTAGTTCATAAGACACCACTTTTGATTATTAAAAACATCATTGAAATGGAGTTTGAAAACAACAACACGCAGTAAGCTAGTGTGATGAATAATTTTTGTCTTCTTCTCTAAATAAGAAGACTGAGAAGAGGCTTGCTATAATATTATCATAATTGCATACTGTTGACTATTGTATGTCTTCTTCTTCTTCCATGCTTCTCATACAGTTGTTATTTTCTTTGGTCTCTCTATTCTTCGGTTTAAAGAAATTTATTCTCATAAGAACTTACAGTCCGCTTATAATGAGATACAAAGTAATACGTATGATAATACAATACAATTTCCTCCAGCGTATTAGAAGTTACAATGTACATACATATTTCTTAAGCTTATTTTTAAAAGTGTTCCCGTTATCGCACTCTTTTATATCGTCCGGCAATCCATTGAACAGCTGTGCTCCTTCAAATAATATTGTCTTTCTACCGTAATTAGTCCGTGCGCTGATGACTTCAAGATGGTTTTTATATCTATTTCTTAGGTTATATGACATTGTTTTTTTCTTTAGTTGTGTGTTAGTTTGTAGTTATGTTTTTAATAAGAATGCAAGTGTAGTAAATGTATAGCTGTCTAATATTTAATAGTTTAGTTTTTTCGTATAAGGTCTTTGTTGGAGTGAGATAATGATAATGGAACAGCGTTTTAATTATTTTATTTTGAACTCTTTGAAGTGGGTTTAAATTAGTTACTGCTGCGGATCCCCATATCTCAATTAAATATTCTAAATGCGATTTGAGTGATTCTTAATCTCCTCATATCCAAATCTTTTCGAATACAAATGCATTTTGTAACACAGATCTTCAAGACTCATAATCATGGCAAATTGACTATCAATTTGACAAGTAATTGGACAGCACAGCTCACCAATTCTAATCAAGACAGTGTATAAATTAGTGGTCGCAGGTTATTAGAATTTCATAGATTGGAATCTAAGGTTTATTGGTAAGTGATTTACACTGTTTTTTTCCTTCTCTAAATGAGAAGAGGCCTGCTATACTATAGGATAAGTGCATACTGTTGACTATTATAATAATATGTCTTCTTCTGCCATGCTTCACTAACAGCTGCCATTTTCTTCGGTCTTCCACTATTCTTAATCTTCTCATATTCAAATATATTCGAATACAAACGTATTCTCGTTGAAAAAAAAGCGATTAAATCTGTGATTATAATTTCTCCAATTCCCATTCCGTTATTAAAAACCAAAACGCACATTATACATAAATTCGCCGTATTCAATTTCCTTTCATGTCAAAAGGTGTTTAAGGAAATAAATATAGCGGTAGGGAATGAGGGAAATGGGCTAATTTCCAAGGCAATTATATTATATTGTTACGTGTCATATGGTTATTCGTGACCAGTTATTGGTAATGCGAATGTGAAACGCTCAAGTAATAAGAGAAAACGGTAAACTCAATTTAGGAGGAGTTTTTGTGAAATGGCGGATGAAATCAAGTCTGCAGCGATTACCTTGTTGATAACGTAGGATGTTATATTTTATGGTATTGTATTTTTTTCGCACGGGTCGATGATCAGGTTAAGCAAGGCTTGCCAGAGTTGGCCTGTGGATGGATGTGGACCATCTTTACATATCGAGACTCCTCCGTGCCTCGCAAAGCAAGTTATCAAGTCAAGTCATTCGTGGACCTTTGACAGTCGTTACGAATCGTCAGAAGCGGGTTATCAAAGGGTATCGTACTACCCAGTTACTGGGTTGTGGAGGTCAGTTAGGCAGTTACTCCATGTAAAATACTTGTATTCAGCTGCATCCGGTTAGACTGGAAGTTCCCCAACGTAGTTGGGAAAACGCTAGGCTGGTTGATTGATTTTATTACGTTATCTATGTGTGTATTTATTGAAAGTTGTACATTTAGTTTCATTAATAATCTACTTTTCACTGATATTTTGACTATTTAAGTAAGCTTTCAGAAACAGATAATAATTAAGCAGAACACAATTTTTTAAATAACAGTTTCGTTTTATAATTATTTTCAACTAGTTACACAACGATTCTTCTCTCTGATTAGGAAGTCACGCAGCTATTCGCGCCATTTGGAACACTTCCATATAGCTGTGCGTGCCGAACCGATACGTGTGGAGGCACGGGCCCTCAATTGCTAGCCGTGCCGGTAGCCAGGACAAATCTCCTGGCGAAAATACGAACAATCCGCATAGTAAACGATGTCCACGAGAGAATATACAGGTTGTTTGGTGCATCGAGTGCCAAATTGAAATGGTCGACTGAAGGACATCTGCTGTCCTTTCAGACCCCATATTACCTGCAATGTGGATTTTTTTTATCGACTTTTAAAACGACGAGACGTTTTAAAAAAAACCCAAATTTTACATTCAAATACAAATGAAAAAAAAAATATAAGTAAGGCGTAGACTCTGAATTTTAAATAGGAAATAAGATGCACGCTGTATATATTTTCGTGCAGTTTCAGTGAATTCGCAAAAGTTCTTTAAATATGTAAATATTTATGTCAAGGCTTTTTATTAGTAGTTTAGTTAATAAAAGAGAGCTCTTTATGTTTAGTTGTTATGTTATTCTTTAGTTCTTAAGTCATTATGTGTTGTTTAGAGCTTTATACCCGCTGGTTCTGTTTAAGATTTAGTTAGTAGGAACACCTAATAACTAAATCTTAATTTTCGAAACTATGTATTTTTGGACCACATATTCTAGGACTTTTTGTATTATTTTAACTTAAAGATAACTCTAGAGATATAGGATATAAAAAAAAAACACGTTCTATACTAAGCAAAAGTTTGACTACTAAAACTAGTCTCAACATTACACAAAAATTAAATTCACGAATGCAAGATCAATTGGTAGGCACTTGCTATCTATAATCGGAGCGGACCGCAACTATTGCTGGCTGGGTTTCAACTCATTTAACTTGCAAGTCCAACTGGCTGACTATCGATTCAAACCGCTTTTATTTATGTCTAGCACTCTCTGGGTTTAATAAAGCTGACAATCCGACAATTCCGACATATGTCAAACGCGACTATTCGACAGTTTTTTCTGTTTAATAAAACGTACAGGCGACAAAATTGTTATTGTGGAACATTCACATATATGTCGGATTGTCGGAACAATCCGACTAAGACTTTTTGAGCGACCGGTGACAGGTAGTCTTGTTAGTTTTAATACTTAGATGAGTAGTACGAATAGTGGTGATCATATCTGGCTATTGCAACCACGGCTGCCAGCGGAATCAAAATAATAATTTCTTAATTTGGGCAACTACAATCCACAGAGTGTTAAAATATATTAATAAATTAAAAAAACACCAAAAAAAGACTTTAAGTTATCGGGATTTACACTGGAATCTTTCAAACATGCACTACTGAACAGCGTTCATATAGAAAGAATCCCGGCGGCCCGCTGTCAGCGACCTGACGCTGGTCGGGGCTCGCTCGTATTCTGCAGAGCAGGGACGCGTATCGCTTAACGGAGAATGGAGAGGACTCCATTTTGCAAACATTGCCTATGCACTGCAGAATCGAGACAGCCCAAAAAATCACTGAATAAAGTATTAATGTGTCCCCATTTTTTTAATGACAAATTGAACATCAGTCGTACAAATTGCTGACTTTACATGTAATAAATTAAACCTCAATCCACTGCAGTTTGTAGCATCATTAAGATAATCGTTTAAACTCGGTGACATTATTAACTTCATTACAATTCGATGCACAGTAATCAACCCGTATTAAGTACCGCGGATTGTTGACAAAATTAATTTCCTTTTGAATCATTTAAAAGCTTTTTAATTCAGTTCATAATTATTACCAACAAGAGCCATTTGTAATGACTTTAAATACATATTTTAAAAACCACTGAACTGATTGTTCAATATTCGAATTTAATACACGAACAGAATCACATAGCGTTTCATGATTGGAATTTAATTGATCTGTTCCGTTTTCATTAGTAGGTATTCGCGTTTGAGAACATTTCACGGGAAAGTGTCGACAACTGCGATGGCGGACATGGGTGATATGAATTTTATAGGAAATAATAGGTGTAGGTTGTCCTGTTTTAGCATGGCAATAGCGGTCATTGCCTTTTCCCTAATATGTCTCCGTAGGATCTCACGTTAAGCCGCTGGTCCAGGCTGTCATTCGTGGATCTTTGACAGTATGGGTCGTCAGAAACCCGAAAGTCTGACGACCAGTCTTACCAAGGGGTATCGTATTACCCAGTAACTGGGTTGTGGCGGTCAGATAGGCAGTCGCTCCGTGTAAATTATTGGTATTCAGCTGCATCCGGTTAGACTGGAAGCCGAACTTAACATAGTTTGGTTTTAATATCTAGGTACCCTTTTTTTTTTTTTTTGTGTGGGAAATCATCAAATAACTTCTCCCGCTCGGAGCGGAGGGCGTGTCAGACTCTTACTGACTAAAACCCACCCGTGTTCCTTCAGTTGCCTGTGTTGCCAGGGGCCACGGTATCCCTTTCGGACTTTCCCGAAACCCCGGCAGGCATCGGCCCTGGTGGGCCCCGCCATTGGTGCTGACATCTCTTTGAGGCGCGCGTGGAACACAACGCGCCGTCGACCCGGGCCTGATCCTTATCGGGGGCGAGTGGCCTACGGTGGCCGGGAATCATCTAAAAATTCCCGACGCCCAGGGAATATCTAGGTACCCTAATTGTTCAAAAAACAAAAACGCTTAGATGATAAAACCTTATATTACGCATTAACTACCCCATTATAACCTAATGTGTTTTAAATAATCCCCTAACCACCTTAATTACTCTTAGTTTATTTGTTAAATCAGCTACATTTTGTGCGTGTGACCTTGGCTTTGGGTAACATTGGGGGTAATTTTAGGCACACAATAATATGATCATCGTACACTGTTTTTAATGTCGTTAGAGGTCAAACTATTCGAGTTTGAAGCGGGGGATTGGAATACCGGTATTTTCAGGTACCGGTACTGATGTTTGTGACCAGAAATCGGTACCGGAGAAGCGGTATCAATACGGCTACTTTTCATGAGTTTCCGGTATAAAATAACTGTATAATACCGGTGCAAGAAAAAACACTCGTATCATGTGGCGCTTTGCTAATCCGGTACTCTAAATAATCGGCTTAGGTAAACCTTACCGGTATTCATATACCAACTTAAGAAATACCGGTATTTACCGTTATAATTTAAGCGTTTTCAGTACCTACCGGTAGCAAACCCTGCTTTGTTCGCCATCGTTATTTAAATGAGGTTGGAACGTGGTAAACACCACGTAATTTGTATCAAGTGCCGCATAATTGAAGGAAATGTGCCTAGGTATTATTTTTAAGTGTACTGCAATGTTTTTTAACAAAAGGAAAAGTATGTTCTTTCTACATTGTTTTATACCGTTAAAAACATTGTAAAAACTCGGGACAATCATTCATTGTGTCTCGGAATCGACTGACATCGCCTGTCTTGCTCCACTATGCACGATTTTGCTCCTACATCGAGATCACACAGCATTTTATTTATAGTTGTACGAGCTTGCATGTACCGTTGATAAATTCCAAGTACTGAGATTCTTTATATATATTTTGGTTAAAAAGTCTTCTCACGTAGTGATAATAAACATAAGATATGGATGTATACTCCTCGTTACGTTAACTATTACTGAAAAAATACGAATATTTCTGCCTTATCTATCATATAATCAAGAATGTAAAATAACCTTTCGTTTCACAGTTTCTAAAGTAGGATTATTAAGAAGATATTTCAATATACATACAAACATAAACTCACGCCTTCTGTAGTTTCTACCACTCATATGGGGAGAATATGAGTGGTAGAAACTACAGAACGCCACCTGCTACGATCTAACATACTCCTTTTGCATTATATTGCAATATCTACATAATAATTTGTAAGACCTTGTAATCTACTGACTCCTCAATTGTTTTCAAGACATCGTTACCATGGTGAAATGTACCAAGTTCAGCGATTTCGGCACGACTCGTCTGACACCCCGTAATGAATCTTCCCCGCTTTAACAAGCTAATAATTTTCAGAATGAAAATTTCATTTAGTCTCGCATAGATTAGGGGCGGCGTTGTTGGTTTTGTTGCCCAAACAAAATGAGTGTAATTGCTTTTAATGAAACTTATAATTAGGCGTTTAAAATGTTTGATGAGGTGTTTGTTTTGGATTTTTATAATAACTTTACTTTTTATATTTATTTCGAAATTCTGAACTGTTTGACTGTAGTCAAATGTAGACCATAGGTAGTAACCTGATTGCTCAGGAGCCGGAGGTCGACATAAATGTATTTATATAAAGCAGTAAATGTATTTTTAAATGCTTGCATGAAGTTTTTTAGCTAAATGTTATTTTGTTGGCTTGCTGCGAGCTTTGGTGCTTACTGTAAGTGCAGCAAGCAATTGTTTTTTATACGTATAAATAAATAACATAACCCCGGTAATCTCCAAAGGATTAGGCAGAGGTTTTTCTTTAGTTCACTCACATTTCGCCATTTAAGTATAAGTCGACAAAGGATACATATTATATTATTTGCTATAATTATTTCTTTTGTTTCAGGTCTAAACTTTTTGGTTCTCTTGGCACAGTGTCTGAGCATAGAATCCTAAGTAGTCGTGGCTTAGATTCGGTATCTTTTTTTTTTTTTTTTTTTTTCCACATCGGGGAAGCTCTTGGCCAGAATCTCACCTGATGGAAAGTGATGATCAGGCCGAAGGTGGAAGCGAGCTTCACCCGGAATCCTCTACCACAGAGGAACTGGCTATTTTATCTCTAACTGCCGGAACACAACAATGCTTTTAACATTGTAGTTATGGCGACAGACTTAGATAAGATGGTGGTAGCTAGCCAGGCAGACTTAAAACAAGCCCTACCACCAACCAAACCGAGCAGAAAATTTTGCCCCCACTGGGAATCGAACCCGGGACCTCTTGGTCTGAGACAGGTGGTTTAACCACTAGACCACAGAGGCGGTTCATCTCCGCCATGGTATGTAAGTTCGAGTCTTGCACGAGCGGAGCATTATGTACCAATCTAAATGTTATTTGCGTCATCAATCCCAAAGATCAACCAGTTCAGTTTAAATCCCTCCACGTGGAAGAGATATTGTGCTATACCCTTTATCTATGCATACCTAGAAAGAGTTATGTATTATCATTTATCACCGATGCGATAGTCTAGACTGTACCGTAGTCGTCACAATAGTGTGGCTGTCACTTCTCTACCCGAGTGACAATCGTGTCATAAACTCGTTAAACCATAGTGGTGTTATGTAATGTCTAACACCTGGCCAGAAAGTGTCTTAATCACGTTCCAGTGTAAAATATACATGGCTGATAATCGTCGTACCAAATTTTTGGCTCATCATCATCTTAATCATTCCTTTGTCCTTATCTCAATTAATTTAATGTCTATCACCCCCTATTACATAGGACTTAAATATAACTGGCGAAATGTGGGTCTACTATAGGTACACCTCTGCCCAACCCTTCAGGGAAAAAAGGCGTGATGTTATGTTATATTTAATGTCTATATTCGCCATCGTGTTCACAAAATTCATTCCCCTTTTATTAGTCTTTTTTTTTTTTGTTATAGCCATGAATATTTCAGATCTCGAACAAGAGATTAATAGGGTCCACAAATGACTGCAGAGTATAAAATATGCCCTCGGTAGTAAGCCCTTTTAATTTGGATCTCTTATAAATCAACGTCCAAACTGGGCCTTAAATTAGGAGCAAATTACATAGTCCTGTTGAAAATTAATTACCTAAAGCAAAAGTATGTGAAAGCAGGTCGTTTATGAACTTGGTTGAGTCACATGTTGCATTAATTTGCCGATCTTGGTGGTTAAAAGTATATTATTACTCTCAAATTAATGTTTTTCTTCATAAATATTTTGGTATCACAGTCGTTTCAAGGTTATTTTTTAACATATATCCATTATTTTTAACGAATTACGTTTTTTTAAAATAATCCTACACGAATTCCACTAATTTACCAACTACCTACCCTCAATCAATAGGGATGATGCCTGGGTAAAAAAAAGAAACTCTATTTAGTTTGTCAGTCAGATAATTTTTTTTTATTATACATGTATTTTTTCCTATAACATAATATATTAATAAAAAATTCTGAGGTAAAAAGTTGGCTTACCTACTACGTCACAACTAAGTATAAAACTTTTTACAAAAAAAACCAACCGACTTCCAAAAAAACACTACAAAGTGAAAATTAACTTTAATTTTGGAAGTCGGTGTCTTTGGTTTTTAATTTTCGTTTTTTGCCACCGACTTCCTTCCTTGTTTTTTTTGGCAGTCAGTTGGTTTTTTGTCCGTCGATATTTTCGTCCACAATTGACGAAAATATCGACGGATATACAAAAAAAACATACATGCGCTACGATCATAGGTATAACCTCTTCGTTTTTGGAAGTCGTTTAAAATCTACACAGGCGTCACGTCATTTTAACTCAATGTCACCGTAATCTTTTGATTATGTACAATAAAAAAAATACGTGTCCAATTATTTTTTATAATCTACCTGAAGGACTATTTTTTTTTGTCATCACCCCTTTTTCCAACATGAGCCCTTCAGCAGACCACGTTTAAACGGCTAACAATCCTGTTCACCTAAATTAATCAGTACCATTCCATTGACAAACAATTACCGACGTGCGGTTTCCCGACACGGCCAATTTGCCGTGAAGGACTGAGCGGCCGATTGACGCACATTTGCATGACAAAGGCCTCAACTGACGGTCCTGTCGGCTGCCGGCTCTGACGTACCGAATCGCGGTAACGAAATGACGTGACGTTCAAAACGGCCACTGGAGTTGAGCCTTTTTCTAGCTGGTGACATTTTGTTCGCTTTTCAAAGTGTGTTCTCGATTTTATACTTTTTTTTGTTTTTTTTTTGGCGGTATTTTTTGTTGATGCTGTTTTTGTGTGTGTGTGACGGTTGTTTTTTGTAAATGATAGGGATTTTTTATCTGTTCTATTTACTATGGCTTTAGGGTTGGTTCTCGATATGAGATAATGATTTACCTGTTACCAAATCGTATAAACAAACTACTGTCGTGGTGCCAAAGATCAATTGAACTTATACACATTAGGATATGCCTTTTTCATTATACCTATACTCCATTTACATTAGCATTAGACAAATAACGGCTAAATAACGACAGTTATTGTGTAATATTATTGAAATGACTTCACTTTAGAATTCTATTTTTAATTTAAATGGTAGATAGATTACATTGGTTTGTACTTATCGTGAAATAACGAAGTTTATATCGAAATAACGAAAGGGTGATAACCGTTATTAATAAATGGAGAATAGATAGTTAATTGATTCAGGCGTGACTTGGCAGAAATCCATTATAAAATACAATAGACGTAGATATATTTAGTATCCTATTCCGCTTAACTGTGCCTAAAGAGTCATAAAAAATCCGGTAAGAAATCGACACGTGTTTCACCTCTTAACCAGGCATCCTCAGGATTACGATTGACTCGTCGCGATCCCGAACACGACGTGTTGCCACGACAAGTGCCGGACGTAGGGTCTACTCTGCTACTCTAGTTAAGCGGAATAGGTTACTAAATATATCTACGTCTATTGTATTTTATATTTTAGTATAACTATTAAAGTCTAACTCTTCATTTATCATCTTTAATATTCTCCTAGTCCAGCACAATATAGTGATACATCTGATTATCGATTCCACTTGAAGGCACCTGTCTTACAGCCTAACAATAGCCTCTCTGCGTATACCTACACAATACGTTGAACACTGTACAGAGTAGTAGGCAGATAACAAAGTATTAATGAGACATAGAGCGCACAAAAAATTCACCGTCAACCAGTACATTACATGGAAGATCCACGATGGACTCCAATCCTCACAAGTTTGATTCTATTAAATATATCTCTCAGATAAAATTAGACATGATAAAAATAAAGTAGAGGCTTTTGTGGAATACGGGGTTTTCATTCGGAATAATTTATATTTTGTGAATATGAGAACGTTGTAGGTTAACAGACTGTCGATTTGCAGACTATTTTGTTAAGTATCTTGATGACAGGCCTACACTGTCCTCTCGTACCTATTCAAACTGTACATTTTTGAAAACATTGTAAAACCCATTTATTTTTAAAAGAGTAACCGTGGAGTTCCTTGCCGGCTCTTCTCCATAGGAAACAACCAATTGGAACCGTGCTCTTCTTCTGACGTTTCATAAGTGCCCATGTAGGTTTAAGTTTTTTATTTTTTACTAACAAAGAAAATCAATGTCCCAGCCAACAGGATAGGTCTAAACTGAACTTTCTATTTATCAATAACTTTTTCATAGCATAAGCATATACAGCCTATAATGTTCCCACTGCTCTGCAAACATTAACTGAAAGGGCGTAACCCTGTTTTGGCCGGGGGAGCGCCGCAGTCTATTTTTGATGTTTATTAGTTTTAAATAGTCACGTGACTGTTTAAATGATAAACTGATAATCATCAAGTCTCTAAGGAGTTAGTATCTATTATACAATGTAACAGCAAATCAATTTTCATGCCTCCCTCTTAAGACCTAGGTCAGATATTTGATATGTGGATAGCTCATGACCTAAAGAATATGGATTAAAAATATCGATTAATTAAAAAGTTATGCAACCGCGAAATATCGCGAGTTTTCTGGTTATCAACTAGAAGGCTGGATATTTATCAAAGTGTATGTTTAATGTCAATAACTGCAATGTTTTCTAATAATATTTAAAATATCAAATATACTGGGTGACCTTTTTTACCGTCTCGAAAAAAAATGGGTATATTAGGTGAACGGAGCAGAAGCTAAGGTAGGAAGGTATACCTAGTTTTTTTTTTCTTTTTTCCACACCTTAGAACAAAATTGATCTATCATAAAAAAACACGCTCCAAAAAAGTAAACCTTTCATATTAGAACAAAGAAAGAGAAATATTAAAAGAAAATATATAAATTCATAAAAAATATCGAATTTCAAATCATATGCGAAGTCGCGTATGATTTTAATTTCGATATTTTTGATGAAAAAAATAATTAAAAAAACTAATAATGACATTTGCTTCTCCTCCGTTCACCTATTATTCCCATGTTTTTCCAGACGGTAAAAAAGTCATCCAATATGGGAAGATGTACTTACACGATTACGTGAACATTTGAACTTCAATTTCTTCGCTCTATCGTATACATACTCTAACGGCCACCCGATGTAACAATACTGTTCTGGATTGGCACAGGCTATTAACCACTCGAGCCTTTCAATCTAACTTCACTGCACAGTGAGGATTTCGGGATAGGCAGGTGAATGACTAGCCTGTAGGTATCAGTTACTATGTTTCGAACTGTTAGCCAGTTGTGGGGAGATTTTGGTGTTCACTGCTGTGTCGCCATTTAGAGCCTGTTTTAAAGCCAGGATAGGTACTACCTACGGTCAAAGTCTGACAAATAGTCTTATCGGTATCATGTTACCCAGTAACTGGGTTGTAGAAATCAGATTGGCAGTTGCTTCATATAAAATATTGGTATGCAACTGCACCAGGTTAGACTGGAAGCTGACCCGAACATAGTTGGGAAAAGGCTAGGCAGATTGATTTTTGCTCTCTAAACAAATTTTTACCCTTAAAAAACGTCTTGATTTGATGACCAGGTGAGATACAACATTTATTCTGATACTAGGTTCTGGACTTTTTTTCATTTTGCTCGGCTCCTAAGGGTCATAGCGTGATGTTACATAGCCTATAACCTGGCCGGGGATTTTCTCGACAGATTAGGAAAGTTTGCATTAAAATCCGTTAAGCCGTTTTAACGTGATGCGCTTACAAATAAACAGACAAACAGACAAAAGTTATAAAAATTGGTGGATGGTGTTCTGTTTTTTTTTTTTTTTTACCACAATAGTTTTCTGTTATCGATTCTAAGGCCGCGTTCCGAGTTAGGCCATAATCGCTCACAGCGCTGACATCAATATTTTGCGTTCCGATTTAGATATTACGATTATGACAGCTGAGGTCTGTCATCAATTCGGAACGCTCGTGAAGGCGCCTACAGTGCTTGCTAAACGTCAAAACTTATAACATTACTTAAATTCTTTGTATAAACATCAGAAATGTCTTTTTCTTCTTCGGTTAAGTGGCGACGGTAGCCAGAAGCACAATTTAGAAAAAGCCACGTTAGTTTATAGATATATGCGACTCAAAACTACAGCGCTGCCAAAAATGACAGTTCAGTCAACTGTCATTTTTGACAGAGATCACGGTGATATTAGTAAAAGGCATGGTCGGCGTTATCGCAAGATGGCGCATGTCATGACGTCATCTATGACGTTTCATGGGTCGGCGTTACCGCGCTAAAGCTTATTCGGAACGGGTGTTAGCGCGCTCAAATCGATTACATTGTAACTCGGAACGCAGCGTAAGTATCCCCAGCCCACTTTGGTTCGAATATATTCCATGTACAGACTTTCGACCCTCTTCAGCTTTATTATAATGTATAGAAGATGTATAGATAGATAGATAGATTTAGTAAGATTATAAAACATCTAACGTTTCAAATTTTTATTTGCCTCATCCCTATCCCAACTGTCATAAATCCGCTAATTATAAATAATCCCTTAAAATGTATAAAAAGGCTTCACTTACCTCCATTAAACAATTCATAATTGAGTATTAAAGTAAAATAATTAACAGCATTTAATATTCTGAGCACACAGCATTTGATGACCAATAGCCGTTCTTAGCCCCTGTCAAATGGGCCACGTTCCACCAATGTAAATTAGTTATGAGTGATACACCGAGCTTGAAGTTATACAACGTGGAGTTTAAAAGTTAAATTGGCAGTTAACGAAAGTTAATTAAAGCGAATTACGGTAATAAATTTAGTTGTGGGTACCGCAAAGGATATATGGTTTTCGTAGCGTTTTCGTAGCAACGCTACGAAATTCGTAGCTGTAAGTCGTAGTAATCTTAATTTATGTATGTGTTGTTGTAAGTTTATTATTCTTCCTTGCAAAGTATGTGTGGTGTGACTATGAATGATAGGCTGTGGAATAATGTCATTCCAATAGCTTTTTATGTATGTCTGAAATAAAAAGTTAAAAAAAAAATATATATAAGGCAACGATGCGGTTTAAAAAAAGATGTAGTGACAAAAATTTAAAAGAGGCTAGGATGAGTAAAATGCGACTAACAAAAGGTATTTACAAGGCAGATGTGAGTGGAAACGCCGGGAGGGACGCCCTAGGAGGACATATAGTATACCTTATTGGTGATGTTCTTCAAAAAGGTCAGGTGCGTAGTACTCGCAAACGGCTTGCGTATATGACTAGATGTATGAACGTAAACGAGGCAAAAGGAGTTTGGAAGGATCGTAGCAGGTGGCGTTCTGTAGTTTCTGGCTACCCCCACGGGTTGTATCTTGATCAAAATGTGATTTGCGACTACAAAAATATATGTGTGTACAGAATTATAATTATTAGAATCTAAAAACATCTTTCTATGTTCCTCTCTATGGTCATCTAACTTAGAGACATGTATAAATGATTCTGATGAAGATACAACCTGACACTGACCTGCAGTTTGCAAAAAAACGTAAGAAAATTTGAATTTCGAAAAAATAATTGAGGATCCATATAGCCAATCCAGCCTATCCAGGATAGCAAGGTAGGTGGTGAAAGAGGCGACAAAAATATCAACAAAAACATGTTTTCTTCGTAAAAATAAAAAAAATAATGTTTTAATTTCAAAATTTTCAAGGAGATTGTCAGCCTCTCACAATTATAAAGAGCTTTAAAGGAAAAAAAAATGTTTCACAACTCATTCGCTCGTGTGTAGCCTTGCCAGCGCTTACTGCGATTGTACGAAGCGCCTTCAAAACGAGAGTCAGTTCATTTAACATATTAGGTTAACCGCCGCTTCAGCGGATTAGCTGCTTTGTGTATTAAGTTAAGAATTTGAATTGACGTTGTTTCGTAAGCTGATAATGTATTTTAATCTCATTGATGAAATACCTAAGTATTCCACAAGAACAAGGTTTACAAGTGACTAATTTAAGTATTAAAACAGTTTTGTATAACCTTCATCGTACGCAAAAAGTAAATCTTTAACATTATAAGGCAGAAAATTGACCGATCGAGCGTCGCAGCATTATTTCGGCTATGATCGCGTGTCGCTGAAGGCGCCCGCGGTCAGGCTGCTGTGCGCGGCTTGGTAATATAAACTTTAAATACTGTGTACAAGATTTTATATCGTTTAAAGATTGTAAAATCCGTTTCGATCCGATGCGATGCGATCCGTTTGGTGGAAATCATTCTTAGGTTTTCACGGTGACATTTATACAAAACATATCGGCAGGCTTCACAGTCCGAAAAACTGAATTTTAATAAACAATTTACAACTATTTTTACATATTTTGCCAAAAGTATTATGCTAATTAAACACAAAATAGTAAATATATTGTTATTGGACGAGCTACGCTGTACTTTGACCTTTGCGGTTTTGAACTTCATACTCAATAATGCACTTCGATATTGTTTAAGATAAGATAAGATATATTTATTTGCTGTTTATTTGTTTTTTTTTTTTTGTTTTTTGTTTTTTCTCGAACATGGCATTTAAGTGTAACAATTGTCTAAATATATTCAGTAGCAATAAATCCACCAAGGGAACCGTTCGTCTACTCATTTACATAACATAACATAAACCTTACAAGTTTACTTACATAACATTTTCACTGTTGGCCATTACAACCCCAACAGTTATTGTAAACATAAAGAAGCTGATGTACATCCTTTGGACAAAATCCTTTACACTAATCTTACTAGTCATACAAAAGATAGGGAAGAGTCTACTGAGACGGAAACCATAGTGAGTAGGTACAAAGTAGATTTAAAATAAAACTAAAAGGAGATTTGTAAAACTATCCCACTGCAATAAAACATTTCATCGTGGTAGCGTCTCGAGCAATCACTATAAACTGCAAACTTTACACAATTCTAAGAAATTGATCTAGCAGTGCTCTTCAATCGCTGTATCGTTTACAACATAGAAATAAAACAAGTTTACGAGTTAAGTAAACAAATGAAATGTGTTCGTTTTCTTGACTTGCTATCTGCGATAGTTAATTGATTCAGGCATGTTTTGCCGGAAATCTATTATTTATTATGCATTGAAATTGTTTATTCTGTAAATAGGACATCGGAATATTTAAAAATAATTTTCATTAAATAGTTTTTGATGTTCGGATAGCTCATTCTCATGACCTAAAGAGGTGGCATATAGAATATAAATAAAAAATCTCGACAAATGAAAAAGTTATGCAAAATTGCGCGAAATGTCGCGCGTATTCTCGTAAAATACAATAGACGTAGATACATTTAGTTACCTATTCCGCTTAACTATTCCTAAAGAGTAATAAATGTCTGTAATAAGTCAATCACCGAGTGCCGGACTCTGCATCCGGAGCTCGATGTGGCAACACGTTGTGTTCGGGTTCGTGACAAGAAAATAAAACGTCATCCTGAGATGCCTCCACGTTGAGAGGTGAAACACGTGTCGATTTCTTACAGGGCTTTTTATGAATACTTAAGTGGAATAGGTAACAAAATATATCTACGTCTAGTGTATTTTGCTATCTGCGTTTAGTGCTTATCTTACTAAGAATCATTGTTCATAATTATTTTAAAACATAGAACCGCTGCTTCGCACTGTTTTCACGACTTGAAATATCAGGTTTTTAAAACCCGATATCACTTTGCACAATGTATTACTTTTATAAGACCAAGTGTCGGGCCTCGAAACCAACGCGAACCCAATGGTCTCGAAAAATATAACGGCTAATTCATACTTAAAAGATCCTCGTTACATTTTACAGTATCGAAGTCTTATTAAAAGAACAATATAAAAACCCAAAACCTTTTCAAAGCCATTGAATAAATTCCGGTCCATTAAAAAAAGTTACATTTTCACTCGAAATAATGAAGATAATGGTGTAATTATTTTCACACAACTCTGAAACGAATGGCGGTGCTTTGGAGTAAGTCGAAACAGAGTATAGGCATTATAATATTAATAGCTGCGCTCCGCGGTTTCACCCGCGTAACTCTCAATCCCGTATATAAGGTGCTATAAAAATATCTGCCACGGCTGCAATGGGAGATAGTATTGTGTTTATAGATTACAATAGTAAAGATAAATTATTGATCATGTGTCATATTTTTTTTCATACAAAAAATTGTACGTATAAATTTGCAAGTGATGAACTAGTCAGCTGATTTCAGTTTTCATTCACAGAACAGATGGAAAGAGATAGCAGTTGTTTTCATTGACGAAGTGCACTTCGCGCGTAATTTGTGAACCACGTTATGCAGAGTCGAGTCAATGTTTATTTAACTACTTTATTTTCTCAAATTGATTTAACTGTGCCGGGGTACGAAATTTCTTCACTATTGTTATCTTTAAACACAATACTACCTCTCATTAAAGCCGTGGCAGATATTTTTATAGCACCTTATATATCGGGATAAAAAGTATACGTACGTACCCTATGTCCTAATCCAGGTCATGGTCTATCCATGTGCCAAATTTCTTCCAAATCCGTTCAGCCGTTGTAACGAGAAAGCGTAACAAACATAAACAAACAAATAAACATACTCACTTTCCCATTTATAATATTATAGGATTAGGCATAAAAGTACTGAAGACACATAAGTCACTGTTATATTATTTCAGGTTTGAATATTCCTGTCTCGTTTTGGCTTGAAAACATGTTCAAAAACAACCTGGAAATGGTTTTCACAATTTAACAGGTTGAAGGACACTGAACGACACAAAATTAGATTGATTGATTTGATTTTTATTTAAAACCTTTGACATTTGTAGTATTCTGAATTTAAGTATGTTATTTTTATTTTTTTAATTTTTTTTGAGTATAATAATGTTTTTAATGTTTGTTTAATAATTATTTAAGTTCATTAACAATAATATAAATATTTGCACACCTTATTAGGTAATGATACAGAGTACTTTATATTTCTTTGTAACATCTGTTTATACCTACCTGTATTAAGCAAATAAATAATTTGATTTGATTTGATTTTTTTTTTTATTTGAACACCTTTTGGCTTTTAGTGTCCCTCAAAAAGAAGTAGGTTAGGGATTAGTTTTGGGGGAAAGCCGTATTTTTAAATTAACTTTTTAATTCAAATGTAAACTATTCTATTCTTTAAGAAATATAAAATAGTACTAAATCAAAACTGCACATTGAATATTTTTGAAAATAGTAATTGCTGAGTTGTGGGAACCAGTCTGATGCCGAATATATAGTTTTTAGAATGTTTGTCCATTTGTCTGGCACATTGTACACATAAACCAATTGGATCATTCGGAGAATTATCTCTGAATGATGTTTTTGCAGCATCATTCTGCAACTGCATCAAAATCCGTTGTGCAGTTTAGAAGAAAGATCCGATAACACAGCATTACTTTTTAACCGACTTCCAAAAGGAGGAGGATCTATGTTCAAAGCATTCATTCATAGATAAAATTATTTATCAAGAAAATCCGCCATTGTGAATGTTATCATTCGATTGTATTATTTTCGCTACCCATGAGTAATTTTCGAATTTTCCCTTGAAACTCAGTTAAACATTCATTCAGGAATAACTGACAATCCATTGTCCAAAATAATTGAACGCTACGATGGTCAATTACGCATTTTCGCCAACCATTGAAGAAAATAATGAAAGGAAATCCGCAAATTATTGTGTAACTGTCAGCCGATCTTCAAAGACCGCTCACGAAGGAAGTTACTTATTTCTGGACCACTTTCACGAATTATATCGAGCTGGCGTGGTAAGGTAACGTAATGTGGTAGGTAACCGAATAAATACCACACAAAAAAAATGCTTCTAGTTATATATCTAGAATATAATATAATTATATAATATATATATATATATAAGCTAGAGACTTCGAAGTAGACCATTCTAAGTCACATGAAGCAAAAGATATTAAACTAACTCCTTAAAATGAAATTCCAACTTCCCAAAAGACCGCTAAACTGAACAAAAAACTTCATTACGCAGTACAATCCGTAAATTTTTATGATGAATGTTAATTTTTTGCTATTTTTTTCTCTGGCAGTATTAAATTGCGGGCAGGTGCAAGCCGCCATTACCCTGAGAGTCAATTAAGGCACCTAATGGTGCTTGAATCCCGACTGGAATCTCATTACAGGCCAAGTTGGGATTATTGGCGATGTGTTTGTTATTCCCAACTTGAAGAGAATGGTTGGTTCGGAAATGATGGGACTTTACTGATGAGCGAGCTTGTTTCGTTAGATCGTATTTTAAGTATTAAATTTGACCTAAATACTTTGCAAAATATTGAGCCTCTAAGCTTTGAAGTACCTTTTGTTGTCCTTTGAAGCGCTTTGGTAGAAGTACAATTTGAAGTAAGTACCTCGTTATAATTATTTGTAAAAGATATTTATTCGCTATTAACGCGTTTGAGTATCCATAATTAAATTGGAAATTATTTTTACCCGTAGTTTTTTCAAATTTCAATAGTTATAACTTAGTGGCAGCCACTTAATAGTAGATTATGAAACTGTTGCATAATGAGGGGTATTAAAATATGAGGCGAGGTTTTTAATAGTATCATACGAGTGTTTTAAGTTTCCTGCACTACTGTATCTATGCTCATATTGGGATTGAAACTACTAAATAAAAGATCAAAGTAAAAGAAGTAACAAAATTTTCACACGAAAATCAGTACAACAAACCGTATGAATAGCCCCAAAACCCAGCACATCACCGCGTATGCGCTAAAGCGGACGCAGCTACAGACAAGTAAAAATTGGAATTAAAACTTTTTTGTAATGCTATAAAAACGGTGCGCCCCGCATGTTATGCGTTTCATTTGAAAAAAAGAATTGATAGAACTCCTTGGTAATATTAACTTCTTGGATTTGCCGTCTCGTAATGGTAAAAAATTGGCTTATAACATTATTTTGTTAGATAATATGAAGATTTCGATATTGTGTTTATTATGTAGGTATGTCAATATAAACTCGTTTTGAAGTTTATAATTCGAATTTTACGATAAGAGACTAGATAAAATAATTAACAAAGCTGTGACGGTATTGTTTTGCTATATTTCTTTGCATAACCATAGCGATTTCATTTTATTTTACCATTCGTAGTTTTTTGAATATCATAAACGAATATCGCCCTTTTGCATTGCGTTTAAGCGAGGTACGAATTCATATTCCTGTACATTTCAATCCTGGTTTGTTAAAAATATTCAGCGCCATATTTACGTGTGCTCATTGAGGCAAATACGTGAATGTGTTACATTTTCGTTTGTATTCACCTTTTGGAAAACCACTTGCAATTCGACTGAGTAGTTCTATTTAAGTGTGAATGGAACTGTAGGTTTGAGTAAACTTTCTTGGTTTTTTTCTGCCTAGCCTTTTCCCAATCATGTTCGGGACGGCTTCCAGTCTAACCGGATGCAGCTGAATACCAGTATTTTACATGGAGCGACTACCTATCTGACCTCCACAACCCAGTAATTGGATAATACGATACCCCTTGGTAAGACTGGTTGTCAGACTTTCGGGCTTCTGACGACTCGTAACGACTGTCAAAGATCCACGAATGACAGCCGGGACCAACGGCTTAACGTGCTGTCCGAAGCACGGAAGAGTCTCGGTATGTAAAGTTGGTCACCCATCCGCGGACCAACCCCGGCAAGCGCAGCTTAACCTGATGGATCGACCCGTGCGGCTGTTATTACTTAGCCACGAGCTCCTCCATACAGTAAACTTTTTTGGTTGTGTTTTTTAATTATAGCTAACAGTATGACATAAATTAACACCTGTAATTTCCGAAGGGTTAGGCAGAGGTACAGCCACATTTTGCCAGTTATGTTTATGTAATAGGGGGCGAGCCTATTGCCATCAACCAGACTCGGCACAAGTCTAGACTCACGGCTAAAATGTTGCCATGATACCTAAATTCTTCAAAAACCCATAGATTGTGGATTCAGATTACAGGCAAAAAAAAAGAAAATGTACTTTTTGGTTCATCTATGTTTTCCTCTTTCATTAATTTGTGCAGTTCATTATCTGCATAAGATTGTGATAAACTACTCATGTCCTGGGTCAGACTTATTATTACACTTTCGAACTTTGACTGAATTTGTTGTCTTGACAGACAGTTTTATTGCAAGGACGAACAGTTTAAGTTAACTTATCAATTCACGAGATTACTTCGATATGCCAAGAATAGTGTCTCAAATCTTGGCAAATACAGGTCGACATCTCTTGATCAATCCTTCCAACTGATAATTACCCTCTTAATTAGCACCCGTAGGCACTCCCACTTATAATCAGTCCCCAAAGAGAACTACATCTCTCATAAAACCAGCTCCTTTTGAAGCCTCCTGCGGGATCTAGCGCGGAGTAGCACGATAATAGTTTCCATTTGAGGCGGAGATGCGTAACGAGGCACTTCTTGGCGGCTGAATGAAGGGCCTCTTTTCGTATTCATATGATCCCACGTGCTTCGGCGGAGTGGGAAAGGGGTTGGAGGTTTGAAGGTACAGACTTGCAGCGATGATAAATGAAGGTAAGATAAAGGTACATAATTATTATTACTTATTTATTTTTTAACGTTGTTAACATGTTCATGTGCAAAGTCTTATACCCACATAATATTTATAGTATTTGATTGACAAAATGTGAGCTTTATTATATGTAATATATTATATTATAATATATAAATATTTATATTGTATATTATATTATATTATAATAACATGAAATAAGTAGCCGGTAGTCTGCGAAAAAATCATGCCTAATACAGTGCCGGAGGGTCGACGTTGGCTAATAAGCGAGCCTGCCTTCAGAAGTCCTGCCATTAACTACCAAACTCTCAGTGACATTGCAGTAGGTTATTTATACTAAAGCTATAAACAAACTTCTGCAGTACAAAAAGACCTATTCACACACAATTTATCACGACCTAGCCTTTGCGCTATAAAAGGAAATAGCCGATATCCGCCTGTGGCTTGCGTCCTATCACTCTTAGCTCTGCCCCGTCGACCCCTAGATGAACGCCGTATGAACAAAATGCAATCTCTCCCGCCACCGCTTCAAAGATAAAAAAGATGCACTTTAGAACACTCTTACTACCTTAAAAATAAGGTTGTGTTTTGATTGGTGAAGCGACATTTAGTGTGGTTTCGTTTGAGATTTTAAAATGTATGTTGTTGTGAATAAAGGTTTTTTAGGTTATCAAATGGACACTAGACCATTGAGCTGAGCTATTTTGGCGCGAGTTCGTTATTGCAAAATGTTTGTTTTTATGCTCACAAAGTATGTTGTTTTTGGTAGGCACTTTTTGTTAATCATTCCGAATTCGTTTGCAGTAACTATTGTTATTTTTTTTTTTAAATATTCAAAATGTTTACTACTGGCTACGTGAACCGATTTTATATTAGTATATTTTTGGCTCAGATGTCCATCAGTAATATTATTCATCTGTCGTAACGTTACAAACTATACAAGCCTTTGTACAAATAGTGGGACAGATTACCTCGGTTTTTACGACTTGAACAAACATCGTTATTTCTTCAATGTAATTATGTAAGTTTAATTTAAAATAATATTTTAATAAATAAACAACATTATTATTTATTATAGTTTTCAACATATTTTTTTTAATATTTATTATCTTTTTCAACATATTCTTTTTTAATATTAATATTTATTTATACACATTAATATTATTCTTTTTTATGGTATCGGTATAAATTCTCTAAATTATGGCAAAAACCGCTACAAAATCCGTTGCACGGTTTAGTAGAACGACATGGTCAATGGTCATACAGAAAAGCACAAAAGATCCGTAATTGTTTGATACTATTTAAAGATATATTATTAGACAGCAAGGTGGAAGCTGGGCTAACGGCTCAAAGTGCATTGGACATACATCTATTATACAGCGAATCAATTTTCACACCTCCTCTTTAAGACCTAGGCCAAATATTTTTTGATATTCAGTTAACTCATGACCTAAAGAGGTGCCATAAAGAATATTAAAAAAAAGCGAAATTTCGGGAATATTCTGGTACAATACATTTAAGTATAGTCACTCCTAGAGGCTTTGTACCAGGGACTGAAAACCTTTATAAATTACAGTACAGGTATTGAAGAATTTTGGTTACTTCCACGACTAAGGATACCGCTATCTGGGTAACCCATGAAGAAGAAACATGTTACCTCTTATATGTTACCGTTTTAATACCGGTTACACACACACAGGCGATGCGCGCCCTTTGACTAATGCCGACGGCACGTGTAAGATAGAGGTAATTTTTATTTCGGTAACCGGTATTAATACTGGTTGTATTCAATTTAAGGTTACCGTTAAAAAATATAAATGTTGTTACTGAAAAAATGCTCGTATTGATCAAACCGGTTTCGGTCACTGATTAATACCACCTATTAATATCCATTACAACTAGTCTTTCATACATTTCCCGATTTCCTTTCACCCTTTACAAGACCCTATTTACTGAAATAAAAATAAAAAAGCCTTTTTAAATATTCATAATGCACCGATATAGGGAACATGGGAATCCACTCAATATTCGCTGCGTGCATACATGGTCTGAAGTGGTTCACTTATATCTTAGAATATGTAGACGAGGATAGGACATGGTGTGATGTTACTATTGTTTTAATGATTTGGAAAACGAAAACCCACGTTTTATGTAGGTTTAATCGTTGCACTGAACACATCTGCCTAGCTTTTCACAACTATGTTGGGGTCAGCTTCCAGTCTAACCGTATGCAGCTGAATACCAGTATTTTACATGGAGCGACTGCCTATCCGACCTCCACAACTCAGTAACTGGGTAATACTTGTCGGACTTTCAGGCTTCTGACGACCGTAACGACTATCAAAGATGCACGAATGACAATCGGGACCACATAACTACACTTAACGTGCTTTCCGAGGCACAGAAGAGTATCGATATGTAAAGATGGTCACCCATCCACTGCCCAACCCAGGCAAGCCTAGTTTAATCTGATGGATCGACCCGTGCGGCTGTTATTACTTGGCCACGAGGTAATCGTTGCACTGAACAAATATACAAAAAGTTATTAATAAAACAATTAAAAAAAAAAAAAAAACATTTGGGAAACGTACATCAAGGCGAATTTGTTTCAACGTAGGTATGTTATATTTCATGATACGTTTCACATGATGTGCCTACGCACAATAAGAAAGTTCGAATCGTAGGTGAATAAAGGCGACCTCAATAAAAAAAAAAACCTTGCAATAAAAAGTCTTATCCACATTAACATGTTCTGTGCCGGATAAGTCCGGACAAGGGCGCATTGACTGCGAGATGCATCGCAGTCTGCATGCATTGGTTTGTTACAATTTGTTTACTCTGCAGCATCGCATACTTATTTACTTTTGAAATATGAACATAAACCTCCATAATTGGTTTCTCAACGGTTCGCGTGCCCCTATGCCGCGTGTTTCTACACGACCATTTTTCTGTCAGCGGTTCTTTTATTTCGTCCGGTCGCTCTTCACTTTTTTGCCTTGTTGTAACCGTTTCAATATACTATATAAATGCTTGTATATTTCTGTTTCATTACATTATTTACTTTCAGCTTTGTTTACAGCTTACAGCCGCTTTATTTTTATTAATTGCAGCGATTTGTTTGGCAAAGAAACGATTGAATGAAAATGTATCACAGTTTGGTCTACCTACTGTAATTTCGGTTAACAGTATTTTGTTTGAACGATGTGTCGAGGTGTGAATCTCCGCGATCACACTTTCGACATCGTTCAATCAGCAAAGTCATTTGTTTTTTAAGTTATTGAATTTTAAAAACAAATGAGTTCGCATTCGAATAGGCTAGAAGACGTAAGAAAAATACCTTATGAATGTTGTGGGCTAACATATAAAAAATCAACTTAATTTTATATTCATGATTTCAGATTAATTTATATTTTTGAGAAAGAATTGCGTGATTATAAAGCCATTGGGTCACGTGACATTGAACGCGAATCCGAGCGCGACACGTCACGTCTTTCAGACGACATCTTCAATTTGTAAATAGAAACAAGCTTTATAAGCTAGATATAAAGTTTATTTTGCAAAACCAATAGACGTAGATGGTCGATATGGCCTCTTTTTCTGTGGGCATGATTACAAAAATTAAGGCTCGTACACACTGGCGCGATATCGCGGGCGTGCCAAGGGTTGCGCTGCCTGTCGCACCGCCCCGTCAGCCGTTACAATCTCATGCAAAGCTTAAAGTCACAGTTAAACAAGAGTTTTATTACGTAAACACATAAAAACCGGATAATATTGTCTTACTAAATAAACAAAAAGCTCTTCAAGTCAAGTGGTGCGTCGACGAGATTTTCTCATTCCAGTATTTTCTTTGTTTCTGTCTTATTTATTATTTCGTTTGGAATTGGATTTCATTTCACGCAGACGGAAATTAATTTATTTCATTCAGCTCCGATTTCTTACTTAAGTGTGTCTAGGGTCATTTACATTATTTGATTTTTTGTACCCGATGGAACTATTTTCAGCAGTTACATTACCTACATTATGTTTTTATAAGACGGACAGGGAATCTCATACTTTTTAATACACAAAGGAAATAAACTTGTTCTGAAAATAAATAAAAAGGAATGTCAATCATAACTCCTATTTCTTTTTTAGAAATATCAATTGTTGGGACATTTGTCAATCATAAATAAATATTCTGAAAGTAAGCTTTATTATTTTAAAACTTGTTGCCGTTTTAAAAGTTTAAATGTTTTATTTCTTTTCGGCTAGTCTGTGTATCATAAAAAAAAGTATGTTGGAGTTTCTTTCCTACTAAAAGTATGCAAAAAGTTTTTGCTATTTCAGACTTTTCTAGTACTCAAACCTCAGTTAGTCCAATAGAGTTTTGATCCTTATAAAATACAGGATCGATTGGCATTAAAAAAGTTTTTGTGAAAACTGCCGATTTTCTTTCTGACTGTACATTCGAAATCTGTGAATGCAGATCAAAAAGTCTCAAAAAGTTAATGACAGTCTCAAGACCGTTTTCCTATAGCTATAACGGGTAAGGAATCAGTCCTTACCGTCCCGGCTCAAAAATACCCCCTGTATACATATGAGGATTTCATTAAAAAAAATAAAAAATAAAAAGAAACTTAGACGTAAATTCCAAAAATATTTTAACAGGCTAATTTAGTTCGGTTTAAGTGGTGTAATCATCTGTAGCCGAACTAAGCAGAGCCTGTATTTCGGCTATCAGCGACAAACACCTCGCGTTATTACAAAAAAAAGAAAGATGTATATTATGTGAAACAAAATATTTTGATTTTGATCTACAGTACCTGTAAGTGAGTAAGTTTTTCGTGTGGTTAGTGACTTACCCCCACCATAATTGCGTGATCGTGGGTTACGCAATTGGAGTGCTGGTGACCATTTTAATGTCGCCCATGGGCCTCTGACGTGGCACATGCCGTCGAGAAATGTTTCCTCCCGATGATTTTCGTCACCGTTTTTGGAGCAAGTGATACCTATACAATACGCACATGAATCCGAAAAGACAGAATTTATGATAAAATAATCAATAAAATAATCATCTATGTAAAGAAGGATGGAAAGTAAATCCTATGATGCCCGATAAGAATGCCAAGTGATACTAGTGCCAAAAATAATAATGTGGAACTAGTGATACAAAATTTTTGGTATATAATAAAAACTAAGTGTTTTTTATTTACCTCCAGTGTTTTTACACTCTTAAAAATTTTCAGATTCTTTTAAAATGGAACTAGTGATTTAAAAAATCATTAGTAGTTCCATCATGGAACTGTTAATGGTACTAGTGGCAGTGAAGCGTGCCTTGGATTCGAACTCGAGACCTATGGCAGTCCGACGGTTACACCACTAGACTATCACTGCTGTTGAGTAAATAGTGAGTAAGTAAGAGGTGAAATGGAATGTCATGGTAGTCAAACATGCGTCGTTATAGTTACAAAATGGCTAAAACAGTCAATCCAAGCTACAAGTCGAGCCACACATCTAAAACCTAGTAAGTTCAACCATAGACTAAGAATGTGTAGAAGCGAAACTCCTGATCAAAACGTTTTATAAATACCGACAGTTTCACCGCGTGAAGAACACATTACATTTTTGCTTTATTTATTTAATGCTTAAAAATATAACATAACATCACGCCTGTAATCATCGAAGAATTAAGCAGGGGTGTACCTTAGTACAGTCAAATTTCGCCAGTCATGTTTAAGTCCTATGTTATAAGGGACTAGCCTATTGCCATCAACCGGGCAGAAATGCAGACTTCGAGTTGCTTATGAGAAATCTCTGATGGAAAAACCCAATAACACTTTGCCCAACCTGGGAATCGAAGCCAGGACCTCTCAGCTGTAGCGGCGCATGCGACCACTAAGCCAACGAGGCAGTATAAAAAACACCCGTTATAAATTACTCGATGTGACCAGTTACTGGGTTGTGGAGGTCAGATAGGCAGTCGCTCCATGGAAAATACCGACCGTGCTTGCTGCATCCGGTTACACTGGAAGGCGACCCCAACATAGTTGGGAGAAGGCTAGGCAGAATGGACTCGATGTAGGTATCAAAAGTAGATGAGTTGATTTATTCCGTTCTAATACCAGCAATAACTAATACCACTGGTATAAATCTGAGTAGAAACAAATACCAGTGGTATTAGAGTTTTTGGTATTAGAACGGAATAAATCCATGAGTTTCAGTTCTATACAGTTTTGTTATTCTTTGGTGCTACTCAGTAGATAGAGCGACTGCCACTTAAGGGCCAATCAACAGGTTGATTGGAGGTCGTGACGGGTTCCGACTCAATAAGGACATTGCTTGTCGGCAACTGGCAAGCACCTGGGGATATTAGTCGGTTATTAGTTGTTACTAGTTGTTTACCAGTGATGTGAGTTAGTGGTTTTAGGGTTAGGCTCGTTAGGGAGCTCAGGGGCCTTATTATGAAGTATTAATGCCATCATTATTCCACTGCGAAAAAAGGATGGTGCTATCGGCCTTGTGTAGCTCCGTCTCTCTATAACACTGGAAAAATGGTGACATTAATACGTCATAATACGGCCTCTGATATTCACAAGGATTGTCTGATGAATGTTTTCAATTTTGGAACGTGAAGAGGATTATGGATTTGGTGTCTGTTATGGTCTTTCCAATTTAATAAATTGATAACTATAGATATTAAAAATACTGACGATGTGTAATTGAGTTGAATTTTCATTGATTTCAGTCTGATTCCACAAGTCTTTTTTCTGATAATAATTCAATAGTTTCAAGCTGGGCAAGTTTCAAAATGAAAAAAATAAAACTATGTTACATTTAAAAATTAAAAATGATTTAAGTATTTGCCGCCCTCTGGGGTCCAGGGCAAACGCACTTGTGCTTGAACCCAGTGCCCCAGAAGGGGGCTGTCCAGCTTGTGGCTGAACACCCTCAGGATGGTGTTGGCGCTCCCACATCAAATCAAATCAAATCAAAATATTTTATTTCATATAAACCTACAAGGGCACTTATGAAACGTCAGAATCTAGGTGCACGGTTCCAATTGGTCGTTTCCTATGGAGAAGAGCCGGCAAGAAACTCCACGGTTACTCTTTTAAAAATAAATGGGTTTTACAATGCTTTAAATGTACAGTTTGAATAGGTATGAGAGGACAGCGTAGGCCTGTCAACAAGATACTTTAAAAAAAAAATAAAAAAAATAGAAAATAGTCTGCAAATCGACAGTCTGTTGTGCCTACAACGTTCTCACATTCACACCATTCACATTCCACGCGTGCGATCAGCGAAGCGATGCGGCGCCGCAGCACATTATTTATCCGGCAGCTGGAAAATCGTTGCTATTATTGAAACGGATAATTTTAATATGAATAACAAACATTTTTTTAATATATAACACTAATTTCTAACATTTTTATTTTAAAAATCTTTTTCAGAGTTAGTCATTCAAATTTTAGGAAAATAATGCCTCTTGGCTTACGACAAAGTATTCTGAATATTTCAGTAAGTAACTACACTAAACCCATACTTAAAACTTCAAGGCCCAAAAAAAATCTTGCAGGTAAGTACTTGACTGCTTTATGTATTACCTAATATACAACCGCCTGCCACAACATTGTAGCGGGGAATAAATACAGCGACATTGTTTGGAGACAACCCAGGTTACGTCGCGTGTTGACAGCTCAAGGTCAGGGCTGACACGCCTCATGACAGCAGGGTCGTCACGCCAGGTAGAACGGATGAGAAAAATTGAAGGTTCGCAATAATATCTTGGGGAAAATAATGTGTGGTTAGAAAGTTCGATGGCTGGATGGATGGATGGATGGAAGAGCTCGTGGCTAAGTAATAACAGGCACACAGGTCGATCCATCAGGTTAAGCTACGCTTGCCGAGGTTGGTCTGTGGATGGGTGACCATCTTTACATATCGAGACTCCTCTGTGCCTCGGAAAGCACGTTAAGCCGTTGGTCCTGGCTGTCGTATTCATCGTATTGCTGGGTTGTGGCGGTCAGATAGGCAGTCACTCCATGTAAAGATACTGGTATTTGGCTGCATCTGGTTAGACTGGAAGCCGACCCCAACATAGTTGGGAAAAGGCTAGAGAGATTGAGAAAGATCGATGGCTGTGTTCAGACAATATATGATTTTCAAGTGAAAATTTCTTTAGGTGTGCTTTACGCTCTTCCTGAACAGTTATTATTTATTAAGGAATTAAGATAGTAACAATAGGTAATCAAGAGTCTTCAATTATATTCGTCAGTACATCGCTTAAAGGTACGCACAACATTCTTATTAACAGTTAACGAAACAGACGTCACGTTCGGGTCGAACGAAACTGAATCGGATAGACTCGGCTTCAGTCGGTCGGTGACACTGAATCACGTATACTTGCCTCCAGTAGTAGGTAAGTTTTCAGTTCTATCGTGTGGTCAAGCACACACCTTTTTTTTTTGTGTTATTGTTACTTTGTTGTTGCTTTTTTAGACACTTTTGAGACATTTTTAATAAAAATTTCAGTCGGCAAGAAAATGGATAGTTTTTACAAAACCTTTTTTTAATGCCAATTGATCCTGTTTCTTATATGGACCAAAAAAGTCTGTCTGGCCCACTGAGGTTTAGTACTAGAAAAATGCGAGCCGTGTCTAGAATTTCTCCTTCTTCCTCATTTCTCTAGAATCCCTTGATCCAGCTGCCCAACGAGAGCTTCCTCAGGTGTTGGTCGTGGCTCTAGGCTATTAGGCCATTGGCTGTCACGAGTATCGGCACAATGATCGCTGAGTCCACATGCCACGTGTTATTATTATTAATTATTAAATATTTCTGTCAACAAAATTCGGTGGACAACCCTAGCCACATCAAAATCAAAGTCTCGAGTGGTTTCGCCACAAATCGTATTGCGTTAGCGGAGCATAAAAGGTAAGTACAAAATATTAGGGCTGTAATACTTGTTGAAATGTTGCTAGGGGTATTATGAGTTCAGGGATATTTGATATTTTTGTGATGTTATAGTGATATGTGATAGTGATAGTTTTTATGTAATATTTTCTTGTTGTGAAGTGGTGTTTGTTTGATTTATTTGGTGTAAAATGATAGGTATGTTTGTAATATCGTTTCCTAAAGTCTTTCAGCCCTTCAGAAAATATTCAGTTTTAATGAAAAGCTTAACATGCCCCTTGCAACTTTGGATGAGAAATTGAACAAATGTACCTACACTCGGTTTATTAGGCCAACAACATTTTAGGCTGTTATGCTTTTAGCTAATTCTGTTAAATAAATTCTATCGAAATCAAAATCAAAATCAAAAATCAAAAAGTCATTTATTCAAATTAGGCTGAGAATCAGCACTTTTTGAACGTCAAAATTACATAAGACAGTCCCCCAAAACGCCCACCCGTCACCACTTCCTAGTGCTTTAGCTGGGAAGAAGAAGTGGCGCAACAAACTCCCCAGCAGCACAGCTGTCTGTTCAGTTAGAAAAATTTATTCTATACAATAGTTTCGCAAAACATACATTTAAAGAACAGCCATATTATTATGTCAGCAAGCACACGCCAATATACCAACCAAAACATCGAGAACTAATACTCAAGCAGAGATCGATAAAAATGATTCCTGAAAATAATCGAAAATCGAATAATTGACTTCAAATTACTCGTATATACTTAATATCTATATATTACAAACAATATGCTAAATACTTATTTCAAGATTCAAATAAGTATTTAGTAAAGTGAAAATCCTCCTTTTTTTACTTGGTACCGAGAGAATTTTTCAAAATCAATCCCTACTTTTGAGAGAAAGAACAAAAGAATGAAGACTATTAAAAAGTAACTTTATGATCCAATTATAAATACTGTTTGCCTACACTCTTGTTATACCAATAAATATTGTCCAAAGATTGAATTTCCACAATATAATGCACAATATCTTCCGTGCAATATTGAAACGAAATTATGTTTAACTTCGTTAGGAGCTTTCTACTTGTTTCAAAGAGGAACGATTAATATCAATATAGATAAAGTTAGTGGGGCGAGGAATATAGGTCAAGATATCATGTAATAGGTAACGTGTCAGGTCCAGGCGCATATAGTTGTCTGGCTTTTTTGCTGAACTGGGCCTTTTTAGCGCAGCCGTGAGGCACACTCCCATGCTAATTTCTTTCGTCGTGCTTTACACTTTTTATTTTATTTTTATTTTATCTTTTTATTTGCTGTATATTATACAGGGTGGAATTTTGTAATGCCACCTGGAGGGAAAGTACTCTTAATACTGCAGATAGAAAGTTTTACTCAAAGGAAACATTCCTTTATTTTTGAATAGAAAGCAAACTGCATTCAAAGATTTTCGAAAATTCTCTTCTCCAACACCCGGGAATCGCACCGGCTAAAATCTGAAAAAATTATACCCTGTACTTTTATTGCATCGATCGTTAGGGTCAATTATAAGGATGAAATCTCTCTAACAAACATGATAAATTAAATGAAAGGAAAACCAGGAAGAGCGAAACCAAATAATTCTACAGCAAGATGGTGCTCCAGCACATAACAGCAGAATCACTACTGCCTACATTAATAACCATTTCAATACCTGGATTGGTACAAACGGCACAATCAGATGGCCTGCGAGATCGCCAGATCTCACCCCATTAGATTTTTTTTTGTGGGGATATGTAAAAAATCAAATTTACATGAAATCTTATGCGAATGACAACGAGTTGAGAGTTGAAGTTCAGAATACGATTTATAATATTCACCACAACACTTTATTAAAGGTTACTAGAAATGAATTCGTTAAAAGAATAAATTTGTGTATCCAAGAGAATGGAGCCCATTTCGAGCAACTAATTAGTTAGTTTACCATTTTTTGTAAATAATTAAATTAATTTAAGATTTCCTGGTTTTCCTTTCATTCAATTTATCATGTTTTTTAGAGAGATTTCATCCTTATAATTGACCCTAACGATCGATGCAATAAAAGTACAGGGTATAATTTTTTCAGATTTTAGCTGGTTCGATTCCCGGGTGTGGGAGAAGAGAATTTTCGAAAATCTTTGAATGCAGTTTGCTTTCTATTCAAAAATAAAGGAATGTTTCCTTTGAGTAAAACTTTCTATCTGCAGTATTAAGAGTACTTTCCCTCCAGGTGGCATTACAAAATTCCACCCTGTATTGTGTGCAGTTTTGTGGGACAGAATTGAAGTTCTGACACCAAAAATTAAATAGTTTAGGAGTTGAATCAATAGTACATTTCTGCCGAGGCCAGCAACTCAAGCATTGATGGACGATCGTGAAAACGTGAGTGAGTCCATCAATGCCTGGTTGCGGCCAAGGCTTGAATAGTGCTTTTCTCAAATAATGCACGGAAATTAAAACAAAGTAAATTAATTGTAAATTCCAGAATCAATGACGGACAACGATAATTTTTCACGCGCTAATGCAATGTTTTCATTTGTTTCTTCTTGGTTTTCATGTGTTGAAGTAAAAAGTTCGTTTCATTTTTAAATAACACGACAGTTATGAGTTTTCATAGTAATTTATTTGGCCGCTACACAGGACAGATATGGATTTTCATAGTAACTTTGCTGGCCGCATCGTCACTTGTTTTTGACCAGTACAGCAATTTCGATTTATCTCGAAGAAGGTTGTCAAAATAATGGTCGAATTTCCAAGCATGTTTGAGAAAAATAAACTTAATCAGCCTATATACATCCCACTGCTGTGAGACAAACAAAATGAGAGTGGATGAAAATATTTGCAGCTCAACTTCAGATGCTGTGGTCGGCGCGGAGTGTACCACAATAGTATTAAAGTTAAGCTGATCGCTGGTGCAAGTTGGAGATGCTTGTACAGGGTGCAACCTACTAAAGGCTCGTACATACTGGCGCGACACCGGTAATTGTTCTACCGTGAAGTTTTATTACAAATTGTATTATTAAAGTCGCGTCGCGCCAGTTTGTAGGAGCCTTAACGCGTTATTTCCTAGTTTATAATTGGTTAGGATAAGCGCCGTGGATGACAGGCCATAGAGCTGTAAGACAGAAGAATAGATAGTTGTGAGTTGCAGTTGAAAATCAGCGTCAGGTGGTACACTTTGTGTTGTCATCTGACATTATGCTGAGCTGAGGCCCTTTTGGCATTATAATCATTATTTTCTGTATTTTTTAGTTTTAAGGTGTATTTCTTTTTTATCCTGTAATGCCAATACACGCATTCGCTTTCTTTCTTTCTTTTAAAGAAACTTTTAACTACAAAACTATTTTTCTAGTTGTAATTGAACTTTTTGATTCACGCTGAATCTTTTGATTTAAACCACATCCGTCAAAGTTGAACCGCAAGCACTATTGTATAATACGTAATAGATAGGTGGTTACAGCTGCACCACAGTTCTGTATCAAACGAATGCCTTGCAAAATGCAAATATGACGAATATAGAACACGCTGACAAACGTATGCTGGGAAATTGTTCTGACTGTGGAATCTGTTACTATTAAATAAAACGTTACTATTATATCCTTTATTTAATTTTTAATAGTTATTATTTACATTTTTATATATTTTTATAAAAACATTTTAAAATATAAAAATTAGTGGCCCATCGGCATCAGGAACATGGTCCAAGCTGCCGGTGGTCAGGGCAGACAGAGGAAGCTCCTTACTATGCGTGTCATGTCTAGGAGTACTGCTTTCTGAATCACCCAGCCGCGCAATGAGCCTCCTGAGGTATAGGTCGAAACTCTCCGCTATTAGGTCATTAACCGTTACGTAATCCTAACGATTAATAATGATTATTTCTTTAGTTTACAGTCCGATGAGTGGGTGGACGAACTACAAAAGATTGCGGATAAAACTCACACAGACCAGGGAAGCATGGCACAAAAGGTCACTACCACAAAAAACCCCTATAGGTAGTCGTGAGTGGAACAGGGAGGTACCAATGACGATAACAGTAAATTTTCGTAGAACAACGGTTTTATAAGGATAACAAATAAAAGATAAACTAACATATTCTTTTCGTGAACCATATATCGGGGCCGACAAGGGTCGCCCTGCCTGTCGCATCCGCAATATCGCGCCAGTGTGTACGAGCCTTAAATCGTCAAAATATAGGGAATACCTGTTTTTTATTTTGCGCGATTTCAGGTTTTGTCCCATAGTAAAAGTTGTTCATAATTATGAGTACAATGACTAATTATATTATTATTATAAGTTTTTTTTATATATATGTATATATTTTTTTTTTTTTCGTTTATCCTATATTGTCCCACTGCTGGGCAAAGCACTATTTTTTTATATTAGATAAATAAAAATCTGGATAGCCTTTTCCCAACCATGTTGGGGCTGGCTCCCAGTCAAATCGAATGCAGCTGAATACCAGTATTTTACATGGACGAGCGCCTGCTTTTCTGACCACCATAGTTGACAGAAACCTATCAACTTAGATGATCAAGGACCAATGTCTTGTAATTATTATGTGAAATAATCAGCCGAGTTAGTAGTAATAACAAAACAAAATATCAAACTTGATTCTGCTAATTACCTACGTATTACGTAAAGAAAACTTCATTTCTACCCAAAAAACTCCCAATATTATTAACGAAAAGATTTTAAACATGCAAAGCGACAATTTTAAAACGAAAACTACAAATTAAATTACTGGACAAGTCGAGAATGGCTGCAATATTCATCCGTACTCTGAAAACTGGTTTTCAGCGGTCCGCTTTATCCAAATTTCAGTCGTTGGCGGGATTAATGTAACGGAAAGGCTTTCAACCAGCCATGAAATCGTCGCCAGTTCTTTAGAGTTATTAAGAGGCTGACAACAGCTAAAGTTCTATCACTGTCTGACTACATATAAAAGAAAGAGAAGCGCGATGACACAACGCTGGTAATTTATTGCAAAATATGAAGCAATTATCTATTAACAAAAAATCTATTGATTGGACTAAATTTTTTAAATACTATGACGTTAAAACATTGCTTGTAGAGTAATCTGATAAAAATTCTGAATGATTGCATGTATGTTATTATGGTTTTTAATCGTTAAAAGAAATTTTTAGAGGAATCTTCGTGATTTTTTCTATCATATCAAATTAGTTGAATTATGTTTTCACCACACTATCTAACTAGTACATACCCTGATGAATATTATACATTTTCTAATTTTGTTTACTGCAGTGGATCATAATTTATATACATTTCGGAAAATGATTAATTATAAAAATTGCATTTAGCTCCTGTACTCCCCTTAACATTGTCTCTGTACTCGATATAGTACGTACTTTAAAGTGTTTTATTTTTGTCTAAAGGTTATAAATAATGATATTTTTTTCGTTCCTACTGTTACAAGATGATAATGTAGGTTCAATGTGAGTTTCGTGTTTTGTTTTAGAAAACTGTCCTATAATACTAATGAAAAGTAAAAACCATCGAGATTTCTTTATTATATGTAAGTTTAATATTAATGTATTATGCATATAACCTTCCGGAATAAATTCTCTAAAACCTAATCAATCTGTTGTGAAAAACGCGGTCACACAGACAGACACGAAAATCGATTTTAATTTATAATATGTATATCTTTAGATAATGCCTAAGTACAATGACTGTGAAACAAATTAATGATCAGTTGGTTATACAATATAGTGACCTTATTGGTGATGTGTTTAAGAAAGTTCAGGTGCGTAGTACTCGCAACCGGCGTGCGTGTATGACCATGTATGAACGTAAACGAGGCTAAAGGAGGACAGACAGGAGGAGATCGTGACAGGTGGCGTTCTATAGTTTCTGTGTGTCTGAAGCCACAAGATACTTTAATTTTAATTGTCCTCTTCTATAAATCTTCTTTATTTTAAAGCTTGAAAACACTACGTTTCGTCTACAACAAGACTCAATAGAACAATAACATAGAATGTACTATAAGTAATCAGAACCGAATCTATGAGCCGTATACTTATCCTGTCTGGAACGGACAGAGTGACATCTGTCAGGAGCAGGGTACGACGGATTCTTGAGCAAGTCATAAAACTATACTGTAGGGTTTACGACTTGGGATAAGTTGGGTTTGAAGAGGTTGTGGGTAGGGCTTGATAGAACACTTGTGTCTGGTTGATTTTGCAGTTTTTATTGAGGTTCTCTAGGAAGATCTATGCGTTTTGGTGGTTCTTATCAACGTGGTTAGTAATTCAAAAATACGGAAAACTTCAAGACGTGTCACCATTTGCTTTGCAGTTTGGCACAAGTAAAATTTATTTTAAATTGCGATGTCACCACAAATACCCGCTTTTTAATTTTTTTTTTAAATTTTAGAGACTTCGTAATCACATTAGAAATACAAATTAGGTCAAATCAAATTAGCTAGGTAAACTCCGCAGACGTGACGGCTATCGATATCTGATAGTGTAGTCAGGTACTTGAAATATCACTTTAAAAATTTTTTCGTGGCTTATCATCATCAAACATTAAAAAAAAAAAACAAGTAATACTGGAAGCCCATATTTCAAATTAAACTCAAACTCAAAGCATTTATTTCAATTAAACCAATTACAGGCACTTTTGAATTGTCAAGGAGTCGTTCAGTCAGAAAATATGAAGCTAGTTGCCCATTCCAAAGCGTAGTAGGTACCCAAAGAATAACTGTTTTGCATGAAAGAACGACACAATTCACAGAATAACGCTAAAGTAGAACAAGCTGAATACGGATCACTATTAAAATGGTATCAAAATACTCATACAACACAAAATACTCGAAATTAATACGTCTGTTAACAAAACAACAAATCCGCGAAACGAGACAGATAAATTAACCAAATAACATGAACGTCAACAAAAGGCCTGACGTCTGCTGACGTCTAAACGGACAAAATGCAGCCTGTTTTGTCAGAACTGTCTGCGGCTGACTATTGTAACACGTCGAAATATACACGGTACTAACCACCAGTGTAAGTAGACCTGCGCACCTCCGCAAAACTAGTAGACATTTTTTTGTTGGTCGTAACAAAAAATCACGACTGCATTTCTCGAAGGGTGTCTACGGCAGCCGTATTTCGTCAGTTATTTTTTTACGTATATTATGGGGCACTACACATACAGGTCCACTCAAATCTGTATGGTTGTTTCTTCAAAAGGCCATTTCAGACACGAATCTACATATTCCTCACATGATTTGTAGATATGTCTCACATAGATTATAGATTATGTCATTCATTCTGCCTAGCCTTTTCCCAATCATGTTGGGGTCGGCTTCCAGTCTAACCGGATGCAGCTGAATACCAGTATTTTACATGGATCGACTGCCTATCTGACCTCCACAACCCAGTAACTGGGTAATACGATACCCCTTGGTAAGACTGGTTGTCAGACTTTCAAGCTTCTGACGACTCGTAACGACTGTCAAAGATCCACGAATGACAGCCGGGACCAACGGCTTAACGTGCTTTCCGAAGCACGGAGGAGTCTCGGTATGTAAAGATGGTCACCCATCCACGGACCAACCCCGGCAAGCGCAGCTTAACCTGATGGATCGACCCGTGCGGCTGTTATTACTTAGCCACGAGCCCCTCTGCTGATCTGCTGCAGCTGCGAGCCGAGATTATAGATTATGTCTGGACTTTAAAAGAGACTGTGACCTCTGAGTTTGTTTCGGCCTTTCTTAGAGTAGTCATATAGAAAACGCCGACCTCATCTAGTTTTAAAACATGATTGACGTGTAAAAGTGTTTGCACAAACCTACTTACAGAAAATAAATCATTTATCACTATTGTCATTAACCGGGCACAAATGTAAACGTCTAACTGCCGCGTGGTCTAGGGGTCGCAAGTAATACTGCTGAGCATGAAGTCCTGAGTTCATTTCCCAGGGCGAGATTCTCAATAGCAGCCCAGAGTCTGGATCTGTGCCCGGTTGATGGCAATAGGCTCGCTCCCTATTACATGGGACTTAACCATAACAACACAACATTTTTATTGTACCTATGTCAACAAATGATTAAATGATTATGTATTTGTATGAACACTCTGAGGAATCAACAGAAACTGGGCATGCCATACTCCCGACCGAGCAGACAACCTTCAATTGAGCCTCTGATATAGGAATTCAAACTTTATTCCACCGGCAGTAGGTAAGTTTTTCTTTGTGCCCATCCCAAGTATATACTTAGTTTTAAGTAATCCAGTACGCGTCATCTTGGGATTATCAGACTTAATGGATTTGAATATTTTTTTGGAGGTCCATTAATGAGATGAGGTGAGGTGAAGATTGATAAATTAATGTTAATGTAGCCGTGAAGTAGAGCCGGTTTTAGAAGATTAAAAAAGGCTATTATTTTAATATTGTGGATTTAATCGCTCACTTTTTTACTTGCACTAAGTATCTACCTAGGAGATTACCGAAAAATAATTGCTGGTTCAAAGGTAGGATTACGAAGGAAATTATTTATACGTCCAAGGACAAAATCTTTTACTAGAATATTTTATACTCATTTGTAGGTCCTGCCGGTCGATTCGGTAAAAATCTCACCGTGAAAACTGACGTGAAGTGAGCTTAAAGTGTGCTGTCATTGCACCTGATGCAATGGATTGACATTATTGACAGCTCACTTCACCTAAGTTTTCACGGTGAGATTTTTACAGAATCGACCAGCAGATCATAATTCCTACCGGTGTTGTGTTTATTTCTGTGTAAGTGTTGACAGTGCGTTACCTTTTTGTGTTTGTATTGTATTATCTGTTGTGTGGGTAATGTAATAAATATTTGTGTACATGAGTCTTGTTACTTGAATAAATAAATGAATAATAATAATTAATACCGGTTACCGAAATTAAAATTACCTCCATCTTACACGTACCATCGGCATTATCCAAAGGGCGCGCATCGCTTGTGTTTGAAAAACAGTAACCTAAAAGAGGTAAAATGTTTCATCTTCTTGGGTTACTCACATAGCGGTAATCTTAGTCGTAGAAGTAACCAAAATTACCTGTACCGTAATTTATAATGAGTATCGGTCCCTGATTCCTAGTATCTATGTCACTGGTTTTGTCGCTAAAAGCATTGTGATTATTACCTTAAAATAATAAAAGCTTTTTTTTAAAAAAAAAAAATGCATTGTCACGAGAATCAAACACGTATGCCAAATTTCAGCCCGATAGCTGCAGTGGAAGTGGGTGAAATATTGATTGCAATATTCCAGGACATACATACAAGTGAAGTTAATTCTTTTTATTTATTTTTAACTTTTATAATGTAATCATGCATTGTCACGCGAATCAAACACGTATGCCAAATTTCAGCCCGATAGCTTCAGTGGAAGTGGGTGAAATATTGATTGCAATATTCCAGGACATACATACAAGTGAAGTTAAATAAAAGCTTTTAAAAACCATCGACGTGAGATCGTCGATATTGAGTTTTTCCCTCTGAAATTTCTTCCGTAGCAGCCTGGAGCCTGGATTTGTGGCCGGTTGATGGCAATAGGCTCACCCTATATATGTATAAATACATGTAACGCTATACATGTGACACACGTGACTTAAACATATTTGGCGAAATGTCTACAGGTATACACCTCTGCCGAACCCTTCGGGGAAATATACATATGTGTATATGTGGTGTTATGTATGCAAAACAAAATACGAGCGATATCTAGCCACAATACCGAAAATTCATGCAGTGCTAAAAATATGATACGATTTATGCGTGTACGTACGATTTTGTGTTGTTAACGACATTTTAATGCCGCAAAAAACTTTTGGAGCCATACGTTGTACTATAAATATTACTTCTTGTGAAATATTGAATTGTGTTACGATATATTCTGCTGTATTGTTGCTGTGAAAAGGGAAATTATATTGTTGTGTCCCAAGAATAAGCTGTTTTTTATGTGTGCTTGGATCATGCGCTTGGATATACATGTCGTGCCATGAAACCAAAAGCAATAACATTTAATATGTATAACTAGCTTCTGCCCGCGTCGCATCCTATCGCCCGCCCGCCCTTTTACTTCGCGCTCTTTCTGACTTTTTTCTTTTCCTATTTGCTCGGCTCTTATGGGTCGTAGCGTGATGTTACATAGCCTATAACCTACCTCAAGAATTGGGCTATGGAATGCATAAAGAATTTTTTAAATCCGATTGGTAGTTCTGGAGATTACCCCCTACATACAAACTAACAAACAAACAAATTTTACCTCTTTATAATATTATTATAAGGGGAAAATGCAAAGTTATATTCCTAAACAATTTTATTTATCCCTTCATTTACCAAGTATCCGTCCCCACAGCATTTTCACCAGACTGTTGCGTCCCTAATTGAATATTGATAGTAACCTGATTATCGGGCAGACTCCACAAACTTTGGTCAACAAGCACAACCTGTTTCCCACCTTATGGCTTACAAAATAGAGTCTAAGATACTCGCTGTCTGTTTGTACATAAAACGTTTTGCGGCTCTCAACCAGTGGTGTCCCGTAAACGACAGTGAATTCGATCATTTGCGGTCAACTGATACTTAATACGATATCAGATGATTTTGATCGAGTATTCATTCAAGTGAGATTTTCAGTTATTAAAAAAGCCTTTGTATTGTTTGTTTTTACAACAGGCAAGTGGAAAATATTGGGAAGGTTTTATGAAGCCTTAAAATTAAATGTTAGATTATCTGACTTTGCTATTACATAAGCTAATGTCTCTTGCACTACTTCATCGTTACCTAATTAAGGCATAATTCAAAAAAGCTGCCAGATTCGTGTTTGTCTCGCACACGCGGTCGCATTCCATACTACCGGATTATATTTAAAAAAAAAAAAAAAAAAAAAAAAACGCCAAAAAAAATTCGTTTTTTGTTATACGCCTTTAATTTTTAACTTTTTTTATTTTTTGTATATCAACCATAGTAGTACATAATCTGTGAAAATTTCAAGTATCTACCTATTAGGGTTCAAAAGATACTGCCCTCTGAGGCTCTGACTGACATACGGATAGCTGAGCCTTAGTAATAGGGTCCAGTAGGCACCCTTTGGGCACGGAGCCCTAAAAATTAGTGAAAATTAAATCGTACATACGCCAATGCAGCATTTTCCACAATAATGATTGTTTTCACATTAAAAAAAACAGATTGATTACTTTTTAAAATTGGTCCACGAATAATTTTAAAACCAGACGAATTTTTAAACAAATTAAATTGACATTCGCAATCGAGTATGGACTATGATATTTTTACATCCCAAAACTCAATAAAATAGAATGCGGGTGGTATATTTGCCAATTAAAAGAGGGGGTGGGTGTTGGCAAATATTTGCGGGAGTTCGGGTGTTGATTCATATCTATCCGGTGTCGAAACCGGCTCATGGTTTTTTTTCTGTTTTTGTACGAACAATATAATGCTGTGTTGATGTTACATCAACTGATATATGTAAGAGTTCAAAATATATGATGTCACATTGAAACGTCAGAAGCTAGGTGCACGGTTCCAATTGGTCGTTTCCTATGGAGAAAAGCCGGCAAGAACCTCAACGGATTAGATTATATAGATTTCCAAATACCTGGATAAGGGCAGGTATGAAAGGGTCCACCCTTGTAGCTGCAATTATCCAGGTTACTTTTGGACACCCCACCAAATCAGTAACAAAGTACGCCGAACTGTTTTTTTTAAATATATTTAATATTCTTACATAAAGGATTTTGTAAATATTTTTGTTAAGTGGGTGCGTGCTTCGTCGGTTTCTGCGCAGGTGAAGTATCTCAGCTGATAACAATAATCAACCAGTATTGACCCACTGCACACTTTCCTTTTCCCCTCAACTCGATCCTGAGCCAATATGGACCAAGGTCGGGTATAGTGTTAATGGGTTTGTCCATCAGGCTCAGAAGCAGCCCGGAGTCGGAATTTGTGCCCGATTGATGGCAATAGGCTTGCCTCCTATTACATGGGACTTAAACATGAATAGCGAAATATGGGTGTACTATAGGTACACCTCTGCTAAACCCTTTGGAGATTACATGCCTGATGTTATGGTAGGTAGGACATAATGCTTAATTTTCTTTCTACTAAAGGTCAGCTGTTCTTTGTCTTAAAATACACAATCATTGCGTGACTTTCTTCAATAGCTGATTGTAAATGGAACCGATTCCTTTAACGTATTGCTTTCATTTCATGAATAATGCGATGTCAATAAATGGTAATGTGTATAAAAAATGTTTTTGATTATCTGACTGACATGCCCGATGTCCATCATTTTGAACGTTCCTTTTGATTTGGGGTTCAAAACATTCTCGCTCGTTAGGCTTCTGGCATTTATCATATAATATGTACCTTATTATGGTCTTACCGCTTGACTACTAGCTTCCTCGCATCTAATTTTCTGAATTTCCTTTCCTTATTTTAACTATAATAGATTTGCACTTAGCACACACAATGGGATATTGTCGGTTTTTTCACTATTGGGAAGCTCTTGGCCGCATACCACCTGATGGTAAGTGATGATCAGGTCGAAGGTGGAAGCAAGCTTCACCCGGCATCCTCAACGTGGCAATACTGCCAGTCTTCTGGGCACGTTTCCGGATGACAGCGATGCGACTGAGTACGACGCCTAATTGTTTTTTTATTTTTGTATTTATTTATATAGTTAGGGTTAATTTTTCAATCGTCAGATAACTTTTATCTGAGGAATAAATCACTTCTTCCCCACTGCTCAACTAGATTGCTCAATTAGTTGAGCAGTAGGACAAAGTTTGTATTACCGAACAGTTTATGCCCTATAGCTCAACTATTTTTTGCTCAACTTAGTTGATCAGTAGGTCATCTTGTTATGACATGTTTTCTACACAAAAGCTGTCAAAACGTCAAACACATTCCCCAGATAAAAGTTATCTTACGGTTGAAAAATCGGCTCTTAGTCATTTAATTTAGTGTTAGATTATATAAGATTTTTCATCTATTGTTTTATTATGCCAATAAATATACGTTATCCGTCGTAGGTGTATGTAACCGACAATATAATTAACAGTGGTATGACTCATTTATCTACCTGTTTCAGCGTCATTAACTGCTTCATTTATATTATGTTGTATCCGGTCATTAATCTGGTTTAGCGCAACAGCCATACTGTGTTAGCGGTAAAGTTTAGCTGTAGAGGTGGCATGGCTTTTACTACATAAATACATGAATTTTCGAAGTTTTATTCTTAGATGCCACAAAATTAAAAAGCTAAAGCCACAAATTACTTTTCAGTCTGTGACATTTGGACTTTAAAATTTGGATAGAATTAGCAGGAATCAAATGAGCGAAAGTTGTAAAATGAAGCCGCAAATTAACATTACCAAAATTATAACAGCCATTAAAATTAGATAAATAGCTTTAATTTTATCTTTTACGAACATATTTACGATTTAAGGGAGCCCTAAAATGAATATATTAAAAAGGGTACATTATAATGACTACCGCTCACCCGGACAGATATGAGAAGCGCCACATTATTACCCCTGTGGTCTTGATAAAGACAAAATAGACAACAGAGTTTCAACCTTATTTTAGCTTAGTCAAAGTAGGAGTTTCAATGGGTGGTTACGTTTGTATTTGATTTAATATGTTATGACAATTTTATGTAAATGTTTTAGGATTTTTGTAATGTTCATACTTTCGTTTTGTGGGTTGACGCTGTTTTGTAGAAAATTGCTCTACAGAGGGAAATATGCATGCAAATTGGATATTATTGAGGGTCAAATTGTCACTTTGGCTTCCGTACCTACAGTATATTTTTAGATATGTTGCGTTGCCATGCTTGCTTAGATTTTAGCATAAATCAACGTAATATACGCTGAATGAGTCGCCAAATGACGAATGTTGTTAATACCTCATTAGACGAAACGTAGTTCAGCGAAATTTTTCTTTTACGACTTTTTTAGGGTACTGTCAACTGTTTTATATCTTTTACAGTTTTCAAATTCGTTCTGCGGTGTAGATATTATGAAGAAATATGGTATAATACTGAGTCGCAAAAACTGATTTTATCGTGCAATGTGCAGGCAAAAATAGCCCCTAAGGTGACGAATATATTATGGCTGTTACTTTTCCTAAACCTTTAGGCAAAGAGATCGTCAAAATAGAAGGAAGGCCAAACAAGAGATCGTCAAACAAGAAAGAAGGCGAAACAAGAAAGAAAGAAAAATCATAAGATCTTGATTTCATAAAAAATCTAGATCTGTTATTTGACCTTCCTCGATTCTTTAATATAAAGTAAACCATTTCGTACATGTTCATTCATTTTTTTCTACAGAAAGAATCTTGCTTTTATATGTTCAATAATTGTTAAAAGAGTGACATAATTATTAATATTTATTATGTGTTCGTGCGTGTTTCTGTACGATGTTGGTGCTGTAAATGTGTGTGAAGATGTGTGTATGTAAGTACGTATGACTAAACTGACTCTACCTACTGAGTTAGCTGAGTATCCGGCGTTTGATGGAGGATTTGGATAATATATTTTTTAAGTCTCGTGGTATTGAATGGGTCCAATGTTAGGAATTTATCATTGTATAATCCAGGTAGTCGCAAGAATGGAGACATCTGTATACCCTCTCCCCTTCCGGTTCTTGATGTTATGCAATGCATGACAATTTTTAAGAATTTACAGAAACTTTCGTATGAAGCGCCGTGGTGGAAAAGTTCCGGAGTGCTAGCTTAGCGAAGTATTTCTAACCCATTCACCTTTATTACTAAAGCCTGATTTACACGGTGCGTTTTTACTTGTGGCATGCCATACGTTGAAGCAATGATGCAAGTGTATTTGCGGGAAAGTCCGAAAGGGATACCGTGGCCCCTGGCAACACAGGCAACTGAAGGAACATGGGTGGGTTTTAGTCAGTAAGAGTCTGACACGCCCTCCCGCTCCGCCCAGAGCGGGAGAAGTTATTTGATGATTTCCCACCCAAAAAAAAAAAAAAAAATGCATTTAAATTTTCTTGCAGGAAACTTACATTGTATAATTGGGAAATATGAATGAAGAAGGCAAGTTTTGACTAATTCTATATGCCACCAATCCTTAAACACATGAATTTTCTTAGTCATAGAATAGCCCTAACATCTCTACTTAATTAGTTATATACAAAGTATTAGAAGGCCATGCGTAACTAATGCCACTTAGCATTAACATAATCAGATTAGTAACACTTAACCTATCTAAACATGACCCTAAACACAACACAAATCAATTTCAAAGCGATCCCTGTAAACACAATTCCATACATTTCATGCAAACTCCTCAAGTCTGACAAGGATTGATGCTGACTTCGTAAACGGATCCCCAGCAAACAACAGAAAAAAGTTAAACAGCCATGAATAAATGTTTACTTACGAGTTTCCAATGCATATTTTTATCAAGATTTATTAGGCTTATGAAAACGATTATAATTTTCCTTGTTGTCAACTCAAACGGTGGAGGGAAACATTGGAAACAGATTAAAAGTTTGTAAAAGCGAATGATAATAGCCGCTTGAGAAGAAAAAGCCTTTACAATTATCAATACAGCGTAAAGGGTCTTGATGCAGGGTAAAGGCTTTTTCTCATATAAAGATCATGACTTCAGGTTTTCAGACAGCACAGATTCTTATTTCGAATCAAAATCCACATACTCGTACAGGTTTAGTCCACGTTCAACCCCCACAATCTTTACCCCCGTCCATGTTGAACCCCTAAATGTTGTCCATGTTCAACCCCCCAGGGGTTGAACATGGATTTCAATACATTGGTCATCTTTTCTTTGTCCATATTCAACCCTTTGTTGTTAGGTAACTAATAATGACATTAAAGTAATACTGAGAGCAGAAGTGTATTTATTTTCTTTAAAATAATCTTTTACACACTTTTACAGGTATTAGTAGCGCATTATTATCCGTGGTTCTTCGGCAGTCTGAGCTTCTCACAGTTGTAAACGTCCTTTTGTGCCTATTGGTCTAGTTCTAGAAGAAGGGGAAATATGTTTTTTCTTACTCCTACGCTGTCCTTTTCTGATTAATTTCGTTGCGGAATGCAACATAGTTGAATCGTTTCTCCGGGACTCGTCGAATTGCATTGAGAGCTCAGAGGAAAGTACCAATATTGTACCCATAATTTACGCCTTCTTATCGAATAAAAAGCAAGCTACGTATAACTACACTTTATTAGGTATGTAACATAATAATATATTTAAAAAGCCATAATATTGGAAGGAAGTACAATGACAATAAAATATTTATAATAAACAAAATAAATTATACTAATTAAAATCTTTATTACAGACCAATTAATGATCCATAAAAAACACAATAAAAAAAATAAAAATATGATCCATAAGAAACACAATAAAAAAAACATATTAAAAATAAAAATATTTACGCGGCTATTTGTAGCCACCATTTGGAGGTGTTGGTAGCCATACATCCTATGTATATTAATATTTTATCCAAAAAAATACCGTGGGTTTACCTAAAATATTAAACAGGTTCACATGGTGATGTCAGGGCTCTTATTTTAAAGCTGCCGTAAATATCCACGCAAAAAATAAAACAAGGCGACAAACAATCTCATTTTCTTTAGTACCGACTTTTTGTTACGACATCTTTCATGTTCATGGTAACATTAAAACCATTTATGAACCCATATTGATATAATTTAAAATAATATAAGGAATACGAGGTAGATTCATTATTTGTGGAAACATGAATATAGGTAGGTACCTACAAAAAACGAGGCACATATACGTGAATCCATCGATGCCTGGTTGCGGCCAAGGCTTTTATAGTACTTTTCTCAAATAATGCGCGGTAATTCAAACTGAGTAATTATAAATTCCAGAATCAATGGCGAACAACGATAATTTTTTACGCACCAATATATTCATTTGTTTCTTTTTTACTTTTAAAGAGATTTTTCGATTTGGCTTGCAAATAGAGATTTGCAAGCCAAATCGAAAAATCTTTGATAAGTTATCTCCTTGGATACCATGTGTTGAACTAAATCTGTAGACCTACCAATGTTGTATATGTTGGCATACAATGGTATTTAATGATCAAGTCACCATTGCCAAATCAACAATCCAATCGAGAATTCAATCAAATCGATACCTAAAACGTGCTCGTATATAATCGATCTGTCAATTTACCGATTAGCCGCCATCCACTCCATTCATTCCGTGTTAGTTCAACCTATCTTACTGCCTGTCCCCGGGGATTAGCGGGCGTGAACGTGAGCTCTTTTAGATTTTATTATGAAAAGGCTTCTTTCATGGTAGTCAGTAATAAGGTGGTGATACATTTTCTTTCATGGTTGAATTACTTTTTTTTTAACCCCCGACGGAAAAAGAGGGGTGGTATAAGTTTAACGTGTGTATCAGTGTATCTGTCTGTTCCCTCGTAGCTCCCAAACGGCTTAACCGGTTTTGATTATTAGTTTTCGTTTGAAAGGTGTCTTGATCAAGAGTGTTCTTAGCTACAATTCAAGACAATCGGTTCAGCCGTTTGAAGATTATCAGCTCTTTTATAGTTGATGATTGGATGTGCGCATCTTCCACAGGTCTGATCGATTCGAAATTTAGTATTCTGTTACATCAATGATATTAGAAGAACATAGAATCCTTGGACCGATACTGCAGCATCACCTGGAATTGTGTCGGGGGTTATTTAAATGTTTAATTTGAACTTGTTGTATGGGATTATTTATATAACAGGGTCAATGACAAAAGTTATTGATATTACATACACATTTAGTTAATATCAATAATAATCATATTATAAGTAATTGTGATTGTTGTTTATGTTTTGGAATGGAATATTTTGACATTAAACATTAAGCTCTTTGACAATAAACATTACGACATTTTTATTCTTCATTGTATGATATTTAAACGTGAGATTTTTATTGTAATCATAATTGTATTTTTTTTGACTGATCTGTACCTACCTATTAAAGTCTTACTAGTGATAAAATTGTAATGTTGGAAATATATTATTAAATTCAAACCTAATATTTTGCATGCCGTAAGGCAAAATGTAGCGGGACAATTTTCAAATATTCAAACTTATATGTATACCTACATTATAAGCAAATAAATGATTTCTTTCTTTCTTTCTTTATTAGCCAGCTATGATGTCTTGTAGTTATCAAGCCATTTGTTTCTTCATTTATAATAGTCGGATCAGTTTTTCACCCACTTCCCGCACCTATTTAGATGATTTATTCAACACAAGGTTACCAAAACCTATATTTAACCCGTTGTTAAATGTTTATTTCCATTAACTATTTTATCATCAATAAAAAATCCCGTCTCGTTTATCTAGAGATTTTCAATCGTACAAAGTGTTATTGGGTGTTTCCTTCAGTGATTTCTTTGTAGCAGCCCGGAGTCTGGATTTGTGCTTGGCTGGAATTGTAATAGAGGATGAGCATATTGATACGCTCGCCCCTTGTTACATGGAATGATGGGACTTAACTTAACCAATACGGATCGTATTGGTATTGTTTTTTTTTTATGTCCATCTTCTACAGGCTGACTTTGAAAACATGCGACAAAATTTAAAGGGGTGTTCTACCCATCAATATGAACAACTTTTATTATGGGACCAACTAAGAATTCGCAAACAAAAATCGACCTTCTTGTATAAAATGGTATATTATCGGGTAACCTTTATACAGGAAGGTCGATTTTTTTTTGCAAATTCAAGTTGTGTCCTGCAGTGCTATTCTGTAACCATCTCACCGTGAAAACTTAGGTGAAGTGAGCTGTCAGTCCACCCGATGCTTACAATTGACACAATTGGCAGCTCACTTCACACTCACTTCACTAAAGTTTTCACGGCGAGATTGTAACAGAATAGACCGGCTGGTAGTAAAAGTTGTTCACATTGATGGGTAGAAAACCCCTTTAAATTTTGTCGCATGTTTTCAAAGTCAGCCTGTATATGGTTATAAATTTTTCTCCCAAAATATGAAACGGTATATTACATTACTGTAAATATCCTCTATAAGCACAGGTTTGAGCACCGCCTCCCGTATTTACAGAGAGCATAAACCTTACAAACTGCGTCTCGGCGAGCATTTCATATTCGTGATTATGAAAAAAAGTTTGTCTCTCCGTACGCGTACAAAGGATGTGTTTTACGACTGCTACGTACATTCAGCCGCACATCTGTCTTCTACGAAAATCGCCCTTAATGCTGGGACATAAACGCGCTGTCAGTCAATTTGTTCTCAGTGGCGAGCGGTTGACTGTACAGAGACGGTTCGGTACTACAGTATATGTCGGGAGTATTTACTGTACCTAGGATATAAAAGTATGTCTACTTAAGGGTATGTATGTAGGTAGATAGGTGGTTATTTATTAAGGCTGTGTTTCATAATCTTTGCATGTCTTTGACGAGTTTCTTTTTTTGCACTAGTATTAAAGGTTTTTTTCTTTCTAATTCATTCATTCTGCCTAGCCTTTTCCCAAGTATTTTGGGGTCGGCTTCCAGTCTAACTAGATGCAGCTGAATACCAATATTTCACATGGAGCCATATTATCTGACCTCCACGACCCAGTAACTGGGTAATATGTTTTTTTCATACACATTACTTTGGTGAATTATTAACTTAAATATGGCAATATACATTAAAGATTTTGTTCCGTTAGGAACTCGTATGCTAAGAGACTGTATTGTTTGTGTAATGGCTATTCTTATGTTTCGTGGTAATATAATAATAGGCTCGCCACTTGGGACCCAAACATATCTATCTGGCAATATGTGGCCATACTGTATGTTGATGATATTATGCTATAAGTATGCCAATGTATAGATTAACAAGTTAAAATAAAAAATAAAAATAACCCCTGACACAATTCCAGGTGATGCTGCAGTACCGGTTCAAGGTTATAGTAACCTTCTTCTAATATCATTGAAGTAACAGAATACTAAATTTAGAATCGAGCAGACATGTGGAAGATGCGCACATCCAATCATTAACTAGAAAAGAGCTGATAACCTTCAAACGGCTGAACCGATTTTCTTGAATTGTAGCTAAGAACACTCTCGATCAAGACACCTTTCAAACAAAAAATAAATAATCAAAATCGGTTCAGCCGTTTGGGAGCTACGAGGGAACAGACAGATACACAGATAGACAGATACATAGATACACACGATAAACTAATAACACCCCTCTTTTTCCGTCGGGGGTTGAAAATATGTCACTCTTCTTTCATATTACACGATATACCCCTAAAAACCTAATCCCCAAGTTCACACTCCAGATAAAACTTTTACCGAAAAGATTTTACTAAACCTTCTAAAACTCGTAAAGCCAAACTTTTTTGATAAAAATGTGTGCAAAATATAATTCTGATACACGATACGAATAGCTAAGCAACTCTTTGTCTAACTTCTGAAGTCTTCACACGAGTTTCAAAACAGATTTCGTCAATCTTACACAGCGTATCATACGGAGTGAAAATCTTTTTGCGTTTGCGTCACTTAGTGGATAAAAACTTTTTGATTTGATTTCGGTGTTAACAAAGGAGGTTTCGAGTCTGTTTTTATCTCGTTTTTATGCTGTCTTTGTGGCATTTTGAGATTAAATTAAAACGATTCTGGTAACCAAAACGTTTGCCTTTTTTGGAATCACGGATTAGCTACGGCGTAGCACACGATGCTACGCCGTAGCGCTCTGCGCTACCAGCTATGGGCGACAAGGTGAGGAGGACCCATTTTTGTATATAAAGCACCGTAGGCTTAAAATATACCTAAGTTTATTTTCTTTATTAATAATAAAAAATAAAAAAAGTTGGCTTTATCAACTTTAATTTGCCAGAATGTTCTCGATACATTTAGTAGTTTATAAATGGACGTGATTTATCATATTTATTTTTATACACAAACACAAATAGGGTTTCCATTACGCAAAATGTTATCGTTAAAACCCCTGAAATCGTTTATTTATCATCCATTTCATTAGAAAGTAATCAATCAACGTTATTAAAAGTCTTGACAGTTGTGTCTGATCAACTTTGATAATGTTCTTGTGTAGACAAGTTTCTTTTATGTTCGTTTTTTCATCAAATAGGGTAGGTTTGAATGTGTCGCAAAGTTAGTGTTGTGGGTACATTTGTGACTGATTGATGGAACTACAAAAAGGTCTTTTGTGAAGGTAGTAACGACGGTCGGTAGGTGCAGGCACGGTTTTTACTTTAGAAAATATTATAAATACTACTTACCTACATCAATCATTGATTAATTTACTGAGTCATATTTGAAGCATATTATTATGTAGGTTATTTACGATTTTTGCTCTTGTTCTTAGGTACTATATGTATACTACTTGAGAAACCGAAATGTCAAGAATTAATGTTTCTCAAGTAGGAATAGTATACAATAGTAGGCTTTCTTGTGAAAACCAAGCCTTATTTTGAAGATGCTTTTTATTTCTACACTATGCTTTTTATCGAGCTATTTACAGCATAATGTCTCGAGTCTTTATTTTTTTACCCAACTGCCCAAGACGGAGAGTAATTAATGTTTTTCGATTTTATGTATGTATGATGACTATTTCTTTGGGAACCACTGTAGCCTAAATGGCTTAATGGATTTTAATATAGAAGGTGTCGTTACATTCGTCTTAATTGTGGGAGGTACATGGCTTTATATTATTCTTAAGGGCCGAAACTGCGTTAAGCGGACGCCCGCGCGGTTCTATACAAAAGTGCTCCGCGCGGGTCATCCGCAGCAGCAGTTTTGTATAGAACCGCGCGGGCGTCCGCTTAACGCAGTTTCGGCCCTAAAACCTGCCACTCTATACGGCGACGTCCTGCGTGAGCGATCTAGACGCGGCGCGGCGCGGCGCGAATACAACAAACAGTCGACACCTATTGAGGTGGCCTACGTGACCAAACACACGTGGGGTGCAGTGTGGTACGGTGCGGTGCGTCGTGAAATGAAGCGAACGCGATCAGCTTGATATTTTCGCGCGAACTGGATGCAGTGCCATCGTGTTTTTGTCTGGTGATGGCGCAGTGCGGGACGATTCGCGTGCATGTAGGACATAGCCGCCGCGTCGCACCGCATCGCATTAAATTCGTGTGTCATCGCATAGAATCGCTTCATAATCACGTTCGCTTTGAACCGCCTACGTAGGACGTAGCGTAAGCGTTCTACGTTTAAACCAGAAACAATAAAAAACAAATCCCAGTCCCAGCGTCCGTCCGTTCACACAACACACCCGTGAATTTCGCGCCAAGTTTTTGTGCAGACCACACATGTTGCCAAACTTCCGACAATCCTTTTCCATTGATTTGGACAACTACGCAAAACCTAGACGATTTCCTCCGAATATGACGGAAATAGTAACTACATAATATTTTTTATTTGTAACCATATTTTAATCGCTACTTCCCCACTGCTCAACTAAATTGCTCAACTACATTAATTTAAAAGAGTGTCCGTGGAGTTTCTTGCCCGTTATTCTTCATAGATACCTGCTACGCTTTGGAATGGGCAACTGATTTCATATCTCTGACTGACGGACCTTCTTGGTAATTCAAAAGTGCCTGTAATTGATTTATTTGAAATAAATGCTTTGAATTAATGTTTGAAGATTTGAGTTCATACGATTGTGAAGTAATCAGTGTTAGGTTACATGAAAATACTTGTTAATAATCCTAGCTAATTTGTAATATTATAAATGCAAAAATGAGTTTGTGTGTTTGCTACGCTTTCACGCTAAAATCGCTGAATGGATTTAAATGAAATTTAGCACATGGGTAGACCCTGACCTGGGTAAGGACATAGGATACTTTTCATCCCGGTTGTACGTTCCCGTAGGATAACCTCCATGCCTGCGAAGCCGCGGGATTTTTGAAGAAAATCATAGTAACAGAATATTAGTAGGTAGTTAATTATATTTTCCCTGCATTATCCCAATGCTGGACCAGTGCCGAAAATGTTAGGTAAAAAAGTATCCTCACTTTACTTTAATAGATAACTCAACGATGCATAGGCATCGTTAAGATTTAAGAGTAAAGCTTCATTTAATATCGAAACTCGCCAAACAGACGCAAAATAAATACGTGACATAACATCACGCCTGTATTCCCGGAAGGGTTCGGCAGAGGTGTACACCCACATTTCCCCAGTTATGTTTAAGTCCCATGTAATCCTCTAATACAAGGGACTTACATAACTGGCGAGCCTATTGCCATCAACCGGACATAAATTCAGACTTCGGGCTACTACTGAATACATAGTCATGGTCTAACCATGTGCTAAATACGTGAACACAAATGGCTTAAGTGCCTAAAGAAAAACCTTCTTCAAGGGACAAAAACAAACTATGTTTGGCACACCTTAGTTAGCTCTAGAACGGCCAATGCTGACTAGCCAGTCTTTACAATTCAGCCACACAAAAAATGCCAACACATTTTATCTACGCTACATTTTAGTAAAGAAGTTTTTTTTTTTACAGTCAACCCGTTTCACTTCTGCGTCCTTTGGAACCTCGACGCTTCGGATGTCCCAGAAAGATGATTCATTATACCGACTTCTTTCCGGAATAATAAAGTGCTTTAAATCATTATAATTATGTACGTTTTATGAATACTATGAAGCAGTTCTGTTGTTAATTGTGTTGCGGTAGTGTTTTTGAGTAGGTCTGTACGTCTCTCTCTAAGTTGAAATGTTAATATGGTGGGCTTATTTAAAACAGTACCCTAACCATTTAAAATGTATGTACCTACATTTTGATGTAAATATTTGTAGTGTAAAATACAATAGACGTAGATATATTTAGTAACCTATTCCGCTTAACTAT